>OY728150.1:355997495-357349578 GCA_963277665.1 Viscum album
CATGCAAGATATCTCCAGGCCAGCAGGCCATGAATGAGGCGCTGGACATAGCCTTCCATTCGCCAATCCAAGTGCCTATAAGGGAGACTACTGATACTCCAAAAAAACAAAAGAAGCAAAGGCAACGAAGGAGGAAATCCACAGCTAAACGCTTCATTAGCAACGGTAAGTCCTTCGAACAATCATGAGTTTATACCCATAATCACATGGTTACTCATATTTCTGAGGATTGCAGGGGCTTCTTCAATTTCCCCTTTGAGGGAAGGGACTGATCCTCCTTCAAAGGCCATGGAGGGTGTTGTAGAACAATCACAGACCCAAGCTGACTTGGCTGTTCCTGGAGAAGAGCTAGCATCCATTCCCAATATCCCTCCTGCTACTGAAGATGTTGTCCAGGGTCAGGGGTTGCAGGACGTAAGTTAGCAAGAAGATGTAGCAAATGCTCCCACTGGTGAGACTAACCAGGATTCTGAAATATCAATGGATGAAATGATGAATCAAGGAATGACTTTCAAAGAATTTTATGATCATGCTTAGTTGTCATGTGATTTAGAAGACCTTGGGCATGAGTGCTACCCTTCGCCCAAATGTTTTTTAAAATTTACACTTCTAACCATGAATGAAAATAATATGCAGTTTCATCCATAGAAGCTACTGAACTGCCAATGCCTGAAGAGGGTGTGGACATTGATGTCAACCCTACCATTGCAGAAACATTAGCTCAAGTAGAGATAAACCCAATAAACCCTCCTGAGACCCATCTTTAAAATTTTGTTGAGACTGGGAAAGATGGGGAGAATTCTTCTCAGGTTGTTGAACCATCCTTGGGTAAGGGATAACAATATTTGTGATTGTACTTTACTCGTAAGACAATCTATTCTTTTGTTATCCTTTGAATCTAACTAAATCTTTCAATTAATCATGCAGGGACATCAACTGCAATGAATAGGTCCGGAGTTGAGGCCTCAGCCTCTGCCCTAACGGGAATTGAAAGTGAAGAATCACAAATCAGGGGGGAAAAGAAGGACAGGGCACTTCCTTAATTGCGTTAATTCCAGATTACGTGCCCCCCTCCGACGATGATGTTGAATCAGATCCAGATATGCTTAAAGCGTTCAGATTTTCACGATGTAAGGCATGGAACAACATATGGAACATCATATCTGGGGTGCCTTTAGAAGAGCTACCATTGAAAATTCCTCGATTGTCATCCCAATTTTTTATACTAGGACTTGGTGGTTTTGGATATGAAAAGATCCATGTCACGGTGAAACAGATCATTTTCATGAGGGAGCAGGCACAAAAAAGTCACGAAGATTTGATCAGAGTAAAACTGTCAGTCAACATAGGCGAATTTGAGGCTACGGTATCCCAAGCTGAAGCTGATTATGCTGCCAAGATGAAGGAGCTGAAGCATAAAATCAAAGAAAAAGTCGTCCAGCAGGTGCAACTCCAGCAATAGTTAGATGCTGTTATTGGGGAACTTGATTAGCTTAATAAATCATTGGATGAAACTCATATGAATGGCATGAAAGCCATTGCATATGCTAAGAAGGAACTTCATCAAGCTGAAAAGAGTGAAGCTGGTCAAGTGTACGAGCTTCAAGTAACTGCTGATAAATCTCAGGATGTTGTACATCAAATGAAGACTTATGTTGACAGTCTTTTGTAATTCTTGAAAAAAAGAAGAGGCTCCAGTCTGTGGATGTCCTTCTATCTCCTGTGTATCAATGAAAAACACTTTCATCTTCAATCATTTGTATCTGCATTCTTTCAGTACCTGCTTCAAATTTACTTAAACCAATGGTCCTAGTAAGCATAGTTTGATTTTTTACTAGGATTATTACAAATAACCCTATAAACTTTGAATCTTTTAATTGCTCAATATTACCTAAATCATACAGAATGTATGTTTAGTGAGCTGGAACTTGACTTTTATTCATAGTTCCTTTGTCTTTTGTGGGTAGTTTAAAGTCATGCATTCCAGACATAAAGGGGATAATGTTTAAGGTCGAAATAGCTTTGACCGAAATGGATTAGAATTGACACAATTCTTTGAAAATTCATCTGAAAACATACTACCATACTCAAGTATGAGGGAAAATATGTAAGCTATGACTTAAGAATATTTGAATCTGAGGAATGATATGAAAAAGAGCTAAAAGGCATTAGAATAAGTAGTTTCAAAGAATAAAGTTACCATTATTTAACAAACACGTTAGGGGGTTGAATTATGCAGGGCCACCTAAGGGCATTGGTTGCATAGTTAAATAAAATAGTATCTTTTGGCTAACAAGTCTGTTATGTGGACTGTTTATGCAAGGACACCTATGGGAACGTGCTGGATAGTCAGGAAAAAAGAACTCTCAGAAATTTACTTTCCTAGTGCTAAAAGCCAGTGAAAGTTTATGGAGATTCAAATCTTCCAAAGTATAGAGTTTGTTGTATGGAAAGAGGTACTTGAATATGGAGAAGATATTTCCAGACAAGATTATCGAAGAACTGGATGAATATCACTCCTGCGAAGGTATGAACCAAACGTAGGGAAGAAGAATAAACCATATACTTGAATACTTTCAGATCATGAAAAAGGATATGGGACAAATATGTTAAGTATGGCTATTTTTTTTTTTGCGGATCCCTACATACTGTCGTTTAAGAAAAATAAGGACAAAAGAGGCATTCTTACCAAGAATGAAGTTACCATCATTTAACAAACCCGTTAGGGGGTTGAATTATGCAGGGCCACCTAAGGGTATTGGATGCATAGTTAAATAAAATAGTATCTTTTGGCTAACAAGTCTGTTATGTGGACTGTTTATGCAAGGCCACCTATGGGCACGTGCTGCATAGTCAGGCAAAAGAATTATCAGAAATTTGACATTTTTGTGACTAAAAGTCATGAAAAGGGTTATGAAGATCTGAAAATATTTAAGGTTAGGATTATAACACATAAATATGGGTATTTTCCAATGTATATAGAGATACATAGGTCAATGATAACCATAATCGTGTTGTGGATGGGTCCTGAATTGAAATTTTGGACTTCACTACGTATCTCATAAGAATGAGAATCAAGCCATACGTAGTTATTGAAATGCAGTTTAACATTGTGCAGGACGAAAGTATGAGAGATCTTAGTTTAGGGTCATAGAGTTCGGACCATAATAATGAATACACAGTGTGTGTTTACATGAGGACTTTTCAGCCAAGGGACTGAAAGTGAAATTTGGGGTTAGGCCCAAAAGACTTGGGGCTGGATTCGAGGGATACTCGAACGTTCCTACGTATCCCATAAGGATGGGAATCAAGCCCACGTAGTTCTAGAACTTCCCTTTGTACAAATTTGTTTCGTACATGTGAAGGGTGAAAGGGGACTTTAGTGCAATGATGGTTTAACCCGAGATAAAAAGTTTAGGCATTACCATGTATGCACGTAGTCTTTTGAAATGAAACATGATTGAAAAATCAATGTAAATAATAGTTCCCTATCAAATGAGGAAATCAAAGAGTATTGTAGTTTATTGTCGTACTGGAAAAAAGTGTTGTATAGTTTAACATCGTATAACAAGGACGAAAGTGAATCAAATGTAAATATATTGATTCTAAGGGCGGTTTCACAAATCAACATCGTATGAGATGAAGGTGAACTGAAGTGAAGAGATTGTTTTTGGGCTTGAACCTTGGGAGGTTGTCTATGTACCCAGCCTGGAAGGCAAGGATCAAAGTCCGTGTAGTTCAATTAAAGAATTAATTAATGATCAAGTTGTTCTTGGGGACAACGACCTAAAAAAATATTGTTGGGACTTATACATGGTTAGCGGCCCAAAGAGAGTGTTACGGTTGAGGTTTTCTCTAAGATCATGTGAGTCATACTCGGTGTGAGAAACAAGAGGTAACAACAACCTTAACGATGCATATTTTAATGTCATGTAGGACATATAAAGGGACTATGTAGTTTAAAGTCTTGCAGTTAGGACTATTGGTGTTGCACAGTTTAGTGTCATGTAGCAGGGACAAAATACAGTTTAATGTCATGTAGGACGTATCAAGTAATTTTTTTATAGTTTAGCGTCATGTAGTTAGGACGATGGGGAAAATACAGTTTAACGTCATGTTGGACACAACAAAAAAAAGGGGGGGACTGCGCAGTTTAATGTCATGCAGTAAGGAAAAAATAACACACCATTTACGTCATGTTGGACGCATTGGGGATTTTTTCTACAGTTTAGTGTCATGTTGGACAAAAGGGGGACTGTGCAGTTTAATGTCATGCAGTGAGGACAGATTAGGGATTTGTTTTTCTTCAGTTTAATGTCATGCTGGACAAAAGTGTGAATAGTTTAAGGTCATACTGGACCAAGGAGGAGTTTAAGGTCATACTGGACCATTGCTGTATAGTTTAACGTCATATAGGAAGGACGAACTGGTGCTGCACAGTTTAGTGTCATGTTACGGGGACATAATGTGAATACTTTATAGTTTATACAAAATATTTCTTCAAAAATATGGCATTAGTTGGAGTAGTAATGAGTTCTCCATCCATCGAGATTAATGAATAAGCTCCATTGGAGTAGACCCTATGTATTGAATAAGGTCCTTCCCATTTTGGCTCAAGCTTGGGAGGTTTCTTTCCTGGTATCATTGGAGTTCTGAGAACTAATACCAATTCTACCTGAATGAATGAACGAAGACGAACTTTTTTTTTAAAATCTCGTGTTATTCGATTCTGATAGATTTCCAAGTGGTGCAAAGTGCACAATCTTTTCTCATCTAACCATTCCAATTCATTCAATCGCTTTTGTGATTTATCATCTGTAGATAACTGATCACAAATGGCTACTCTGAGTGAGGGAAATTGAACTTCAATTGGCAAGACTGCTTCTGTTCCATATACCAACGAATATGGAGTTGACCGCGTTGCATTGCGGGTGGTAGTCCGATAAGCCCATAAAGCATGAAAGAGTTTATCAGGCCATGACCTCTTATCTTTATCCACCATCTTTTGCAGTATATTTGAAAGAGTCTTGTTAAAGGCTTCTATTTGGCCATTGGTCGCCGCATGATACCGAGATGAATGGTTGAATTTAATGTTGTATTCTTGATACAATTTCTTCACCTCAGAAGAACAGAAGTTAGTGCCGTTGTCCGTCAATATGGTATGAGGGACACCAAATCTAGTAATGATGTTAGACTTGATGAAGCTAACAATGTATTTAGAACTGAATTCTTTGAGAGGGACTACCTCTACCCATTTGGAAAAGAAATCAGTAGCAGTAAGAATGTACATAAACTGCTTGGCTGTAGCTGAAGGGTAAGGTCCCACCACATCCATTCCCCATGTGGCAAATGGCCATGAGTATTTAGCTGTATGAAGAAACTCTGGAGGTTGATGAATGAAGTTGGCATGTACTTGACATGAATGACACTTCTTTGTGAAATTAACACAATCTTGTATCATTGAAGGCCAAAAGTATCCAAGCCTTCGAATTTGATCAGACAATCTATGTCCAGACTGGTGGGCACCACAGACTCCTGCATGCACTTCTTTCATGATAGCCATTGTCTCTTCACCATCAATGCATCTGAAGAGAACTCCATCAAAACCACGTTTGTAGAGAATTTTCTCTATGTGGTTTGGGCTATCATAAAGAGTAAAATTGACCACACGTCGCCGGATTTGTTCTTTCTCGGCTCTATCAGGTGGAAGTGTTCCATTTTGAAGGTATTCCCTGATAGGTGACATCCATCCTGTAGTATGACCATACGGTTCAGGAATGGGACTAATTTCTTTAATTTCCTCTGTTCTGGCTTGAACATAAGGTGAAATTGCATGACGGTGGGCAATACTGATGGTTGTCTCGTCCCGATTTGGATCTGCTAGAGTTGTGGCTATATTATCCAATGCATCAGCTTGAGCATTTTGTGATCTTGGGACATAAGAAAATGTCGGTTCTGAAGGGAATTCCGCCATTAACTCTCTGATGTAATCATACAAAGGGATTAATTCTTCTTTTCTGATGGCATAATCCCCATTGACTTGTTTGATTACCAGGTCTGAATCACCTTTCACCTTTAAGTGATTCACTTTTGCTTGAAGCGCTAACTCCAAGCCTGTGATAAGATCTTGGTATTCGGCTTCATTATTGGTACCACCTTCCCACAATAAAAAGGAATAAGGTAACAATTCCTTATCTGGAAAAATGAGTACAATTCCTAAACCAACTTTGTTGAATTTAGGATTTTCCATTTTCTTCCCTGTTGGACTTCTGGAAGCACCATCAAAATACATTTCCCATGTTTGAGGACTTTCTTGAATAGAGAAAACTTCCTCATCAGGGATTTCAATATCTAAAGACGTGTCTTCCACTGAAGGATGTTTAGCCAGGAAATCAGCCAGAGCTTGGCCCTTTATTGCCTTTTGAGATACATACTAAATGTCGAACTGCTGCAAAATAACTGCCCACCTTGCTAGACGTCATGTAAGCATTGGACGACTAAGGATGAATTTAAGCAGATTATTGTGAGATACCAATTGGACCTCGTAATGTTGCAGGTAGTGTCTCAGTTTCTGAACTGAAAAAATTAATGCCAGGCAGCACTTCTCAATACTTGAATACCGGGTTTCTGCTTTAAGCATAGTTCTACTGAGATAGTAGAGGCTATTTTCATTCCCAGCATCATTCTTTTGAGCAAGAAAGGCACCCAATGATCGCTCTAGAGCTGTCACATAGAGGATAAGTGGTCTTCCTTCAACAGGTGGCATGAGTACTGGTGGACTCAAGAGGTATTTCTTGAGAACATCAAACGCTTCTTGACATTCTTCAGTCCACTGGTAAGTGACTCCTTTTTTTAATAATTTGGTAAAGGGTAAACTTTTGCCTGCCAAATTGGCGATGAAATGCCGAATATAGGCTAAGTGTCCTTGAAGTCCTCTTAATTATTTCAAATTATGAAGAGGTGACATACCAAGGATTGACTTGGTCTTCTCAGGATCGACTTCAATACCACGATGGCGTACAACAAAGTCGAGGAATTTTCCTGAGGTTAACCCAAAAGCACATTTTAAGGGGTTCATCTTCAAATTATGTTGTCGAAGCTTGTGGAATATGACTTCCAAATCAGCCAAGTGATTAGAACTTTGTTTGGATTTAACCATCAAATCGTCTACATATCATTCAAAAAACTTCCCTAAGAAAGGTTTGAAGATACGATGCATGGCGCGTTGATATGTTGCACCTGCATTCTTTAAACCAAAGGGCATCACCCGGTAACAAAACACACCTTGAGGGGCTCTGAAGGCTGTAGATTCCTCATCTTCTAGGGCCATTCAGATCTGATTATATCCGGAATATCCATCCATGAAGGAAAGTACTTCATAGCCAGTCGTCGCATCAATTAAGAGTTCTATAATTGGAACTGGGAAATCATCTTTAGGACAATACCGATTAAGATCTCTGAAATCAATGCAAACCCTAATTTGTCCGTTCTTCTTCTTTACAGGACAATATTAGCCAACCACTTGGGATACTGAACTTCTCTGACGAAGTTAGCTTTGATCAGCTTATCCACTTCAGCTTCAATTTTGGAAGCATAAGTTGGGTGTGTTCTTCTCGTGGCTTGCTTAAATCCTCGATGTTCTTTTGGTAAACCCAAATGATGAGTAGCAACATCAGGATCAAGCCCAGGAATTTCTGTATAGTTCCAAGAAAAAATATCTTTATTTTTCTTTAGAAAAGAAATATACATCTCTTTCTCTTCAAGGGTCATTCTCACACTAATTAAAGTGGGGCATGGATCTTTCTCTGTACCCAAATTTATTTCTCTGAGTTCATCCACAGTGGTAGAGATACCCTCTTCAAATGCTGGAGGAGCATCTCTAAGATCTTCCTCTTCCTTTTCATCATGTGCTATTTCTTCCATTTCTACTTGCATAGTAGATGAAAAAAAGAAATTTCCATGATCAGAAGAGATGTCAAAATTTGCACATTTTGAAGAAGAAGCTTCCATTTCCGACCCTATTGATGATAAGGGGTCTTCTTTGGGAAATAAAGAGGAGATGATGGATTGAGAATTAACATCATTATTCACCCCCAATGTTGCTATAACTTCTTTTGGCCTGATTGGCGAAGTATAGACCTGTTGGATTTCAGCAGATGAAATGAAAACGTCACCACTTGTGCTTTCATCACTGTTTGGTAGGTTACCAATTTCTCCCATGTTGTCTGGCTCGATTGCCATAATTGACATTATGGATCTTTCCATAAGAGTATTTTGATTTGGGCCTATTTTTTCAATTTGACTGATAGGTAACACATAATCTGTACTCACATGTGTAAATGGATTTATTGGAATCTTCTCCAAACCATATAGAGCATTATCTTTAGTAATTTCCTTTATTGTAGATTTCTCTCTTCCCTTCATGTGATAAAATTCTGCCTCAATGTATTGAGACTCACATGTCTTGAACAGGGCCTTATCACCATACAATGTTCCAACTTGACCATTGAAACAGTATTTGAGACATTGATGGTATGATGAAGGGATAGCCGCATGCTGATGTAGTCAGGGTCTTCCAAGCAAGACGTTGAAAGCTGAGTCTTGATCAACAATCATGAAATCCGAATTGGATACAAGATCTCCAAACTGAGTTCTGAGTGTAACTTTGCCCAGTGGTTCTTGTTAATTTTTATCATATCCTTGTAACATCATGGTAGAAGGAGATAAATCAGATTCCGTGAGGCCCAATCGACGAAGTGTACGAATGGGCATGAGGTTGACTCCTGAACCATTGTCAATGAAAGCTCTTCGGATATCTATACCATTGACTTTTCCAGATAAGTACAGAGGTTTTATGTGCCCATGCACAACATCATCTTCATCTTTATTAGTAAAAGATATCACTGCATGACATTCTTCAGGATTATTCTCTATGTGATAGACTTCAGCTGCAGCAATTTCATCTTCAAACTCCTGAGGACTTGACAAAGCTTCAATGAGTGCTTCCCGAAGATCTTTTGACATATTCAAAGCATCCAAAATTGATAAATTGGCTGGTACTTGGGCCAAGTGTTTCAATATATCATAATTTTGATCAAGAGGTCTGCATTTCCCAACAGGAATATGCGGTTTAGCAGGTACCTTGGAAGCAGATGCTTTGGAAGCTGATGCATCTTGTATTGGGATAGAAGTTGGAAACATCCTTGGTTTTGTAAGATTAGACCGATTAGATCCATTTACTTGCTGAGATAAAGAATATGGAACCTTCAATCGGTCTTCTAAAATAATTGTGCCAAGACTGAGTTGGCTATTAGCATAAGAACCTGCTTGTTCTTTTTGAGCTCGCTGAAGGGATCTACCACGAGTTTCTGCTACATACACAGTGCTAGCAGGGGTAGAATTGGAGTAGTGGCTTCGGAAAGATCCATGTCTTCCCCTTTATCCTGAACCTCGGGAACTTCCTTGGATTCCCTTAATTGATACAGGTAATTCAGGCTCATCAAAATTGAAATTATGACTCGAATACGGATCTGTTAATTGAATCATATTAATAGAACCGAAGATTAACTCTCGGTCTAATAAAGACTATGCCTGACTAGCCTATTTAGGCTGTGCCGTTTGATGGGGTGGTGCTCGTGGCTTTGAAGTAGATGGCATAAAGTATTCCAGAGTCAAAGACAATTTAGGCTTTGACACATACTCATATTCTTCTGATTCTTTTTCCTTCTTTGAATCAAACCGTTTCTTTGAGGACTTTCCCTCTGACAAATAGGGTTTTACCGCAATACTCATGGCAGAAGACAAAATTGGTTTCTTTAATTGTGTTCTCAAAATGGCATGAGTCCGATTGATTGTCTTTCTGACTATCCAATCATCATACTTCTGTGCATTTCTGCTTTTGACTTCTTTCCATTCACCTTCCTCCTCTGGAACTGTAGCGGTAACACATGCTACCTGAGTCGAAGAACCTTTCAACTTGACTTGTCCCAAGTCGACCATCTTTTGCAGGAGGTCTTTGAAGACAAAACACTCCTGGATAGGATGCCCCAACATTTGATGAAAGGGACAATAATTGGGACGGTCTTCATCTCCTTCCTTGTTTGGCCTCTTGGGCACTGTTAATTGAACCAAATTATTTTCCAGAGCTGAAATGAAGTAACCAGGAACTTTCTCATTTTGGAAAGAGTATGTTTTACTCTTCAAATCCTCAAATTGTTTTCATCGTTGATCTCTTTTATTAATTGGATGAAACGGCCTTTTTTGTTGGCATTTAGGAGGCGGATCCCTTTGAGAAGATGAAGGTTTTGAAGTAGAAATAGGTACAGATGCTTGTTTAAGCATAACTGTAGCAGTTTCCGCTTTACCCATTCTCCTTCCTGGAGCTGATGGAATTACACGAGACTTAGCCTTAGCCTGTATAAGGGAATCTCAATCTGCTGAGCGATTGAAGTAAGGTCTCAAAACCCTCCTGTGTATTTCACAGGGATCAATGGCATGTGTAATTCGTCACGCAAATTTGCCACACAGATTGGCAATAGCTCTTCCTGAGGGAGTGCTAAACTCAGGGAATATGTTAGTCCCTTCCAGTGAGCAATGAAATCAGAGACTCTTTCATTCTCCCTTTTCTTGCAGTTTGTAAGATCGAAAACTGTCGTTTTTTGAAAAGTTGAGCTAAACTGAAGAAGGAATTTTTGGCGAAGATCCTCCTATCCGATGATTGACCGGGATTGCAAGCTTGTATACCAGACAAAATCTGGTCCATGCAAGGTTCGCACGAAGCATATGAGTTTCACTACTTCTTGCTACTCTGGAGTTCCCATTATAGGATCACAACAAGACACGTAATGTGTCAAATGTTGTTCAGGGTCGCCTGATCCATTGAAAGTAGGGAAAACTGGGTTTCCAAAACTGGATGGAGGAGAAATTGAATCTACCCATTCAGGGTAAAATTTCTTTTCTGGTTGAACTTGCACCCGTTTACCTTACATAGTTTCTAACTGAGCTGTTAATGACTCAATAGTAGTTATTAACTTTTGAGAAATGTCAGGTTGAATTTGGTCTTGGGTAGGTGCAATGAATGGATCTTGGACAGATGTGGTTATTGGTGCTGCAACTGATGGTAGCACTACCAATCGTTGTTGCGTTTGACCCGTAGGATTACACCTCTCAAGGTGTACTGATAAAGGAGGATATTCCTGATCCATCTTAGTAGCTGCAACAAATTCCTTCGGCTGTCGGACTTCAGCATTCTTAAGAAGAAGACTACTCTGAAGTAGTTCTACATTCAACCTTCTTAATTCTTTCATTTCTTCCTCCTATTGTGCAAACCTTTGCTCTAATGAGAGCGATTGACCTTCTCCAGAGGAAGGATATGTAACCTGATTCTTTCCCCTCCCTTTTTTGAATACTTTTTGGAGAGAAGGAAGTGGATTTCCTAGGTTTTGAGTTATCATTTGACTTCGTGTATGCACACCTTCTTCATTTGTATCGGTGCATACATTTTCTTGAGCAGGACGCTCTTCATCTGAGTCCCCTGAGTGAGTCTCCTCTGGTGGATTAGAAACAACGAAATTGATGACATTGATTGATGTATAATGCATCGCATCCCTTTTATCAACATTTCTGTGATATTGTCTTCTTTCATGCCTTTGATGAGACATTGCCTTTTGTTGATTTAATCTTTTAGGAACTTCTTGACGAGCTATAACTTGGAGGGAATCTCCTGATAATTTGGCTCTTCGTTCCTCTTGGGGATTCTTCCCTAATCAAGAAAAGACTGATATTCTCTGAGAAGGGGATTAATGATTTGAAAGAGTCCCCAGTCTCGTGAACTGGGGATATTCCTGCTGCTTCCGCTCAACTCCTCGAATCCCATTTATTGACTCTGAGGGTTGGGTTAAAGGAGTCCCCAGTCTGACAAGCTGGGGTGGCTCTTGACATGATATGTATGAGACCTTCTTAAAAGTTCTCTTGATCTTGCAAATCTTAGTTCGGAAATTAGCTGGATGCATTAACCTGTATCCACTTTTATCACCTGGTTTAACAGACCGTTGGATGATTTCTGAAGCTTCTGTCATTTAATGATGTGTTTGCTCCATATGAGAGGCTTGTGCAATATTCTTGCCTGCTTGATGTAGGAGCAATTCAACAACTTGTTCTCTATATGCTTGATTTTGAGAGGAACTAGTTGAAGCATGTTCTTGAGCAAGCTTTTGATTACGAACAAAGCCCATTGACTGTGGCCGGCCATGGGCAATAACATTGCTTGAGACCATTTTCGGCGGGCTTTGCTGATTGGAAAGCACTGTGAAATGTAGTGCTCCGTGAACACCCCATCCTCTGATATGAACACCAGATGGAGCATTGGCAATTAACTGACGCAATTTTCTTAGTGCTCCAAGGCATGAACGTTGAAGGGTTCTCTGTTTCTTTTTAGCCTTCGGATACCGAGAGACTGATAGAGATGCCAAATCAATCTGACGTTGTATCCCTTCTATTATCTTAAGATGATTTTCATATTCATCATAAGATAATACCTTCTTCTTCAATTGACAAAGAGTTTTCCATATGTTGAGATGAATATCATGGATTCCATCTTCCATCAACATCTTTGGAACGTCATACTGGGAGTCAGCCAAAGGCCAAAACATGACTGGTACCTCACTTTTCGCCAGTTTTTTCCTCATGTTCAGCATTTCCTCTTCATCATTAAATGAAGATTCTTCTACCTGTTTTGACCAGAGTTGGTGTTTCCTTGTTGCTTCATCAGATTCAACAAGATTGGTAGAGAGATCATTGATCAAACTAGAAGATGCATGATTTAGGGGTGGTTCGAAGAATGACCTACACCCTGGGCTATCTTCTGATTGAGAAAGTATTTCACTTTCTAGTGATAAAGCATCAGACATGACTGGTTTCGCATTTTCAAGTGCCTCAAGATAAGAGGGCTTTCTCAGCACTACATTGTCTACTGGAGTATTTTCCAGGCAATGTGAATCACTACTGCGGAGAGGACTTTCGTAGTGAAATTAATCATCATGGGGAGGACCACCATAATGGGTTACAGCACAAGATGAGATCTCTTGCTCCTTGGTCTTCTGACCACACAGAGGGTTTCTGTGGCTCTCATCTGAAGACGAAACTTCAAGATTGACCGAATTGTCATGAAGCAAGCCTTCATGAGGAAGTGTCTGTTGAAGACCTTCAGAATTAATGTTCCCATTATTGGGAACTGAGGGAGTAGAATCTTGAATTCCAACAGATAAATGTCTGAGGGCTTCAAGAACTCCAGCATCGAGCAAGGCCTTGTTACAGATTGGCCTTTGATCTCCTGACTGTGCTGGGCGGATCTTTTTCTTAGATGTCTTCTTACTCACTTTGGAAACCACTTGTTGACGAAAGTGGTTGCTCAGAGCAGTTGTATGTGCCTGATCAGGAAAGATGGTCAGGTTAGGTTGACGATCTCCACTCAAATCGGGTGTATGTGCCTGACTTGGTTGTCCGTATGATATGGGGGAGTATGCTCAATAACCCTCTTGGACTGGAACAGATGTGTGTGTCTGTTCTGGAGTGAATCGTTGATGTGTCACTCCAGTGCTAGGGATAGATTTATGTGTCTTTCCCTGAGATGATGTTGAAGCTATTATGATATCCTGGCAAGCATCCAGAATATGAGCAGGAATTTGCTTCTACTCTTTCACCATTGACAAAATATGCTTGGTGACTTCAGCTGCCGGAACGGGGATATATGTCCATTCCGGGCTTGGAGTAGGTGTATGTGCATTCTCCTGTCCTCCTTTTCCTGTCAGTGAATCCTGACAGTACTCAAGTGTGGAGGTAGAGAGTTGAGTCTGCCTCCTGTTTGTCGTCGAAGCTTTCCGACTGACTTCTCTGTGCGCTACCAAGCGAGACTGTTGGTAGGCTTGATTATTACTAGCAGGTGTATGTGCCTACTGATTACACTTCTCCAAACGCAGTTGACGATATCCATCATATGTAGTCAGGCGAGCCTGCTGACTAACTGATGATGTATAAGCAGGTGTATGTTCCTGCCTATAGTACTCCACTGGAATTGCCTGGCGGGATTGGCGTGATGCTGCCAGACGAGTCTGCTGGACAGCGGAATTAAAACGGACAGGTGTGTGTGCCTGCTCGTTGTTTGCCACCAAGTTAGGTTGGTGGACTTCTCCAGAGATAGCAGGGATGAAAATCTTCCCATTGTTAACCGGATTCCGTCTCTGGCTATTCGTCTTGCCTGCTTGGGTTCGAGGAACCTGAGTCGAATGCCTGGAGTCAGTACCCTCATCATGTTGAGGGCGCACTGTCACACGAGTCTGACAGCGATTGTTGATGGGAGCCCTCGGGAAGGACTCCTGTCTTTTTGAATTAAGGCCCTGAGGGACCTGCTCATTCACTTCCTCGGATTAAGGGAGCGAATGGAAATTGTGTTCCGGGGATAACGACCCGAAACGGTTGGAGACGGTAGTCAGCACCGCCTGCCTCTTGATCACTGGCTGTCGTTGTCCGGACGACCTGTGTGAGTTGTTCACTTGGAGGTCCTGTCGGGCAGCATCCAGAGTTGGGATGGTACCGTGTTGACGGTATTCCTTAACCAGCGCATTTGATACCCAGCGTTGTAGACGCTGAGTAGGTGATGTCATCCTCAGAGCGGATGACGATCCAGTAGGAATATCAGCAGTGGTATTTGCAGCAGCAGTATTTATAGGTGTGAATTTGAGAGCAGCCATTATGGAAATACAGAAGATCTTGGAAAAGAGTGCATGTTTGATATAACAGACGTAATCAAGATAAATTCAGCTACTTCATCCTTTGGATGAGCACACATGTCAATGATTGTTTTTGTTAGCCCTATTATTGAGTTTTAAATAGGGTCTTAACAAATAGGTAAAACATCATTTTAACTTGGTTAAGGATTCAAGTCGGGTTCACCATTTTTTTGTTTCCCTCGGAATTCAGGGATGACCTCCTAGATGGGAGATTCAAATGTTCCGATCAGTTTCTAACAGGTTTGTTCGTAGAACCGGAAACATCCAATGATTTCACATCCATTTGGACCTACTTTCCAAAGGTAGGCACTCATTAGCTTGTGGACTGATGAGTCTTAGGAATTTTCATTGGTCGAGAGGATGGGAGGTCGGACTCATCACACCTTTTTTAGGGGAATTATTGTCTATTCCGGGACTCTCTTTATAGATTTAAGTTATGTTCGTGAATCCTTATTACATTACCAAGTACAAAATGAGCTTTCCTTCAATTTTGACAATCAATGATTAAATATGTAAGAAATTTAGAGAATCTTTTATATGTATTTGAGGTTCTTCATCAATAGAGAATCATCTATATCTATTTAGAGATTCTTGGTCAATGGTATCCTTCAAAACATTTATATAAAAGTCTCTTGGTCATTATGATGACCAGGCTGGTTTTAAAGCCACTCAGTGGGGCACTTGAAGTTTATTGTCATTCATAAGGACATGAATTATTTCAGAGTTGGGATCGAACCCATAGATGGGCTACCTACGTATCCTTTGTTTTGGAAAAGGAATCAGAACCCACGTAGTTCGAATAAGGGAATATAATGTTTATGATTGATGGTTCAAAGAAGGATGTCATAATTACTTTTACTCTCTAAGCTCACGTGATTCATGCTCGGTGTGAGAAACAAGAGGTATTGGTAATAACATAGAAAATTGGGCCATGAAAGATGTAATCATAAGAAATGGTTTAGGTCTTATGTATGTATGACTGCCCAAATAAATGAAGATTAGGATTTACTTTAGGGAGAAAATCCAGGAACAGGGTCCACAAAGGTATATGTGCTTCATGGAGATTTGAATACTCTAATTTGGGACTTATTCCTGAAAAGGAAGCCCAGATTAGGAGAGGATTGATAACTGGGTTTTACTCCTGAGAAGGAATCCCAGATCAAAAGTAAATTAGGACTGGTTAAGATAAATTAAGGGACTTGGGTCTTACTCCTGAAAATGAAGCCCAAAATTTATGACTGGGACTTATTCCTGAAAAGGAGGCCCAGGTTAGGGGACTTGGGGCTTACTCCTGAAAAGGAAGCCCAAAATTATGACTGGGACTTATTCCTGAAAAGGAGACCTAGGTTAAGGGATTAAGGTTTGGGGATTACTCCTGAGGAGGATGCCCAGATTTGGGAATTTTAAGAATTTGGGGCTTACTCCTGAAGAGGATGCCCATATTTAAGACTTATGACTGGGGATTATTCCTAAAAAGGAGACCTAGGTTAAGGATTCTCTCATCTTAAAGGATGAGGTTTAATGAATGAACTCTCCATATTTAGTGACATAAAGATATTTAAATCACTAGGTTTTGAGAGATATTCCACCGAATTCCTTTCAGATAAGGAATTCAAATCAAGAAATCATGCCATAAATGGCTTTGAAGAGTGTCTTGAAGACTGAATCTTGAAAAGGAAAGATGTAATGGCTTAAGAGGGGTGAAGTGGGCAAGAAAGGCACCCAAAAAGGAAGGGGCGCACAAGTCTTGGAAGGCACGCAGGTACTGCGGCGGCGCGCAAGTATTGGTCACGCAGGTATGCCTGCGCGACACATGGTGTACTTGCGCGATGGTCAACTAGCATTGAAATACTTGAGTGACTCTTTATTAAACCCTTTAGAATCCTCTTGAGGTCCTTCCAAAAAAGGGATGTGCAAGTTCTATCGAAGGAGTAAGGCAGCGCGCAAGTGTGGTCACTTCCCTTAAGGGCTGTCCAATCAGGCGCGCAAGTGTTGATGAGTTTCAACACTTAGGCCTTCCTCCCTCTCTTTAGATCTTCCGTTCTAGGTAAGAAATTACCTTAGAAGTGTTCCGGAAGCTTTGAGAAGAGACTTGGGCGTCGGGAGCTTCAATCCGAGTTTCTGGAAAAAGATACCCTCGAATGGGGGGCCCACAGGGTCTATTTATAGGCAAGAGAAGACCCCAGGCGGTTACCGGGCGGTTATCAATTAGGTCGCGCAAGTCACTTACGCGCCAAGGTGCGGCGCGCAAGTCCACTTGCGTGACCATTAGGAAACTTGCGCGGCCTATGGGAAAAGTTTTGCTTGTTCATCCCTTTGTCGATTTTTGATGTTTTCTTCAAAGGTTGAATCACTTTGTGCTCATATATTCCCCTTTTTCGATCTTTAGATTCTGTGACGAAAGGAGCGTCAACATGCCTGAAATTATAAAATTTGCATGAGATCCATCAATGCACATGTATTCATGATTTGAGAATGATACAACAATTTATCATTGATTCCATGTCATGTGTCTAAATCAAAGGATGGGGTAATCATGGAGCACTTTATTTCAAATAATTCCCCCACAAAAACCACATTAGAAGAGGATTAATTCATTTTTCATTTCTCTGAGTGGACTCTCAGAAGTTGGATCAACATATAATAGGGTGTATTCTCACTATATGTTTTCTGTGACTAAATCTCTTAAGCATCAGGCTCGGTGAGAGTATCCCATTCAAATACTATTTAATGAGTCATCTAAAAATATTGACCAAGACACATACTCGATAACATAAAATATTCATGTAGTAATGATGTATTCATAAAAAAATTAGCTAAATTGTGTATATTATCTTGCACTCATATCATCCTCAAATAAAGGTTCACAATATCAAGAGATCTTCCCTGATATTCATGCCCATGTCGGTATATGATCATACTCATACCACAGATTTGGGGCCATTTTTACCTCAAAAACCTTTTTCAAGATCACTAATCTATATTTAAGTGATACAAAACATGATCAGGTGAAAATTTATCCTACATGGCGGGGGAATTATTATACAAATCATCTCCCTCATGGAGGTCAGTATTCTCCCTTTTAAGAGAAATTTAACTAATAGGGTCCCCAAAATGTGCTTCATCTAATTTCCCACCATCATGTGGGTGAATTTGTATAATCAATATCTATGGAGACTCTATTCAAGAAACCTTTCACAATACGAAATTGATATAATCTTCCAAAAAAAATGAGGCCCTAAAAAGGAAATCATATGGAATGTTCCTATTCAGAAAATCATTGACACTGAAATGTTGGTGGAAGGAGTGTGTACACAGCATAAAATGATATCCTGAAATTCAGGGCTCTCTTAGATACCCCTATACCACCCCCTCATCATGATTTAGTAAAGGAAAAAAGGTAAGGTAATGGCCACATCCTACCACTTTCCAAAATATATCTAACCATTACTCTTGAGGAAATATTCTCTCAATATGAGGTCTAGATGAAAGAGTTTAAGATAATTAATGCATAACTAATCAGACTAAATATCAATATCAGGTATGAACTTTTAGAAGTTCTCCATATTACTCTCCTAGAAGACATCCCTCCAAAATAGGGGATCATCATTTCAATGTGAGTAGCTTCTAAACATCCACACAACCTAGGGGATTGAAACTGATTTATTTAAACCAAATAGTGAATGGATATTTGGTGTCACCTCAAATAGGGAAGAAACTAAACCCATGTCAGAACAATTATCATTGGTTATCCCATGAATGTTTTCAACCACATGTATTTGTAGAGCCACCACATATATCCCATACCATCACTTCCCCTATTCTATATCATGTTTAATTAGAATTTCCCTATATGTTTTCTGACACTATTGAGCCATTGATATCTTGATTTGAAGCTATGGAAGGACAGAGTGCACTGCTAAAGTAATACAAGAATCCTTAACCTAAATTTGAAGACAATAATCTCTCCCCCTAACTTAAAAAGTCTTATATTTCTTACATTAAAGTGTTTAGTGAATCCAAATTTGTATCTGATGCATTTCTTACCCCATTGTTTTCCCATGATGGGATCCCCATAAATAGAAGGAAAAAAGATAAACCTAGGATCTTTGTGATAAAATTGGACATACCGGCCTTTTCCTGGTATAAAAATTTACCGTACCATCCAATCAATTCATAGAAATATATCCATAAGTAGATTCACATTCAATTCATCTTGACAGAATTAAAGTTGATGATCATTGACCTCTAAAATTGAAAATTTTTGAAGAATGAAGGAGTACCATATTTTATAACTATTTGGAAGGGCATTACATATTATAAAAACCTGTATCATCCTCATGAATAATTATTACACCTCTATATAGAGAACCTCTATAGTGAGTTTCAAACAACTATTATTTCTGTGAAATATACAGTCAAGATTTAGGACCTTGCCTCCATTTCCCAAATATTATAAGGATCAATTGTGTGAAACAATGATAAGTCTCAACAAATCATAGTATCTCAGGTAATGAGTATTATTAAATTTTAAATTTTTATCATCATTCATAATTTATCTCCTACATCTACTACATCCCCAAAATCCAAACCACAATGCATGGAAAATACTACCTAGTAGAGAGAGTAACAAAATCCCTATTAGGATGATAAAACTGAATATAAATAAAATTAAATTGAGTAATGGATTAATATAGTTTATTTGTTTTTTGATGAATAGGTTCCCATTTAATTTATAACATCTATGTCAGACAATGTGCTATGATTTCTAGAGCCTGAGAGGCCTAGATAGGTTAGCTTTTAGGACTGCATAATTTATTTCCCCTTTCACTAAATGTTGGGCCATTCCATCCATGATTTATTTTTTAAAAAAAATAATGTTTTTTTATTATTATTTTGTATTTAGAATGAACAATTAATAAATCCCACTTCAAAAGTTTCATGTGTTTCTACTACTAATGAAAATGTGGATGGTTATGAAAAGAGGATTCATGAATGGGTTCATATAATTTCATTGATTTCAAGACATTAAAGATAATCAATTAGAATCATAACATCACTAATAAACATTTTAACCAAAAAAGTGTTCCCATAGTCTCTCATTTCATGGTTTAACTAGCCACATTATCACCAAAATCCTCCAACAACTAACCTTCCTAGAAACATTGCAAAAGGAAAACAAGCTAAGAATAGGAACATGAATCATCACTAATGAAAACTTCATTCTTGAACCTATTAGATATCATGACCCATGTCTCAAGATAGTAGGCAATATCCCATCCAATGGAACTATGGTCACCACCCCATCACATGGAATCCTCGTCAAAATAACGATTTTCTCTTCGGTTCAATTAATTACATTCATATAATGGAAAAAATTCCCAATGTTTAATGTAGATATGAGATGGAGTCCCCTATTACTGATTTGGTAAGGAGAATAATAGGGTGTATGAGCCATTATAGAAGGGGAATCCATAGTCATGGTTGAACCCAATATTCTAGCCATATTCTTTCCAAAACTATTTATTCAACTGAAACTCCTAGAAAATCCATGTAGTAAGTCCAAAAAGATAATTAATATACACCAACATTTTCAAAAAACATGAAAACCTGAATTATTTAGAAGATGACATAATTGTCTTGAAACTATACAATTGACCCAAGAAAGCATGTAGGCCCAGTCAACATAACTGATTGGTGATGGAAGCAACATCAACACTTATTCAGATGTCCATCCAACATATTTCAAGCACATTTTGCACCAAAATAACCTACTAAAGATAAATATCATAATTGGAAATGTGGAACTTTTCGACAAAAGTTAAGAATTTTGAATAAATTTGGCTTGGTTTCATCAACAGTTTAAATCTCGAATGCCCTAATATTATAGAAAAATCTCTAGGAAGCACTCATAGAGGCCTTTCTGATCCCTAAAGAGATAAAATTTGATGTTACTACTATGAAAATATATCATCATGACATTGGTTCTACAGAGTTTTACAAAAGTATCACTTTCATATAATAGAAAAAGTCTTCAACTATCAAATTACACATCAAACCCTTTGATGTGTCTCAAATGAATGATGATATGGACATCTAAATAGAATTCATTGATAATGTATCCAAATTAAAACTCATTAAAATTAATACACTTCCTCAATTAAGTTACAGTAAAGCTAACTTTTCTCCTCCTCAAATGACTCAAAGGGTTTATAAGAAGAGTGAAAAAAATCCCCTCTTCCAAAAAATCTAAAATATCAATTTGTGGGTCTTGTATATAACTCTTAATTCCAATTAATTTGGAAATATATATCCTTCAAAACCCTATTGGGAAGTCTATGGTTCCATCAACAAGTGGATGTCCCTTCATTATACCAAAAATGTCTCAATTATTGTGTCAATGGATAGATCAAAACATTATATAGTGACAAATCACCCTTTTTTCTTGTCAAACTCAGTACGTCGACATAGTATTTTACCATAAAAAGGGAAAAATACTGATGACCGATGACATTTTGTATTTTACATCCCTAAATAGTCTTGAAATGACATTGAATATCCCTTTTATAGATATTGGGGATGAATATATATTGTCAATCAACAAAATCGAAAGTGTGAATTCAGACTTGGGTAGGTATGAATCAACATGATGATATTATGTTTCTTAACTAAGGAAGAAAATATCTGAGAAGTCTCTAACATAAAAAAATAATTGAAGTATCCCAATTAAAAATTCCCTCGTTTCCCCTAGATCTTTGGAAGACCCCTATATTGTTACTCAGGTCGAAGGAAGCAATCATACCATTCATAGGGAGTTTGAATCCTCCTACCCCATCTTCAATGTATTGAAATGGTGATTCTTTTCATTAATAAAAATATTCCCATTCATCAACCATCCTCCCTGGGACTGGTATGCTAGAAGAAGATTAAGAGTAAGTGGATATCCTCCAAGATTCCCCTCTAGTGTTCCGAGAAGAAATTACATCCACCATCAATCCAATACGATAGATATTTTTTTACATAGGTAGATATTTCTCCCACACTAATTAGCATGACAATTTACACTAATAAAAAATATGAATACACCTCTTTCCTAAAATAGCATTGGTATGTGTTCAGCTAGAACAACATGGATATATCAGGCCTTGATCATAATGCGGCCACCCACCACTTAGTTTTTTCATAAGATCACCATTGTTAATAGAATACTTCTAGAATAATGAATTCCACCCATTCCACAAAATTCAATGCTAAAGTTGATAAAATCAGCACAAACAACATCATTCAGGAAGTCTTGTGCCCAAAATGGCTAGCCAAGATTTTACCAATCAAAAATGATAATGAACATATCAGTTTTTTCATCAACTTTAGATATCTCAATCAGCGTTTCCCAAAAGATGATTTCCTAGATCAGATTATAGAACTCAGTATCGATGTAATGACCAGCTATCAATCTCTCTCCTTTATGGATTACTATTCATGATACAGCCGAATCTATATGGAACCTAATGGTGAAGTCCTAATTTATTTCATTTATCCCAAAATACATATTTTTATCAGGTTATGCATTCATTTTGAATAATTTTGGTTCCTTTTATCAATGTTTAATTCATCATATCATAAAAATTATTCATTGAATGTCCATCAAATTCTGTGTTGACATTATATTAGTGAAATATATGTATATCACTTATCATCTTGATGGTCTTGGCATTATTTTTGATATGATATTATATCATAGATTAAAAATTAATCCCTTGAAATATTCTTTCGGTGTTACCTTTTAAAAGTTTCTCAGATCTTTTGTACATAATTGTGATATTCAAATTGACCCTAAGAAAACTAATTATATGTAAAAGATATCACATCCTTGAAATATCAATGTTTTTAGTGGACTATATGGGTTCTTACCTTACATCTGATGCTTTATTACAAATATGGATAGAAAATGTCTTTATTTCGCTAAACTAATGAAGAAATGAGTCACTTATCAATGGAATAATACCATTAAAGAAGCCATTTATAGTCTCAATAACTATATTTTGAGTCCAAAAGTGTTAATTCCCCCTAAATAAAGGAATCCACTAGTTTTTCATGTGATAGTATTAGATCACTAATTGGGATCTTTCCTCATGAAAATTAATAACACCCAATGTGATAATTACATTTTTTATCTTATTGGAAAAATTCATGATATAGATACAAGTTGTCTGTACTTTTTAAAGGGTTTTCTCACACTAGTTTTCACAGTTCATAAATTGAGACACTACCTACAATATCATGATATACATTTGGTCTCTTTAATGACCCGATCAAATATATAGTCATATTTTCTATACTTACTATGAGTTGGACATAGGGGGTAGTCATATTTCTATAGTTTTCCATTCCAATCAAACAACTAGAGGAGATAAAAGGCTAGATGACAACCTATTTTCATAAATAGAACCCTTTTATGAGAGCAACATTGTTAAACCCATAATTCCCTAGTGAAGATATTTTATATGTTCAAGGTGGCCACCATGATTGGGATATGTATTTTGATGATGTTATATGAGCCAAAAAGGAAAAAATGGAAGACCCTATGCTTAATAAAGTATGTTTCATAGTCTTTATTATATGTACAGTAACGGTTGTTCTACCTTATTCCTTTTCATTTTTGGAAGGCTACACCAATAATGAAGCAGAGTTCCGTGCTCTGGTCATAGGACCATAATTGGAACATCAAATCCGAGTGTACAAAATGAGTGTAAAAGGTGATTTAGAGTAAGTGAACAAGAAGATCAATTATGATTATTCTTTTTTAATTGACGATATGTTCCCCCAACATAATAATATGTGGAGGTTGTTGGTGTAATTCCCCTCATATCAAACATTAACTTATTTATTTCATTCATAGAATAACTTATAATATGTGTTAGAGAATGTGGCTATAGATTTGGAAGATCTAGTCCAATAAAAAATGGTCACCAGTATTGTACATTCCATAATAGTAGCACTATATGTTAATGAAACCATGTAAGAGATCAACGAGGTCAATTATATCCAAGAACCAAATGGTCCTACAAATGGATAGATGATAACTAAATTATAATACCACAGAAATGTGTTTATTCTTTTGGACATATAAAGGGAAGATAAAATCTAATGATGTGAAGTCACTATGACACTTTATGATAGCCCAAATCATCATAAGATCCTTGATAAATAGGGCTTCAATGGAGTCCCCTTTATATGAATCAATATAAAATAAAATGGTACTATTATATAAGAATTAAATATTGGAACCCATATTTTCCATAAGTTGGTGATCATTATTTCTCATAAAACCAAAATGTTTGGTTATTTATGGCCTTCAATGATGCAAGATTTCATTAAATTTACCAATTGGTTTCATTCATTAAAATTACATTAATTGTTTTCCATCACCCCTGAAATTTGTTTCACACTCCCAAATACTTAATCTGATTTTCCATATGGTGATTGATGTCGTGGGGCCACACCCTCCCTCTATAAGGCCGCAAACATAAATATTACTTAATCTTGTGTTACCAGAATAATTTGACTTTCAATCACATAGAGGATCATTTCAGGTTTATAGATTTAAAAAATTAGGCCATAACATATACATATCAACTTTATCATTATAAAGTATAAACTTCTACTCACTATCAATTTTTTACATAAAACAAAAACTTTTAAACAAAACATGATTGTGTTTCATGATTATATATCATAACTTTTCCATGATACCATCCTTGAATCTATTCTCCTTTTAATCCTATAAAAATAATTTCAAAACATGGGATGAGCATAAGAAGTTTTGAAATGGATACACAATGAAGTAATACTATTAACTTTGTGAAAACATATGATCCATTAATACATTATCATAAAGTAATACTTTTCACCATTATGAATTAGTAAAAACTCTTCACCGAATATAAGCTCATCGTTTACCATTTTATAACCAAAAGATTACAATAAAAACCATATAAATGACACATAACATATAAAAGGTAACTTGGGAAATTATATTAGTTAAACAGAATAACCATACAGTTGAATTCCACACATATCATTCTTACAAATGGAATAGTCATACTACTGACTTCCATACCCAATTCATTGTAGGTTATAATGTAACCACTCATCCATGGTTTATCATCGAACCACTTGTCTTTGGTTTATCACGTAACCACCCATATTTGGTTTATCAAGTAACCACTCGTCAATTTTTCATTTACCACTATAAAGTCCTAAAATATAAATGATTTCAATTATCAACATTTCACTGATAAAATTTAATTTGAAATAACATGAAATCATTTTAAGATATTTAAATAGACAATACATTTTCAATACCATTTTCAATACCAAAACACCCAAAAATGGAATAAGAGATTTGGTTTTGTTTTTTATAAAATATTAAATCATATAGAGAAATCCAAGTATCAAAAAAA
Organism: Viscum album; assembly: GCA_963277665.1. Classification (NCBI taxonomy): domain Eukaryota; kingdom Viridiplantae; phylum Streptophyta; class Magnoliopsida; order Santalales; family Viscaceae; genus Viscum; species Viscum album. Next base: position 356,022,745 of record OY728150.1, read on the forward strand.
AGGTTATAGCGACACAGAAGTCATTGTCTCCATATTCATTAAAAACATTCCTTATTGTCATTTAGTAAAATTATTTATAGAAAAAATAATTTCATTTAAATTAAATTTTCAAATGAGTTTATTATACACATTATAAAAGAATTTGGTGTATACTATCAAAATATGGCTCAATGAATGTAGATTAAGACGAAGTCCCTTACCTTGAGTCTGACTTGTCTTGTACAATCGTAATGTTCCTGAATTATAAACTAAGGTTAATTTATACTTACATAAAAAAATTAAGTTTATTATTCATTTTATATCAATTATTTCCATGATATAAAATTTAAATTATTATTTATGTTCATATTAGATGTTCTGTTGATATTTAGTACTTCAGTCGGAAATGAACTTGTTGTGATTAAAAATTCTCCACGTGGTCAACAATACATTATCTCTAGAATAATATTCATTTTTCAAATATCATATATATAAAATATATATTTATTTATACTAATCCATAATATTTCAAGATAAGAAATGAAATGCATCATCCATGGATATGGTAGGTCATACGTACGCATGAACGCTGCTTCCATTTGTTTGTCCTAATAAATTAATGAAAACTAAATAATACATAGGTATATTATAATTCTAGTATAATATCTATATTATATATGATACATAATTTAATTAACTCCATCATTAATACCTTCCATGTATGGAATGAATAAGTCAGGATACTTTTAGGTGGTGGTAGTCCACACTTAATCAAATGGAATTATCGTATTTAAAAATTATAGAAAGCATAAAGGTATGTTATAATAAAAATTATAGAATCATAGAGAAACTAAAAATAAATTCTATATCATATATAAATAAATTTCCATAATAATGACCACTATGTGAGTCGGTCAGAGAAAATTGAACAGTCATCGTTTCATGAGGTAGTATGACACCGTACACAGAAATAGTATGTTCTATATCCATTAGATGAATTTGTTTGTAAGTGTATGTATAAACCATAGTATAACAACATTATAGTATATTGATGATACTATTGTTGTTATAAAATAATGGAATCAAAAATGGTTAGGGGTTGGAGAAGTAAAATAATAAATGAAAGAAGCTTGTGAGAAGACGTTACCTCTAAATCAGGTAACTCCTTTTAATTTGAGCCAAAAAAGTATTCTTGAGTTGCCTTATTCCAAAGGTAAGGATTCTAGGAGGAAGGGAAAAATGGTGGGAGCTTATTTAGGAAGATGTTTCATTAGCCAGGGGGCTTGAGAGGTGTGAGTTAGTGGCTAGAGGTGGTGGCCTTTTATAAGATGGAGGAGGGGCACTATAGGAAAGTCTTGAAATATTATTTTATTATAAATTTATTTTTGAATTTTAATATGTTCAAAGTGATATATTTTGAGGATAAGATTATAATGTGTTGAAATCCTCTCAACCAATATGTTTTTGATAGGTTTAGGTCACAAATTTGGCCTTATATTTTAGCCTTAACCCTTTGTTAAATAAATTAACACTTAATATGTCTTCTTGTATTTTTACAATATATGGTTGATATAGTTACTATAAAATTTCAAAAGAACCGCATGTGGATAATAAATGAAATTTGTAACATTATATAATCTAGTTGTCTAAATCTTATTTTTTTATGACTATTATATCATTTAATAAAATATTATTTTTTTTAAAACCCCTTTATGTAAATTTCGACACTAATTAGTAATAGATTGTTTTTAGTCATAACAACTTGATTCATTCAAAAAAAACTACATTAACTCAAAGATAACCTATTATAATCACACCCAAGTGGCTCCAAATTTCCAAAAATTTGGTCTAAGTATTGTTTTGATCGACCATGACTCATCCAATAATATTTGGACACATGTTAGAGTAGTTTTATATTATTATGATATTATTTGTTTACCCTTATTTACCTAATTTACCCTCTAACCGTGGTAAATAAAAATAATTAATGAAGTTACTATTCATATTATTCAAAAATAAAAGTTACTATTTTACATAATTTAGACCTTCAGATTCAAAATATAGAATCCATTTTTGAAAATTCCAAACATAGAAGTTTCATTAATTAATTTAAAATTTATTTCTATTGTCAAAACCAAAAAGCAGGTTTTTAAGAAGTAATAACTATCCAAATATTGACATATTTTTATCTAATTATAATGTGAAATAACTTCCAATGACCAAAATTGGATTAAATGTTAGAAAAAATTAATATTAATATAATTTAAAACCATTTCAAGTGACAATATATCAATACAAATAAAGTAGATGAGAGGACACTTTTGAAATAACAATGCATAATTTTTCACTATTCCTGTAAATATGAATTTTATTAGAAAAATACCAAAATTTCAACCAAAGTAAATTTTGAAGTCTCGATTCCAAATAAGAAGTTTATTTTTTTCCAATAGAATATATAAATGTGAAAAAAAAACTATATATAAAAATTTTTCTCCATCAAAAAGTGTTAAAACAACCTTTTAAAAATATTAGAGGATTTTATGCTTAAAATTGGATTCATTCTCATTTCAAGCCTATAAAATTTATTGGATAAATGTAAAAAAAATTAACAAACCTATGTAATCATATTGTAGTTAGTTATGTTCTTTCCTACCAATACAAATTCATGTTTTTAACTATCATTTAAAATAATGATAATATTATTGTATTATTTTTTTTATAACTCAGTGTTGTGTGAAACATAAGATTTATGAGAAAACAGTTATTTCATATTAAGAATGCTATCATAAAAAGATTCCCATTTAACATAAACTTAATATTTTATTCCTAAATATTAATAGATAGGAAATTGTATTATTCTATAAATACCCGGGATGTTACATCCTTCCCCCTTTTGGAAATTGTGTCCCTATAATTTTATTTACATATCAAAAAAGTGGGGGTATTTGTCCCTCATAGCATATTAAGATTCCCTTGTTACCTATTAAACCTAATGGTTTTTCCAAAAAACCATTACCTGATTAGTCACCTTATTCTTCAACATTTTCTCTCTACGGTAAAGAATCTATACTGGTTGTTCCTCATAAGAAAGATTATTTTCCAACTAAACTAACTCTATGCTCAAAACATGAGATGGATTTGACATTAAAAGTCATAAAATTAAAACATGAAAAACATTATGTACCTAGGATAAACCAGGTGTTAAATCCACTTGGTATGCAACTGACACTAGTAAAAAAACTAGTTTTAACGTTGCCTTTTTTCACGTCGGTTTTTTAGAACCGACGTGAAAATCTCTAAAAATAAATTTTTCATGTAGATTATTATATAACTGACATCAAAATACATTTTGGATGAATTTTTATGTCCGTAATTATATAACCGATGTGAAAAATCAATGTACATCACTTTTCCATATCGGTTATTAAATAACCGATTTGAAAAATCCATTTCCATGAAAAGTTATTAACATTTTCACTTATTTTTCATGTTGGTTATTATAAAACTGATGTGAAAAAATAAATCGTTACCACTTTTTCACATCGGTTATTAAATAACCAATGTGAAAAATAGATTTTCATGACTTTTTCATGTCGTTTATTTAATAATCGACATTAAAAGGGATTTTTTCTTCATTTATTTAATAACAGACGTGAAAATTGTTTACAAACATGTAGTTCATTTCCCAAGAATTATGTTGACAGGTCACAGAGATCAAATAGAGTTATGGATTAAATGTTATGGCATTCAGAATTTGATCATCTCTAAATGATGTCTTAGGGAAGGCCAAATCCTAAAGGTCATAACTTTTAATCCATAACTCTGTTTGAGCTCTGTGACCTGTCAAATTAATTCTCAGGAAATGAAAACAAGTTTGTAAATTTTTTCACGTCGGTTATTAAAAAACTGATGTGAAAAATACCTTTTAACGTCGGCTATTAAATAATAGATGTGAAAAAGTCCTGAAAATCTATTTTTCACGTCGGCGTGAAAAAGTGACGAAGATTGATTTTTCACATCAGTTTTATAATAACCAACCTGAAAAATAACTAAAAATTTTAATACCTTTTCATGAATATTATCATCAAACCGACGTGAAAAGATAATTTTAATATCCTGTGAATGAGAAATTTCAATTTTTTTACATCATCACATCGAAATTTTTAATTGCCTCGTAAAATTTTTAATACGGTGTTTTATCTTATCATCTCAATTATATTATTACATTATACACATATTGTAACAACCCAAACATTCATTAATGAAAATTCCTCTTGATCTAATTAAATGTCTTATTATGGTTATATAAAATGTGAACTTCATTGGTTTCACGTTTTTTGATTTTAAAATACCGTTATGAATTGTGACCATCGCTTATATATCCATTGAATAGTGATCACATGATTAGTATAAATATAGGGCTTTATCAAATCCAATTTACTCAGAAAAAGGAAGCGACGGCCTCATCCAATAGACTTTCACCATATGAAGCCCATTTATCGGAGCTCGGAAAGGAGGTGGCGTCATTGGTCTTCACTCTTGACCAAGACCAAGGCGAGCTTGAACACATTAATCTTGAGCAGAACTCACTACGGGAGAAGTGGAAGTTAATAGAGATTACCACCTGAGCGATGTTATCCAAGCCACCCCAAGAGGTTGTCACCATCACACACCTTACCCTTCAGTATTATGCGGGTGTTATAAGGTGTTATCTAACTATACCCTAGCACTATGACAATGTACATTAATTTAGTATAATGAATGTGCATTAATTTTATTATTGTTACTTTGTAAATAGTTTTTAAAGCACAAATAGTATTTTTAGTTAATATTCAACTAAGAAACATATTTTGATGAATTAATGGATTTTTTAATTAAATAATATTTTAATATAATATTATTATTAAATTATTTTTTATTAAATATAAAGTATTATATAATATAATGAATGCAATTGTAATTTTTATTAAGGTTTGAAAACTTTTTTGTCAAAACCAATGAATTTTCAGTAAATGTCAGTTTTAATGATAAAAGTAAAAATTCGCATATTTATAAAATTATTTAGATAAAATGTATATTATTTTAGGAATCAGGATGTCAAAATTATCCAATGGTGAATTTTTCATAATTTTCTGAGACAGTCGAATTTTTGGGTAAAAATTAAATACTGTTGAAATATATAATGTGTTTTATGACACCATAATGACCCAATATTGATGTAATAACATAATATAAATATTATGTTCAGAAAATATATGTTTTATAATTAAAATAATGTGATTTTATATTTGTTTTATTTATTTTATAGAGCATTAGTGGACTCTCTAAGACTTATAAAACATTTTGTCTTTTTAAATTGTTTTCTTTGAGAGTGTGACTCAACTCCACATAAGAAACCCTATTATTTTAAGAATATGGTACATTGGCCTTATAAGATAATGTTTTTTACTCCCATTTGGAAAAAACCATAGGTAAAAACAATGGTCTGGTTTGTGGTATTGATTAGTTTAATGTGAGGGGTCCAAACCTAAATAATAAAGAATTCCCCCTCCTATCCTATATAAACCCACCCAAGCCCCCCCTTCCTATTCACTAAAAGACTTTTGAGTGAGACAAAACCCTAACCTCCTCTCTCTAGAATCCTATAAATGTGCCCCAAGCTCCCATGAAGCCTCTTTCAAGCCTCTCTCATTCCTTTTCAATCACACTTCCTAGTAAGGGTTTTCTTCCTTTCTCAATTTTGTCCAATTTTCTTTATGTTGTTATTCCCTTTTAATTTCAATCATAAATTTTGGAGTATGGTTTCTAAGATCCCCCATACTGACCCATTTATGTTTGAATTATGGGATACCCCTTTCTATCTCATTAATTCCTTCCATGTACACCTGTTACCATGCCCAAATTCCATAAGGAATTTCTCTCTACTCATTTACATTCAAGCAATTCTTTTGTATTCTGAATCAAAATTCCATTACATTTTTTGGGACATGTATCTATATGAACACCTTACTATCCATTTCATATATATATATATTATTATACAACAATTTATCTCTCTTCAACCATTTTTATGAATTCTTATGTCATGTCGTTATGCTGCTGAAATTGCACCGTGTTTTCCTGGGCCAAGATCATAGTGTAGTGAATACCATAACCATGTCTCTATCAAGGGTATTAACCTTTATTCACATATACATATTGAATGATATGTTCATGTATTTATTCCACATTCCTTTATCCTGTAATAACTTATTATGTTGAATGATTCCATGTTATATGATCCATGTGGCACACTTATGCATGAAATGAAATGTTTATGAAATGGTGCGCCCTAATAGAGCTCTTATGCATTTCCTAAAGTATAGTATCATGATACGTCATGTGAAATGATTTTTGACTCATCCTAATTCAAGTGCAATGATGTTTTACTCATTCTTCATATGTAATGAGGGTTTACTCATTCTCCATGTCCAATGAGCTTTGGCTCATGCTAATACCATGTAAAGTGTTGTTGACACATTTCCATGTTATGATTATCAAGCTTTATCATGACTTTATGTTCATGTTTCTTTTGTGATCCATTTATATGCCTATTTTCTAACATGTTTTGTATTCCTCATGTTATAACATGTTTATTCCCTTACTGGTCTTTATAGCTCACCCTTTTCTTATGCATGTCATCAGGTTATCCTATGCAATGCTATGTATGAGGGAATGTAGTGGTCATGTAAAGGAGATTTTCAATAAAGATGTTTTTTAATGTTCTAAGATGTTATGTAATGTTCCTAATCCCCAAATACACTATACATCTCGATCTTGTATGTTGTATCAAGTGAATATTTTATTTAATAAATTAGGTTAAGGTGTGTGATAAAAAGAACGATAGTTATAGTTTGTATCAGAGGATAGGTTTAGTTATTTTTGGGATTAGGATTAGAAAACCCTAGTGAATTCATAGGTATAAGAATAAGTATAATAAAAACATCCCTAAGTATTGGTGAGTATTGAGTAAGTGGTCTATCAAGCAAATACGCCTCTCTCTGGATATGAGTTGGTAGAGGTGGTTCTGGCACAGATGTATCCTAGGGGTTAAACTCGTAAACACCGCTTTGAGCTAGACTCAAACGGGAACTGGTGCATGATAATGGGCCTTCCTATAATCTTGGTTACGACACTCCTAGGGGATATGATTTGGTAAATTTAAAATCTCAGTATGAACCCTTATTATTGGAATTAAAAAAATGACCCTATGTATATATGTTAGAAAGTATATCAGGGATAGAATAGATTGAAGCCTATTGATTGATAAGTTAAAGAAATAAAAGTTATTTATAAGACATCATTTTTGTCCTTGGATTTCCCTTCAAGTGTTACCCCTTACTTTCCTTTTATTCCAGCCAATGTCTGGTAATAAGAGGACTCGGGATAACAACCAATGTGAAGATCAATGTGATGACTGTGAAAATAAGATGACCAATCTAATGGGAGCGGGAATTGCGAACTTTGTCATGCTTCCCTCTCAGTTAACTCATGCTTTGAATAGAAGCATGGGTCAACAGGAACATTCAACCCCCCCATAAATAACAAGTCACTATCGAGAGCTTCATGAAACAAAGGCCTATTACTTTTAATGGATCGTCTGATCCCTCAATCGTCGAACAATGGATCAACTCCATTGAAATGATTTTCTCTATCCATCAATGTTTTGAACAAGAGATGGTTCTTCAGGCTACTTATCATATGGAAGGTGAAGCCGATCAATGGTGTATGTTGATAAAAAATATAAAGCCTTAGGAAGAGATCGAGGTGTTGTAATGGAAGGATTTAAGGAAGATGTTTTTCAGTAAATATTTTCCCCACACCCTCCGACTTAAGATGGAAAGGGACTTCATTTCCCTCAAGAAAAAAGATGATGAATCTTTCGGATTGTATGAGGAATAATTCACAAGGTTTTCACAATACACCTATGTCTTTGTCATTACCCCTAAATGTAAGGTTGACCGCTTCTTTGGTGGGTTGAAACCTAGCCTACGGAATGTGCTGGTGATCCGTGTCTTTGACAGCTATGAGGAAATCGTCTGATGTGCCCTAAAGGTCTAAATAGAGATCGGAGAATCTCATGGTTATCATATGGATAAGAATATTAAGGTGGACTTCAATGTTAGTGGTCTGATGGATAAATCCAATGTTTCTAAGAAGATCCAGCACCCCACTTGCCAAAGGTGTGGAAAGAAGCACCCAAAAAAATACCCTGAAGGGGACAAGGAAATGCTTTAGGTGTGGAAGAGAAGGGATCCTAGCTGTTAACTGCAGACAAGAAAAACATGTGGCTGCAACAGAGGAGAGGAACGCTTTGTTCGAACCTCAACATGTTGTTCATTTCTACAATTACAAAGAACCAGGGCATCTAGAAAATTAGTTCCCTATGCCTTGGAATTTTGGAGGCAACCAACAACCTCCAAGGCACAATGGGAGAGCTTTTTCCATCACTTCTGCCGAAGTGAACCCCGACAATGAAGTGGTGACAGGTACGCTAGTTATTCATTCAATAATAGAGTGCATACTTTATGATTCAGGTTCTACGCATTCTTTTATATCTAAAAATTTTCATATAACAATCCCCACACCAACACAAATCATGGAAGTAAAGATATCGGTGAGTATAGAAAATGGGGAAATCATTGCATCCCATGAATATAACTCCTCCCCTATCATAATCTATGGATTGAATTTCCCGGTGAACTTTTTTATACTCCCTCTAGTGGAATTTGTTGTAATTCTTGGCATGGATTGGCTTTCCTTATATAGAGCCAACATAAATTGTTGTGAGAGGGAAATCAATCTCCTTGTGGAGAATTGACCCCCAATTCTATATAATTTCAAGGAGGAAGATTAATATTCTTTAAATCCATCATCTCAAGCATGGATATTACTGCCCTATGAGCACATGTATCTAGATCAGATGATTGAGTTTAAGGAGGCTACAATCCTAGAATACATGCCTATTGTGAGGGAATTTGATTAAGTGTTTCCCGAGAAATTTACTGGTCTTCCTCCTAGTAGAGACCATGAATTATAAATTGATCTTATACCTGGGGCATTACCAATTTTCAAGTCTCTGTATTGAATAGCTGTTCTGGAGCTTGAGGAGCTGAAAAAAACAACTACAGGAGAATCTGGATAAAGGGTTTATATTCCCAAGTTCTTCATCATGGGGTGCACCAGGCCTCTTCATTAAGAAGATGGATGGGTCAATGCACTGTTGAATTGATTATCGTGTTATTAAAAAATCATGATAAAGAACAAGTATTGTCTCCCATGAATTGATGACTTTTTCGATCAGCTATGTGGAGCACAATACTTCTCCAAGGTGGATTTGTGGTTGGGATATTATCAAGTAATGGTGAAGAAGGAAGATGTCCCCAAGACTGCTTTACGTACAAGATACGGGCACTATGAATTCATAGTAATGCCTTTCAAACTCACTAATGCTCAAGAATTATTCATGGAATTGATGAATAGAGTCTTTAGGGATTACCTCAACAAATTTGTGGTAGTCTTTATAGATGATATTCTGATATACTCCCAAAACTAAGGAGGATCATGAGTAGCATCTATGAACTATACTAGAGACCTTGCGGAAGGAGAATCTTTATACAATGTACAAAAACTGTGAGTTCTGGTTGAAGGAGGTCTCACTATTGGGACATATCATCACAAGTAATGGGATATCTGTGGATCCCTTCAAAATAGATACAGTTGAGTGATGGTTGAGGCCAACATCGGTAATGGATATCTGTAACTTCTTGGGGTTAGCTGGATATTATCAATGATTTGTGAGAAATTTCTCACCATTTCCCAACCCTCTTACAAAGCTAACTCATAAGGGAGTAAAGTTTTCATGGATTGATGAATGAAAATAAATATTTAAGGAGTTAAAAAGGAGTCTTATCACTGCGCTCATTCTCACTTTACCCACAAGTGGTGAACTTTTTGTGGCATTCAATGATACTTCAAAGAACGGCCTAGGATGTGTGTTGATGCAAAATGAAAAAGTCATTGTCTATGCTTAAAGGAAATTGAATGTTCATGAGAAGAATTATCCAACACATGATTTGGAGTTGGATGCAGTGATCATCTATTTAAAAATTTGGTGTCATTATCACTTTGGGGAGATGTGTGAAATATATATGGACCACAAAATCCTCAATTATATATTCACACAGAAAGAGTTGAACATGCACCAATGAAGATGGTTAGAGCTGATCAAAGACTTTGACTGCTCAATCCATTACCACCCTGGGAAAGCAAACAAGGTGGCATATGCTCTAAGTAGAAAAGACCCAAAAATTATATCATTGATTAGAATTTATAAGGACCCAATATTCTTAGATTTGATGAAGATGGACATGGGAATCATAAATGAGGGAACATCATCAATCCTTTCACAAATGATTGCTCAACCGTCTCTTTCAGAAAGGTTAAAGGATGCTCAAAAGTATGATGTAGGAATTTAGAAGAGAGAGGAAGCTATTAGAAAAGTGAAATCCTTGGAGTTTAATGTTAATGAAGACGGAATTGTGAGATCTGCGAAAAAACTATGTGTTCCATCAAGTCCATAGCTGAACAAGGAACTTTTGGATGATGCACATAGTTCAAATTTATTTATTCACCCTGGAAACACAATGACGTTTCAAGATCACCAAGAGCATTAATGGTGGGATAAAATGATGAAGGAGATCGTGGAGTATGCATGAAAGTGAATGGTGTGTCATAAAGTGAAGGAAGAGAGGCATAAGTCTAAGGGGATGATGCAACCATTGCCCAGACTAGTATGGAAATGGGATAACATCACCATGTACTTTGTCACTAGACTTCCAAATACATCGAAAGGCAAAAATTCAATTTGGGTTGTTGTGGATCATCTTACAAAGTCTGTACACTTCAATATAACTCAGGGGGAGTTCTCATTGGATCAACTAGCACGAATATATATCAGGAATTTGGTAAGGCTACATGGAGTAACAGAATCTATTGTATCCGATTGAGATCCAAGATTCACCTATAAGTCTTGGAAGAGTCATCAATATAGCGACCTGACCTTCTCTTACATTACTATTACATCATTTCAAAGATAAAAAACATAATAGTATTACACATAGAGGATCCAAAGGTTTAGTTTCTTGGGAAAACTAGGACTATACATAACAAATACAACATCAATCATAAACATTTATTTAATTTCTTCTTCTCTAGATTCTTATTGGAACTTGTCCTGTCCTTAATACATGTAGCCACCTGAGGATATACATCAAAAGGGGTGACATAGAATCCCAGTAATATGATAGTTAAGAACAATATAGCATGGGGTGAGCATAATAATAACATAGTCAAAAGATCATGAACATGAGAGTAGCATAAATAAAAGACTTGAAATGTGGCAATGCATAAAAATGAAACATCATGTCTTAGTGGTTAACTACCACATGTACTTGTGAACCAAGATGGAATCTAGTTCTCACATCATTTCATGTTTACTCATGAGACTCATCACTTTACCCAATGCATTGGAGCGCTGTATAATTCCGGGCGCACCCATCACTTTGAAACATTCATAATTGTGCTATATAATTCTGGGTGCACCCATCACATCATAACATTATCATCATCATGCTTTCCACATAGAGCACATATAAAAAATTTAAATAACTAACCCATGGAATGGAATGGGTTTCATCTCATAATAACAAATTCATAATCTTTGGGTCCCCAAAATAAAGGGGGAATAACATACATGTTACAAGAACTATCCACTTTGAGTGAGAAGTAATAGTGGTGTTCTTAAAAGATGAGTTCTTTTGGAAAACATTTGGTTTGACATAAAAACTAGTGACAAACATGTATATCCCAGAAAAGTAAATACAATGATGAACAAATGATCTTTATGGAGTAACCATATAAAAAATGGAGAGAAAGAGGGAGAACTTGAAGGAATAAAATTGGGTTCGAGATTTCCCCTTACCTTGTACCTGAATTCTTCCTTCTCATTAATGTCCTGTATAATGACATTATATGCATTAATTAGAAATCCATAACCATGTGTAAATTAATATAGTTCATTCTGGTTTTATTATGCCATATTATGTTCCTTTGGATGACTTATAGAGTTTAAAAACATTGTTCGGGGATGTTCGTTTTTATGGTTTTTCTTGGGTGGTTCACTTGTATTCTTATATTGAAATTTTGGTAGAACATGAGTAAACATCCATAAATGATATTAAATGTAATTAATGATATTACAGGAGTTTGAATGATCGTATAATGAATTATATTAGATCCATGTGGATGAATCATTAGATAAGAATTAAATTACGGTTATTTGGGTCAATTTGGGCGGTATTTGGATCACAATGAACTTGTTTTAACTTATCACTTAGTAATATGGACATAGGTTATTTCCAGAACCTTAAATAGAACATAATACATATAAAATATTCTTTTTCAACCATAAAAATGGTTTCATGACCATATATGAAGTTATAAATGGAAGAATAAATCATTTCGTTCTTGAAGGTGATAAATTAACACCTCACGAACAACGTTCTATTTAATAAAATAAAAGGAAGAGGGAAAGGGAGTTGGATGATATAATATCCCATTAGAATCATAAAATTACATTATATTTATAATACTAGAGTTACAATACAATTTTGATGAATATAGGTGGGGAGAGATCAAGAAATGAACGTGAACTTGAAAGGAAATTAAAGGAGAAGAGAGAGAGAAATTACCTCTTGAATCCTCCTCTTGAGAACCTCCTTAAGGGCCTAAGCTTGGTCTTTTGATGAGACCATCAGCTCTTGGACGTGGGGGAGAGGTAGTTAAGGTTTTTGGGCAGATTTTAGAGAAGTCTTGGAGCTTGAGAGGTGTGAGGAAATGAGGGTGTGAAGGGTGGCTTTTATAGTGGAGGGGAGAGGGGTTTCGTTAATATAAAATTCATTAGTTTATTAATTTCCCCAAAGATAAGGAATAGTGAGTCTTGAATTACCAAGAATATTAATTTTATCATGTGATACTGAACCCAGTGGGCTTACATCAGCATAACATCATCGATGACTCAATTAATCCATTATTTAGCATTTATTGTAAATTATCAGATTCTACTATTCATCAAAAATTCAAGTATCTCAGAAAAATCCCAAAAAAATTACCCCTACCATTTTTTGATGTTTAGAATCCAAAAATTAAGTGCATTTTTCTAAAATAATTTTCTAAATATTATTAATTTAATATTTAATTAAAATCACAATTTACTTAAAAAATAGTTTTTAAGATTAAAACTGATTTAATATTGCTTTAAAAAATTACATAGGGTCTTATAGAATTATCTAAATACTATAAGAAACTGATTTGATAAATAATGAATAAATTTTATTAAAATTAATTTTCCTTTAAATTAATTAATTAGTAATAAATAATTATTTATGACTTACAAAATTCCGAAATGTTTTCTAAGGTCAAATTGTCACTTTCTAAGATGTCTAAATTTTATTTAATTATTCAAGGGTAAGGTTACTCTAATGTTGGATTATTTACTATTCATAAGGGTCATAATACTATTCATAAGGGTATGTTACTATTCATAAGGGTAGGTTACTATTCACCAAAAATTATTTTTGTTTTATTTGACTCCAAAAAACATCTTGAACAAAATTGTGCATGTCAGATTTTTCAAATTCCCAATACAGAAGTGAAAAACTTATGTATAAAGGTCACTTAGCACTTAGAAGTTCATTATGTTGTGTTTTCATGTTATTTTATGACATAAATATAAGAAGGTAATTTCCATTGAAAAACTTTGGGTCGTTACATTCTTCCCCCCTTAAGAAATTTCACCCCTGAAATTTCACTTTACACAAACAGGTGAGGGTACTTCTCTTTCATTGCCTCTTATGGTTCCCAAGTTTCTTCCTCAAACTTATGGTTCATCCACAACACTTTGACAAGGTGGGTTGTCTTGTTGCATAGAACCTTATCTCTCCAATCCAGAATCTTTACTGGCTGCTCCTCATAGGAGAGGTCATCTTCTAGCTGCACCACCACTGATTTTAGTACATGTGAGGGGTCTTGTATGTACTTCCTCAGTAGTGATACATGAAACACATCATGACCTTGAGCCATATTTTGTGGAAGTTCAATACGATAGGCCACGGCTCATATACGTTCAAGGATCTCAAAGGGGCCAATATACCTTGGGCTTTCCTTCCCTTTCTTCCCGAATTGCATGACTCTCTTCCATGGAGATATTCAAATGATGACTTTATCTCCAACATCGAACTCCAAGTCCCTTCGATGGTTTTCAGCATATCTCTTTTGCCGAAATTGAGCAGCTTTGATGTGTTTATGGATGACTTGAACCTTCTCTATCATCTCTTGAACAAGATCGAGTCCAAGTAGCTTTTTTTCTCCAACTTCATCCCAACAGGTTGGAGTTCTACATCGTTTTCCATATAAATCTTCATATGGAGCCATCTGAATACTCAAGTGGAAGATATTATTGTATGAGAACTCAACCAATGGGAGATGCTAATCCCAACCACCTTTGAATTCTAGAGAGGAGGCTCTTAGCATATCTTCAAGCATCTGAATAGTCCTTTCAGATTGGCCATCAGTTTGGGGGGGATAGGTCGTGCTGAAATTTAATTCAGTACTCAAAGAATGTTGGAGGCTCCTCTATAATTTAGATGTAAACCTTGGATCACGGTCAGAGAAAATTGAGAGTGGAACACCATGCAGTCTCATAACTTCCTTCACATATATCATTGCAAGTTGTTCAAGTGAGAGATCTTCCCGAATAGCGATAAAATGGGCAGTCTTGGTGAGTCGGTCAACCACAACCCATATCGCATTATTTTCCTTTGATGTCTTCGGGAGACCCATGAAAATGTCTATAGTTACATTTTCCAATTTCCACATGGGTATAGGCAATGGTTTCATCATACCTTTGGACTTTTGTCGCTCAGCATTAACTTGCTGACATACCAAGCACCTTGATATATATTTTGTATTCTTCTTCTTCATGTTATCCCACCAGAAGTGTTCTCGGAGATCACAATACATCTTGGTACTCCCAGGATGGATAGAGAATGTTGAGCTATGTTCATTTTCCAATAGATCCTTCTTTATCCCGAGTGATGAAGGCACACAAAGCCGTATTCCAAATCGAATCACACCATCATCGTCGATATGGAACTCTTGCATTTTCCCTTCCTTTACTGCATTCACCATATTTTGTATCTCCACATCATCCCTTTGTTCTTCATTAATCTTATACTGGATAGATGGTTGCGCAATCATTTGGTCAAGGTAGGATGTATCCCCTGCCCTTATGATTTCTAAATCCATTCTTTTTATATCCAAGAAGATGGGGTCTTTCTCAATCCACAACATGGATAGAGTAGAAGGTTCTTTTCTGCTTAGAGTATTAGCTGCCTTGTTTGCCTTTCCAAGATGATAGTGGATAGAGCAATCGTAATCCTTGATTAGATCTAACCATCTCCTTTGACGCATGTTGATCTCATTTTGTGTAAATATATACTTTAGGTTCTTGTGGTCAGTGTATATGTCACACTTCTCGCCATAAAGGTAGTGCCGCCAGATTCTCAAGGCAAAAGTCATGGTTGCCAGCTCTAGATCATGCGTCGGGTAGTTTTTCTCATGGATCTTCAATTTTTGTGAGGCATAGGCTATCACATTATCATTTTTCATGAGTACACAACCAAAGCCTTTCTTTGAAGAATCCTTGTATATCATGAAACTTTCTCCACTTTTCGGTAGTGTGAGTACTGGTGCAGTGATCAGCCTTCTCTTTAGCTCCTTGAAGCTTCCCTCATATTCTTCCGTCCAGACATACTTTACCCCTTTCCTTATTAACTTAGTTAGTGGGCTTGACAATCGTGAGAAGTTTCTCACAAAATGTCAGTATTACCTAGCTAATCCATGAAAACTACAGATTTCTATGACACTAGAGGTCCTGGGACATTCCTCAATCCCCTTTTTCTTTGAAGGATCCATAGAAATTCTCTCACTTGTGATCACATGTCCCAAGAACGTGACTTTATTCATCCAAAAGTCACACTTGATGAACATGGCGTACAAATTCTCCTTTCTCAATGTCGCCAACACAAGTCTTAGATATTATTCATGTTCCTCCTTGCTCTTGGAGTAGATGATATTATAATCGATAAACACTACCACAAATTTGTTGAGGTTATTTCTAAAGACTCTATTCATCAAATCCATGAAGATCGTAGTGGCATTAGTAACTCCAGATGGAATCACCAAAAACTCATAGTTCCCATACCTTGTACAGAAGGTTGTCTTTTGAATATCTTCCTTATTCACCTTTACCTGATGATATCGAGAATGATTATCCACCTTTGAGAAGTATTGATCTCCTCTTAACTGGTCGAACAAGTCATCAATCATTGTGAGAGGGTACTTGTTCTTTATGGTGATCTTTTTGAGTTCCTGATAATCGATACACAGCCACATTGTTCCATCCTTCTTCTTTAAAAAGAGCATTGGCTCACCCCAGGGTGATGCACTAGGGCGTATGAGCACTTTGTCCATATGCTCTTGCAGCTGCTTCTTTAACTCCTCCAGTTTGATAGGAGCCATCCTATAGGGACACTTCGAGATAGGAGTAGCTCCAGGTATGAGTTCAATTGATAACTCTACCTCACAATCCGGGGGAATTCTGGGTAAATCTTCAGGAAATACATCTCTGTATTCCCTCACGATGGGCATTTCTTCAAGGTTAGAACTTTCCTTTGACTCAACCATTTGGGCGAGGTATGCTTCTTCATAGGGAATCAACAGCCATACCATTGAAGGATTTTTCAAAGGAGATTCATGATCTTCCTTGCATTTTTATAAGATCATGGGATGGTTTGGAATATGAAAATATATTTCCTTTTTCCCGAAAGTTGATATGTGCTTTATATAACAAGATCCAATCCATTCCCATTATAGAGTCGAATTCCACCAAGGGAAGTATTATGAGATTTTCCGGAAGAATATTCCCACATACGCCAATAGGATAAGAGTAAAACACTTGGGTTGCAATGATTTCACCACTTTTTGTTTTTAAATATATCTCTACTTCAAGGTTTTGGGGCTTCAATTCTATTTTTCTAGCAAACTTGCAAGATATAAAAGAATGCGTAGAACCGGAATCCAATAAGACATTTTCCATTCTTGAGTGAATAGGAAGTGTACATTGTAAGACTTCATTATCATTCTCCACCTCCACAATAGTGATGGCATAAGACTTCCCTTGTTCCTTTGGCTTCGGTGGCTACTGACTCTAATTACCCTCGAGAGCTTGAGGTTTAGTGCACTGGTTTGCATAGTGCCCTAGCTCCCTACAGTTGTAGCATTGAACCATGAGTGGTTCTCTCCTTTAATCGGCTACATTCTCCTTCCTTTTTGTGTCTTTTCGATACTCTTGAGCATGATGTCCTTCTTTCCCACACTTAAAGCACTTCCCCGCCCCTTTGAGGCAGTTCCCATTGTGCAACTTCCCACATTTTTGGCATGTGGGTTGTTGATTTTTCTTCCCACCTTTATCATTAAATCCACCGGCTTGAAACTCTAGTTTTATTTACTTATCACCATAGACATGAGACCATTCTCCAAACTCCATATCCACTTTGAGATCACACCAAAAAACTTCTTTATAACTCGCAATGTCTCTAATTGCAAGAGCCTTTAGAAGGTGTGGTTTTAATCCACTAAAGAATATATCAATTTTTCTATCATTGTTGATAACAAAACCCGAAGCGTACCTTGAAAGCCTTGTGAAATTCACTTCATAGGTTGTGAAATATTCTCCTTCTTTTTGCTTGAGCTCTATGAATTCTCTCTCCATCTTCGTGCGAAGAGTTATTGGGAAATACTTGTTAAGAAACATTATCTTAAAGTCTTCCCATTCCATCTCTTCAATTTCCTCCCTTGGCTTGGAGTTCTTAATCAAAGCCCACCATTGATCATATTCTCCATCTAGATGGTAAACGACTGGGGTCACCTTCCTTGTCTCGGAACAGTGAAGCACAGAAAAGATCTTCTTCATGGAGTTGACCCACTATTTTGCAACTAGTGGATCAGAAGATCCACAAAACGTCGGTGGTCATTGCCGCATAAAAAATTCAATATCTGGTTGCTCCCTCTTTGGTGAAGGAGGAAGTTCCCCATTATTATGGTTATTGTTCATAACCTGTGATAATTGGGTAATCATTTCCATGAAGTTTTGAACTCCACCTCCCAACTCATTGGGGATGTCGTTCGGGCAAACGTTGCATTGGCCCTCGCACGAGTTGTTGGCCTGATTTCTCCTGGTTCCCACCATTTTCTAAAATACAAATGGTTAGAACAAAACATATGTAAACAAGTCATGAATAAATTATTCATTTAAACAATTTATACTAGAAATGTAACATATGGGATCCCTAGGAAAATATTCTTATGTTCATATTTGTACTTAGTCTCATGCTGTAGGTTTTCCCTAGGGTTCACTAATCCTAATTCCCAAATTAACTAAACCTTGCCTCTGATACCAACTATAGAGACCCGGACTTCTCTTACATTACTATTACATCATTTCAAAGATAAAAAACATAATATTATTACACATAGACGATCCAAAGGTTTAGTGTCTTGGGAAAACTAGGACCATACATAACAAATACAACATCAAGCATAAACATTTATTTAATTTCTTCTTCTCTAGCTTCTTATTGGAACTTGTAATCTACTTAATACATGTAGCCACCTGAGGATATACATAAAAAGGGGTGAGCTAGAATCCCAGTAAGAGGATAGTAAAGAACAATATAGTATGGGGTGAGCATAATCATGACATAGGAAAAATATCATGAACATGAGAGGAGCATAAATAAAAGAATTGAAATGTGGCAATGCATAAAAATGAGACATCATGTCTTAGTGGTTAACTACAAAAAATACTTGTAAACCAAGATAGAATCTTGTTCACACATCATTTCACATTTACTCTTGATATTCACCACTATACCCAATGAATTGGAGTGTTGTATAACTCCGGGCGCACCCGTCACTTTGAAACATTCATAACTGCGATATATATTTCCGGGCGCACCAGTCACATCATAACATTATCATCATCATGCTTTCAACATAGAACAAATATAAAAAATGTACATAATTAACCCATGAAATTTAATGGGTTTCATCTCATAATAACACATTCATAATATTTGGGTTTCCAAAATAAAGGGGGAATAACATACATGTTACAAGAACTGTCCACTTTGAGTGAGAGGTAAAAGGGGTGTTCTTAAAAGAGGAGTTCTTTTGGAAAAGATTTGGTTTGACATAAAAACCAGTGAAAAACATGTATATCCTAGAAAAGTAAATAAAATGATGAAAAAATGATCTTTAAGGAGTAACCATATCAAAAATGGAGTGAAAGAGGGAGAACCTGAAGGAAAAAAATTGGATTCGAGATTTCCCCTTACCTTGTACCCAAATTCTTCCTTCCCTTTAATGTCATGTATAATGACATTATATGAATTAATTAGAAATCCAGAACCATGTGTACATTAATATGGTTCATTCTGGTTTCATTATGTCATATTATGTCCCGTTGTATGACTTATATAGTTTAAAAACATTGTTCGCGGATGTTCGTTTTTTTGGTTTTTCTTGGGTGGTTCACTTGTATTCTTAAATTGAAGTTTGGGTAGAACATGAGTAAACATCCAGAAATGATATTACAAGTCATTAATGATATTACATGATTTTTAATGATCTGATGATGAATTATATTAGATCCATGTGGATGATACATTAGATCAGAATTAAATGACGGTTATTTGGGTCAATTTGGGCGGTTTTTGGATCACAACGAACTTGTTTTAACTTATCACTTAGTAATATGGTCATAGGTTACTTACAGAACCTTAAATAGAACATAATAAATATAACATATTATGTTTCAACCATAAAAATGGTTTCATTATCCGATATGAAGGTATAAATGGAAGAATAATGCATGTCGTTCTTGAAGGTGATAAATTAACACCTCATGAACAACGTTCTCTTTAATAAAATAAAACGAAGAGGGAAAGGGTGTTGGATGATATAATATACAATTATAATCATAAAATTACATTATATTTATAATACTGGAGTTAAAATACCATTTGTATGAATATAGGTGGGGATAGATCAAGAAATGAACTTGAACTTGAAAGGAAATTAAAGCAGAAGAGATAGAGAAATTACCTCTTGAATCCTCCTCTTGAGAACCTCCTTAAGGGCCTAAGCTTGGTATTTTGATGATTCTAGAAGCTCTTGTAAGTGGTTGAGGGGATAGGGAAGGTTTTTTGGTAGTGTTTAGAGAAGGCTTGGAGCTTGAGAGGTGTGAGGAAATGAGGGTGTGAAGGGTGGCTTTTATAGTGGAGGGGAGAGGGGTTTCCTTAATATAAAATTCATTAGTTTATTAATTTCACCTAAGATAAGGAATAGTGAGTATTAAATGACCAAGAATAGTAATTTTATCATGTGATACTGAACCAAGTGGGCTTAGATCATCATAACATCATCGATGACTCAATTAATCCATTATTTAGCATTTATTGTAAATTATCGGATTCTACTATTCATCAAAAATTCAAATATCTCAGAAAAATCCCAAAACTTTACCCATACCATTTTTTGATGTGTACAATCCAAACATTAAGTCCATTTTTTGAAAATAATTCTCTAAGTATTATTAATTTAATATTTAATTAAAATCATAATTTGCTTAAAAAAACAGTTTTTAAGATTAAAACTGATTTTATAGTGCTTTCAAAAATTACGTAGGGTCTTATAAAATTATCTAAAAACTATAAGAAATTGATTTGATAAATAATTAATACATTTTAAGAAAATAAATTTTCCTTTAAATTAATTAATTAGTTATAATTAATTATTTATGACTTACAAAATTCCAAAACGTTTATTGAGGTCAAATTGTCACTTTCTAAGTTGTCTGAATTTTATTTAATTATTCATGGGTAAGGTTACTCTTATGTAGGATTATTTACTATTAATAAGGTTCATAATACTATTCCTAAGGGTATGTTACTATTCATAAGGGTAGGTTACTATTCACCAAAAATTATTTTTGTTTTATTAGACTCCAAAAAACATCTTGAACAAAACTGTGTATGTCAGATTTTCCAAATTCCCAATACAGAAGTGACAAACTAATGTTTAAAGGTCACTTAGCACTTAGAAGTTCATTATTTTGTGTTTTAATTATATTTTATGACATAAATATAAGAAGGTAATCTCCATTGAAAAACATTGGGTCGTTATAGTCTACATGCTCTGGATACTGAACTGAACTTCAGTGCGGATAATCATCATCAAATTGATTGTCATTCTGAGCAAACAATTCAGGCATTGGAGGATATGTTAAGATCATGTTATATGGACTTCAAATGAGGGTGGGACCAACATTTTCCATTGGTTAAATTCTCCTACAATAACAGTTTCCACTCGAGAATCTGAATGGCACCTTATAAATCCCTGTATGGGAAGATGTGCAGAACACTGGCATGTTGGGATAAAGTTGGTGAACGTATGTTGATAGAACAAGAAATGTTCGAAGAAATGGTGGAGAATGTAAAATCCATTCAACAGAATATCATGGTAGCATAGAGTTGACAGAAGATTTATGTAGATAACCATCAATGAGACCTTGAGTATAATGTTGGAGACTTGGTATTTCTATGCATATCTCCATGGAAGAAGGTTATGCGGTATGGAAAGAAACGGATGTTATGTCCTTGGTACATCATCCCCTTCGGGATTCTTGATCGTGTTGGGGCTATGGCCTATCGACTAGCACTTAGACCTACCATGGCCAAAGTACATGATGTATTTCTTATATCCCTCTAAAATAAGTACATACTAGACCCTTCACATGTACTCTCTTCAGAGGTATTACAAATAGAGGATGGTCTTTCTTATGGGGAGCAACCGGTGAAGATCTTAGATCGTAGAGAAAAAATTCTACGATATAAGACAATGCCCCTCGTCAAGGTGTTGTGGCCAAACCACAAGTTTGAAGAAGCGACATGGGATTCAATGGAAATGATGAAACAAAGTCACCCATATCTTTTTAAGTGTGGGAAAAGGAAATTTCAAGGGCGAAATTTCTTAAGGGGGGGATTATTGTAACGCCCTAAACTTTCATTAATGAAAATTCCACTTGATCTAATTAAATGTCTTATTATGATTATATAAAATGTGAACTTAAATGGTTTTATGTTTTTGGATTTAAAAATACCGTTATGAATTGTGATTGTTGCTAATATAGTCGTTGAAGAGTGATCACATTATTAGTATAAATATAGGGCTTTAACAAATCAAATTTACTCAAACAAAGGAAGCGATGGCCACATCCAGTAGACTTGCCACGTACGAAGCCCATTTGTCAGAGCTCGAAAAGGAGGTGGTGTCACTAGAATTCTCTCTTAACCAAGCCCAAGCCGAGCTTGAACATGTTAAGCGTGAGCAGAACCGACTAATGGAGAAGTGGAAGTTAATAGAGATTACCACCCAAGCGATGTTATCCAAGCCACCCCAAGAGTCTATTATCATTGCGCACCTTACCCTTCAGTCTTATGCGGGTATTATAAGGTGTTATGTAACAAGGACCTAGCACTATGGAAATGTAAACTGTTTTTGTATAAATAATGTGCATTCATTTTATTATTTTTACTTTGTAAATAGTTTTTAAAGCATAAATATTATTTTTAGTTAATATTCAACTAAGAAATCTATTTTGATGAAATAATGGATTTTTTAATTAAATAATATTTTAATAAAATATTATTATTATATTAATTATTATTAAATATAAATGATCATATAATTTTATGAATGCAACTGTAATTTTTATTAAGGTTTGAAAACTGTTTTTGTCAAAACCCATGACTTTTCGGTAAATTTCAGTTTTTATTTTAAAAGTAAAAATTCACATATTTATAAAATTATTTAGATAAAATGAATAATATTTTTGGAATGAGGATTTCGAAATTATCCAATAGATAATTTTTCATAATTTTCTGAGAAAGTCGAATTTTTGGGTAAAAATTAAATTCAGTTTAAATATATAATGTATTTTATGACATCATAATGACCCAATAGTGATGTAATAAAATAATATAAACATTACGTTCGGCCAATATTTTTTTTTAATTAAAATAATATGATTTTATATTTTTTTGATTTATTTTACAAAGCATTAGTGGACCCTCCAAAACATATAAAACATTTTTGTCTTTTTAAATTGTTTTCCTTGAGAGTATGACTCACCTCTACATAAGCAACCCTTTTATTTTAATAAGTTAGGCCATTAGCATTATAAAATATTTTTTCCACACCCATTTGGAAAAAACCATGGTCATTAACCATGGGCTAGTTTTTGGTATTGATTATTTTAATGTGAGGTGTCCCAAACCTAAATAATAAAGAATCCCCTCTCCTTTCCTATATAAACCCACCCAAGCTCCCACTTCCTCTTCACTCAAAGCCTTTGGAGTGTGACCAAACCTTGCCATCCTCTTTCTATAATCCTCCCAAGGTGCCCCAATCTTCCAAAATTCTCTCTCAAGCCTCTCCCAAGCCTTTGGGATCACACTTCCAAGTAAGGGTTTTCTTCCTTTCTCATTTTTGTCCAATTTTCTTTAAGTTATTATACCCTTTTAATTTAAATTATAAATGTTTGGGTATGGTTTCTCACCTCCCCAAAACTTCCATATTTATGTTTTAATGATGGGATACACCTTTCTCTCTCATTATTTCCTTCCATGTACACTCGTTACCATGCCAAAATTCTGTAAGTAATTTCTCTCTCCTCATTTACATTCAAGCAATTCTTTTGTATTATAAATCCAAATTCCATTACATTTTTTTGGGAAATATATATATATATATGACCTACTTACTATCCATTTCATGTGTATATGATGAGACACCAATTTATCTCTTATAAACCATTTTTATGAATTCTTATGTTATACCGTTTTGCGGCTAAAATTGCACCGTGTTTTTACAAGCCAAGATCATAGTGTAGCGAATACCATACCCATGTCTCTATCAAATGTATTCAACTTTATGCACATATACATATGGAATTATACATTCATTTATTTATTCCAAATTCCATAATCATGTAATAACTTATTATTTTGAATGATTCCATGTTATATGATCCATCAGGCACACTTATGCATGAAATGAAATGTTTAAGAAAAGGTGCACCCTGATAGCACTCAAATGCATTCGGTAATGTATAGTGTCATGATATTTCATTTGAAATGAGTTTTGACTCATTCTAATTAAATTTCAGAGAAGGTTTACTTGTGATTCATGTTCAATGAGGGTTTACTCATGCTCCATGTGAAATGAGCTTTGGCTCATGCTAATTCCATGTTAAGGGTTGTTGCCACATTTCCATGTTATGATTATCATGCATTATCATGCCTTTATGTTCATGTTTATATTGTTCTCTATTGATATGCCTATTGTCTAACATGTATTGTATTCCTCATGTTATTCCATGTTTATTCCCTTATTGTACTTTATAGCTCATCCTTTTCTTATACATGTTCTCAGGTTATCCCATGTAATGCTAAGTATGAGGGAATGTAGCATTGAAGTAAAGGAAGCTTTCAATAAAGATGTTGTGTGTTTTATTGTAACACCCCGAGCTTCCATGATACGCTTCTCATTCAATAATGCAATAGCTTGCATTGTACGCAACTTCGAGTTTTAACACACTGCAACTAATCAAAGTAGCTGTTATGAATAGTAATAACCACTTTGTAAATTTATAGAAATTTTATATTTCAAAATGGACTTCATTTTTGGATTCAGAATATTGAAATTAGCCTATGTTGAATTTTGGGTATTTTTCTGAGAACTTCTAATTTTTATGAATAGTGAAAAATACTTAAAAACAACTTTTTTAATCAAAATAATTTATAGTGATAAATTATACTATTTATTTGTTTTAAATTATAATTAGAATATATTTTTACCATTTTATCCAATGGTGGTCATTAGAATTAATTTAACATTGAAATTAGACATAAACAATTGCCAATCTTTTGATATAAATTGTTTCTTAAAAACACGCTATCTGTCGTGACAGCGGGAATTAATTATAAAATTAATTAATGCAACTTATATGTTTGGAATTTTGTAAAATATACATAATTTTTGAATTTGGAATATCAATTATAGCTTAGGGAGAAATTTTGGCATTGTTCTGAAAAATTTCAATTTTTGATGAATAGTGAAACCACTAAGTGGTAGTTAAATAACTGATTTTTCGTTTAAATGAAATATTACCACTTCTGTGTTTTTATTTTCAAAAATCAGACATACATGGTTGTCATTAAGAAGTAAAATGTGGTTCAATGAGATTAAAATAATTTTTGGTGAATAGTAACTTTTAAGTTATTAATCGCGATTAGAGGTAATTAGTGTAGTTTAAGGTAAAAATAATGTTTTAATAATATGATATGAGCTTGACACATGTCCTACCATCATTGGATGTGCCATGGCCGACCAAGAAAATCCATGGGTCAACTTGGGTACCCCATGGAGCCACTTTAGTTGTAAAATGACATAAATACCTTTTATTTAATGTTAAAGTAAAAAATGACACAAACATGAAATGTTTTACTAAAACAATTTTTACATGGGGTTATACAAGTAATATTTTTAACTATAAATAGTAATTGGAAATATAAAAAGATTTCCTACATAATAGTATTTTTTTATAATTTTTAGACATTAAATAAATTAAATTATTTATGACATCATTATGATACAGCGATGACCTCATTATTTAACGATTTTAATAAAATGAAAAGATAATGTATAATCCAAGGATTACACTTGTCCAAAGACTATTGTATTGGTAGATTTAGAACCCTTATCACCTTATCCGAAAATTATATAAGTTTGGGACCTTTAGAATCCGAAAATCATTCTTTAATAATGTAAAATTTCCTTACTTTTCAAGAGTGCCCCTCCTCTCCTCTTATAAAAGGCCCCCACCTCTACCACATCATTCACACTTTCAAGACATTTGGCTCGGCCAACCTCTGCCCAAATACTCTCCCAACTTCCCCCTATTACTCCTAGAAGCCTCACTTTGGGCAGAACTCTTCGCAAGGAAGCCTTTGGCTCAAATCAAAAAGAGTTACCCGATTTTAAGGTAATGTCTTCTCTAATGTTGTTTTGTTTTATTTGGATTCTCCAACCCCATAAACTCTTTTTATTAATGTCTTTTGTAACAACACCAGTATCCTAAATATACTATGATGTTGTTATAAGAAGTATTCTAGCTACACTTACACACACCTACATCTAATGGTTAAAGAACATATGGTTTCTGTGGATGGCGAATTTCTGCCTCACGAAACGATGATTGTTCAACACTCATATAACACCTTCAAAGGTGGCCATTAAGATGTCACTATATTTATATATGATATATAATATGTTTATGTTTTACTTATGCTTCTGTATTTCTCATTTATGGCATAATTTATGATTTCCATTATGGGTAAACGCGATAATTTCATTTTAGGAAGTGCGGACTACCGCCCCCTCAAAGTGATTTGAATCGTTAATGCCACATGTGGGATGTATAAAGGATGGAGTAAATGGTATTATACACTATATTATACTGGAATTATATTATACATTTATATCATTATGATTTCATTCCATTAAATACGAAATAGAAATGAAAGTAGCGTTCATGCGTACGTACGGCTTACCGTCTCCATGAATGGTGCATTTCATTTCTTACCTCTAAATGTTACGTAATATTATAAATGAATGTATATACTGGATATATATGATATATATGACATCTAAATCATGAATATAATTCTGGAGATAATGGATATTCTACCACATAAACAACTTGTAATTATAAGAAGTTTATTGTTGACTCAAGTACCAAATATCGACAAAACGACCGTTATTAACTTAAATAATTACATAATGTTCATAACATGGTAATAAGGTATATAAAAGGAATAATGAACATGAAAAAGGTTCTTAAGTAAATATAAATTAACTCTATTTTATTATTCAGGAGGTTAAAGAACGGTCGAATCAAGTCGGACATAAGGTAAGGGAATTTCTTAACCCAACTTCCATTCTTTGGGTCAATCTCCTACTTTTAAATTATGTCATGATATTATTATGTCTTATCTAGTATTTGTACTTTATTTATGTGTGTAATTATAGTGAATACACATAATATATCTATTTTGTTTTAAAAATGATCTTTTTAAGGACTTCGTCTCAACCTCCTTTCATTGAGGCATATTTGGTTTTATACACAACTTTCTTTTATATGGTGTATAAACCCCTTTGACATATACGTTTATTCAAAATGAATATTTTTATACGAAGTGTTTTAATAAGCGACAAAAGGGAATGTTTTTTTTGTCGTACTTATGCGGCGACAACGACTTCTTCGCCACCGTGACCATTATTTGAGTTTTCGGCTTCCTCTACAAGCCACAACATTTTTATAAATGATTTCAAAAAAAAGAGAGAGATATTTCTCTCAAATATATGAAAATCCAGTGAAAATGTATACGTATTTAATGCAAGCTTAAAAATGTTTTCAGAAAACCTGACTCTCGAGTGTGGTAGACAGGAAGGGATTGGGCGTGGACCCATCATGGCCTGCAATTAGTCGAGTAGTCTCAGAATTAGTTATTTTGTTTTCAGAAGCTTGCATAATGTTTTCAGAAAAACACTGGAGTATATTTGAGCAATTTTAAATGTAATTATCTTCTAAAAAAATTGCATCGGTAGGTCTCATGAGACAACTAGATGTGGAATTGGCCGAGGCCCTTTCCCAATTTGATTTTTGATTTTGGTCGAGGCCTTAATCATTTTAGACGTCTTGGTCGAGGCCTTGACAAAATGTTTCAGAATGTCTGGCATTATGCATTCCATCATTATGAAAGTGGTTAATGTTATTGCATGTGATTATTCGACCAGTAGAATATCCATGTGAATAAGTAATAGGCATTATCTCATTTTACTTTTGCCATATTATGTTGAAGTTCATGTTTAAAAGGCTTTTGTTTTTGTTATACATTGCCTTAAATGTTAATGTTTATTTATGAAAGCTTCCGTAATATTGTTATCCTTACTGAGCATCTGAGCTCACCCCTTTCAATGTTTTAATATTTTTCAGGATGTAAAGAAGTATTTTATGAATGACCTGTAGGGATAGTCAGAAGAGGATTTGAGTGTGGACTATGGAGACTTTGTTATTGTAGTTTTTCACCTTATGATGTAATGTAACATTTATGAATGTATCTAGTATTTCCAAGGCTACTAAACTAATCGGTCTTTCGAGACTTGATCTTTTGTGATCATGCCAATGTTACGAAGTAATGCACCGACTCTGGGTAGCTGGGGTCGGGGCGTTACAGTTGGTATCAGAGGCAGTTTAGTACTAACCTTGGAAGCTAGATTTAGATAAACTCTGATTAGAGAACATAGCCCAAAGATAGACTTTGAGGATTAATATAGAAGAACTTCCTAGAATTTTGTTATTGTAGATATTTTGTGAGTTTTCCGAGAAATACATCCCTGTCTGGATACGAGCAGGTAGAGGCGGCTCTGGCATAGATGTACCTAGGGGTAAAACCCGAAAACACCGCTTTGAGCTAGACTCGAACGGGAACTGGTGCACGACAACGGGCCTTGCTGCACTCTTGGTTACGACACTCCCGGGGGATATGATTAGGATAATTCTCATTTTCTTTACAAACCACTATGAAGGGTTATGAGTATATACTTCCTCAAAGAAAACATTTTTATGATTATGGATTATATCCATAAATAGTTCAATTAGTGTTAAGTGGTTTACAAGTATGGAATTATGTATTTTGATTCATAAACTAATCTAGTTTATGTCATTGTTTAGAAATGGCGCCTAGTGGAAGGAATGGAAACCGTATCAATACACGCACTCCGTGTAGGGATTTCCCTCCTGCTCAAGATAATTGTTGTGGATCTGGATATACAACTGGTGCTGATCAACTTATTACCATACTGGGACAACTCACTCAGGTTATGAATAATAACCTTACTCGTATGGAGCACCCTGATCCGCAATGTGGAGGATCAATGTTAGACCGCTTCATGAGGCAACAACCGCCAAAATTTAATGGGGGTACAAATCCATTAGTAGCTGAGCAATGGATAAACTCCTTAGAGAAAATATTTCACGTCTTGGGGAGTAGCGAAAGGGAGAAGGTTGTCATGGCAGTTTACCGCCTCACTGGAGATGCCGATCAGTGGTGGTTGCTGATTCTAAACACAAAGGAAGATGATGACGTATCGAATATGGAATGGAGGGAGTTCAAAGAGATTTTCCTAGAAAAATACTATCCTCGTGACCATCGAGCAGATATGGAAAGACAATTTTTGAGTTTGAGACAAAAGGAGGATGAGAATGTCACAAAGTATGAGGCCAACTTTACAAGGTTAGCGAGGCATGCTGCAGATTATATACGTAACCCAAGAAGTAAGACTGATCGTTTCTTTGATGGGTTAAAACCATTTCTCTGTCTAGCTTTAGTATCACAATCGTTCTCAATATACGAAGATATTGTCTCGTGTTCTATCAAGACGGAAAAGGAATTCTCTAAGTCTTATGACAACAAAGTAAAGCAAGAGAAGAAGAGAACAGTGGAACAAGAGACAGATAAAGGGAAAAAGGGAAAGAAGGATTTTCCATTATGTGATAATTGTGGGAAGAATCACCCCGGTGCTTGCCTAAAAGGAATGGGAGTTTGTTATAAATGTGGAGAAAAAGGTCACCAGGCTCGTGATTGCAAGGGAAAGAAAGAGGCTATCAATGTTGAATGCTACAATTGTAGGGGAATGGGGCATTATGCAAATGAATGTCCTAAGCGTCAGGGAAACTTACCTCAGAAAAGGCCAAGGGATCAAGGACAATCTTATACTGTTACTACAGTTGAAGCAGAATAATTAATGTATTGGTGCTTTTCGACTCATGGATTATATTCTGGTTATTAGAATAATGTGATATATATATATATAAGGATTGTACTGTAGTACTTGTTTATTTCAGTAAGATTTTAATATGATGAAGGTAATCATATTTTAAGTATGTGACAATAAGAGAAACTTTACTTTGTTTGGGGAATCTGATAAATTGATTTTGGAATTAAGATACCTTTTAGAGAAAGTTTGGACAGAGGTATTTTGGATAACTATAAAGGTTGGGATTGATTAAGTTGATCTTTGGATAGTATTGTTTAAGGTAAAAACATTTCTGAAGATTATTTTTGGAATATTATAATACTATATTTTTAGGAAAAGGACAACCTGCAGGGTGGGGCATAACCCATCGCGTCGGACAAAGCTGCAGGAATCGAACCCACAACCATAGTACGACAGGCCTTTATTTCCTACCACTAGCCTATAAGAAGTCTGTGGTTATTACAATATAATTTTACTAATCTAAATGGTATGTGTTAACATTTGGAACCTTATACAATTAGGATAAGTATAATATTTTTGAGTTCTATTATCTTTTTGAGTGAAAGATGAGTTGAAGGTTGAAACTCTAATTGTCAAGCATAAATATATATATACCTATCTCTTATTCAATGAATAAATTAATTCTTAAACTTTAGTAAAGGTATATTAAAACAAAAAAATGTGTTATCCTAATACCTTATGTCTTGTTGAACTGATGATATTTTAAATCAACATAGATTGAAGGCTTTGAGGCCCTCAATTTGACAGTTGATTGTGATTGATGACCACAATCACTCCCTACATATATTTACGTTTTCCCCCCAATTATAAGTCTCTAATTTCCACTAATGTTCTCCTTATCGAGATCATAATTTGGTGGTGACTTTCTTATTTCTATTTCCCTCTTATTAAGGCTAAATTTTATTAACCTTATTTCCGATGTGGGTTTTCCACAAAGGTATTTTCTATTTTCAACCATTTATTTTCAAAGAAAAATATCAAATTGCGAGGACGCAATTTATTGAAGGAGGGGAGAATGTAACACCCCGAGCTTCCATGATACGTTTCTCATTCAATAATGCAATAGCTTGCATTGTACGCAACTTCGAGTTCTAACACACTGCAACTAATCAAAGTAGCCGTTATGAATAGTAATAACCACTTTGTAAATTTATAGAAATTTTATATTTCAAAATGGGCTTCATTTTTGGATTCGGAATATCAAAATTATCCTATGTTGAATTTTGGGTATTTTTCTGAGAACTTCTAATTTTTATGAATAGTGAAAAATACTTAAAAACAACTTTTTTAATCAAAATAATTTATAGTGATAAATTATACTATTTAGTGGTTTTAAAGTATAATTAGAATATATTTTTACCATTTTATCCAATGGTGGTCATTAGAATTAATTTAACATTGAAATTGGACATAAACAATTGTCAATCTTTTGATATAAATTATTTCTTAAAAACACGCTATCTGTCGTGACAGCGGGAATTAATTATAAAATTAATTAATGAAACTTATATGTTTGGAATTTTGTAAAATAGACATCATTTTTGAATTCGGAATATCAATTATAGCTTAGGGAGAAATTTTGGCATTGTTCTGAAAAACTTCAATTTTTTATGAATAGTGAAACCACTAAGTGGAAGTTAAATAACTGATTTTTCGTTAAAATGAAATTTTACCACTTCTGTGTCTTGATTTTCAAAAATCCGACATACATGGTTGTCATTAATAATTAAAATGTGGTTCAATGAGATTAAAATAATTTTTGGTGAATAATAACTTTTAAGTTCTTAATCGCGATTAGAGGTAATTAGTGTAGTTTAAGGTAAAAATAATGTTTTAATAATATGATATGAGCTTGACACATGTCCTACCATCATTGTATGTACCATGGAAGACCAAGACAATCCATGGGTCAACTTGGGGACCCCATGGAGCCACTTTAGTTGGAAAATGACATAAATACCTTTTATTTAATGTTAAAGTAAAAACTGACACAAACATGAAATGTTTTACTAAAACAATTTTTGCATGGGGTTATACAAGTCATATTTTTGACTATAAATAGTCATTGGAAAGATAAAACGATTTCCTACATTATAGTATTTTTTTATAATTTTTATACATTAAATAAATTAAATTATTTATGACATCATTATGATGCATCGATGACCTTATTATTTAACGGTTTTAATAAAATGAAAAGATAATGTATAATCTAAGGATTACACTTGTCCAAAGACTATTGGATGGGTAGATTTCGAACCCTTATCACCTTAGACACAAATTATATAAGTGTGGGACCTTTAGAATCCGAAAAGCATTCTATAATAATGTAAAATTTCCTTACTTTCCAAGAGTGCCCCTCCTCTCCTCTTATAAAAGGCCCCCACCTCTACCACATCATTCACACTTTCAAGCCATTTGGCTCATCCAAACTCTGCCCAAATACTCTCCCAACTTCCCCCTATTACTCCTAGAAGCCTCACTTTGGGCAGAACTCTTCCCAAGGAAGCCTTTGGCTCAAATCAAAAAGAGTTACCCGATTTTAAGGTAATGTCTTCTCTAATGTTGTTTTGTTTTATTTTGCTTCTCCAACCCCATAAACTCTTTTTATTAATGTCTTTTGTAACAACACCAGTATCCTCAATATACTAGGATGTTTTTATAATAAGTATTCGAGCTACACTTACACACACCTACATCTAATGGTTAAAAAACATACAGTTTCTGTGGATGGCGAATTTCTGCCTCACGAAACGATGATTGTTCAACACTCATATAACACCTTCAAAGGTGGCCATTAAGATGTCACTATATTTATATATGATATATAATATGTTTATGTTTTACTTCTGCTTCTGTATTTCTCATTTATGGCATACTTTATGATTTCCATTATTGGTAAACGCGATAATTTCATTTTAGGAAGTGCGGACTACCGCCCCCTCAAAGTGATTTGAATCGTTAATGCCATATGTGGGATGTATAAAGGATGGAGTAAATGGTATTATACACTATATTATACTGGAATTATATTATACATTTATATCATTATGATTTCATTCCATTAAATATGAAATAGAAATTAAAGTAGCGTTCATGCGTACGTACGGCTTACCGTCTCCATGAACGGTGCATTTCATTTCTTACCTCTAAATGTTACGTAATATTATAAATGAATGTATATACTGGATATATATGATATATATGACATCTAAATCATGAATATAATTCTGGAGATAATGGATATTCTACCACATAAACAACTTGTAATTATAAGAAGTTTATTGTTGACTCAAGTACCAAATATCGACAAAACGACCGTTATTAACTTAAATAATTACATAATGTTCATAACATGGTAATAAGGGATATAAAAGGAATAATGAACATGAAAAAGGTTCTTAAGTAAATATAAATTAACTCTAGTTTATTATTCAGGAGGTTAAAGAACGGTCGAATCAAGTCAGACACAAGGTAAGGGAATTTCTTAACCCAACTTCCATTCTTTGGGTTAATCTCCTAATTTTAAATTATGTCATGATATTATTATGTCTTATCTAGTATTTGTACTTTATTTATGTGTGTACTTATAGTGAATACACATAATATATCTATTTTATTTTAAAAATGATCTTTTTAAGGACTTCGTCTCAACCTCCTTTCATTGAGGCATATTTGGTTTTATACACAACTTTCTTTTATACGGTGTATAAACCCCTTTGACATATACATTTATTCAAAAGGAATATTTTTATACGAAGTGTTTTACTAAACGACAAAAGGGAATGTTTTTTTTTGTCGTACTTATGCGGCGACAACGACTTCTTCGCCACCGTGACCATTATTTGAGTTTTCGGCTTCCTCTATAAGCCACAACATTTTTATAAATGATTTCAAAAAAAGAGAGAGATATTTCTCTCAAATATATGAAAATCCAGTGAAAATGTATACGTATTTAATGCAAGCTTAAAAATGTTTTCATAAAACCCGACTCTCGAGTGTGGTAGACAGGAAGGGATTGGGCGTGGACCCATCATGGCCTGCAATTAGTCGAGTAGTCTCAGAATTAGTTATTTTGTTTTCAGAAGCTTGCATAATGTTTCCAGAAAAACACTGGAGTATATTTGAGCAATTTTAAATGTAATTATCTTCTAAAAAAATTGCATCGGTAGGTCTCATGAGACAACTAGACGTGGAATTGGCCGAGGCCCTTTCCCAATTTGATTTGTGATTTTGGCCGAGGCCTTAATCATTTTAGACGTCTTGGCCGAGGCCTTGACAAAATGTTTCAGAATGTATGGCATTATGCATTCCATCATTATGAAAGTGGTTAATGTTATTGCATGTCATTATTCGACCAGTAGAATATCCATGTGAATAAGTAAATGGAATTATCTCATTTTACTTTTTCCATATTATGTTGAAGTTTATGTTTAAAAGGCTTTTGTTTTTGTTATACATTGCCTTAAATGTTAATGTTTATTTATGAAAGATTCCGCAATATTGTTATCCTTACTGAGCATCTGAGCTCACCCCTTTCAATGTTTTAATATTTTCTAGGATGTGAAGAAGTATTTTATTAATGACCTGCAGGGATAGTCAGAAGAGGATATGAGTGTGGACTATGGAGACTTTGTTATTGTAGTTTTTCACCTTATGATGTAATGTAACATTTATGAATGTATCTAGTGTTTCCAAGGCTACTAAACTAATCGGTCTTTCGAGACTTGATCTTTTGTGATCATGCCAATGTTACGAAGTAATGCACCAACTCTGGGTAGCTGGGGTCGGGGCGTTACATTTATGTTCTCAGATGTTATGTAACGCTCCTAATCCACAGTGACACTAGACCTCTCGATCCAAAATATTGTATCTAGTGAAGATTTTATATAATAAATCATGTTTAAGTGTGTTATAAAAAGTAGGTTTGTTATACATATCCTAATTTAATGATCATTTATTCCATCCTTTATCATTCCTCCAACTCGACTTTTTTGATCTTCAACGTGAATCAATTATTTCTTCTTTCCACGATCTCGTCAAGGTATATTTAATCATTTATCCATGATTTAGGGTTTTTATGACTTTTTTTCTTAATTGACATACCATTTAATGATCATTTCATTCAACCATCTTCATTCAAAGAACTCAACTAGTTAGATCTTCCACATGAATCCACTATTTCTTATTTCCTTGATCTCGTCAAGGTATTTAAAATTATTTTCCCATGATTTATATTTTCTATGAGTAGTTTCCTAAATTTATATAACATTTAATGATTATTATTTTATTATAATGATGTATAATTCTTCATACCATGGTAAAATACAAGTCATCCAACGGATTCAAAAATTCTTTTCAGGATGAATCTATGGTTGACTCATTCAATATTTCCTTGAAAAAATATCAAATTTCTGATAGTCATAACTTTTGATCTATAACTCTGATTGAGCTCTACGACCTGTCAAATAAAAGCATATGAAAGTATCTACAAGATTTTAAAAATTATTTATGTGTTTTATTTAAAAACCGATGTAAAAAATTACATTTAACTTCAGTTTTTAAATAACCGACATAAAAAATGACTTTTAATGTAATTTATTTTTGAAAAACCGACATAAAAATGGATTTATAATGATATTTCAAGAAGGTATCTCACATTTGTTTTTTTAAAACCAACATTAAAAACCATAAAACCCCATTTTTAACATCTGTTATTAAATAACTGATGTAAAAAATCATATTTTTAACATCGCTCGCAATAACGTCGCCTAAAAACCGACCTTGAAAAGGAAAAAATCCGACGTAAAAAAGGATTTTTTACTAGTGTAGTATATTTATCTCTATAATTTCATAGGAACAAAACACATCATACTCTTCCATGGTGAAACATTCATAAATACATGATCACCTATATCAAAAGAGAGATCATTCCTCTGATTATCTCTATATGTTTTTATCTTTCTCTGAGTTATCCTCATGGGTTTATGTATCAATTGAACATTATTTGATATATCTAGTACCAATTATTGTCCCATAAACTTCCTTTCACCTACTTTATCCCAAAAGTTAGAGTTCGACACTACATCCCATATAATGCATCAAATGGTTCCATCTGTATTGTGGAATGAGAACTGTTATTATAAGAAAACATAACCAAATAAAGATGTTGATCCTAAATTCCTTGTTAACCCATTGAAAAAGCATGTAGAATATCTTCAAACATATGAATTGATCGTTCTGACTTCCCATCTTATTGAGGATGAAAAGTTATAATGTAATTTAATTCAATACCTAATGACTTCTGAAGGCCTTTCCAAAAGATAGAAGTGAACTTGGGATCATGATCAAAAACAATGGAGAGGGGAATACAATATAAGATGACTATCTCAGTAATATACAATTGATAAATTTGATCTAGATATAGAGTATCTTCAATTTTAAGAAAATGTGTATATTTAGTGAACTTATCAACAATAATGAAGATTTCATTATTACCTCAATATGTATTTGGTAATCCCAAAACAAAGTCCATGGATATATTTTCAAATTTCTACTATGGCATTGGAAAATTCTGAAACATCCCCTTTGGAAACTATCATTCACCTGTCTCTGATTGAAAATTCAAACAATTCTTGGTAAAGTTAGAAATATCACTTTTCATTCCATCCCACTAGAAATACTCTCATATGACTATGTACATATTATTATTGCCTAGATAAACTGAAAACACATAACTATGAGCTTTACAAACAACTCTTTCTTCAATTGTGAATCAAAAGGTACACATAATCTCTTCAAAAATATTAAACCACAATCTTTATTTAGGTTAAATTCAGGAATCCTACCCTTTTGAACCAATTATACTTTTTTCTAAAACTCACTATCTTCCTTCTGCACATTCAAAATTCTATGTGATATAGATGATTTCATTGACACCTGAAACAAATAGAGTAATTTCCTACACCAACAACTTCCAAGACAAAATTAACTAATGGATCATGTTCCAAAGATGTCATGGTTAATGTTGCATTACTTTTTTTACTCAAAGTATTAGCCACTTTATTTTCTATAATTGGGTGGTAATTATTCATGAATAATAATCCATGATTAATTCTAGAAATATCCTCTGTCTCATGTTTAATTCTTTCTATGTGAATATATACTTCAAAATTTTGTGATTAGTATATATTTTACACTTTACACCATAAAAATGATGCCTATAAATATTTAATTCAGAAAAAGCAGTTACAAATTCCAAATCATGTGTTGGGTAATTTAACTCATGGTGTTTCAACTACCATAAAGCAAAAGTAATTACCATATCATTCTGTATTAGGACACTACCAATCCCTTTCAATGATGCATCACAGTAGATAAAAAACTCACGATTCCTGGAAGGCAACACCAAAACTGGAGAATTTGCCTGAATGGCCCGAAGGCCTTCATTTTTTATTGATTTTTGATAACCCCCCTTTCAAGGGATGAGAGGAAACCCTTACAAGGCACGTAGGCTCAGAGATTACATGGCCCGTAGGCTTAAAAGATTACATGACTCGAAGGTCTTATAGAATTCAACCAAAACTGGAGCATTTACTAATCTTATTTTATGTTTCTGAAAGCAATCATCACATTATTTTTTCTAGATGAACTTAAATCCCTTATGTGTTAGATTAGTTATTGGGCTAGATAATAAAGAAATTTTTTCCAAAAAACTTCATTAATGACCAACTAATCCAGAAAAACTATGAATCTCTCTTATATTGGTAGTTCTTGGCCACTCTTCAACAACATTTGTTTTACAAGGGTTGACATTAATGCTCTCTTTAGAAAAATATTTCCAAGGAATAAAATTTATTGCAACATAAATTCATTCTTATTAATCTTTCCATACAGTTTGTTTTCTTTTAGGGTTTTCATGAAAATCCTTAATTTACTTTTATATTCCTCCAGACATTTAGAATATACCAAAATTTCATCTATAAACACAATTAAAAATTGATCCATAAATTAATGAAGGACTCCATTCATGAGATTCATAAAAAGGTAAGGTGCATTAGATAACCCAAAGAGAATAACTAAAAACTCATAACTCCCATATCTCATTCAGA
Source organism: Viscum album (assembly GCA_963277665.1). Classification (NCBI taxonomy): domain Eukaryota; kingdom Viridiplantae; phylum Streptophyta; class Magnoliopsida; order Santalales; family Viscaceae; genus Viscum; species Viscum album. The sequence goes on from OY728150.1 coordinate 356,061,018, forward strand.
AAGCTACCTTTGTAATGTAAACCTATTTCACCTTCAACTAATGGTACCCAGACCTCAAATCAATCTTCAAAAAATATTGATCCCCCTGGACCAGATCAAACAAATCATTGATATGAGGTAAAGGATACGTGTTCACAATAGTGATGTTATCCAAGGATCTGTATTCAATACATTATCTCATAGAACCATATTTCATTTTCACAAATAAAACTTGTGCACCCCATGGTGAAGTGCTAGGTCAAATGAAACCTTTATCAAGTAATTCTTGAAACTATTTTTAAATTCAACCAGTTCTATATAATCTATTTGATAAGGTGGTTTAGAAATAGGATTAGCATCCAGAACTAAATCAACAGTAAACTCAACATCCTGATTAAGAACAATACCAGTAACTTCATTCAGAAAAACATATGTAAATTCTTTTATTACTAGAATGTCAATAATAAAAATTGTTTCTTTTCTTTCAACAACATGAGCCAGATAACATTAACATCCATATTTAGTCAATATTTTAGCTTCTTTTTATGTTATCAAAGGTATGAAATCATTGAATAAAAATTTATCATCATTACAATCTATTTTATCATGATAAACTGAAATCCAATCCATACCCAAAATGATATCCTATTCCACTATGTGAACATCAACAGGATCTGCAGGAAGGAATATCCCACTAATGATAATCAGAAGATTCCTATAAATCTTGGTTTCTTTAATACTTCCTCCTGTTGTTTTAACCAAAAGTTCAACATGCCACAAACCATCCCCCGGGGCCCGTGCCATGACTACCCCAAGCCCGCCTTCCATAGGCCAGGGGCTGGCGACTAGCACAGAAAGCATATTTCTCTAAAACTGGGAAGGCATTGCCTTTATAACCTGTAACTCACGCAACCAAGCACACAACACGATACAAACACAAGTAAATTGAATAGTAAAAAAATGTGTATAGTAAATAAAAGGTTCCAGAATACAATCCCAACTGGATATTATAATAAAACTGAAAAGTATAAGTAAAATGAATAGATCCTGTGAACACCCACCAAGGATCCTACCTGAAGGGTGGGTATAGATCTGGAACAGTCATCTCTACAGTACGCCTCGTCTATAGTCCACCTCCGAGCAACCTCCAGTCCCGGTATCCTCGCCCTTAGTCAGTGATTCCCATCATCTACACCAAACAAAACAAGGTGCGGGCATAGCCCGTGAAAGGGTGAGTATAACAATACTGAGTAGTGACCCCGAGACCCCTCAAAGGTCTCTCAAAATCCACATAGAATAAACCAAAAATCATGAAAACAATTTTCATCCCTACTTAGGTATATGCCCATACATATACCTAAGTTATCAAGTATACCCATCTCATTCATAAAGAAACACAAGGCCCAAAACCATAGCCCAATGCTCAATTGTTCCACAAAGGATGGAATATCATGAAGGTAACACCATAAAGGTAAGTACCAAAAAGGTAAAGCCACACAGAAGAATACCACAAAGGATTCACCACGAAGGAAATTACCACATAGGTACGCAAAACAGAAAAATACCACAAAGGTTTCACCATGAAGGAAAGTACCACACAGGTATGCCGCACAGAAGAATACCACAACGTTTTCACCACGAAGGTAAGTACCACACAGGTACGCCACACAGAAGAATACCACCAAGGCATCACCTCGAAAGAAAGTAGCACACGAGTACGCCACATAGAAGAATACCACAAAGGTATCCCCACGATGGTAAGTACCACACAGGTATGCCGCATAGAAGAATACCACCAAGATATCACCACGAAGATAAGGACTCAGCTCACACCAGTTATAACTTAGGTACAGTAGGAGAGATGATTAGATGTAACTAATGAATCATCATACTCTGTTAAGAGGGAGACCCACATAGGATCTTAAATCATCTGATCCACACAAGATCCTAATACATCATTAGACCCACTCAGGATCCTAATACATCATTAGACCCACACAGGATCCTAGTACAGCAGACCCACACAGGATTCTAGTATATCATCAGACCCACACATGATCCTAGTACAGCAGACCCACACAGGATCCTAGTACATCATTAGACCCACACAGGATCTGTAACACCCTGAGATTTTATGAGAAGTATTATTTTTAATTTATTTGATATCTTGTGTTGTATGTTACACCAAGATTATCTTGCGCTATACGCAACACCGTTTTAGCTTGCAGTATACGCAACACTATTCTTGGATCGTGTTACACACAATTTCAAGTTAGTTTGAAGTTATTGTATGAAACATTGAGTGTGTGTGTATATATATATATATTCAATGTATAAATTCAATATGGTTGGATTATATTATATGCAACAACAAAAGAATCTTTCACTACATGAAACCCTGACTTGGCTTGCATTACACGCAATCACAACCTTCCCCGATAGCATGTTGTTGAGTCAATAAGGTTTTCCTTATGACTTTTCTATTCTTTCTTGTTTTGAAAATCACAAACATCTTATCTTAAGGAAAATTTCTTTTATAAGGAAAATTGCTTTCTTAAGGAAAAATCGCTTTTATAAGAAAAATTATCCTTATCATATTTTCATCCATATTTTTCTTAAGTATGAGATTCGGATTCATTTTCTTGGAATCGTTGAAACTTTGTTTTAAAGCATTCTGTTCGGATTCTGGACAAGAACTATAAGGAAGTTTCATTCCGAATTCCGGATATGAACTCTGACTAAGTTCTATTCCAGATTCAGGATACGAATTCTGAAGAATAATTCTCATTACGAATTCCAATGAAGAATTCTCATTACGAGTTCTAATGAAGAAATCTCATTCCGAATTCCCATTACGAATTCTGATGAAGAATTCTCATTACGAATTCTGATGAAGAATTCTCATTACGAATTCTGATGAAGAATTCTCATTACGAATTCTGATGAAGAGTTCTCATTACGAATTCTGATGACGAATTCTCATTACGAATTCTGATGAAGAGTTCTCATTACGAATTCTGATGACGAATTCTCATTACGAATTCTGATGATGAATTCTCATTACGAATTCTGATGAAGAGTTCTTATTACGAATTCTGTTGACGAATTCTCATTACGAATTCTGAAGAAGAATTCTCATTACGAATTCTGATGACGAATTCTTATTACGAATTCTGATGACGAATTCTCATTACGAATCCTGATGATGAATTCTCATTACGATTTCTGATGACGAATTCCTATTCCGAATTCTCATTCCGAATTCACCTATTAAACAGAATTTGAGTATCTTTGTTTTATACACTCTGAATTAATTCAGACTCCGAAAAATATCTTTGTTAGACTCCGAACTTTTATATTGCTTACACTTCTAAAATTTGTCTACTCTTTACTATTGTTCCTTACACTCCGAAGCTTCACTCTGAAGTTTTCATTCCGAACTTTTATGTTAGAGTTTAAAATGATGTCGTACATTCTATTACACTTGTTTTGTTATAAAACAATGTCGTCTGTTTTGTTATAAACTAACCGTTGTCTAAGTGACACGTGTACAGGTCCCTCCGATCTTTAAGGAAAATATGACCGTTGGAGAAGGAGCCGACCTTACCTATAAATAGGAGCTCATTTGAAAGAGCTCAAAACTGATGACAGATGAACAACTTGGTTTTGTGCATACATGTTTTTGAAGTGAATTCTAGAGAGAGAGGCTCTTATTAACTCTCAAAGCTTCATGCGACTCTGAATGTTGGTGATTACATTCGAGGGCTTCCGGGGATAGGAAGACAGAGGTGCCGACTACCTTGAAGTTCGAGGGCTTCCTTGCTGAGGAAGACAGAGGTTGCCAACTACCTTGAAGTTGAGGGCTTGCGGGGATAGCAAGACAGAGACTCTGATCTTCGTATCGAGGGCTTACCCTGGTGTAGGTAAGACAGACTTGCTTGAAAGTATAAATAAAGGGACCTTTATCCAAGGTTGTTGGATACCCTTCTCTTTGGGTTAAAAGACTTATATCTTGTTACTTGTAGTTTTACTACTTGTTTCTATTCCGCTGTATTTTTTAATATAAGGAAAGAATAACTTTCTTATACTTCCTTATTTGTACTCTGTTTCATTTAGATTCTATACGCTTTAAGGTAGAATCTCATATTGTAATCTTTTGTTAAGATTCAATTTCCGGAACCATATTTCTGGAACCCTCATTCGGAATCTCTTTCCTAGTTTGCATTCGGTGTTAGAGGTGTTGTGAATTTTCTTAGTTTAACTTTGTTAAACTTAGCCTTTTCCTTTGCTTAAGGAAAACATAGTTATTCTTAACTAACTTTAAAGGTTCCAAAGGAATTTTTAAAGTATACAATTCACCCCCCCTCTTGTATATTGAGCATCTACATCACTATTTCGATCCTACAATTGGTATCAGAGGTTGGAAACCTCTTACTCTATACCAATCTTACATTTGGTATCAGAGCAGGTCTTTGAAATACTTGTACTCACATACAAGTTTTTCTTGCTCACTTTTCATTCCAAAACTTTTCTCATTCCGAACTATCTTATTACGAATTTCCATTCCGAACTTTTCCCATTCCGAACTTTGTTATTACGATTATTTGCTACTAACAAGGTTGTGTGCAAAGTTTTTTTAGTATGGCAGGAATTAATGTTGGATCAATTGATAATATGAATCCTACAAGACCACCTATCTTTGATGGTAATGATTATGAATACTGGAGAGATCGTATGAAGACTTTTGTTATCAATACTGGAGTAGACAACTTTTTTATGCTTACTGGTGATTATAAAATTCCTGACAAGGAAGTCAGAACTTTTACTAACCAGGAAAAGCAAGAATATCAACTCAACTATAAGGTACGCAACACTTTACTATGTTCAATGACCAGAAATATATATATCCAAATTTCTTCTTGTGAAGTAGCTAATTGTATATGGAAGAAGTTAGAGGTTACACATTTTGGGACTTCTAAAGTGATTGAGACTAGAAGAGCTATGCTTAGAGATGAATATCATGGCTTCAATTTTCCTTATGGAGAACCTATCTGTAAAGTTCAACAAAGATTTATGACTATCGTCAACAGTCTACAATCTATGGGAGAGAAAGGTATAGATGATGAAGCTCTTGTGGAAAAGATAATTGACATTATGCCCGATGAGTGGGAATCCAAGAGAACGGCTATAGATGAGAACAGGAAGGTAACTCAAATTACTCTTAATGAGCTTTTTGGAACTCTTCTACAACATGAAACAAGAATGAAGAGAGATGCTGAAAACATCAAGAAGAAGAATGGAAATGGTACTGTTGCTTTTACTACAACTTCAAATCAGATGAAAGCTAAGACTCCTGAGAGAGTTACTAGATCCAAGTCTAAGAAAGTTATTTTCCAATCTGAATCAAGTGAGAGTGAAGTCTCAGAAAATGAATTAGCCAATCTTGCTGGAAGGATGAACAAGATAGCTGGCCAAAGGAATTTTCAATCTAAGTATAAGAAAAAGGAAAGGAAAGATAAGAAAGATGGAGAAGTTACTTGTTATAAATGTAAAAGAGCTGGACATATTAGACCAGATTGCCCTATGCTCAAAAAGAAAGAAAGAAAAGAAAGGAATTCAGACAGGAATAGAAAGAAGTATTATAAAGCTAAAGCTAAGAAAGTTCTGAAAGCTAATGACACCTGGAGTTCCAGTGGTGGTGACTCTTCAGATGAATCTTCTGATTATGAATCTTCAGGATAGAACAATCTTGGTCTTATAGCCATATTACCTATTGATAATCATTGTTTTATAGCAAAGGTACGAAATGTTGAATCATTGACCAATGTTTCTTTAAATTCTAATGATAGTAAGTATTATAACTCTTCCGATGAAGAATCATCTTCTGATGAGGAAAATACTTTACCTACTTATGAAGAAGTCTCTAGGTTTGTTGAACTTCTTGAGATTGAGAATTCCAAACTCAATAAGAAACTTGATAAGGCAAACTCTAGGAATTCTATTCTTACAAAAGAGATATCAGATCTTTCTAAAGATCTTGATAAGAAAAATGCTGATTTTGAAAATATTTCAAAAAATCTTGAGGAAGTAAGTTCTGAGAAGAACAAACTTTCTAAAGAGTTAGAAAAAGTAATTTCTAAGAAAAATGTTTTCGAGCCTAACTCTAGTTCTAAAACTAATGATTTTGAGGATAAAAACTTGGTTGTAAAACTCAAGTCCGAAATTTTCTCGTTAAAGAAGTGTTTATCAAACTTTACCCATGGTAAGGAAAATTTTGATAAGATGTATTCCCAAATACTACCTTTAAGAAATAAATCCGGATTTGGTTATACCCATGCAAAACCTATTTTTAGTAACAATTATTTTGTTCCTCAAAGTGACCCATTTTGTACCAAGTGTCAATGTGGTGGTCACTGGGCAAATAATTGTTCCTTAAACAAAACCCAATCTCTAGGATTTCACAAAGCTTACTTTTCTAAGAAAATGTGGGTTCCTAAAATTTTATTGTCTGGAAATCTCAGATCCAAACAAGTTTGGATTCCGAAAGTCTAATTTTCTTCTTGATTTCAGGATAATAAAGAAAGTACCAGCAACAATACATGGTACATGGATAATGGATGTTCCCGGCACATGACTGGTAACAAAAGTTTTTTTGAAAAGATTATCAAAACGAAAGGAGGAAAGGTAACTTTCGGAGATAATGCTAAGGGAGAGATTGTTGGTATTGGTAATATTGTTTTTCTTGGTAAAACCTTGATTTCAAATGTTCTTTTTGTTAAGGGTCTTAAGCACAACCTCATTAGCATAAGTCAGTTATGTGATGAAGGTTACCTTGTGAATTTTAGGAATGATAAGTGTTTAGTTCACAATTCCAAGGAAGAATTTATTCTCTCAGCCAATAGGCAAGAGAATGTCTACACTTTGAACCTAGAAGACCTCAGGAGCCAAGATTTACCTTGCCTAAGTGCAATGGAAGATCATTCTTGGTTATGGCATAGAAGATTAGGACACTGTAATATGAGAAACCTATGTAAACTCTCTAAGAAGAAACTAGTTAAGGATCTACAGGAGCTTAGATTTGATTCTTCTAAAGTTTGTGATCCTTGTCAATATGGCAAGCAACATAAATCTAGTTTTAAATCAATCGGTGAAGTCTCAACAACTGATGCATTACAGTTAGTGCACATGGATCTTTTTGGTCCAACACAAACTGGAAGTATTGGAGGCAAATACTTTGTGTTTGTTCTAGTTGATGATTACACTAGATTTACTTGGGTCTATTTTCTAGAAAAAAAATCTGAAGCTTTTTCTTATTTCAAAAGTTTTAGAGCTCAAGTTAAAATGAGAAAAATCTTCCATTAAAGACTATTCATAGTGATCATGGAGGAGAATTTCAAAATTCTGATTTTGAAACTTTTTGTAGTAAGAAAGGTATTACTCACAATTTTTCAGCACCTAGAACTCCTCAACAGAATGGTGTAGTTGAAAGAAGAAATAGAATTCTTCAAGAAATAACTAGAACCATGTTGAGTGAATATTCTATTTCTAGACATTTCTGGGTTGAAGCTGTAAGTACTGCTTGTTATACTATAAATCGAGTTTTGATTAGACCTTTTCTTAATAAAACTTTTTATGAGTTATGAAATGGTAGAAAACCAAGACTTTCCTACTTCAAGGTTTTTGGTTGCAAAGTATTCATTTTGAATACTAAAGATAATCTACATAAATTCGCACCAAAATTAGATGAAGGGATTTTCTTAGGTTATTCCACAACTTCTAAGGCTTATAGAGTTTTTAATAAAAATACCTGCACTTTTGAGGAAACAGTACATGTAAAGTTTGATGAGTCAGATCCTTTTGTTTTTAAACCATCTCAACTTACATCTTCGGATGTATTTTCAAAAACTGATTGTCAACCTTTGATAGAAGAACCTTCTGATAAGGAAATTGTTCTAGAAAATACTTCTGAAACATTTACCCCAGAAGACTTTCTACCCTATGTTGATGAACAGGTTTTACAAAACCCAAATCAGGTGTTTCTTAAGAATCATCCCAGTGATAGTATCATTGGTGATGTAAATCAACCTGTAAGGACTAGAAGTTCCTTAAGAAATGAAGTAGAACATCTAGCATTTCTTTCCCAATTAGAACCTAAAAGCACTGATGAAGCTTTATGAGATGATGATTGGATTAAAGTCATGTAAGATGAACTAAATGAATTCGAAAGGAATAAAGTCTGGACCTTGGTTGAAATACCTAAGGAAACTTCTGTTATTGGAGTAAAATGGGTTTTCAGAAATAAATGTGATGAAAATGGAGTCATTGTTAGAAATAAATCTAGACTTGTTGCTAAAGGCTATAATCAGCAATAAGGAATAGACTATGAAGAAACCTATGCTCCAGTAGCTAGACTTGAATTTATCTGTATTCTACTTGCCTTTGCAGCATTCTTTAATTTCAAACTTTTCCAAATGGATGTGAAATGTGCTTTTCTTAACGGTTATGTTCAAGAGGAAGTTTTTGTTGAACAACCTCCTGGCTTTGAAGATACAAAATATCCTGATCATGTTTTTAGACTTACCAAAGCTTTGTATGGCCTTAAACAAGCCCTACGAGCATGGTATGATAGACTCACTAGATTTTTGCTTCAAAATAACTATGTTAAGGGAAATGCAGATCCAACCCTTTTTATAAAGAAAGATAAGAAAAATGTTTTGATTGTTCAAATTTATGTTGATGACATTATATTTGGTTCAACTCAGCAATCTTTGACTGACTCTTTTGCTAGTCTAATGAAATCTGAGTTTGAAATGAGTATGATGGGTGAGTTAACATTTTTCCTTGGTTTTCAAATTTCTCAAAAACCAGAAGGAACCTACATATCTCAACATAAGTATATTAAAGATCTTCTGAAAAAGTATGGTTATGACAACACTAAGAGTATAAGTACTCCCATTGGTACCTCAAACTCTTTAGATCTTGATGAAGCTGGGAAACCAGTAGATCAAACATCTTTTAGAGGTATGATAGGAAGTCTACTTTACTTAACATCTAGTCGACCAGACTTAATGTTTTCAGTATGCTTATGTGCAAGATATCAATCCAATCCTAAGGAATCTCACTTAAAGGCAGTAAAAAGAATTTTTCGCTACCTTAAGGGAACCATGGATCTAGGATTATTTTATACTTCTGGAAATGATTTTGTTCTAAAAAGCTTTTCTGATGCTGACTTTGGTGGATGTAGAATGGATAGAAAAAGTACATCCGGAACTTGTCATTTCTTAGGAGATTCACTAGTTTCTTGGTCCTGCAAGAAGCAACATTCTGTAGCACTCTCCACTGCTGAAGCTGAATATATAGCAGCTGGAAGTTGTTGTGCACAAGTATTGTGGATGGAACACACACTCACAGACTATGGCTTGAGTTTTACTAAAACTCAAATTTTGTGTGATAACACAAGTGCCATTGCCCTAAGTAAAAACCCTACACATCACTCTCGTGAAAAACACATAGATATTAGGCATCACTTTCTTAGGGATCACACACTCAAAGGAGATATTATTCTTCAGTTTATCGGAACACAAGATCAACTTGCTGATATTTTCACAAAATCTTTGCCTTTTGATAGATTTGAATATATTAAACAGAAGTTAGGGATGATAACCGTAAGGTAATCCTCCTTAAAGTAACTTTCTGTTGAAAAACTCTCCTTACAGAAATAAACTCCTTTTCATAGGGGGAGTACATTTGTTAGTTAGTTTAACAAAGTTTTTTTTTAAAAAAAATTTCAAACTTTTCGGAAAGAAGATTTCTGGAATGGAACTTCTGGAACTAAAATTTTCCAAAATGGACATTCTCGTACAAAATACTTCTAGAATGGAAGTGTTCGTATTGAAAATTTCCGGAATGAAAATTTCGTACTAGAAGTTTCATAAAGGAATTTTCATACCAAATTCTCCGTAATGAGTTTTTCGTACTAAGTTTATTTTTCATAGTAATTTTTTTGCGAAATCTGTCATTATGAATAATCCTCCTAAGCCAATCCGAAAGGTATGATTTCCTTACTCATGTTTTCGTAGTCATACTTTACTTGCTGGAATTTTCTTGTATTATGTTTTCGGATTATAGTTTTCTTAATTCTTTGTCTTAATAAAAACCTCAAAAAGATCGGATTCAAGTTTTCAACCGTCAGATCTGATCTCAGCTCATTCCAACCGTTAGATCAACCATGGAAGTTGAACCGCCATCTCGTTTCCTATATAAAGGGAACCCAATTACTCGTCCCACATCGATCTCAAGCTCTCGCGTCCCGAATCTCTGCCTCTCTGATTTAAGGTCGTTCCGAACTACAGTTGTCTCTGTTCCGAACTTCTCAGAGGATTACAGATCCGAATGTCTGCGGAGTTAGCGTCTCAAGAAATGTCTTCCTCCAAGCCTATTTCTCAATGGTTAGTTTACAGAGAAAGGTTAGTCCATCCGGATTTCTTCAACAACTATGATTCTCTTATTTCAAAGAACATTAAGTTGAATGGCTGGGAAGATGTTGCAGTGTCAAAAACCGGGAACCAAGATGAAGTGTATTCAGACTTACTTGTCGAGTTCTATGAATCAGTTTCTTTCTTTAAGGAAGATAATAGGGACAATTTCTCTTTTAAGTCTTATGGAAAGACTTACAAGCTTTCTCACACCAAGTCTGCAAGCTTGGTAGGGCTGTCTTATGAAGGAGAAGCCGAATTTATTTCACATGTGTTGGCAGACTCTAAGGGTAGCTTCGACAAGGAAAAATCCTTAGAAACTCTCGGACTGGCTGATGACAAGGCTCCGAAGATTGCAAGTCTATCTACAAATTTCCAGATTCTTGAGTTATGGGTTCAAGGACTTATCGTACCGAGAAAAGGTGATAAAGATAGCTTGAAGAAAAGTGAGATCTATATCTTAGATTTCCTGATAAATCTAAGGAAGTTCAACTTGATGAAGCATATTCTTCTTACTATTGAAATTTTGAAGAAAGGAAATCTGAGAGCTCAGATTATTATGTATCCAGCAATCCTCTCCAAGTTAATTGTTCGGTGCCTTGAGTCTTTCAAGGAGGCTTTCAAATATAAGCCAAGAGTTTTCAAGATCATGCTGGTCAGCGATGGTACTCTTAAGAGGATGGATGTGGCTTTCAACAAGGAAACGGGTGAGTTCTTCGATTTGCCAAGTCAAGAAGAAGCGGCTCCGAAAGCTGCTGAACCGGAATCATCTAAGCCAGTAAGGAAGAGAAAGCTGAAAGAAGTGGAAGTACAAGCAGAGAATCCTAAGTCTAAGGAAGTCCATTTCGTACCTCCTAAGCCTAAGAAGAAGAAAGCCTATCCTGATGAGGTTGTTACAAAGTGGAGAGCTGATAAAGAGAAAAGGAAAGAAGGGGATTCGCAGTTCGGATTGGACCCTGCGGAGGCTAAAGCCTTGAAGGAGAGAACTGCTGATGAGCTTGAAAAACAAGAAAAGCAAAAGAAGCTCAATAAGAAGATGTCTGAGGCTGAGGTAGCTCAGGATTTGTTAAAATTCAATGAAATAGTTTCAGCAACTATTCCAATTCCGAGATCTTTCTCCTTGGAATCTCTACCTGAGACTCCAGGAAGAAATTTTGTTGCTCCGGAAGAAGCTGTTTCTAAGAATACTGAGGAAGTAGAGCAAGTTGAGCAAGTGGAACAAGTAGAAGAGGGTGCTGAAGGAAGTGGTGAAACCGGAGATGTGCTAAAACAAGTAGATGATTACAAGGGGACACCTTCGGAACACTTATCACTCCGAACTTCAGAAGCTGAATCTTCGAAGCTAGTTACTCCAGCAATGGAAGAAGAGAAAGGAGAAGAAGAAGTTTCTTATCATGGAGAAGAAGAACATCTTTTATTTGATGTTTCTCAAAAGGAAATGATAGGGGTTGGTGTTCAGGAATTCACTGATGAAGAAGATAATGTTGTTCAAGTTTCTGATAGTGAGAAGAGAACTCCAGAACAGGATTCAATTCCGAAAAAAGACAAGGGAAAGAAAATTCTTGCTGATACTCCGAGCTCAGAAGTGAGGAAGAGGAAGGAAGTTGGTAGCTCTTCAAAGAGAAAGCTTGAACTTGTTGAAGAAGAAATTTCGCCAAGAAAAGTTTCAAATTCGGAGTCATCTTCAGTGGGGCATGACTTTGTTGTTCAGTCTTTGAAGAAGTTGGTGGGAACCATTTCAACCTTCTCAAGTATTGATTCAAGATGCCAGATGCTCCAACATGCTTTGAATCAGAAAACTGACTCTGTATCTATGGTTATGGACAAGTGTGTTGAAATAGAGGCTCATTTCAAAACGTTTTTCGTTGGCTACGAAGCTCATAGAAAATCTTGCAAGAGGATGACAAATTGGTTGAAGAAGACTGTGGAAGAGATGAGGTTGCTCGATGAGTTTCAAGACAATGTTAAAGATGCTTTTGAGACCAAGGACAAGAAGATAAATGAGTTAATTCCATCCTTTGAAAAGAAGTTGATAGAAGAGAAGAACTTCCGGATTCAAGAAGTAAGAGATCTGAATGGAAAACTGAATTCCGTTTCTCAGAACTGGAAGTTTGAAAGGGATCATCGGATTGATTTTGAAGAAAGGATGAAGGCTCAGGAAGAAAAGATCAAAGCTCAGGAAGAAAAGCTGAAAGCTCAGGAAGAAAAAATTTAAGCTCAATCCGAAAGAATAGTTGCCTTAGAGAAGCAAGCTGAAGAAGATCATAAAGACCTAAAGAAGATCAAGACTATTCTAAAGGGGCTCATGTCAAAGGAAAAAGATCCGAAATAACCAAATCCAATCTTTTTGTTGTAATTTTTTCTTTGTTGTCGAGATTTCAAACCTAATGAAACTTGTGCCTCTCATTTCTTTTGTTGTCATTACTAATATTTCAGGTACTTTGTTATTTTTTTTCCATTCCCTCCAATTCTTTTTGAAAATCACAAAGGGGTAGAAGAAAAGATCCTTAAGAAAAAGGAGAACTCTAATAAGAGTTTATCAAAGGGGGAGAAGAAAAAGATCCTTAAGAAAAAGAAAAAATCTAATAAGAGTTTGTTTAAGGGGGAGCTTTTTCATTAAAGAAGACATTTCTATTTATCACTCCGAAAATCTGAATACGATCCTTAGAGTTTCAAAGCCTAAGGGGGAGTTAGTCGTATTCATCAATATCCTTAAAGCAAAGGGAGATAACCCTTAATGTTTTTCTCTCTTCTTAGAATTTCTTTTTTCGTAAGGATGTTTGTGCTTTCCAAAAAGGGGGAGATTGTTGAGTCAATAAGGTTTTCCTTATGACTTTTCTATTCCTTCTTGTTTTGAAAATCACAAACATCTTATCTTAAGGAAAATTTCTTTTATAAGGAAAATTTCTTTCATAAGGAAAATCACTTTTATAAGAAAAATTATCCTTATCATATTTTCATCCATATTTTTCTTAAGTATGAGATTCGGATTCATTTTCTCGGAATCGTTGAAACTTTGTTTTAAAGCATTCTGTTCGGATTCTGGACAAGAACTATAAGGAAGTTTCATTCCAAATTCCGAATATGAACTCTGACTAAGTTTTATTCCAGATTCAGGATACGAATTCTGAAGAAGAATTCTCATTACGAATTCCAATGAAGAATTCTCATTACGAGTTATAATGAAGAAATCTCATTCCGAATTCCCATTACGAATTCTGATGAAGAATTCTCATTACGAATTCTGATGAAGAATTCTCATTACGAATTCTGATGAATAATTCTCATTACGAATTCTGATGAAGAGTTCTCATTACGAATTCTGATGACAAATTCTCATTACGAATTCTGATAAAGAGTTCTCATTACGAATTCTGTTGACGAATTCTCATTACGAATTCTGATGACGAATTCTCATTACGAATTCTGATGAAGAGTTATTATTACGAATTCTGTTGACGAATTCTCATTACGAATTCTGAAGAAGAATTCTCATTACGAATTCTGATGACGAATTCTTATTACGAATTATGATGACAAATTATCATTACGAATCCTGAGGATGAATTCTCATTACGATTTCTGATGACGAATTCCTATTCCGAATTCACCTATTAAACAGAATTTTAGTATCTTTGTTTTATACACTCTGAATTAATTCAGACTCCGAAAAATATCTTTGTTAGACTCCGAACTTTTATATTGCTTACACTTCTAAAATTTGTCTACTCTTTACTATTGTTCCTTACACTCCGAACCTTCACTCCGAAGTTTTCATTCCGAACTTTTATGTTAGAGTTTAAAACGATGTCGTACATTCTGTTACACTTGTTTTGTTATAAAACGATGTCGTCTGTTTTGTTATAAACTAACCGTTGTCTAAGTGACACGTGTACAGGTCCCTCCGATATTTAAGGAAAATATGACCGTTGGAGAAGGAGCCGACCTTACCTATAAATAGGAGCTCATTTGATAGAGCTCAAAACTGATGATAGATGAACAACTTGGTTTTGTGCATACATGTTGTTGAATTAAATTCTAGAGAGAGGGGCTCTTATTAACTCTCAAAGCTTCATGCGACTCTGAATGTTGGTGATTACATTCGAGGGATTCCGAGGATAGGAAGACAGAGGTGCCGACTACCTTGAAGTTCGAGGGCTTCCTTGCTGAGGAAGAAAGAGGTTGCCAACTACCTTGAAGTTGAGGGCTTGCGGGGATAGCAAGACAGAGACTCCGATCTTCGTATCGAGGGCTTACCCTGGTGTGGGTAAGACAGACTTTCTTGAAAGTATAAATCAAGGGACCTTTATCCAAGGTTGTTGGATACCCTTCTCTTTGGGTTAAAAGACTTATATCTTGTTACTTGTAGTTTTACTACTTGTTTCTATTCCGCTGCATTTTTTAATATAAGGAAAGAATAACTTTCTTATACTTCCTTATTTGTACTCTGTTTCATTTAGATTCTATACGCTTTAAGGTAGAATCTCATATTGTAATCTTTTGTTAAGATTCAATTTCCGGAACCATATTTCCGGAACCCTCATTCGGAATCTCTTTCCTAGTTTGCATTCGGTGTTAGAGGTGTTGTGAATTTTCTTAGTTTAACTTTGTTAAACTTAGCCTTTTCCTTTGCTTAAGGAAAACATAGTTATTCTTAACTAACTTTAAAGGTTCCAAAGGAATTTTTAAAGTATACAATTCACCCCCCCTCTTGTATATTGAGCATCTACATCACTATTTCGATCTTACACATGTGTTATACGCAATACCGTGTTTCACTAAACAATGATATGTTATATAAACTATCAATTATGTATATTAATAATGAACCACTTGGGGTTCGTTTGTCTTGTTATAGTAAGTTTATTCACCATATAGTGTAAGAAAACAAGAAGACACAGTAAAATTTATATTATTTAACTTAGAGTTAAATCTAATTGATAAGGTTAAAATAGTAACCTAAATTTGTCTAAAACCTATTGGTTGAGATAATTTCGACCCATCCCCACTTTAGATTCAAAATAAATCAATTTGGAGCTATTATAAAATGAATATGACTTTATTATAAAATAATATTTTAAGTTTTTTCAAAGGTTCCCCTCTCCTCCCTTATAAAAAGGGCACCCATTCCCTCTTCCCTTTACACCATTTTTAGCCTTGAATCTCAGCCAACCTCTGCTTATTTACCTTCTCAGAATCCCTAGAAACATAATAGAGGTTCTGGTATTCTTAAAAGACCAATTTTAGTGCCCTGAGAGGAGGTTTCAAAGAGGCATGTCGAAGAAGAGGTAATATCTGATTCTTTAAAATTTATTTCTTTTTCTACATCTCCTTCTTTAGTTGTTTAATTACGAAGTAATAACATCAGTATCACTCTTATACTGATATTTTATTTTAAATATGAAACAACCCTATTTCACCTTCTATCAATCCTACAAAAAACGAAATCACCGCGCGTGCGTACGTACGGAATACCGTCTCCACGCCGTGGTGTAATCTGTTTTCCACCACCACCTTACTTGGATGGGTATAATGGTGTAAATAATAACTATATATGATTATTGTAAATTTATATTTATTCTGAAATAGTATACATACACTTCAATACAATTCCACGATCATGGGAATGATATCATCACTCGTGCGTACGTACGGACTACCGTCTCCACGACGCGATGAGATTCATTCTCCATGTTAACCATTCATGAATGATTATAAAGTATATATACTGAATAATATTGAAATATATAAAATAATAATGATACTGGATTTATGTATATATATATATATATATGTATTTCATCTACTTAATTCCATTCAATTCAATAAGGAAACAAAAACAGCGTTCATGCGTACGTACGACCTACCGTCTCCATGAACGGTGTATTTCTTTCCATTTATCGATCAATCATATTTATATATATATGTTGAATATACATTATATATAAATAATTTTTTACATTATGTAATTAATTGAATCAGGGTATAAGTAATAATATTAAGAACAACAAGTCGAAACACGTACAATAAATGAAACGATTTTACCCAAATCGCTGCTTTTACATCGAATTTACAAAAGAACGGGTAATATAAAGTATTAAGTAAACCATATATGATATCATAACAATGAATATGATTCTGTAATAAGTCAATGACATTATTTAAATTATTATACAGGGGGTTTGGATACATACGAAGCATATTGGACATAAGGTAAGGGATAATTATTCCAATCTCATTCTTATCTGATATTGTTATTCGTAAGTATTTACTGGGGTTATTTTTATTATCCACGTCCATATGTTCTCAAAAAAATTTCATAAAATGTTTACTTTTCTTCCATGTATGTTTAAAGTCATTTTTACCTTTTTTTACTTTTACTACATCGTATGGATGAATTCTTTATTTTGTTTACCATACGAGGTACTTTTTGACTTTTCTGGAATAAGTACGAGAAGAATGTTTTTTTATTATATGACATGAACATATTTTTATGGTTTTATAATGCCTTATTTTCATGAAGCATACTCTATAAGATTTCATGAATATTTTCAAAAAAATTCTTTTCTTTTGAAATTTCAAGGAATTTTGTGAAAAGAAAATGATTTTGAAGAAGAAAAGATATTTTACTCAAGAATTCATTTCAAGAGTTTTATCAAAACCATTTTCCATCTAAGATGACATTATTTCATATGTTTATGTTTCAAGTATAATGTATCTATGATTTACATGGTTTCACTTCTCTTATTATGAAATTATATCCATTTGTTTTATATGGATTATGTTATGATGGGATGATGTTTATGAAACCCATTTTATTCTTTGGGTTATGATGAATGATTTATGTTTATGTTGTGGCACAAGTAAGAATGATTTCATTATGAGATGGGTGGGAATTATATCTCCCTCCAATGCATTGGGTAAAGATTTATATCTCATGAGATAGACATGGTTGGAACGGAAAGTTATTCCGATTCAGTGATACAGGACTGGAATGAGGAGTGAACTTGATTCAGAAAGGGACTTTATCCACTAAGATGGTATTGGCAGCAATGCCTTGGCTACTATGGAAATCATAACATGTTCTTAATGGTTTCCAAAATTACATGTTTTATTCCAATGCTATTTTATCATGATTGATGTTACTTTATGATATATGTCTTACATACTTCCAAGATTTATGTCTTTTCTCAAGATTTTGATGTTTAGATTTTATGTTCATGTTTTTGCATTCAAATGTTTATGGATTATTTTATGTTCTATATGTTTACCCTTACTAAGTATTTGAGCTCACCCTTTTTATGTTTTCTTTTCCCCAGGATATAAAGAAATGTTTTAGGTAAGAAAACAAAAAGGGGAAGATCTTTATGGGAGATGTTGAAGATATTTAACCATGATTAGAATATTACGTTCTGCATTTCCAAAGACACTAAACTAATATGGACTTTGGGATTCTGTTTTTTGTAATGTATTAAGTATTCCGCAAAAGTAATGTAATGTCCATGTATGTCAAGCTTTGGGTCTCTACAAGATCCTATTATAGCAGACCCACGTAGGATCCTAGAGTAGTCCCATGTGGATTCCTAGAGCAGATCCAAGTGTGACTCTCAAACACATACCCACAAAGGATCCCAACCACAAACCCACAAAGGATCCTTTTCTCATGTTACAGCCAGCTAAAAGGATCCCACACTAAGCTAGCTTGATTCCAGAAGGATATTCCTATCAAGACATTGGTCGAATACTCAAACTACCACAAACTCCTAGGAAGATGTATCTCAAAGGACTGACACGTAAAAGGGGTCTCAATGTGATTGATGATGCATCAATCAGATGCCTGGTCTATAAGTTATTGGCCTTTTAGTCCCAAGGGCTAGGTTGGATTCGTGTTCGATCCAACCCAACAATACCCCAACTTTATCCAAAACTTTTGTGGGTTATACCAAAAGAACCATCTCGATCCAAGGTTTTTGGTGTCGTAGATGGTTTGTCATTTCAACATTGTATGAGGGAGATATGTTCAATACAAGATCTCGAAATAATTATATCAATAATATTATTTTGTGTTTTGTGGACCCGATCCATGTACCAGAATTTAATAATCAACATTAGACTTAAATTCACCATCGTAATGACCAGATCACATCGCCTCTGATGGTAATTCAATTGGACGTCGCACACAGGAGTTATAGAGGGTCGAATATTTATTAATAATTATATATTATTATTATTTGAGAGTTTTGGGTACCCGATCCAAAAACCAAAAAAAAGACATCCAATATTGGACTCATAATTTCTATCTTGATGTTAGGGTCACACTACTGCTAGTAGGTCATGAAACTGAGGTCGCACTGATAAGTTACAATCAAAACACGGTTTTCCTAACAAAAATAATAATAACATTACTATATTATTTTTATTTTTATTTAACCATTTTTTATTCAATCCAAAAACCCACGTTTAATCTACCAAAGCTCTTATGCGCACCACCCAACCCTCAATTCACTCTTCCTTTGTTTATTTCTCTTTTAATTTTATTTCATTTCATTTCAACCCTTTCTCTCTCCAATCAAACTCCTTCACATTTTTTTCTCCTCCTCAAATTCACACCTATTATACCACCAAACCCAAAAGCCGAATCCGCTAGATCCTCCACCTCCGGCCTTGATCTCTTGAACCATGCATCGCTACGCCGGTCACCCATTCAACCACTGGTCATCTCTCCTAACTCGCACCAGCCGAACCCTT
Organism: Viscum album; assembly: GCA_963277665.1. Classification (NCBI taxonomy): domain Eukaryota; kingdom Viridiplantae; phylum Streptophyta; class Magnoliopsida; order Santalales; family Viscaceae; genus Viscum; species Viscum album. The sequence continues at coordinate 356,080,220 of OY728150.1, forward strand.
CATCCTCACTGCCTCCGCTCGAAGCCACGCCCTGAAGACTCGCCGGAATTGCACCGTCACGTTTCCCCTTCTACATCCCACTGCATCTTCATTCTTAATCTAATAAATAAAATGATCGCATGTTTTTGATCCTTGGGTCAAGGTCTCCACATCCATATGTCGAGCTCAATAGTATATTTCATTTACAGTGCCAATAATTATTTGGCCACCTCCTTCTGCGAGACATTGCGACTTCGTTCCAAGCCCGAAATATAAAACAATCGCATATTTGCGATCCTTGCATTGAGGGATTCACATCCTTATATTGCGCTCAACAAAACTCCATGTTTCCAGCACCAATAAATTTTAGGCATTGATGAATGCATGAAGAACATGCAAAGAATGAAATAAAAAGATCATGGTATATGTGCAGATAGATGGTTGTGTTTGTTTGGCCATCATCATTGAGAATCAATAATATGGAGAATCAATAAATAGATACTTATGATACTTGAAAATAAACCCCCTACATTAATGTTCATTGGAGATGTCCCGAGGATGGAGATAGAGGCATCGAGGTTTGTTTCTCTCACACCATGATCTCGATCTGAGCTCGTGCATCATCCTTGTTCTTGATCCATAGGACGTTCGTCAATAGAGGATGTTCTTCCACCAACCAAAAGCTCCCAAAATCTCTCCCAACAGCTCTTCCAAAGGCTCTCCCCAAAATCTCCCCATTTCCAATGATCCCCCAACTAAGATATGAGGAGACAGTTAATTAATTACTAGATCAATTAACTGTTGGCTTATTAACATGGGATAATTCCAAGGTTTTCCACATATTAAAGGTGAGTTTGAGTGGTCCCCACCACCACGAATTAAAATGAGAGGTGGGAGGATATTTCAAATAAAATATATTTATTTTATTTAATCCTCCACAAAAAATGCAAAAACCAACTTCTTCTCTCAACCCACTACTGTCAAGGTTAAACCTACCTTAAGCGAACCCTGACACTGTGAGTTCAACGGTGTCTTTGGATTTTTAATCCGAGAACCAATTCAAAAGTTAGAATACCTCACTTACGCGTTTACTGAACGTACCCAATAAAAAGTTTGGAAAATTATTATCAGTCACCCTCGACTAGTGTCGGTCGAGGTTAGGCGCTGCCTAGGTGAAAAACGTCCCATAAGACCCAACGGTACTCTCGGATTTCTAATCTGAGTTACCTTTTAAAAGTGATATATTTTACAATAAAATAATTGTCACTTAATTATTTTATTTGTGGCCAAAAACTAACTTTCACTGGTGGCCCCCACCGGGAAAATTTAGTATCTTCCAAAATAAAGCATACCCTCATGAGTTCAGCAGTTGTCTCGGATTTTCAATTCGAATTACCATTTTTGAGTTATGAGAATTTGAAAAATAAAATAATTTATTTAATTATTTTATTTACAATTATGCCATTTTTGGGTTTTCTCACAGGAGGCCCGCAACGACCAAGCCTAAGTCGCACATAGGGTAAACCCACCATTTTGAACACAACAGTTGCCTCAGATTTTTTTTATCTGAGCAACCGTTTAAGAGTTATTCCACTTTTTTCAGGAAAACTACTTATGAGTGCTAATTTAAGCATAAAAAAACTTTGACGGATCATTCTGGCCACTCTGAGCCTTGGAATCATGCGCCATTAGATTTCACGGCCTCATAAAAATTCCATATAATTAAAAAAAATATGGAATTTATGAGACATTACATTCTCTCCACATTAAGGATTTACATTCTTGAAAGCCACATTACCAAAACTAGGAAAAAAAGTGGGGGTACTGAGCATGAATCTAACCCTCCCACTCTCATGTGCTCTTTTGGAGGTTCACATGCTACCAACACACATGCACCAAAGGTATCGATCACCCATGAAGGACTCTCTCCTATTGATCCTTAATCACCACTGGAACCTCCGAAAACATCGCCTTGTCCTCGATGTCCAGCTCGCTGTGGTCGATGACATGAAATGGGTCTTGCACGTATCTCCTCAGCTAGAATATGTGGAAGATGTCGTGCACCCGGTGCAACTGAGGGGGAAGTGTTATGTAGTAATCCACCTCCCCAACTCTGCTAAGGACCTGGAAGGGTCCAATGAACCTTGGATATAACTTGCCACCCCGACCAAATCTCTGACAACCTCATCGAGGTGAGACCCGTAGAAAGACATGGTCACCATCCTCGAACTCCAGACGTCTCTGTATCCTATCAGCATAAGACTTCTGCCGGCTCTAAGTTGTTTTCACTTTCTAACATGTGAGGCATCGTGATAAAAAATCTTCCACTACTTTCTTCATCCCTGGCCACTAGTACTGACGCTGAATGTTCTAGTACCATGGTACATCCTCTAGAGAGGTCTACATGCTCCCCACCTTCAGAAAATCCATCAGGTACCTACCCTGAGGATATCTGAACAGGTCAAGCATCACAGTCAATGCACCCAAGTTGTGCCTCCATGACTCACTAAAGAAGTTCATGAGTGATTGTTAGAGACTGAAGATAAGCTGCTCCATCTCAATCCACATAGGATATCCGCAAATCATCTTGTTGTTATGTCGCCTCACTCAACAGATGCAGGCCAGACCTCCTACTGAGTGCATCTTATACCACTTTCCCCTTCCAAAGTGCATATATTATATCAAAGTCATAGTCCTGTAGGAACTCTAGCCACTCTATTAGGAAATGAAAACTGAAAACTCCTACTTCCATGAGGGTAAGGTTGGCCAACTCAAGACTGATCACATGCACCCTCCTATGCATGAGTTTATCCTGTAATGACTGGGTTTCCTTTTTCTCCAACCAAGGAAACCCCCATTCAATCATTATAGATAAACCACAAGTTTTTTTCCTAATACGGTCAATCTGAGTATGAACTGTGGATGTCCAGTCCATACCCAAACTAACATCGTAAGGCCTAGACGCTACCACCAAGAGGATCCAACTGAAACTCCCACCTCAAGGGTCAGATCACACCATCAGCGTAAGTGTGATTATTGAGTCTCCTTCCAAATGTATCTCCAGACGTGAGTTTCAAGTCAATGGTTTAACCGAAAACTATAGGTATTGGACAAGATTCTTGGAGGGACGGAATGATGGGTGCCTATGTATATTGTTACAAAAGCTGTTGGAAGACACATATTATACCTCGAATCATTCCTAGAGCCCTTAGGTCGCATTCCTTGACCACATGCAGCTATGCTCTTCCCATGTACTTCATCTCCCTGAGCCTAGCGGGGACCACAACGGGGGGGTGTGGTTGTAACATGTCGAAATGTACAGCACCTCATGTTGTTCCCCTAGCTCTTCTTCCAAGTCTACAGCCCTGTAGATTCATTTGTCCCTAACACTTATTATTCCTAAAATAATTTTTACACGCCCAAGTCTCTGAGACTGGCACCAATTTCCTATTTTCCCACTACTAACATTCACTGGTTGTATCCGCTCATCTAAAGAACATTCAACCACAAAGGTACTCTCTATCACCCCAACATATGTAGGAATTCATAGAGGAATAGTGTTGGATCGTATGTCCTTAAACACACTGTGCTCGCAAGTCTGAGCCCTGAATAATTGATTGTATCATATTCTTTGAGTACTAGGAATGATCGGTACGCCTCGATGAATACTCAGCTATCGACATGTCATCCTGCCGAAGCTATATAAGCTCTAGAGAACTCTCAGCCACCTCCTCAAGCCAGTCCTCATCTGCTTGTGAGTCGGGCTCACCTCGGAACCTGAGGGGTATCTAATGCTGAATCATGCGTAAGGAACTAAGCTTATATGTGTCCTCTACCATTACCTCGGGTTGTAACTTCTGACCAATGTGCAGTGATATAGCTGGCACACTACCTGAAGGTACTATCTCGGGTAATGGTCCATGTACCAAAGCCTCATCACTATATGGGCCATCCTCATGGTCACTCACTGAAAAATTCTAGTATCTAAGAACACCATCTTCTCTACTGGTGTCTCAACTAGGTAGAAAACTCTAGAAACCACCTCCATTCAGCCCTTATCTACGAGGGAAATCATCTCGCATCAAAACCTCAGAGGCCTCTGCTGTTGGAACTCATGCAACATGCTCAGTCGGCATGCACCGTCTTCCAGTGTGGCTGGTGGTATCTCCTACCCAATGGTTGGTGGTGTTGCTGGTACACCACCCGAAGGTGCCAGCATAGTAAGAGGGCCCTGCACCGGAGCCTCATCGCTTAGTGGGCCGTCATCGAGTACTCTCTCGAGAATCTTATCGGGCTATCTACGTAGTGGAATATTGATAAAGAACAGGTGATCCATGGTCATTAAGTTATACCTAGTGAGGTGACTCAAGAAAACACTAGAAAACTTTTCAAAACATGCATGCAATCAGTGTTTTTGTGCACTAAGTCAGAAATCAGATGTCAGGGTCCTTGTGTATGGATACGTCGGCCACCGCACCAACACTAGATTCCCTAAACTGATAACCACACTCACTACACAAATAACTATTGTTGTTAAAAATGATCAGAGTCAAATGTTCTATGATAGAACTGACTCCTCTGATACCAATTTTCCACGACCCGTCCCCCGGGACCCGTGCTGTGACTACCTAAAGCCAGCCTTCCATAGGCCAGGGGCTGGCGACTAGCACCGAAGGCGTATTCCCTAAAACTGGGAAGGCATTTCCTTTATAACCTTTAACTCACGCAACCAAACACACAACACTATAAGAACACAAGTAAACTGAATAGTAAAAAGAGTGTGTACAGTAAGTAAAAGGTGCCAGAATACCAGACCAACTGGAAAGTACAAGAAAACTGGAAATTACAAGTAAACTGAACATCTCCTGTGAACCCCCACCAAGGATCATTCCAAAAGGGTAGGTACAATTATTGAACAGTCAACTCTGCAGTACACCTCTTCTATGGTCCTCCTCCGAGCTACCTCCAGTCCTAGTACCATCATCCTTATTCAGTGTTTTTCGTAGTCTTCACCAAACACAATAAGGTGTGGGCATAGCCCATGCAGGGGTGAGTGTAATGATACACAGTAGGGACCCCGAGACCCCCCAAAGGTCTCTCAAAATCCACAAAGGATACACCATAAAGAAAGAAAACAATTATCAGCACTACTTAGGTATATGCCCATACATAAACCTAAGTTATCAAGTATACCCATCCCATTCATGAGGAAACACAAGGCCCAAATCCATAGCCCAAGGATCAACTATTCAACAAAGGAAGGAATATCACGAAGGTAACACCACAAAGGTAAGTACCACAAAGGTAACATCACACAAAAGAATACCACAAAGGATTCACTATGAAGGGAAGTAACACAAAGGTACGCCACACAGAAGAATACCACAAAGTTTTCACCATGAATGAAAGTTCCACATAGGTACGCCACACAGAAGAATACCACAAAGTTATCACCGTGAAGGTATATACCACATAGGTACGCCACATAGAAGAATACCACCAAGGTATCACCTCGAAGGAAAGTACCACACGAGTATTCCACACAGAAGAATACCGCAAAGGTATCACCACCAAGGTAAGTACCACATAGGTATGCCACACAGAATAATACCACCAAGGTATCACCATGAAGGTAAGGACTCAGATCACACCCGGTATAACTTATGTACAGTAGTATAGATGATTAGATGTAATTACTCAATCATCTTGCTCTGTTAAATGGAAAACCCACATAAGATCCTAAATCATCAAACCCACACAGGATCTTAGAACATCATCAGACCCACACATGATCCTAGTACAGCAAACCCACATAGGATCCTAGTACATCCTCAGACCCATACAGGATCCAAGTATAGTAGACCCACACAGGATCCTAGTACATCATTAGACCCACACAGGATCCTCATATAGAAGACCCACGTAGGATCCTAGAGTAGTCACACATGGATTCCAAGAGCGGATCCAAGATAGAATCTTGAACACAGACCCATAAAGGATCCTAAGCACAGATCCACAGAGGATTCCTTTCTCATGTTACATCTAGCTACAAGGTTCCCACACTAAGCTTTCTTGATTCCGGGAGGATGTAATCATCAAACCACAGGTCAAATACTCCAACCACCATGATTTCCCAAGGAGATGTATCTCAATATACCTCCATGTAAAAGGGGTCTCAACGTGATAGACGGTGCATTAATCGGATTCCCGGTCTGTATGTTATTGGCCTTTTAGACCCGAGGGCCCGGTGGGATTCGTGTTCGATCCAACCGGGCCATACCCCAAATTTATCCAAAACTTAAGTGGGGTATACCAAAAGAATAGTCTTGATCCAATGTTTCTGGTGTCGTAGACGATTCATCATTTTGACACCGAATGAGGGAGATATGTCAAATACAAGATCCCTCAATAATAATATTAGTAATTTTATTGGGTATTTCGTGGACCTGAGCCATGAACCAGTATTTAATATTCAACATTAGACTTAAATCGACCATCATAATGATAGGGTAACATCATCACTGATGGTAATTCAATCGTACATCACATGCTGGAGTTATAGAGAGTCGAAGATTTAATAATAATAATATATAATTTTTATTTGATCATTTCCGGAACCCGATCCAAAAACCTGGAAAAGACATCCAATATTGGACTCATAATTTTTGTCTCAAAGTCTAGGTCACACTACTACTGGTGGTTCGTGAAACCGAGGTCGCACAAATAAGTTACAATCAAAACATGGTTTTCCTAACAAAAATAATAATAACATTATTATATTATTTTTATTTTTATTTAACCGTTTTTTTCTTCATTCCCAAAACACGTGTTCAATCTACCAAAGATCTCATGCGCACCACCCAACACTCAATGCAATATTCCTTTATTTATTTCTCTTTTAATTTTATTTCATTTCATTTCAACCCTTTATCTCTTCAATCTAACTCCTTCACGTTTTTTTCCTCCTCAAATCCATGCCTATTCTACCACCAAACCAAGCGCCACATTCGCCAGATCCTCCTCCTCCGGCCTCGATCGCCTGAACCATGCACAGCCATGCTGATCACCCTTTCAACCATTGACCGCCTCACCTAAATTGCACCAGCCGAACCCTTCAACCTTGCTGCCTCCGCTTGAATCCGCGCCCTAAAGACTCGTCAGAATCACACAGTCACGTTTTCCTTTCCATGGCCCACTACATCTTCATTCTAAACCTGAAAAATAAAATGAATGAATATTCTCAATCCTTAGGTTGAGGGATCCACATCCATATGTCGTGCTAAACGGAATATTGCATTTCCAGTGCCAATAAATATATAGCCACCTCCTTCCACAAGCCATTGTGGATTCATTCCAATCCCAAAAATTAAACGATCGCATATTTCCAATCCTTGTGTCGATGTCTTCATGTCCATATATTGTGCTCAGAAAAACTCCATGATACCAGCACCAATAAATATTAGGTGTTGAATAATGCACGAAGAATGCGTGAAGAACGAAATAAAAAGATCATGGTATATGTGCGGATCGATGGGTGTGTTTGTTTGGCCATCATCATTGAGAATCAAGAATATGGGGAATCAAAAAATAGATATTTATCATACTTCAAAATAACCCCCTACCTTGATGTTCATTGGAGATGTCACGAGGAAGGAGATAAAGACATCACCGTTTGTTGCTCCCACACCACGCTCCCGATATGAGCTCGTGTGTCGTCCTCATTCTTGATCTGCATGATGTTCTTCATTGGAGGATGTTCTTCCCCCAACCAAAAGCTCCCAAAAGCTCTCCCAAAGGCTCTCCCAAAGGTTATCCCCAAAATCTCCCCTTTTTCAATGATCCCCGCAACTAAGAGGTGAGGAGCCACTTAATTAATTAGTGGATCAATTAATTGTGGGCTCATTAACCCTGAATAATTCCAATGGCTTCATCACATTAAAGGCAAGTTCAAGTGGTCCCCACCACCATAAATTAAAAGTAGTGGTGGGAGGATATTTAAAATAAAATATATTAATTTTATTTAATCCTCCATGAAAAATACAAAAAACAACTTCTTCTCTCAACCCACTATTGTTGAGGTTAAACCTCCCTTATGAGAATCCCAACGTTGCGAGTTCAATGGTGTCTTCAGATTTTTAATCTGAGCACTGATTTAAAAGTTAAAAAACGCCTCTCATGTGTTAGTTTCCTCCTAAATAAAGAATACCCTCATGAGTTAAGCGGTTGTGTTGGATTTTCAATCCGAGTTACCGTTTGTGAGTTATAAGAATTTGAAAAATAAAATAATTTATTTTATTATTTTATTTACGATTATGTCATTTTTGGGTTTTCTCACAGGAGGCTCACGCCGACCAAAATTATGTCGTGCCTAGGGTAAACCTTCCATTATGAACCCATTGCCCTCAGATTTCTTATCTGGGCAATTATTTAATAGTTATTCCACTATTTCAAGAAAACTACTTATGGGCGCTAATTTAAGCATAACTAAATCTTCGACGGATCATTCCGGGCACTCCAGTCCTCAAAATCATGCGCTGTCAGATTTAACGGTCTCGTAATAATTCCATATAATTAAAAAATATATATGGAATTTCTGGGACATTACATCACATTTATGAGGTGATATTTTCAATTTACTTGTAAATCACTTAGAAATGAAGGAATTTGAAGATCCAGAGTCAAACAGAGTATTGGCGTAATTTGAGAAAACATGTAACATACATGTCACCACTTAATTTTATTGTCCTACATCTACTGTAGTAGTAGGAAATGATTTTTCCATTCACTTATACTTTTTATATTTCTTGTTTCCTCCCTAGATAATCAAATTTGCACCCACATTGGCATAATTTCCTATCTCATTACTACTAAAACATCTGACTACTGGTTTTTCATTTCCTATCTGATCATCTTCCATAAAGTTACGAGCAATATGAACAGTCTTACCACATTAGAAGCGCTTCTTGTACATTGATAAGAATTCTCTAGGATGCTTTTTATAACACTTCTCAGAAGATTTAAATTTAGTTTTCTTACCTCTAGGCTTCTTTGATGAATTATTTCTCATTTCCTACCAACTGGATCAATTATTTTGTTTTCTATCATGGAATACATGATTATTAAAATACTCCATTTCTACATTCTCAGCACATCATAAAAGTTTCTCATATCTTTTGAACACATGATATGCTAATGATCTTTTATATTTCGACTTCAATCCATAGTAAAGCTGATTTATCTTACTATCAATATCCCAGATAAATTTTGGGACACAGCTTGACAAATGGGAGAAATTTTACTCATGTGAAGCCACAAAATCTTCTTCGTTTTTCTTTATTAGAGGAATTTATTTTCCATCCTATGTTAAACAGCCGTATGAAAATACTTCTCAATGATGATATTCCTAAAATAATCTCATTCTGTGGGGTTAATCTCTTCACTTCATCTAATATTTTTAGTCATTGATGACCATTGATCATCATCAACTTCAAAATGATAAACAAAAATACTAAAAATTTTATTGTATGGACACCCCATTACACCAAAAATATTTTTGAGGGATTTAATCCACCCATCATCTTGCATAATGTTAGATGCCCCTCTGAATGATGGGGGGAAGTTTCCTCATGAATTGCTCCACTATAGACATATTCCTTTATAGTTGGTCTGGTTGATATCATGCATAGACACCACAACTATTTATTTCCTAATTCTAGTAATTCATCACTACAAAAAACTATTTAGTTCTGATTACGGCCCTATCAAGATATTGATTTGGAAGGTTATTTCCCTATGTATGCCTTCCAAGCACAACTACCTTATTTCCTCTACGGAAAACCATTCTGAACAAACATATCTTAGATGAAGCAACTTTGAAATCTTCAAATTCTTTATCATTTCAATGTGACAATAAAGTATAAATCATTTATGGATATTCTTTTAAAAATATTCAAACTCTTAATGTTATATAAACTGACCTCTGATACCAACTATATGACCCCCGCCTTAAACATTACTTAATCATGAGTTAAGTCAATAATTTGACTTTCAATCACATTGAGGATATTTTTAGGTATATGGATTTAGAGAATTTGTCCTTAACATATACATATCAAATTTATTATTAAATAGTATACACTTATACTAAATGACCATTTTTTATAAAATAAAATCTTTTATACAAAACATGGTTTTGTTTCATTCTTAACAACTTAAATTTTCCATGATCCCATACCTGAATCTATTTTCTTTTAAATCCTATGAAAAACATTTCTAAACTTGGGATGAGAATAAAAATATTAATAATGGATACAAAAATAAGGAAAACAATTATATTTGTGAAAACATTTAAACCATAAATACATTATCATAAATTAATACTTTTCATCTTTATGAAGTTGTAAATACGATTCACTGAATATAAGCTCTTTTAATTCCCTTTTGTAACCAAACGATAACCATTAAACCCATAGAAATCACACATAACATATAAAAGGTAATTTAGAACATAATCATACATAATTAGAATAACCATATAGTGGAATTCCACCCATATCATTCTTACAAATGGAATAGCCCTACGACCGACTTCCATACCCAATGCATTGGAGGTTATAATGTAACCACTCATCATTGGTTTATCATAGAACCACCCATATTTGGTATATCACATAACAACCCATATTTGGTTTATCATGTAACCACCCATCAAATGTCCATGTACCATTATATAATAATAAAACATAAATGATTTCAATTATCAACATTTCACTCATAAAATTTCATTTTCATTCACAAGAAATAATTTCAATGTATTGAAATAGTCAATCCATATTCAAAACCCTTTTAAATACCAAAATACCCTAAAAGGGAATAAGTTATTTCTTTTAATTTAAAAAAATTAAATCTTATAGAGGAATCCAAATATCAAATAATGGTTATTGAGGCGGAGAAGTCGTTATTGCCGCATAGGTTAAAAACATTTCTTTTTGTTGTTTAGTAAACCGATTCATAAAACAATTATTCCATTTTAAATAAATGTAAAAGGGGTTTATTATACACTATATAAAACAAGGTGGTGTACATTATCAAAATATTCCTCAATAGAAGAGATTGGATGAAGTCCCTTACCATGAGTATGACTTGTCACATTCAATCGTAATGTTCCTGAATAAAAAAATTAGGTTAATTTATAGTTTGTTGAGAATTTTTTGCATGTTTATTATTCGTTTTATATCACTGATAACTATGTTATAAAAATTACATCATTACTTAAGATCATATCTTACATTTTGTCGATATTTGGTACTTCAGTTAGAAATGAACCTGTTATGATTACAAATTGTCCATGTGGTCAAAATTATATTATCTAAAAAATAGTTTTCATGATTTAAATATCATAAATATCCAGTATATATGTATTTATAATAATCCACAATATTTGGAAAAAATAAATTAAATGCACCGTTCATGGAGACAGCAGGTCGTACGTACGGATGAAAACTACTTCAATTTATTTGTCATATTAAAGGAATGGAAACATAATTATAAATAGGTATATTATAATTATAGTAAAATTTATATTTTATATACGTTACATAAGTTTGTTAAAATCATCATTTATTCATTCCATGTATTGAATGAACGATTCATATCACTTTGAGGGGGTGGTAGTCCACAATTCCTCAAATGAAATTATCGTATTTACACATTATGGGAAGCATAAAGGTATGTTATAATAAAAATTACATAAGCATAGATAAAATATAAATATAATAAATATAATATATAAATATATTGTTATCATAATGACCACCATGATATGTAGTTGGAGAAAATTGTACAATAAATGTTTTGTGAGGTCGTAGTTCATCATACACAGAAATAGTATGTTCTATATCCATTAGATGGAGTTTTGTTTAAGTATAGGTCTAATAATTAGCTTAAAAACATACTAGTATAATGAGGATACAAGTTTTGTTATTAAATAATGTAATAAAAATAGGTTAGGGGGTCATAGAATGAATATAATAAAATGAAAGGTGTTTGAGAGATGACGTTACCTCTAAATCAGGTAACTCATTTTGATTTGAGACAAAAGGATTTCTTGAAATGCCTTCTACCCAAGGTAAGGCCTCTAGGAGAAAGGGAGGGATTTTGGGAGATTATTTGAGCATAATTTAGATGATCCAAGGGGATTTATAGGTGTGAGTATTTGTGTAGAGGTGGTGTCCTTTTATGAGAAAGAGGAGGGGAACAATAAAAATGTCTTGAAATATTATACTTTTATAAATTTATTTTCAAATTATAATAGCTCCAAAGTTATATATTTCTAGGATAAGATGAGGATGGGTTATAATCTTCTCATCCAATAGGTTTTAGACTTGTTTATGTCATAAATTTATCCTTATATTTTTTATTTAACCCTTAGTTAATTAAATTAAGTCTTAACATGTCTTCTTCTTTTTTCACACTATATGGTTAATATAGTAACTATAAAATGCCAATAGAACCTCAAGTTAATCATTAATGATATTTATAACACTATCTAATTCAGTTGGATGAATATTAGATTTTTATGACTATTATATCATTTAATAAAATAGTATTTGTTTTAAAAACTCATTTATGTCAATTCTGACACTATTTAGTAATTTATTTTTGTTAAAGTCATAACAACTAGATTAATTCAAAAAAACTACATTAACTCAAAGATAACATGTCATAATCACACCCAAGTGGCTACCAAATGACAAAATTTTTTACAAAGGATTGTTTTGGTCTACCCTAAATCATCCAATAAGATTAGGACACATGTTGGGGTAGTTTTATATTATTGTAATATTAGTTGTTTACCCTTATTTAACTAATTTTCCCTTTAACTATGGTAAATAAAAATAATTACTAAAATTACTATTCATAATGTCTAAAAATAAGAGCTACTATTTACATAATTTGGACCTTCTGAGTCCAAATATTGAATCTATTTTTCTAAATTCAAAACACAAAAGTTTCATTAGTTAATATAAAATTAATTCTTATTGTGACAACCAGAAATAAGGCTTTTAAGAAGTAAAAACTATCCAAAGATCGACATGTGTTTATATCCAATATAAACGAGAAATTACTTATAATGACCAAAATTATATTAAATAATAAAAACATAATCTAAATATACATTAAAACCAATTCATACAATAATATATGAATACAAATAAATAAGATGATAAGGCAGTCTTGAATTAAAAATGCAGTATTTTTAACTATTCATTAAAATATGATTTTTTTTAAAAATACCAAAATTTGAACCGAAGTAAATTTTGATGTTCCAATTCCAAAGAATATGTTTATTTTTTCAAATAGAATATATAAAATTGGAAAAAATAGATTTAAAAATGGATCTCTATCAAAAGGCAATAAAACAACCTTTTAAAAATATTAGAGTATTTTATGGTTAAAATTGGATTCATTATCATTTTAAGCCTCTAAAATTTAATGGATAAATGTAAAAACATATAACAAACATGTGTAATCATATTTTAGTTAGCTGTGTTCATTCCTACCAATACATATTCTAGTTGTTAACTACCATTTAAAATAATAATAATATTTTATTATTTTTCGGTATAACTCAATGATGTGTGCAACATAAGATTTCACAGAAATCTATTGTTGTGTGTTGAGTACGCTATCAAAAAAAGTGTCCCCTTCACCAAAAAAATAATATCTTATTCAAAAATATTAATATATATTAAAAGGTATTATTTTATAAATACATGGGATATTACACCCACTACAACTAAGAAGTTCAAGTATATATTTAATGATACCAAATTATTTTCAAATAGGCACAGGAAATACCCTTTTAGGTATTCCAGAAAAAGGGCGACATAAAATTCATTAATTCAATCATCATCACCAAATTTGGAATCCCTCAAACAATATGGATGGATAATGGAATGAATTTCTACTCTTCCAAATTGTAAGTGTTATATAAGGAATTTAATACTAATTCTAACCACTCATCCCACTATCATGCAGCAGAGACAGAACAATAACAGAATTTAACAAAACCATATCAAACATAGTTGAAAAAATGGTTGAAAATATGAGAGATCGTGGCCTGAAATACTTTTCCATGCCTTTTGAGATTACAACACCATAAATCATAATTCCACAAAAGTAACCCCATATTCAATGGTATACAACACAGAAGTAATCATTTCCATTGAGGCCTAATTTCCATCAACTAGCAAATACATTTGTGACAATCTAGAAAAACATGAGTAATCTAAAAAGACGCTAGATGAATTGGAATGACTAAATGGGAATTTTTTTTTCTTACATCATTTAAAGGTCTTTTAAAAGTTAATATCATAGGATTTTGAAAAGGAAGTTCAAAATAATTAATTCTAATAAGGAGAATTGGTTTTAACTCTCTATACCCCAATGATACCTAGGAATAAATAGCCGATGATTTAAAAAAATGTTTGGGACATTTTGAAATCCATAATGTTTACCCTGATGGTGTATATTCGCCTATTACCATGGGTGGTGAAAATTTTAAACCCCAACCAATTCATGGATTCTCAAGATATATTTAACAACACTATGTCACTTTTGATGGTCCTTAACTGAAGACCTAAAAAAATCATGTACAATATCATAGACACATTACTTCAATGTACATGAGCGTTTCCATGTCATAATATTTTAAACTACATGTCACATAATCTTTACAGTAATATTTTAAATAATGTGGTCGGCATCTCTTTTACTAGGCATAAAATTGTTTATTGTTAAAAATATCACTTGAGTGGACCACTGTTCTTAGTATTGATCTCCTACAAAACCTATAAATTTGAACTACGTGTTTCTTGACTTTCACTACAACAAGATATATAGTGACACCTAGATATCTCATTTTAAGAGTATCTATAAAAATAAAAAGTCCCCTTACCTGCATATGACCCTAATATATGTAGAAGATTTCAACATGGGTTAACTCATTCAAAAACTCTTTTTGGAGACAAAATTTTCCATTACATACATATGTTTAAGATATGTTCATGGAATATTCCAACAATTCATGGTCAATTCCAACCCAAATGCCTCCACCGTACACATATGTATCCCTTTCACAAATCACACTCTATGTTTTGAGAACCTATGATCCTCATAAACCTTCCTTGGTAATCAAGGATAAGACTACTAGAATCAAGGTACTCCTTTATTTTATCTATTCATACTATTCCCAATATGTCTCTATATAATGTGTGCCCCTAATGTGGCCCATGAACAAGAGACATCTTCATACTCAATAGAAATTCCTCCTATATTATTATTCCCTGACATCATCACAATAGAAAATATATTTAAAATATAGTCTATATCCATTCCATATGTACTTATATCATATGATTTTCTCATGTATAAGGTCGCATATATCTTTTTTTACAACATCCCCACCTCAGGTCGAGAAAATGTAAAAGCATTCTCTGATAAACCAACATGGAGTGACAAATCATGTTTTATGAACCAGAAACAAATGTTCATTTGAATTTTGTTCACAATTCAGATAAATACTTGACTTCTCTTATTCATCACATAAATCAGTAATCATTTGGTCTTAGATATTTTGGGAGATTATTCCAATTTTCATTGTTAATTCATTCCATAACCAAAAGAAACTATTGGTCTATGATGTTAGACCTTGAATTGAACATCATTGGTCAAAGATTCATGACCATAAACCCAAGCCACCAATCTATCTGAATGCAATGACACTAATGTAAGTGTATATATTTTTTAGATCATGTATACTAGAATTTTTTCTCTCTATTGAATCCACATTTTCTATTTTCTAAGGTTTTACAGATTTCTTTACCAACCAATTTTTTTCAGAGCTATATGACCATAAATTTGAGAAATCTAACATCCCAACCACATGTCACTAATATTTAGAAAAACATCCATTTTAGAATATGTTAAATTATACAAAAACACATATTTCTATATGAAAATTAAACTACATGGTTGATATCTATTTCAGATGATGTAAAACTATATGGAACTTCAGTTCTCTCTTGAAATCCCCCTACCCTCAATGTCAGTCTCATACCACACTAGTTTACTTTTCTAAAACCATTTGTTTCTTCATTCCTATATTTATAGGAATCATAGTGATTCCAATAACCTATATCCAAACCCATAATATATATGATAAAAATCACCTATCCTCAAACAAAAAATTATCTAGTACAGAGAAATTCATCAAAGAACAATGTGAGGATTGATTCATGATTCAACGAGACATGTTGTGACACTTATATCTCTCATTCTAGGAAATGCTTTAAAATGTATAATTCCCCAATCAAAATTATTTACCCATGTAGTATAATATATTCCGATATGAGTCCTTTAAATAATGGACACATTATGGAAGAACATTCCACCTCTATTACATACAAATAATATCTATGTTGTGAATTTCTCATCCAGTGATGACCACATTTTTGAATTATTTATTCATATTATATAGAAACCCCCTCGCATATCAGGCTCCATGTATTTTATTAATTAGATCCCTGTATTCTTTACCATGATATCAGTTATAAATGTATCAATATTTGAAGGATGCCTCTATTTTGAATATGCATATTACGCCTAATATAAATCTTCATAATGTGTGCCCGAAATGTGGCTCATAAAATAGAGACATCTTTTCCCTTGATAGAAATCCTTCTTATCTCCATATTCCCCAAAAATATTACTAAAAGATAAATTTTGAGCATGGTTCGTGTTCATTCATTGCATAATTTTCACATAAATTTATCTCATATCCAAGATCCCCAAGATCATAACATACAATCCATCCACCTCACATCTAATATATGATGATGTATTCTAGAAAGAAAAATATTTTTTACACGAGACAATAAATCTGGTGGTGCATTCCCTAAAAACCCCTTGATTGGAATGCATATTAAAATTTGGATAATCCTCTAATTTCATCTTCTATCTTAAACTGGACATGACTCACATGATCATAGAGATTTCAAATTATTTTTTAAATATTTACTGTTAAACCTTTCCATGAGTTATGGGAGTGATCTTTCCAACCTTCACCACCTTAAAATTCTTAGAGCATTCTACCTGATGTGGCTTGAAATTATTTACTCATGAACTAGATATTTTTATGGGGAATTCTTAGAACCACGTGTTTCTTGATTCTCTCTCCAATAAGATACATCATGGTGCCTAGATACCATATAGAATTCCAACCATGACATAATTAAATTTCCCCTCTCCCTTGCACAAGAGTAAGATCCATGTATGGAAATCATCATCTGAACCATGAAAATATTTTTCCTGAAGTATAAATGTTAGTAGAGACACCCCATCATCGTAGATTTCAATCCAAATGCTTACATAATGATTTTAAAATATAATAATTCCATAAATAACACTTCAGTATTGTATGTATCTTGGATACTAAAAAACAATCCCCAATTATTTAAAATAATAAAACCTGCCTATGAAATAAACATTTTTTGACTATGAATATTGTGACCAATGTTTTTATTCATAATGTGGGACCCCAATGTGGCCCATAAACTAGATGTGTCTTCGTCCTTATGGTAAATTATATTTCTTTGTTTATAACCTAATGAAGTCATAATGGAACCCACCATTAGAATATGGTACAGGTCCATTCCTTATGTATGTGTTTGGTGTCACTATAAAAAATCTGAGAACCCCAATACAGTGATTTACATTGTTTTTCCTCCACACACCCACGATTTTTGTGGCATACACACCAACTGAGTTATCCCTGTATTTGGCTGAGGTAAATTTTGGCTATAATAAAAAATATTTTCAATGCCTTTAGAGTCCACCCTAAGGGCTCGGTAATAATCAATTCATGTTTTCTATAACCCATGGCCTAATAAAATGTTAAATAATTATATATATATATATATATTCATGAAATTTGAGTTTGGATATTCAAAAATATAATACTTTAGATATCAAGACATGAGATCATTCACTCAACCATTCCAACTATGTTGTTATGACATTTTTTTATTACCCCTATACTCATATTTGATCCCCACCTACGGAAAACCCCAAAATAATTTTGGTTTGAGTATTTATGATTATGATAGATATTGTTATTCAATGTCCACATGATAAGGAATATTGATACATCACCTTTAAATGAAATAAAAATTATAATGATAATATGAACCAAAATATATGAAATAAAAATAATTGAGAAAAACTAGCATTTCATTTATTTATCAAAAGGTTATAACAGAGGAACATCCACAACAAGAAGTCTCCCTGTATAAATAAATAACTGATGGTAAAAATTATTCTCAATGAATTCATAGAGTTGAATCATTACTGGATTGGAATATTATAAGGATCATAATACCATAGATAATATCATAATATCTATTTCCTCATTTACTCAAATTACTTATTCACCCTCAGCAATATCTTGTCTTACATTTTTTGTCTCTTTCACTAGACGATGCTCTCTATTGAGCATTGCGTCCCCATTTTCCAATTCAAAAAATATTTGATGTTAATATTAAAAAAAAATTAGCTATATCTGGATGAAGATATTC
The DNA here is from genome assembly GCA_963277665.1 of Viscum album. NCBI lineage: Eukaryota > Viridiplantae > Streptophyta > Magnoliopsida > Santalales > Viscaceae > Viscum > Viscum album. The sequence continues at coordinate 356,098,834 of OY728150.1, forward strand.
TTCTAAGGCTCTCTATTGTGTAACTCGTCCCTGGTGTCATGTGGTTACTCAATCTTGTTCAGAGGTATCATCGAGAAGGAAACTCTTAGTCACAGAAAATGGCCCTTGGATTCCATGGTCGCAAGATGGGATTGAAGCACATTCATCCTTTCTCAAGGAAATACCACCTCCTTTAATTTTATTTCTAAGGAATATTAGTCAAACCCCAAATAACCATTAAAGGATAATATGTGATGAAACCTAGTAAATATTTCTAGAATACTTGATAGGGTGTTTTAGAGAATAGTTTCCATATATCCCTCCGTATCATTTTTTGAAAAATTCCAAAATTATTAAGAGTTTATTGATCCTCATCAGAGTCTCTCTCAAAAGGATAAGAATATTCCAAGACTTGATCAACTAGATAATATATATCATTAACATTTTTAGTATGATAATCATCCCTGATAGTTGATGTCCTTGAATCCTTAGTGAATTGGGAGTTTGAAAATTAATGTACTCTAAATATTTTTGTTTATGTTCCTATAGAAAATATTCAGTGTAATTAGTACATGGAATAAAATAATATGTGATAATAAAATAAGAAAAAGGACCACATTCACCAATCAGGGTACTAACCTCCTTGACCGTCATCACCACATTATAAGACAAAATAGCCGCTACTCCTATCAATCGAGAAATGCCTCTAGAAGACAATTCTGATTCACATGTAACAATTTTTTCATTATAAATAGTTGCATAAACAAATTATCAGTGATTGAAAGGGAAGGGGGTCTCTAGGAAAATTCTAGAGTAACTGACCTCCTTCCATGGATTAGTGTAAAATATTTTAATGTTCATATAAATAAATATCTTCTAGGAGGTCACTCATAGTTATTTAACCTAAAGTAATAAAAATTAATGAGTTTGGAATATGATTAGGATCTATCATACATAAACCTATGTCTCACCTTATGTACCATTGTGCTATTAAAAATAATGAGGATTTATAGTACTGAGTATATAAAGAATTTATGAATACCCTATAAGAATAAGGTAGGCATTGTTTGACCCTATGGAGCAAACTCCCCTATAACTAGAACTCCAGTAATGTAACTTGTTACCCTCAGATTGTCATTAGATTTAGAATAACCTTAAATCTCAATTAATACAACCTCTAGATCAAAGGAAACAATGTGTGGAATACTCTGATATGGTCGGTACTACTGGACATTCACTACATATTCTAACCCCTATGCAAGTTAATTCCTTAACCTAGTGGAACGCACATTATAGATATATGGTGAGGGAACATAAAGTTAATTTTTTTATCCATGCTAAAATATTTATTTCCAACATTTATGATCTCCTAGAACATATGTTTTCCCATGAGGATGGTCTCACAAGGGAAATAGTAAGTGGGGAGGGGTTTAAATACTATATTTGGATCTTCAATTACTACCTACAAGTGATCGGCCACCATGAGTGTAATTACCCAAAGTTTTATCAATGAAAACTCCAATATTATAATTATATTATATATTATAAATCACACTAATGTCCATAAATAACATTATACAAACATTATAAATGAGAACGAATGATTTAATGAGTATTTATAGAAGTTAAGGAACCTATACTGATGAAATAGTAACAAGACCTTTAGAATAGTAATGTGACCCTTATGAATAGTAAACCAGACAATGGAATTGTAATCTCACCTTTTCAATTATAAATAAAATTTAGGCATCTTATAAAGTATAATATAATATCATTATATCATAGTATAAGTAATTAAGTGTGTTAAAATTTCTAATTAAGTGTTGGTATTTTTATTGGTCATAAATATTTAATTAATGTTTTTGATTAATTTAATAATTTAAAACAAAAATTATTATCATACTATATATTCATAAATTTATATTTAGTATTCTTATGATTTTATGATTGTTTTATGAGACCATAATTATATTTTAAAAATTTTATAAAATCAGTTATAATTTCAAAATTTGTATTTTTCAAGTAAATGATGAATTTATTTTAAAATTAAATATATCATATTTAGCAAATTATTTTCATAAATTGGAGTTAATTTTTGAATTATACAAATTGAAAATGGTTTGGCTATTTTTTTTTTGGAATTTTTCTAAAATAGTTGTGTTTTTTGTGAATAATAAAATATGATAATTTTTGTAAAAGAAAAATGTATGAATTATGGTGTCATGGATGAATTAAGGATGATGTGAGCCACAAATATCACACAATAATTAATTAGTTTATTATTTTTTATGATAATGATCAAAATATTCATTTTCTTGAAATAAATTAATAAACTAATGAATAATAAAATGATAAAACACCCCCTCCTACAATATAAATGCCACCCTCACCACCTATTCTCATCACACCTATCAAGCCTTGTGTCTTGTACAAATTCTACTCAAATATACTAAAAATATCCTCCCCCACATCCATGATAATTTTTTCTTAACAAAATACTAAAAAATCCTCTACGGATGTTCTCACGAAGAAGGAATCAATAGGTAAAACCATATTCCTTTTGTTTTAATCTCACTTCCAGTTCCTTTCATTTCATTTTCCCTACACACTTACCCCCATAAAAATGGTATGATAACTACATTACCTCCCATATACTATAATTTTATTATTATAATGTAAAATAAATCTTAAAACACCTCTCCATTTCCTTTTATTCTAGTAATGAAAACATCATCTCTGTTGTGTTAATTTATAACATTCAAGGATAACGGGTTTTCAATTTCTATTAAAATCTTGAAGGATAGTCGTAACACAATTCATATGGTTATAAAAATTATAATATATTAATTACATCCTATGTAATGTTCTAGAATAATTATATACACTTGATGATAAATAATAAAACAAAACATGTTGATTATGAGAAAAAACCACCCATAAAAATCCAAACAATTATCATTAACATCTTATTTAATGATTCATAATCACCCAAAATAACCAAATAAATTATACTATAATTTAAACATATGGATGTTCATTAATAAATTATAACTTAAATTATTTATTTTTATTTCCATTCTACATGAACATCCATACACTTATATAAGCGAACCGATCTTGAAAACAAAGAAAACTAGCACTCCTAAATGATGAAATTGTACACTATAACTCATAAAAATGACCATAAACATAAAATAAAAAAATTATAATAAATCTATTACATATAGAAATTTTATGAAATTATTAATTAATTAATCTAATTTTATTATTCAGGACATTAAGATCATGTGTTTAACCATTTCAGACGTAAGATAGGGGATTTTATGTGAACCTCCATTTTTCCTTCAGGTTACGCTTTCTCCCTCTTTAACCTAATATAAATATTATTTATTTTTATATGATTATTATAAATTATGTTTATATGTTCCAAAATCGTGCATCCATATCATTTCATCCTTATTTTTAGGGGATATACATGTTTTAATAAGGTTGGCTTCTCATTTCTTAATGATAAGTAAGCCTGCTTAAAGGGAACTTCCCAAATTCTTACCCATTTTCAAGTGCACTCCATACTCAGTTTTAAACCAACATTTTTTTATAAAATCCCCATTTATATTATTAAATTATTTTGGGTTCATTTATGGTTTTATTTTATGATTATTCATTTTTCACTGTAAATGTTCATTAATATTTTCAATTAAACATGCTAAAATGTTTTATCTCTAAAGCTTCTCAAACAATACTTTTATATGTTTTCCATTTTGATTGGCATACCTTATCATGATATATCAATATGATACCTTATTATTTTTTATATACCATTTAAATCCATTCATTCTTGGACCCCACATTTATATTCCTTTTTGATAAGCCTTTTTCCATGATTATGTTACCCAATTGTTTCTATGGGTAAACCTTATGTGTGATTCCTTATGTTTTCTTATTTTTGTGGAACACATATTCCTGAACAGATTATTATGGGTGATCATAGATATATCTCTAATTAAATGATTAAATATTATTATCTTAAGACAACATGTGAAACTGTATTTGTGGTTATCCTTGACTCGTTCTCCATGTGCAACGATCTTGGTGGTTAGCCTTGACTCGTGCTCCTCCATATGCAATGAGACTTGAATCATGATAATGTCATGTTTCATGATAATTCAACATTACTATTATTCCATGATTATAATATCCCAATTTATATAAGTTATTAATCCATATGTTTAATCATTTAACATGACTTTTTATATCATTATATCATGCCTTCTAACCCATGTGCAACCTTTATTTTAATATTTATTCTCTTACTAGCCTTTTTAGCTCATCCCTTTTTTCATGTTATCCCCAGGATACCCTATAAAGATGTAAGGGCTCAAATGATGTTAGGATATCATAATTTATGATAAATAATGAAATATTTTATTCAGTCCTATGTTTTCAGTTTTACATACCTATTCTTCTAAATACACTAGACATTACACTACATGGCAAGTAATACAATAGTTAATAATATTGAAAATCAAGTAATAATATAGGAAAAATTCTAGGGTCACTATACCAGGGGAGACTTCTTCTATGAACATTTAGATAACAAATGATTCCACCCCAGCAGTGGTTACCCCGTCTATATATTCTAGGGAAGGAATGGGGGATGTATTACCTCCTACATCATAAAAAGTAAAAGTGGATTTTTCGTTTCAGAAATAATCAATTATAGATTTGAGACAAGGATTCCATGTACATATTCATTGGAATCAGTCCCTTCTTCCCTCATTTCCATCATTGTCCAAACACAGTTGGAAGAGTCAGTCCCACCAATGAAGGAATGAATAGATGTATCGATATTTTCATGATACAAAATGACCTACTCTGTCACGACCCGTCCTCGGGGCCCGTGTCGTGACTACCCCAAGCCCACCTTCCATAGGCCAGGGGCTGGTGACTAGCACCAAAGGAGTAAATCCAGATAACTAGGAAGGAATTGCCTTTATAAAAGTAAACAAAACACCACAGAGTACAAGCGAAAGAAAACACTATGTACAGCAGTAACAAAAGTGATGAAAGTACAAAGGGGGCGGAAATACAAGCCCAACAGATAGGTACAACTACAACTGAAATAAAGTACAACAGAAAAGACAAGTAGCTGGAAGATGACACGCAGCTTCTGGATCCTCCACCACAGATCCTACCTGAAGGGTAGGTACATATGTCCTCCTCAGCACTACACATCCGATCGTCCGTCCGTCCGTCTGTCTCCTCCGGGTACCGACTCGTCGTGAGGTCCACCTCCGGGTACCATCTAGTCCTCGATCACTCGGCCTCTATCAGCGCTGCCTGTCGTCTGCATATAACACAATGAGGTGCGGGAATAGCCCATGCATGGGTGAGTATACGATACTCAGTAGGGACCCCGAGACCCTCAAGGTCACACTAAATCCAACAAGGATAACCACAAAGAAGGATCTCAACAGATAACCCTTACTTAGGTATAATCCCATACTTATACCTAAGTTATCAAGTAACCCATCTCAATCATGAGGAAACACAAAGGTTATGAAATCAACGGATAACCACTACCTAGGTATATTCCCATACATATACCTAAGTTATCAAGTGACCCATCTCAATCATAAGGTAAACACAAAGGTCATAGACTCAGCTCAAACTAGGATTTTCATTATCGAACCCGTAACTACTGAAGAACCCCGTCTCTGATGAGTACAGTGATCCTGTCACGACTCTGAGGTACTGCTCACTAACCTTAGACTGCTGAGGTACTCCTCCTGTCGAGTACCGTGGGTCATCCACCCAAACACAGTAGTGCTTACCACCGGGGTCTGCCACCCAAACATAGTAGTGCATCCCCCCTAATAGTCTGCAGAGTTACTTCTCCTATCGAGTACCGCGGGTCTGCTACCTGCTATCAGGCGCTCCGTCCACCATGGGTCTGCACCCAAACACAGTATTGCTCCGTCCACTAGGCGAGTCGACTCACTCTGAGTCGAGTCGGTCAAGCAGTCATCAGGTATCAGCTGGCTACACGGTCTCCGTACTCCGTACGCTCGTCTCCGGGAGGGTCCGCTCCACAAGCTACAGTTCTATACTCCAAGTATCACAAAGTTCCACTAAAAAGTATCTCAAAGGACCACCTCGTCATAGGGGTCTCAACGCAACAGACGGCGCGTCAATCGGACGCCCGGTCTATGAGTTATTAGCCTTTTGTCCCAAGGGCCTGGTTGGTTTCGTGTGCGAACCAACCCAGCCATAACTCAACTTTACCCCGAACTCTCATAGGTTATACTCATAGGGACCGTTTCTCAATGTGATCATCAACTCCGCTGACGGTTCGTCAAACGGACGTCCGGTCTGAAAGTTATCAGCTTTTCCGTTCCAGGGTCCCGGTTGGATTTCGGGTTCAATCCAACCCGGCCACTATCCAATTGCGTCCAATCCTCAGGCGAAGTATGCCAAAAGTTCCGTCTCATCAAGAGGAATCCAACAAAGTCGACGGCACGTCTATCGGACGTCCGGAGCTCATGTTATAAGTGTTTCCGCTCCGAGGGCCCGGTTGGTTTCGTGCTCGAACCAACCCGGCCATACCCAAAGTTCTTTGAAACCTTGAGTGTAATATACTGAAATGACCATCTCGGTCCAAGGATATCATCGCAACTCACGGTGCATCGTTCCGAGTTCTATAGCCCAAGATATGGGCGTTTGAACGAAACTGCCTGAGAATAGGGGGTCCGGGCCCGGACCGACCCGGACCGAGACCCCCTGGGTCGGCCCGAACCAGGTAAACCCGACCCGGGTCCGGGTCTGGCCCACTAGGGCACGGCCCGGCCCAGTCGGCGCGGCCTAGCCCGCGTGGCCAGACAGCTCGGCTCGGCCGAGCTGTCGCGGAAAGGGGGTGGGGCGCTGCCCCCCTTAATTGAACCGCAGCCCCCACGTGGGGGCCGCTCCCTTGGACAGCCGGGGGTTACGACCCCCGATCTCCCCCTGGTCTCGCGTGACCGTGGGACTGGTCGTTTGCCACCGCGGCTTCGGTCGCTGCGGTCCCTCCTGGCGGCGCGCCGGGCATCGGCAGGGTCTTCCGCAGACCACCGGACGCGCTCCGGTGGTCTGTTTTGCTTTCTGTCTTCGCCAGTGGTCCTCCCGGGACCTGCCCTTCACTGAAAATTCTTCAAAAAGCCCCTGTGGCCCGTTCCACCATCGCCCGTCAATCTTCAGGCCAATAAACAAACTGCGGAGTCTTCGAATCGCCTCTGCGGCCCCAACTCCGGCCACAGTTTCGTTCGGCCTCAACGGCGCAGCGCGACGGCACCGCGCTTCTTCACCGCATTCTTTATTGTTTCCGTGTGGTGCCATTGCACCGCGCCGCCTTTGTTTGAGCCTAAACAAACACAACATCAGAGGGGGAGGAGGGTCATCTATGTTTGTGCGGTCCGACCTCCTACCGTTATAATGATAGCAAAAAATATCAACGAAATTCATTAAATAAACTTGAACGAAGATTAAACCCCTACCTCGAAATTGACGTCGCACGTCGTCGAGTCGCGGAAGTCGAATGCCGCGGTAGTCAGGTGTAGTGGAAGAACATTATCGATTATGTCGACGTCATAAGAAGAAGAAGAACATTGTTGTTGGCGTCGGTCTCCACGGTTGGTGTCTCCTTCCTTGTCGTGGAAAAGAAAGTGGATGGAGAATTCCAGGACCTCCAAGTTGATGTCCTTCTTCAGAGACGTAGCATTCTTCAATGAAGGAGATGAAGTAGGAAGGCACGTTGTCGTTGGCGATGATCACCGCATTCGGCGACTTCTCCCTTGATACGGAGGAAGAGGAGAGTTGATGGTTGTTCTTCGCAGAATGAGGATGTTATTTGTTAAGATGGATGATCGTTCTTCGTGGAGGAAGAAAGCTCTCCCAAAATATTTTCCCAAAAACAAATATCTCAATAAGACTCATTCTTTTAAAAGATCTCCAAGCCATTCAAAAAGTCAAGAGGTGTGACAAGGATGATTAATAAGGTCATTAATTATCCTAGTCAGCCTCATTAATCTTGAGAGGTGGAGAGGCTCCACCACAATAAATGTGTGGAGTTGCCATGCATTTAAACAGGGGGGGTGAGTTATGGGGAGGTCAAGAGGGTTATGGGGGAGGTGAGGATTTAGGGTCTCGTGTGGGCCCTACCACACTAAACTCTCCCATGGGAGGTTAGGTGGGTGTGGGCCCCACATATAACTCCCCCTTTGTTGAAAAAAAAACACTTTCCATGAATAAAATTTGTGTACGAAAAATTTTATTTAATTCAACTAAACCCCAAAAATTAACCACCTCATGCGACAAACGCAACTGAGCTTAAGATCCCCTTAAGCATTTATCGGCGCTGCGATTTCATCGGTGTCCTCGGATTTCAATTCCGAGCATCGGTTCAAAATTTAGAAAAACCCGCTTGTTCATTCACTGAACGTACCCGATTTAAACTTCAGAAAATGATTCTGGGCACACCGAGCCTTGGAATCAGGTGCCGTCGGAAGCCATAGACTTGTAAAATTCCAAATAAATTAAGAAAAAAAATTCCTTGAAATTTCCGGGTCTTTAAATTACTCCCACCTCAGGGATTTACGTCCCCGTAAATCTTTAACACAAACTAGGAAAACAAACTGGTACTGAGCACACATCTGAGCCTTCCGCTCCCATCTGCTCTCCTGGAGGTTCTCGTGCTACCAGTGAAAGCGCACCTGAGGAATCAACCATTCATGTAGGACCCACTCCTGTCGATCCTCGATCTCCACTGCAACCTCCATGCATGTCGCCCTGTCATCGACGTCCAACTCCCTGAGGTCGATGATGTGTGAAGGATCATGCACGTATCTCCTCAGCCGAGGTACGTGGATGATTTCATGCACCCGGTGCAACTGAGGTGGAAAGGTCAAGTGGTAAACCACCCCGCCTACCTTGCTGAGGACCTAGAAAGGTCCGTTTAACCTCAGAGATAACTTGTCGCCTTGTCCACATCTCCGTAAACCTTGTCAAGGTGAGACTCGTATAAGGACGTGGTCGTCATACTCGAACTCAAGAGGCCTCCATTTTCTGATTAGAACAGAAACTCAAAACTCCTGCTACCATGAGGGTAAGGTTGACTAACTCAAGAGTGATCAACCGCACCCTCCTGTGCATGAGTTTATCCTGTGCTGCTTGGGGTTTCCTTTTCGCCGACCAAGGAAAACCCATTCCGATGTTGTAGTTAGACCACAACCTTTTTGCCTAATACAGTCAATCTGGGCATGAACTGTGAATCCAATTCATATCGAGACCAACGTCGTAATGCCTCGACGCTGCCACCAAGAGATTCCAACCGAAACTCTCACCTTGATGGTCATACCACACTGTCAGTGTAAGTGTGATTATCGAGTCTCCTCCCAAGGTATCTCCAGACGTGAGGGTCAAGTCTACGACTTACCGGAAACTCTAGGTCTGGGACAAGATTCGTGGAAGGAAGGAATGATTCATATCAACGTCTGTTACTACGGAAGCTAGTAGTGGACACAGACTGTCCCTTGAATCATTTTTAGAGCCATTGGGTCACACTCCTTGACCGCATGCAGCCGCACTCTTCCCCTGCCCTCTAGCTCCCTGAGCCTGGCAGGGCAACTAAGGCGGGTGGTTGTAGCATGTTGAAATGTACACCACCTCATGCTACTCTCCTAGCTCTGCCTCCATGTCTGCTGCTTCGCAGACTCATCTCTCCTTAAAGATTCCTCTTCTTGAAACATTTAACACGCCCGAGTCTCTAAGAATGGCGCCAGTTTCCTATTTCTTACTGCACTGTACAGTCTTCATCCGCTCCTGGATGATCTGCACCTTCTTTGCCTATGATCTGTAAGAGCTGCTAAGATTTATCCTTTGCCGAAAAGAGAAACTCGGTCTCATCCCCTAGATGTACCACACTCATTGCCTAATACAGTCAATCCTGACATGAATGGTGCATTCATGCCATGGATGACGTCGTAAGGCCTCGACATTACTAGCAAGAGATCCAACCGTCACTCTCGCCTCTAAGGGTCGAGTCACACTGTCGACATCAGTGTGAGGTCACTGGGTCTCCTCTAGTAGAAATCTCGAATGTGAGGGTCAAGTCAACAGTTTTAACCGGGACCTCTCAGTATCAACCAAACAAAAGGACAGGAAAGCAAACATCACAAAGATAAGTGTCTTTTATTATAGCATCTCATAGTACAAGGACACAAAAACAACAACAACAACAACATGGAACTAGAAGTTCAAGGGAAAAAATAAATCCACTAGTTCCACTCATTTCCACCTACTTCCAGAGATCTACTGCCTTGTCCACTGCTCGGCAGTTGCTCAAGCACCCGCCGCTGCTTCGGTCTTGGTGGCTCCTCCAATGCCTGCGGATCAACTGTGCGGGGGGTCAGACAGTCACGTTCCAGGTGACCCTTCCTTCCGCATTCATAACACTTCTTGATACTCGTATAGCTGTCTCTATTCCTCTTGGACCTCTACATCATCTGTCTACTTCCCACATATGACTCGGCTAATGATCAAAAATCATGCGGCAAAGGCAGCAACTCCTGAACACGGTCGGGGTGTAGAGCTACTAGTAAAAACTCCACCCTGAAGAAGGTCTCGAAGTCTCCCCAGGTGAAGTTCATCCCGTCGCAAAATTGGAACAAGTGGCTCCACCACCTCTCAGCTGCTACCTGAAGGAGGCTGGCAGCAAAGATCACCATGAAGTCTGCCGGAGTACCCACTATCCTGAAAACTCTCACCATAGCCTCCAGCCAATCCTCAGCTGCCTGTGGGTCCGTCTCTCCCTGGAACCTGGGTGGCCTCTGGCACTGGAACTCGTGCAGCGCGCTCAAGTGGCGTGCATCGCCTGCTGCTGGGGCTGGTGGCATCGGTGGCCCAATGTATGGTAGTACCACTGGTGCCTCTGCTGGTGCCTCAACTATAAGAGGGCCCTGTACTGAAGCCTCATCGCTCAGCAGGCTTTCAGTACGTATATCTCTCAGAGCTCTAGCTGGTCGTTCGTGACAAGGCATCCTGAAATAAATAGACGTGACACGGTCAAATGATTTATACCTGGTGAGTTGACCTGATTTGAGCTGTTTTAAGGGAAAACCTTTGAAAACACACACGCAATTAATGTTTTCATGCACTGAGTTGGAATTCAGAAGTCAGGGTCCTGTTGTATGGATACGTCGGCCGCCCGCACCAAAACTGGACTCCCTGAACTGAAGACCACACTCGGTACCCTTAAAACTATTGCTTCACAGAAAGAAAAAATATCAGTGTTATAAGTTCTGCGGTAGAACCGACCCCTCTAATACCAATTTGTCATGACCCGTCCTTGGGGCCCGTGTCGTGACTACCCTAATCCTACCTTCCATAGGCCAGGGGCTGGCGACTAGCACCAAAGGCGTAAATCCCGATAACTGGGAAGGCATTGCCTTTATAAAAGTAAACAAAACACCACAGAGTACAAGTGGAAGAAAACACTAAGTACAGCAGTAACAAAAGTGTTGAAAGTACAAAGGGGCCAAAAATACAAGCCCAACAGATAGGTACAACTACAATTGAAAGTAAAGTACAACAGAAAAGACAAGCAGCTAGAATATGACACGCAGCTCCTGGATCATCCACCATGGATCCTACCTGAAGGGTAGGTACAGATGTCCTCCTCAGCACTACACGTCCGATCATCCGTCCATCTGTCTCCTCTGGGTACCGACTCATCGTGAGGTCCACCTCAGGGTACCATCCAGTCCTCAATCACTCGGCCTCTGTCAGCGCTTCCTGTTGTCTGCATCCAACACAACGAGGTGCGGGCATAGCCCGTGCAGGGGTGAGTATACGATACTCAGTAGGGACCCCAAGACCCTCAAGGTCTCACTAAATCCAACAAGAATAACCACAAAGAAGGATCTCAATAGATAACCCTTACTTAGGTATAAGCCCATACTTATACCTAAGTTATCAAGTAACCCATATCAATCATGAGGAAACACAAAGGTTATGAAATCAACGGATAACCACTACCTAGGTATATGCCCATACATATACCTAAGTTATCAAGTGACCCATCTCAATCATGAGGTAAACACAAAGGTCATAGACTCAGCTCAAACCAGGATTTTCATTATCGAAACTGTAAATGCTGAAGAGCCCCATCTCTGACGAGTACAGTGATCCTGTCACGACTCTGAGGTACTGCTCACTAACCTTAGACTGCTGACGTACTCCTCCTGTCGAGTACCGCGGGTCAGCCACCCAAACATAGTAGTGCTTCCTTCCGGGGTCTGCCACCCAAACATAGTAGTGCATCCCCCCTAATAGCCTGCAGAGGTACTTCTCCTGTCGAGTACCACGGGTCTGCTGCCTGATACCAGGCACTCTGTCTGCTGTGGGTCTGCACCCAAAAAAAGTAGTGCTCCGTCCACTGTTATAGTCGACTCACTCCAAGTCGAGTCGGTCAAGCAGTCGTTAGGTCTCAGCTAGCTACACGGTCTCCGTACTCCGTACACTCGTCTCTGGGAGGGTCCGCTCCACGAGCTACAGGTCGATACTCCAAGTATCACAAAGTTCCACGAAGTAGTATCTCAAAGGACTGTCTCGTCATAGGGGTCTCAACGCAACAGACGGCGCGTCAATCGGACGCCCGGTCTGCGGGTTATTAGCCTTTTCATCCTAGGGGCCCGGTTGGTTTTGTGTACGAACCAACCCGGTCGTAACTCAACTGTACCCCGAACTCTCATAGGGTATACTCATAGGGATTGTTTCTCAAATTGAGCACCAACGCCGCTGACGGTTCGTCAAACGGACGTTCGGTCTGAAAGTTATCAGATTTTCCGTTCCAGGGGCCCGGTTGGATTTCGGGTTCAATCCAACCCGGCCACTATCCAACTGTGTCCAATCCTTAGGCTAAGTATGCCAAAAGTTCCGTCTCATCAAGAGGAATACAACAAAGTTTATGGCACGTCTATCGGACATCCGGAGCTCATGTTATAAGTGTTTCCGCTCCGAGGGCTCGGTTGATTTCGTGCTCGAACCAACCCGGTCATACCCAAAGTTCTCTGAAACCTTGAGTGTAATATACCGAAACGACCGCCTCTATCCAAGGATCACATCTCAACTCAAGGTGCGTCGTTCGGAGATCTATAGCCCAAGATATGGGCGTTTGAACGAAACTGCCCGAGAATAGGGGGTTCGGGCCCGGACCGACCCGGTCCGAGACCCCCTGGGTCGGCCCGAATCGGGTCGACCCGACCTGGGTCCGGGTCCGGCCCACTAAGGCGCATCTCGGCCCGGCCGGCGTGGCCCGCGTGGCTAGATAGCTCGGCTCGGCCGAGCTTTCGCGGAAAGGGGGGGGGGCACTGCCCCCCTTAATTGAACCGCGACCCCCATGTGGGGGCTGCTCCCTTTGACAGCTGGGGGTTACGACCCCCGGTCTCCCCCTGGTCCCGCGCGGCCACGGGACCGGTCACCTGCTGCCGCGGCTTCGGGCGTGGCGGTCCCTTTTGGCAGTGCGCCGGGTGCCTCCGCCTCCGAACGGTCGGCCGGTGTCGGCCGCCATCTCCGGCCGCCGGCGTGGCACGCCGGCAGGGTCTTCCACGGACCACCGGACGCGCTCCGGTGGTCCGTTTTGCTTTCCGTCTTCGCCAGTGGTCCTCCCGGGACCTTCCCTTCACTGCGAAGTCTTCAAAACGCCCATGTGGCCCGTTCCGCCATCTCCCGTCGATCCTCACACCAATAAACAAACTGTGCAGCCTTCGAATCGCCTCTACGACCTTGACTCTGGCCGCGGTTTCGTTCGGCCTCAACGGCATGGCGTGATGGCTCCGCGCTTCTTTGTAGCGTTCTTTCTTGTTTCCATGTGGTGTCGTTGCACCGCGCTGCCTTTGTTCGAGCTGCAACGAACACAACATCAAAGGGGGAGGAGGGTCGGCCGTGTTTGTGCGGTCTTACCTCCTCCCGTTATAATGATAGAAAGCAGCCAACAAATATCAACGAAGTTTGTTAAATAAACTTGAACAAAGATTAAACCCCTACCTCGAAATTGACGTCGCACGTCATCGAGTCACGGAAGTCAAACGTCGCGGTAGTTGGGTATCGTGGAAGAACGGTATCGATTCTGTCGACGTCAGAAGAAGAAGAAGAACGTTGTTGTTGGCGTCGGTCTCCACGGTCAGTGTCTCCTTCCTTGTCGTGGAAGATAAAGTGGATGGAGAATTCCAAGACCGCCAAGTCGATGTCCTTCTTCGGAGACGTAGCGTTCTTCAATAAATGAGATGAAGTAGGAAGGCATGTTGTCATTGGTGATGATCACCGCGATCGGCGACTTCTCCCTTGATGCGGAGGAAGAGGAGAGTTGATGGTCGTTCTTCGCGGAATGAGGATGTTCTTTGTTAAGATGGATGATCGTTCTTCGCGGAGGAAGAAATCTCTCCCAAAATATTTTCCCAAAAACAAATATCTCAATAAGCCTCATTCTTTTAAAATATCTCCAAGCCATTCAAAAAGTCAAGAGGTGTGAAAAGGATGATTAATAAGGTCATTAATTATCCTAGTCAGCCTCATTAATCTTGATAGGTTGAGAGGCTCCACCACAATAAATGTGTGGAGTTTCCATGCATTTAAACAAGGGGGTGAGTTATGGGGAGGTCAAGGGGGTTATGGGGGAGGTGAGGAGTTAGGGTCTCGTGTGGGCCCTACCACACTAAACTCTCCCATGGGAGGTTAGGTGGGTGTGGGCCCCACATCTAACTCCCCCTTTGTTGAAAAAAAAAACACTTTCCATGAATAAAATTTGTGCATGACAAACTTTATTTAATTCAACTAAACCCCAAAAATTAACCACCTCATGCGAAAAACGCAACTGAGCTTAAGATCCCCTTAAGCATTTACCGGCGCTGCGAGTTCATCGGTGCCCTCGGATTTCGATTCTGAGCATTGGTTCAAAAGTTAGAAAAACACACTCATTCGTTCACTGAACGTACCTGAGCTAAACTTCGGAAAATGATTACGGGCACACCGGGCCTTAGAATCAGGTTTCGTCAGAAGCCACAGACTCGTAAAATTCCAAAGAAATTAAGAAAAAAAATTCCTTGAAATTTTAGGGTCTTTACATACTCATTGTTTCAAGAAGAATATAATATGAGGAGTAGAAATAATATTGAACCCTATAAAATCAATATCAATTACATGAAGCACTCCCAATATTTCCTATGAATATTAGTTTTTCCTCCTGGTGTCTCATTCTCTCCAAACCTCGTAAAATTTTACCTTGATGGGGATATATAATACTAACAAATTTTCCCTTTTGTGTGTGTGGGGGGGGGGATTTTATTGAGTTATCTCATCGGCTTCCTTGACATCCTTGACATCATATCTCTCCTTAATATAGGTTGAAAATGAGGCCCCAATTTTGAGGAAGACCGAATGTCCCAAATATAGCGACCCTGCCTTTTCTTACATTACTATTACATCATTTTAAAGATAAAAAAAATAATAGTATTACAAATAGAGGATCCAAAAGTTTAGTGTCTTGGAAAAACTATGACCATACATAACAATTACACCATCAAGGATAAACATTTATTTAATTTCTTCTTCTCTAGATTCTTATTGGCACCTGTCCCCTCTATAGTACAAGTAGCCACCTGAGGATATACATCAAAAGGGGTGAGATAGATGCCCATTAAGAGGATTTATAAGAACAATATAGCATGGGGTGATCATAATCATAACATGGGAAATAGATCATGAACATTAGAGGAAGCATAAATATAAAACATGAAATGTCGCAATGCCTAAAAATGAAACATCATGTCTTAGTGGTTAACTACCACACATACTTGTGAACCAAGATAGCATCTTTTTCACACATCATTACAAATTTACTAATGATATTAATCACTTTATCCAATGCATTGGAGCGCTATATAATTCCGGGTGCACCCGTCACATTCAATCATTCGTATTGCACTATATAATTCAGGGTGCACCTGTCACATCATAACATTATCATCATCATGCTTGCCACATAGAACATATATCAAAAGTGAACATAACTAACCCATAGAAAGTAATGGGTTACATCTCATAAGGACACATTCTTAAACATTTGGTTCCCAAAACAAAGAGGGAATAACATACTTGATACAAGAACCATCTACCTTGAATGAGAAGTAAGAGGTGAGTTCTTAAAAGAAGAGTTCTTTTGGAAAACATTTTGTGTGACATAAACAATAGTGGAAAAAAATTAAACCCAAAAAAGGAATTAAAATGATGAAAAAATGATCTTTAAGGAGTAAACATATCGAAAATGGATTGAAAGAGGGAGAACCCGAAGGATGAAAGTTGGGATTGAAATTTCCCCTAACGTTGTATCCTAATGCTTCCTTCTCTTTAATGTCCTGTATAATGACATTATATTCATTAATTAGAAATCCAGAACCTTGTGTACATTAATATGGTTCATTATGGTTTTATTAAGTGATTTTATGTTCCGTTGGATGAGATATAGAGTTTAAAAAACATTGTTCGGGAATGTTCGTTTTTAGGGTTTTCTTGAGTGGTTCACTTGTATTCTTAAATTGAAGTTCGGGTAGAACATGGGTAAACATACAAAACTGATATTACATGTTATTAATGATATTAAATGAGTTTTAATGAACATATAATGAATTATATTATATACATGTGGATTAATCATTAGATAAGAATTAAATTATGATTTTTTGGGTTAATTTGAGCGATTTTTCGATCACAACAAACATGTTTTAATTTATCACTTATTAATATGTACATAATTCAGTTCCATAACTTTAAATAGGATATAATATATATAAAATATTCTGTTTCAACCATAAAAATGGTTTCATTACCAGATCCAAAGATAAATATGGAAGAAGAAAACATGTCATTCTTGAAGGTGATAAATTAACACCTCACGAACAATGTTCTCTTTAATAAAATAAAAGGAAGAGGGAAAGGGGGTTGGATGATATAATATACCATTAGCATCATAAAATTACATTAAATGTATAATACTGGAGTTAGAATACCATTTGGATGAATATGGGTGGGGAGAGATCAGGAAATGAACATGAAATTGAAAGGAAATTAAAGGAGAAGAGGGAGAGAAATTGCCTCTAAAATCCTCCTCTTGGGATTCTCCTTAAAGAAGCTAGGCTTGGTCTTTTGATGAGAATAGAAGCTCATGAATGTTGTAGAGGGGATATGGAATATTTTTGGGTAGAGTTTAGAGAAGTCTTGGAGCTTGAGAGGTGTGAGGAAATGAGGGTGTGAAGGGTGGTTTATATAGTGGAGGGGAGAGGGGTTTCCTTAATATAAAATTCATTAGTTTATTAATTTCCCCTAAGACAAGGAATAGTGAGTCTTGAATGACCATTAATAGTTATTTTATCATGTGATCCAGAACCAAGAGAGCTTACATCATCAAAACATCATACATGACTCTATAATTAGCTTATTTAGCTTATTTTTGTAAATTACGGTATTTCACTATTCATAAAAAAATCGCGTATTTCAGAAAAATCCAAAAAATTTAACCCAACCATTTTTCAACATTTAGAATCAAAAAATGATGTCCATTTTTCAAATATAATTTTCTAAATATGATTAATTTAATATTTAATTAAAATCGTGGTTTATTACTAAAAAACATTTTTAAAACATTCATTTACTTATTCTAAAATATAGGTACATCATACTTTCACTTGAATATTATTTTTATTCTATCATATGTAAGGTTACTATTAATTAGGGTATATCACTATTCATAAGGGTATGTTACTATTCATAAGGGTGGGTTACTATTCACCGGAAATTATTTTTGTTTTATTAGACTCCAAAAATCATCTTAAACACAACCGTGTATGTCAGATTTTCAAAATTCCAAACACAGAAGTGACAAACTTATGTTTTAAGGTCACTTATCACTTATTAGTTCATTATGTTGTGTTTTCATGTTATTTTATGACTTAATTATAAGAAGGTAATTTCCATTGAAAAGCTTTGGATCGTTACATTCTTCCCCCCTTATGAAATTTCACCCTCGAAATTTCAATTTACACAAACAGGTGAGGGTACTTCTCCTTCATTGCCTCTTCCGGTTCCCAGGTTGCTTCCTCAAACTTATGGTTTCTCCACAACACTTTGACAAGATGGTTTGTCTTGTTGCGTAGTACCTTATCTCTTCGATCCAGAATCTTTACCTACTTCTCCTCAAAGGAAAGATCACCTTCCAGATGTACCACCACTGAGTTTAGTACATGTGAGGGGTCTGGTATGTACTTCCTCAAGAGTGATACGTGAAACACATCATGAACTTGATCTGTATTCGCTGAAAGTGCAAGCTGATAGGACACGGCTCCTATTCGGTCAAGGATCTCAAAGGGGCCAACGTACCTTGGACATAGGTTCCCTTTCATTCCAAACCTCATGACTCTCTTCCATGGTGATATTCGTAGGAAGACTTTATCTCCAATGACGAACTCCAAGTCCCTTTAACGGTTATCAGCATAGCTCTTTTACCGACTCTGAGCAGTTTTGATGTGTTTTTGGATGACTTGAACCTTCTATGTCATCTCTTCCACAATATCAGGTCCAAGTAGCTTTATTTCTCCAACTTCATCCCAACAGGTTGAATTTCTACATCGCATTCCATAAAGAGCTTCATATGGAGCCATCTAAATACTCAAGTGGAAGATATTGTTGTATGAGAACTCAACCAATGGGAGATGCTGATCCCATCCTCCTTTGAATTCTAGAGAGTAGGCTCTTAGCATATCTTCAAGTGTCTAAATAGTTCTTTCAGACTGGCCATCTGTTTGGGGGTGATAGGTCGTGCTGAAATTTAATTCAGTACTCAAAGCATGTTGAAGGCTCCTCCAGAATTTAGATGTGAACTTTGGATCACGGTCAGAGACAATTGAAAGTGGACCGCCGTGCAGTCTCACCACTTCCGTCACATGTATCTTTTCAAGTTGTTCAAGCAAGAGATCTTCCCGAATAGTGATAAAATGGGAAGTCTTGGTGATTCAGTTAACCACAACCCATATTGAATTATTTCCCTTCGACATCTTTGGGAGACCCATGACAAAGTCCATATTAACATTTTCCCATTTCCACATGGGTATAGGCAACGACTGCATCATACCTTTGGACTTTTGTCGCTCAACTTTAACTTTCTGACATACTAAGCACCTTGATATATATTCCGCAATCTCCTTCTTCATGTTATCCCACCAGAAGTGTTATCAGAGATCACGGTACATCTTGGTACTCCCAGGATGGATAGAGAATGTTGAGCTATGTGCATTGTCCAATAGCACCTTCTTTATCCCAGGTGATGAAGGCACACAAATCCATGTTCCAAATCGAATCACACTATCATCGTCGATATAGAACTCTTGCACCTTCCCTTCCTTTACTTCATTCACCCTCTTTTGTATCTCCACATCATCCCTTTGTGCTTCCTTAATCTTCTCCTAAATGGATGGTTTCACAATCATTTGGGCAAGGTAGGATGTATCTCCTAACCTTAGGATTTCCAAATCCATTCTTTGAATATCCAATAAGATAGGGTCCTTCTCAATCTATAACATGGATTGAGTAGCGGGTTCTTTTCTGCTTAGAGCATTAGCTACCTTGTTCTCCTTTCCATGATGGTAGTGAATAGAGAAATTGTAATCCTTGATTAGCTCTAACCATCTCCTTTGACGCATGTTGAGCTCCATTTGTGTGAATATATACTTTAGGCTCTTGTGGTCCGTGTATATGTCACACTTCTCACCATAAAGGTAGTGCCGCCAGATTTTCAAGGAAAAAATCACGGCTGCCATTTCTAGATCATGCGTCATGTAGTTCTGCTCGTGGATATTCAAATACCGTGAGGCATAGGCTATCACATTATCATTTTTCATGAGTAAAAAACCCAAGCCTTTCTTTGAAGCATCACTGTATATCAAAAAACATTCTCCACTTTTCGGTAGTGTGAGTACAGGTGCAGTGATCATCCTTCTCTTTAGCCCCTTGAAGCTTCCCTCACATTCTTCCATCCAGACATACTTTACCCCTTTCTTTGTTAACTTAGTTAGCAGGATTGACAATTGTGATATGTTTCTCACAAAATTTCGGTAGTACCCATCTAATCCAAGAAAATTATAGATTTCTGTGACACTAGATGGCCTGGGTAATTCCTCAATCGTCTTTGTTTTAAATGGATCTAAAGAAATTCCCTCACCTGGGATCACATGTCCCAAGAACGTGACTTGCTTCATCCAAAGGTCACATTTGCTGAACTTGGCATACAGCTTCTCCTTTCTCAATGTCGCCAACACAAGTCTTATATATTCTTCATGTTCCTCCTTTCTCTTGGAGTAGTTGAGAATATCATTAATTAACACTACCAAAAATTTGTAGAGGTAATGTATAAAGACTCTATTCATCAAATACATGAAGATTTTAGGGGAATTAGTAATTCCAAAGGGCATCACCAAAAAATCATAGTGCCCATAAATTGTTCATAAGGCAGTCTTATGAATATCTTTCTTCTTCACCTTTACTCGATGATATCCAAAATGAAGATCCACCTTTGAGAAGTATTCATCTCTTCTAAACTGGTCGAACAAATCATCAATCCTTGGGAGAGGATACTTGTTCTTTATGGTGATCTTGTTGAGTTCCCGATAATCGATACACAGCCGCATTGTTCCATCCTTCTTCTTCACAAGGAGCACTGGTGCACGCCAATGTGATTCCCTAAGGCGTATGAAACCTTTGTCCAGATGCTCTTGTAGCTACTTCTTTAACTCCTCCAGTTTGATAGGAGCCATCCTATAGGGACAATTCGATATAGGAGTAGCTCCAGGTATGAGTTCAATTGAGAACTCGACCTCACAATCCAGGGGATTTCCTGGTAACTCTTCAGAAAATACATCACCGTATTCCCTCACGAATGGAATTTCCTCAAGGTTGAAACTTTGCTTCGACTCAACCATTTGGGTGAGGTATGCTTCTTCATAGGGAATAAACACCCACACCATTGAAGGATTTTTCAAAGGAGATTCATGATCTTCCTTGAATTTGTAGAGGAGCATGGGATGGATCAGAATATGAAAAGATATTTCCTTTTCCCGACAGTTGATATGTGCTCTATATAACGAGAGCCAATCCATTTCCATTATAGCGTCAAATTACACCAAGGGAAGTATTACAAGATTTTCCAGAAGAATCTTTCCACATACGCCAACAGAAGAAGATTTAAACACTTGGGTTGTAATGATTTCAACACATGGTGTTTTCACAGATATCTCTACTTCAAGGATTCAGGGCTTTGATTCTATAGTTCTAGAAAACTTTCAAGATATAAAGGAATGCGTAGAACCAGAATCAAATAAGGATTTTTTCCATTATTGAGTGAATAGGAAGTGTACCTTGTAAAACTTTGTTATCATGCTCCACCTCCGCAGTAGTGATGGCATAACCTTCCCCTGTTCCATTGGCTTTGGTGGTTGCTGACGTTGATTACCCTCGTGAACTTGAGGTTTAGTGCACTGACTTGTAGAGTGCCCTAGATCCCTACAGTTTTAGCATTGAACTATGATTGGTTCTATCTTTTCTTCTACCACATTCTCCTTCATTTTTGTGTCTTTTCAACACTCTTGATCCTAGTGTCCTTATTTCCCACACTTCAAGCACTTCCCCGACCCTTTGAGGCAGTTCCTATGGTTCATCATTCCACATTTTTGGAATATGGGTCGTTGAGTTTTCTTCCAACCTTTATCATTAGATCCACCGGCTTGAAACTCCATCTTTCGTTTCTTATCACCATAGCCATGGGACCATTCTCCAAACTCCATCTCCACTATGATAGCACACCGAAAAACTTCTTCATAACACCCAAAGTCTCGAATTGCAAGATCCTTTTGAAGGTGTGGTTTTAATCCACTAAATAATCTATCAATTTTTCTATCATTGTTGATAGCAAAACCCGATGCGTATCTTAAAAGCCCTGTGAAATTCACTTCATAGGTTCTGACAGATTCTCATTCTTTTTGCTTGAGCTCTATGAATTCTCTCTTCATCTTCGTGTGAAGAGTTCGTGGGAAGTACTTGTTAAGAAACATTATCTTAAAGTCTTCACATTCCATCTCTTCAATTTCCTCCCTTGGCTTGGTGTTCTTAATCAAAGCCCATCGTTGACCGACTTCCCCATCTAGACGATAAACAGCTAGGGTCACCTTCTCCGTCTCAAAATAGTGATGCATAGAAAAGATCTTCTCCATGGATTAGACCCACTGTTCTACAACTAGTGGATCGGAAGATCCACTAAACATCGATGGTTTTTTTCGAATAAAACATTCGATAGCCAGTTTCTCCCTCTTTAGAAAAGGAGGATGTTCCCCATTATTATGGTTATTGTACAAACCCTGAGATAATTGGGTAAGCATCGCCATGAAGTTTTTAACTCCACCTCCAAAATCATTGGGGATGTCGTTTGGGAAATCGTTGCATTGGCTCTCACACGAGTTGTTAGCCTGATTTCTCTTGGTTCCCACCATTTTCTAAAATAGAAATGGTTAGAACAAAACATAAGTAAACAAATCATGAATACATAACTTATTAATTTGAAAAATTTATACTAAAAGCATAACATATGGGATCCCTATTTAAATATTCTTGTGTGCATATTTGTACTTAGTATCATGCTATAGGTTTTATCTATGGTTCACTAATCATGATTCCCAAATTAACTAAACCTTTCCTTTGATACCAACTATAGCGGCCATGAATTTTATTACATTACTATTACATAATTTTAAAGATAAACAACATAATAGTATTACACATAGGGGATCCAAAGGTTTAGTGTCTTGGGAAAACTAGGACCACACATAATAATTACAACATCAAGCATAAACATTTATTTAATTTCTTCTTTTCTACCGTCTTATTGGCACTTTTCCTCTCCTTAGTACATGTAGCCACCTGAGGATATACATCAAAAGGGGTGAGATAGAAGCCCAGTAAGAGGATAGAGAAGAAAAATATAGCATGGGGTGAGCATAATCATAACATGGGAAAAAGATCATGAACATGAGAGGAAGCATAAATATAAGACATGAAATGTGGCAATGCATAAAAATGAAACATCATGTCTTAGTGTTTAACTACCACACATACTTGTGAACCAAGCTAGAATATTGTTCACACATAATTTCACATTTACTCATGAGATTCATCACTTTACCCAATTCATTGGAGCACTGTATAATTCTGGGCGCACCCGTAACATTCAATCATTTATATTGCATTATATAATTTCAGGCACACCCGTCACATCATAACATTATCATCATCTTGATTTCCACAAGGAACATATATAAAAAGTGAACATAACTAAACCATGGAAAGGAATGGGTTACATCTCATGAGAAAACATTGATAAACATTGGTTTCCCAAAACAAAGAGGGAATAACATACTTGATACAAGAACCATCAACCTTGAATGAGAAGTAAGAGGTGAGTTATTAAAAGAAGAGTTCTTTTGGAAAACATTTTTTTGAGATAAATAGTAGTGGTTAACATGTATATCCCCGAAAATGAAATACAATGATGAACAAATTATTTTTAAGGAGTAAACATATCAAAAATGGAGTGAAAGAGGGAGAACCTGAAAGATGAAAGTTGGGTTCGAGAATTTCCCCTTACCTTGTATCTGAATGCTTCCTTCTCTATAATGTCCTGTATAATGAAATTATATTAATTAATTAGAAATAAAGAACCTTTTGTAAATTAATATGGTTCATTGTGGTTTAATTAAGTGATTTTATGTGCCTTTTGATGAGTTATAAAGTATATAAAACATTGTTCGGAAAGGTTTGTTTTTATGGTTTTCTTGAGTGGTTCACTTGTATTCTTAAATTGATGTTCGGGTAGAACATGGGTAAACATCCAGAAATGATATTACATGTTATTAATTATTTTACAGGAGTTTTAATGATCTTATAATTAATTATATTAGATCCATGTGGATGAATCATTAGATAACAATTAAATGATGATTGTTTGGGTTAATTTGAGCGATTTTTCGATCACAACGAACTTGTTTTAATTTATCACTTAGTAATATGTACATATGTCAGTTACAGAACTTTAAATAGGAAATGATACATATAAAATATTCTTTTTCAACCTTAAAAATGGTTTCATGACCAGATATGAAGTTAGAGATGGAAGAATAAAACATGTTTTTCTTGAAGGTGATAAATTAACACCTCACGAACAACGTTCTCTTTAATAAAATAAAATAAAGAGGGAAAGGGGGTTTGATGATATAATATCCCATTACCATCATAAAGTTACAGTAAATGTATAATAAAATAGTTAAAATACCATTTAGATGATGATGGGTGGGGATAGATCAAGAAATGAACTTGAAATTGAAAGGAAATTAAAGGAGAAGAGGGAGAGAAATTACCTCTTAAATCCTCCTCTTGAGATTCTCCATAAGGAAGCTAGGTGTGGTATTTTGATGAGAATAGAAGCTCTGGAACATGGGATAGGGGATAGGGAAGATTTTTGGGCAGATTTTAGATAAGGCTTGGAGCTTGATAGGTGTGAGGAAATGAGGGTGTGAAGGGTGGTTTTTATAGTGGAGGGGAGAGGGGTTTCCTTAATATAAAATTCATTAGATTATTAATTTCCCCTAAGATAAGGAATCGTGAGTCTTGAATGACCAAGAATAGTGATTTTATCATGTGATCCCGAAACAAGTGGGCTTACATCAGTAGAACTTCACACATGACTCTATAATTAGCTTATTTATCTTATTTTTGTAAATTTCGGTATTTCACTATTCATCAAAAATTCAAGTATTTCAGAAAAATCCCAAAAAATTACCCCAACCATTTTTAGACGTGTAGAATCCAAAAATGAAGTCCATTTTTTAAAATTTATTTTCTAAATATTATTAATTTAATATTTAATTAAAATCATGGTTTATTACTAAAAAACAGTTTTAAAACATTCATTTAATTATTCTAAAATATAGGTACATCATACTTTCACTTGAATATTATTTTTATACTATCATAGTTAAGGTTACTATTAATTAGGGTATATCACTATTAATAAGGTTATGTTACTATTCGTAAGGGTAGGTTACTATTCACCAAAAATTATTTTTGATTTATTAGACTCCAAAAGTTATCTTGAACACAACTGTGTATGTCAGATTTTTAAAATTCCAAACAAAGAAGTGACAAAATTATGTTTAAAGGTCACATATCACTTAGTAGTTCATTATGTAGTGTTTTTTGTTATTTTAGGACATAATTATAAGAAGGGAAGTTCAATTGAAAAGCTTTGGGTCGTTACACCCAAGTTCAACTATAATGAGAATATCTGCTTCATCAGTTTCATATGAGGAATTTACACTATCTTCCACTCTTCACTCCTACTCACATATGACTTCATAATATCAATTAATTCTATTAAAGATATTTACTTAAAAAGAAGTGAGTTAATAGAGGCAATGAGTTCTAATGTATAAGGTTTTACTAGCTCAGGATGATCAATGTAAGAAATATTTTTAGGTCTAGATATGTATCCCTATCTTTTTAAAATAAAATCCTTCACCAACAGAAAATGATATATTCTCTAAGAGAGAATAGATAATTTATAGGAATCCCAATCCTTCCAAGACACTGGATAATAAGCATCTTGGGGGATGAACATATAAGGATATGGTAGATTAATTTTTGTCAGATGGACAAAATCAATATTTTGGGGTGATGAACCCGGGATAATTAGCCTCTTCCTTAGAATTTATTAAATCAAGGTTTTTCTTAGGGAAATTCCCTTCCTTGGATTTATTAATTAAATCATATTCTTCTCACCCCAATCTAGTTTAATGATAGGTGCATGATTATTAATGGTTAACAAAATTATATGTCCTTTATGGTATGAGAAGATCCATGATTCAACATAGAAAATTACATGACATGAATTAGCATCAATTGGTTATAGATAAATTAAGGATTCATGTCCTCCTATGTTAACATAAACCAGATCTGAATTCCATATATTAATTTTTTTCCTTATGTGACCTATTTATAGATACAAGACACCTATTTTGGATAGAATGAAATTTAAAACCAAATATATAAGGTGAATTCACATCTCATTTTATTTTTCCATTGATTATTTTATCCATAATTCCTTCTCTTAGAAAAATTAGATATCACATCCTTATATGATGGTTAGATGTGTAATTCACTACGGTACAAGTGGGAGAGGATTAAGGAAAATAAAAAAAATGGTCATGGTAATTGATCATGTCCATTACATCACATTTTCACAATGATAAATGATTCGCCTCGCTTATATACATTATGTATGGCCTTAATCGAGCATCCGTAATGATTTTTTCATTGATAAATTTATAACCCCGCATATGAGATAATATCCAACACTAGATAACATGGAATTGTATTATATGTTGTTGAGGTCAAATTCACCAACTAATTTCTACCAATATATTACACACCTTCTCCAATATTTTTATTGTTAGGTTGACATGTCTCTTAGACACTAGTCATTCATCCATTATGAAAATAAGTATTTATGACCCCATTGCTTGATTTCTACACCATTAATAACCAACAACATAGGATCGTGGTGAGGAATACTGTCAACCAGGCCAATAAATCAACCCTAGGGGTGACTTACCTGACCCACTTCTTGAAATGACCTTCCTCAAGCATCATCCAATAAGTGCCAACATGACTTCTAGTACTATAGCCTAGAAACATTCATCGGCCTCATCAGGTAGGGATCATGACCATATGTCATGGAAAAAAGGATAATCCTATTAGGGAAAAGCAACATCTGAGTTAAGATGTGGCTCATTCTTATGAATATTTTGTGCTATGTGAGGAACTCCTTCACAAGTTTGGGTGTATTCTCTATATCTTCCCATAATGAAGAAGTTGGGAGGATTTCATCTTACAATTCTCCTATAATTGGCACCCTCTTGGTCTCCTAGACATCCCAAATTCTGATTCAAACATTCCCCTGAAATAAATTGAATGTGTTTCAATATGGGATCTACCTTCTATGTAGATGTGGACTAATATATTATTCTGATTAAAATAAATTTTTTGAAATCCATATGTATCCATACATCCTTATATCCATTAGCTGGATCTTGAATTATTTATAGCTTTTTCAAACTCAGAATGACCATCCCCATTATCTGTGAAATGAACCCAAGAATTTTGGTACCATTTTGATGATCATCCCTGATTCCCATCATCTATTTAATTTATCTAGAAAGATTGATAGAAATTGATATCTGATTACTATTCTCATACTTCTTTATCCAATGGAAAAGGGGTAAAACTATAAAAACCTCATAAGTACATTATAGAATGTATAACCCCTTTCCTAAGATATTTTTCTAGGGTTCAATACCATATCTATTTCTCCAATCCAATGGTTGATTCCTATAATGAGTCATCGGGATGGTGACATTAGACAGTAGTCATAATCCATAAAGGGGAAGACTATTTGAGATGGGGTACTTTTTGAAGCCACCACCCATGTGCTCCACTAGAAAAATGATGATATGGTCTAATGTTATATCTTATTCCATAATCAATTATTTCGATAAAGTATTTCATTCTTTCCTGAGAAATATTCAAAATTTGGGTAGGTTCATTTTTTATCTCTCTACAAAATAATGAAATTGAGTGTTGGATCCTATGAAATATCTTAATGAAATTACACTAAGAATATAATTATATATAACATATAATGTGAACCACATGGAATTATAGATGTAATCTATAACAACTAAAATTATAATGAGTACTTTGTGATTTATATGTGGAAATAATTAAACCACGAAGTGAAACATTTACTTTTCTGAAATACCAATTTGAAAAATGTGTTTCTTCAGTATGTGGAATAGTTTGATCATAAAGGGAGATCAAAGCATGAAAATTATTCTAGAATGAAATATTAGAGAGATTCCTAATGAACCTTTATAAACTATGTGACAAATGGTTTTTTCCTAACACCATTATATAGCCATGGGCCTTGCTCCATTTCCACATAAAAAATGTAAAGCATTAAACTGAGCTGAATTATTCCATGGAATGGACCCCTATTCTTATTGGTCACGCCACAATTCAATGGGGGGAATTTTTTGTTCCCAAAATGATCAAAAAGTTTCCAATAAAATTATTATGAATTTTGTAAAGCTGGAATCAAAACAGGAAGATGATACATAGAGTTAAAATTGGAAAGGTATGTTGAAATTTAAAGTACCTAGATTCTTATAGCATAAAGACTCACTATATTAGACATTACATTCCAATGGAATCCACATAATAGAGAGTTTTTTGTTGCGTGAGGTTACAATACTATTTACCCCATGAACGATTTTTGTTTTTGATGTGAAGAAGTAATGTTATACCTGCTATAAATAATTTTTTTTGTGGTATTAGGCTTTAATGTTTTACCCCCTACAAATGATACTCATTTTTCATATGAAGTCATAATACATTTCCCTCCACAGACGATTCTAATTTTTAGTGTGGGGAAACAATATTATACACCCCAATACTGATATTTGTATATGGTGCAAGGTAGTAATACCACAACCCACTATAATGATTCTCATTTGTGGAATGAGGTGGTCACCCTACCACCCCTGATAAATGAAAATCATTTTCGATGTAAGGTGATGACTCGACCACCCCTGTATGAAAAAATATTTTATGTATGAGGTGATATATTTATTTCCCACTGTATAGAACAAGGTGTGTTATGCATCCAAACAACCATTTCGAGAAAATGGTTATTTTTTAACCTATAAATAACTTATTTTATCACTAGAGACAAAGGAGAGGATAATTGAAATTTGAGATATAATAAATAGATAAGAAGATGAGTCTAGATAAGACTAAGCACAAGGCTTATAGTTCATTGGGTAATTAAAATTTCATATACTATAAAGGAAGAGGACATCCCATAAATGGATCCTCAGGTAAGATCCCCTAACCAACAAGGGGATACTCTTATCAAGGAAAAGGACTCACCTAGGCCTCTAAAATGGGGACCCCCTTTATCCATGAAGGAAACGTCTCAAAAGTAAATCCTCTTTTTTATAGGAGTGTATTTCTGATGACTCGTCCTACAAAGAGAGAAAAATTTACAAATAGGTTTTAATTATGTAATATAACACTATCACTCAAATTTTACTCCTTCTATGTATCATTCATCTTAACCACAGACCCTTTGGGTACTGATAGAATGGTTCCCTCTAACCAACCCTAATACATGTGAATTCTGTCACTAATAAATTCTCTAGGACTACCATATATCTTAAACTCAATGATGAGATACATCATTATGTCCTTCTCATTATCATGAATTCTTGTGTTAATGGAAATATCATATTTATGTTACCCAATATCTAGTTTCATTTGAATGCTCACAATCATGCATTATAATGGTAATGAGGATCCTAGTCTTAGTGGTGGTGGATGTGATTGAAGAAGAAACATTCATTTCACCTTCTTTCTGAAGTGTGAAATGAATTGGGTTGTATCCATATAAATATGTAAGACACAACCTAGTGATTATGACACATTCATGAAGATGGAAATGGTTGAGCTCATCCTTTATCCCTCACTCTCCCACAGTAATCTCACCCTCATCCACCAATAGATGAGGAGTGAGTGTCTCCTATGAGAATACCTCCTGGATTAAGAACTAATCCATTATTATAATATTGTATATTCCTCCTTATTTCCATATCATTTACCTCTTCCACCATCATAGAATGAATAAGGTTGATCATGGGGTTGTAATTCGGGTGTATGTCACACTAAAACATGATTTTAATAACATGACCATCTTATATTGTATCTTGTTTCTCACATAAATCATGAATCAAGTGGTCATATAGATCATTAGTGATCATGAAACTAGAATGATGAAAACTCTTAAATGGTCCACCTATTAGGTGCAATCCTCAAATCATGTTCCAGTATTCTCAAAGGTAGATATTACCCTTGAAACCACCTTTATTGGGTAATATTCATAATAAAATAACTAATTAAACACCTACTTATGTGTAATCACAAACCCTACCAAACTGCATGGGCTTTGATTCCCATCTCTATGGGATACATAGGAAGCCTCATTGTGTTTCAGGCTCAACATCTCAAATCCACCTCTAATTTTAACGGGTTATATTCCCAGTATGATCATCCATTACCTGAGATGAAAATTTCCAACTGGGAATGTTTCACATCTAATCCTCACTATATCATAACACTAGTAAGACCTTTCTTCATAGGGATATATTTCTTATAAGACCAATCAATTATTTTCAGTCCATCTTCAATGCTAGGTGAACCAAAAAGGTCTTCTCATCTTTAAGTCCCCCCCAAATCAATCCTAGACCCCTTTCTCCTATATTTCTTTGCTAGATGATGTTTAACTACATGGTTGTTTCCTTTTCACATGACCATAAATGGTATTAAATGTCCTATTAATCTTTACTGATCTATATGTGTCTTGATTCCCTTTAAAAGGATATGTTGGAATCCCCTCTCATGGGCTTGATTTCTACATCAAAACTCAATATTCCTTATTGGATAGAAAGAATTTCTAGAGAGCCCTATTAAATGGATTTAAATCATAATTAATTAAATTAAATAATTAACAATTAAATAAAAATACGAGATATAGATCCTATAATACATACAAAGGAATCTATTGATGGAGAAACTCGGATAAATGCATATGGTTCCATTGATAGATAAGCATTAATACATATAGAGGTTACTCCTTGTATACGTGACTAATTATATATGTGATGGGTGACTACACTTTATTTAGATATATAAAGGATTTGAAAATATTAATTAAATATATAAGAGTGTCCAGGAGTATGCAACAACTCCAGAAAAGATGTTTTAAAAAGCCCAACCTCCCATCCTCTCAAATTGTGTGTGTCCCCAAGAATCATTTTAAAAATGTTTGGTGATATCCAACCATTAGAAAGTATGTCCATATCTTGGATGAAATAATCAATTTGTGTATTTAATTCCATGAATCTACCAAGCTGGTAAATTTAAAAAAAAACTAGTATCAAACAGACAAGGAATATAATTGTGGCTTACACCTGAGGAGGAGGCCCAATGGGGTGGCATAGTGGTCATCTCATGATCATTACTTGTGGCATGTAATTTTTGACACATAATTCATCTTTCTCTTTTCACAATAGAAATCTTATCCTCATTATATATAGTACAATAAACATTAATATCAAGTTGGGAAGACTATTAGTTACTAAATTTATACTTTTACATCTTTGATCATTGTGCCATACAGTTTATCATTGTGTGACCAGGATGTTGTCCTATAGTATAATGTATTTTGAATTTGAAGTTATCATATACTTTTTCATCATGTGACAAGAATAAGGTTATACAATTTAGTTTTATGTGAGTAGGATGTGTGGAGATTGACATGAAGAAATTCTTAAGGAACCTGTTGTTTGTGGGAGGTGAAACAAGATCCCCATCAATGTTGATCAATGAGTAATCACCAATGGATTATACCTTATTAATGATATAAGTTCATTACAACTATGGTTCTAACTTTAGATGATTCATATTAGGTATGATAATTATCTTTAGATAGAATAACATATCAACTTGATGCATGGAGTGAAGGGGAGTCATTTTGTTCAACGCTCACACCACATGATACTTATGTCTTTCTGGGATATGCAGTGCTTCGAGTTTATTTTATTTGAGAGATTCCAAATAAATAAAATGAAATTTTTCCCTCCTATCCAGCATATTTTGATCATGTACAACCATTTTCAGCAACAACATATGAAACTATATAAGAAAAAAATGATTTCCCCCATAAAACAGGGAGTATGGACTCTCATGGGTGGAATTTTATGTCACTATATTAAATTCCTAGAGGGAATTGGATAGATTTTTAGGAAAACTATAATTTATTACCCACAATATTCTATGAGATGTTATAGTGTGTTTTATTAAATGACCTAATCTGGATATTTTCTTACACGTGATTGTAAGATATGTGGTTAGACCAGATTTTGTACTTGGAATCCAACTGGTTCATCTTGGAAGCCTAAAAATTGTTGTCATTTCCTTTGAAAATAGATTGAGGGATCATAGATCAATGGATGTTGTGGGGTTTTAAAAATTAAATCACATACAGTATCTTTAATTTTTTTAATAGGTGTGGATTTTACCCCCATTTAGAATAAGTGGGTGGTAGTCAGAATGAACATACACTGTCATACCATTGCTGCTTGGTAAGGGACCACAATATCAAGTCACCATATAGAAATGGTGAAGGAGTACTTCATTTCATGAAGAATATCTAGTGGCTGGTGCGTAATGTTTTCATGTTTCTACAACAAATGAAACCTCTTGCTGAATTTAATTTATGAATCAACCACTATGGGCTAGAAATACCTCAATCTCTGTATCTAGTGAGAGTGATTCAATCCAACTTGGTGTCCCCCACAAGGCCTCGTGTAAAATTCCTTCATGGCCTATGGAACCCCATTCCCTAAGACTCAATAGTGAATAATTTCATCAATTCCCCCTCTATAGAGGGTCCAATTTATGTAGGGGATATACTTAAGGGTAAATTTCACCATGCACTAACAGATTCACTCCGTCTCGACATAGTCTGGAGATGTATTACCATGGGGAGATATTAATTGAATGGGTTCATTGATTGTTTGAATATTTCACTTTTTTGGTATTTGAGGTCCCTTCTGCAGAAGTAAAAGCCGACAACCGAATCACCAATTAGTCTTCATCGTCATAAGTTATAGGGATAACAAGCCACTGATGTGATACATGAATAACCAATAGATATTGGTTTTATATTTAATGGGATATGATCTAATATTAATAAAATATCAACTTTATCATTCTTTGATCAGGGATTTTGAGTCACCCTTAAATGAGAAGGGAACTGGGCCATCAGCTCTCATGTCTGATCTAGCTAGGTGATATGTTATTCCATTATGACAATATAGTAACCAATTATCTACATGATGACTATCTTAAATACTCCCTTCACATTCCTCCTAGTGTATTCAAACTCAAGAGATAACATGAGGCCAGTGATACATTCTAGATACTCAGTCCCATTATTCTTACAGCCTTTAAATAATAGGAAAAATGTTATAAATATACTTTGATCAAGAAAGTTGAAGAGAGTCCCCATTCTTACCCTATTATGATTGGGGTTGTTGAGACTCGTTTTGGTTGGGATTTTGGAGGTACGTTAAAGTGGATATTCAAACATGATGTTGTGTGATTGATAGATAGGATGCTATCATTTTTGAATTTGACATGCATAGTGAGTTCATCAGGGGTTGAATATGAGACAATGTAAACTATCAGTGCTAATACCTTGAATGATTTCATAGGAAAATACCCAATGTTATGTTGTTGTATAATTATGGAAAAATTATATAAGCACCTCGTTAGAATAGTGTGGCTATAGGTTTACTTTAATAGATCAACGTGGACCACTAGCTATGTCACTTAGTTATACAGGTAGTACCACGTATTCTTACATGTGAAGACCACAGTGATGTAGCTTTTCTCAGTGGGATAATATCATATATCTATATTAAGTAACATGTTCATGAGGTAGTAAAGGTTGTTCTCACAACCCTTGTTTTAATTATGATCCAAGGGGAAACCTGGGGAACATTATCAGGTATCCATGTAAATAATCAAATTCTCTATAAGGATGAGTGGCATCATGACTGATGGGTGTAGTATATAAAGATTGATTCCATCAACGGTGTTCTATTAGTATTCTTCACACTAATATATTGTTTCATTCTTCATAATACATGATAATGGATTACATTTATCAAATATATTCTTAATGAATCATGGGATATGGTTTAGGTGGCCCTACAGACCACACAACTCTTGGAGTATGTGAAGGGGATGCATCTTGAAGATATCCTTATCTTATTTGGTTTGATTTCAACTCATATGTACCTGGCTAAGATGATGATATATTTTTTAGAGGTAACCCCAAATCCACATTTCATGGGATTCATCTTCCATTTATAGTAGAATAGGAAGTCGAACACTTTCTAAAGATCCTTAATATGGTCCTGGTGATAGTGGGACTTCACATGAAAATCATCTAGATATCACTATACCAATACACCATGGAACGATTTAAAGATGTGGTATAGATCACACTGGTTGGTATCCCCTCCATTCTATAAACCAAATGTCACCAAATTGTAGAAAAATGTTCCCTATGGTTCTCTAAAGTTGGTGAATTATTATTCATCATTGAATATTATTATTTTATTATACCTACAATACATATTCATGAATTTTGTGGTCTAGAAACATGTTTTTTCATCAATTAATAGATCTATCACTGGAAGGAGACAATCATTGTTCTAGAAGTTGTGGATGAGGTCTTTAATGTCAATATAGACACTGAAATGTCAATTATTCTTAATTAATATGAAAATTATAGAAAGAAACTAGGTGTATTGGACTTGCCTTATGAAATTTTCCTTAATAATCTTGTTCACTAAAACACTACCCATGGAACCATGGGAATGGTTTATCTTTCAGGGAGGCTATTTAAACCCATAGTGGCCCACTAGGAGACCCCATAAGTGAATAGAAACATGGTGATTGAGCATTTTTCATTTATATTATCACTATGAGAACATTTCATGATGCCTCATTAAAAATGTCACGTATCGTTGTTTTTACTATAGTGTAATGACTATACTAATCAGTGTCATCGTAGAATATTCCTCAGTATAGAGATTCAACTCTGTCGATTCATGAATTTATTTGAAAAAAACTATCATTAAAGGAATGGGGGTGTCATAAAAATAAAATTCTTCATTTGATACATGGGGACCAAATAAAGAAGGGGACTCTATCGAAGATAGAGACCATAGTGTATTACTTCCATCTGCTTCTAGAAGAAGAAAATAATCAATCTCTTATTCCTACTATATGGAGACCATGGTGAGAGCTAAAAAGCCAATTCTAAATGTTTTTGTATGGTTTGATCCACCTTTATTGTCAATTTAGTGGTAATGGGTTGTCCTCCATTGTGAAATACGTGATTTATAGAAGATATGGAGCTGTTGTGGGTCAGTAACTAAGGGAATGACCATCGATATATGATAGTAGTAGGGGTTTTTAGTTTAAAATGTTCCTATAATATATAGTAATATGAGTTAATATGCAATTATTCCTTGATATTTGAGATTATATAATAACTCCCGAGATTATGGTTTCAGGCTCAGACTAATGGATTGGAAGTATGAATCTATATTTCAAATCTTCCCAGGGATCCGATGAGGTGGATATTAAATATTTGGGGGCATTGATGTACTAAAAATCATTAGTTTTGAGATTTTCTATTCCGTTTTGTAATATCCACCATCCTAGTTATCATATTCACAAGAGTTGAAGGGGGTGAAATCACCTTGGGTTACCCCTACACAGCCATTGAGGGAGTATTTGAGGAACTTGTGGTATGATAAGGATAAAACTGCAAGAAATTTGTGTCTAGGCGTCACAAAAAGAGAATTTTATTTAGTGCCTTGAAATACAACCATGAACTCTATGTATACCAACAATTCACCTAATTGGGTTTCCAAACAAAATTTTGTCAGGAGGGTTCTACCCACTATTTTTGTACCTCTATATTCTCATGATGGAGGGAGTCAGATAATATTCTATTATCCCTATCTTATGGAGAATATTGGTTGGGATGGCATTGCTTCCATAGCATGTCTTAATCAGACAAAGGCTAATTAATGTGTTATTAAACAAGAATGTTACATGAAGTGGGTATATGTTCCC
Source organism: Viscum album (assembly GCA_963277665.1). Lineage (NCBI taxonomy): Eukaryota > Viridiplantae > Streptophyta > Magnoliopsida > Santalales > Viscaceae > Viscum > Viscum album. The sequence goes on from OY728150.1 coordinate 356,134,822, forward strand.
CTGAATAGGGGCACCCTCATCTTCCAAGAAGTTGGAAATGATGGATTCGAATTATTCTTCCTTGACTTCCTTTGTGTGATGTCCTTCAGTGGTATGAAGAATGATTTCAAACTTGAGAGATATATTTTCAGGGTCTCCATGAGAGCCTCACACATATCCATTGATCGATAGAGTAAGACAAGGATAAATATCCTTTCTGGAATATTGGATAAGTGATTCATCACATTATACTTCCAATCAAAGAGAATATTTCATCATTTAGAGGGTCTCCCTTTAACAGAAATTGTAATTGGAAGTATTAGAAGATTTAATATTAATGGATAGTGCTCATTGTATTTTTTTGTTCATTGGTGGAGTTAGAATGAGAACTAGATGAATGATATTGGTTATTGGGGTGGGTCTTATTTTTATACCTAAATATTATGGTTTTTCTTTATGTTCGAACAAAATGGATTGATTTTGGAGGTCTACCTAGTGGTAAGACCTGATTGGACTATGCCTACTGAAACCTAGGGAAGGATTTCTTCCTAGTTTTAATGGAATGAACAATCTCTTCTAAAATACTTGCTAAGGAATCTTTCATTCAATTATGTCACCATCCCTACCTTCGATATCATTATTCATAGTTTTCTAAGGGGGTATGTGGAATTCATCATCATTAATTACATCACAATGATCAACAAGTGTAATAGTGTTGATAGAGGCATGATCTTATTCATTATCTATGGAATATTCTTAGGTGGGATATACAATGGGACATATTTTAATTCGAGGGTAATAATTTCATAAAAAAATTGGATGGTTTTGGAAATGATGAGGTGATTTTGTTTCCCTAGTTTCATTAGTGATTATTCATTCAAGATGTGGAAGGATATGATGTCAATCTGGTGTCTAGAGAAGGTATTTCGGACATAAGGGGTTCAAGTCTACTAAATTGGTAATGAGTAATTTCATGGGTGTGAGAGACAATATTATGAGAAAACTATTCATTATATATCTATATACCCCAACCATGAACCATATTCCATTATCCAAAGTCATCATCATAACTATCGGGGGTGGATGAGACATATGTCACCTGTAAAGGGATGTTTCCCAACTCAATTAGGTAGTGGAATACATGTTATGGTCACTAATAATTGAATATGAATCACTTTTCATGCTAGGTATAAGGACCTTGTGGTATAGGCAGTAGTTGAAATGATCAATGAGTCCATCCCATAGGGGCCTCCTTGATTTAGAAAATGATTAGATGTTATTCTCTAAAAAATCCATAATGTATCATGGGACATGATAAACCATAAAGTATTGGACTTTTCTTCCATTATGTGATGGAAATGTTTTGTCACCAATCATTAATGGGGCTTGGGTATTATTCTCATGGTATAGTCACATATACTAAGGCGTATCTTGGGGATGTGCCTAATGGTGGACCAACTATGGGGCCTGAGTCTATACATAGGTTTCCATTTCAATATTTAATGGATTATGTATAGTGTAAAAAATAGGTAGTGAGATTTAATTCATCTTTATTAACTATAGTGAATATTCCAAATATAGATAGATTTCACTGAATTATCAAAGAACACCTAGATATCTCACATAGATGAAGGAAGAGACCTACTCTTCTCGGACAATCTCCACACACATCCCTAAAAACTGCTCGTCAGAAAGCTACAAATTGAGGGAGTACATGATTCCCTTCTATTAGGATAATGATTTTGTAACTAAATAATATTCCCTTTTCTTACATTTTTAGTGGTCAATATAATCGGTCTTTCAAAATTTGGACATGAGCTAGTTAAGAAACTACTCGTGAAGATCTTATCAATAAACATGAAATAATGAGGCCATTTTATTATACTAGATGATGGAGGATACTCACAAGTTTATTATAAAAAACTAAATCTTGGATGCATCTTATTTCTAAAGACTTTCCTCCAATGGGAAACATCTCTATGTGATGTGGGCTAGATGTTGTAGAAGATTACATGACTCATTAAACAATATGAATCTTAAATTATGGAATTGTAGGGGTGTATGGACATGGTAAACCCATGTTAGATATAATTTCTCCTTAGGTGGTATCGAAACGTACTATGTCTACAAAGCCTCAAGATGGAAAATAAGGGTGGCAATCACGATTTCTTTGAGAGGGTTGGTAGTTATCAATGCTTTGACTACCTACTGGCTCAAGTGGTCAAGACATCATGCTCTAAATGTATAAATTCATTTTGCATAGGTGGGTTGGGTGGATCATATATTATCCTTTTTATAGATACACCAGCCTCTACACAATTGGGTTCATAGGACCAACATTCTCAACACTGGTTTCCTAGACAAGAAGGATTGTATGTTCGAACCAATAATTTACATGGGCACCTTCAAAATTTTCTCACTCAAGGTATTTTTCATTAATTTGTTCTATGGTGGGACTCTTGTAACACACATGCTCCTATAGTAAATTGTGCAGTCAGGCATCTGAATTGGTTTCTATATTGGATTCTAAAAGGAAAATATAATCAATAATTCATTTTAATTTATTGATACGTCAAGGGGAAGGATGTAGTACTTTAGTGAGGGGACTTCTATGACCCATCTTCTATCATTGCTTATGAATTTTTGCACCTATAAGAGGATATTCATGATATTGTTGTTGGAAACAAGGATTTTCATTATGGAAAATGGAGACTAGTTTTTGTTTGTTATAATTCAACACTAAGTTGATTAGAGATTTTTCATGTAAAGGGGTTATACAGTACTAGTATAAAACAATGTTGAATGTTTCATTGTTTACCATTGTTTTCCAAAATATTTGGTTCAAAATTTGGAGAATGTAGAATGTTATTTTTGAACAATGATTTTTTGTGCATGGTAGAAGGATCATTTGAATGTTGCATGAAAATTTGTTTCAGGATTATCTCATCAAAATACAGAAAAGGAAAGAATCATGTGTAAGATTAGTTTTTGTGTAGAATAATCATACCTTCCAAATGAAACATACAAAGTGATTTGATTCCAAGAGGATTTTTGGGTAAATCTATTCAAAATATGGGAAAGTCATGGAATGTATGAAAGTCTATTACACTCCAAATATGGAATCAAATTCAGGCCTACGCGCAAAGGGGGTTGACATGAAAAGAACATACTTGCATGGTCTAAACGGTCTATGAATATGCGTCTACCCCTTTAAGGCAAATAAACTTTTCCAATGAAGATTGTATGTCTCTATCATGTGAAACACTTGCACGTAAAAGACTTACAAAATGTAATGTGGGGAAGGCTCTCAACTCATAGCTCTCAGTCTCAATTCCCTAGTATAAAGGGGGACGAATTCTACATCCCACCTTCACAAAATTAAAAGGTAGAGGATCTCGTCCAGTAGGTTTTGAAGACTTGTTCCTTCCTCCCTTTCTCAAACTCAGGTTCTTGCCCTAAGTTTCTTTGAATATTACTAAGCCATATGGTTTTTGATATTTTTGTTGGTCTGCCTCAAATTCCATTATCAATGTTGGAGTTCCCAAAAGGCTCCAGCATCTTGGATATGAACCTTATGCTCTATTTCTGGCATCTTTGAACATTAGGGGATGATTTTAACTGGTTCTTCTTTATATCTTGGTGGATCAAAGAAGGAACGAGTGTTGGTCATCTCAACAACCATCATCTGATGATTAATTTTTTATTGGACTATTATATAATTCATGAGTGTTTTAGTACTTCATGCAATTTTCATTCATACATATTTTTTCCCATTTCTTGAACTTATTATATTAATATGAAACAATATTCTTCCTCAGTTTCAATTTGGGATAGTTTCCCCAAACTTCAAGTGTGAGTCAAAAACCATTCAATCCTTCAAATGAAAGGAAATATGGTAGGGAAATTTCCATTCTCTAACAAAAAAACATTCTATTTTACATTCAATTAACCCATAGATATGTGTGGAGGTTGAAATATTGATTCCACTAGTGTAGTGGGTGTGGGATACTCTTTTTAAATAATCCAGGTGTAAACAGGTGGTGTACTTCGAATCCTGGGTGGATAATTGCAATATTTATAAGTGAATAGGGTATTGGGATTCCTATTTTCAGTGTGGATTAAACTATGGGGATGTGGATCTAACTATTTTTAAATATATAGAAATATCTCATGTGAAGACACGTGTTCAATTTATGATCATGGAGGGGTCAGGAATGAATATTGATACCAAAAAAGATCATCAGGCTTCCACCTCTAGTGAGGGTGTTGGTCAGTGAGGTGTGGGTGAGATGATTACCAATAGGAATGAAGTTTGTCTAAGTGTTACTAATCCTAAAGTTTTATACATGTTTAGATGGTTTAATCGGGATCTTGATTGTTCAATAATACTAGCTTTGTCTTGGTGTGGGGGGTTAAAGTAATTGGATGCATATGGTTCTCCTACCAGAGCCAACACACCCTCCTATGTTGAGGCCTTTAGATCTTCGTGTGGTACCATACACAGGTATGGTCTACAGGGGTCTTGGATAGTGTGACCCTCTTCCAACCCTATTCAGAATATGGTTATCCAGCGAGCAATTGGATATCTTACAAAGGATTACACAATCCTGAGCTTGTAGGCCACAAGGGGGTGTTGAAGATAGTGTTAAATGGTCATGTCCAAATATTATATCATAGATCCATCATGGAAACTGATTTAAAGGATTATCTATTGAAGGATTAGATCAGGATCAACTAGATCCAATCATGGATAAGAGTTCTGATGATGTTCAATGAATCCTTGGGCCCATGTATATTGATGGTTTCTCTAAATATTTCTCATATGGTAGTGTGGAGGGTCACCATAGAGGATAGCTCCACAATATGTGGTGGAATATGGGGTAGATAGATAACAAAGATTTAGGAAAATGCATTCTACTCAAAAAAACTAAATGATTAATGGACTACTCACACATTCCAAAACTGATGGAACATTTTCTGCCAAGAAGTCATGGACTACGGATATTTCCCCATGAATCTCATGATAAGGAGTGGTATTAGAAAGTGAGTGTGATTGTTCAAGGTGGAAACCAGTTGAATGACAACATAGAATTAGAAGTTGTAGGTGTAATTGGAGATACATGTTTGATTCAGGAAGCCTCAGTGGTGGTGGTTGAGAACACCACTGACCTAGTTGATCTCATTAATGATGTGCCTAACGAACAGCAGAGCGAGGCTTGAAAATATGTTCCAAATAATGTCAACCTTTAGAGCATATTGTAAACTCTAAGGAAGAAATGATGGAGGAATCTCTTGGGATTAATTCCATATAATAGGATACAGATACAATGATTGAGTGGCTGATACTTGTGGATACTAATAAGGATAATACTGAGTGGATAAAAAATAAGGACCTTATTCTTGTAAGTGGTTTCAATTTTTGGAAATTAAAAATAGAGGAGTACAATAAATCATAGGAAAATATGGTGTATTTTTTTGAAGATCATATCAAACATATCCCTAATAGACCTGTTAAAAATCTTCACTGGACATAATTTATGGATAATGTGTTAAATAGGTTCAAATTATACATTAAATGTTCATCCATATTTTATGGTTTTTGATGGTTTGTATTTTGTACTTCCATGGGTTCTCACATTTCCTTTACAAGTGTTTAAAAAATAAAAAAGATAATTTTTAGTAAGTTTATAAATCATACACTCACAATGGTCTATGAGTCTATCATTACCAAGTTAATTTCATGGATGTGTTGTTAAAAGTATAGGTGTTGTGAAAAATAAATCTTACATGACAATCCCAAAACATATGTTCAAGAATAGGTGTTACACATAAGTGTTGTGTTGAACTACAATCTGGTTTTCAGAATCTAGTTTCTTTGATCAGTATTATCACATGCATCAATTCAGGACCATGGTGTGAGTAGAGTTTCTTGCTTTTTGAAGACAAGGATATAAATTCTAACCTACTGAAGTGACATTCATGTTGATAAACTGAGTAAGTCTTCTTCCATAGTAGTGAGCTATAGGGAGTCGATGAAAGTGTTTTGAGGGATGCAATGTGTTTTCCCAAAAATCATATAAAGGTAGTGTCTTTGGAACTGAGTGACTGTGTCTAAACATATATATTCTAGAACTACTGAATATTAGAAGAATAATGTATGATCGATACATTTTCAGCATATTCTCTATCGACTAGACCTTAGTGGTGAACAAAGTAAAATTATTGTGTTGTCACTTTGCATGTGATTGTATGTTTTCCGAACATTCCAAAATGAAAGGTTTAATTGGTTCCTACAAAATTGGGAACAATATCAATCACTTTAGAATAAAAAGTTCAAAACATGATTCTCCCCTCCCATATAGTGAAGTTTTTGTGTCCTACAAGTGGTATTATAGAGATAGGTTGTCGTAGTTAAAAATATTCCTTTTCTTTTCATAGAGTATCCAGTTAATATCAGGTGTGTTCCACTCATTGATGTAAAAAAAATCAAAATTTGGAAGATTATATGAGATCTCATCTATGATCTCTTAGAATGGAAATTCATTTTCCCATGGCACAAGGGATACAAGTCCCTAATGCAACAAGACAGTCCATGACTAAAACATAAAGAATAATTCTCGATGTAGATACTAAAGCACGTAATTCTCTCACTATAATTCTATCTGAAAAATCTATCTAAAGTTGATGTGTTTCACTTTATCCAAGTCTATTTGAAAAAAATAGAAAATATATATGATGGTGAAAACAATGTGAACGAGAAAAAAATCCAAGTATTTCACAGTAGGATCGAGGATATGAAAATAAATTCTCATGAAAATAAATGTATCTTATTTAATAAAATTTCTTATGTTATGGGAGAAATGCGGGTTCTTGGGGATGAAATCAATGACATATAAATTTTATATAAAATCTTGAGAAGGATTCTACCTCTCTGCAATACAATATTTTCATCACTTGAGGAAAGGGTTTTATGTAAACTTTCTTTGGATGATCCTATGAGCAGTCTTGAGGCATATTAAGTGAGAGTCAGACCAAAAGATGAAAAAAATTAAGTAAGAATGGAAATAGATTTCAAATCCATGGGAAAATTGGAGGTTTATAGAGATAGAGTTGATGAAGTTAATGGGGAAGATGAACTTATTTCTCTTTTTTCTCATTGAAATTCAAGAGATAGAAATGGATTTTTGAAGTAATTATTTTTATGACATGTTTTTGATGTTATATAATTGGGCACATGGACTCTCGATACTCATAGAAGTTTGATAATAAGGAAAGTGAAGCTAAAAACACAAAGAATCCTCATAAATTGTTTTCTAAAAAGGGAGAATTCAAATCATAAATGAAATTAAAAATAAATAGTTTTTCATTAATGTAGAAAAAATTTATAATGAATTTTTCGAGGATGAAGAACCATAGTTTAAATCTAGAACCCAAGCAAACATGATGACTATAGTTGAAAAGTCAGAACCTTTAAAATATATTTCTAGACATAATTAGTCTATTGTTGATGTTGATATAATGTTGTACATGAGGATTATTTTAAAAGGATTGGAATAAATGAAACAAAAAAAATAAATGGAGAGTTAATTTATATAAGAGTCGTCGAACTATGTTGGTCACCTAGATATGGGATTTGATTTATTTGAAGAAGTAGTAAAAGAAAATTCAACGATAATAAAAAGATAATAATATGTAGCATAATTGAATCTCTATATTGATGAATAGTAAAAGTTCATCAAAGACCATACATCTAGACTAAAAGTAAAGTCCATGACTATTAAGGGGCTGGATGAAGAAGTTATTACTCTACGAAGTGAATTAGTAGCTGAATCAACCTCATGAGAAATAGAAAATACATTTCAGTTTGAAATATACTCAAATAAAAAACTATTAGAGAGAGTTAATCATGGTTTTAAAGGATTAGAGAAGGATTTTATAGATCAAAGATCCACATGCATGAGAAAAAAGTGGAATTGATTATGATGTTGAAAAATCAAATTCTAGAAAAAAGGTAATCCCAATTAAAGGAAAGAATAATGTATGACATATCACAAAGTCTGTTGATGTCAAAACAATCAGACCCACAAATCAAAATGAATGAAGAACTGATAACTATCCATGTGTTACCAAAAATGATCATTGGTCAAATTATTTTCCCATGGAAGTGGACATGATGAGTAATATTTGTGAGAAGAAATTCCTGTTGGACTCACCTGTTTTGATAATCCCAAATCATGTTTAAATACTGATCATGATAAGTCATTTGCTAATCCTTTTTTATCTGTATTTATATTATTTATCCTGAACAATCTATATTTTTTAGTCTCATGACTTTGTTGCATCATCTTACAGTTTACCGTTCTCTTAATACCAGTTCACTGTTAAAGTCTATTGGTAAGAGCCTTCTGTTCAAGGTCACCATTATAGATCACTATTACTCTAGGTCACTATTTCTAAAAGGTCAATGTTGAAGATCTACAATCAATGTTGGAAGCTACCGGTACAAGGTCACTGTCACAAGTCCACTGTTGATATGCTTACCAAAGCTTACAGACAAAGAGTCACTGTTACAGGTCACTGCTGTGACAAGGCTTCTGTTAGAAGTCCACTATCATACTCTTTCTCAAATATTTTGTTAAGAGCATTATAGTTCAAGTCTACCACTAGAAAACTTCTACTGTCGATGTAGTCCACTATTGTTCAAAGTCTACCGTTAGTAGAAGTCTACTGATAGAAAAACTCCATTGTTGATGAAGTCAACTGTAGAGATAGTATACCACTGGAAAATGTCACTGTTGAAGTAGTTTGATGTTACAAAGATACCGTCAAAATCTTACAGATGGAAGTCTACTGTTGATCTTGCTTACTGATTGAAGCCTGCTATTAAAGGTCCACTATGGAAGATCCTACTGATGAAGTCCACAGTTGCAGAGCCTACTGTTGAAGTCTACCATGTTACATGCATCTGCTACCAGTCTAATGATAACCTATTCTTTACTTTACCAATTTTATTTATACTATCATAACGGTCATGTCTAGACAATTTAATGCACCTGACATTATTTAATGATATTTTCAGGCATATCAGGAAACAGTACAAGGTATGAGGAAGACCGCACATGGACGAATCATTTCTCTTGTCGGCCCCTGCTGAATCAAATAAGAAAAAGGTGAACCAGAACAAGGATATAAAGAGACAGGCATCAACATATTGATATATACATATAATTGAGACATATACAGTACCCAATATACCAATAAAAGAAGAGAACTCGAGCACTCATTCTGAAGATCCCATAGCTTCACAAAGATCTGTTGAAAGAATTTTTTTTAAAGCTGTGGTGGTGTGATACAAAGAGTTTCTAACCCAAGAAGCTAATCATTTCTACATATGAAAGTCAGAACCTAGAAGTTACGACCCTCTATTTTAGAGGCAACTTGCAGAGAAGGACAAAAACTTTATTTCCTTTATTTCAAAGAGTCCAGAGTTGATCTTCCAACACATAGAGAATTCTAAAACTCTTTCTAATATATTTATCCCTACTGTGTTTAGTATTTGACATCTGTGAGAAGTGTGTCTATTTAATACACACTGACTCTTGTACTTGAACTGACGGATACTGAAAGTCCCCATACCAAACACTCTTTACATTTGTTTCCCACACATAACTATGGAAGAAGCCTAGTGTGGCTTGGTAGTTTTTTTTTCCACGTAGAACTGTGGTAGAGGTTGTCAAACCTGGATAGTTTGTGAAAACAATTGTAAATCCCGATATAGGCTGTGTATCATTTTTAATATAACTACTTGGTGGCAGGTGATCACTAAGTGGAGAGGATTAGGTCTTGGCTTATAACTGAACCTCTAGTTTAAATTTTTGTGTTCAACTTTCAAGTAATATTTTTTACATTTATCCTCTGCTCATATTTTCAAAGACAAAAATCTATTTTTACATTCACTCTGTTAGTTATTTTTGGTTAGTGTGTATATGTGATTCTTTTAGTATACTTGTTTCAAAAGTTGAATTAGTACTCACACTGATTCAACTGAGGATTAATCAACCTTTGAGAGACCTGTTGAAAAATAAAGCACTTATATTTCTACTGCCTTTATTAACTGGGCTGTTTTAATTTGAGGGATTTTAATCCTAAAAGTTTTTAACAAAAATTTTAATTGGAACTCAATTCACCCCCCCTCTTGAGTATCCACTCCGAACAACATTTGGTATTATAGGTTTTCTTTATTCATACCATCAAACCAGTTTTTCAATCATTTCAATTTATTTTCAACTGTGATTTTAGTTGTATCTTAAAGACCTCAAAATTTATGTTATATCTAAATTTTTAGTTTTTTACCCTTTTAATTTTCTATGGAAAACCGAGTTGAGGTTGCTGATACTAACAAATCACCTTTTTTTAGTGGTTATAATTATGTTCAGTGGAAATTGAAAATGAAATTGTATCTTGAAATCTTAGGACCTGAAATTTGGGACACAATTGAAGAAAAACATGCATTACTTGCTACTGCTAGGGATACATGGTCTCAATTGACTAAAACTACTTATAATAATAATTGTAAAGAAATGAATGACTTATACTATGCTTTGGTTGATGAAGAATTCAATAAAATATCTGCCTGTAAGATAGCTTATGAAATTTGGGATACTTTGGTTGTTTCTCATGAAGGAACAACCAGTATTAAAGAAATGAGATTAAATACCTATAATATTAAATATGATAATTTTATGATGAAGCCTAATAAACCTATCTCTAAAATGTACCTCAGGTTTAATGAGATAGTAAACACCATGAATCTACTTGGGAAACCAGTGGACAGTAAAGACCAAATCATGAGGCTACTTAGATGCCTACCTGACAGATGGAGAGGCACTTCTGTATCAATCCGAGAATCATGTGACATCAGCAAGCTACATGTAAAGGAGCTAATTGGAAAACTAATGATGTATGAATAAGAGCTTAAGGTGAATCAAGAAATAGAATAAGAACCAAGAAAGAAGTTAGTAGCATTCAAAACATCTGCCTCAAAAAGAAAAGACAAAGAAAAAGTTCAAGTACCTGCAGATAGTTCTACAAGTGAAGAGTCAAATTCAGACAGCGATGAAGAGATGTCACAACTTGTTAGAATATTCAAAAGGATCTATCAAAATAATAAATTCTCTAGTAAGTCAAACTTAAAAGGAAATTATGATCATAAAGGACAATGGAATAAAGACAGGAAGTGGAATGAGAATACAAGTGAAATAGTATGCTATGAATGTAAACGAAAAGGTTATGTGAAAGCAAACTGTCGCAAGTTAAAATTCAAGTGAAAATATGAGGATAATGGAAAAAGTTATAAAAAGGATGTGAAAGATACTTGGAATGCTTCTAAAGATAGTTCGAGTGGATCTAATGCTTCATACTTTGAACATAACAAACATGACAATATATGCTTTATGACAGAGACATCTGAGGTAACAATTAATTCCCTCGTGCATAATACTTATTATAAAAGTGACTCTCATGATGTTGAAGATATGACTAAAGAAGAATTATTTGAATATTTTGAGATTATTGAGGATACCTTTAATGAACTCAAATACAAATATAATTCATTAAAAATACATCATGCTTTAAATGCAAATTACAAATCAAATCTGGATATAGAAAAAGAGAAATTTGCTAAGCTGTTAAAGGAAAATACAGAGTTAAAATTATCTAATGAACAATTAAGAAAAGATCTTGAGAAGTTCACTGCTGGTAGGGATACCTTGACACAGTTTCTAGAAAATCATATTACTCCTAAATATACAACTGGTCTAGGATATCAGCCTAGACAGAGAAAAATTAGCAAAACCAAATTTGTTCCAAAATCTGGATAGTTCACTAATAGTTTTGGACCATCTTTTGAGAAACAATTTTATAAATAACCTAACAAAGTATTTATGTCTCAAAATATGTTTGTTGATTTTATAAAACCTATAAAGAAAATATGGGTTCCCAAAGTTTTACTTGCTAACCTCTCTGGACCCAAGAAGATCTGGGTACCAAAATTACCCAATGTTTAATCTATTTGCAGGGTAATTGTTTAATGAGTTCCTATAAGACCTTATGGTATTTGGATAGTGAATGTTCAAGACATATGACAGGAGAATATTCTTGATTCTAGAGTCTAATTAAAGTTGATGGTGGCATGTCACCTTTGGGGATAATGCAAAAGGAAAAATCATCGGCATAGGCCAGATTGGTAACCCTGATACAATATTAATTTCTAAAGTACTTTTTGTTTATGGATTAAAGTACAATTTACTTAGCATATCTCAGTTATGTGATGATGGCTTTAATGTTAAATTTGAAAATGATGCATGCAATGTTTTTAATTCAAAAAATGATTTATTTTTTACTGCATGTAGAAATGAGAATGTATATGCTATTGATTTAAATTCCTTAGCCAAACAAAATGTTTCCTGCTTAAATGATTTTCATAAAGAGTCTTGGTTGTGGCACAGAAGGTTAGGACAATGCAATGTGCACTCACTTAGGAAGCTATATAAGAAAAGTTTAGTTATAGACTTACCTAAATTAGAATTCACACTTGACAGAGTGTGTAATCCCTGTTAAAAGGGAAAACAGCACAAAGTTTCTTTCAAACCAAAGAAAGAAGTTTCAACTTCTCAATCACTTGAGTTGGCTCACAAGTATTTGTTTGGACCATAAAGAGTGTCATGTTTAAATGGGAAGCACTATTTTTATGTTCTTGTAGATGACTTTTCTAGGTATACTTGGGTATACTTTCTAGCTCACAAAAGTGAATCGTGTTCCTATTTTATCTAATATTCCAAGTTTGATGAAAATATTATTGGACTTAGAATCAAGACCCTGAGAAGTGATCATGGTTGTGAGTTTGAAAATCATAAGTTTGAATCTTAATGCTCATGCAATGGCTATAGTCACAATTTCTCTACCCCTAGGACACCTCATCAAAATGGAGTTGTAGAAATAAGGAATAGGACCCTTCATGAAATTTCAAGGACTATGATTAATGAGTATGACTTACCTATTTATTTTTGGGTTGAAGCTGTAAATACAGCTTGTTATATTATCAATAGAGTTTTAATTAGACATGTTCTAAAGAAGACCCATTATGAGCTTTGGAACAATAGAAAGCCTAAGGTTAATTAATTTAGAGTTTTTGGGTGCAAAGTATTTATTCTTAATACTAAAGATAATCTTGAAAAAATTTCTACAAAAAGTGATAAAGGAATTTTCCTGTGATATTATATCTCAAGTAAAGCCAATAGAGTGTTCAATAAGAAAACCAAATGTGTGGAAGAATCAGTTCATGTCAAATTCTATGAGACTAATCCACATGAGCCTAAAAACTCTCTTGAATATCTTTAGGAAGATTTTTCAATTCTGAACCTTGATGATAAAGAAAGTGAATCCCCTGTAAAAGTATCCAGTTCTGGGAATTTTCCAGAATCTGCACCTGCTGATTCTGAACCAACAGAAAACAATGAGGAATCTAGTTCAACCCTTCCTAGAGGTATTAGGAATCTTAAAAATCATCTTCTAGATGTTTTTTTAGGTCATTTAAATTGAGGAACACAAACAAGAGCCTCTCTAATAAACCAGGTTGAACATCAAGCTTTTCTTTCATAGCTTGATCCCAATAATATTAATGATTCTATCAATGATGAATTTTGGGTAATTGCTATGCAAGAAGAATTAAATCAGTTTGAAAGAAACAAAGTCTATGAATTAGTTGAAAGACCTAAGGACACTTTGACAATAGGCACTAAATGGGTGTTTAGGAACAAAGTTGATGAGTCTGGAAATATTGGTAGAAATAAGGCTATGCTAGTTGCACAAGGATATAGTCAAGAAGAAGGAATATACTATGAAAAGAACTTTTCACCTGTAGCTAGATTAGAATCCATTAGGATACTACTTGCATATGCAGCTCATCTAAATTTTAAACTCTATCAAATGGATGTTAAAAGTTCTTTTCTAAATGGTTATATAGCTGAGGATGTGTTCGTTGAACAACCCCCTGGTTTTAAAAATCCACATTTTTCAAATCATGTTTTTAAACTTTCTAAAGCTTTATATGGTTTAAAACAATATCCAAGAGCATGGTATGATAGGCTCATCTCTTTTATTATTTTAAAAGGTTTTACCAAAGGGATAGATGATCATACTCTTTTTATTAAAAGAATTTCCTAAGATGTTTTAATAGTACAAATTTATGTGGATGATATTATTTTTGGATCTTCTAAAAATTATTTATTTATTATTTTTTCAAAAATGATGCAAAATGAGTTTGAAATGAGTTTAATGGGGGAACTCAAATTTTTCCTTGGATTTCAGAACTTTCAAAATAAAAATGGCATTGTTTTGAATCAAAGTAAATATATTAAGGATCTTTTAAAACATTTTTCTTTGGATGGTAGTAAAGGCAGTGACACACCTATGAGTACCACTTGTAAGTTGGATGCTGATGAAGTTGGATAACCAGTGGATCAAACCAACTATAGAGGTATGATAGGGAGTCTACTCTATCTAACAGTTAGTAGACATGACATTATGTTTAGTGTATGTATGTGTACTCGCTTTCAAGCCAATCCAAAAGAGTCTCATTTAACTACTGTTAAAAGGATTTTTAAATATCTCAAATATACTCTCAACTTAGGATTATTTTATCCAAAAGGATAATCATTTGATTTGTTCAGTTATTCTGATGCTGATTTTTCCGGTTGCAAGTTAGATAGAAAATAAACCTCTGGGACATGTCACATTTTAGGAAAGTCACAAGTATCTTGGTGTAGTAAGAAGAAAAATTCTATTGCATTATCTACTGTCGAAGCTGAATACATAGCTGTAGGTAGTTGTTGTTCTCAAATTCCATAGATGAAACACACTTTACTAGATTATGGATATCAATTCAAACATGTCTCTATAAAGTGTGACAATATAAGTGCTATTAAAATTTCCAAAAATACAGTATCTCATGCTAGGACAAAGCATATTGATGTGAGACATCACTTTTTAAGGGATAATTATCAAAAGGGTGATATCACTCTTGAATTCATTGGCACAGAACATCAATTAGCTGATATATTCACAAAGCCTTTGAATTCTGAGAGGTTAAATTACATCAAACATGAGTTAGGTATGATTAACTTTAGTATAGGAAACCTCCCAGTCAAACCTCACTGATAGGAACCTCACTATTATATCTCACCGTTTGACCTCACCATTACACCTCACCGTTGGACCTCACTGTTACACCTCACCGTTGGACCTCACCGTTATACCTCACTGTTGGACCTCACTATTACGCCTCACCATTGGACTTCAATTTTAGGAACTCCACTATTTGATACCTCCCTGTTTGATTTTACCGGTTATTTTTGCAAGAATCTGAACCGTTATAATCCTATTCATTATTTCTGTATTGTTTTTTTTTATCCCTAAATGATAAAACTAACACTACTAACATATCTCAATTCACTTTCTTCCTCAATCTCAAACCTTGCTCTCCAAATCCCTAAACCCTAACTCTCCATTTGAACCCTCGAACCTCCTTCAATCTCCATGTCTAGAACTAAGTGACCCCCGACGGTCAATGAGGATTTACCAAGGCCAAAGAGGACTCAAGCTGAGTCCAGTGGAACCAATAGTACCTTGACGGGACCTGTCAAACCGCATCTGACAAAGAGAGAAATTGTGGCTAAGAAGGAGTTGAGTGAAGAATGGCTACTGTCGAGCAAGTCATTAGTGCTAGAAGTGCTAGAAGACCAAGGATGGATCGAATTCTTTTCCAACAACAATGGTCCATACTACCCAAAGAATGTGAAGGAATTCTATGAATACCTGAAGTTTGAAAAGGAAGATGATGTGCATAGGTTGGTATCAAAAGTAAATGGCAATGAAGTTACCTTCTCGTTTGGTGAGTGGGTTGCTTGTTTGAGAGTCCCTCATGAAGGAGTGTATGAATACTATTCTGGAGTGGCTCCTCCAGATAGTGAGATTTTTGAGTATAAATATGCTCTGGAAGAGCTGACATGTAATGGAAAATTGAGGACGATCATAGCAGCTGAGATGAATGGAGAAGACAGACTATTATTTATGTTCATTCATCATGTGATTAGTCCTAGGAGAGGGGATTTTGATGTGCTGAAGTATCAGGCCATATTCCTGATGTACTTGCTAAATCATGGGGAGAAGGTTAACCTATGTAGGTTACTGATGGCACAATTGTAGGATATGAATAAGGCAAGATCAAAGTCCAAATCCCTATTCCATTCCAAGCTAATATCAGTAATGCTAAAGGTAAAGGGTGTGGCTGGAAATAAATAGGAGATGATAGTGGCTAAGAACAGTGTTTGTATCTCCAAAGTTATTTAAAAATTCATGAAAATTAGAAGGAATCCTTGGAAGAAGGAATGTGTTAATGATGAAGGAAAGGTATATGAAAATTTTGACCCTACTACTCACCCATCTAGGCCAAAAGGAAAGAGAGATCCAGGCCTGAAGCCTGATGAGCCAGAACCAGCTTATTCAGATGATGAGGAGGAAGTTAAAGGAGTTGTGGAACTTGAAAAAGAGAACAACCCCATTGATGATGGGAGTGATCCTGATTTACCTGCCAGCCCTGTAAGGAAAATACATTTCGGAGCACCTAGCCCTCCAAAGGAACTTACAAGAAGAGAGACTGTTCTAAGGGACAGTGATACTGAGACCAGTGAAGAAGAAGAAGTATCTAAGAATATTGTTAGAGACACCTATAATAAGGATGAGGCTACTGAGTTAGATCATTATGATCATGAGGCAAAGGAAGCTGGTGATAAAGATGAAGGAAAGGAAGATATTGTTGTTGAAGCTGATGATGAGGAAAGTGAAGAAAAAAAGCTCAGTTTGAGTCCTCTGATAGGTAATACCAACAGGACAGTGTCTGACCAAGAATCAGGAGTGGAATCTACTGCCATTAAGATAGAGTTCATTGATGACTCAGTAGAGGCTAAGATTCACCCCACTAGTGAACAAATGGATCATAGAGAGGTTGAATCTGTTATAGTTGAAGAGTAGGTTATGGAATTTCCAAGAGCAGAACCAGATGAGAAGAATGCTCCAATTAAGGGGGAGCATCATGGTTCTGTATCTGTTCTTCATGAAATTGTAGAATGGTCAGAAGACCCTGGATACTTGGTACTTGGGCTGGATTATGATGATTATGATTGTGATATGTCAAGAAAAAGAAACCATGTACCTACTGTTTTGGAACCTGTAGCAGTGCCTCCAGTGGTTACCATTCCTGAGAACCTTGTCACTAATAATGATCTAGGAAAACTAAAAACATATCTACTCCAGATGTTTGACAATAGGGCCTCTGAAATGGAAAAGGCAATGGCCTTAATTCCAGAGTTGACTACATATGAGATGGCTAAAGTTTAATCTTCCATTCAAGCCAGTTTATCCCAAGAAGTATCTCAATTCCAGAATCAACTCAAGGATGTGTCTCAGTCTGTGGAACTTCTAAGATGGTCAGTGGTGATCCTGACTTCTATAATTTCTTCTAGGGTCCAATCAGATAATGATATTCACTACATCATAAGTGTGGTGCAATAGATGGTTATAGTGTTTGGAAGTTTTAAGGAATCCATGAAAGCTCATGTGAAAGGCCAGGATGATGATGTGAAGAAGCTCATCAGTGGGTTGACCACGTATTTTAAGGAAATTGTTTCTTTGACTATAACACCTTTGGTTGACTCTACCTCTGCTTCAACCTCCACTACACCACCTGTGGACTTGTCAGCTTTCAGGATAGTGGTCAGTGAAGAGTTTGAAAAGATATCTAGTGTTAGTGCACCTGACTCTCAATCTGTGACTCAGATTATCACCACTACCAAAGATGTTCAGAAGGTAGTTAGTGACTTCATGAGAGAGGCTGCCCAGGATCAGAAGAGTATAAAGGAACATATTTATTTTTATTATAAAAGGATTCACACCAAGCATCAGATGGATGCTCATTTCAAGATTTCGTTGTAAAACCTCAAGATTCCACCACTCACCAGAGCCTTCAAGGACCAAGTCACTCGCCTGGCCCAGCTGACTCCAGCCTTAGAGAAATTTATGGAGAACAAGGATGATTTCATATCGTCTATGGAAAGAGGAGAAAGCATTATTATGGACTTCATAAACCATCTCCTCCCCTTTCTCTATGTGGAATGTACCCCTGTAATAATACCCCATGCCTTACCTGCATCCCAAAACAGTAGTTCTTCCATGATTTCTCCTGCTGAGGACATCAGAAGCCTTAATCCCCTAATACCTCAGAGAGCTACCCACTACAGACTCACAGGAGCTTCTTTTGATGCCCCTCCAGTCATTCCTGCAGCAGTTTCTAAACCTGCTGATCCACCAGCTCTTTCTCCATCTTCTTCTTCCAAAGGGAAAGAAAACTTGCCTGAGGTTGATATAGATTGAGTTTGTTTATGTCTTTTTATGGGGACTGTGTATTATTTTTGGGTCATGTAATGTAATTCCATTAATATAAACATTTTATATTATCTCTATTTATGTTTCTTTTTGCTATTCACAAAGGGGGGGGAATGTTGTGCTAATACTAATATGATATGATCCTATCTTTACTCTCTAATGGACCTATTCTACTATACCCTCGGATACTATGTCCTCTTATTAATATTTGATACTTGAGATACCACAACTGACCTAAAGTTCCCTTTTGATCTCTGTTTAATAACTGTATTATATGCTTATTTGTGATACCTATAATTAATACATACTGGCATAATTTGTGATTATCAAAAAGGGGGAGATTGTTGGACTCACCTGTTTTGATAATCCCAAATCATGTTTAAATATTGATCATGATATATTAAGTCATTTTCTAATCCTTTTTAATCTATATTTATATTATTTATCCTGAAAAAACTATATTTTTTAGTCTCATGACTTTGTTGCATCAGCTTACATTTTACAGTTCTCTTAGTACCAGTTCACTGTTAAAGGCTACTTGTAAGAGCCTTCTGTTCAAGGTCATCGTTATAGCTCACTGTTACTCTAGGTCACTTTTGCTAAAAGGTCATCATTGAAGATCTATAGACACTATTGGAAGCTACTGGTACAAGGTCACTGTCACAAGTCCACTGTTGATATGCTTACCAAAACATACATACAAAGAGTCACCGTTACAGGTCACTGTTGTGACAAGGCATCTTTTAGAAGTCCACTTTCAGACTCTTTCTCAAGTCTTCTGTTAAGAGCTTCATAGTTCAAGTCTACTGCTAGAAAACTCTTACTGTCGATGTATTCCACTGTTGTTCAATGTCTACCGTTAGTAGAAGTCTACTAATAGACAAACTCCACCGTTGATGAAGTCAACTATTGAGATAGTCTACTGCTGGAAAAGGTCACTGTTGAAGTAGTCTGATGTTACAAAGCTACCGTTATAAGCTTACTGATGGAACTCTACCACTGATCAAGCTTACTGATTGAATCCTACTATTCAAGGTCCACTTTTGAAGAGCCTACCGATGAATTCCATAGTTTCAGAGCCTACAGCTGAAGTCTACCATGTGACATGCATCTGCTACCAGTATAATGATAACCTATTCTTTACTTTACCAATTTTATTTATACTATAATAACGGTCATGTATGGACAATTTAAAGCTCCTAAAATTATTTAATGATATTTGCAGGCATATTAGGAAACTGTACGAGGTAAGAGGAAGACCACACATGGACAAATCATTTCTCTTGTCAGCCCCTACTGAATCAAATAAGAAAAAGGTTAACCGGAACAAGGATATAAGGAGATAGACATCAAGATATTGAGATATACATATAAGGGACACATATACAGTACCAAATATACGAAGAAAAGAAGAGCACCCGAGCACTCATTATGAAGATCCCAGATATTCACAAAGATCTGTTGAAAGAATTTTTTTCAAAGCTGTGGTGGTGTGATACATAGAGTTTCTGACCCAAGAAGATGATCATCTCTACATATAAAATTCAAAACTTGGAAGTTGCGACACTCTGTTTTAGAGGAAAATTGCAGAGAAGGACCAAAAATTCATTTCCTTCATTTCAAAGAGTCCAGAGCTGATCTGCTAATACATAGAGCATTCTAAAACTCTTTCTAATATCTTTAGCTCTACTGTGTTTAGTATTTTACATCTGTGAGCATTGTGTCTATTTAACACACACTGACTCTTGTACTTGAACTGATGGATACTGAAATTCCCCATACCAAACACTCTTTACATTTTTTTCCCACGCATAACTGTAGAAGAAGCCTAGTGTGTCTTGGTAGTTTGTTTTCCCATGTAGAACTGTGGTAGAGGTTGTTAAACCTGGACAGTTTGTGAAAACTATTGTAAAACCCGATACAGGCTGTGTATCATTTTTAATATAACTGCTTGGTGGCAGGTGATCACCAAGTGGAGAGGATTAGGTCTTGGCTTAAGACTGAACCTCTTATTTAAATTTTTGTGTTCAACATTCAAGTACTCTCTTTTATATTTATTCACTACTCATATTTTCATAGACAGAAATCTATTTTTACATTCACTCTAATAGTTAGTTTTGGTTAGTGTGTATATGTGCTTATTTTAGTATACTTTTTTCAAAAGTTGAATTAGTACTCACACTGATTCAACTGAGGATTAATCAACCTTTGAGAAACCTATTGAAAAATAAAGCGATTATATCTTTACTACCTTAATTAACTGGTCTATTTTAATTTGGGGGATTTTAAACCTAAAAGTTTTTTATAGAAATTTTAATTGGAACACAATTCACCCCCCCCCCCCATATTGAGTATCCACTCTAACCAACAATTCACTCTTAGGTAATATTAATTTTGTGGCTATATGGGCAATACCACATCTTTCTATGAAGTGGAAAACAACTATTTGAATTGGGAAGATCCATTAAGTCAACAATGGGGAACAAAATCATATCCTTAATCTAATAAAAGAAATGGTTATCAGTGATATTTCATTCACATTCCTACCAATGGAAATAAATTTATTGATTATAGGTAGAGGAATGGTCGGAATATCACCCACAGAACTCAGAGAAATGTCAATAATCACCAATCAGAGGGAATTGATCTTGCAGGAAATTATTATCAAAATTAATAACAATGTAAGTATGATGAAATAATTCACATATAATATAGATTTGAAAGTAAATCATTATCCTCCAGACAATCACATATCTCATGGATGGAAAAGATTAAGATTTAGAAATCCAATCGTACAAAAATAGCTCTGAAAACAAAAAAAATAGTACCACCTTGATTCCCGATAGAGGATGTGAATCCCATATGACAGGAAAGGGATATTTATTGAATAATTTTATGAAAATAGTTGATGGAACATTAAGTTTCATAAATGACGGTTCATTGAAGATAAATTGTGGTGGAATCATAGAACTGGAAAATGACAAGCTCAAGAAAATGGATGATCTCTTTGTAACAAGTTTGTTTCACAATATTCTAAGTGTGAGTCACCTTTGTGACTAAGGTATTTTTGTTACATTCAATCCAAAAGGGTTAACTATCAAATTTATGATAGGGAATCCTCTCATGAAAGGTTGAAAAGAATATATCAAGTTAACAGTAAAGAGATCATTTGCTACTAGATAATTGAAGAAAAAAAATGACTTGTGGAATCAATGGTTGGATCACATTAACCAAAAATTCATGGAAAATATATCTATTAAAAATATATTCGTGGATATCACCAATATTAATTGTGAATGGGAAAAGATGTGTGATGATTTCTTATGAGGAAATTTGGTCTGCAGTTCAAATCATCCAGAGAAGAAAAGGTAATCAAATTTTTTTGATCTCATCAACATAGTTTTTTGTGGTCCAAAAAATATTGATGGGACATATAGAGAAAGGTACATTATTATCTACATTGATTATTATAGTAGAATGGCTTGTGTGGTGATTTTACATAGGAAACATAGAGTACTTGATTGGATAGAAAGTGATCATTGAATAGCTAAGAATGATATTGGCCACACAATCAATGTTCTATGATCTGGAAATGGAGGGGAATACACATCCTTGGAATTTGAAAATTAACTGGAATAATATTGAATAATGTATGCGGGGTTGTATTGAGATCCCCATATAAAATTTGAGTTTTTAAATGTATGAATTGATAGGTAAATAATATGGCCAAAATAAATATGATTGAGAGTCGTATCACTCACAATTACTGGAAAGATATTGTTCAAGAATAAATGTACACTCAAAATAAATAGAGATTTATATAGAAGAAACCAAGAAATTATATGAGTTGTGGGATTAAAGGAATGCATATATGAGGTATTATCATGCCTCCTATAGTAAATGTTTCATCTGAAACAAAGAAATAAATTATGGAGAGTATGGTGATTCTATAGATGAGGGAATTTTCCATGAGTTTTCATTGAAAATAAGAGCATACAAATGCTAAAATAATCATCCTGGAATAATTTTTAAAGTAGTGATTTCAGGATTATAGAAGATTAATCCAAAGATACCATTAGAAGTCCATATACTGTTATGATAAATGATGAAGAAGATAGTGTATAAGGGACTAATTAAATCATAGAATTAGTTAAAGGCTATTAAAACATTAGGACCTCTCAAAATGAAGTTTATTTAGAGGATGAATCAGAAGATGAAACCATTCCCAAAGAAACATCATCAGAACCTCTTAGGGGAAACCGAATAGCATAAATTTATCAATCCAACATCATTGGGGATTGAACTGCCCCACATAGACAAGGATAATTATTAATAAATCGTATTATAAATTCTTGTAAATTATAGAACAAACCTTAGTTGAATATGATTCAAAAGATGAATTATGGTTTTTCTCCATGAATGATGAACTGGATCAAATTGAAGAAAAAAATCAGACATGGGATCTTGATAAAAACCCAAAAATCACATTGTTATTAGAAGAAATTGGATCTTTAAAAAAATCAATGAGCATGTAAATGTAATAAGAAACAAGTCATTCTTATTCTGTAAAGGGTATTCATAGATTAAAGGTATTCATATTGAATAAACATTTTCTCTAGTAGAAAGAATGGAATCAGTCATGATTTTTATTTCCATGGAAATTTAAAAATAATAGTCTATCGGATGGTTGTCAAAATATATTTCATGAATGGAGTTATTCAAGGATTATACATTAAAAACCTAGTACTATTTCTAATTGTAAATTACAAAACAATGTTTTTTAGATTAATGAAGTCTCTCTATTTTCTATATTAGGCACCCCGAGCATGGAATTCTCATCAATATTCTTATCTGAAGAAGATCAAATTTAAAAGGGGAGGTCTCGGCCATAATGTATATATAGAGAATTAAAATTGAGTTCAATTTATGGTGATAATGTACATGGATGATATTGTATTTGATATAAGAATTAATAAATCAGTTTAAAAATTTTCCAACAACATGAAATCTATATTTGAAAATTCTATGATTAGTTAACTAACATATTTTTTTGGGGGGGTGTAGGTTATTCATAATAAGAGTTACACTTTCATTTCGTCGGAAAAATATGCAAGAGAACATTTTATGAAATTAAAAATGAATTATTCCATACCAATGTCAACTCTGATAACTGTTGAGACAAAAATTTGAATGAATGAGGATGATAATTATATGTATCCCACCCTATATAAAATTATCATTGGAATATTATTATACCTTACTGTTACAAGTACTGATATCGTCATTGCATCATGATTAGCGGCCCACATTCAAAGTAATCCTAATGAAGGGAATTTGGAAATAGTTAAATGAATGTTGGGGTAAATTAGTACTCTCAAATTTGGATTATACATTCCATTAGGAAGATATACCTAATAAATATATTTTTCTAATTTTTATTGGAATGGATATGTGGTGGATTGAACGTAAACCACTAGTGGAACATTATTTATTAGAAAAAATATGTAGGTTGGTTGAAAAAGAAATAAGAATGAACTGTTGGATCCAAGGATGTTCTTTGCTAGAAATAGAGTATGGTTTGTGTTTTTTGAAAATTATCACATGGAAGATAAAATATTTTACAAGGAATGGGATCTTACAGTTCAAGTAGAAAACAATACTGAAGGTGGCATCATTTCCCAATGTTGGTCAAATTTTTGGGTCAAAAATTTAGATGATGGATTATATCACAAAAATAGGATTTCCTTAAATTCCATCTAATAATATGGAAAAATCATGAGTTTCATGAATATGGGATTCACGAATGGTTTTTTACAAGGGGTCAATGAATGTTGACGGTAATATACGCAACAATGAAGAGCATCATGAACGATGAAGAATTGGAGCATCTCAAAATGGTGAAATTGATCTCCATGATTATGAGAATTGGAGCATCCCCATGAAGACATATTTGATGTAGATTCATGAATCCATGAATTTTTTTATGGAAATAATCATGATTATGATGAGTAGCAGGAATAGTGAATTTTGATTGAGTTTCGTGGAAGGAGGAGCACCATGATGTTATTTTTGAATGTTTCTGAATACCTGAAAAGTGGTAGTGGAGCATCATGAACAATAAATCCTATAAATATGGGGATACCCATCTTAATTTCAAAAAAAATACAAGGAATATATAGAATCTCTCAGATTTCACGAAGGTAGGTGTGATCCGTGAAACTGACATTCCATGTGAGATTGAGCATTACAAAAAATAATTGTTGAGTCCTAACAAATTCCAATTATTTTGATTAATGAGTGTTTCACAATAATGGGGTATTCCACATTAAATCAGTGAGCATCATGATGTTAGTTAATTCCTTGAAGGCAGTTAGTTTTATGAAGGTAGTGAGCTTCTTAAAAGGTAGTTGGATCCACAAAGGTTGATAGCTTTGAAAAGGTTGTAAGCTTCCTGAAAGGAAGTTTTGAACATCAATTTTTCAATGAAAAATAGTTTCAAAGTGCATCAACTAAGGTATTCTATGTAAGTGTGGTCTCATTCTAGATAGGGAAAATGAGTTTAAGGAATGTATATTGAAGTGACCTTCATGTCGATAGATTTATTAAGACTTATCTCAACGATGTGAGCTAGGGGGAGTCGATGGAAGTGTTTTGGGGGATTCAATATACTATCTAAAAAATATTTTAAAGGTAGTGTCCTATAATATAATGAATGTGTACAAAATTTTGTATTCCACGACTAGTGAAGATTAGTAGATTTAGGTAAGACCGGCACACTGTCAGGGTATGCTCCTTAGATTAGCCCTTAGTGGTGAACCAAGTAAAATAATTGTGTTGTAACTCAATATGTCAATGTTTTATTGCTGATCGAATCCATCATAGAGGTTTAACAAGTTCCAAACAACATGGTAACAAGATTAATTATATTAAAAGAAAAAGGTTACACCCTGATTTACACCTCCCCTCTCAGTGTGTTATGAGGCCCTATAATAACTTCTCTTAGTTTGGATAAAGTGAAGTATATTTCTACTAAACAGTCATTCACTCAGCTATTATTGATGAAAAAAACTGAATGATATTAGTGATGAGGTGAAATAGCCAATGGTGATCCACTTTTACAATAAGATCATGATTGATCTTAAAAATAATTCATTTCATCTATGTCATACGAACCATATTAAGATCAAATATCACTTCATCGAGGAAGAATTTGAACAATTTGTGATCAAAATAGATCTTGTGGGCACTGATGACCAAGTGGCGGATATCCTTACTTTCCACTTTAAGGACATGTGTTTGAAAATTATCAATTTATCCTCATTGTGTATCCACCTCACAATGCATGAGGATGTTACATGTGGTCCCATCTACCCATTTTTGTTAACTATTTTAATCTATTTGTGTAAGTGATATAGGTTAATGGGGAAGATACTAACAAGGGGAGTGTGTTTTTATGATCTTAATGTACTGATACAGGTTCTTTGGGTTTATTTCTAAATGGTGAGAATGTAATTTATCATTACACAAGGGGAGAATGAGATTGTTGGTGGTAGGTTTTTTTCAAACTGTAAAATGCTTATGTGAAACGATGAGAATTCAGTGTAATTAGGAAACCATCAGAGATTATCATCAACATATCTAAGCATTCCAAAACATGATAACCCAATTAGTCTAAGGTGTTTTTAAGATTTAGTCCAAGTTTATATTGAACATCTTTAAGAATTCCAAAACAACGGAACCCAATTCCTGATTCCCAAATTGTTTTCTACACAGAGACTTTTTTCATGTAGACATATAGAGTTAGATGACTTGTCTCTATCATTTCATGTTTTCACATGTTGCTGGTGATTTATTGAATTTATCTAAAGATTTTCAACAAACCCAAAGGGGGGTATTGTGGGAACAAAGGATTTTTGAAGAATAACATGGAGACTACATGGTGTTTGTTTTCAATCCATGCTGATTTGAGCAGTGTGTTCACAAGGAAAGTTGTATTATAGTACAAGATGAAAAAAAATTTGAATGTGGGGTAGTTTTTTAGTGTTTTCAAAAATTTTGGGTCCAAAATTTGAAGAATGGGGAAAGGCATTTTCAGAAAAGGTTGTAGTGTGCATGGTGGTTAACAGAGAATATATATGTTGTGTATGTGGTATGTTTCAGGATCATCTCAAAAAAATATGGAAAAGGAATGAAACTTGTGCAAGATTAATTTCAGCATAGAAGAATATTATGTTTCAAATATGACATCACACTTGAGTTGCAGTAAAGACTAGTTTCTACGTAATAGCTTCCAAGTATGCAAAATGATTTGGATGCACAAATGATATTACATGCCAAATTTGACGTCAAATTCAGAATTATGAATACAAGGGGTCAATGTACAAGAATCTTTCTCACAAGGTCATCTAGGTCTTTAAATATGATGTTATCCCTTTTGAAGACTAAAACAATTTCCCAATGAAGATTAGGTGTCTCTTTCGCATTAAATCCTTGCGGGGAGAAGGCTTAAGCACTGTAAATATTACACATAGAATGGTTCATGATTCTATATAGACCAATTTAATTTAATTAGGGTGTTTCATAAAAGATAATATTTGTGAGAAACAAATTTTTCTTTACAATCCCAAAACCTACTACATGAATAGGTGTTACACATGTCTGAAGTGTTGAGATATTATCAGGTTATGAGTTTCTCATTTGTTTGGTATTTTATTTCAATTACATCAACTCCTGACATCGATGCAAGAATATTATAAATATTTTCATAGAAAAGGAATTAAATAACATCCTACTGATGTGACCTTCAAGTTGATAAACTATGTAAGGATTCTTCCAGAGCAGTGAGCTTGGAGTGTAAATTGGAATAGTTCTGAGGACACAATGTTTTATACATGAAATCTTTTAAAGGTAGTGTTATGGGAAGAAATTTAAAGTGTATAAACTTATGTGTTACATAACTAGTGAATATTAGTGTATTTAGGTATGATTTCACACTTTCAATGTATGCTTCTTGGACTATCCCTTAGTGGTGAACCAAGTAAAATTGTTGTGTTTTCTCTTTTCATGGGATTGTTTGTTTTCAACATGTTCCTATCCGATATGATTAATAGGTTTCTAAATACTTGTGGACATGATCCATCACTTTAGAATAAAAATTTAACTCCCTAATTCACCCATCCCCTCCCAGGGTTTTTTTATGTCCCAAAATTATGTCACACTAGGGGTAGGAACACTTAATTATGACCTTCATCACCATCGTGGATTCACTTATTGTATAGGATGTTGATCATGGAGATATTTTTGATTGTAGATGTAGGAGATAAACATCTACCATCATTGGGTGGGCCATCCGGATGATTCTATTATCTTTATGGTGGGGGATTAAGTGGAGGGATGTGTACTATCCCAAACCTATAATATAAAAAAGGGGAGACACATCTTGCATGGCCATTGGGAGTATAGTGAGGCTCTAATCATAGGCTCATAGAAATATTTTTGGGGGACCATATTTGTTGGGGAATTGGGATATTAGGAGTTAAGAGATATCAGCCTTCCGACACTACTGATGAATTTCCTTGAGATACTAAATGCTTCATATATAGGCTAACAATTGAACTTAGAGAAGGTTAAAAAATTATTAGATATTTTAGAGGATATATGATAGATTATACTTAGATAGGAACTATGATATGGTGAATCACAGAGTGAAAGTTGTCCAAAACATGATTGATAGTTGGTTCGTGTCCAAGATCTATCACATATCTTCCTCATACCCATTTTCCAAAGGGTAATCATATTCTTCATTATTCAAAGTTCTAATTGATGATGGTATGGAAACTAGGGGTAATGAAATAGACCTTATCTTCTATTCAATTTTGGGTAAAGGGTGAGTTACATCACCTAATCAAACCTAAAACAACTGAGTTTCATTTGAATGAGGGGCTTACTTCATGAAAATATCCATATAGGTTGGGGTATATATTCCATCCTAGTGATTAGGAAGGTCTTCATGACTCTACGGCTCAACATAATCTTCCCCATCATTTGAGGGTGATAATTTAGACCCTATAGTCTCCTATACATCAAATTATGAAGTACAGAGGATTAAATATGATGGGGGGAGAGATTGTTCAACAAATATCCCTGAGATGGAAGCCATTATAGTCTCTAACTATAAGTATCTTTTGAGGGATCTGGGGGGGGCTTGTAGATATTAGTCATATGGATGGTAAACCTCAAGAGAAAGGCACATGCCCCTATCTCTAGTGGTGGTGGTAGAGGTGTTTCAATCGAGTCATCTTTCACTTCGAAAATTGAGATGTTAATGACGAAATTATGTTTTCTATGTTCATTCCTCTAACACAATAGGAATTCCATAAGAGGGAGTCTATAAGTGTCATGAAAAATTCATTATCATGTATTACAGTTGGGGTCATGCGTTGGTCCCCCACAGTAGCTCTCTATAATTCTACCCTGGGAATGATCTTTAGGATAAGAAAAGTATTCATTATAGGGGGCCAATATGTTTGTTGATGGTTTTGTGGGGAGGACCACTATAGTGATATTCTTTTTCATTGGATGCCCCGTGATATTTTTTGGTGGATCCCATAATGGGGATAGTCTACCCAACATTCATGATTGGTGTAAGGGTTCTCAATACTAATAGTGAGAAGACATGAACCAATGTAGTGGTTGAATGGACAAGAGGAAGTGCACCAATAGTGGAAGGGGACATTCGATTTGTTGGAGAGGACTCCTATTAACAAGGGTTTACAGCCATCCCCTAGAATTAGTGGTAGGTATTATGGATCATGAATGGTGGATCAGGGATGAGATCAACCGACTCATTGGATAGTGAAGTTAGATGGAATTGTGGATGTGGATAGTTCGAGGCACTCCTTAGTGAATCTGGGTAATGGGAATGAGGGGGATGAATCACACATCCCCTAACTCGTCAGTAAAGTGGAGTGGACTATAGAAATTCTCCAAGCAGAGGATCTTAAAATAGTTCATAAATGTGATGGGGATGATTTCTACTCACTCGGTCACTAAGGGTAGTGTCATCTTTTTGGTGGAATAGATTCTAGGTTTTGAAGTGCCATTTTTCTAATCTTGATAACCCGTTATTTTATAGCAATGAACCAAGTTGTTAATGATCCTCTATTAAATTATATTGGAGGGTGATATAGGGAAGTGAACTAGGTAGACTTTGGGTTGGTGGATATCATGCTACAATCATGACCATACAATATTGTAGCATCATCACCCCTCTTTCCCAAACTCTTTTTTGCAGAAATTCATAAAGAATTTTCCGTATCTTGAGTCTTTTAAGATAGGAAGATCCAAATATATATACATTTTTTATGAAGGTAAATACTAGTGTTCCAAAAATTATTATTCCCCTCTACGGTGGATAAATGATTAATGTTAAAGAATTTCTTATATTGGGGATACATGACATTCATTATTTTACCCCAATTATAGTTTAAGAGTTTCAGGTTTTTCCCACAATTGTTTTTGTGAATCCAGATGCTATAAATTTTTAGGTTGCATGTTGTCTAAAACTGGTGAGATCAACCATTACTCATCATCCCACTATTGAGGGATTATACATTCAAATTGGGTATATCATTTAAGAAATTTTCACTTTCATCATGGCATGAATTGGTTAATGCAAATTTGGTCCCTCTACATGAGTTTTCTGCATCATCGCACTAGTCACAGACCCTCCACTATTGTTCCTCCACGTCCCTACTTTCTCAATGTTTGTAGCCTCTACCACTAAATTTTATGATGTCAAATACTTGATGAAAATTTGATAATGGGATGTCTGATATTTCATCTGAGTATTCCTCCTTAATGTTCATTTCCAAGTTTGGGTATCCATTATATATTTCGTATAAGTTAATAAATCTCATTTGTGGAGCATCTTAAAGTGGACAGTAGTTAATTGTGCCTCTTTTTATTGTCATTGTATGCCTTACTACTGTCAAATGTGATGTAAATGTTGGTAATTTCTAGATATTTGTAAATGTTGGGTGTGTTGGGAATATCTAAAATTCATCCACTTATGGAATCAAGGGAATATCCTATATGGGGTATATATGGTTAGAAAATAAAGGAATTCCATGCCTATCATGGGGAAACATGAATCACCAGAGTATGGAATCGAATTATGGTTTCCTTAAGTATCCCACGCCCTTTTCTTATGGGAATTATTTATTTCATTAGGAAGGATCACATATTTATGTTTTTGTGGAGACTGAATCATAGGTTTATGTTCTTGTGGAGAAATAATCATATGATTAAGGTCTTGTGGGTAAATTATCATAGGTTTATAGTCTTTTGAGGGTGCGATCATAGGTTTTATGTTATATGTGGTTGTGTTCAGAGGATTAAAGTCTTTTGGATATGTGGTCGTAGTTTTAATGTCTTATAGAGACATGGTCAACATTTTAAAATATCATGGGGACATTTCCAATGTATTATTTTCATGAAACTTCCTATGTGTGGATTGGTATCACATGGGGATATAAAGGTATAGTGGGGACCTAATGTCCTGATGGTGTGGGGATTATTAAATGAAGATACCCAGGATATGGATGGATGATCTCACACATGTCACATAATGAATCCTACGTTAATCACATGTTGTAAGGCGACAATTTGAAGTCATGTTCTGGAGATGTAGTTGTGAATTTAACATCATTTGAGTATTAATTTTACACTATATTTAGTATAAAGAAAATAGTATTTGGGTATTATTTAGTTTAATGTCTTACGACATCAACATTTTTTGGACTTACAGACAAGGAATCACATTCTGATTCAAAGTAGGAGGAGATGAGGATACGATGCATGCCCTCCCTGAAGCATAGATAAATTTGTTTTAATTTATGATGCCACAAATAGAAATTAAATTTTTACATAAAAGGTTATTATGGATTTAAAATAGTGATAAAACTACCAGATATAGGTAGAAAGAAGCGGACCTATGTTTTGGGTACATATTATTTGGATAAAAATGTGACAACGTTTACAAGACCACATTTTGATAATAGGGCTTGGATATGAGGGTTGATGATACCAGATGGGTGGAAGATTGAGGTATGAGTATTCTTGGATTGGATATGTACATTAACCTTGAGTAAAAAACATCAATGAAGTTATCATAGCTAAAATAAGGCATCAAATAGTGTCTTGTAACTTGGGATTTCTGAAGTATTGGGGGATTTGTGAAGGAATGGGGGTTGGTGAAGGATAAGCCTTTGAAAAAAATGTATTCCCTGACTAAGGGTTCTCTCTTGGTTACCATGGGGTGGGTTTATCAAAATATTGAGGTCTCATGGAACCCTTTGGTGTATAATATATGTTCCTCTAGAACAAATGGAGTGATCCATCTCGATGTTCATTTCTACCATGGTCTTAGGTTTCCAACTACCCAAGGGTGGATACTCATGAAATATGGAAACCCTTAGGAATCCAATTTAACTTTGGTCCATGAAGGCTGATGTTTTTCAAATTCATAGCTTCCTTTGGGAGTCCAAATATTATATTCCCTTAAAATATAGGGTGAATAGGGAGTTTATAGGCACCACACGGGTTGCGATGTATGTTGAACAAGACATAACCATCTTTGCACAATATGAAGTGTCAAGATGATTTGACATCCTTGATGAAATCATTTTTATTCACAAAGGATACATAATTGATTAATCTACACCCTTGGGTGGATTTTGTTATATTTCAGCATATATTCACCTCAAATTATCTATTAACTACTTTAATTCTCTCATAATTTGTGATTTTGTCAATTTTAATGGTGATATAAATTTGGATTGTGTTTTAATAAATGATCAGGTTATTGATATTTTAGCAAACACCCTAGAAATTAACACATACCAACCTATGTGAGTATTTTTAGAAGCATGTCTATCTAAAAATACTTGTGAGTATGTTTTCTATATTTTCCCACTTATGTTCCTTTACATTTATTCCCAAAGGGGGGGAGTCAATAAGAAAATTAATTCTTTATTTTTATTGGTATACATTATTGATTTGATATATATAAAGAAACAAAATATTATGGTACTAGAAAGTGTTAAGGTGGATTTTATCATGAAAATAATGATAAAAATTAATGTTAAGAAATATTGAAATTATTATATTAAATAGCTATATTTAAAATTATTTTAATTATGTATTAGTAATTTATGGTAGAGTTTTTTTGTCTCTATGAAATATAAAATGGGCGATTATTATCCCTTTATGGAGATTAAATTTATTTTTAGTTATTTATGGGTAATATTAGGAATGATTGAAGAGTCAAATAGGGTAATTGAACTAAATATTTGGATATTAAATAGGTAATTTAAAAAATAGACTTTTATTCAACATAGAGAGTGATGTAGTTATCTCTTACACAATACATAATCTAGTAGATTAGTGTTTAAATTCACTCATATTGAGAGTATAATAGAAACATTATTTTCCGAGTGGAATTTATTGTTTTTTATGATTATTCATATTGTATTTACTATTATGATGAAAATGAAATTGTATGAGGTTTATTGGTTAGGCATAGAATGGAAATATAATAAGTATGTTCAAATAAGAATTAAATCATTGTGGGGTTATAAATATAATAATTTATTTTTAATATTCTAATAAATTTATCATAGAAAAAACTTATATCAAAGTGGAGAAGAATTATACTCAAACTAGTATTCAAAATGATATAGAAAAACACAACATGTGTTGATTTGTGGTTAATACTGTTACCTTTCAGGAATTACTAACTTGTGATAGTGAAGATATTATTTAACATGGGATTGGGAAAACACGTTATATAAATATGAAACACATTATAGAGAAAAATAAAAACATCATATAAAGAGTCGTGTTTTGAAGACATGTCTTCAAGGATCTTATATGAAAATCAGAAAGACCATTATAAGATGTAAAATTTCATAGTTTGTTGTGATGATAATTTAGGGTTTAGATGTTTTCAATAATGAATAATGTATTATGGGTAATATTGTTTTTATTTATATTGTGGATTTTGGAGAAACTGATGATTATTCCAATGAATATCATAATATGCTAGGATAAATAAATCAAGAAGATTTTCCTTATGGAAATAACATGAGTATTGTGTTTTAGGTAATCAAATCTATTAAATGGTTTTACATAGTGAATTTTATAATTTTAATACATATTATATAAGATACAAACATCATGTTCTATGAATATCTATTTATAAATATTTTTACAAATTAAAACAAAATGATAGAGTCACCTAAATAGTGTAGACATCATTAATCAAAGTAAAAAAGTTGAAATTAGGTAAATATAAGGTTGACACATCTTTATTGAATCATGATCACTTAGAGAGTATGTTAAAGATCATTCATTATGAGATATACAATTATTTCTATATTTATCATGATGTTTTTAAATTCTTATATAGTAAAATTAATGATTGTAATGAATTAATTGTTAAGATACATTAATTTTAAAGAGAGCAAGGTTATCATACATCCCTTATCATTTTTCATTGAGAAATATATTAAGACCATGAAATGTGTCGTAAAATCAAACATTTACCAAGGAATGATCCAACACAAGAGTGAATAAACCCCATAAAAACCCTATAGTTCATGTGCTTGTATTTATTATTTTATCATTAATATAGTTTCAATAAGATAATAAAAAATATCTTATGCACTAAATGATAATGAGTGAAATTTTATTTTAAAAAAGGAAAATATTTTTAGATCATTTATTCACTCCCACCCATTACACTACATTTAATATTTCAGACAACACTTACATGATTTTTAGAATATATAATTAAAAAAAGTGTTTACGTACATAATATAAAATTATTATCTATTAAAAAATTAATAGTTATAATTTAAAAAAACAATTAAATATATTTAACCTTATATGTGGGATAATTAAATATAATTTAAATATAAAATATGAGGATATTATTTTTGAGATAATAATATGATGTTTTAATGTTTATAGGTTATAAAAAGTCAATATTTTTTTCAATTATAAAATATTTTTAACTATTTGAATTTATAAATTGTTCATGAATGTATTTCTCATGTCTGAATATTTCAATTATTCATTTATTTATATATTCCCTATTTATTGTGTATTGATGAAAAGACTGTATTTATATTACATATGATTTTATGTTTTAGATTAATGTTTTTAGATGGATTCTTACTAATATCATACCGTGATTAAAAGGAGTTATATTCTTGTTAGGAAATAAAAATATGTTTATTTATACAAGGGTATGG
Source organism: Viscum album (assembly GCA_963277665.1). Taxonomy (NCBI): domain Eukaryota; kingdom Viridiplantae; phylum Streptophyta; class Magnoliopsida; order Santalales; family Viscaceae; genus Viscum; species Viscum album. The sequence goes on from OY728150.1 coordinate 356,169,615, forward strand.
TTTTAAGTATTTATGATTTAAAAAAAAATTAAGTTATTATTTATATATAATAGGTGTTATGATTTTATAGAAATTGAAATCACTCACGTATTGATCCATGGATAGTGGTTCACTGATTCGGGATAGGTTTAGTTTTGTTGGGGATAATCCTTATCTCAAAAATATAAACAAACAAATAAAAACCATTTTTCATCAAGATCCTAAAAATTCATTTCGATCAAATAAATCAAAAAATATAGAATATTCCTTGTTTTGATGATTCTGGTTTGTTCACAATTATTAAAAAATCACGATGGGGATCTATAAAAAGTAATCATAAGGCTCATTATTTTGATGATATTTGTGGTTGGTACTAATAATAAAATTTCTAAGTAGTATTTCCACTTTCTTATGGTCTACTAGAACCAAATATTATAAACTATTTGGGAATTAGCACATTAGTTTAATGGTTTTCACTATAAAATTTTTAATACCACCTCAAGGTGTTAAATTCAATTTTAGGATTCAAGGATTCAACTAGAAAGATTCATATCATTGAAAATTTGAAAAACACATTCTAATTAAATATCCCAAAACATTCATAAAAATATAAACTATTAAATCCATTACCCAAATTTTTTAAACATTTAATTATTCATGATGAAATTTTTAACAATTTAAAATTTTCATAAACAGTAACCGAAACTCATTTAAAAATATATCGGTGATGTCAAAACTTTTAATTATAGATCTCAATGTGTAAGAAAAAATATATATTATCATATAATGTTTGTGCTTCCACAGATAGAAAAATGGAATAGTGTACTTTACTATAACTTTATTTACTTCATCTCAAACCGTGATAAGAATAATTCCATAATGTTGTGGTTTTGATTTAGATTATATTTCTATCAATATCTATCCTTAACTATAACCCCATTGATGTAGTGTACATTCAACACATATCAAATCATATGTAATAACTTGTGAAACCATCCTAAAAACACTTTAGATATCCTTGAATAAAAATTTATAGAAAGGATTCAATTTGATATCTATAATTGATGTATCATATATAATAAATTGTGATAATTTATACAAAACTCATTTTTATATCATTATAAAAATTTATTATGACTCTAAAAGTTTTATAAAAATAATTTATAACAAAACATAATATTCATTCATTTAGAAAAAAATTGTTACCCCGTGGATCGGTTAGGTTTTAAGAAGAATCTATCATGATTTCGATTATATGTGTTCAGAAGGAGAGATTCTAAAAATCAGGCCTCAACCATAAAGGAAGCATATAGAAGCAGAAGTATAATGGAGTTTTTCTGAAAAAAAATATATAGTTCAAAAATAAGTAGATAAAGTTTTCATGTCTAGATGATGGAGTGTGAAAGAACGATCTTTCATAAGAATAACTTTATAGGTGTTACATAGGGTGTTCTCAGTGGTTTTGAAAATGGGTATATGTGAATAATAAGAGGGTGTATGATATTAACATGCAAAACTCATATTATAATATATATTGAGGAAAGGAGGATATGATAAATCAATGGTGACCAAGATAAGTGGTTGTTCTCATATATATTATAGATGGTGGTGGAACTGGCTGAACAGATGGTATCCAATATAATTAGGATTAGAAAACTTTTATGCATGATATCTAGTGATCTAATATCCAATAAATTTTCCATTTTTTATTATAATCTTTTATTATTATTTTTTAATGAAATAATTTCAGTTATCCTATAGATATTGGAATAATATTTGAACTACATAAACTCTATTGTTTGTGATTATTTTTTTCTTATGTTTCAGTAGTGGGTTTATTTCCAAGAGTTTTTTATCTTTCATTATGATGTGTGTCTAATTTATTGTTTTTTATCTAATTATATATTTAAAATAATTTTAATATTCATGATCATCTAAAATTATTTTTAATTTTTTCATATATTTTGTTCTTGATTTTTTTCATTCAGAAGTGATGGTTTTGAATCCCAACATGTGGGATTAAATCATGTGGTTAGGAAAGTCTTTGTAAAATTGGTAATTCACTTTTATATAACCTAAAATATTATTAGAATTTTAATTTTATAATGAGTTAAATATTTTGAAAAAGAATGATTTCAGAAGAATGGATGATATGGGATTATATGTTAAACCAGATAAAAATTATTTTCTTGTGGATTAATACCTATGATTATCTGTTTCATGTTGATCTTTAGATTATTTTTAATGGAGTCAAACATGATTCTATGAAAAAAATTTATTGGAGATGATTGATTTTAAACCAGTTATAATGAAATTGATATTAATAGAAAAAGGTTTCTTCTATAACATTTGAATGGTGAAGACCGCGTTTCAGTTGATGAAGAACCTAGAGGATATATATGAGAATATGATATTACCTAAATCTATATAAATATATATATGAAATGAAATATATATATAAATATATATTAAAGTTACATTATGAATTACATGCGATTTTTACTTTTTTACGCAATATGAGATTATAGTAAAACAAAAAAAATTACTTTTTATTTTTACCACATAATATTTTATTTAATAAATTATTTCATAAACTTAAAGGTTTTGGTGTTTCATTTGTGTTTTTAAAATATATCATGGTCCATGGAATAACTCATGTGTTGAAATGCATGTGTTGATTCATGAATAGCCGAGGGGATTCCTTGAGTGATTTATAAATCCTAGTTTCATATTATGGAAATGTGTGTGGAATTACATTATGCTTGGACAAATATTCCCTAACCCCTATAATTATTTGGGATTCCTCCTTTGTATCAATGGTACTATCATAATGAGGATGATTTTGGTTCCTTATCGATGATCCATTGATTTAGTTGTATCCCATGGATACACCAAGGAGGGGTTTATTATGATTTTCAAATTAGTTGTATTTATCAAACAAAAAATGAATATGAAGATGATGGAGTGGCTATATCATTATAAAATATTCTTTGTTTTATATTTTTCTATATTTAAAGTTTTCTCATAGGTTTTATATATCACGAATGGATGATCCATGTACAATGTTTAAATCTGAATCATATATGTTTAATAACTGAAATTTGACTCCAGAAAAACCTAACAGTGGTTTTAGAGTGAACCCAAGGTATAGATTTTTAAAATCTATAATTAAAACAAAGAAAAATAAAAATAGTGTAGTTTTTTTTCATGTTTTATGAAAATTTTCAAAATCATATTATCCCTACATAGCTGGGGTACATACATGCAACAAATATAATACACTAAATAAGAGGATATATGTAAGGGTAACCAAGGAATTACCCATACATAGAGTGATCTATGTATGTTTCCTCACATGTTACCCTTATACATATTTGTCTATGTATGGGTCCCCTGGAATTACCCTTATGCAAGAAATGAAACTCAATGCTTACCTTTATGTGAAGGGTACACATTAATGTAATATATTTAGATTAACATATGAAAATAATGTGGGTAAAGGTAGTTTAAATGGGAAATTGGGTGTTTCAGAAGGCCATGTAACGATAAAACCTTGTGTACCTTACATGGTATTGGATACATAACCATAATAATTATATTTAAAATATCCCATAAGGGTAATTGAGATTTTATCAAAGATATGTTATGCTTGCCATATATTTACCCTTATCTGATAGAAGACTACGTAAAGGTAATCGGTAGATTACCTTTATGTGAGGTCTGTAGAAATGGATTACCATTATGTATCATTTCTATGTAAGGGTCAAGGCCTTACTACCCTTGAATATAAAATCTACATAATGGTTAATAGAGTATACCCTTACACAAAATCTCCATAACAGGTTAACAAATATGTATAGACTCTGTGTAAGGGTAAATAATGTATACCATTAGGCAGGAATGGGTTCCTAGATAAGGGGAATCTGAAATTTGGTTAAATTTTGTTTTTATTATATTAATTTGGTTTAATGGTTGGTAAAATGTTTATAAATAATTAAAAAATATATTTTGGGATACTTTAATTTGTAAAAGTTCTTTAAATTAATTAATTATATATTATTTATAATTATTTACATTTTTATGATACATTTATATTCCGAAATATTAAAGGTAAATATTTAAATACCTTTTAAATAAATTATAAAGAAATTATTATGATCTCAAAATAAGATTTCTTATTTAGAGATCATAATAAATAATTTATAAAGGGTTATAATTTATGAAATAAATCCAAATAATACAAAAAAATTATATTTCGATTAGGAATTACTCATAATTAATTAATTTTAATTTTTCAAAATGAAAAGGTACTTTATTTTGATATTATTAAAGAGACATCAAAAGTATTTTTTTGAGTGATATGGTCTTGGTTTAAAAAATATAACATCTAGGAAATTAATAGTATATAAGTATATTACATAATATAAATTGGATTATAAAAAGTATATAATTCAAGATATATCATATATTAAATATTGAAATTTAATCTAATGATAAATATGATAGAGTTCATATTTAAATGAATATAAAGGGTTCATATTTAAAATTATAGAGCTTCCATAATGTTAATTCTAATATATATAAATGGTTTCATAATTTTCCTTTATTTAAAAATATTTCAAAAATATTTATCTGAAGATTAAATATTTGATTTGTTTATTTATGTACAAGTTATTCCCTTCTATATTATTTTTTTTTTACATTTTTTGAGAAATTTTAGAATTATATATTCTTTAGTTTAAAATTTTAAACAACTTCTAGAATGGATTATTTCATTTCATACTAGTATTGACTATATAATGTATTTGATTTTTCATCTACCTTGACCTCTGTTTGTAATTAATTTTATGAACATGTATTTAGTTGTTGAATATAGTTTGTACATATTATGTGTTTTATTTATAATGAATATCATTCTCTCTTGATTAAATTATCCTTAGATAGGGGGTCATGGGTTCAGAATACCTACCTACCTAGAGGTTCATCCCATGTCTCTGCTAGTGAATGGGATTTGTTATCTATAAATTTTGGCTTACTCATGAGGATAACCCTATGATATTTTAAGAAGTTTCTATTGGTACTAAAAATGAATTTAAATATTGGAACTTATGGTGATGAAACCAATCAAAAAACGTATATCATTTCAAAGTATTTGACTTTACTATTTGTTGAACCCAAACAAACTTACTGAACAAAAGTTATAGTCATTTGAAGATTAAATTTGGTAAACTTCCACCAAAGGGTGCTTCAATAATGAATTATATAATTTCAAGAAACTAAATATATCACAAAACCCAAACTTCTGTGTAGAGGGAAATTTTTAAATTAATTTATCATAGTGAAATTCAATAATTTGTGAAACTAAAGCATTCATAAAGATTTTAATTCTTCATGAAGCATATATTCTAATGGACCTATCACCTATAAGTACCTCCATCTAGTAACATTTTCAAGGGGAATACATGCTTAACTATGATATCATACTCTCAATTCAAGAAACATGAATTATTTTTTTGAATTTGAGTTTCTCATCACCTCAATGGACTAGTCATTTTAGAGTTATCCCACACATTCCATTCCATATATGATTAATTTTTTTAGGATGTTTCAAGAAACATACAACCATGAAAAACATTGTTTTCATAAGATTACATAGCTTTTAAAACTAAAATTTTCTTGAAATTAAATTGTTTAATGAAATATAGTTATTTATTTCTAGTTAGATCTCTCTTTTCTCTTAAAATATTTTCATGAAAGTTAGGAACCTTCAAAAAACATGTATCTTTTATGAAACCCTTCACTCTAGTATACAAATTTTTCATATACTATTTCATGTAGTAGAGGTTATTCTCCCTCGCACCCACTCAGGGTGAATGTTGGATTTTGGTCACTTACCTCTGGTTCAGTACCTTTACTATAGTAACTGACCCCTAGGAAATATGAAGAGTAACACCATGATATTTTCAATCCAGGTCAGATACATTTTCGGTTGTGAGATATAAAACCCCACCTCTCATCATTGATTTTATCATGAGTCAGCATACTCCTCATGGATCCCCAAAAAAAGTATGAGTTGAGTTATTAGTATATTTTTTATTCATTTTGAAACAATTTGATAAAGGCCTCTAGGTTTTCTAGAATACCAATAGTCTATATACTCTTCTACACTCCTAAAACATCATGATTTGAGTTATTCCTCTTTTCTTGTTACTTGTTCCATTAGTCGAGATACTCCCCTTTGTTTCCTTGATTACCTTGAGTCAAAATAATCCTAAAAACATTCCTAAAAACCCAACACCAAGCTCATACATAAAAATGAATTACAAAGACAACCTCATTATAATTCCCACACCATCCATTGCTTGGAATCTCTCACCCACTGATACTAGATACAATGCGTTAAACTGTAGGGTACCCTATGTGAATTTCATATGATTATTTTTAATAAAAGAATTATTCTCCTTATTTTCAATGAATATGATGCCTCATGTATTGATCATGAGATGTCCCCTAAGTAGTACTCAGGTTGATCCTCCTGAGGTTTAATCTACAATGATACTCCATGACTTAGTATCGGGTTATGATTACATTGTGTCTTAGTATTGGGTAGAAGGAATGGGTAGGTTGTTGTGTATGCCCCAATAGAAAAACCATACACATGAATTTAAATTTTGTCCTTACCCTATGAAATGAACATGAGATTCCGTGTGTGATAAGGGAATTATTCATCTAGTAATAAACATGAGATACCTCTTATGATTAGTGTGAGATGAAACCAAAATCCTCCAAGAAGATTCCACATAAATTCCCTTATAAAACTCTCACAACTCATTAGTATCACCCAAGTATCCTAGTTGTGTAAGCCCCAATCAAAAAATTGTTTACCTGTAGTATCATCCATACAAATTTCATGCCTAAACCACAATCATACCATTGTTACTCCATATTTTCCCCCAAGTTTCCATGTTTCCTAAGACACATTTATACCATCACCACTCCATTGAATCACCTGGAAAATTTCCATGCGTAAGCCCCAATCATAAAATTACTACTCCATGGATCAGACTATTAACCCAACTTCATAAGCCCCAACCACTCCATCACTAATCTATGGTAGTTCCCTAGATGATTCCTTGGGTAATTCCAAATCACAACATCAATGTTCCTAGAAGCACCCAGTTATCTTCCACACATAAGCCCCACAAATTTCATTAATGTTCCATAGTATCACCTGACTAGTCCAGTTACATAATCCACAATTATACCATTACTAATTTATAGTTTAGCAGAGCATCTTCCATATGTAAGACTCGATAACATCACTGTTATTCGTAGAAGAACCCAAGAATCTCTAATGTGTAATGCTCATTCCATCCTTTGATTTCATTCCTTCCCTGAGATGATCTTCTTAACTATACATTGATAAACGGCATGCAATGGTCCTATCATACCACCTTAAATTTTGCACTCAAACTGTATTGTTTTTTATCCTCATTACCTAACAAGGTATGTGGTAATACTCCATGACTTTCAATCCCAATATACATGGGACACCTCCAATTAGTTCAATCATAATATCCCAATACCACCCTAGGTATTTCTATTATCCCCCTTAGGAGGAAACAACCCTAATGTGTGATCTCATTCCCTATGGGAACATAATTAAACTCTTCCATCCCTACATAATTTCCCCAATGGACCTTGATGACACCATCTGATTTTAACCTATACCTAGACCAATATGAAATAAAATTTTACGGGAAATGACCCAACAAGATTCTAAAATCATGACCTATTTTCCTCAAGATATAATACCATTGAAAATGACCCTACAATACTTTAATCCTATGATAATTTCTCCAAAATACTCTAAATAAGTGATAGTGTTCCCAAAAGACACTAAACATGTTACTATACTAGATTTATCATAATCTATACCCTATATTATGAAAATGTTATCCCCAAGGAAAAAATTCTCTGATTCCTTACATGCCCAGAATAGATTATCCCCTGACATACATGAGATGACTTGGGTATATAAATCTAAGATTCCATATATGTGAGATTCCATTGATTTTGAAAGAAGATGACTTTATAAATACCCAACACATCCAACATTCATAGATGTAGAGATGTGTCCAATGTCACCATCTGCTCTAACCATAGGTAGTGGCACATTCATGTAGAATCAGTGTAATTATCTGGTGACCATCTCGATGTGGAACTGGGAATGAGTTTTATGAAGAAGACTAAAATCTACATGGGAGTCCCCAAATAAGAAATGATATCCATGAAAGAAATATATGGATGGAGGAAAAAAAATCTCACCATCCAATTCAAGTTATAGAGAAAAAATCATCCACCTTGGTTATAGAGGCCCACCACCTTTGGAATGTGTGAATACAAGGAATTGAAAAGCACATCACCACCTTGATTTGTGGTCTCATATTAATGATTCGGAAGAAAAAAATTAAACCTAACATAAATATCCTCTCCATTAACTATGATCATATGAACAATGATGACTATGTCCAGACCTAATAATCCCCAATGTTAATACCACCTCCTTCAAGTATCAGATGATGAATAATATTGGGTGTTTGAAGACGTTGAATCTTTGATATAGTGTCATTTATAAACTGACAAAAAACTTATAGGGTGAATTCACAAACATTACCAATTTAAACCAACATCATATATATTTTCATGGAAAGCACTTCCATCGATCCCCTTAGACCAATGAGGTAGGGTATATTTGGATAATTCTATCCCCTTCTACGACCTAGGAGTCACCAACGTTGGATTCCACCACTCAAAAGAACCACCAATATAGGGATTCTCAACACAGAACTATGGGAAGGTCAATCATATCCCTAATCTGGTTTCTCTAGACCATGATCCATAGTTCCAGTGATGAGGGTAGGTCAGTAGTCTATCTCTATGAGATGACACTTGGACAGTCTTTCACACCTCCCTTTCACCGCACATCCATCCATCCAGTGATAGAGGCTTCTACAGCTCCTAGGTCCCCTCACCCCAACCATCTGAAAGCATAGGTTTCAATGTATACTTTTATCCCTCACCATGTCTATCCAGTGATCTGGTATTCCCTACCTCCTTGGAACTATCTCATAATCTATTTTGAGATATCGGCTTCCATAAAACTATGGATCCCTCACCCCCATCAACCTAGCGAGATAAGTTTTCATGGATCTAGGTTTTCCTCACCCTTTACAAATGGAGAAACAGTCTTCGACAACTCCTAGGAACCTTAACCCTATCCATTTGAAGATAAAGGCTTCCATGCATATGGAGTTCCATTTCCCTTTCTATCTGATGACATGGACATTTTTAGCTCTTGGAAAGAATATAACTACACTGCGGACGATATAGGCCTATTTGGATCCAAGTTGTAGTCTCCCCATATATTCAGTGAGATAGGACTCCATGGATATAGGCTTCCCTCACCCCATCCATATAGCGAGATAGACTCCCACGAATCCTAGGCACCCTTTCCCCCACCATGGTGAAACATGCATCTATAGATTCTAGAACCAACACTCGAATTCTTAAATGGATTTTTTTTATAAAAAAGAATCTCATTACTAGTCCACCAAGATTGGATGACATCCTTCCACTAGAAAAATATCTTAGGAGAAACTTTACATTATATAATCATCCCAGTTCCTTTAATGTCACAAATATCACTTTAGGGAAACCCATTAGAGTCACCATCTCCATGTTTGGGGAAGGTCGTCATCCATTCTCGGTAATGGGATACACTTATATCCATTTTACAAATGGTAGTTTCCATGCATGGGGTAGGTCATTGTCCCTATTATTAGAGAGATCACTCTAATAGATCATTTATCCCCTTAAATCCTTATCACAGTCCCTATCATCCCAACCACTACATGGAGGGGGTTTATTCATATGACTGGGATCAAGACCCCAACCATCATCCTTGAATGTTGGTTTGGATCTCCATATTTCACAGCCTATCAACTTCCATCATGGAGTTCCTCCCCATAAATAATATCCACCGTGGAGGTCCTACCCATGAAATTAACACTGTCTCATGGAATGTTCCGAAAGAAATAATACCACTCACAATTACAGAACATCTATGCATATATTGAAGGAATTTTATCTTAATCCTATTATATAATCACAAATTGTCTTCTAGGAACCCAAAACATCAATAATTAGATGATATGACCATGCATCCACCTCCACAACCATTGGGGGAAACGTCTAGCCTAGTCGAGTGCCACCATTTTAGATAATACTATCTAAGAACGATGTTGAATCCTATGTCATATGAGTATGATATCTCCCCAAATAGGTTAATTATGTGTGGAATAATTCCCCACATAATCCTAGTGTCATGAATTAAAATACATAAAGATGTCCATGTATCATGATTTTAAACTGCAAAACATCTTTCATCCTTTTTGCATGACATTAATCCCCCAAGAAACAGTGACCCTACATGCATGACCTAAAAAGGCATATCAATCATCCTTACTGTAAACATTCAAATTAAAAACAACATTGGTCTTATGTGGAAAGAAATAATGGGACATTATACATAATTTATTCAAGATGTTAAATTGTGCAAAATATTTGGTCTTGCATGAAGGACCACAAAAGGAACATCCTGCATCCCATTCACATAACATATAATTGTGTGATACTTAGGCCCTTGAATGAGAGGCCCTTCTTTGTCAGTTTATTTCATCCACCACACCACATAACAAGACTACACGAGGCTTTATAATGAATTCCATGGAATATATAGATAGACACATACAACATATCTTAGGTATAGCCCAATCCTGGGCCAACATCAAGACATTCATCCTCAATGATGGGTTCAAATTTCACCCAATGATACTCCCTTTGTAATGTTCGGAGACAGGGTTGAGTAAGACCTTTGGTGTTGGGGTCCAATTTATCATTCCCAAAATTCATCTCCACACATCAAGTCCTCATGAATTTCATCCCCTGTTATCAATAAAATATAATCAAGCCCCATAATGAATATGGTTCCTAGAAAACATGGATCACCTCCCATCCAAGGAACCTACCTTGAAGGATATTCTATTGGCATATGATTGTTCCTTTGTTTTGAACATAGTCAGTGGTCGATAATTAATTTTATATACCCATACCTAACAGGTGTGGTTGTTGAAACTATGTTTCAAATGTGGTCATAGGTTGTTCACTACCCATTTTCTCCTCCCATACTATCAATATTTTAGAATTAATGATTTACTTATTCCACATCCTCCCTTGTTATAGTGGGGTCTTCACCCCCAAGGTATCATTACCAACGAATTCTTGCACATTGATTATGAAATTAAATGTTTTTGGAACCCTCCCAAGATGTATTATCACCTCTATCATCTTATCCCTTATGAAAATGAAAACTCATTCCATGCCACTTTTCCCACACCAAGCCTAGATCATGTGGTCTTAAGAGACTCCGTAGGGCCTCCCCCATCAGTGTTGGGACACACCAACATTGAAAAAAGAATTTCTACCTTTATTCCATGAATAATATCTATAAAGTGTGTTCATCCTATCTTTTATATGTTCCATGTTACACAATGCCTTGATGGACATCTCTTCATGTTGGGTTTATACTCTTTTATATAGCACGAATATCTTGAAGACACATCCCCCCATGGGTCCAAGAATCAGGAAGTTAAAATGTTTACAAACCCTTGGTCCAAATATCATGAGTGTAAATGGTTTTCAAAAAACCTAGTTGATGCATCATGAACATAAACTATTTCCAATTCAGGGTTCCATGCATCATAGCCTTAAACTATTTTCAAACACTAAGTACAAACATCATGGATTTAAACTGTTTTCAAATACTGGTACAAATATATACAACCTTGATCTACAGTATTACCATTCTTAACGTAAGATGGTAAATTGTCTTTCCTACATCCTTAAAAAATACATTCAAAATCAGGATCTATATTATCTTAGTATGACACTAAACTGCAAGATATCATGAACCCTCAATTGAGAGGGTTCCCCCTTCCCGTGTGTCTTTATCCTACCACACCATTCCCTAGAACTACATTTTTATTTATTCCCCATTTAGTGGGATACGCATTGACACCTGTACCCCTATCTTTGGCTCCAAACACAAATCCACCCCATGAGGTGAGATCATCTTTTATATTACTATTCCCCCATGACATAATATCATGTTGTGTACATTAATTATAGTTATAAACTCACTTCAACCTCAACACAAGTCTATCATGTATAACCTTAAACTAAGAATACCAACATCCTTATCTCGTGACATTAAACTACAAGACAATTTCCTACACACATGATGTAATATTATGCGAAAACATCCTAACAAAATCAAATTAAACTTTGGTATATCCTATGTGACGAGTATAGGATTCATTGTGGGGTGTGGTGAGATTCCTTAGGTGAAAAATTTGGGAACATACCCCCTCCAAATAGGGAGCTTCCATGCGTAAGCCTCTGTAATACTATATTGTCTTAGCCAAATGATGTTAAAAAATATGGAACCCTGATCAAAGACATACAACCTTAAACTATAGAATCCACAAGTCCTCATTGTTTGAAATTAAACTGCATGTTCAATTTCCATTACATGATATATTAAATTTCTTTTTCAATGTTCCTCTCAAGTGACATAAGACCACATGAAGAATTGATTCCTAACATGAGCGATCTCCCCACCTTCTCGCATAGGTCATATAATAATCATCATTATGGAACTACATATTTCTTGATTACCATATATTAAACTAAACATAGTGATGAATGTATTTATTATCCTAGAACCATACAAAACATCATCCTATTCTGGGGCCTTACATCATGGTAACACACCTACTCCCCACATAGAAATATTCTCATACATTGCATTCGATCTCATTGTAAAATCGATCAGATAGTGTTTAACATCCCACATGAGTATCCCAAAATATCCACATCCACACTTCATCAAATCCTTGTTTTGGTACATCATCACAATATCTATATGAATAGGACCACTAATGGAAATGGTTCCTATCCAAAATGGCTTAAATTCCATCCCATGCACACACCTCCTAGGATCCCTACCAATAGATGATAGTTCTCCTGTTTCGAACATAGTCAACGGTCGACCCTACATTTTCACCCTTTCCTTGACTAGTGAAATTGTGGAATCTATGATTCAATGATAAAAAATAGTCATTTCTTATCGATTGAACACCCATTTTCATAGTATGGGACTCAAAATTTAGGATTTACCCCCATTTACAACACCATTGTTTTGGTGGTGTTTCATCTCTGTTGGTGTTGTTATAATTGGAATTTATGTATGATTAACGTTAATACTATTGGAACCTTCTTAAGTTGGATTATTTTGATCCAATTTGTGCTCTACCTTATGTAATATAGAACTACCTACCAGTCCTTTTATCTCATACTAAGCATGGATCACATAGGATTATGAGTCTTGGTGAAATTTTCCCCCAAAAACTGTTGAGATGCTCATGCACCCACAAATGGACTATCACCCCTCAAATGGTTATAATTCACTAACCTTAAACTAGAAGTAATAGTTTAAATATCATATCCCTAATGTTTTCTAAACTAATGGGTCATTCTCTATGATGTTAAAATATTAGTATCCACTTTTTATCTTAGCACCATGACCTTTAATTTTGTAGCTAGCCTCTATCTATATGATATTTAAACTAAAGAGATTGATCCTTATTATCACCTAAGAGGATAGATCCACCCACATACCCCCATTCACACTTCAAAAATTGGTCCAATTCACTCTATATTGTAGAACTACATGTGTCTTGATTCCCCATTTAGTGGTGTAGGTATTGACACCAAGACCCCCTATCTCTAACCCTACCGTAGGTATCCCCATCATGTGAGACCTTGTTATCTAGCATTCATACCCCAAATATCTATTTATAATAGGGTTTTTTCATTTGGAATTGGGAATCATTGGCCCCCTCTTCACATTGGGTTTTCTCCCTTTTGTGAGGAATGAACATCCACAAAACATGTTTTACCCTTAGTCAAATATTTTTTACCTTAAATTGGTAGAAATATGAGTCAAAAAATTATGAACTTTAGATATATGAAACATTATCACAAGTGGACCTCAATATGCATATATTTTTTCTCAATTATGAGGCTTGATAAAACTAATTCTTCCTTATTTCACTATATTATGACTCAATAGGAATTCCCCTTCAGGTGTTCATCTCCACTACCCTGTGTTATAGAACTATATTTTGAGTGATTCCCTATTCAGTGGGATACGTAGGGATGCTATGATCTCCAATATCATGCCCATCCATAAACCCTCTCACCGCTCATGAATTTATTTGGCACCACATGTCCCACAGTGGAGCTTTTAACCTTGACACATAGTAAGGTGGTGTGACACTCAGATAGGGGTTCTCCATGTTATATGACATTAAACTAGAATCCTTGATCCAAGAATCATGAACATAATCTATTAGTAGTAATCAACACATATTCCCCTGAATAGTAACTTATCTGATCAGATTATAATGACCATAAACTTCCCAATAATTGAGCCATAGATATATATTATGTTGAATACTGATAATGAAAATCTATGAAAAAGTAAATGTTCATCCTCCAAGACACCCATGAAATGTGTGCCAAAGTGAGGGTATGAATGGAATAGGTAAAATTCCATAAGAAATAGTCATTGAGCTTCATAAAATTAATTTATATGCTCTCTATAACCACTAGTTTAGTTAATTGTTAGCGGAAAACCTTCACTCCAACTAATTGATGAGGTCCTACATCTGGTATGGTCCTCTAGGTTCCACTATTATACATCCCAGAATGTCAATAGAGTGACTTATATCCATATCTTAATCATATTAAATTAATATATATATCACCATGGTCAAATCTATATGAACTTAAAATATATAAACCACGTTTCTTCACCTTATGGAATTAAATTGTGCATTCAATTTTCTTGCAACAAGAAGTTAAACATCAGTATTCATTTAATCATTTCATAATGTATAACTAGAAAATACTTTAACCCCTCTCCATATAGGAAAAATTAAGCCTTAGGTGTGGGTCATCTACAATATGACTCAATTTTCATGACTTTCAGTAGGTAATGAAGATGATTCCCCCCATTGGAAGGTGATTATGTCACTTAATGAAGCTAATATTTCCAATAAATGTTCAAGGAACCACTATGGAGTAATCCTCGATGTGTTGGACTCCATTTAAACATTTTTTCAATTTACCCCCACTCTGTGTCTTCCTAGTCATAGATCCCTTCCATCTTACACATTAGAATTATTTCCCCTAATGATGACAATGTCTGGCTAAATAGAATTACCTCTCATCCTAGGTACACTTATGAAATTATTTTTTTATGAAAAATGGTCATGCCTCAAGTTTTGAACATGGTAAATGGTTGACAGTCATTTTAGTGTCCCCATTCATGGTAGTGTGATAATTGAAACTTCATTTAAATGTAGGTCAGTAGTTGTCCTTAATTTGAATGTCACCTCCCTTTGTGTTCTTAGCCTTATACATCTCGACTAAAACCTTCCATTACTCCTTTATTTGGGTAAAATCAAAAACCCCCATCATTACCCCACTTGCGCACTCGATTTCATTATAAATAAAGTCATATGTTCATATTATCTCTATATGATCATCATCTTCCTAATGGGGACATTCCCAATGGTGATCGATGAATCAGTTTGATCCCAACATATCCACCCATGTCACTTTCGTGTAAGTGAATGATCTTCTATTTAAATTTTATTCTTAATCCAAGTATGACTCACATGGGCATAGATATTTTTGTTGATTTTTTCATTAACATTATATAGATATAGTGAACCTCTTGGTACGAATTTTTTCTTATTAATTTCTTCACAATCGTGTATGGCTCACCCTCCTCATCTTCATTCGATCCTATTATGAGGGGGTTCATTTTTTTCATTGAAGTATTCACCCAAATATTGGTCCAAATATAGAATACACCAATCAAAATTCATAGTTTGTTTTATATATTTTTATCTGATGAGTAGTGGATACCAAATGGACATAAAAATAAAAATGTATTATTATTCATTGTTAGAATTAGAAAAACATATATAAATGGTGATTCTGGAATAATGTACACAATTTCACATAACCCAATCTTTAACAAAACCCAAAATTACCTAGATTTATTAATAATTTATGAATTTTCTTTTCATAAAACTCAATATTTCAGGAAACATAAACTTTCATGTATATGGTAATCCTTCCGAAAATGTATATTCTAATGATATTGGTTCCTATAAATACCCCCACTCAATTCACCATTTAATGGGGAGGACGTGTCAAGCAGTGATATCACACTCTCAATTCAAAAAACTCTAAAGATTTTCACAAATTCATGAAACTAATTACCCTTTGAGACTAATCTTTCAATAATTCCTTTCCCTTCCTTATATAGGTATGTGTTTTAGGATGTTTAGTGAAATATTCAACCATGAAGAACACTATTTTCATAAAATTCTATACCTTAATAAATTAAAATCCTTATGAAATGGATTTATACACATCTAGTTGTATCCCTAGTTTAACTAAACATACATTTTTATAAATTTTAAGACATTTATAAAACCCATATATTCCATGAATCCCTTCTCCCGTGTCTCCAATCATCTCACCCACTGATAAATACAATAGGGAATGTGACCCCACATCCCCTCTCGAAAATAGTACCAGGTTGTGGCCCCATCCATTCAACTAAGTCCCTTTATTACCATCACTAACCCCTATGAAATATAGATAGTATCACTATAATCTTTTTAGAACACATCATGGATATTTTGTGTTAAGATATATACAATCCAACCTCCCATATCATATGTTACCATGATTCCACAAACTCCTCCTAAATCCCTAAAATAACTTCATTTGAGTTATTTCTCTTGGTATATTCATTTATCCACAAGATGAAGTAGTCCCCTTTGATTCCATGAATACCATGAGTCGAGATACCCCTCAAAACTCTCAAAAACACCCTGTGTCAATTGATTCTTCTTGGGATGTTCCTTAGCCATGGGTCGAGAAAATCCCATTGGTTTTCTCGAATAACATGAGTCAAAATACACTTCGGGAAATTCCTAAAACCCAAATAGAAATCTCATCTATTTAAATTAAAAAAGGGTTTTCCTTAGCACAAGTATTATACCAACCAATTCTATGCATCTCACAGCTACTCTACCCAGCTAAGTTATGTTATACTGTAGTATACCCAATTTTAAGAGTACATGATGCCTCTTCTGACTAGCATGAGTTTCCTTATGTCTCAATCATAAGATGCCTCATGTGATGATCATGGGACAACCCCTAAGTAGTCTCCATGTGCTTCCTCCTTGGTTGTAAACACCAATCATGCTTCTTGAACCATAAGTAGGTCGATATTCATTCATGACCTAATATGATAAAGAATTATTGGGAAGCTCAATGTGTAAGCTCCACACACAACATTATTACACATAATGTTAAAATATGGCCTTACCATAAGAAATTACCATGGTATTACATATGAAATACATATAAGATCCCTAGTGTATTAAATATGAGATGCCTCATATGATTATGATGAGACGATACTGATACCCTCCAATCATTATCCACACATAGCCCCAATCATACCATCACTACTACATATAATCACCATGGAAGCCCGGTTGTGTGAGACTAATCATACCATTGCTGCTATGTAGCATCACTTGGACTTCTTCCATGAATATCCCCAATCATTCCATAACTACATCATATCATCACACAGGAATCCAAGTTTCATAATCTAGAATCATTCCATTGCAGATCCTTAGCTACACCTCGGACTCTTCCACGTGTATTCCACAATCATACAATATCTACTCCTAGAATCACCTAAGTAGCCCAGTTGTGTAAGACCCAATTAAACCATCGTAGTTCTATAGTAGTACCCAAGAAACGTCTACACATAATCACTAATCACACTATCAATGTTTCTAGGAACACTCAAGAACTTTCTATGCATAATCCCTAATCATACCATCGATTCTCCAAAACATAACCTAGAAAACATAGTTATGTGAGGCCAAATCATACCATCACTACCCCATAAAAATCACCCATGAGGCATCCATGTGAAAGACCCATTCACCCAACTATTTTTCCTTATATCACTGAGCCATCTAACATGTTTAATCCCAACAAGAGCCCTTGTTACCACTCCATCCACGGTGCGAGAATCCATATACCATAAAATTAAACTACATGGACCATTAATCGCACATGACTTTAAACTATTCCGTCAAACTATGTGTGTTTTGATCCCTATCTCATTATTGGGTACCTAGGGAACTTCCCAGATATTCAATCCTGATATAGATAAAAAACATTATTTATGTTCAATCACAATATCCCAACACCAACATAGGTTTATCTAATTTCCCCCTAGTATACGATGACCCTGAAGTGTGATCTCCTTAGCCATGGGAACACACTAAATTTAAACCATTAAAAAATAAATATCCAAATGGAAATTAGCACGTCCAAATTACTTTATCCTATACACAGACCGATACATAAAAAAAGTGTATGGGAAATGTCCCCAAAAGATTCTAAACCGGTGACGTGGTCCCTATAAGAATATATACCCCATAAAATATCCCTAAAATACTATAAAAATTTCATAATGTTCCCAAAAAATACTACACCTATGAAAATTTCCCCAAAAGGCCCTAAACATTATACCCTAGTATATATATCAAAATATCAACCTCATTTGATGATGATGGGATGTTTGGGGAAACAAATCCTTGAATGCCTCACCCCTGGTGAAAATTACTCAAGATATATAGGGGGTACCTTGGGTATCTGCACCTAAAACACCTCATATAAGAGATTCCCTAGATTTATAGAGTGGGTGACTTTATATATTATCAACACAACCAATGTCCATTGACGTTCTAATGTGTCTAACTTCGCCATTATCTCCATTCATAGGTAGCTTCCCTATTGATTCAAACGTAGTGTAATGAATAGTTGACCACATTAAGATGGTGCTATGAATGAGCTTATTGAATATGACTCGATTTCGTGTGGGAGGCCAGGACTAAGCAATAAGTACCAAGGTGTACATAAAATGATGGAATTATATCGCATAATATTGTTTCTATTAATGATCAAACATCATTAACCATGATCACAGATGTAACGACCCGAAATTTTGATTAAATCTTGTTTCCGAATTTTGTGTGTTATTTTATTTTATTTTTTATACTCCATAAAACTGTTTCATTGGATAACATGAGTATAATTAAAATGAGATTGTTGGGTTTTTGACTGTTATATGACCATTGGTCAATATAACCGCTGTGAACTAAACGTTTTGATTTTTGCCTCTAAATACAAGTGATCTTGGTTAATTAATATAGAAAGAAGATTTGATGGCCTCACCCAGTAGTCTTAGACCGATCGAAGCCCATCTAATAGAACTTGGGAAGGAGGTAGTGTCACGACCCGTCCTCGGGGACCGTGCCGTGACTACCCCAAGCCCGCCTCCCATAGGCCAGGGGCTGGCGACTAGCACCAAAGGCGTAAATCCTGATAACTGGGAAGGCATTGCCTTTATAAAAGTACACAAAACACCATAGAGCACAAGCGGAAGCAAAACACTAAGTACAAAAGAAAGTGTTGAAAAGTAAATGGGCCAGAATACAAACCCAAATGAAAGTACAACTACAACTGAACAAAGTAAAACAGAAAAAGACAACAGCTGGGAGAAAGGAAGCAGCTCCTGGGTCGTCCTCGTCGGATCCTACCTGAAGGGTAGGTACAGATGGCACAGGTCCTGGTCGTCCACCACAGATCCTACCTGAAGGGTAGGTATAGATAGCCTCCTCAACGCTCTCTCCTGTCAACCTCCTCCGTGTGTCGTCTCGTCGTGTAGTCCACCTCCGGGTACCGTCCAGTCCGCGAACACTCAGCCTCTGTCAACACTGCCCGTCGTCTGCAACCAACACAACGAGGTGCGGGCATAGCCCGTGCAGGGGTGAGTATAAAGATACTCAGTAGGGACCCCGAGACCCTCAAGGTCTCACTAAAACCAACAAGGATAACCACAAAGAAGATCTCAACAGATAACCACTACTTAGGTATATGCCCATACATATACCTAAGTTATCAAGTAACCCATCTCAATCATGAGAAAACACAGGGATTATGAAATCAACGGATAACCACTACCCAGGTATATGCCCATACATATACCTAAGTTATCAAGTGACCCATCTCAATCATGAGGTAAACACAAAGGTCAAAATTCTCAGCTCAAACCAGGATTTTCATTATTGAAACCGTAACTGCCGAAGAACCTCGTCTCTAGAGTGTAAAGTGGTCCTGTCACGACTCTGAGGTACTTATCACTAACCTAAGACTGTTGAGGTACTCCTCCCGTTGAGTACCGCGGGCCTGCCACCTCACACAGTAGTGCTTCCCGCCATGGGTCTGCCACCTCACACAGTAGTGCTCCCCCTCATAGCCTACAGAGGTACGCCTCCTGTCGAGTACCACGGGTCTGCCACCTCACACAGTATTTCTCCTCCGCCTTGGGTCTGCCACCTCACAAAGTAGTGCTCCCCACTGGGCTATGAAAGTCACTCCGAGTCGAATCGGACAAGAAGTCATCAGGTCTCAGCCGGCTACACGGTCTCCGTACTCCGCAAGCTCGTCTTCGGGAGGGTCCGCTCCACGAGCTACTGGTCGATACTCCAAAACATCACAATTCCCACGAAGAAGTATCTCAAAGTACCTCCTCGTCACAGGGGTCTCAACACAACAGACGACGCGTCAATCGGACGTCCGGTCTGTGAGTTATTAGCCTTTTCGTCCTAGGGGCCCGGTTGGTTTCGTAAGCGAACCAACCCGGCCGTATCTCAACTGTACCCTGAACTCTCATAGGGTATACTCATAGGGACCGTTTCTCGACGAGATCACCAACGCCACTGACGGTTCGTCAAACGGACGTCTGGTCTGTAAGATATCATCTTTTTCCGTTCCAGGGGCCCGGTTGGATTTCGGGTACAATCCAACCCGGCTATAACCAAACTGCATCCAAAACTCGGGCGGAGGATGCCAAAATTTCCGTATCGTCAAGAGGAATTCAACGAAATAGACGGCGCGTCAATCGGACGCTCGGTCTGTGAATTATTGGATTTTTCGTTCCAGGGGCCCGGTTGGTTTCGTGAGCAAACCAACCCGACCGTACTCCGACGGCATCCAAACCTTGAGCGGAGTAATCCAAAAGATCTGTCTCACTTAGAGTAATTCAACAAAGTCGACGGCACGTCATTCGGACGTCCAGAACTCAAGTTACGAGCGTTTCTGCTCCGAGGGCCCGGTTGGTTTCGTGTACGAACCAACCCGGCCGTACCCAAAGTTCTCCGAAACCTTGAGTGTAATATACTGAAACGACCGTCTCGATCCAAGGATCGTGTTACCGCTGATGGCGTGTCGATCGGAGATCCGTAGCCCAATAAGTGAGCATTTGAATGGATAAGTCTGAGTACGGGGGGTCTGGGCCCGGCCCAGTACCCCCTGGGCCGACCCAAACCGGGTCGACCCGGCCGGTGGCGTGGCGGCGTGGCTAGTGCGCCGCATGTGCGCCGAGCGCGGGGAGCAAATTCCTTCCCCCCCCCCTTGGTTTCAAAACAGCGCGGCATTATGCCGCGCCTTGAGGAAAACGGCCCCCCACACGGGGGCCCGCTGCTTGGACGGTGCACGGGGGGCAATCCCCCCCCCTTTAATTCTCTAACGGCGCGGCATTATGCCGCGCCTTTGATGAAAATGGACCCCCACGTGGGGGCCCGCCGAAAAGACACCACCGGGGGTTTCGACCCCCGGTTTCTCCAGATCCCGGTCGGCCTAAGGCCGGCCGTTTTATTTCTTACGCGGAACCCTCGGGTCCTGCCTTCTGGTCACCGACGGCCTTCAAAGCCGGCCTCTTTTGCCGAACCGCCACGGCTCTGCTGCGGTGGGCTCCTCCGGCTGCTCCGTCGTGGCCCCTTCGGTCGCAGCTCTTTCTTGTTCGCCGGCGGCCGGTTTTCCGGCCGCTCCTTCCATCTATGTCGCGGCTCAAAGTCGCGGCCCTTGTTCGACAAGCACGCCACGACGGTGCCGCGTTCCTCCGCCGCAGCCCGACTTCGGTCGCGGTCTCTTCCGTCTTCAACGACGCGGTGCGACGGTGCCGCGTTTCTTCGTCCCATCCCATACCGGCCGTAATTTCTTCTTTTCCACGCAGTGCAACGGCACCGCGTTACCCCGCTCCAATGCGCATCAATTACAAGCACTAGGGAGGGGGGGTCGGCCATGTTTGTGCGGTCCGGCCTCCCTCCGTTAATCCGATAACAGTCGGTTATTTAAATCAAATAAGAACGCTAGAAAAGATGTTCAAGAGTACAAAAAGAAAACCCCTACCTTGGGTATAAGCCTATTGGAAGGAGGCGTCATCGTTCGAGGTTTTTCGCAGTATGGCGTCGCGAGGATGACGACGTCGAAGGGGGACGTCGGCGTTCGTCTGACTCGAGTGAAGGCGAAGCCGTCGTCACTCGCTACCCAATTCTGTTTCCGAGCTAGTTCATCGATCCGTTGACGATGAAGGGGAAGAAGAAGATCCGTTGAAGAGTCTCGCCGCAGAAGGGAAAAACGAGCGTTCTTCGTCAGAGGTGGCGCGTTCTTCGCGTTCTCCGGTGAAGGAGGAGGAGGAGAGGAAAACTCAGCGCAACGCTTCCCAACCCAAAAATAAAATGAGGCTAAGGACTTATTTTATTACTTTCCGCCAATGATTTCAAAATTCAAACGACGTAACCCTCACAATTAATTTCAAATAATTAATTGTAAAACTTAACTGCCCAATTAAATAGAGGCGTTAAGAAATTAAGGAAACGCGTCGGTTGACTTCGTTTAATAGGGGGTGCAGGTGCGTTACTTAAGAAGAAAAGAAACGGTGGGGCTCGTGTGGGTACCACCTCACAAATATTCTACCAAGTGGGTAGGATATTTTGAATTGCACCCTATCCGCTTCAACCCAGCTTAAGTAGCTTAAAGTGGTCTTTAAGCGGCTTTAAGTGAAATGAAATAAAATTGTTGTACAACTTTATTTTATTTCTTAACTTAAACCCCAAAAATTAAAAAGAACAACCGAGCAAACGCAACTCCGAAAGAGGCGTTTCTAAGCAAATACCAGCGCTGCGATTCCATCGGTGCCCTCGGAATTCGATTCCGAGCACCGGTTCAAAAGTTAGAAAAACCCGCTCGTTCGTTCACTGAACGTAGCCGAGCCAAACTTCAGAAATTGATTCCGGGCACACTGGGCCTCGGAATCAGGCGCCGTCAGAAACTGCATTCTTGTAAAATTCCAAAGAAAATTAAGAAAATAAAATTTCCTTGAAATTTCCGGGTCTTTACATTACTCTCACCTCAGGTCTTTACGTCCCCGTAAAGATTCAACACAAACTAGGGTCACAAAAGCGGTATTGAACACGCACCTGACCCTTCTGCTCCCATGTGCTCACCCGGAGGTTCCTGTACTGCCCGTTAAAGCGCACCCGAGGAATAGCCCGTCCTCGAAGGATCTGCTCCTATCGATCCTCGATTCCCACTGGAACCTCCGTGAAAGGCACTCCATCGCCATCGTCCAGCTCCTCATGGTCGAGGATATGCGAAGGGTCAAGCACGTATCTCCTCACTTGAGATACGTGGAAGTCATCGTGCACCTGGTGCAACTGAGGTGGATGGGTCAAGCGGTAAACCACCCCGCCTACCCAGCTGAGGACCTAGAAAGGTCCGTTGAACCTCAGAGATAACTTGCCGCCTTGGCCACATCTCCATAAACCTTGTCGAGGTGAGACCTGTATAAGGACGTGATCGTCATACTCGAACTCTAGAGGTTTCCAATTCCTGTTAGAATTGAAACTCAAACGACTGCTGCCACGAGGGTAAGGTTGACCGACTCAAGAGTGATAGGTCACACCCTCCTATGCAAGAGTTTATCTTGTGCTGCCTGGGGTTTCCTTTTCTCCGACCAAGGAAAACCCATCCCAACGTTGTAGTTAAACCACAACCTTTTTGCCTAATACCGTCAATTTGTGTATGAGCTGTGATTGCCCAGTACATACTCAAACCAACGTCGTAAGGCCTCGACGCTGCCACCAAGAGATTCCAACTGAAACTGTCGCCTCGAGGGTCTGACCACACTGTCGGCGTAAGTGTGATTATCGAGTCTCCTCCCAAGGTATCTCCAGACGTGAGGGTCAAGTCCACGGCTTATCGGAAACTCTAGGTCTGGGACAAGATTTTCGAAAGTGAAGAATGATTCATATCGACATCTGTTACTACAGCAGCTAATAGTGGACATAGACTATCCATTGAATCATTTTTAGAGCCATTGAGTCACACTCCTTGACCGCATGAAGCCGCACTCTTCCTTTGACCTCCAGATCCCTGAGCCTGGCGGGGATAACTAAGGCGGGTGGTTGTAGCATGTTAAGATGTACACCACCTCATGCTGCTCTCCTAGCTCTGCCTCCACGTCTGCCGCTTCGCAGACTAATCTTTCCTTTAAGCTTCCTCTTATGGAAACATTTAACATGCCCGAGTCTCCAAGACTGGCACTAGTTTCCTGTTTCTTACTGCACTGTGCAGTCTTCATCCGCTCCTGGATGATCTGCACCTTCTTTGCCTACGATCTGGAAGAGCTGCTAAAATTTCTCCTTTGCCGAAAAGAGAAACTCGGTCTCATCCCCTGGATGAACCACGCCCATTGCCTAATACAGTCAATCCTGAAATGAATGATGCATTCATGCCATGGATAACGTCGTAAGGCCTCGACGTAACTACTAAGAGATCCAACTGTCACTCTCGCCTCCAAAGGTCGAGTCACACTATCGGCATCAGTGTGAGGTCACTGGGTCTCCTCCAGTAGAAATCTCGAAAGTGAGGGTCAAGTCAACAGTTTAACCGGGACCACTCAGTATCAACCCAACAAAAGGATAGGAAAGCAAACAAAGATAAGTGTCTTTTTATTATTGCATCTCATAGTACAAAGACACGAATACAACAGCAAAATGGAACTAGAGTACAAGGGACGTATCCACTAGTTCCGCTCCTGTCCACCTACTCCTGGATCTCTATTGCCTTGTCCACTGCTCGGCTGTTGCTCAAGCACCCGCCGCTGCTTCTGCCTCGGTGGCTCCTCTAAAGCCTGCGGATCAACTGCACGAGGATTCGGATAGTCACGTGCCAGGTGACCCTTTCCGCCGCATTCATAACACTTCCTACTCCTTGTACGGCTGGCTCTGGCCCTCTTGGACCTCTGCATAATCTGTCTACTGCCCACAGATGACTTGGCTACTGATCGAAAAACACGCGGCAAAGGCAGCAGCTCCTGAACACGCTCGTGGTGTAGAGATACTGGCACAAACTCCACCCTGAAGAAGGTCTCTAAGTCTTCCCATGTGAAGGCCATCTCGTTACAAAACTGGAACAAGTGGCTCCGCCATCTGCCTGCTGCTGCCTGAAGAAGGCTGGCAGTAAAGATCACCATGAGGTCTTTCGGCGTCCCCACTAGTCTGAAGACTCTCACCACAGCCTCCATCCAATCCTCAGCCACCTACGGGTCCGTCTCTCCCCGGAACCTGGGTGGTCTCTGGCACTGGAACTCGTGCAGCGCGCTCAAGTGGCGTGTATCACCTACTGCTGGGGCTGGTGGCATCGGTGGCCCAACGTATGGTAGTACCGCTGGTGCCTCCGCTGGTGCCTCAACTGCAAGAGGGCCCTATACCGAAGGCTCATCGCTTGGCAAGCTGTCAGTACGCACGTCCCTCTGGGCTCTAGCTGGTCGTCCGTGAAAAGGCATCCTGAAAGAAACAACGTGACATGGTCAAACGATTATACCTGGTGAGCTGACCTGGTTTGAGCTGACATTTAAAAACTTCTGGAAACACACACGCAATCAGTGTTTTCATGCACAGAGTCGGAAATCGGTTGTCAGGGTCCTGGTGTATGGATACGTCGGCCGCCCGCACCAACACTGGACTCCCTAAACTGAAAACCACACTCGGTACTCTTAACATTATTGCTTCACAGAAAGGGAAAAAGATTAGAGTCCCAAGTTCTGCGGTAGAACCGAACCCCTCTGATACCAATTTGTCACGACCCGTCCTCGGGGCCCGTGTCGTGACTACCCCAAGCCCGCCTCCCATAGGCCAGGGGCTGGCGACTAGCACCAAAGGCGTAAATCCTGATAACTGGGAAGGCATTGCCTTTATAAAAGTACACAAAACACCACAGAGCACAAGCGGAATCAAAACACTAAGTACAAAAGAAAGTGATGAAAAGTAAATGGGCCAGAATACAAACCCAAATGAAAGTACAACTAAAACTTAACAAATTACAACAGAAAAAGACAACAGCTGGGAGAAAGGAAACAGCTCCTGGGTCTTCCTCATCAGATCCTACCTGAAGGGTAGGTACAGATGGCGCAGCTCCTGGTCATCCACCACGGATCCTACCTGAAGGGTAGTTACAAATAGCCTCCTCAACGCTCTCGCCCGTCAACCTCCTCCGTGTGTCGTCTCGTCGTGTAGTCCACCTCCGGGTACTGACTCGTCGTGTAGTCCACCTCTGGGTACCGTCCAGTCCATGAAAACTCGGCCTCTGTCAGCACTGCCCGTCGTATGCAACCAACACAACGAGGTACGGGCATAGCCCGTGTATGGGTGAGTATAACGATACTCAGTAGGGACCCCGAGACCCTCAAGTTCTCACTAAAACCAACAAGGATAACCACAAAGAAGATCTCAACAGATAACTACTACTTAGGTATATGCCCATACATATACCTAAGTTATCAAGTAACCCATCTCAATCATGAGAAAACATAGGGATTATGAAATCAACGGATAACCACTACCCAGGTATATGCCCATACATATACCTAAGTTATCAAGTGACCCATCTCAATCATGAGGTAAACACCAAGGTCAAAAGTCTCAGCTCAAACCAGGATTTTCATTATCGAAACCGTAACTGCCGAAGAACCTCGTCTCTAGAGTGTACAGTGGTCCTGTCACGACTCTGAGGTACTGCTCACTAACCTAAGACTGCTGAGGTACTCCTCCCGTTGAGTACTGCGGGCCTGCCACCTCACACAGTAGTGTTTCCCGCCATGGGTTTGCCACCTCACACAGTAGTGCTCCCCCTCATAGCCTACAGAGGTACACCTCCTGTCGAGTACCGCAGGTCTGCCACCTCACACAGTAGTGCTCCTCCGCCATGGGTCTGCCACCTCACAAATTAGTGCTCCCCACTGGGCTATGCAAGTCACTCTGAGTCGAATCGGACAAGCAGTCATCAGGTCTCAGCCAGCTACACGGTCTCCGTACTCCGCACGCTCATCTTCGGGAGGGTCCGCTCCATGAGCTACTGGTCGATACTCAAAAACATCACAAGTCCCACGAAGAAGTATCTCAAAGGACCTCCTCGTCACAGGGGTCTCAACACAACAGATGACGCGTCAATCGGATGCTCAGTCTGTGAGTTATTAGCCTTTTCGTCCCAGGGGCCCGGTTGGTTTCGTAAGCGAACCAACCCAACCGTATCTCAACTGTACCCCGAACTCTCATAGGGTATACTCATAGGGACCATTTCTCGATGAGATCACCAACGCCGCTAACGGTTCGTCAAACGGACGTCTGGTCTGGAAGATATCATCTTTTTCCGTTCCAGGGGCCCGGTTGGATTTCGGGTACAATCCAACCTGGCTATAACCCAAATGCATCCAAAACTTGGGAGGAGGATGCCAAAAGTTCCGTATCGTCAAGAGGAATTCAACGAAACAGACGGCGCGTCAATCGGACGCTCGGTCTGTGAATTATTAGCTTTTTCGTTCGAGGGGCCCGATTGGTTTCATGAGCAAACCAACCCGACCGTACTCCGGCGGCATCCAAACCTCGAGCGGAGTAAGACAAAAGATCCATATCACTTAGAGGAATTCAACAAAGTCGACGGAACGTCATTCGGACATCGGAACTCAAGTTACGAGCGTTTCCGCTCCGAGGGCCCGGTTGGTTTCGTGTACGAACCAACCCGGCCGTACCCAAAGTTCTCCAAAACCTTGAGTGTAATATACTGAAACGACCATCTCGATCCAAGGATCGTGTTTCCACTGACGGCGCGTCGATCGGAGGTCCGTAGCTTAAGAAGTGAGCATTTGAACGGATAAGTCTGAGTACGGGGGGTCTGGGCCCGGCCCGGCCCGGCCCAGTACCCCCTGGGCCGACCCGGCCCGACGGCCGACCCGGCCGGCGGCGCGGCCAGTGCGCCGAGCGCGGGGGGAAAATCCCCCCCCCCTTGGTTTCAAAACGGCACGGCATTATGCCACGCCTTGAGGAAAACGGCCCCCCACATGGGGGCCCGCTGCTTGGAAGGTGCACGGGGGGCAAGCCCCCCCCCCCCCTTTAATTCTCTAACGGCGCGGCATTATGCCGCGCCTTTGATGAAAACGGCCCCCCACGTGGGGGACCGCCGAAAAGACACCACTGGGGGTTTCGACCCCCGGTTTCTCCAGATCCCGGTCGGCCTAAGGCCGGCCATTTTATTTCTTACGCGGAACCCTCGGGTCCCGCCTTCTGGTCACCGGCGGCCGGCAAAGCCGGCCGATTTTGCCAAACCGCTGCGGCTCTGCTGCGGTGGGCTCCTCCGACTGCTCCGCCGCGGCCCCTTCGGTCGCAGCTCTTTCTTGTCCGCCGGCGGCCGGTTTTCCGGCCGCTCCTTCCAGCTATGTCGTGGCTCAAAGTCGCGGCCCTTGTTCGACAAGCACGGCACGACGGTGCCGCGTTCCTCCGCCGCGGCCCGACTCCGGCCGCGGTCTCTTCCGTCTTCAACGGCGCGACGGCGCCATGTTTCTTCGTCCCGTCCCATACCGGCCGTAATTTCTTCTTTTCCGCGCAGTGCAACGGCACCGCGTTATCCCGCTCCAATGCGCATCAATTACAAGCACTAGGAAGGGGGGTCGGCCGTGTTTGTGCGGTTCGGCCTCCCTCCGTTAATCCGATAACAGTCGGTTATTTAAATCAAAGAAGAACGCTAGAAAATATATTCAAGAGTACAAAAAGAAAACCCCTACCTTGGGTATAAGCCGATTGGAAGGAGGCATCATCGTTCGAGGTTCGTCGCGGTATGGCGTCGCAAGGATGACGACGTCGAAGGGGGGCGTCGGCGTTCGTCTAACTCGAGGGAAGGTGAAGCCGTCGTCGCTCGCTACCCGATTCTGTTTCCGAGCTAGTTCGTTGATCCGTTGACGATGAAGGGGAAGAAGAAGATCCGTTGAAGAGTCTCACCGCGGAAGGGGAAAAACGAGCATTCTTTGTCAGAGGTGGCGCGTTCTTCGCGTTCTCCGGCGAAGGAGGAGGAGGAGAGGAAAACTCAGTGCAACGCTTCCCAACCCAAAAATAAAATGAGGCTAAGGCCTTATTTTATTGCTTTCCGCCAACGATTTCAAAATTCAAACGACATAACCCTCACAATTAATTTCAAAGAATTAATTGTAAAACTTAACTGCCCAATTAAATAGAGGCGTTAAGAAATTAATGAAACACGTCGGTTGACTTCGTTTAATAGGGGGGTGCGGGTGCGTTACTTAAGAAGAAAAGAAACGGTGGGGATCGTGTGGTTCCCACCTCACAAATATCCTACCAAGTGGGTAGGGTATTTTGAATTGCACCCTATCCGCTTCAACCCAGCTTAAGTAGCTTAAAGTGGTCTTTAAGCGGCTTTAAGTGAAATGAAATAAAATTGTTGTACAACTTTATTTTATTTCTTAACTTAAACCCCAAAAATTAAAAAGCACAACCGAGCAAACGCAACTCCAAAAGAGGCGTTTCTAAGCAAATATCGGCGTTGTGATTCCATCGGTGCCCTCGGAATTCGATTCCGAGCACCGGTTCAAAAGTTAGAAAAACTCACTTGTTCGTTCACTGAACGTACCCGAGCCAAACTTCGGAAATTGATTCCGGGCACACCGGGCCTCGGAATCAGGTGCCGTCAGAAACTGAGTTCTTGTAAAATTCCAAAGAAAATTAAGAAAAAAAATTCCTTGAAATTTCCGGGTCTTTACAGGTAGCACCACTGGGTTTTGCTCTGGACCAAACCCAAGCTGAAC
This sequence comes from Viscum album, assembly GCA_963277665.1. NCBI lineage: Eukaryota > Viridiplantae > Streptophyta > Magnoliopsida > Santalales > Viscaceae > Viscum > Viscum album. Next base: position 356,199,889 of record OY728150.1, read on the forward strand.
TTCATCGTGTGAAGCTAGAACGAAATCTCCTTTGCGAGAAGTTCAAACTGATAGAAATTACTACTCATACGATGTTGGCCGAACCTCCCTCGGATTCTCTCACCTTAGAACACCTTACACTTAGGTCCTATGCTGGTGTAATAAGGGGCTATATAAGGAGACCGTAACTGCCTTGTGTAATCCTTTGTTTTAAATAAAAAATTGGGATTTCTTCTTATGATGAAGTTTATGAATTTTCAAATGACCGGATAAATAGAGTATGCATATTTTTTATGAATTTTAGAAAAAGGATATTTTAAAAATGTTTATGTAAACCTTAAATAATTAAAAACGTGTAATGATATTCAAAAAAATGGTCTTCTACAATTATGTCCAGTACGAAATTTAGAGTCTAATAAGATCAACTTGATTTTTGATGAATAGTAAATTACGAATAGTGATTTTATGTTTAGGATTAGTAATGTGACCAAATGGATTAGTAATTTCTCTAAAAGAATGTTTTAATATAATTTAGACACCTAGATTAGGTAATGTGATTCAATAAAACGGGTAAATAGCAATTTCATAAATTATTATTCAAGTATTAGTTTTTTCGAGTGAATAGTGTTTTTTAATTAAAAATTAAATTAAAAGTATTTAGAAAATTATTTTTATAAAATGGACTTCATTTTTGAACTCAGAGCATCGATATTATGTGAAGGTAATTTTTGGGGTTTTTTCTGAAAAAATGAATTTTCGGTGAATAGTGTATTTATTTAAAAATTAAATTAAAAATATTTAGAAAAAAATATTTTTATAAAATGGAGTTCATTTTTGAAATCAGATAATTGATATTTGGCTAATGTGAAATTTTGGGATTTTTCTGAGAAAGTTGAATTTTCAGTGAATAGTAAAAATACAGTTTTTAAGTTACGGGTGTTTAATGACATCATTAAATGATGTATTAAGTATGTAATAAATATGGTCGACTTATGAATAGTAAGATAAGGTATGAGGTGTCCCAAGTGGCCAATACCATGGGCAAATACCATGGTCAAGCTCATGGTTTTTCCAAAACCACTAATGAGGTGTCCCTTGGCCATTAATGCCTTGTCCCCTCACTTTCCCTATAAATACCAAGCAATCCTCTCATCCATTCAACTCCCCACTCTCCCCCCAACGAATTTCTGGTCTCATTACCTCCCAATGAGTCCTCCCAAGGTTCCCCCAAGCCCTCAAGGTCCAAAACTTTGAGTTTTAAGAGTTGCGTTTTAAGGTAAGGGATCTGATCTCTCTCTTTCTTTTCAAGTAATCTCTTTTATGTCATTTCTTTTATGCTCCATGTTCTTATGTTAAAAGATGTCCTTTTATATTCCTCTTAATTCCCTTTTTATGTTAATATAATGAGAGATCCCCTATTAATCTCATTATTTCGTTTTATGAAGTTTTAAGTGGCGCCGTTAGGCTGCCGAAATTTTTGTAACGGATTCTTTCTCTCTTCCTATTTTTCAACATCTATTTTCATGTAAATTCTTTCAAGATCCTTTTTATTATGTTGGGGTATGATCTCTGTAACATCCCAAGTAAGTAATGAATAACAGATATTTTTATCTATGTCTATTAATGATTAAGATAGTGTTATAGAGGCTTAAAATGAAAATAAATACAATCTTATGCATGGAATACACTAATATTCTTAAAAGATTGTTTTAGTGCCTTTTGATGGCAAACCATTTTTGAATCTATATTTTGAAAATTTTATAGACTATGTCAAAATAAACTTATTCTTTATGATTGGGACATCAATATTTACCTTGTATGAATTTTTGGTATTTTTCTGACAATGTTCATTTTTTAATGAATAGTGAAAAATACTGCATTTTACATCAAAACTGCTTTTTAATCTAATTTATTTATATGATTAGATTATGTTTTGAATTGTTTTTGAAGTGAAATTAGAATATATTTTTACCATTTTATCCAATGGTGGTCATTGGAATCAATTTCACTTTGAAATTAGACTTAAACTAGTGTCAATCTTTTGATACTTATTGTTTTGTAAAAACACGCTATTTGCTCTGGCAGTGGGAATTAATTATTAAATTAATTAATGTGACTTATATGATTTGAATTTTGTAAAATAGACTTCATTTTTGAATTCGGAATATCAAATATAGCTTAGGGTGAATTTTTGGTAATTTTCTGAAAAACTTCAATTTTGATGAATAGTGAAACCACTAAGTGGTAATCAAGCAAACTGATTTTTCAGTTAAATGAAAGTTTACCACTAATGTGTATTGAATTTTGAAAATCCGACATACATGGTTGTCATTAAGAAGTAAAATGTGGTTCAATGAGATTAAAATAATTTTTTGGTGAATAGTAACTTATTAAGTTTTTAATCGCGATTAGTGGTAATTAGTGTAGTTTAAGGTATAAATAATGCTTTAATAATATGAAATGACCTAGACACATGTCCCAACCTTATTGTTTGTGTCATGGCCGACCAAGACAAGCCATGGGTCAACTTGGGGACCCTATGGAGACATTTTGGTTGGGAAATGACATAAATAACTTTTTATTTAATGTAAAAGTAAAAATGACACAAACATAATATGTTTTACGAAAACAATTTTTACATGGGATTATAAAGATCCGATTTTTGATTATAAATAGTAATTGGAAAGCTAAAAAGATTTCCTACATCATAGTATTTTTTTTATGATTTTTATACATTAAATAAATTAAATTATTTATGACATAATAATGATGAAGCGATGACATCATTATTTGACGATTTAAATAAAATGGAAAGATAATGTAAAATCTATGAACTACACATGTCCAAAACTTATTGGATGAGTGGATTTCGAAGCCTTATCACCTTATCCACGAATTATATCAATGTGGGACCTTTTGAAACCGAAACACATTTTCAAATAAAGTAATATTTCTTTACTTTCCAAAAGTTCCCCTCCTCTCCTCTTATAAAAGGCCCCCACCTCTACCTCATTTCACACACTCCTCAAGCCTTTGGCTCGGCCAAACCCTACCCATTTACTCTCTCCAAATCCCTCTCATCATCCTAGAGGATTCCCTTTGGGCATAATCCTTTCAAAGGAAGCCTTTAGGCTCAAATCAAAAGGAGTTACACTTTTAAAGGTAATTCATTCTCTCATGTTCATTTGTTTTATTTTGCTTCTCCAACCCCCTAAACTCTTTTTATTTACTTATTTTGTAACAACACCAGTATCTTCAATATACAAGGATGTTGTTATAATATTTATTTGAGCTACACTCTCACACAACTGCATCAAATGGTTAAAGAACATACGGTTTCCGTGGATGGTGAAATTCTGCCTCCCGAAACGATGATTGTTCAATACTCATTTAACACATTCCAAGGTGGCCATTATGATGTCACTATTTTTATATATGATATATAATATGTTTATGTTTTCCTTAATCTTCTGTTTTTTTCATTTTGGTCATACCTTTATGGTTTCCATTATGGGTAAACACGATATCTTCATTTTAGGAAGTGCGGACTACCGCCCCCTCAAAGTGATTTGATTCGTTAAATACCATATGTGGGACATATAAAGGATGGAACTATGATATTATATATGATATTATACTAGAATTATAATATACCTTTATATCATTATGATTCCGTTCTATAAAATATGAAATAGAAATGAAAGTAGCGTTCATGTGTACGTACGGATTACCGTCTCCATGAACGGTGCATTTCATTTCTTACCTCTAAATGATTATGTAATATTATAAATGCATGTATGTACTGGATATATATGACATATATGATATCTACATCATGAATACCATTCTGGATATAATGAACCTTTGACCAAATTAACAACATGTAATGTAAGAAGTCTATTTTTGACTTAAGAACCAAATACCGACAAAATGAACATTATTAACTTAACTGATTACATGATGTTCATAACATGGTATAAAAGGAATAATGAACTTGAAAAAGATTCATAAGCAAGTAGAGATTAACTCAAGTTTATTATTCAAGAGATTAAATAACGGTCGGGTCAAGTCGGATACGAGGTATGGGACTTCGTCTCAATCTCCTTTCGTTGAGGCATATTTTATTTTATACACAACTTTCTTTTATACAGTGTATAAACCCCTTTGACTTTTACGTTTATTCAAAAGGAATATTTTTTACACGAAGCGTTTACTAAACGACAAAAGGGAATGTTTTTGTCGTACGTATGCGGCGACAACGACTTCTCCGCCGTCATGACCGTTATTTGAGTTTCGGATTCCTCTACAAGCCATATCTTCTTTTTAAAAGAAAAATAAATACCCTGTTTTACTTTTCTTTTATTTTAGTATTGAAAATGGTTTTCATAATGTTTTTATATCAATTTGTTGTATTGATATCTCGTGATTGAAATGTGGAAATTTTATGTTTCCTTTATGCATGTTTTATGTGATCTGATTATGTTATGGTTCTTGGGCATTATTATGAAGACGGGTGGTTCCGTGATAAACTAAGGGCGGGTGAGCCCGTTATAGCTCTCCAATGCATTGGGTAACGCGAAGGAGTGAAACGTTAAGGTTTCTCCGAAGAGATTTTAGGGAATATACTGTGATGGGTATTCCAAACGTAACCAAGAGGGTTACTCCCTACGTAAGAATGTTATGAATGCCTCAAGTTACCTTTATGTCTTATGATTTCTATGATTTATTCATGATTTTATGAGGTATGTTAAAGTGCCTATGTTTTATGGGTAAAGTATGATTTCATTCTTATGTATATATGAACTCATGTTTCCTTTCCATGTTTTTTTTATAACCCATACTGAGTTTTTATGCTCATCCCAAGTTTTTGAAATGTTTTTCACAGGTCAAGGGAAAGGTACATGATAAGATGATAGAGTCAAGGATGTGTCAAGAAATAATCCATGTTTTATTTTAAATGTGTTTCCATTGATGGGAATGAAGAATACTATCTTTCTGTAACCACTTTGTTTATATGTTGAATGTAATGCAAGTTTTATGATCTAATTCTCTAAAACTCTAAACCCGAAAAGATCCTCAATGTGAAATCTTGTAATAACTCAAGATTAAGTAAGGTTTAAGGCTGGGGCCTTATAGTTGGTATCAGAGGTCGGTTTAGATAACTTTAGGAGTTAGAATTCTATTAAATGATTATCCAAAAATATTTTTTTTTCGAAATGATATAGCATTTAAAGATTACCATGTTGCTTCATCTAAGACATGTTTGTTCAGAATGGTTTTCCGCAGAGGAAACAGGGAAGCAGTGCTAGGAAGGCATACAGAAGGAAATAACCTTCCGAATCAGCATCCTGAGATGGTCGGAATTGGAACTTAACAGTTTGTTGCAGTAATGGCACAGTTGACTCAAGCGATAAATGGCGGTGGTATCCATGCACGAGATCAGCCAGATCAACCGCAGAGGAACATGTCAGTGGTGGAACATTTCATGAGGCAACATCCACCATCATTCAGAGGATCATCTGACCCTGTGCTAGCTGAAGGGTGGATTAAAGCACTGGAGAAGATTTTTGATGTCATGGGGTGTTCAGACAATCAAAAGGTTAGTCTTGCTATTTACAGTTTGGAGGGTGAAGCAGATCAGTGGTGGTCTATGGTTAAAAATATCAGGGATGCCGATGATATTGATGCTCTTGACTGGGATGAATTCAAAGGTATGTTTCTTGAGAAGTATTTTCCTAAGGCTGTTCGACTTAGGATGGAAAAGCAATTCTTTGAATTGAGGCAAGAGGAAGACTCAGTGGCTGCCTATGAAGAAAGGTTCACTCGATTGGCAAGGTATGCTCCAAATTTTATCCGGGACCTTGATAGTAAAATAAATCATTTTTACTCAGGATTAAAGCCAAAATATCGAATGGAATTAGCTTCTCGTGAGTTTAAAAGTTATGAAAAGCTTGTTCGATGTGCTGAGAAGGTGGAAATGGAGTTTTCCGATGACCAAGTTTTCTATAACAACCAGCAGAAGAAGAGACCGAGGTGGCAGGAGAAAGGTAAGAATTCTTCAAAAAAGTCTGATGGTAAGAGAACTAAGTTTCCAGTTTGTGATAAATGTGGCAAAAGGCATGCTGGGGAATGTCTTCTGAATTCTGGGAAGTGCTACCGATGTGGTAAGATGGGACATAAGGCTCGTGATTGCACTGAAAAGGATCAAGGTGAAGGTAAGAACAAATTTGATTTACAGTTAGTGAAATGTTATAAGTGCAATGAGATGGGTCACTATGCAAACGAGTGTCCGACAAGGAGCTTGAGTGATGGGAAGCAGTTAGACTACAAGCAGAAAGGGGTGGTGAAATCCTTTTCAACTACTTCAGCAGATGTCGGGCCATCAAATGAAGTTGTATCAGGTACTTTGTTTGTTTTTTCAGATTATGCCAGTGTGTTGTTTGATTCGGGGTCTACACATTCTTTCATCTCTGAAACCTTTTCTAGTAAAATGGGAATACCATCTCAAGAAATGACTCCTAAACTATTGGTAAAAACACCTGGGGGAAGTGTCTAGGCAAAAAGAATTTATAAGAATCTTCATATCCTTATCTGTGGAAAGAACCTACTTGCAAACCTTATTGTTCTACCTCTAGTAGAGTTTGATGTTATCCTGGGTATGGATTGGCTCTCTATTTACCATGCTAAGATTGACTGTAGAGCTAAAGAAGTTTCTTTTCAGAAAGACTTTTAGTTTGTTTACAAGAATGAACCCTTAATTTTGATAACATATCAAGAGGCCGAGAAACTTGTAAAATATGGAAATGAATGTTACCTTGCACACGTCGTTGAAAATAAAGGAACTGTTCAGATTAATGATGTGCCAGTGGTAAATGAGTATCCTGATGTTTTTCCTGATGAGTTGCCTGGAATAATACCAGATTGGGAAGTTGAGTTTATTGTTGACTTAGTTCCTGATGCTAAGCCAATTTCAAAACCCCCTTATCGAATGGCACAAATTGAACTTTTAGAGTTGAAGGATCAATTGCAAGATTTATTAGAGAAAGGTTTCATTAGACCTAGCACATCACCATGGGGTGCTCCTGTTTTATTTGTTAAAAAGAAAGATGGTTCTATGAGACTTTGCATTGATTATAGAGCCTTGAATAATATCACTGTTAAGAACAAATATCCTTTGCCTCATATCGATGATTTGTTTGATCAGCTCCAGGGAGCTCAGTTTTTTTCAAAGATTGACTTGAGATCGGGGTACCATCAGCTGAAGGTAAAGGAGGCAGATATTCCGAAGACCGCGTTCCGTACGAGATATGGCCATTATGAATTTGTAGTAATGCCTTTTGGGCTAACCAATGCACCTGCTGTATTCATGGACTTAATGAATATAATTTTCCATGAGTTCTTGGATAAGTTTGTGGTGGTTTTCATTGATGATATTTTGGTGTTTTCTAAAAGTAAAGAGGAGCATGAAAAACATTTAAGGGTTATCTTGCAAACCTTAAAAGAAAAGAAATTGTATGGGAAATTCAGTAAGTGTGAGTTTTGGTTGCAACAAATTTCTTTCCTTGGTCACATTGTTTCTAAATATAGAATAACTGTTGATCCTGCAAAAACAAAAGTTGTGGAAGAATGGCCAAGACCCACAAATGTAACCGAGATTCGTAGCTTCCTTGGTTTGGCGGGCTATTACCGAAGGTTTGTTAGAAATTTTTCACGGTTATCTAGTCCAATGACTAAGCTAACTCGGAAGGGTGTTAAGTTTATCTGGACAAAAGAATGTGATGATTGTTTTCAGGAATTGAAAATAAGATTGGTGAATGCTCCAGTTTTGGCACTACCTTCCAGGAATGGTGAGTTTGTTATATACAGTGATGCTTCATTGAAAGGACTTGGTTGTGTCCTAATGCAGAATGATCAGGTAATTGCTTATGCTTCACGACAGTTGAAAACTCATGAGGTAAATTACCCTACACATGATTTGGAATTAGCTGCTATTGTTTTTGCTTTAAAAATTTGGAGGCATCATTTGTATGGAGTAAAGTGTGAAATATATACCGATCACAAAAGTTTAAAGTATATATTCACTCAGAAAGAGTTAAACATGAGACAAAGGAGATGGCTGGAATTAATCAAGGATTATGATTGTACAATTCATTACCATCCGGGAAAAGCAAATAAAGTAGCTGATGCTTTGAGTCGAAAAAGTAATGCTTCATTAACAATGTTGCGTTTAGAACGTGATCCTTTGGTTAAGGATTTGATGAACTTTGGCATAGAAGTTGTTAGTGCAGGAAGTTCTTCTGTTTTGTTTCAGGTATCAGTGAGATCATCTCTATCAGATAGAATCAAGCAAGCACAAAAGCAAGATAGTGAGTTGCAGAAAAAGGTAGAGCTAGTTCAGAAAGGTAAGTTGCCTGAATTCAACATTGATAATGATTGTGTTTTGAGATTTGGGAAGAGATTTTGTGTGCCTTGTGATTCACAGTTGAAGAGAGAGTTGTTATGTGAAGCTCATAGTTCTCCGTTTTCAATTCATCCGGGCAGTACTAAGATGTATAGAGATCTACGGGAGTATTACTGGTGGGATGGAATGAAAAGAGATATTGCTGATTTTACTGTGAAGTGTTTGACTTGTCAGCAGGTTAAAGCAGAGCGGCAGTTACCGAAAGGGATGCTTCAGCCTTTACCAGTGCCAGAGTGGAAATGGGAGAATATATCCATGGAATTTTTTGTTGGATTACCGAAGACATCTCGAGGTAATAATGCAATCTGGGTTATTTTTGATCGCTTGACCAAATCTGCTCATTTCCTTGCTATACGAGATACTTTCTCTCTTGATCAACTTTCCCGTTTGTATCTTAAAGAGATAGTCAGGTTACATGGAGTTCCTCTCTCCATTGTATCGGATCGTGATCCCAGGTTTACTTCTAACTTTTGGAAAGGCCTTCAGAAGTCGTTGGGTACTGAATTAAATTTTAGTACAACTTTTCATCCTCAATCAGATGGGCAGTCAGAACGAACAATTCAGACATTGGAGGATATGCTACGAGCTTGTTCTATGGATTATTAGGGAAGTTGGGACCAACATCTTTCTTTGGTTGAGTTTTCATATAATAACAGTTTTCATTCCAGTATACAGATGGCACCATTTCAGGCATTATATGGGAAGCGGTGTCGAACTCCAGCTTTCTGGGACGAAGTGGGTGAAAGAAAGTTGATGGGACCAGAATTGGTAGAAGAGATGGCAGAAAAAGTTCAGCTGATTCAGAAACACATGAGAACAGCTCAGAGCAGGCAGAAGAGTTATGCGGATAACCTGAGGAAGGATCTATCTTTCGAGGTAGGTGATCATGTTTTTCTCAAGGTTTCTCCTTGGAAAAGTGTGATGAGATTTGGTAAGAAAGGAAAGTTGAGTCCAAGGTTCATTGGACCATACGAAATTCTGGAGAGAGTTGGATCAGTTGCATACCGAGTGGCTTTACCTCTGAGTTTATCTCAGGTACACAATGTTTTTCACATTTCGATGTTGAGAAAGTATATGCGAGATCCATCTCATGTTTTGAGTCCAGAGGTAGTTCAGCTGGAAGAGAACCTATCTTATGAGGAACAACCGGTCCAGATTCTTGACCATAGGGAGCAAGTGTTACGGAATAAGGTGATTCATCAGGTAAAGGTTTTGTGGAAAAACCACATGATTGAAGAGGCAACATGGGAATCTGAAAATGCAATGAGGGATAAGTACCCCCATTTATTCGATAAGTAAATAAATTGCGGGGACGCAATTTTCTAAAGGGGGGAAGGATGTAACATCCCAAGTAAGTAATGAATAATAGATATTTTTATCTATGTCTATTAATGATTAAGATAGTGTTATAGAGGCTTAAAATGAAAATAAATACAATCTTATGCATGGAATACACTAATATTCTTAAAAGATTGTTTTAGTGCCTTTTGATGGCAAACCATTTTTGAATCTATATTTTGGAAATTTTATAGACTATGTTTGTCAAAATAAACTTATTCTTTATGATTGGGACATCAACATTTACCTTGTATGAATTTTTGGTATTTTTCTGACAATGTTCATTTTTTAATGAATAGTGAAAAATACTGCATTTTACATCAAAACTGCTTTTTAATCTAATTTATTTATATGATTAGATTATGTTTTGAATTGGTTTTGAAGTGAAATTAGAATATATTTTTACCATTTTATCCAATGGTGGTCATTGGAATCAATTTCACTTTGAAATTAGACTTAAACTAGTGTCAATCTTTTGATACTTATTGTTTTGTAAAAACACGCTATTTGCTCTGGCAGCGGGAATTAATTATTAAATTAATTAATGTGACTTATATGATTTGAATTTTGTAAAATAGACTTCATTTTTGAATTCAGAATATCAAATATATCTTAGGGTGAATTTTTGGTAATTTTCTGAAAAACTTCAATTTTGATGAATAGTGAAACCACTAAGTGGTAATCAAGCAAACTGATTTTTCAGTTAAATGAAAGTTTACCACTAATATGTATTGAATTTTGAAAATCTGACATACATGGTTGTCATTAAGAAGTAAAATTTGGTTCAATGAGATTAAAATAATTTTTTGGTGAATAGTAACTTATTAAGTTTTTTATCGCGATTAGTGGTAATTAGTGTAGTTTAAGGTATAAATAATGCTTTAATAATATTAAATGACCTAGACACATGTCCCAACCTTATTGGTTGTGTCATGGCCGACCAAGACAAGCCATGGGTCAACTTGGGGACCCCATGGAGACATTTTGGTTGGGAAATGACATAAATAACTTTTTATTTAATGTAAAAGTAAAAATGACACAAACATAATATGTTTTACAAAAACAATTTTTACATGGGGTTATAAAGATCAGATTTTTTATTATAAATAGTAATTGGAAAGATAAAAAGATTTTCTACATCATAGTATTTTTTTATGATTTTTAGACATTAAATAAATTAAATTATTTATGACATAATAATGATGCAGCGATGACATCATTATTTGACGATTTAAATAAAATGGAAAGATAATGTAAAATCTATGAACTACACATGTCCAAAACTTATTGGATGAGTGGATTTAGAAGACTTATCACCTTATCCACGAATTATATCAATGTGGGACCTTTTAAAACCGAAACACATTTTCAAATAAAGTAATATTTCTTTACTTTCCAAAAGTGCCCCTCCTCTCCTCTTATAAAAGGCCCCCACCTCTACCTCATTTCACACACTCCTCAAGCCTTTGGCTCGGTCAAACCCTGCCCATTTACTCTCTCCACATCCCTATCCTCATCCTAGAGGATTCCCTTTGGTCAGAATCCTTTCAAAGGAAGCATTTAGGCTCAAATCAAAAGGAGTTACACTTTTAAAGGTAATTCATTCTCTCATGTTCATTTGTTTTATTTTGCTTCTCCAACCCCCTAAACTATTTTTATTTACTTATTTTGTAACAACACCAGTATCTTCAATATACAATGATGTTGTTATAATATTTATTTGAGCTACACTCTCACACAACTGCATCAAATGGTTAAAGAACATACGGTTTCCATGGATGGCGAAATTCTGCCTCCCGAAACGATGATTGTTCAATACTCATTTAACACATTCAAAGGTGGCCATTATGATGTCACTATTTTTATATATGATATATAATATGTTTATGTTTTCCTTAAGCTTCTGTTTTTTTCATTTTTGACATACCTTTATGGTTTCCATTATGGGTAAACACGATATCTTCATTTTAGGAAGTGCGGACTACCGCCCCCTCAAAGTGATTTGATTCGTTAAATACCATATGTGGGACATATAAAGTATGGAACTATGATATTATATATGATATTATACTGTAATTATAATATAACTTTATATCATTATGATTCCGTTCTATAAAATATGAAATAGAAATGAAAGTAGCGTTCATGTGTACGTATGGATTACCGTCTCCATGAACGGTGCATTTCATTTCTTACCTCTAAATGATTATTTAATATTATAAATGCATGTATTTACTGGATATATATGACATATATGATATCCACATCATGAATACCATTCTGGATATAATGAACCTTTGACCAAATTAACAACATGTAATGTAAGAAGTCTATTTTTGACTTAAGAACCAAATACTGACAAAATGAACATTATTAACTTAACTGATTACATGATGTTCATAACATGGTATAAAAGGAATAATGAACTTGAAAAAGATTCATAAGCAAGTAGAGATTAACTCAAGTTTATTATTCAGGAGATTAAAGAACGGTCGGGTCAAGTCGGATACGAGGTATGGGACTTCGTCTCAATCTCCTTTCGTTGAGGCATATTTTATTTTATACACAACTTTCTTTTATACGGTGTATAAACCCCTTTGACTTTTACGTTTATTCAAAAGGAATATTTTTTATACGAAGCATTTACTAAACGACAAAAGGGAATGTTTTTGTCGTACGTATGTGGCGACAACGACTTCTCCGCCGTCGTGACCGTTATTTGAGTTTCGGCTTCCTCTACAAGCCATACCTTCTTTTTAAAAGAAAAATAAATACCATGTTTTACTTTTCTTTTATTTTAGTATTGAAAATGGTTTTCATAATGTTTTTATATCAATGTGTTGTATTGATATCTCGTGATTGAAATGTGGAAATTTTATGTTTCCTTTATGCATGTTTTATGTGATATGATTATGTTATGGTTCTTGGGCATTATTATGAAGACGGGTGGTTCCGTGATAAACTAAGGGCGGGTGAGCCCGTTATAGCTCTCCAATGCATTGGGTAACGCGAAGGAGTGAAACGTTAAGGTTTCTCCAAAGAGATTTTAGGGAATATACTGTGATGGGTATTCCAAACGTAACCAAGAGGGTTACTCCCTACGTAAGAATGTTATGAATGCCTCAAGTTACCTTTATGTCTTATGATTTCTATGATTTATTCATGATTTTATGAGGTATGTTAAAGTGCCTATGTTTTATGGGTAAAGTATTATTTCATTCTTATGTATATATGAACTCATGTTTCCTTTCCATGTTTTTTTTATAACCCATACTGAGTTTTTATGCTCATCCCAAGTTTTTGAAATGTTTTTCACAGGTCAAGGGAAAGGTACATGATAAGATGATAGAGTCAAGGATGTGTCAAGAAATCATTCATGTTTTATTTTAAATGTGTTTCCATTGATGGGAATGAAGAATACTATCTTTCTGTAACCACTTTGTTTATATGTGGAATGTAATGCAAGTTTTATGATCTAATTCTCTAAAACTCTAAACCCGAAAAGATCCTCAATGTGAAATCTTGTAATAACTCAAGATTAAGTAAGGTTTAAGGCTGGGGCCTTATAATCTCTATATATATAATAATTATCTTTTATGTTCATATTATGAGATACCCCATTTGATCTCTTCAATTCAGTATTTTTTAGTTTTAAGTGGCGTCGTTAGGCTGCCGAATTTTTAAGTGGTTCTTTCACCCTTCTCATTTTCAAGTTCTACTTTCATGTCAAGTCTTTCAAGTTACTTTTTATTATGTTGGGGTATGATATATATATCTATCATACTGATATTTTATGATCATATGATGAGAGACCCCATTTGATCTCTTCAATTCAGTATTTTGAAGTTTTAAGTGGCGTCGTTAGGCTGCCGAATTTTTAAGTGGTTCTTTCACCTTTCTCCTTTTTCAAAGTTCTAATTCCATGTCAAGTCTTGAAAGTTCCTTTTTATTATGTTGTTGTATGATCTCTATATCTATCATACTGATCTTTTATGTTCATATGATGAGAGACCCTATTTGATCTCATCAATTCATTTTTGGTTGAAGTTTATGTGACGCTGTTAGGCTGCCGAATTTTCATAAGAGAAATCTTATTTTTGTCTTCCTTTCGTGTTCTTCATTTCATATGGTATATTTTCAAATTTCATTAATATGTTCTTAAATCCCTTATATTATGTCCCTCTACTGTTTTATGGTCCATTTATGAATGTTTTACCCATGTCCCCTCTCTTTTCAATGTTTTCTAAAACCCCGAAACGTAGTCGTTATGCTGCAGAATTTTCGTCTCAAAATGCCTCTCTCTTTTCTCAAAATTATTTTATGTTATTAAGTGAATACTCAAAACTCTTATTTCTACAGGTATATTCACATATATATCAAAATATTCTATTTTAAATTCTGGGATTTACATACATGAAACCCGCTTTCCCTTTCCGTGGGTTTAAAGTGACATAAAGATCATGTCTTTAAAGTAGTTTTTAAAACGTTATGATTATGAAATGAAACCCATTTATTTTATGTTATATGGTTTATTTAAGAAATTTTTTATGATGATATATGTGGCTCACATGATAATAAAGACAAATTTAAGGGTGCTCCCTGATAGGGCTCCAATGCATTGGGTAATGATGTAACCACTAGATATTACAATTTTCACGATATCTTGGTGAATAACCTTGGTAATTTTAAAATGACACCTTAGGGATAGACCTTGGTGATATGTTCATGATTTTCTATGATAAATGATGTAGCCACATCTTAAAGTTATGAAAAATGTTATTTTTATTATGATAGGCCACATGATTTCTTTCTCATGCCTTAAAGTTCTTTTTCATGACATAGTTGATGTATCTCAAGTTCACATGTTAAATGTTTCTCTTGTTTCCCTTATTGGGCCTTCTGCTCACCCTTTCTTTTGATGTATGTCCCCAGGTTATGAGATACAGTAATGAACCTAGGATGAACTTAAGGAGAAGCCTTTCAAGTGTTTAAGAAGAATGTTTCATGTTGTTTTCATGTTTTAAGTTCCTGGTTTCCAAGACACTAAACCTTAAAGATCCTCGGTTTTGAAAAATGTAATGAAAGTTTATGTTATAAAAAGGCGAGATGCTATAGTTGGTATCAAAGGATGGTTTAGTTATTTGTGGAAATTAGGATATGAAAACTTTAGGAAGAAGCCTATAGAAAAGTTTATATATAGGTAATCTTCCTGGTATTTTGGTGAGTATTGAGTAATGGGTTTCCAAGCAAATACATCCCTATCTGGATACGAGCAGGTAGAGGTGGCTCTGGCAAAAATGTACATAGGGGTAAAACCCGAAAACACCGCTTTGATCTAGACTCAAATGGGAACTTGTACACGACAACGGGCCTTGTTGCACTCTTGGTTACGACACTCCCAGGGGATATGCTTTGGAAAATTCATAAGCTTAGTATGAACCATTATTAAAGGGAAAAAGATAAAATAAAATAAAGATTCACATAAGAATATATGATCATGGATAACCTAGATCAGAACCTAGGGGATCACAATTTAGGGTATACTTTTGTTCTACAGGTTATCCTTCTATGCTTTAAGTTCCTTTTCATGATTATTGGCTAAGTATGTAATCCCCTAATTGTACTTTCTTTTCTTAGTTAATGGAGGAAAATGGAAGAACATGTCCCAACAACCAATGTGATAGGAAATGTGAAGATTTCTGTATTAATATGATAGAGATGATTAGGGGATTAAAAGATGATTATTATTTTGGAAGACGTTCACTATTTTAGGGACCCTATATGATCGAGGTAAATAGATTACTATGGTATTTTCATTGAGGAGTAAGGTTGACTTATATTTTGAAGAATAGATGAATTTAAGGTGGACTTATAGTAATTTAGGTTACTTATGGGAATGATTAACCTGTCTTGGGTAAAATATGTTTAGGTTAGATACTTTTGTTATAAGATGTTAGGAGTGGTTAATGTTGTTTGGAGATGAAAAATGAAGTTTATTTTGGAAGACTATGTTATAAAATCCTTCTTGTATTTGGGTTTCAATCTTAGTTTGGTTTATTTTGAGAAATTTTAAGGACCGTTATTTATGGAATGGTCTATGATGAACTTTGGATAGTACCATGGAACTTTGAAGATTTAAAATTAGTTTCCATTCCTATGGGATTCTTTCTTTTTGAAGAGTTGTTTTACCTTAACATTTCTGTTTTTGGGATAATGTTCAAAGATAGAAGAAATAGATAGTTAATCTTTTTTAGATTATGTGATTCTCTAGAAGATGATTCTTGTGTTTTTGATGAGACCAAGTGTTTTTTGAATTCTCATCATTTGGAGAAAAGATTGTTTTTAGTAGATACTTATTAAAGGATTAAACTCTACTTGAAGGTAGGTATATTTTCTTATGTTTTTGTTCTATGTAGTAAATGAATTCCTCAAAATTATGAAAAGGAACGTAAAACAAAAACGTTGTTGGTTTACGTTTCCTACTAGGTAATCAAATACCATTTACACACATCATAAGTTTGGGATTTTCTTATGGTTAACTTTCTCCTAATCATGTTTTCTATCACTCTCCCTTAGAACACGACCCTTTGTTTTTTCCTCCATGTCCATGTTTTCCTACATGGGATCCTAGTATGGGTTAACTCGGGTGACCTTTTTACTTCCCTTTCTTTCTTTTAAAGTAATAGTTTTAATGACTCCTTTTCCAGTGTGGGGCTTTCAATGAAATTTCAAAACCCAGTTTTAAAAATTGCGAGGATGCAATTTCTTAAGGGGGAAAGATTGTAACGACCCGAAATTTTGATTAAATCTTGTTTCTGAATTTTGTGTGTTATTTTATTTTATTTTTTATACTCCACAAAACTGTTTCATTGGATAACATGAGTATAATTAAAATGAGACTGTTGGGTTTTTGACTGTTATATGACCATTGGTCAATATGACCGCTGTGAACTAAACGTTTCGATTTTTGTCTCTAAATACAAGTGATATTGGTTAATTAATATAGAAAGAAGATTCAATGGCCTCACCTAGTAGTCTTGGACCGATCGAAGCCCATCTAACAGAACTTGGGAAGGAGGTAGCACCACTGGGCTTTGCTCTGGACCAAACCCAAGCTGAACTTCATCATGTAAAGCTAGAATGGAATCTCCTTTGCGAGAAGTTCAAATTGATAGAAATTCCTACTCGTGCGATGTTGGTCGAGCCTCCCTCGGATTCTCTCACCTTAGCACACCTTACACTTAGGTCCTATGCCGGTGTGATAAGGGGTTATGTAAGGAGACCGTAACTGCCTTGTGTAATCCTTTGTTTTAAATAAAAAATTGGGATTTCTTCTTATGATGAAGTTTATGAATTTTCAAATGACCGGATAAATAGAGTATGCATATTTTTGATGAATTTTAGAAAAAGGATATTTTAAAAATGTTTATGTAAACCTTAAATAATTAAAAACGTGTAGTGATATTCAAAAAAATGGTCTTCTACAATTATGTCTAGTACGAAATTTAGAGTCTAATAAGATCAACTTGATTTTTGATGAATAGTAAATTATGAATAGTGATTTTATGCTTATGATTATTAATGTGACCAAATGTATTAGTAATTTCGCTCAAAGAATGTTTTAATATAATTTAGACACCTAGATTAAGTAATGTGATTTAATAAAACGGGTAAATAAAAGTTTCATAAATTATTATTCAAGTATTAGTTTTTTCAAGTGAATAGTGTTTTTTAATTAAAAATTAAATTAAAAATATTTAGAAAATTGTTTTTATAAAATGGACTTCATTTTTGAACTCAGAGCATCGATATTATGTTAAGGTAATTTTTGGGATTTTTTCTGAAAAAATGAATTTTCGGTGAATAGTGTATTTATTTAAAAATTAAATTAAAAATATTTAGAAAAAAATATTTTTATAAAATGGAGTTCATTTTTGAAATCAGAGCATTTATATTTGGTTAATGTGAAATTTTGGGATTTTTCTAAGAAAGTTGAATTTTTAGTGAATAGTAAAAATACAGTTTTTAAGTTACGGGTGTTTAATGACATCATTAAATGATGTATTAAGTATGTAATCAATATGGTCGACTTATGAATAGTAAGATAAGGTATGAGGTGTCCCAAGTGGCCAATACCATGGGCAAATACCATGGTCAATCCCATGGTTTTGCCAAAACCACTAATGAGGTGTCCCTTGGCCATTAATGCCTTGTCCCCTCACTTTCCCTATAAATACCAAGCAATCCTATCATCCATTCAACTCCCCACTCTCCCCCAACGAATTTCTGGTCTCATTACCTCCCAAGGAGTCCTCCCAAGGTGCCCCAATCCCTCAAGGTCCAAACCTTTGAGTTTTAAGAGTTACGTTTTAAGGTAAGGGATCTGATCTCTCTCTTTCTTTTCAAGTAATCTCTTTTATGTCATTTCTTTTATGCTCCATGTTCTTATGTTAAAAGATGTCCTTTTATATTCCTCTTACTTCCCTTTTCATGTTCATATAATGAGAGATCCCCTCTTACTCTCATTATTTCGTTTTATGAAGTTTTAAGTGACGTCGTTAGGCTGCCGAAATTTTTGTAACAGATTCTTTCTCTCTTCCTATTTTTCAAGATCTATTTTCATGTAAAGTCTTTCAAGTTACTTTTTATTATGTTAGGGTATGATCTTTATATCTATCATACTGATATTTTATGTTCATATGATGAGAGACCCCATTTTATCTCTTCAATTCAGTATTTTTGAAGTTTTAAGTGGCACCGTTAGGCTGCCGAATTTTTAAGTGGTTCTTTCACCCTTCTCGTTTTCAAGTTCTACTTTCATGTCAACTATTTCAAGTTCCTTTTTATTATGTTGGGGTATTATCTCTATATCTATCATACTGATATTTTATGATCATATGATGAGAGACCTCATTTGATCTCTTCAATTCAGTATTTTGAAGTTTTAAGAGGTGCCGTTAGACTGCTGAATTTTTAAGTGGTTCTTTCAACTTTCTCCTTTTTCAAAGTTCTAATTCCATGTCAAGTCTTGCAAGTTCCTTTTTATTATATTGTGGTATTATCTCTATATCTATCATACTTATCTTTTATGTTCATATGATTAGAGACCCTATTTTATCTCATCAATTCATTTTTAGTTGAAGTTTATGTGACGCCGTTAGGCTGCCGAATTTTCATAAGAGAAATCTTATTTTTGTCTTCCTTTAATGTTCTTCATTTCATATGGTATATTTTCAAATTTCATTACCATGTTCTTAAATCACTTATATTCTGTCCCTCTACTGTTTTATGGGTCATTTATGAATGTTTGACCCATGTCCCCTCTCTTTTCAATGTTTTCTAAAACCCCGAAACATAGCCGTTATGCTGCGGAATTTTCGTCTCAAAATGTCTCTCTCTTTTCTCAAAATTATTTTATGTTATTAAGTGAATACTCAAAGATCTTATTTATACAGGGATATTCACATATATATCAAAATATTCTATTTTAAATTCTGGGATTTACATACATGAAACCCGCTTTCCCTTTTCGTGGGTTTAAAGTGACATAAAGATCATGTCTTTAAAGCAGTTTTTAAAATGTTATGATTATGAAATGAAACCCATTTATTTTATGCTATATGGGTTATTTACGAAATGTTTTATGATTATATATGTGTCTCACATGATAATAAATACAAATTTAAGGGTGCTCCGTGATAGCACTCCAATGCATTGGGTAATGATGTAACCACTAGATATTACAATTTTCACGATATCTTGGTGAATAACCTTGGTAATTTTAAAATGACACCTTGGGGATAGACCTTGGTGATATGTTCATGATTGTCTATGTTAAATGATGTATTCACATCTTAAAGTTATGAAAAATTTTATTTTTATTATGATATGCCACATGATTTCTTTCTCATGCCTTAAAGTTCTTTTTCATGACATAGTTGATGTATCTCAAGTTCACATGTTAAATGTTTCTCTTGTTTCCCTTACTGGGACTTCTGCTCACCCTTTATTTTGATGTATGTCCCCAGGTTATGAGATATAGTAATTAACCTAGGATGAACTTAAGGAGAATCCTTTCAAGTGTTTAAGAAGAATGTTTTATGTTGTTTTCATGTTTTAAGTTCCTGGTTTCCAAGACACTAAACCTTAAAGATCCTCGGTTTTGAAAAATGTAATGAAAGTTTATGTTATAAAAAGGCGGGATGCTATAACAGAGGCTTCCTACCTTTGTAAAGTGGGAATGTGGGGAAAATGAAAGTGCATCTCAACCCCAATGCATAGCCTAAAAACCAAGCATCACAAAATAGTGTTCATGTATCTTATAAAGATGGTGCATCAGGATATGAATGAATATGTTTAACTTCAATTTTTAAGATGTAACACAATATTTTGGATTACATAAATATGTCTGCATAAATAAATTTTGAACATATTTATTTAATGGAGGGAATAAAATTAAAAACTAAATTTCTAGAATCATAAATACATAAAAGGGATTAACATGAGATAATATGGTGAGATAAAATACCATTCAAATATTAACTATGAGATTACCTCTAAATATGGGTGACTTTGAATTCTCTTGTGTATGGAATGTAATTAATAAGTGATAGAGGATCATTCATGGGTAGCTCTATGCCAATGTGTAGTGCACTAATATTTTCTTATGATTGGTTTAGTTTATTAATTTTTCTTCAGGTCACCCTTGTAAGGAAACCACAAGAGTTGGGATATATGAGGAATAGAGATGGGTTTATCTATATGAAGTATTAGAAAAAGGGTGGTTCACTCAACTATCTGAGATTCATATTTGATATGATATGAATGAATCCCTACATAAATAACTAACTATATGTTTCATACCCTAGAAGGTTTATTTTCATATTGAAGTTTAGATATTATCCATCAACTAGGTATGATGAATTTTGAAAGGGTTCATCATTTTTGTGTGATAACATTTTATCATTTTCCTTATTAAATATTTAATAATTCATTATACAAATATAATGAAAGCTCTTGTTGTAAATACATATCATCGTCATCATTTTCAAGATTATTTTGTAATTAATAGTTTAAATGGATATACATAATGTAATTAGAACATAAGATTCATATATTAATAAATGTTCTTAATTAATAAACGTTATTTATTAAAATTTCTTAGAAAATACAATGTGTTAGAATAGTTCAATTCTTACTAACCAAGTGTTTAAAATTTTCAATAAGGGAATATCGATTCCTATGGAAGAATAGAGTTATTCATTCAAGGATTCAAATGTAATGGATGATAAATAACCATAGTATTCTTAGTCTCAAATCATACACACAATATTATTTGGTATGTCATATTATATTCAATATGATTGAATATACTGATGACTCCAAGAGAATGATGGTTTCTTAAGGATTAATTAGCTATAGAAATTAGTTTTATTATTCAAAAAAATATAGTATTAAATGTTTGATTTTCAATGTTTTATATATATATTTAAGGTTAAAAGTTGATAAAATATTTATATTATTGTTTTATTTTTAATAATAGATCAAAGGGATGATACATTGATAACATGGATCCTTCATGCACGAATCAACTTTTAATTATATGTGTACTATATCATTATTCTATTGGGATGAACATGTAAAAAATTAAATTAAATGGGATGAGTGTTTTTAATACACAAGGTATGTGATTTATTTAATTATATATCATACATTAAAGGATACACTAAAATGGAATTTCCTAGTTTAGTAATTTATCCTATTAGCATTTATGCAAATGTTATGAAAAAAATGAATGACTTCTAGAATTGTTTAACTAATATTCTCAAAGTGATGAGAACATGTGAACAAGGAATATTATATTTGGATTATGTTACTTTATGGGTAGTGAAATTCGATATAAATTCAAATAGGAATAAAGGAAGTTGATTGTATAAGTTCAATAATTTTTCATAAAAAATATAACCAAGGTCATTGAAACATCTGGTTCTCAGGAAAGTTCAATAATAATTCAATATGATTGGATTATCGAAGATATACCTGAATGTATTTAGAATGATCTATGGAATTTTCATGTAAGGTATGGATGATATAGAAATTAATTCATTGATTTTCAAGGGTATTTGATGTATAATGTGTGTGTTTATAATGTTTTGTAAATATAAAAGTGTTTACAATTAATAGGAAGGATTTTATTGAGCATTTATTTTATATTTGTGTTGAAAATAGTTTCTACATTTGAATATAAATGATTTTATCAATCTCAATTAAATCTATGTAAAGGTTTTCTTCCTTTATCTCATTTCTATTATGTGATAAGTTAAATTATTTTTTGAAAATTCTTATTATTGACAACCTGCAATGATTCAATTCATAATTTTTTTTATTCATCAATTAATAAAACACGTTTTTTAGAATAATATATGGATATAAAATATAATCTAGGATAAAAGTGATAATCCAAATATTTGTTAAAAAATGTTGAAATGTGCTCCCACCACCCATCAATGGTATATTATAATAAAGTAATATTTTCAAAATAAAATTTCAAAACACATAGAATAACATATATGCTATGGAAATAATTGTTTATTTATATAATAGACTTACTGAAAGTAAATAAAAGATATTTTCTAACACAAAAGGGTTTGTATATATTAGTAAGATATTCTAAAAAGAATATGGTGTCTAATATTATAGTGGGAGTATTTTTGGGCTTAAAAAAAGTTCAAAATTAACAAAAAAGGGATAAAACCATTCTTGGGATTAAGATTTATCCACTTAAAATCCTAAAATGTTTAGAATATATAATTGTAATGAAAATTTAAAACTATTTCATTTAGTTTCCATTTAAAAAGTGGACATCACTATCATACCAGTTTATGTTAATGTATTTTACACTCAATATCCTAAATGTGTGTAAGATATTTGATCATAAGAAAAATTTAAACAATTACATTTAGTAATCATTAAAATGAAAGACACTATTTCTATAAATATTTTATGAATCAATATTAAAAATAAATTACACATAATATCTAAAAAGATTTCAGAATGTAGTGTTAAAGAGAAGTGTAAAGAGTTACATTAGTCACCATAATAAAATGTTATAACATTACACAAAAAGGGTTTTGGGTATTTTAGTAAAGATAAATATAATGTTGGTAAAAATTAATTTATGTTTTTACATTAATTAATAGATACATTTTGATGAAATTGGGCTCTAAAGATGATGATGATGAGCAAATAAAATTTTTTATGTAGAAAAAATAATTTTACATCATAACATTTGATGTTGTGAGGATATGAAGTTTGAATATGATCAATGCATTATACAATTAGGAATATGATTCTTATGGCTCACCATTATTCAAACTAGCTTACTTCGTATTTGTTTCTTGATGAAGAGTTTAGTGTGAGGGTTATATTAGATGGTCACATTGATATATGATGTTTTGAAATAGATATATGATGTGGATTTCATATGATCTAATTATTTAATAAAATCTAGAAACTATTTAAAACATATGTTTATTATGGTAGTTTATCATATATGATACAACAAACTGGTGCTTTTATTGTTTTTGTTAAATATTATGAAAGTGTTAGAGAATATTGAAATGTTCCGTAATAACAGTAACCTCCATTTAACCATTTTTTAGGTTTGTTACACAAATGTATATATATATATATATATTTATTTATTTCATGAAGTGTAATTATAATATACCTCTGAAAGAATAAATTTGAATTTATACCAAACCAATGTTCATTATGGATTAATATCAAATATGAA
This sequence comes from Viscum album, assembly GCA_963277665.1. Lineage (NCBI taxonomy): Eukaryota > Viridiplantae > Streptophyta > Magnoliopsida > Santalales > Viscaceae > Viscum > Viscum album. The sequence continues at coordinate 356,223,462 of OY728150.1, forward strand.
AGAAAAATTAGGTTAGCATTAGTATTATACTTTTATAGAGATACAAAATTACTTATGAGGCACAGAATATGGAATAGTATATTCATTGTATGTGTTGAATGATCTACTAAGTATACTACATGGAGTGTCATACACATATTAATTTGGCATAAAAGGGATTCATTGATCATATTTGATTCCCCACTGCCTAAATTTAGAGATATACATATCATAAGAACCTTCATATAATGATACCCTATGTACTCAAGGTAACATTTCGACTTAACTAATCATGGGGTGGTTGGGTACGTTACAGATAATGTCAGTGGTAGGAGCATAACCAAGATGGGTTTTCATATTATATGGAGAGTATGATATTTGGGCCCTCGATTTCGATTGTCTGTGGGAGTTTTAAATCTCATCATGTTATTAAATATTTACTTTGATAAGGAGCCTTTGATTTATTATACTTAAGGATGAATGAAATTTAATATATTCATCGATAAGATATGTCTATACTTAAGGAGTCAAGAATAGATGAGTTGGCTATACAGGATTGATATGCCATGTGTCCTAGATCACTCGATGAAAGAAATGTAATATATGTATTTCGATATTCATATTTTCTTCAATGTTTTAGAGACCCATGGGTAACAATTTTTTATTGAAAGAATGTGGATTGAGTTTGACTCAGACAGATACTCTATAAATGATTAAAAATAATCCATAAGTTTTTTTGGATGGGCATTCACATGGTATTTCATATTATGTAATATAGGGTCATGCAAATAATAAATTTCAGAATGTTTTATGGAATATATCCCAAAACGTTCTTGGATATGGTTTCACAAGTTGTTGTATAAGATACAATATTATATGAAATGAAAAATGTTATTTCAAGATTTAGTTCAAGTGGGAGGTTGAATATGAAATTCCATAAATCCTTATATATATATATATGTATATATATATATATCCTGAAAATAATTATTTTCATGTGAGGTTATGTTATTTTGTGCAACATATGATTGTTTAAAAATGATAAATTGTTATCATTAATTTTTTTTCACATAAGCTGTCACTTATGAATCCATTTAATAAAATGAAATGTTTGTGGATTTTATAAATTTTGATAAAATATGTATTGGATGAAGCATTAATGCATGCGTTGAAATGCATTTTTTAATGCTTTCACTATCATGGTGATTCCTTATGGGATTTATATATCCTAATAGAATATGATGGTAAGTTTTGTGGCATTCTTTTATACCTGAATTAACCTTCATAAACCACAGATTTATATCATCTTTCTCCCTCATATCAATGGTACTGCATACCATGGAGTTTGGTAGATACTTATCAAAATTTAATAGATATAGGTGCATCCAAAGAATAAACCTCCAAGGTGGGATACTTATGGCTTCCACTTTACATATATTAATGAAAAAAATATAAAGATGATGATGATGTAGTTACTAATTTGGTGTAAATTATTCTTAGTTTTATATACTTATTCACTTCTAGTTTTATCATGGGATTCATATGTCATGCTTGAAAAATCTAAATAAAATGTCTATATTTTATTCTTCTATATCTAATAACCCATATTATACTCCTACAAAACCTATCAGCCATTACTATTATAATCAGGGGACATGATATGGAGTTTCTAAATAAATTATTAAGATAGGACTAGACTGGATTTTGAGTATGTTCTTAATATAATTGTAAATAAAGGGATCAGGTAGATGAAATAAATAAACCAAGTGAAACCATAATCAATGGTAAATGTTGATAATGTTAAATTCAATGAAAAGAACAGAGGAAAATAGATGGGTGATCCAAGTAGAGATGGTGACATAAATCTACTGCACTTAGACATGTATAATTGAAGAGTGCCAATAGTGAGAGGGGAGAGAATGTCTAAAGGAAAAGCGCTCTACGCGGCGGAAGATTGGATTTCGGATAGGGTTTTTGTGCCTTCATCTTCTGATTTTGGAAACGTTCGGCTTGATCTATCTTCTGGTGGAGGTTTCGAAGGTGGTTCTGTTGAGAATGTTCGCTTGCATAGGGTTTTGGCTTCGTCGTCTTTTTAATCGTTTAAAGATGTTCTTTGTGGGTCATCTCAGGGTGCAGGTTTGTCGGGATTTACAGAGATTCAACCTTTTAATCCAAAAATCTGTAGAGATGCATCAGTTTTGTCAGTGGAATTTCCATCATGGGTTTATGGTGAGGCGGTTAGACGTCTGAAATGGATTCTTGTTGCTCGTTTTGAAACAGTAAAGCCGTCGATTTCGATCATCAAGAAGTTTGTCGAATCTTGGGGTCTTTCTGATCCAGTACAAATTTCGCCTTTACATAAATCTTCTTTTTTCTTGTCCTTTGCTTCTGAAAAGGATTTCTTAAACGCTTGGTGTAATTATTCTGGAAACATGGGTCGGTGGAGGTTCAATCTGTCGCGTTGGTCTATTGATGTTCATAAGGGGAAGGAAAGTCCTTATGCGGTGGTGTGGATATCGCTTCCAGGTTTTCCGTTACCCCTGTGTAACTTTTCATTTCTTAAAGCTATTAGAGATTCTCTCAGGGGATTTCTATGTTTGGAAAACAATATCAGAGAGGGTGCAGATATATCAAATGTGAGGATCTGTGTTGAACTTGATTTTCCTTTACCGATTCTGGAAAGGGTTAGTCTGAATGATAAGGGGTTGCTTCCCTGGAATCAAGAAATTGTTTATCCGGTTTTTCTCATGTACTGCCCTCATTGCTGTATGCAAGGTCATTCTGTGCAGATTTTTTGGAAATCTAATTGTGGTGGGTTAAGTTTACAACATGCTACTAGAAGGGAGGAGTCTTTGGTTGATGAAATGGTTAGCAAGGATGTAACCCATGATAGTGATATTGATGATCAGGTAAACTTGCATGATGTTGTTTTATCTGCTAATCGTGATGGGATACTTTTGCAGAATACTTCTAAAACGGGTGAGTCGGTGGACGTTGAACTGGTTAGAAAGGTTGTAATTTCTGACGGTGTTTTTGATAATCAGGTAAACCGGTTTAATGATGGTTTATCTACTAGTAATCTGTTATCAATATATGCTTCCGATGAGTATTCTGGGAAATTTGAGATTCTTTCTGTGTTTAATATTGTCCCTTTATCTAGTAAAGAAGCACCTGATTTGTATATCTCACTATTGACCAATGATAGTTCTATGTTTTCTTATGTCTTGTTAATGTCATGGGAGGGTTTGGTCAAAAAGTGTTTTTCCTTAGCTGGTCCTCTGAATTGTTCTTGTCCGGTTTCTGAATTATTTGAACCATATCTAGTTGAGATGGGTAAGGATGATCAATCTCTAAGTGTTTTCAGAGGTATGCACAGTGAACCTTCATCCAAAGTTAAACCGAGAGGGTATGGGTCTTCTAATCAATCTATCTCTCCCTATCAAGATAGCTTGGGAGTCTTCAAGGAAGTTTTTGTGCTAAATAAAGAAATTGAAATACCCCTAAACAAAGTGAAAAACGATTCTTATAGAGGTTGTTCTTCGTTGGATTCTCCTGTCAAGTCTATTCTGACCGATGATACTGGATTATGTACTAGGGAAAAACTTCGGTATATTAAGGAGTATCTTGAATCCCATTCTAGTCCGACCAATATGCCTGGGGCCAAATCCAGGCACATATTGTTTTAATGATTCCAATTATCATTTGGAATGCTCGTGGCATTGGGGCACTAGTGAAGACCGATTTCTTAGTCACGGTAATCAAGAATAGTAAAGTATGAGTTGTTTCTATTCTGAAGCACAAGCAGAATCCATGTGGGATTAATGCCTTTTCCCGTAATCTGAAAATGCATGCAGGATTGCATGCTTATCCTAATAATCATCATATATGGGTTTTCTAGAATAAAGATGTCTCTATGGAGTTGGTTAAAGCTGGTGATCAATATATTACGGTTAAAATCAACACAGGTATAGATATTCTTTTTGAATCCTTTGTTTATGGTAGTTGTGAGGCTCAAAGGAAGGAATTTTTGTGACAGAACATAAATTGTTTTGATTCAGAAGGATTACCATGGATTGTTGGTGGAGACTTTAATGTTATTGATGTGCCAGGTGAGAAGAAAGGGAGGGGTGCATTTCCTCGAGTAGCTAGCAGGAGTTTTGTTCAGTTCATGGCAGGAAAGGGTCTTACTGATATGGGTTATTCTATTGATTGTTTCATGTGGTGTAATAATCACAAGGGGAATAATCGATGTTGGAGTCGTCTGGATTGATGTCTTGCAAATGTTCATGCTATTTCTAGATTCTCTAATGTGAAAGTCAATCATATCGTACGTGGAATTTCAGATCACTCCCCTCTTCTTGTTTCTTTATCTTCCAGGCAGGTTGGTAGAGACTATTTTCATTTTTGTCCGCATTGTAATTATATCTGTGATTATCACCAGGTTGTCAAAGGTTGTTGGGAGGAAACAGTTCAAGGTTATTCCAGGGTAGCTATTCATTGTAAGCTGAGACGTCTAATGTGAAAGTTACATGATTGGGTGAGAAATCATCCTCATATTGATCAGGATATGGAGAATATGAAACCAGAGGTTGAAAGTATGGAAAGAATTCTGAAATTCAGGTGGGATGATGGGATCTATGAAGACCTTAACTGTAAGAAATATGTTATGGAAGAACTCATTTTGAAAGAGGAGCATATTTATCGAGAAAATGCAAGAGTAAAATGGTTGAGAGAAGGAGATAAAAATTCATCATATTTCCATGCATGTATAAAATATAGGAGAAAGATGGTTATGCCCTATATTCTTATGGATGGCAGTTCATTCTCAAGAGATAGGGATGTGGTTGGGTCATTAGCTTTTTCATTCTTCAAAATTTTTCTTGCTGATTCTAATCCGAACATGGTGAATGGTTATCCTTGTTGGGATGTAGATTTATTTGAGGAGATTCCGAATATGATATCTAATCTGGATAATTGTATGCTAGAAGCTGTTCCTGATGAGAAGGAAATTTATGATGCTATGATGAATCTTAATCCGGAATGTGCCCTGGGACCTGATGGTTTTCCAGGATCTTTTTCTAGGGGGTCCTGGGAAGTGGTTAAAAATGAAATTATTCTAGCCATTCTGGACTTCTTTCGAGGTGGTTTTATTCCAAGGGTGGCTAGTACCACTACTCTGGTAATGATTCCTAATGTTAAGAACCTGTCATCAATTCGTGACTATAGGCCAGTGAGTATGTGCAATTTTCCCTATAAAGGTTTTTCAAGTATTTTCAACTCGCGGCTGTCAATTTTTGTTTCTCATTGAATTTCCTTAGAACAACATGGTTTTGTTAAAGGTCGTTCTATTCAGGGAGCGGTTGCCTTGGCTCATGATATTTTTCATGATATCAACATAAAATGTCATGGTTCAAATATGGCTTTGAAACTTGACATGGACAAAGATTATGACAGAATGAAATGGGGTTTTATCATCAGGGTGTTAAAAAATATGGGCTTTTCTTCTCGGGCTATTGATATCCGGTTTAGATGTTTTAGCACTTCCTAGATGTAGGTTTCATATACTGTTAAATGTCATGGTTTTTTTAAGGAAACTTTTGGTTTACGACAAGGGGATCCTTTATCTCCAACCCTCTTTATTCTCATCAAATATGTTTTGAGTTGTCTTATTAATAAAAAGCTATCCATGGGTGAAATTCTACTTTATCGAAGAAGAATGAAGCTTCCTTATATTTCACACTTGATGATCGCTGATGATACTTTTATTTTTATCAATGCCAGTGTTAGATCGGTTAGTGGTCTTGTTAATGTTCTGGATGAATACAGTTTCTGGAGTGGCCAAGTTATAAACAGCGAAAATAGTAGTTTTGTATATTTCTAACAAATGTGGTGACAGTCAAGTCCTATCTATCTCCAGATTATTAAAAATTTAGAAAGGTTCTTTTCCCTTGGAATATCTTGGTCTCCTATATCTCCGAGTCATATTCATATCCGAGATTTTGATGGCATTGTTAATAGAATTACAAGACGTATTTTGGACTGGAAAAATCATTCTCTATCCTTTGGTGGTAGGATTACTTTAATCAATAGTGTATTTTTGGCTATTCTTTTTCATGCGCTATCGGCGACCATTGTGCCTAAGGGGGTTTTTGCTGCTATTGATAAAATCATGGTTGATTTTATTTGGGAACCTCATCTTGAGGGGAAAAGTCATTGGTCTTCATGGAATAGGTTGGAAAGGCCGGTTTATGAGGGAGGTATTAATTTCAGGAGTCTATGGGATACAGTGCATTGTATGTAGGCTAAACTTGCGTGGGAGGTTGTGGAGGGTCGCACTCTTTGGGGTAAAAATATGTCTTTACAAGGTGAAGATTCTGTGGAAGACAGTAAACATTTTTCGCCTTTCTGGCCTTTAATCTGACGTATTATCCCTGTTATTCATCAACATTCAAGTTGGATTATTGGGAGGGGCGATATTTCTTTCTGGAATCATAATTGGAAAGGTTCGGTGGTTAGTTTTCTAGGATGTCCAGCTCCCTTAATTTCTTTCAGGGAGGCTAGTAGTTTTCCAGATTTTATCAGTGTTGTTCTTGATGATGATCAAAGGGAGACTTTTGACCATATTGTTTTAAATATGGAGCCTGACAAATGTGTGTTTACTGCTTCTAATTATGGCATGTTTTCTGCAAAAGAGTTTAGAAATGTTTATATTTCACAAGGGAAACATGATATCTGGAATAATATGGTATGGTGTAGCAGCATTCCCTTGAAATTTAATTTTCTTTTATGGAGAATTAGAAACCAAGTGATTTCCACGGATGAAAATGTGAAAATAAGGGGCATTAATCTAGTTTCTAATTGCCATTGTTGTGATGTGAATAAAGAGGAGAGCTCCAGCCATTTATTTTTTGAGAGTGAACGGGCCATGGCTGTATGGAGGTGTTTTGGTGTTTTCACGAGTTTCTTAGGCTCTTTTTTGGATAAATGGTTTCATGGTTTGAATAATGCATGTCCGGAAATGATAGCTAGAGCAATGATTCATAGTGCAGGGTGTTGGTGTATTTTGCAGGCATGAAATAAGTCTTGTTTTGAGGATATTCATTCTACGCTAGGTCTGTTATCTTGAGCACAGATTTCTTCTAATTTACCTGGTTAGGTGCTCAAAAATTTCGGGTGACACCTCTTCTTTGAGGTATATTCAATTTTATATTCCTGTTCTATCTCCTTCAGAGTAGTTGAAAAGGGGGAATTGGATTCACTGGTGACCTCCTAATGTGGGATTAAAACTAAATTTTGATAGATCTTGCATTAGGGGAAGCATTAGAGGTGGTGGTGGTGTTCGGGATAGTAGTGGAAGCATTCTGCTCTCATTTACTGCATCGTATGGGAGGTGAAATTCTGTCCAGGCTGAGGCCAAGGCCATGTATACTGGCATCTTGTTGTGTACTCAGTAGAAGTTTGCACATAGTCAAATTGAAACTGACTCTAAATTCATCCATGACTCGATGAACCGTAGGATTCAGCCTCCATGGTCAATTGGTTATGTTATAAGGAAGTGCAGAGAATGCCTTGGTAGCAATAGCATTAGGTTTATTCATACATGGCGAGATGGTAATAAAGTACCTGATTACTTGGCTTCCATTGTGTCTATGGCGGTAGCTGATAAAGGTAACAATATTTTTTGTTTTTCTAGTTCTCTTCAAATGATTCCATAATTAGTGAATTTGATTAGGGGGACCAGCTTGGCTTGCATTATTTTAGGCCACCCAAATCCTGTATGTTCTAACCATGTGATGGTAGGGTTTCTTGTATAATAAAAAAATACGGTGTTGATGATGAAAATAGTGAGGGCATAAAAATGAAATCAATGCTCACATAGTGAACATCAAAAGTAGAATTTTCACAAGTACATTTTCCGCAAACACTACAAATTAAGGTTAATTGGTTTACTTCAATGTTTGAATACTTTTTTTGAAACATGAATCACTGATTGTGGGGGATCATTCCATTCTATGGATGACAGGGGATGTATGGTGAATTATATTTTCAGAAGGTCCAAAATGGCCTATCAAGTCAATTAAAAAGATCTTAAGAACATTTTTTAGGGTTATTATAAAGTAAAATATCCAAAAAATATTTATGTTGTCATAGGGATTTCAATACATACGAGGGATACAGAGGGATCTAATTTAAATTCATTAGATTGATGAAGTAGGCTTCATTATAATATTTGAAGATGGAGTATAGAATATTACTTAGGGTTAATTGGTAGTGGTTCTAGATGTTAAATATTATATGTTTTATTTGATAAGACGTTTAGATGGAAAAAATATTAGAAAAATAACTTCAGAAGGTCCAAAGTTGCCCCATTTTCTTATGGGGAACCAAAGTGATTAGAACAATAAAATATTTTTTTTAAAAGGGTAGTAATTCTCAATCACATAGATTTAAAATCTTATAAAATTTTCATTATTTTAAATCATAGAAACATGTAAAATATAATATATGGAAGGGAACATATATCTCAAAAGATTCTCTGCTTATATACGGATGTTTGATAGTCCATGGTAGTCTACTCTCATGTTTTGTCATTATAATTTTTTTAATTTATCAATGATTCCACATTGAAAGTACGGGTCTACATACCTAGGAAACAAATATGATTTGTTTGGAGTATTTTTTTTGGAATTCCATAGTAAGGAAATAGGCTTAAAATATTCTTAACTTCATAAGCTTTGATATTGTTGTAAAATACAATTATAGGGAATTAAGGAGATCCTTCATGGGAAACGAAATCAGGTTCCACGAGACTATTCCTAGAACATTAAAAAGTGGTGATGTGGAGAGGTTGAATCAATTGCTGATATAATAGGATTAAAGCATCAAACATTATTTTAATTGAACACAGTTTTATGAGGAAAAGAAATCATTATGGATTATTCTATAAACATGATTCCCTCTACATCATTAGTGGTAATGATTATAGAATATATACAGTTTGGAAAAATAAACGGATGTTTCTCACCTAAATATATTTTTCATTCATTTATCCAGGTTGATTATAAGAATTCGAAAAAAAAACAGTAAGTCCCAATCATAATTCGTAATAGGGTATGGAGATAAAATCATGAATTTTTATTTACTATGATGATATTTAAAATATCATTAAAATTTTTGAATGTTATATTCAACTAGAAGGTCTTATAGTAATTTCAGGACTCATTGGAACATGTGGTTGAGATTAAATAATAAAATAACTTCATCCATGTTGATCTGAGAAAATGGTCCAAAAAATAAGTAGTTCTATAATTTTTTTATAACAAAGAATGTATAAAAGAATCATTAATTTGGTAAGAAGTGTTGTAAAGTTTGGAAAATTTAAAATCTCAGGGAAGATCTCTAAAAAGGGGAAATTTTAGAAGCAGTTGTTAAAAAAATAGAAAAATCATGGGTTGAGATAAATAAGTCTATCGATATCAGATTTCTAGTTTTGAGGTTCAAATTTTTTTCAATACTTTCTTATGTACGAAGTAGATAAAGAGATCCTTGAGTAAGTTTAAAGACATTGAGGTTGAGAAAAGTTTGAGTTAACTATTATAGATAAAATAAGTTCATTTCAAACCAACAAAACGTAGGAGATAATGTTACTACCATAGATAAATTTGGTTTTTTTACTAATGAAGTGGATGGTAGAATTATATACAAAGAATGGTTGGTTATCAAAGGGTTTTATTATAAGGATTGAGTGTATTTCTCTAAAATGTTCCCAACCACTATTAAATATAAAACTCTCAGAATATTTCTATTTTTGGTTTCATTTGAATTTTCTCATATATAAAAAATATAGGTGAATAAAATTTTCCAATATAGTAATTTAATGGAATAAATATTAAAAAATTAACTAGATGGGTACATGAATAAATAGAATGCGGTCCTAGTGTATAAGATGAAGATAAATATTATTGTTTTAATAAAACTCATAGTAAATAGACATATAATTTATATCTATTCACTGATGGGAGGGGGTTTTCTAGAGTATCTCAACCCATTGTTTCAACTAAAAAGTGTTCAATTAAAGGTATTTTGTCATCCTACTTTATTATGTGGGTGACATGCTTCTAGTGGGATAGAACCTAAAAAATATTCAATATGTGAAAACTAATTTTTATGGATTATTTGAGATGAAATATCTATTGGAATAAAAAAATATTCTTGGGATTCATATTAAGAGAAATGGGTAATATACCTTTTTTTGTCTCTTATGAAATATATCCAGATGTTTACTGTGTGGTTTAGAATTACCATATTTTAAGCTATGACAAACCTATAGGTCAAAGACTTAATGTTATCCAAATAGATTATATTAAACGTATAATACGAGGTTAAGAGCATAGAAAAAGTTACATTCTCCACAGTGGTTATTAGCATGACTTATTCAATAGTTTATAAGATAGATATTGTATATATAGTGGTATTTGTTAGTTTTTATAGAGAATCTAGGAAAGGATCACTAGATAGATATAAAGTTTATTCTATGATATCTAAAAGGATTATATGTTATATCCTTATGTTTTGAAAAAATAATACATGAAAATGTCTTTTTTGATGCAGACTTTATATGAGATATAGATATATGTAATAGTACCATATGTTCTAATTTTACCTTAAGGGGGACCCCCATAATTTAAAAGTCAATATTGGTGCTAGTTATCACACTATCCATAGTGGATGTAAAATATGTGGTAATCACAATACATATAATGGAATGGATCTAGAAGAAGTTTTTATTAAAAGAACTCAGATGTTGTGATAGTCAAAGAAAAAATAATTTTCCTAAAAATTAAGATTTATATTTATATTCAGAAAACATTTAGCTAAAGATTCATTTCATCTAGAATATGTTGGAAGATGAGGTGTTAGAGATATATAAGACTTTTGAATGTAAAAATATTACTAACATATTCACCATGTAAATAGACAATTAAAGCATATGAATGTTTTATTCCTTAATGGGACATTGGTGAAAAATACATATAATGGAAACACTAATTATTCTTCCCAATGTTTGGTTGGCTGGGTTTTCCTTTATGATTGGCATGAATTTTAAAAAATGGTCCCCATGTTTGAGATTTTTAGTGTTATTGAAGCATAATTAACGGTTAAAATTCTGTATATCGGGAATTAGATATATCAATTTTTTTTGGATTATTGAAGAGGCTTACAGTAGCAGAGTTCCATTTGAGGCAAGTTTGTCCATATGAATTTTTATAGAACCATGTTCATAGATGTATGTGCCCATATAATGTATTATGGAAGCCCTATATAGTACAAGATTCATATTGGTGGTCTTATGAAATGTTTTTCTGGTAGTTTTTTAAAGGGAAATGTATGAATGATCAGAGGGTTGTGTGATATTAACACAAATAATTCACTAGATAACAAAGGTTGAGTTAAGGAACGTTAAAAGTAATCAGAGGTGACCAAGACCAATAGTGGATCCCTTTTGAATTTTGGAAGCTGGTGGAATTAGTTGCCTGTTGTGGACACACAATAAATAAGTGGACATGTATCACTTTTATGTTTTTATTATAGAGATTTATTATTGGCTGATTTTTTATTTTTATTACAGTATTTGTTTTATGCGGTGAATTTATTAGGGAATAAATGTTCTCCCATGGATTTAAAACTAATGTTTAAGCCATATAAGATAACTTATTGTATTATTTGTTTAATTTTTTACTAATTTATTTTCTAAAAGAGTTATGTTATTCTTTAATCACTAAGGGTGGAGTTATAGTGCATATATATGGTGTGGTTAGATCTTCTCAATTTGGATACATTGTGTTAGTAGCATTCATTTTCTTCCATAAGTTTGGGATTTTTTTCTACAGTTGATGTTCTAGAGGTTTTCATCCAATTATTGTGGTTCTAATTCAAAATAATCCCTTAATAGTGTTTAAAATATCCATGAATTATCTAATTCATTATTTTGATCGAAGATAACCCTTATTGAAACAATTTTACCACAAAATCTAAAATGGGATCTACCATGATTTCCATAATATACATATATCTCCCAAACTTTTTCCACTTTAAATTTCATATAAATCATTTATAATCATATAATTCTTTCCTCAAAGACATATAAATTGGATTTGGTGCCTTATAAGCAACTTTTACATACTTTATGATTACATTTATTCATGGTATTGAATGTTTATAAAGTCTCAATCATAACATGACTGTTCTTTGGAATTAAATGTTATATGATAATGTTCTAGGGATACATATCATAGTAAAAGGTCATAGAAGTTACTTTCTCTAATAATAACCTATATAATCTATAATAGTATTCCAAAATAATTATATTTTATGGTTAGATGATTTCATTGGATGAGACACAAATGAAACATGATAAAAAGGGTAGAGGCTCATAAGCCATTGGGATTTTTTATCAAGTTAATAGTCCTTGGTGATCTCCTAGGGAAGGATGTTTTGTAAACATGTCCCACCAATAAGATGTGAACATTTATAACTATCATTTTATATTCATATCTAAAAAAGTGTGTAATAGTCATTTGGAAAGAAGATTACTAATAATGCATATACTGAGTTATGTTATTTAATGTATTGATAGAAACCATGATGACATATGGTAATGGTGAGGTAGGATACGTCAGTTTCCTCATGAGCGACTTTTCATAATTAAGTTACATGATAATGGATTTTTTACCATAATTTATTTAATAAAAGTCGATATTTTTATTCCATTTATGGGAATGGGGCCGCCTAATTAAGTCCATGGCCATTATTTTTTTAATAGTTCATTTCATGAAATTCAAAGAAAAGATATCGTGCAAAAATGGTGATGGAATCAGTATTCGACCTACTTGATTTGAGATATCATAATAAAGGTATTATATTACACCATATACATTCATATTTGGTTTTATGACGTTCTAACATTGACTTATTTTTCTACGATTGAATTTTTGTGTTTCAATATGATACTCGTGGACTTTTGGGGGTTATTACATATCATAATAAGATAGGTGACTATAGGATCACACACTATGTGAATCCAAAACATTAGTTAAATTATATATGGGTTTAACATGTTGAATAAATTTAAATCACCTACTTGGTTTAATAAATATTCATTTTTTGGCTGATAGAAAATATTCAGTCACCAGTTATTCTTGATATTAATTGTAAGATATATATTTAATATATATTTATTCTCTATTTTAGTGAATATAAAATATTTTTTAATGGTGATAATTTAGTGATATTTATTTATTTAAAAAAATTCATTATTCAATGTTCGATACATACCAGAAAATAATTATGGTTCATATTAATAATTTAGTGAGAAATGTTTTTTAAAAAAAACATTAATTTAATTATTTAGGAAATAATATTTATTTATCATTGAGTGTAATCCATGTCAATAAAATAATGATATTATTATTAGTATTAATTATAAATGGGATTCACTAGGGATTAACAGAATGATAAAGGACTATGATCAATTCTTATTCTTTAACCATATCCCTATTTAATCTCGATTATATATTTCTAAACCCCTATTTTCAATGTGCACAATAGAATTATAGAAATAATTCTCCAAATACCTAGTGGATTATTCTTATATAATGGCCTTAATAATGTAGATAAATTATCCAACACCACCCTCTAAACTCAAGAGATAATGAGAGGAATCCTTCAAACATAGAATCAATTCTTTTAGTGGTCATTAATGACGTACCCAAGCTCAAAATGTTCTTTTCTAGAACCTAGGTATTTCTATTGTGTTGTTCTGAGGTTTTTGGAGAATGTGTGGGTCACCAATGGATATATTGTATACATGAATAATATTTTAACAATGAGGGTGTGAGATGAATCAGTCTAATGAATATTTAACAAAGAAAGAATTACACCAAATGGAATTAATTAATTAATATAAATTAATTATGAATTATATGTGATGGTATTTTCTCTGCTGATTTCCTTATTGATGTTTAGAGGTTTTTGGTGAATAAGTGGATCACTATTCAGGGTACTCTATCCTTGAATCATCTTACTGTAGTGATTATTTGATGAAAAGTAGTATGTTAAATCATTAAATAAGAAATAATTCCAATGGAATCTTATTCTTAATTAATAAAAATTAGTTATAATTTGTATGCGATGATCCTTTCTACTAGGTTCAGGTCATATGTCTATGAATCTTGATATAAATATATTGGTCACAACTTATTAATGTTATGTAAAACATGGAGTGTTCTCTTCTTGTGTTAAAAATTCAATATAGATAGTACCTAATAGGCGATTTTTATAAGTACCCATACTTAATGATTATATATTTTAGTGTCATTAGACAAGAATTTATGCCCTAACATTTCTAAGAATCTTATAGATATTGTGTTTTAGAGAATAAAGACTTAAGTATAACATAAAAAACCCATATATTAAATATTGGAAACATTAACCTAGTATCTATTTTTCAAAAATATAAAACTTTTAGAAATAAATAAACAACAGTAAGGGACAAATAAAGAATGAAGAAACTAGTAAGCCCATTTTTAAACTATGATATCATAAAATGAGTTTTCTTTAATAAATAAATAAACTTTGATCTCAAATAATAATTTAATTATTCATGAAATTTTCATTACTACCCAAGGATTTTTTTAAAAACAAATTTATCAGAAACAATAATCAAAAGGGTCATAATCATGTGGTTTTGTTAGAAAAAATGAGATCCCATGAAAACATTTCCATTAAAACATAAAATCATAACCTAAAAGAGAACAATCTTTCCATTAAAAAGATCATCATCAAACCTTTTTAAATCAAAAAATTGTCATGAATACTCATTAGTAATCATATAAAATTCTTGTAGGTTCCCTAGTACATCATCTTCACAAATCCCCTAGATAACCATTATAAGTAGGAATAACCATTACATCTGAATTTCATCATAATTTTTTAGACATCATCTTCATTACCCAATGCAGTGGAGGGATATAATGGGGCTCACTAATAATATAATATGTATGTTTATCAACTTATATAATGATCTTTAATTTTAATCAACCCATATCATAATCTATATCGAGCACACCCATGAAATTTAATGTGGATAAACTCATCGTATCAGTTATATCGGGCTAACCTGCTATTATAAAAAATTTCTAAGTATTATATCCTGAATAAAACCTTTGAAAAATATTTTCAACCCAAATTAAAAACAAATTAGGATAATAAAATACCCTTTCATTTCAAAAATTTATTTGCAAAAATAAAATACCCATAATAATTTAAAAATGGGTTTTATTTGAATAAAACATGAAATCATGTAATGGAAGCTAAATATAAAATAAAAGTTTCTATGATGGGAAAATATGTTGACATTGTATATGCTAATATAGAAAATTCATGTCTGTATTATTAATGATGTGAAGACATTCCGTAAAAGGATTCCATTTGAAAATCATTAAAATAATGTCAATGAGGCATTAAATCTTCATTATAATTCTTTTATTTCCATAAAAATAAAATAATAAGATATTTTTAACAATATTTCATGGAATAAAAATTCATAAAATGAAAACATTAAAATAGAATTTGAAAAAGAATGTCTATTACCTCGAGCCAAACTCATAACATACAGTCATTGTCTTACTATATAATAAACTCATGTTAATATTACTTTATGAATAACCCTTTTCGTGTTATTTATTCCTTTATTTATTTATTCTCATGTTATATTCTACTACATAGTCAATTGAGAATATGTCATACATTTTGATGATATTTGGATTATAGGTCTAAACTGATTTTGGTATGTTGATTTGATCAAAGTGGTCATCACTCCTTCATCTTTGAAATAATATTTAAGAAATTATTATTATTTTCATACATCAATAATAAATTTAAAAAATCATAAAATATTTTTATGAAAAATGAACTATGTTACAATCATAGAGAAGTTAGGTTGTAGCTATACTTGAGTAATGTTTCCATTTTTCAATTGTAATTATTGAAATATGGTAAGAATTATTTTATGATTCCTTAATAATAAATATATAATTAATGAAATATTATATTTTTATATACAATTATATATATAATCCAAGTGATGTGGTGATAAAAATTGAATCACATCACTTCATGTAGGTGGTAGTACACATGAACGTTAAATTGAAGTTATATTTTTTTGGGATGAAAATGTAAGAATATAGAAGATATATTACTTATACACAATGAAAACATTTTTCATGAATATCATATATGTACACTAAATCTATCACTACATATATATATATTGCGATGTAATGGAAAATTAATAACATCAGTTAAGGAGGCGGTAGTCCACTGTACACAAGAACATAATTTCTATTTCCTATTTGTTGGAAGATGAGATTGATATATGTTATTAAATTAACAATATAATATATCAATATATTTTATATACCATTGTTATTATTTAATCTTGTTTGAAAAAAAATAAAGTAGTTGGATGATGAAATATAACTAAAACTCTTGGTTTTGAACGATACCACTTCTTCAAACAACCTCTAAAATCTTACATCAAACGATTTCCTATGATAGTTTTTTATCAAAAAAACGACTCTAAGATGTTTGGATGGATTTAAGTAAATGGTTTTATTTTGGATTGGTTGAACCAAATCAGTCATTAATTGTCAATAAATGAGTAGAATATGTAACAATTTATAAGGGAGGGGAGGGGAACTCTAGGAATTTCCAATAGTTTCAAATTAATATAATTTAATTTTGGGTCAAAAATTGATCCATATTAATAATATTAGATGATAACATAATTTTTCATTCTATATTATATTATAAAATAATAAATTGGAATGTCTAAATAAAATTTTACCCTTATATTTTTAGTTTAACCATTCATTAATCCTTTTGAAAATTACTAGGATATTAATGTTTTTTACTATTATGGAGTTAATATAAATACAATAAAAGGGAAAAAGAGAATATATATCAAAAATAGTTTATATTTATATCCATAAAATATTCACTTAGTAGATGATAATATTTTTAAGAATTTTAAATCATTTAATTAAATATTATTTCTTATAAAATATCTTTAATGTTATTTTTGACACTATTCATTTGATGTGATTTTAAAAACATCATGAATAAATATAAATAGAAGGTAAACCTTTATAACAACCCAATAGTTTTATAATAATCTAATAAATTATTGGGTAACAATAACCCACTCAAAAAATTTTAATTTTAATGTTTATAATATCATTTTATTGATTTTTTATTTATTGGGGATGTCTTGTGTTGGTGTGGCATAATAATTTAAAGTAACTATTTCATCCCTAATAATTATAGATAAATTCCCTAGATGATTGAAAGAATTTATATTTAAAATTTAATATTTTAACTAAACATATCCTCTATCCGGAATTCTGTAAAAAAATTAGAGATAAAAAATAGAAATGCATTTTCCACTTTTCTTTATATAAAATAATGTAAAGGTAAAAATAATGGGAAATGGGAAAAATGACATATATTAAACTTTTATATAATTATTTATGTGATATACGCATCCAATAAAATAAAGTAGAGTGTTAAGGTCATTTTTTCCTTGTTATTTAATTTTTAACCTAAATTACATGATTTTTCTTTTTATGGTAATAAAAATAACTAAGGTTACAATTAATAACTTAAAAAAATAAAAGCATCATACTAACAAATTTGATTCTTTTGATTCCAAATATTGAATCCATTTTTCAACATTCCCTTCACATAAGTGGAATAATATATTTTAAAATAAACTGATATAACGTGATGAAAATAGTCTTTCAGAAAAAATGCCTTTTCTGTATAACTTGTTTTTATATTAAATTAAAGTATAAAATTCAATTCAAAAAGAACAATTTGATTATTTAAAATCAAAATGTACTAATAATATTTTATTACTAATCCAAAATATAATATTAATTTTAAAATATGTCAAAAAAAATATTATTTTCAATAAAAATCAGTATTATTCATTATTGGCTGAAAAAACAAACATTTCAGAAAATTATAAAAAACGTCACCTTAAGATAATATTAAAAATAATGACTTGAAAATTAAATTTCATTTTTCCATATATATTTTATAAAAGTATCATAAATTATTTATAATATTTTTTCATAATTATAAATTAAAACACTTTTTGAATAAAATGTAATTTGGAAGAAAATTGACATTATTAAAAAATAGAGTTCTTATTTCCATATAAATAATCAATAAAATTTCAATGATTTGGACCTTATTATATGGAATTAGTAATTTTCTCAATCCTATTCATAAATCAATTTAATGGCTATGTTATTACATTGATATTTAAATAATAATATTTCGTGGTTTTTTAAATTTTGGTGTTGTGCATTTTGTACACTATTGAACATTGTTTCCTTGTTTTAAAAACATCGGATGTTAAATTCCACCCCACAATAAATTAAACGTTAAAATTTTAACTTGAACTCATTAATCATTAAATTTCCATCTGAAAATACCTTTTTTGAAATCACAAACAGTAAAATGGGAAAATAAAACATTTCTAGAAACGAAGGAAAGATTAATACAATGGACAACAGAAATAACCAAAACCCATGCCTCCAAATATGGTAATATTAGTAGTATGTGAACATATTTATATGGTAGAAGATCATAATATCCAATTAATAAGGATAGTGATAGGGATATCTTATCATAACAATTTGAATTATCATGAGAAAGGTAACAATAACAAAACAATAAACAAAAGATGCGTGAAGAAGACCATCAATTCCATAGAAGATAAATTAATAGGATAAAGTTTTTATTTTTCAATGTTTTTTCTAGAGTTGAGGAATATGTACTAATAACTTGAGGAAATATAATTACTTGGTATATAAAATTTCATCATTTAAACAATTTACACCAAAATCATAACATTTTATCTAAAAGATGAGTATTAAAAAAATCCTTGAAGCACAAAAAACATGATCCTTTGGATCATGTAAATCCAAAAAAGGATAAAAATATATTTCTACTATATTTAAAAATTAATAATAATTTTAAAGGATAGAATAAGGTAATATAATTCCCAAAAATAATAAGAGTTTATATGTCAAAATAATACAATTATAAGAAAAATTAAATAGTTAGACCCAATGTTCAACTATATCTTTCAATAAATAATTTTCCATAAAATTATTTAAAATAATCCTAATTGAGATTGAGACCCAGATAATATAAAAACTTTATAACAAATTCTTCCAATATAAATTAAATATTTATCTCTAAATAACATCAATAACTCTTAAAGTCATATACACAAAAATCTATAAGCCCTATGATGTTTCCAAAGGATCATACAGTCACACTGAGAGGGTGGGGAATCAAGTGTGACTTGTTTTTACAAAATTCATTATTTTATTGAAACCATTCAAACTTCTGTCACCAATTATGATGATTATATATTGTATGCAATGCAGAATGTAAAGGGAATCACAGTACCTAGTATCTTTACAATGTTCGGTACTAATACCTATGTTCTTACTACAACTGGTTATCGACTCTGGTTACAGATGTTTTTTCACTCTATGTAAATGGTTACAACAGGGAAAGTCATATTGCCTTCAATAATTAGGCCCACAATGTTTTTATCAATAATATCACTAGAGAATATATGTTTCTACCTACAATAGTGACACATGAGTCCCATAGGAGGATCATTATAATAAAAATGACAGTGTTACCAGCATCCCATTAGCTTGATCTAGATTCCAACTGGATACTTTCACTACTTAAGCATCCCACTAAATACTTCACCAAATTTATTTACACTATATTTGAACCAAAAATAGGATGATCTTAAATATTCCTCCATGAGAATTATGGATCAAACTTCCTATGTACTAATGTGGACCCTTTTCAATGGTGTTGTTCTTTCTTAATAAATTTTGATCACATGTAGAAGGTTAGTTTCCTTAGTACAACAATGATCAGGAAATTACATCTTCTGTTAAAGACATAACCTCATGTAACACTTAAAAATCATATATAGAAATATTTTGAAATAATGATAGAAATGATGCCCCATCATCAGTCTCAAATCACTGTAGACTAATTAATCATCATAAATTGTGTGTGCACTTCTTCAAACATATTTCAACTATTTAAAACATTTCATAGTCATCTTATGTTGAGAAATAACACACATGTATAATCCTCACACTTTCTTGCATGCATAACTTCTTGTGTAAGAATTTGTTAAATGGTGAAATCACATTATACTACATCACATGATTCTTCACTATACAGTGCCTCAATATTTCCTACTATTTTATGTGAACAATATATCTCATATAAACATAACACACATATTCCAATATACGATACTAAATATCTGTGTATTCATGGGGGATTTAATATGATGTATATTAATTCTTCGATATACGGGTTCTTTTCAAAACCTTTGCAAAGTCACGTTCTTCACATGTTCTTTTAATGTGTTAATTTATTGTATAATGAATAAACACAAAAGTGTATGTGAACTTCTCATAACCTCCATTCCTTCATGTGAGAAAATAAAATCTGAATAAAATTGGTCACACAATACTTATATTCCCTATATTCTTTTTGAAAACCCTTATGAAGGTATAAAGATAAGGTCTTGGTGCACAAACCATCAGAGTAAAGGTGATATGTATCAGACTACTTCAACAGCTTCAGTGTACAAAATTCTTCGCAAATGATAAAAGACACGATATGTTCTATAATTAGGGTTGTATGGAAAATAGTTTCATCATGGATATATTTTAGTATGAAAATCACATGTCAAACACTTTTGGGTTATAATCTTATTCGCACAATCAGAAGCTGAATGGAAACCTTCATGAACCATCGTGATTCGTGGTGCTTCATCATTCCAAAACAAAAGCTTCTTCAAAAACTCAGCTATAAAAATCAATTGTATCATGTAGTATTTATAGGAATTGTTCAATAATACATTACCTTATTCACCCTATCCTTTCAAATCATTATTAATTTCATTCATGGTAGAAAAAAATATTTTCACTGAACTATCAGTCTTCTACATACTATAAAGAATCAATATGATCATCATTTAAATCATGAAAACATATCATCATATTGATTTTTATCATTTTAAAATCATAAAAAACATAGATGATGTTCTAAGATCATGGATTGAGGGACTATCAGTGTCACAATGATGTTTTTGTCAAGCTATACTATATGGCGTGGGCTGAGGTTGAAGACAACACGATTAAAGAAGTTGGATATCCCGGATCCTAATATCAGTATATTAGTTGGATGTTGATCTTGGTTGAATGATCGAACGATTATTCCAAATCAATCGAATGATACAAATGTTATGATTTAGTTTGGTTCTACAGTTTCACATCCCATATTGAATCCGCATTCAATTTTTTGGCTCCCTTATAATACAATTCATGCGGACACTATACCAAATTTTGATACTACTCCTAACACTCTCTCAAACTACCCCATAATAGAGCTTCCCCCCACTTCAATGCCACCCACCACGATGACTCACTACCTACGTTGGGACTCCTATAAGTGTTACTATTGTGTAAATTATGCCACCAACAACATGTCCCATATTGGATCCCTCAGTTTTGGTTGAACCTCCTGTGTCCCACATATGGATCTGGTGAAGCTAGCTAGGTATTTTTGGATGTATGGCATATTTTTTAATGAATAAATTTTTTTACATAGAAAAATATATAAATCCTTCTCAAACAAACATAGCACAACCTATTCCCAAAATCATACATCAAACAACATGAAAAAATTCTTTAAAAAAATAATTCATTTTTCATGAAATATTCTTCTTCTTATTTTTCAAATAATTATTATAAACAATGTTCTAATTAAATTATTTCTATGAAACATGTGTTTAGAACATCATACCAACTCTACAATAATGACATCTTAAACTGATTAAACTTTTCATATTCTAAAGAAATCGACAACAATTTCAACTTCACCAAATCACATGGTCTCTTCACCTTAAACATATAACATCTGAAATATTCTATTCAAATCAATAAATATATTGAATCACATTAAATCTACATTAAAATAAGATTTATTCCGAAATATAATTATCCTTTATTGCTAAAATAAAACCCATCTTATTAAAAAAATCAATTTACCGTAATCAAATAAGTTTACCAAAATTTTGAACTTAATACAAAATTACATGAATCACTTAATAACCCCACCACTATTCTGTCTCACGTTTATCTATATTAAAATTTTAATGTTCTGTGTTTTTTATAACCCATAATTACCTCAATATCATTGATCATATTAACCCTAAATGATACTAATACCTTAAAAAAATATGATGAAAAAATGTAAAATCATTCTTCCTCGTGTAATAATTCTTAATAAACCCACAGGTTACATATACATCAACCATATAAAACAAATCCATGAATTTCATAAATCACATTAATATCCGTTCACATAAAATATTAAAAGAGATGTCTATGAATTTGAATTTATGATCGACCTTAAACTCATAATCCAATGATGGTATCTATAACTCATAAGATAACTTCTCATGAAAATATCCTAATCTATAATGTTGTCTAAAGAAAAATATATCCATGTGTTTTTATTCTTGAATTCACATTCTTGCATTCCCAATGATTCTTTCGGTTTAGAGTTTTAGATAACTAGGCCTTAAATCTTACATAAAAAACCCATATATTTTAGAATAGGCACTTGAACTAGTTATCCATATTCCTGTAAAGCAAAACATTTAAAAAGAAACACAAATTCATTTCATGAAAAATATTCAAGACATTAAACTTAACTACTTCTTTTATATTACCCATCCTTAAACCCTGTGAAAAAAGTTTTTAATATATGTATGAACCCAAAAATCTTAGTAAGAGGCATAAAAAGAAGAAATAAACCCATTACACTTGTTTAAAATAATGTGATCATAAAAAGAAGTTTTCCATTAAAAATAAATAAACATTGAGCTCAAAATATAATTTACTTATTCATGACATGAGACTTACTACCCAATTATTTTTATCAAAAACATTATAAGAAAACATAATGGAATCAATAATAATCATGTGAGTTTATTAGAAAACATGACAATCCTTGAAAATATATTCCTTCAAAACATTCCTTTTTATATTAAAAAATATTATTTCCTTTAAATAGATTAATTGCATACATTTTGACCCACAAACCTAGCTCCAATTATAAAAACATAAACATTACATTTCCATATTTGATAATGATAAATGTCCCAGAATTTCATCTATAAAATCCTTATACATCAAAATGAAATATTTCATAACATAGAAACCCAAGGTCCTTTTTTGTTTAATGTTTTTGAGAATTAGTACAAACTCTTAAAAAAAGGATTCATAATCAACTGGATCATAAATATCAGAATAATATACCACAATGTTCTTTATATATTGTTTAATTCTTATGCATAACATACTTAAAATCATTCTTCACCTCTTAGTAAAAAGGAAAACATAAGAAGGGTAATTCGAAATGATTAGTAATGGTAAACATAAGTATTAACAATTGAATTTCCTCAATGATCATAACGTGCGTATATTTTTTTTATGGCATATTAAAGGTTCATGAGAATAGAATAAGATATGATATCCCATATATTCAAGATTTATAAAACATAAATCATGAAATAAATATTTAATAAAATAAATAGTTATAAGAATAGATTATCATGAACTATATGATGTCAATCTTGAGAAAAGGATTCATTAAAATCCGATATTAAAAATAGAGAAAATATTTTCATATCCTGAAACATTATCTTTATAACCCATGTTGTAAATCACTGGAGTTGAGTTAAATACATAAGAGAAACCACACTAGTTACCTTACTAAATTTCTCTAAAGACTATGAACATTACCCAAAACATTGGAGAGGTATAATGTTGTTCTCCCATCACATATGTTGTATACAGATCACCTGTAATAATGAGTGATAATGGGGATCAACTCATCATATAATTTATATCAAGATTACCCATGAGCTATTATAGAGTAAAACCCATCATATAAGCTGTATTTTTCTAAACCGTTATCCAAAACAAATATGTACTATATCATGAATAAAACGCTAGAAAAATGCCTGTAAACTCATATGTAAAACACTTTAAGATAACAAAGTAAGGTTTCTTTTTATAAAACCATTTTTAAAACATAAAATACATAGAATTAGGAAAATGGGTTTCTATTAGAATAAAACATGAAATATTGTAATGGAAGTAAGTAAATCAGATAACAATGCTGATAGTAGGAAAATTCATTGTCACTATATACGTTAAAATTGAACTTTTCTTCAGTCTTTTGTAAATATAGTAAATACTTTTTGTAAAAATAATCTTTTTTAGAACAATTCAAATAAATTTAAGCATGGGATAAATGTCATTTATAATTAATTTGTGTAAATATAAATAAAATAATATGAAATAAAAACATTAAAAAGGAAAACGTTGGAAGATAATTCTTGAAAGAATGGATTTTATCTTGAGTATGAACTGTCACAAACATTATCTGTCTTAGTGGATAATAAACTGAATATAATTCTAGTTTATTAAGATACTTCTTCAATTTTATAATTATATACACTTTATTTATTATCTTTCTTCATTTATTTTTTTAGTCAGTTGACTTTAGGTAGTATGTTTTTATAATATTTGGATTATAAGTCAAAAATGACATTGCTAAGTCGATTACAGTCAAAGTGATCATTACACCATCATCTACAATATAATAATAATGATATAATTATTATTTTTATACATCAATAATAATTTTAAAATAAACTATAAAATATTGTTTCTAAAACTGAACTACATTACAATCATTGATACGATTGGTTGTACCTACATTTGAGTAATGTTTCATTTTGCAATTAAAATTATGAAATAAAGTAATTATTATTTTCTTTTCCCAAAATTATCATTATATCATTTATACAATATTATTTATTTATTTAGACTAATATATATCATCTATGTGATATAGTGATGACAAATGAATCACATCTCATCATAGAGGTGGTAGTTCACATGTACAAACGAACAATGTTTTCATTTCTTTGTGAATGAAAAGGTAAGAATATTGATGGTATATTAATTAACAAATATGAAAAATATGTCATTAATATAACATATATTCTTTAAATCTATCACTATAACCTGTTTTAAGAGGTGGTGAGGGAAAATGTATCACCAGTTCATGAGGCGATAGTCCGAAGTACACCCGAATGAAATTTTGATTTCCCATTTAATAGAAGAGGTGATAAATAATTTTTATTCCATTATAATAATAAAATATTAGTATATAGGAGATACTTTTCTTATTATTTCATTATGACATAAAAATATTCGAATGATATGAATAAATAAATATGAAAAAATGGTCGGTTAAGAACGTCACCTCTTATTTAAACAATTTCATATGGTCTACACGAAAAGCATTCGTAGAGTGATTTTATAATAAAAACTTATACTTTTTGATATTTTGAGTGATTTTAGAAAATTATTTTTTTAGGTATTTTCTAACCCAAATGGTTATTTCTATGTAAAAAAAATGAAAAAATAGGTAACCTTTTATGTTAGATGGGAGGGGTGTTATTGGAATTTCTTAAAACATTAAATTAATATAAATTAAAATTGACATTCAAATGGTTCAAAATTAATTTATAATATGTTAAAAATATTACAAGTCTAAATAATATCATCTAATATAAATTTGTCAAGGTTTACAACATTTTTACACTTATTGTTTTATTTTAACCCCTATTAACCCTTTTGACAACTATGTTGATATAAGTGTTTATTAATATTAAGGTGTTAATAAAGTTACTATAAAATGAAAAAAGGACCATAAATTTACGATGTATGATATTTCAACAATACCATAATTTCATTACTTAATGTATGATTTTTAAGAAGTTTAAATCATTTAATAAAACACTATTTATTATAAAATTTAATTAATTTAATTTTTTATAGTAATCATTTGATTTGACTTTAAAAACATAAATAAAATGATGGAAATAAAATATAACACATTAACACACCCAAATAATGTTATAATTATATAAAGAGTTTCTATTATACTATAACAAACTCAAAAATATTAATTTTTTAGTTCTTAAAAACATTTTATTTATTTTTTTGCTGCTTGCAGAAGAAATATATATGTTTTGCTTAAGCATTTAAGGTAATTAATTAATCAATAAATATTGTAAATAAATTAACAATTGTAGAAAAAATAATTTATCATTTAAATAAATATTTATAACTAAACATATCTTCTATTTGTCCTTAAGTTAAAAATTTATAGATAATAAAACAAAGAAAATAATATTTGTTGACTTTTCATTATATGAAGTAATATAAAGGTCCAAATCATATAAAATAGAATAAAGACAACATATTATAATTTTTGATGACATAGGACGATACATACCAATAGAATAATATTAATTCATGTTTTAGGGTCATTTTTGTATCCTTATATTTTTAGTTTTATCCTTAATTACCTGACTTACCTTTTACCATGGTAACTAAAATTAGTAGGGTTTCTATTCATAAGGTCAAAAAAATAAAATATACCTATTTAAAAAATCTTTAACTCATAAATATATATATATATATATATTGAATCTATTTGTCAGTATTCAATTAACATAAGATGAACAATTTAATTTAAAATTAACCGAAAAAATCATTATGAAAAATGTTTTATAAAAAATGTATTTATACTAAATTTAAGTATAAAATTAAAATAAAGGCCGTAATTTAATTTTTTTAAATAATAAATAAACTAATTATATTTGAAAAATAATAAAAATTATATTTTTCAGTTGTTGATATATTAAAATCAAATACAATTTTCATCAATAATCAATTTTTCACTATACATTGAAAATACAACATTTCAAAAAATTATAAAAAATTCCCTAATATATTATTGAATTGAAGAATTTAAAAAATAATTTAAATTTATCAAATAAATTTTCTAAATTTTCTACAAATTAATTAAAATCTTCTCTCACAACCCAAAATAATAACAATTTTTGAAGAAGAAAATGTCTTTAATTAAAAAATGAGTGCTTATCTCCAAAGACTTAATCGATTTATTTGAATTGATTAGGCCATTTATATATTCCATAATTAATTTTATAATTTTCATACCCACTACAACAATGACATGGTTATAATGTTCATATTGGAATAATGATATTTCATAGTTCGTTTAAGCTCGATGTTGTGTATTTTTTATGTTGTAGAATATCATTGATTTATTTATGATTTTTCTATTAATTATTATTTTCACTAAGTTATTCAATAAAATCTAAATGCCAATATATTTTACTATTATTATTTTTTCTCACTCATATAATTAAAAATGAAGAAAAAATTTAATTATAACATCTGAAGAAACCATAATAATGTTTTTTAATTTCTGTATGGAATGAAAATGGTTACAGGATGTGCTGACCATTGATACATGTTTTGTACTTGTGCACACTGCTCTGTGATGAACCACAATAAATATATGTCATCATGAATTAAATAAAATAAGTGGATATTAATATATTTTGGTTGTTTACAATGATATCCTTGAAAACGTATATTAATATTTCATATTCTTATAATCTATTAAACATCATATTGTCTATGTGTTTTCAATATAAACTAGTATTCTAAGACATCTGATGAATTTATTTCATGACCAGTGTGACTAAAAATCTTAAAACATGGAGGTAAGATGGAATCTAACTCACATAAATGTCATGAACCTCCAAAATATTTATTTAAAAAAGAAACACCCACTCACCATGAATGTTTCATTGATTAATATTGAAGTGTTAAAGATAGAATATAACTGGAATGTACAAACCTTATACCATACATGTTCACATAATAATGTAACAATGATTAATTATTCTAGTTAAACCACATAATGATTTGACTAAGTAGCTTATTTAACTTATATTCCATGTGATAGGTTTTATATATATTAAATTCTAAATTGATTACTATATAATATTTAATAAAACATATCATGTGTAGTTGTAATGCACCTACTACTCTAGGCACATTAAAAAATTTTATACAATATAAATTAACAAGTTTTTATGTTTAATTTATTGATATCAGATTCCATATAATTTTTTGAAATAATTTTTATTATATATACCTTATGAGTAGATAGTATATGACCATAATACACAGCTCAGATGAATACTCATTGTGTTTTTTCTAGGTACAGACATTGAGCATAATTAGTTTTAAATAAAATAAAATAATTTAATTTATATAAAATTATATTTGATGTGTATTTAAAATAAAATTATAGAAGAAAATTAAGATAAATGAATTTATTATTAAATAAATATATATAATTAATTTGAAAACATTTTAACTTAATTATGAACGATTTAAGTAAATGTTAGTTTATCAAATGTGTAGTGTTTATTATGTCTCGATGATCATGATCTTTAACCAGTCTATGTATGTGGTTTATTTAATTTAATATATTATTATAAAATGAAAATATTTGTCTACATTTCATCTATTCTGCCTTATTATGTACCTGCATTCAAGTCCATAGGTTCTTTTTTGTAAACCTCATAAGGTATCTTTTGGGTTTCTTTGCTATTGTGTGAGTAAAATAATATGTATTGGGTGGATAACCTATATTAGAGGATTCATTCCAAAAATATATCTATGTTGAAATGAAAATATGAAATATATAGCACAAAGGTATAATTCTACTACTCAAACTATGTATTGGTTCCATGAGTTCTTTCGCCTAGGGATTAGGAATAATATATCATCAACTAGATAAACCATCCATTAAAAAGGATCATGAATATAGTACATTATTATTTTTAACTTTATTATTTTCATGGTAAATTATCTATATATTTTTTTATCACTTAAATAATGAATTAACAATAACATAATGTGTAATTAAAATAAAATTGTACAATGAAAATATTTTATCTAGCCATGGTTAATCAATTAAGTAAAATATAATTTTTTTAAAAAGTGAGTAATAAGATAAATTTTTTAATTTATACATAAAGGATAAAATTTCCCCAATAAAAAAATTATTTCATCAAATGCCTCCTCTACTTGAGATTAAATCAAAATATAGTTCAATGTTCTTGAAAAAACCTCCAATGGGGTGATTTTAATTATTGAGGATTTTGTTACTTGAGTTGTGGGTTGACTTAACCTAATTAAAACTAAGTGTTAATATTCTTTTTGATATATAATAAAACTAAAAGGAAAGTGTTTAGGGAATCCATGTCATGGATTTTAGGACTATGGATTCTACTCTTCATATCAATATGCTTTGAGTTAATGTTGTTGAAATTTTGTGCCTATCTAAATAGCTTTGAAAAGCATGCCATACCTCCATATAGCTTATAAGAAGTGAAATATTTATCCTTCATATAAGAATATACATGTTATAATATATTTTTAAAACAATGGTTTGGGATTCTGATATTTTCTAAAATATTATGAGATAAATAAATTAAATTTATTGTCAAGTTTTGTTATCCAAAAAATATTCAATGAATCTCCCCTTATGTATTGTAGAAATGGAAGGTCATGTGACTTTTAATATATCACCAAAATCTATATAAGATAAGGATTACCTTATCACTAGATTTTAATTTTATGAGTGGTATATGCACTTTCATGTTATACTTTTTAATGAGTTTAAATATTACATACTAAAAACCACAATTCCTAATGTAGTTGGTAAAGAGGCTAGTGAGTCAAAACATTCTCTCTATATGAAATATGTAGATGATGCCAAAAATTTCCAATATTTTATGCTATTATCTATGTATATTGATCCTATAAAGTTGAATGAGGATAATGATTTGTATTGAATCATTAATCACCTTCATGATATTTAATAAGAGAAATATAGACAATATATATGGGATATTTAATAAACTATTCATGAGAAATCATGGAGAGTCAGCATCTGCTGGTCCACATGTAGTAAAGTTGATTATATATATATATATATTGTTATTGGAAATATAAGGATTTAATATCACAAATTAGTTTCATATATATCTCTTATTATCATCACTACCTAATAACTTCTCCAATATCATTATTAATAATAAGATGATCAATTGTGATAAGTCTCTTTTAGAATTTCTTTCATTGATTAAACAAATTGATTTGGACATGAGGTGTGAAAATCTTTTTGTCCTTTGAATACAAGTAATATAATTTAAAAGTTCCCCAATAATTAGTCTACGTATACGGTTATTGGGAATCTTCCTTCCAAGTAAACAAACATCAAAGGATAGGTAGAGGAAAATTGATTCCACATATTTTTCTTCAAGCAATCAGAGAAACTCAAAGAAGAATTGCACCAAGTTCATAAGAAAGGGGAATCATTTGATGAATTTTTTAATGTGTGTAATAATTAAATATATAATAATTAGGTGTTAGATAATTCTTATGCTATTCAAATGTGTAAAAAAATTTAATAACTATGTCACTTTCAAAAGATTTAAAGAGGATAGGTGAATCTTTGAGCAGCCAATAGAGCATAGATTATTTCCTTGCATATCGAAGAAGGATATATTCTATTTGTAAAACACCCTGAGATTTTTTTGAAATATATTTTTCAAATAAATTAATTTTTTTGATGGGTTTCATTGCATGCTACGCCATGTTAATCTTTATTTATATACAACACCAAGTTAATCTTGCGATACATGTACCAATGTGTTAAGCTTTCAATTGATGAAAAACTAGGATTATCATGTAGAATAGGAAAAACTGATCTTGGATTTTATAGTACATAATAAAAAGTTTGGATTATGTTATGCACAACACCAATTTTATATTGTGTTAAATGCAACACTAATTTTAAATGAAATGTGGCATATTATTAAAATATTTTTTATAGATATAATCTAGCCTTTTGAATATCAATTATAAAAATGATAAAATAAAATTTTAAAATACAGTTTAACAGAGTTCAAAAAATTATTTCATTAGTAACCAATTATTTGTAAATGAAATTAAGAACTATTTGAAAATAAAGAAATTATTTTTCTAAAATACAATTATTTTATGAAAAAAGACAATTTAACTCAAAAAATTAAAGAAATAAATTTTTATGAATGAATTTAAGGATATTTATATTTTTATATCTAATAAGTTATTTAACATTCAATTTATGTGTCATTTTGATAAGATATAAGAATAAATCTGGTTTTATGTATAAAAGATGTATTTTTTTAAAGAGTTGTTTGGTAGCTTATTAATGTCACACATATTTGAAATAAAACAATGTAAACATTTATAAATTATATTTAAAAAAAATTATTTTTTTATATTTTTGACATAAAATTTATCATAGGATTAATTGTTTATATTTTCTTGAAATATTTCATTTTTTTAAAAATAGGGAAAAAATATAGAAATTTAATTAAAAACAACATTTTTATCAAATTTATTTATATTGTTAAATTATATTTTAATTATTTTAAATTAAATTAAGGTCCATTATATATATATATATCCAATTCAGGTCATTGGAATCAATTTTACATTGAAATTGGATATAAAAACATTTTGCACTTTTGAACATTTTCACTTTAAGAAACCTGTTGATTCGTCCCATTTATGAGATTAATCTTCAATTAATATCTTCCAAATTTATGATTAGTTTTTGGGAAAATGGATTCCATATTTTTAATTATAATTATTTATAACATTAATCATATCTGACTAATTTTTTACCAAAATTATTAGTGTAAATATATAAAATTAACCTCAATGATTAAGAGAAAACTGAGTTTACCAAGGTTCTAAACTTCAAACACATGGTGAAAATAACCTAGATTCTTTTACAAAAAACATTGAATGGACATATTTAGAACATGATGACCATAGTATCAAATTATATGATTTTTTTTGAAACTGTTCAATGAAATTTACTTATATAATAATTTAAGAAATGAAAATGACAACAAGATATACCTTTCTACCATTTAAATTCTATAAATCTTTGGATATAGAAAAAAATACATAGTTTTAATTATATTTATTATTTTGAAATATAAATGAATTTTTTTATCCTGATAATTTATATTTAATTTTAAAATATGATATAATTACATTAAATTCTTAAGAAACCCCAAGACATTGATTATTTAGTTAATAATTAAATAAAATAAATAATACAAAAATATTAATATTGAGGTAATAAAATGATTTTTTTTGTTCCATTATTTTTGTAGATGAATATATCATGGTAAATATATTTAAAATTAATATTTTTTAATTCCATTATTATCTTAATATTTATTAATTTCAAATTAAATAAATAATGTCAAAATTGGCATTAATGATATATTATAATAAATAATATTTTATTAATTTATTTAAAATGACAGAAAATAATATCTTATTTTAATTGATTTTTTAGTTTTAAAAAATAAAAAATATGGTCTAATAATGGGCTAATTTATCTTATATAATGATCATATTAACCCCTTAATAGTAAAATCATTGCTATCATGGTTAGGGTTAAAGTTGTATTCTTGCGCGTTACATGCGCTTCAGTTAAATTTAATTTTCAACACACATGAGTTGTTTTTTTTATAATTTATATTTAAAATTTAAAATAATTGTTTCAAAATATTATAAAAATTATACATTCAATTTAGACTTAATGGTTGAATTACATGGGTCAGAAAACTAGTCACCAAAATGAAAAATGAAGGTGAAAAAAATAAGGGAACATAGGAGTTAAGGAATAGGGTGATTACGAAATTTATTATTTTGTTTTTAGGATGTTTGTATCAACCATATAATCCCTACACATCTTTATTATTCAATATTTTAGGAACATGATTTATGGAATACCCTCCTATTTTAATTACTTTGGATTATTTACAAGAATTTTTCTCCTCATCTACTATAAAAGGCACTCACTATCCCCACTTATTCACACCTATGATGCATTCCGGATGATCCAAAACCTACCCAAATAACATACCAAGTTATATACCTTCATCCTATAAGAAATACCTTGGTATTTAAGAAAACTAATGAAATTTTTTGTTTCAAAAAAATGACATACCTGAAGAATAGGTCATGTTCATCAACAAATGATTTTGTTTTATTTCTTCCTAAAACCTCTTCAATTTTTTTTACCAAAAATATATAATAACCTTAGTAAAAAAATACAGATATATTTTTAAGATAAGTTTCATTCCTACAACTACACACACTTCCATCAAATTGGATTTGAAATCATCATTCGTCTGTATGGAGGACTAACACATAACAAATAGATGTCATTCGGTCTTCCATTATCTCCTTTCATGGTTGGGAATAATTATGGATGTAGAATTTATATAATTTATTTATGATTTTTATGATTTTTATGATTTTATTATTTATTTTTAATTTTTATATCACACATAGCTTCATGGTTTCTATTTTTGGGAATAATATAATGTAGTTCTTATCTATAGTGAACTACCTCCTCATGAAGTGATGTGATTCATTCATGCTTTTCATAGAACGTATTAACGATATTTTTAATAATCATATGTTATATATAAGAAATAAAATTTAATCTATAAGTATAATATTTTATATATGTTTCTTTCTTTTAATCTAATAAGTAAATGAAAAAAACATCAATGTGAACGTATGACCTACAGTCTCGATGAACGATGTATCACATTTTCGATTTCTATCTTTATATTTTATTTTAAATACATATATAATTAATATATATATATATATTATATTTATATAATAGTTTGAATTTTTGAAATGTTGAAATCATGATCTAAGTAGGAAGGCCAAGAATATAAATTCAGAACATGAATGAAATATAAAGAAATTATCACCCGAAATGTAACATTAATAGAGAATCGTTAATAAACTAGAAATATAAAGTCATAAGTAAATAATATATAGAATTATATATATAAATATGGTTCTTTTATTTATTTATAAAAATATTATATTTATTTTAATGGAGGACTGAGTGAGTACGATGAGAGACAACACCTAAGGTAAGGAATTATTGTCTCACATGTTTTCGTTATGAGACATAAGCAATATTCACCAAATATTTATTATATATGGTCTATATAATTCACCTAGATATATTTTATGATTATTATAATGAAAATTATAGGTATTTACATATCCATTCTAGGATCTATATTTTAATGGGTTTATGATTAAAACATTACTGAATCGGTAAATGGATTTTTGTCTCAATTTTCCATCTTTGAGACGTACATTATGTTATGCACATATATTCTATCACAAGGTGTATATAAATCCCATTTTACATGTAATATAATTAATTTTAAGCTCCTCATGATATTTTATGTTTCAATTTATTTTATTTTACCACAATGTTTACGATTCAAATTTACCAAAGTTGTAAGAGTGTAATACTACCATCTCATCATTTATTAGGATTGTTTATTATTGTGCTTCCATTGATGAAATATTATGATCAATATCATAATAATTCTCATGAATTTTTCTGTACTATTGTTTTTTATATATTCATTTAATTTTGATATTTTTCTTCTCATTGGTTCTTAATACAATTAAGAAAATATTTTCATGAAAATTTGACCTTATTTCTCACTTCGATCGGAAATCTGTTTTATTAAAAAACAATTTCTTCCACAAAAAAAATTCGAAAAAGTTTTTAAATGATATTTTAATCTCATTTTAATGAAAATTTATTTTACAAATTTTTTCTGTTTTAAAAAAAGAATTTATAATGGTTTTAAAATTATCCTTTATAAAATTTCAAGGTTATTTTCAAAGAAAAATGTTATCAAAATAATTTATGATTTAGAAAGTGTGTTCAAATAGAAAAGGATTTTTTCATAAAAAATTAATTAATATTACTTCTAAATATTACATCATACTTTTTCAAAGTGATTTTAAATAAAAAATATTAATAAATTTTTCATTATTTTAAAAAGTTATTTTAAATGAATTTTTATTTTACTTATGAAATGCTCCATGTGATTATACAAAATATTTCTCCATCTAAGATGACATCCTTTGAAATAGATTATGATTCACTAGGGATTTGATCTAAGGAAACCATTCTTATTATTTATTAATGATTTTTTATTAAGAAGATAAGTTATTTATGAGACTCATTTATCTTCCATGGGATCTACCATGATAGAATGGTTAGGAAAGTCTCTTCCTTTTATGGGTTATTTTATGATGAAATGATGATGAAACCTATATTTTCCCATATATTATTACATGATAAAATTTTTATGAAACAAATTTCATTTCATGGGTAATGATATGATGTTTATGAAACCCATATCTCTTTATGGATGATGATATAAAGGATGTTTTATTATATTTTGAAACACGTATGTAGGATTTCATTATGCGACTATTTGGACCTATATCTCTATCAAAAGAATTGGGATCATGATATAGAAATGAATATAATGGGAAGGGAAACCAATTCAGTAGGGATAATTTCTGAAATTAACAGATTTCAGTAATACATGGCTCAAATGGGATGTGAAATCAGTTCAGTAATACATGGAGGCAAAGGGGTGTGAACCTAGTTAAGTAAATTAAAATTTCTTGTTTTTTTGTTCTTGGGAGTAATTTAAAACTAATATGGAAATTATTCTGTATGCTTATATGTATGCCACAAATTCCATTTATTATGCTCTCATGGATAGTGTTCTTTATTTCCCTTATGATTCAAGTCTTATGATCTTCAAATCTTTATTCCATGAATAATTTGAATTAATTTTGATAAGAATGGTATGATATTAAAATATTATTCTCATGTTCTCATACCATTATGTTCATGTTATGATTATATATCTCCTTTATTTACCCTTATGGAGCATCTAATATAACCCTTTATTTTGCTTAATTTCCCAAAGATATGAAGATATCTATTATGTATTATGTGTCTACAAAGGGTTCTAATCACGGTGATCCTTTTGGGAGATAATGAATCTAACTTATATATAATTTTTTATGTTTCCATGTTTCCATTGGCACTACACTAATAAGGTGTTTGGACATGTGTTTGTGTGATGTGATAAATATTTCGTAAAACTAATGTAATGTACCTGCATGAGAAGCATGGGTTTCTACTGTTGTTATCATAGAATATATTTAGTTCACCATTGGAAAATAGGTTGAATCTTTAGTGATATCCATATGGATATTTTCTTGGATATTTATCGGGATTTATATAAGGATTAGTCTAAGTATGAGTCAAAGATTTTGAAAATGACCTGGAATTTTAGTAAAGGATAGAGAAAGTGGTTTCCTTGAAATATATCACTGTTTGGACACTAAAATTGAATGTCTCTATAACAGATATACAAAGGGGTTATACTCCCAAAAATATTCTACTTAACTATACTCAATCGGGAACTGGATGACAAAAATGGTCCTTTATTCACACCTAGTTTGACAGTCTCAGGAGATATGCATTGGAAATTCACAAACTCTTTATGAACCATCATAAAATAATTAAACAGTTGATGACTATGAACAACCAAGAATGATCCAAAGGATACATATATTAAAAATTAGGTGTTATGATTTGGATATAATATTAGTGATATTCCTTGATTCTATTGTTTTTAACTATGATTAGTGTTGCTCACACTACGTTTTAGGTTTTAGATAATGAAAATAATAAGGAAGTACTAGGTTAACATTGTATGTGAGGGATAATTTTTTGATCATTTGTCAAATGAGAGGATGACTAGAGTAAAGGTCACTGTGATTATTTATAATTTGTTTTAATGAAACGTGATTGACAATGTACACCTTAATCATATCTTAAACTCAATAAAAATGATAAGGAAAGAGCTCACAAATAGTTCGGGTAGTGGAGAGCCTAGATGAAAGATATTATAATTTCTATATGTCAAGAAAGTGTGTAGATACACCCAAGTGAATCTCTTAGAGAATAGGATGGTTCTGGTAGTGGAGAACCTAGATGAAAGATATTATAATTTCTATGTGTCATGAATGTGTGAAGATACACCCAAGTGAATCTCTTAGAGAATAGGATGATGTTTTTATTGTGTAAAAGAAAGAAATAAAGCAAGTAACTACAATGGGAAAATGGAATTTTTATTTAAAAAATGGATGGGAATATTGGGATCCCTGAGGTATCATTAGAGGATAAATATTTTAAATTTGTAAAGTATGGGAATTATAAAAATCAATGACTTCCGAGGAGATCTTATGAAGGGAAGTGAAAATGACATACCCGTAAGGTTATATTTCTGCTGATAAAGAGAATTCATATGACATCTAAAAGGAAAGAAGTTTTAAATAATAAGATGATTAATCTTAGTAAATTAATTGATATGGAAGTGGGATAAATTAAGTATTAATGTATTGGAATTCAAAGATATTATTATCATAATCATGAAATATATTATGGTTGTTCTGAAAATATTTTTCATTATGGAACTGAAAGTGTGTGTTTAATGATATCGATGACCTAGAAATAGATTTAATGGAAATGTTATATTTTATTGAAAATAAATGATCAAGGGAAGGTAACAATAATATGTCATTGATTTTTTGAAAATGGTTTTTAGTTTCCAAAAATATATTTTGGGTAAGAATAAAGTAAATTGGACAGTACTGATTACCGTGAAAATATATTAATGATTTTTTGAAAATTGGTTTATTATACTATGGATGGATTTTATATAATTTTTAGATTTAATGAATATATCCAATAATATTTAAAATAATTAATCATGCATTTTTTCAATAAGTATTTATGGTAATTCAATTTATCACCATGTTTCAATATAATACATGATAACTATAATCACATGTTTATTTTGTAAAAACCCATAGAAACATTTTGATATATGGGCGATCAGTGTTAAGATTATTTATATAAATTTATTGAATTATTTACGAAAGTTATGTATTTTCATATTTCAAAGGGTTATAAGGTTAAAGATTTATGTAATGGATTATGTTAAACATTGGATGAGGTTTTAGAGATTAAAGTATTATATCTTCATATGAGGATTTAATCATATCGGATAACTTGTGAAAAAAACATTTATTGTGATGATAACTAAATAAAGAGGGAGTTTCTTTCCATTATATTTATGGATTTTATGATCTTTTAGTGCTTAAGGAATGAAAAATTCCCTTTCATTTTTTAGAGTAAGAGATCAAGTGGAAATTGATAAATC
This sequence comes from Viscum album, assembly GCA_963277665.1. NCBI lineage: Eukaryota > Viridiplantae > Streptophyta > Magnoliopsida > Santalales > Viscaceae > Viscum > Viscum album. The sequence continues at coordinate 356,261,821 of OY728150.1, forward strand.
CACAACTAAAAAAAATATTGTTGATATGGAATGGAATGAAATAAATTATGGATGTCTTATTTTTAATATTTTCCAAATTTAGTAAAAGGTTATTAAAATAAATGTTTTTTCCTATTATTATAAATTTTTTATGATATGAATGACCTTTTTAATTCCACTTTTTTCTATGGTGTTATGATCACAACCCTTCTCTTGATCACCCTCTTTCTTATGATCTATGATCCCAATAACTATTTATATTTTTGTTTCTTTTCTTCCATGCACAAATCTTCACTTCCCACCTACATTATCATATTTGGAAACCTAGTTATGAGTTTTTTAGGTAACTATTTTGTTTCCACCTTTCCCATTTTAAATAAAGTTTTAGTATTCATTATTTATGACATGGGTTTCTATGAAAGGAACATTAATGTATTAAACCTTTAATGACCCAGATGAATTTCAGGTGAAATATTAATTTTAAGGGGGTATCATGTAACTCCTAGAGTTTAAATAAATTATTATTTTTGAATAAATTAAAATTAGTTGATGTCTTTAATTGCACGCTGCAAGAAGTTAATGATTCATTATAAACAACACCATGTTAAACATGTGATACATGGAATTCTGAGTTTATATTTTGGTAAATGTAACACTAGTTTTAGATTTTGGTATATGAAACACATATTTTTTATTATGTTACAAGAAATAAAAATTATATGATGTGTTATACAAAACCCCAATCTTATCTTTTGTATTATGCAACATAGATTTTCAACCAAAATTACATTTTATTAAAATATTGTAATAGTTATCGCCCATTCATTTGAAAAAAGTTTATGAAAAGGATTAAATAAATTACAAAAGTATGGTTTATTAATGTTTATAAAAATAATTCATTGTTATTTCATTAACTATAAATTAAAGTATGAACTATTTGAAAATAAAGAAATTACTTTTAGGAAAAACTATTTTTCTATGTACAAACTTTTTTTCTCTAAATAAATTTAAAAAACCTTTTTATAAACTATTTTAATTATATATATACATTATATATTCAATAAGCTATTTAATATTCATTATATATGTCTTATATCAATAGAAAATAATAAATCCAATTTTATGCATAAAAATATGTCTTTTTTAAAGGTTGTTTTACGACCTTTGATTGGATCACTTATATTAAATATAATTTTTGACAGAAAAATAAATTATATTTTGAAATAATAAATATAATTTTTAAAATTGTTTCATCAAAATTATAAAAGGATTAATTTTGGGGATTTTAATGATATAATGCATTTTTGGATGAATTGTGAAATATACTAAATTTTAATTTAAAACTTCATTTTTTATAATTTTTTATATAGTAAAATTTAATTTAATTTTGGGTTTAAAGTGTATTTATGTCAATTATATATCTTTTAATCCAAATTATATTATTTAAATCATATTCAAATAGAAATTGGATATAAAACATTTCAAACTTTTGAACATTTTTATTTTAAAACCCAAATGTTTCATATATTTTGAGGGATATATTTTAAATTAATTTATTCCACATATTAGGTTGAAATTAAAGAAAAATGGTTTTATTTCTTTAATAATAATAATTTATTAACAATACTATGTCTAACAGAATTTCTGATCAAAATTATTAGAGGAAATAGTTGAAATTAACCACAACTATTAAGAGAAAATTGAGTTTACAAAAGGATTAAACCTCAAACATAAGTGGCCAAATGACCTGTGTTTTTTAGAAAAATTATTTTATGGAAATATTTCAATATTTTGGACCATATTCTAAAATTATATGAGTTTTTGGGACACATTTCCTTGAAATTTATGAATATAATAAGTTTTTAAAAGAAAAACCCCAAACGATGTACCTTTCTTCCTTTTAATTTATATAAAGCTTCAGGGATATTGAAAAACTATACAGGTTTGGTTATAAATATTATTTTGAAATATAAATTGTTTTTTTATCATAATAATTTATCGTTAATTTTTATAATTTACATAATTACATTTAATTGTTTAGAAACAATAATGCATTTATTATTTAGTTATTAGATAAATAAAATAAATGATACTAAAAAAATTTAAAGTGAGGTAAATAAAATTTTTTTTTATGTCAAATTATTTTTTTAGATGAAAATATCATAATAGAATTATTTTAATTTAATATATATCAATTCTATTATTTTATTTTTATTTTTTAATTCAAAATAAATAAATAATTTTAAAATTGACATTAATGTTATAACATAATAAATGATATTTAATTAAATGGTTTATAATTACTAAAAATAATAATTTAAATGATTTTATTATTAAATGTTAATAAGTATAAAATATTTTCCATCCATGGACTAATTGATCTTTTATAAATAACATATTAACCCCTAAATGGTAAAAACATTTTTTGTGCGGTAAGGGTTAAAGTTTGGTTTTTGCGTGTTACATATCATTTTGTTAAATTTAATTTCCATTACACGTGATATTTTTATTTTATAATTTTTATTTCATATTTAAAATCACAGGATTATATTTTTTTTAATAATTCTCAATTTAATTTATTCATAATGGATAAATTACATAGTTTAGAAAACTATTTACCTTAATGAACAACACAAATGGAAAAAAAATAAACTTAAGAGTTTGGGAAAAAAATGTTTAAAACATGTATTTACTTTGTGTTTTGGAGGTTTTTACAAACCAAATATTGCATAACTTCCATTATTATTCGATATTGGTGGAATATGAGGTAAGGGAGACCTCCAAATAGTAAATACTTTTGAGTATATACCATAATGCCAATTCTACTCAACTATGAAAAGGAACTCAATATCTCCACTTATTCACATCTATAAAGCCTTTTGGAATGTCAAAACCCAACCTAGATAATATTATAACTTCCCTACCTTAATTATAGAATCCTTCCTTTTGAAATAAAACCATCCAAGGAATTTCTTTGATGCAAACTAAAACAAGATACTCAAACAAGAGGTAACACTCATCATCAAAAATTTTTGCTTTATTTTTCATCAATCTTATTAATGTTTTTCTATATCAAGCCTATATAATAACCTAATTATCTCCAATGTAATTATATTTTTTTATGAAAAAACTAATACCTACATCTACACACACTTCCATCAAATGTGATACACAATCATCATTCATGTTTATGGTGGACTACCGCCTTACGAACCAATGTGGCACATTCTTCCATTACCAACTTTCAAGGTTGTGAATAGTGATGTATTAATAGTTTATATATTATATATATTATTTTTATGATATTATTATTATTATATAATTTTAATATCAAATATACCTTCCAACTTTGTATTTTTGGGAATTTTATAATGTCATTCGTGTGTAAGGCGGACTACCGCCTCACCAAATGATGTCATTTGTTCACATATTACATGGAATGTATTAAAAATGGATTTAATAAAAATATTTGATATATATGACATAAAAAATATACATTAATTATAATATATTGAATAATTCACTTTCATTTAGTCCAATTATAAAATTAAAAGAGTGTTCAAGTGTGCGAACAACCTACTATCTCCATGAACTTTGTTTCGCATATCCTATTCGTATCTATTATGGATTATCATAAATAAATATATATTGAATATATATATATATATGATAATTATATCCATATTTACATTTAGTAAATTATAAAATCATGATCTATATAATATTTTTGAGAAAATAATGTAAAAATATATACAAAACACAAATTAGTTATTACCCCAAACGTTACATTAAAATGGAATTGGCAATAAAAGAGTAATATAATGTAATACGTAAATAATATATGGTATTATATGAATGAATATTATTTTTCATAGGTTTTTAATTATGTCATATTTATTATCAATGATATTTAAATGACTATAATGAGAGTCAAGAAATTGGGTAAGGGATTTTCGTCTCACTTTTTCCTTTTGTTAGACACATGCTATATCCACCACCTATTTATTTTATGTGGTGTAAAAACCTCATATGGGTGTATTTTATGATTATTATACTTAATATATTTATAATTTATATATCCTATTTAGGATCTCTATTTCATGAGGTTTACGGTTAAAACATTACTAAATGGTTAAGGATATTTTTGTCTCAACTTTAATTAATTGAGACATACGTGGTGTTGAGAACCTGTATTCTTTCATGAGGAGTATATACATCCCCTTTTAAATGTAATATCATGGATTTTTTTCATCCTTATTATATTTTAAGATTCATTTAATATTATTTTATCTTGGGTTTATTATTCAAACTTTCTAAAGTCGTAATAGGTTATTGCTATAATCTAATTTTTTGGGACTATTTGTGATTACACTTACACTAATAAAATATTATGATACATCTCTTTAAAATTCTAATGTTTTTTTTATTTTTTCTGGTTATTAAATATATATTCAATAAGTGGTACCATTTTTAAACACTTTAGAACCTAATTTAATTATAAAATTATTTTTTAAAAAATATGACATTATTTCTCTCTTCATTCAGAAGTTTGTTTTATTAAAAAACCATGTTTTCAGAAAAAATAGTGAAAAATGTTTTGAAAGCATATTTGAATCTAATTTTCATGTAAAATTATTTTAAAAATAAATTATGTTTTAAAATGCTTCTAAAATTGTTTTCAAAGCTTCATTTATAAGTTTTCATGGTTTTTTCAAAGAAAAAGTTTTTTAAAATTATTATTGATTTAAAAATATTTTCAAAATTAGAAAGGATATTTTCCTCAAGAAAATTTATAACTAATTTTTAAATATAAATCATAGGTTTCCAAAGTGATTTTTTTCTAAACTAATTATTAAATTTTTTTATTTCTTAAAATTTAATTTTCAAAGAAATTTTACGTTCCCTATGAAACGATCCAAGTGATCATTGAAAATAAATATTTATCTAAGATGATATTCTTTGATATATTTAATTATTTACTGGGGATATGATACAAGGACACCATTCATATTCATTTATTGAGTGGTTTATGTATATATTTACAATATATTTATGAAACCTAGTTCTCACCCATGGGTTTTACGATGATAAAATTCTTTTGAAACATGTTTCCTTTTATAGGTTATTCTATGATGAAATTATTATTAGGCCTTCCTTCTTCCACAGTTTATGATGTGATGAAATTTTTATGATAAAAATTTCATTTCATGAGTTATGATATGATTTTTATGAAACATATCTCTTTTTACGGGTCATGATTTGATGGATCTTTTATTATCTTGTGATATAGGTATGTATTATTTTATAAGGTGGTGGATGGTATCTATATCTACCTTTAATTATCTGTGTAATTATTTATATCCAAGGAGATAGACATGACTGGAATGGGAAGTTAAATTGGTTCAGTAATACAGAGCTATAATGGGATGTTAACTCGGTTTAATAATACATAGATTTAATAGGAAATGAACTCATTTCAATAATTAATGTGTTGGATCAAGGTGTCAACCCATTCAGTAGAGGAATTTTTCCACTATAGGGTTATTTTATGTGATTGTTGAATAATATGAAAATTATTTTCAATTATTATATGTATTCCAAAAAATCCATGACTTATTCTCTCATGGATCTCGTAATTTAATTCCTTTATGATTCACATCTTATGATTATCCAATATTTACATCATGAGTCATTTGTATAATCATTGATACATAGTTTATTATCAGTAAATATTATTCTCATGTTCCCATACCCTTATGTTCATTTTATGCTTACATATCTCCTTTAATTACCCTTAATGAGAATTTGATCTTTCCTTTTCTTATGTTTTCTTTCATCGAATTTAGAAGATATGTATTATGTATGATGTTTCTAAGAATGGTGTTAGTCCTAAAGAACCTTCAATAAGGTAATTTAACTCACTTATGTACCACTATTTATGTCACCATGTTTCCAAAAAACTATACTAATACGATCCTTGGGAGTGGATTTTTGTAATATAATGAATAGTTTGAAAAAATGATGTAATATCTATTAATGAGAATATTAGGTCTCTATAATTAGTAATTGGGAAGATATCCATGTTTAAAAATTGTTATTATATACCTGATGTTACCAAAAATATAATTTACATATTCTTTCTTGATACAAATATTTTTTATTCGAAATTAGAAATTAAATTTGTTGTTTTTGTAAAGACAAAATCTTTTTTTATTTGTTACATTTAAAAAATGTAGTTTATTTATTATATAATGGAAACCAATTATAGGAAAATAATTAAAATTCATGTTCAAAAGACACATTAAACAACCAGTTATGCTCTCACTGACTTGGTCATATAAATGAAATGTGTTTGACAAAGATCTATCAGTTTATCTATTTAAAATATTTTAAACAAATACCAATTGATAGATTTCTCAATTTTTATAGGGAATTATTTCAAAACCACCTTTTTGTGGTAAGTTTTAAAGGCCCATATGGATTCTATAATTACTATTCAAAGATGTGTTTTGTCCATTTCTAGTAGAATCAAGTGTTAGGAATTCTTAGATCATTACATTCACTAGTGGCTTAAGTATAGATGGGAGTGTGTAATTAATGATGTATAAGTTCAAATAACTTGAGAAATTTAAATAATTTTAGAATTATGTTTCTAATAAACATGAAATTATAATTAATATACTTTTTTCTTCTCAGTTGGTGTGTAACCTAACAACGAGTACATGATTTTTAGATTCTTCCTCAACTCACTCATCCTCGTACACTATAGTGGAATGATTTTAGTGAAATAAGTAATTGTGCATTTATTTAAATAATTTGGATTATAAATATTTAATTATATTATCCATTATCTATTTGGGTATGTGTATTAATGACTACATGACACATTCTAAACAGAGTTTCAAAAATAATCTAGAAAGAAGAATACCATATTAATTAATGTATTCAAATAAATTAGTGTTATTAGATACTCATGAATAAGGATGAATAGTTATTTTAAGGAAACATATAGAACCAACATATCATCATTGAAAAAAATCATTATAGTATTTCCCTATGAAGAAATATTATATTTCAAATAGGTACTCTCGGACAAGAAATTCATTTTGAAAATGAAATTTATATTTCTTAAGAAAAAGTAAATCTTTATATGAGATACTGGGAAAATATTAAATTTTATGTAATTAATGCTGAAGATACTCAAAAGTTATTAAAATATATAATATTTTCTCATGGAGTAAGTGTTTTTGGAAAATATAACTACTGCATAGGTACACCAATGTGGTTATAAAACTGAAAATAAATTATTTTCTAGTCACTAAGAATGTTGATTCACTTTTTGTTTAAAATAATCATATTATTTTTTATAAAAGGTAGTATAGATATTAGATGATACAAGATCATAATAATCTAGGAATCCATTGATGTATTTAAATAAACAAAACAAAGTGTGGGTTCTGGTAGATCCACTCCATGATGTAAATAATTTTCGGTATAAATGGGTATTCAATAGAAAAAATGACATAGAGAGTAAATTGTGTACCTATAAATAATAGATAATGGCTGACGGGTTTACAAATAATCAATTTATATACTATGATGAATCCTTTTATCTAGTTTCCATGTTAAAATCCATTAGAATTATACTTAAAATGACATATTTCCATGAGTATGACACTGTGAAAATAGATTTCAACACAACTTTACATAATAGGATCCTTCAGGATGATGTACATATGACACCATAAAAAGGGTTCATGACACCAATAGTTACTAAAAAATTATATAGGTTTCATAGTCCATTTTACTGATTGAAGAAATAATCCATGTCAATAGAAATTTAATTAAAAATATACATAAGGGAATTTGGTTTTATAAATAAAAATTGTGATCCATGTATTTACAAGAGATTTAGTGGTTACATCATCATATTCCAAGTTACATATGTTTATTTCATATTAGTTATTGAAAATTACATACCAGTTTTACAAATAGTTAAGGACTTGTTAAACATGTGCTTCTCTATAAAGGACATATGCGAGGGTCCATATGGTATTTTGATAAGGATCGCTTATGATAGATCCAAATGGCAAGTTGGACAAACTTAAGGTACATATGTTGAAAATACACTAAAGGGGTTTTATATAGAATAATAAAAATAGGATTGGTAATACTTTCACACAATATTAATATTTTAAAAATTGATTCCATAGATATAATAGGAAAGGGAGTAGAAGAGTTGGATATCATACGCTTCTTTGATAGGATACATAATTTATACCATATTTTATATTAGGATTGATGTTGTATACACATTAAGAATGGTACAAAGTTACCAATTTTTTCCATGTGAAAAATAACAGATTACTATAAAGGATATCCTTATTTATTAAGGATATTCTAATGTACGACCTCAGGACACCCTAAGAGGGGAGGGGTGAATCCGAGGTTCAACATGTTCTTCTAAAGAGATAGATCTTGTTCCCATGTTGTTAGAAAATTTTCAAACATGTATAATGGATATGATAATAAATAAAACATTCACATGAAAAGATATGACAAAACACTTTTACTTAGTTCACCACAATGGTCTACGTCCATTTAGTATACACCTATGGTGTGTCTGTCATACCAAAATCCAGTAATCCCCACTGGCTATGGAATACAGAGGATCAGTCACAATCACTCTATTCTAGGCTCATTTCCTTTACAAGATTTCAGGGATAGATCACTGCTTCCCCTATAACACTACCATTGACTCCCCCAAGATCATTTCACTAAGAGAATTCAATCTCAATTTATCTACATCAAGGTCTCTTTAATGATGTTTCATTAAATATTTTGTCCCTAACGTAGAATGAGACTCTTCTTACACTGTAGTCCTGAATTGATACACACTAAAATCCATATCCACATAAAACCAGATATCCAATAATTCATTTTACAAATATCCTTCATTATGTTCACTACTTTATAGAGATCACAACTTTACAGATCTCACTCCTTAAAAGAGATAACTCTATCACAAAAATTCTCTTCCTTCGGGGAAAAACTTCCTTTGCGAAGCACTCTGAGCCAATGAAAAACATCCCATCTTCAAGAAGCACTCAATACATAGAAGCATTGTCTTTGATCATTACTAAAGTAGCCTTTTCACAAAGCACATGATCACATAGGCAATGAGTTTCACAGAGCACTCCTTGCTTCGTGAAATCAGTGCAATTAAAAATTTTCATCAGAAAGTTTGTAAAAAATAAAGTGGGGTGGCCTCTTTTTTATTAGAACAGTTGATCACGAAGCTCCACAACCTCCAGTTCATTTTTCAGATCAGATGAAAACATATTTTCAGAGCTCCTCCCTTCGCAAAACACCACTAAAATTTGACTTTGTCATGATGGTCTTCATCAAAAATTTCATGCCATCACAATTCTCCTCACCTTCTCCATTCGCCAAGCTCATCGTACTCACAGAGATCACTATCTGAAATATTTTTGGACTTTCTGAAACACACTTCATGAATCCTATATCTACGAAATTCATGCCTTTTCTATATTTTTATAGGTCCATTAAGAAAAAACACTTTTCGCAATGCTTTCCATTCTCCAAATTATGGTCCCCTAAAATTTGGAAAACATTGGGAAAGGACACCACCTTTAATACTTCTTATGAATTGAATTGTATGATCCATTTACTTAAAATATCCCTAACAATCCATGTTATGAATTACAAAAACCAAAAACCACGCTCCATTTCCATCAAAGAATATCCTTTTTTCCAATAACTACAGGTTTGATTCTACTATACGTATGAGGTGAGGAACTAGTCATTAGGGGATATACTTATTATAGTTTCTAAATAAATTACAATGAAATAAAAATCAAAATGAAGATATGTTTTTAGCCTCAATAGAGGAGTTGTGGGGTAGCAGAGTTAGAAGCACTAGTTGTCTATGATTAAACAATGAAATCGAAAAATATTGAGTTTTTAAATGTGTCTATGGAAGTATAGTTGATACACAACTTCATTCAATAAATTGAGGTGTTTCCCAGTAGTAAATATGTTATCATGTTTTTTTGTGATAATAATAAAATCGGGACTCTTTCAAAGAAGATAAGGTCACATCAATTGATGAAGAAAATATTTTCTATATATCACATCTTGAGGGTTTTTTCTCAATGGGGTTAGGTTAGAATGAGAAACTTTTCCACAAAAGATAACATATTGTAAAACTTTCAAAAATAATTACCTTAGAAGAAGAATGAATATAATGTATGAGAAATTGGACTGAAGGTTGTTAGTAGTATGATGTAGTGAAATTGGGAGTATATTGGAGTTATCATCCCAAAATCAAATTCTATATTTTTTATGATTACACTTATTCATGTTATTTAATATTAATAAATTTCTTATAAAAATGGGATTTTATTTTTCTGTGACATTGTATATGATAACATCCTAAGGATACCAGTGTCACTACAAGGTTATAGTAGTTCCCAACTATGAGGATAACTATGAGGATCGATGATAGTATTCTAAAATAAATATTTTATATGCTCAGATGATATAGTTTTTTGAAGAACGAATATTAAAAACTATTAGGGGTATGGGAACATATGATATTTAAATTTATCCCCACTAACTATGTCCTTGGTGATCTCCAAAAGGAGGATAAGAGAACTCAACCCACCAATAAGATATCCCCATTTATATGTTTCATTGGATATTCCTATTTACATATATGGATAATGGTATATAGACTTCAAGAGTTTTATAATGAATATCATGATTCATGTTTATTTATATATTGATGATTACTATAATGGAAAATTCAAGCAGAGAGGTAGGATATATTGGGTATTTTATGAGTAATATTTCATTAAATAATAACATGAAAAAGGATTTATCCCTTTTTTAATAGAAGATGATATCTTTGGAAATTTGATTGAAATTCAACTTCCTAATTATTTATATTTCAATAGTGTTTAGTAGAAAAATCATTTCTAGAAAGTAAAATAAGTGACAATGACCACATGGGTTGATGACTCTAATAAGAAACCAGATTGATTTGATATATTGAGATAAAGAAATTTTATTACATAGTGAACATTCATATAAGGTTGTAAGTTATTTTAAATATAACTTAATTATCAATGGATTCCTTGGTTTTTTAAAATGCTAACCTTGTACTTTAACATGTTCTACTTTGTGCCACTAAGAGATAGGCCTAAAGGGTCACAAAATATATTTATCTATAACTAGAGTAAAATTATTGATTAATTTAACATGTTAAATAAATATTACTATGGTTTTTGGTTTCATAATTAATCATGTTCTTATTGGCTTAAAATTTCTTATTGTAGGTTATTTTATGGAATATCAATGAGTTGAATAGTTGATAAATTTTTACTATCTATTTTAATATATATAATATATAGAAGTTGGGTGTTTTCCCAAGTGCTAATGTCGCCAATAATTATGTAAGAAACTAGGGTTCAAATCATAGTGGCCTATATTTTGGGGAATTTATGAACCATTTATCTATATAATTTGATGGTCACGACATCAGCGATGCGACAATGCATTGTGGTTAAAATGGTATGGTGGTCGCATTGCTATTTCCTTTTTTCCCTTGATAAATGGGCCATTAAACCATCAATTATGAAGCCCTTATGAAAAAAATTTAATCCTCTAGATATGAATTCAGTCAACCATTGAAGGGGGTGTGACCTGTCCTCATTATCCTAGAGGTGTGTGAGTTGATTCTTTTTTCCTTTAACCACTAGGAACTTAATAATTTAAAATTTTAAAATTTATTTATTTATTGGAATGTAATGTAGTGATATTTATTTATTTAAAAAATATTCCTTATCTAATGTTTGATAAATACTGAATTGGAATTATTGGATGAGATTAAAATATAATATTATTTGAATATAAGTTAATTTTTTATTAAATAAAAAACATTTATTTATTCTTATGTATAACGCATGTCAAAAAATTAATATTATAATTATTATTATTTATAAGTGGAATATTGCAAGAAATAAAATAATGATAAGGGCCCATGTTTATAGATTATTCTATAACCCTATCTTTATCTAAGTGACACTATATATTTTAAAACTACTACCATTGTTGTGAACAATAAAAGTCATGGGAGAATTCTCTCAATCCCTAGATATATCTTCCTCAACAATGCTTTCAAGAACATATAAAAATTATCTTCATTTTCCATATTGATTATAGAGTGAACAAGAATAATTTTTTCGACCTCGAACTGATTTTTATATGGACCATTAATGAATGGAATAATAATTATAGTCTTTTGGTACACTAACCTAGTATTTATAGAATGACATTTAGAGGATTATAGTTCACATATGGATCCCCACTATAGGGATTCTAACCTAGAATCTTACTATTACAATGATGGTATGACAAAAAGTGGTCTAATCAATATTCTCCATAGAAAAATAACAACACTAGGTAGTTCTAAATTTATATAAATAATATATAAATAATATATAAATAATATCTGATGATCATGTATTCTTGGTTCTTACATCTATGTAAATTAATCTTCATTTAAATCAATTTTTTTGAAATATTATTATCATGTATAACATGGATTAGTCACCAATTAGAAAAGAAATTTGAGTTTGTTACCACCCAATATGCATTTCCACTATATCTAGATCCTTTAATAGAGTGACTGTGTGGAAAAATGTATATGAATATTGTGTGTTAATATCATACATTCTCAATTATATTATCACAGTGTGATCTAATGGATAAACATAGAATATATAGTCCACCTAAATTGATGGGATGATCACAAACACCTTATCAAAATGGACAAGAATATAATATTTCACTTATCATTGAATAACCATATACATAATTATTTTGTCTCAATTAAGGGATCATATGCCATACATGTTAGATAATATTTCAAAACCCTTCATTTTAAAACCTAAATTGATGAAATGGTAAAAAATAAACCCAATTGCCCCATAATTAGGTCGACCTTAGTGATGGAATATGAAATGTATAAAAGTATAAAGGTGATGTTATTAGGTACCTTATCAACCATTATAATTTGGGATTCAATAAAAATATAAACATAAAAAATAAAAAATTCATAGTGTATTACACTCAGTGTAGTATATTTTGTGGTTCATTTATCATATAAAACCATTTTTTACTCATTAAAAGAAATTACATTTATAAAAAACTCAATCCATAATAATCTTCAACTTTCATCAAATGTTTTTAATAATCCATGATTTCCATCATCTAGAGATAAATAAATGTTATAAATTAAGATGTTAATTATCATTTCACTTTTACTAATATATTAATCTTACAATAGAGATTGATAGAGAATATATTCCTCTTATAACATGGTATATTTTTTATATTGTTAAAATAGTTTATGAATATTAACATAGCCATAAAAGAGTCTCAGTTCAATTATATCCCATATATATACCCAGGTAAAAATTATGATTTCTAAATTTTTACATTTTCATAACTTATTACATCAATATGAAATTTGTATCAAGATTTTATATAACAATGAAATAAACAATCCACTAAAACATAATTAATTTTTCATCATCTATAAACAAAGAGTGTTTGAATAATGATGATATTATTATTTATAATACCCATGTCCAAATATTTAAAAATAATATCAAAAATTAATTAAATAATAAAACCCAATGATGCATTTAAAAAAAAATTGTTTCTTTTAATATGTAAAACATTTTTAAAATTTACAATTATTATTGGAAAAAATCATTCACAAACATTTATTTGAGATAATATGGAACAAAATATAAATGTAAATATTAAAATTAAAATATTTCTTTAATAATGTATATTGAACCCTTTAAGTATTTTGTGTAATATTTACCCTAAAATTTAAAGAAATATTCTTTCATTTGTTACACATTGATCATATAAATTTTCAAATGCACTTCCTCTAGCCTCATTGATACTGTATTTTATCCACATTAGATTTATGATCGAAATTTACTTTTGGAATAGAAAATAAAATTCATTTACTTTGTGTTAATATTCATTAAATAAATTTTATGACCAAATCATATATGGTATTCCATGTGTTAGGATCAATATATTGAAAAAAATATCATATTTTTTACCTTGTGTTATTTTTGTCCTGTGGGAACTGTTTGAATCAAATTTTAAAAAATAATATAGATAAAAACATATTACTTTTGAAGCATTAATATCCCTATATTTTCATAAAAAAGTTTATATAATTAGATTAATCATATGAAAATATGCATCCAATCCATCATATAACATTATTCATATAAAGAATTGTATACAAACCACTACTTATATCGCATAAGAAAAAATAAAATGAAAACACACATCATTAATTAATAAAAATTTGAACATTGATGTAATCCATTTCATCCACCTACTTGAAATATATAGAAATTGTTTTATCACATCAATGCATACATATAGTTCCAAGAATCAATTATTCTTTAATTTGTAGGTCTTATATATATTCTATACAATTATTTTGTATAATATTCAATTAAAAATATAATAATTTATTTTTATAACATTCATACCTAGAATGTAATCTCTATGAAAATTCTTACAACACAATTAATATTTTAGAAAATTTATTTTATAATTTCTAGTATTTATAAAATGGATATATTATTCTTCCATATAAAATCCTTTTTTGTTTCAAATTTATTTTTATATGTTCTTAATGACTGTTTTTATTTTCCTTCTATAAAAAATTAATAACCTTCACTTTACACCATCATCAGGGTAATTGATCATTGAAATTCCACATATCTCATATATTTCCATAGAATATTGATGAAATTATTAAATAATTCAATGAAAATTTTCATATAATACTTTATAATGACATTTCATTACCTTTACAATTATTATTTTGGAATAATGTTTAAGGCCATATTTCTATTTAGTGGTGACCCAAGTCTCTATAATTATTTTAAATGGCCAATGATATTATGTTCATGAGATTAAAATATAGTAAATTAACTCATGTTACACTAAAAGAGCGTGTTAAAATCTTTATATCTCTCATGTTTAGAATATTCTGGTAAGATCCACTTCATTTTTTCAATCATCCCAAATGTATATTTATTATATTTATTCTTTTGAAACATTGGATATATAGAAATGAGAATTAACATAGAGAATATAATAGAATATTTATTTTCCTTAGTGTAATTGTCCTTTTATTCTTTACTAGCTTCATTGATATGTGTTTTTTAAGGATGTCCATGTAATTCATGACCATCAATAAACGATGGAATCTTTTCTTTCTAAAGAAATAATAGAATAATGAAAAGAACTATACTCATGAATATGATTAAAAATTAGGTTTTTAGAGATTTTAAATATTATTTGTTTAAAGTTATTTTATTATTGATTTCTGTGTATTGTAATTGATTAAGGGTTGTTCTTTATATTTTTCAAAATTATTTGACTTTTGGGTGATTAGTAAAAAAACCAATTTTATAAAAATTATACTTTTTATGAAATTATACTGATAAAAAATAACATTAATGTTTATGGAACCAAAACTATTTAACTAATATCTATTTAATAATTAATATAATTTATAAAAATATAAATTTTTTCATAGAATTATATACTTTACATTTTTGAAATCTAATAAATGTTTTTGTTCAAATAATAATTTTTTTTCATTATTCTATCTTCATCAAGTATTTATAATGTTCCTTTGGATTTTAGTTTGGTTTAAAATACAAATAATTCTCCTCCGATTTAAAAAATTATAATTAATTCTGTTGTGATCAAAATTATACTTGATTATGCTGTGAAATAATTTTTATGCCTAAAACAAAAAAAATTAAAACGGTTTTCATTTCATTTTATAAACAAATATTCACTTTTATTTTTTACTATATATTTAAATTAGATAATTTAAAATATAATCAATATTTTGAATGATAGTAATTTATAATAGGTAAAATTTTCAACTTCAATTTTGGTCATAATTGATAGAAAATTGGGTAAATATTTATCACATTACTTAAGAGTAAAATGAGTTGAAAGGTTGAAAATAAAGGTATAGAGCTTCATGATTACTAAAAAAACACGTTTTTGACTCTTATTTTTGGTTTTATTTTAACAATAAACTTATCTTATTTGAATCAATGATAATTGGATGAAACTGACTAGAGTATGGCATATATTATATTATAGTGTTTCATGCATTTACAAGATTTCCACCAACCTCACTTTTAAAAGTGAGCCCCCTATAAAATCTTCTCTACATTAAATTATCCACTTATCATTATTAATAAATGAAAAAATACCATTCCAACATCCCTCCCCATAACATATCGGTCATGGCCTTATCAAAAGACCAATTTAACGAGGCAAAATATGTAACACATAGGAAGTTACCAAAAATAATATGCATTATAACCGGGCTTTTATCAAGATAATTTCTTATTAACTCCCCTACATATATTTAATTTCAATAATAAAAATTTAAGTAAGTATTTCATCCATACTGAGATTTTTTTTATATTAATCATACATCAAATTTAAATCACTTTTCAATCCTATAGAAAAAAAGAAAACATTTCTTATCCCTATGTATATCTTACCATCTCCACATAATGAGTTAATTCTCTTTTCATCACCACATTACATGGATGGTTATAAATAAAAAAAATTAATATAAAATATATTTATCACATAATATTTTTTATGAGAATATAATATATCATATACATTCTACCTCTTCCATCTATTGTAAAAATGATAACATTGTGCATGTGTACATGTGGACTACCACCACCATGCAAGGATGTGGTATATTTTTCTATGACCATGAAGGATGGGTGATTATAATGTTACATATAATGAAAAACATATATTAATGGAAATATTAACTTTTAGGAGATGATGGAACTATTTTACAACACATTTAACCACGAAAAATATACCAAAGTAATTTTGGAGAAATTAATTTGAACTTTAAATTGTGAAAGTAAAAAAAGAATATTATCCAGTGAATTGATGCCAATATTTTATAAAAGGACATATAAGTAAATATAGATAAAAAATGTTCTTTTTATTGTATTTAATAAATTTAATTTGATTATTCATGAGATTGTAACAGGTTTGGTCATATCAAAGTCTTGAGTAATGGTTTTATGTTACAATCTCTATTTTTCCCAAGAATGTTTATGATTAAATTTCTGATGATTAAATTATGTGACATATCCCTGATGAATCCTACACAAATCTTATAGAATAATTATTTATTGAAATAAAAATTTCTCCTTTCATTTTATTCTCTCTAAGTACTCAAATGTTCAAAACAATATGTTTAAGAAAAATAGACTTTACTTTTATATATTGTCTACAATATTTTTTTGCACATATATTTTTTTATTAAAATGTTAAATATCATTTTACTATATTATAGTTATTTAATATAGTTACCTTTACCCATTTTTTAATTACTAAAAATATTTTTAAAAGGAATCTGATTATCATTTATCGAACTAGGTACTTTTTTTGAATGTGTGACTGGAATCTTTTTTTTTGACATTTACTACATGATGTGATTTTACCATCATCATAAATATTCATTTCCTAGAATCTTACTTTAAAAATTTATATAGTTAATTACACTAAATATGATTTTTATAATATTTTGGAAGTTTGAATATTACAAAAAAAGTGATTTCAAAATAAAAAGGTTATTTTAATATTGAAATTTTCCAGTGATCTTTTACAAGTATTTTCTTCTATGTAAACGTCCATTGATGAATCTGACTATTTACATGGGATATTCTATAACATTAAAATCCACCATATTAATTTATATAGCTTATGATCATTTTTCACTATTGATTACCTGTGGATAATATTAACATTTTATATGTATTTTTTCAATACGAATGTTCAGGTTTACTATGTATGGATTTTTGGTTCATTTATTTCATGTGTTTAATTAATTATACATAATAGTTGATGGGTGTGGACCATTATATCTACTTTATTCCTTGGTATTTCTCATGATACAATTTTTTTTTCATATTTCTCAACACATTATCTATTTATGTAAGATGTCTTAGCATAAATTTTCGTTCATATGGTTACTATAACAGACATAGATTTCAATAGATTATCCTTAAATAAAATATATATTAAATAACATATTTAAAATACTACACCTAACTAAAACAAAAATACCTTAATATATTTCTAATATAAAATATGAATGCTAAAAATTAGTTGTAAATTTAACTTGTATAAATTGAAGTTATCCTAGTGAAAAATAAATAAAAAAAGTAGTAAGAAATACAACCTAGAAGAAAAATATTTTTTGTGAAGACCATTTATCAGAACTCATAATGGAGGGAGATTCCCAAGGGTTTTCCCTTTACCAGGACCAATTCTAACATTAATAATTATGGTTTGATAAAAACTATATATGAGAGAAGTTCAAGCTTACGGAGATTTACAGAAGATCTATATTTAACTACCATATAAAACTACAACCAAATCCTATCTAAGGGTTATTTATTATGTGGATATCATAAAGGTTTACTTAATTTTAGTTCAGGATTGCATCAATATGTAATAAAATATTTATGAGTGAAGATATCTCTTGAATTTTATACTTTTTGAAAAGTCATTTTTAAAAAATTCACTTTAGGCATAAAAATGAGTTTTTTTGAAATTGTAATTTTATTTAATATAAAGAATATTATATATATTATATAATAATATGTTATTTGAGCTTTATTTTAATAAATAATTTATAATAAAAATAATATTTAACATAAATTTTTTTTCCTATATAATAGTTTTGATTATAATTTATGTTTTTTAATAAAATTATAATTATAAATTTTAGGATTAGAATTTCAAAAAATTAAATTAATTATGGATTTATAATGTAAAAATTATATTAATGATAATTTTATTATTTTTCTATATAGATTAATCTATTGGTGAATAGTAAAGAATACAATTTTTATAATTTACATATCTTTTATGTAATTATCGGTATATAAGTATTAATTATAAATTAAGGAAAACATTTTATAAGACTATATATGTATTTTATAATTGAAATTATAATTGGTTTCATAAATTATATTTAATTTGGAAAAAAAATTGAAAATTTATAATTTACAGTATATTTTCAAAAAAATGTTTTCAATTCATTTAAAATTTATCATTTTGAAAATAAATTTTATGAAATTTAAAAATTTAATCATAGAAAATGGAAATAAAATTAAGAATCATTAGTCATAAATTATATAATAATTACCATTTTATTTTTATCATTAATGGTAAATTACCTAGGTAAAAACTAGTTATGATTTTGAAAACAAAAATGTTAAAAATGAGTAACCATCTAGGTAAAGGTCTTGAATTATTAAAATAATGTTTTAATTACATTTTTTATATTATGATAGAAATTATATCTTCTAATGTCTATTATTTAACAATTTTGGAGCCATTTTGCATCAGAATAAAATCTCATTATTTTAAATATATTTGGTAAGTGCAAAAATGACACTTTATTTCACATATGAATGGGTAAATCCTCTCCACACTTACCCCCCAAAAAAATATAGCATTTCACCCTAATATATGTACAACACCCAATTCTTACATTATTTTCCACCTTATAGGGGTTTATTTCTTCTCAAAAGACCATCCTTTAATGTTTTTACCCACATCTAATATGAGATAATCCAAGAAGTAGGGTATAGGTTCCTAACCTATCTACCAATTTTCCTTTTACGTATTTTCATTTATTCATTCTAAATTTTATTTTAACTATATAAAAATTATAACATATGTATCCCTATTATTTTTATATTTTATTATAATTATTTTACAATATTTAACCACCATTAATGTTTCCCTGATAAAAGTGAAGATGATAATTTTTGTGTGTGTGAGATACCACCTCCACAAAACGTCAACTAACCTTTTCTTTAATAGCCTTACTAAATTTATGAATAATGCTATAAATTTATATTATGTATGACTTTGAGAATTAAATTTATAGTAATATATTATATAAATAAGTAAATAATTATTTATTTTTTAGTATGTAATGTTTAAATTACTGTTAAAATAATTAATAAAAATAATTTTTTTTATCAAGAATCACCAAAATATACTTGTTATCAATTTAAACTTAAAGGATAAAGAATGAAACCCTCATTAAATTAAATGGAAACATAAAAAATAATTATCAGTCATCCATTATAGTAACATTAATTTTATTTTAATTATATACATTTTAAGAAGAACCTATTCCGACATCAATCCTACAAAACACATATAAACAGACAAAACTATAAAAACAAGATATGGGAAAATAGTTACAAACTAACCTATATAAATGTAGATAATGGTTATGCATGAAAATTATAAATATTTTTATTTATTTATTTGGTTCTAAGAATATTTTCTATGATATATATATTTTTTATATATGAGGATAAATCACATTCAAGAAAATCGAGAGTAAAGGTAATGTTTTCTTTGTCACGTTTTAATTCTATTGTATATGTTTTATATTTTGAACCATAATTTTATTTTTATGATGTATTAAACTCAAAAAAATTAGAAAATGAAAATATATTTCATTTAAATATATTTTATTTTCCATTTCATCATATTATTCTCAATATCATCTTATTCATATTTAACTATATAAATCAGAGTTTTAAGGACCAAATTTAGATTCATTAGATTATAGTCATTATTACTTGAATATAATCATCATGGTTTATTTTATAATTAATTTCCCATATTTTATATTATATTTTCTATTTTTATCTAGGTAAAATACTTATAATCCTTTATAATTTTTTTTTCATAAAAAACATTCTTATATAGAAGTATAATGTTGGTACGAATAACTTTCATCCATACCATTGAAATTTTTTATCCATGTCTATATCTTCTTTTATTCAAATGTCCTCATCAATTTTTTGGAAATGAAAATATGTATTGTTTTATATGAATATAATAATTTTATTTAACTCTATATATTTTAATTTTTAATCAACTTCTTAAAATATGGGTTTTCAAATAATGTTATTTCAGTAGATTACAGATTGGGTTTTCCATCTTTTCAAAATCAAATGCTTTATCTTTCACTAAAAATTTCTGTTGATGACCATTATTTTTTTAAATAATATTATATTTGAAACTATTATAGTGTGTTTTAAAAATAAATTTAATTTTAATTTTAATTTCCCCTTTTGTAACAATTTTTAATGAGTTTTCTGAAAAATTTTATATTTTCATGTTTATATTTCATGTAGTCATTATCATTTATAAAGTGATGTTCAGATAACCATATATATGTTATTATGGTATTATTTATTTTTAAAAAGGTTAATTTTTATTTATTATGATTTTTTATATTCATTATATATTATGTTTTCTAAATGTTAAGAAACATGTTCTTTTCCATGGGTTCTTTATGTTATAATTGTGAATGATTTTAATTATGACACATATATACAGATGATAAAATCTAAGGTCATATATCATCCTATAATGAATTTTTTTTATTTTATATCCCATGACATGGTCGGGTGTGTACATAATGTTTTTTAACATAAAAGTGGCAATGATGGGTTTCCTAACATTTATAGGTAAGGACATAATGCATTTGATCACATAGGGGTAGAATAATTGGGTTTTATAGAATGATTTTTGTATTCTTATGGTTGTTCCACATTTTAATTTTTTTATTAAGTTATGATAAATTCTCAAGATTCATTTCATTACCATAATGTTTTTTAATTATTATTCCTTGTTTTTAATGTATTGATCAGTTTCATATTGTTCTCACACGTTTTATAAATATTAATACATATTTTCCACATGACGTAATTTTTATTCTTCCTTAGTGATCTAGTTGTGATCTTATTTTTCCTTATAATGTTTTATGACAATCATATATGGCCCTATGATATTTTATTAATATATTTATGTCTTCCTCATGTTCTCATGCATGTTTATGGTCAGACACATTATGATATGTTTTACCCATTGGTAAATCTAAGCCCACCACTTTATTATTTTTTCATTCAACATATTAAGAAGATGATTATATCATATGATATGTAAAAAATGTTTTTATTGGAGAATGATTATATATAAATTTTTTAATGTGTTGTTTTTCTAATCACCAATACATTAAACCTTTATCTCTGTATATTGTGCATATATTTATGAGATCTGTTATTTAAATTATGAAATAAATCCATTATTAATTTCATATTTATCTTAGGTTACTTTAGTTATGATGTCACTAATTATGAATTATATCATTATGAAACTATTTCTTCGTACCCATATTATAATTTCTTTTATTATTTCATCCAAGGATATATTCCACTTTTATAATATTAGTTACATGGAATATATTATTATTACTTGTCTCTTCAATAATATTAATGTTTTGTTTATCATATGATAGATTTTGTGGAATATTTCCATAAATGAGCATATAATATCACCCGTTATAATGTATTTAATTACCGAATATACCAATAATTGATCTATGATGGATTTTTGGGTTATAGTAGAAGAAATAATAAATACATAACTAGAATTTTATGTTATATTTCATCATTTCAAATGTAATGCGAGAATAATGTTTTTATATAGTCTACAAAGAATTCTAATCTATTCAATCCTTTTGGGGTTAAATATCTTTTATCTTATTCAAATTTAGTAAGATTACCATTAGGTCTAGGTTTTTGGAGTTAATTTTTTTACATTTGGTATCTGAGAATGTTTAATTGAAATGTTGGGAACTAGATTTATGGAAACCAAGTTTAGAGAAAATAAAAAATGACATATTATAAAGATAATTATAATTATTTTATTATATTATTAGGCTTTAATAAGTTAGTGAATGTGTGGTTTATAAGAAATCACATCCATGTATGGATAATTTAAAGTTTATGTGGTAATGGAATGCATAACCCTAGGTGTAAACACCTTGAAAATTCCAGTTGAGTATCAAATAGATTTGTACTTAGTTCATGATGAGTTGGCTTGAGACATCACACAACGATAAAAACTACTATGGGATATGATTTGGTTAATTCTCATACACTTTAAAAAATATTATAAATTATTTCAAAATATTGTTATCATTTTGAGATATTTACATAGGTGTTAATATTATGTTAATGAGATTAGATATTAATAAATTGTAAATATATGTTAAGTGTTATAAAATAATTATAATTTTTTACTATTATTTAAAACTTATAATGTTACTGGAAAAGTTTTTCATTTCATTGTTTAGAAATCACAGCAAGAGGAAGAAATAGAAATTGTATCAATGCACATAATATATGTAGATATTTTATCTAAAGGAAATAAAATGGATCTTGGAATAATATTATAACTATATTAGGGAAGTTGAATGATGTCTTCACAAGAAATCATTCCCTTTTAGAAATAATTGATGATACCGAAAATGGTAAAATAGTTTCTAATCATTCCATGAAAACCAACCTCTATAATTCAATAGGACTACTTATACATTAGTATCAAAGAAATGGATCAAGTACCTGAATATTATATTGCTCTCTTTAGAAAGTTGTGAAATAAAGAAAGTTATTACGTTAGTTTATCATCTTAAGGGAGATGCAAATAAATGGTTGTAATTTTCTGAAAATAATAAGGAGTTGATAGAAATTAATAGTATGAAGTGGAAGACTATAAATGATATATTATTCAAAAAAATACTTTCTTACTAAGTAAAGATATGATATACAGAGTAAATTACTCATTTTAAGGGAAAAGGAAATAAAAAAATTAATTTACTATGAAGCTAACATTAAAATATTAACAGTTAATGTTGTATATTATATACATAATCCAAGAGTTATGGTTGATCACTACCTTGATGGGTTGAATCTTATCCTTATATAGTAAATAGTCTCAACTATTATCTGTAAATGAGAATATAGTATTATGTTCTATGAATATAGATAAATAATTCATCATGTCTTATGTTTTCTAGGGACATGTTGAAATAATTGTGTAGTTGATCACCCTAAAAAAATTAAATTGAAAAGGGAAAAGTTGAGGGGAAATATTTCTAACTTGAAATAATTTTATAAGGAAGCATTGTGGAACACTGGTTATGGAAATGGGAGTTTTCATCATGTACAGAGATTAATTACATCAATATCTTGAATGAAAAGGAATTAATGAATGTTATGATGTTCCATTATTCCACTATAAGTATATGGGAAACAATTCAAATGAATTCCCCTAGAGTTAATTGAATTTTCCTCAAAACCTTCTAAGGGTGTGAGACCAAGATTACGTGATCACTACTGTTGAGGTTGAAGTTCATAAAGAAGTTGTGGCATGTTCTCTAATCATATCCACAACCTTTTCAAATTATTTATTTGATTTATGTATCCTTTCACTCTTTTATATCTAATATGTCTTCCTAGAAAATAATATTTTCCCCAAGAATCCTAAGAATGGTATTTCAAATCACGACTCCTGTTGAAAATATTATTCCAATATGGATATTTTAATTAGTTTATATTATGACACATAGACATACCACATCTGGAAAATTAATTAATATACCTATGGTTTCTTTTTATATAGTACTCTGATTAGATTGACATTAAAATTATATAGAAAAAATTTATTACCAAGAAAAATATATTATGATTTGTGTTGGAGATATGGACTCTCTTATCTTTTGAGGGGAGACTACATTATCTGAATCATGTTTAGATGCACCTCTTATAGATCTACATAATAAAATTATTATCGAATAAGAGTATATGAAACCAATAGATTGTAAATGTGAACTTTATGTAGTGGATTTACGAATGATCGTACTATGATATTATAGAGCAATTACACATAAATCAATTCCACCACTATAAATTAAATTTATCATATAACATGACTTGATTACTTGTTTGATCAAATTCCAAGACCTAAATATTTTTTAATTAATTTTCTTTATTTGAGGTATCATAATCTGTAAGTAAATAATAGACATTTTCATAATACGATATTTTCTAAGAAGTATATAAAGTAAGAATTTATAGTCACACTCAATCTATTGACTAATTCACCATTTTTTTTGTTGATCTGATTAACATAATATTCAACGTTTTTCCTCAATAATTTCATATTTTTTATTATTTTTCAATATATATTGTTATACTCTACATGATATGATGATAATCATAGTCATTTACGAATCATTCTTGAGACTCTTAAATAAAAGGAGTTAGATATAAAATTTTGAAATTGAAAATTAGATCATTAGGAAGTTTTTTTATTTTATATATTTTATATAAGGATGTAATATTAGTCGACTCTTAAAATATAAAGGCATTGATTGAATGAACAATAAATATAATTGATGTGTTAGTTTCATTGTATATACTAGTTATGGTCAATGATATTTTCAAAAATATTATTGATTAAAAACACAATAAAAATAATGAAATGTGAAGGGGTTAAGTACATATGGTCAGAAGAATATAAAGAATGTATTAATGATTAAAGAGGATATTTTTAGACATACTCAACAATTATGGTTTCTCAGTTCACCACCAAACTGGGAAGGAAAATAAGGTGACTAATGTGTTGAGTAGAAAATTTCCTAGTGTTTTTACAAAAATAAGTATTAGAAATGTTCCAATAAACATGTATTTAGTAATGTTATATATTATAAATATCAAGGAAGTGGAACATGACAACTATTCCAAATTATTATCAATCCATCCTTGTTTCAGAAAACAAAAAAAAACCACAACATGATGGTAATATAATTTAAAACAAAATAAAATTCCTTAATGACGGAAATATGGTATTCATTATCAATGAAGATGGTTTATGGTAAATTTTAAGGAGGATATGTGGTCTATATGTGAATGGGAAAATGGAATTAATAAATGAATATCATATCTCCAAATGTTCTATAAACCAAAGTATCACAAAAATTTGTTAGGATTTGAAGGAACATATTTGGTGGGAGAATATAAAATTTTTAAATTACAGACTAGGTATCATGATTCTTGGATTGTTAATTGGTAAAAATTGAGAGAAAAAAAACTAATCATTAAACCCATACATATTATTGACAGTAATTAAGATTATCTTACTTTGGATTTTTTCACAAGATTTCCAAATATTCTGAGACAAAGTGATGTTATACGGGTTATTGTTCATCATTATACCATGTAATCACATTTCCTCACTATAAGGGATTATCTACATATTGAGAACCTCGTGCGGAATAATATTTGTAACTTTTTTATGCTTCATGGTTCACATATTTTGATTATATATAATCTCGACCAATGGTATACATCAAAATTCATGAAATTTTTTTATAAGAATCTTGACACTACATTACATTTGATCATTTCCTATCATCCAAAAACTAATAGGAGATTTAAAAGGATAATTTAAACATTATATTACATGTTGAGTCCATTATTAATTTCTTTTAAAGGAACATTGAACCCGTATTTAACTTTTATAGAGCTCATATATAATAATATCTTCCATTCAAGTATTTAATTAGTACCTTCTGAGGTATTGTATGGAAAATGGATTTATACACCAATATTTTGGGATAATGTTGATGAATGAAATAGTTTACACAATATCTCATATAGGAGACAGTAATGAATGTTAAGACTATTTATTATGACATTAAGGATTCTCAAAATAGATAAAATGAATATATATTTACCAAACGAATGATTAAAAAATTCACATGGGATATCATGTTTTCATGAAGGTATCTCTATGGAAGGGTTTCATAAGGCTTAAAAATAAAGAGAAACTATGTTCTGGGTACATTGGGCCTATTGAAATTCATGAGAGAATTAGATATATGGATTACTACTTGTAAATTCCACATATCCTCTCAAAAGTTCATGATATGTTCCATATCATTGTATTTAAGAAGTACATGCAAGACCCAATTCATGTGCCCAAATATAGGTAAATAGAATATGAAAATTATTTTTCCTAATGTAATGATCTGATCAAGATTCATTACAATATATAATGAGTGCTCCAACTTTGGTTGAATCAGTTAATGATGTTTATTTGGAGAAATAAAAAAATAAAAGCAAAAAAATGGGAACCAGCAGAAGTTATAATGAAGAACTATACACATATATTCATGAGGTAAGAATCTAAAAATTTTGAAGATGAAATCTATTAAGGAGTAAATAATTAGAAGATTCAGGATTCATGATGCCCCCCTCTTAAAAAATTTATTATAAAAATTAAAATGGCAAAGAGTCATTACAAAATGGATTTACAATGTCGGGTAATAAAATTCACACATGCACCATCTTCAACCAAGGTTGAAAAAAATGGCATTGCAAAAGACAACCTAGATATGGATTCCATGATTGCTCTCCTAGAGAGAGAATTAGCAACCTGATTAGATTCCCTCAAAACATCACTGAGATCGATAACAATACACTCCACAAGTTAGAATCAATTGATCCTATTTGAAAACTATTTCCATGGTACATTCCTGGAGGTCTCTTTAAATAACTCCTTTTCCAAGATAGATTTATATTCAACCCACAAGGAATTACTACCAAATTGGAAAATATAACTGAATTCCTTGATCATATCCCATATTTCAGCATCAATCTCAAGACTAATTCCAATAAAGTGATAAAAACTTCCTTTATTTAAGCCTAGATGACTACAGAAGACACCACCACAACCTGACAGTCCCATTTCACTTGAAGCTACTCCATCAAAATTTACATTCATCCACTATAAAATAGGTGGAATTCATCCAATATATTTATCTACCAAAGGTATTTTCATCCTGTAATTAACACCAATCTATTTTAGAATAGATTAACCGAGAAATTATTATTCATATATTAATTTCCAATATTGGTAAAAATAATGATTTATCTAGGAATTTCACGAAAACTATTTTGAATGGGGTAGATTGGATTGTAAGGGAAATACCATTTCTATCCCACTATTCATCGAAAATGATAGTAGATAATTTGGACTTTAGGATAGACCGAATCTCTTCCCTATAGTCTGCTTGGTGGATTGATCTCATTAACCTATAAAAGCTACAGAAATAAAAACTACATCTAAAGATTCACTACATATACTTTCATATATTTTATGTAATACTAAAAGATACAAAAAGGTGTTCAATAGTTTCTTCATCACATATATATAAGTAACAAGAAGAATCAAGATAGATTACTTCCCATTGTGAAATCCCATTCAGTGGAAGTGTATGTCTCAAGATTCTCCATATAAATAATAATCTAGCTGGTGGGATGAAATGTTTCTTGAAACCCATAACCCTTGATGGTGTGATAGTATATCCATTAAATTAATACATATAACATCTCTTTGTAGTGAAAATTACATTCAGATTTGGTGTGAAAACAAGTGAGTCATGGTCAACATAATAATATCTGGAGAATTATTATTTAAGATTAGGAGGTATAATTTCATGATCAATAATATTACCACAAAGAATAGAGTTTGTGAATTGATTACTCAACAGATAAATCTCAATTTTCTCAATTATTGACCTTGATATCAGTCAGGTGGTCCAACAATTTATAGATGAATGTTTATAAACCAATCACTTTGAACATATCATAATGTCATAATGTGATTTCTTGATGGTCGAACATATATAATAATGGATATAAAGCGAGAAAGAATTCATAAATCAAGTGGTAAATCAATTATCTATAAACTATATATTGGGAACATTATGACAAATAAGACTCCATGTAATCTTTTCATTATAAAGAAACAATCTCATAATTCTCTTAGATTAATTCAAGAATGTAATTAAAACATAAATTTATAAATTTTTCAAATATAATATTAAAAATTAAATATAATTATTAAATTTATCATATCATAATTATTTTTGGGTGATCTTTTGAGATTTTTCAAAAATATTTGATTTTTGGGGGAATAGTTAAAAATGAAGATTATATAAATACTATATCACTTATGAAATTATAATGATAGAAGAATGACCAGAACACTTATAGATAATTTTTTATTTAAAAAACTGAAATTTTAATATTTAATATAATATATATAAAAAATAATGTTGAACATGGAAATATATGTTTATCAATTAAAAAATCTAAGAAATGTTTTTCTCCAAATTAAAAAATGTTTTTAGTACTTATTTATTCATCAAGTATTTACGAGGTTATTTTTATTTTTATTTTTTATTTTAAATAATTATAAGTATCATTTTATTAAAAATAATGTAATAAACTCCCCCATGATCCAAATTATATAGTATTTTTATGTAAAATCATTTTTTTGCATAAAATAATCAATTTTTATAAACATTGTTTTTAGAGCATTTTATGAACATATATTAAATGTTTTTCAAATAAAATAAATTTAATATTTTAAATTTTATCCCATATTTAAAACAATACTAATTTATAGTTTTTAATAATTTTAATTATATTTTTGGTCATAATGAATGGTAACCATGGTAAATAATTATCAATTTATTTATGGGTAAAACGAGTAAAATAATATTAAAATGGTATTAGGATTCATGCTAACAAAAAATACTTAAATAAAAATTATTGATTGATTTTAATTTTATTGTACCATTATCATATTATATGAGATAAAAAAATTTCATCCAATTTACTTTTTTAATAAAATTATTATTTTATAATGTTTCAAATATATATAAGTTTTCAGAGGACCTAAATTATAAAAGGGGCCCCATATCCTCCCTTCTCTTTGCTATTTGATTAAAATTAGTTCAATGATGTCCTTCCAAAATACCATAAAAGTTCCCTCCCCACATACTATAGGTCCTTATCTACCTAAAAACCTACATTGATATTGTTTATGCAGTAAGTAAAAAAAAATTACCGAAAGAATAAGAATATTTTCGTACTTACATTTTTTCACGTTCCTTTATATTCCAGCTTACTCTAAATAATAAATAACTATACCAAAATAATTACATAAATTTGTCAAATATAATTATTTGTGTTTATTTTAAGGGTGCGTCTATTTTGTATCTTCATTCTATCATATGGAAAATGAAAACATCACGCTTTTGTGTGTACGACCTAATGTTTCCAGACAAGAGTACAATTTGTTCTTCTTGCCACTTTACATGGATTTTTATAAAGATATAATAATGAAAATATATGATATTAATGACATAATTATATATATATATATGTATGATATCATATAACATCTTACCCTTCTATCAATCGGTGAAGGATGGTGTCATTCATTCGTATGAGTGAACAACCACCTCCACGAAGAAATGTGATATATTTCCCTACTACCACCACAAATGGTTGATTCTAAAATTATATATAATGAATGAAATATTATATTCATGAAATTACTAACATTAGGGATAGGATCTAACTATTTCAAAACACATCTTACAGTGGTCAATATACTAAATTAATTTATGATAAATTGACCGAATAATCATAATAGGTGATCATAGATGAGAACTATTTAATGAATGAATATGAAATGATTATAAATGGTCATTAAATAAAAATATGAATAAAAATTATTTTTAAATTATTTAAAAAATTATTTTGGTTTTTAGGTGGATATAACATGTCCAACCAAGTGGTTGTTTGAGGTAAGGGTTTTACGTTAGAATCACAATTTTTTAGGATTGTTACCAAAATTTCAAACAATGAATTTAAAAAATCTATCCCTAAAATATCATATTATTTTTATAATTATGTGGTTAAATCTTGAAATTACATGTATTAATTTTATTTTCGTGTACCAAAGTACCGACAATTCTGAAAGAATTTATTGAAAATATTATTGTTTTTCTATTAGGTCCATAATATTTTTATTTGATATCCATATTTTTGTTAAAAAAATTCATGATTTTTTAAATATTTTATCATTATTTATTAATTTTATTTTTAACCAAGTTTGTCTCTCTATAAGAGTCTTTAAAATGAATATTATTGTCAATTTTTGGAATGAGGTACTTTTGATCAAATGTGTAAATTTAATCATTTTTTAATGTTTACCTCATGAAATTGTTTTCCCGACATCAAGAATTTTATTTAACATTTAGATTCCATTACAATATTATATGGTTCTATTCAATGATTTTTTCCCTAATATCTTAAAAAAATTATGATTATAAATAATTTATTTGAAAATGAAAATATTATATTCTTTATGAAATGTTCTTGTGATATTTTAAATGTATTTTCATTTATGTCAAAATGAATAGGTATATATTATTGTTTACAAGGATGTAATCTAATGATACCATCTATAATATTACTCTGGATGGTTTTTGATCATATTTCTCTAGTTATTAACTAGGAAAAATACTAACATTTCATATGCCAATATTTCGATATGAATGTCTATGTTGATTATATATTTAATTTTAATTCATTTATTTTTATTTAATGAGTGAATTGGAATTAGTATGAAATGGGTGGGGACCATTATAGGCCCTTGATTCATCATTATTTCTTGTCATACAAACTAGCTAGGGTATTTGGAATAAAATTACCTAGTTAGGTAATGTTACTTGTCACAATGCATTGGTGGCATAATTATAACATTAGAAATTATTTATTCTTCATTATAAAACTAGTTATTGTTATCCATGTGACTATTTATAGTGTCCTATCAACCGTGGATATATTTACTTTTATGATATTTTTATTTGGTATATTTAATTATTATATCGTTTCCATTTTATTCATGATATATTTATTCTAGGATTTATTTTATTGCATGATTTCCATTACTAATCATTTGAGCTCACAATTTATTAGGGTTTTCTTTTTATATAATACCAATAAGGGATATATGATTGATTTTCAGAATATAATAACGTAAATAATAATTTCCTCACTATAATTTTACATTTTATTTTTTATTTTCAAATGTAATGAGATAATCATGTATGTGTCTTGTCTCTTAATAATTATATATTATTCGATAGGTTGGGATGAGATCTCTTATATCTTGTTATGAATTTTCATGCTAATTTCCATCCCCAAGTTACTCTAGTCATGGTTTCATAGTTCATCATCTAGTACATAGAATTTTCATTCCTATTTTATAAGTATTCAGAATTATCTATAGATGTAAAAAAATTTATTCCATTAAGTATCTACTTTTCAAGAATTTATCTTAAATGTTGATGATGGCGTCATTTTATCTCCAATACTATTTCTTCCCATATGGTATAATTTATTTAATAATAACTTTTATTGAATTTTCTACCACTAAAATTATTGTATATTTTTTACTCTATATAATAATTTTTTAATGACCCATGATCCATATTTCAATAACGATTTACATCAACATTTGTGTTACTCTAATTAATTTTCATTTTAGTTAGACCATGTCATGAACCAACATAGTATTCCCTTATTATGGTACCCAATTCAAATAATGAAAGGATTGAAGTACAATCTCCAAACCAAAATGTTGGTAACTAGGGTCTAGGTATCATGGAAACACCATTTAATATGTATTTGTTTTACTAAAAAAACCATTATTATAGTTTTAACGGAGGAAAAATGATAAACCTACCAGAGAATGGGGAGTCAAACAATAAATAAACAATTAAGAAATCATGTATAAAAATAAACATTTAATAATTTAAAAGGGATATCAAAATAAACCATATCAATAAATATGTCTATATGATCATCCATATCATGAAAACATAATCATATAGGCATATATACACATACAAAAATATCAAAAAAATATAGTTAATCATAATGGGAATATGGTAAAACGATACATGAGGATAAGTCTATAAAAAACCAAATACTATAATAAACTAAAATTACTAATAGTTATATTTGAGTAACACAATGGATA
Source organism: Viscum album (assembly GCA_963277665.1). Taxonomy (NCBI): domain Eukaryota; kingdom Viridiplantae; phylum Streptophyta; class Magnoliopsida; order Santalales; family Viscaceae; genus Viscum; species Viscum album. Next base: position 356,294,791 of record OY728150.1, read on the forward strand.
ACTCACACCCAATTAACACCTCCAATATTGAGTCCTTCCAATATTAACTTCCACCTATTCCATATATTTTCATTACTTTAACTGTACCAAATAATATATAAAAAATATATTTCTAAAGTACATATGTAGGGTATTATAATAAAAATAGTAGAAATATCCTTCCATATATACCATGTGAAACCAGTAAGAGATAAACTATAAATTTCAAAATTGATTTACAACATTTAAAAGTAATAATTTCATTTTAAACTAAATAAGTAGCAATGAAATTTTCCTATTTAATTGATATCAATAAAATATATGGGTAATTATAATAATATTACAAATAAAGACCAATTCATGAGAATAAAGATACAATATAAAGATTCTAATCATTCCCTAGAATGAAAACATTTCAATTAAGATTGAAAATAGAGAAAAGTATATCAACTATCAAAATCATACCAAGCACTAATGTGGATCCATATTGGGAAGAACCTATGATATCAAATATAAATTTTATATTCACTAATCTTGGTTTTCAATTATTCAAGGTCCCCTATAATGTTCCCCAAGTCTTCCAATAAATAACTATATAATTTTAAAAAATTAAAAAGATCCACATGAAAATTATAAAATCCATTTCTTCATAAGGGACTTAATTTATGTAGGATACAAAATTTGAATAGTCTAAAAATCTAAAAAACCAATTATTTTTATTATAAAATAATTTGGGAAATATTTTACACTACAAGAATAACCATAATCATGAAATATTTAATGTTATTATGTAGAAAATGAAATAAAATGTTTCAGAAAACTCCATGATATTAGTTAATAAAAATAATGTATTTATAATCATGTGAACAATTATACCACTGAAACATTATAAAACCCAAATAGAACATAATTGCAATGCTATTAGTCTATATATATATATCAATATAATATTTTAAATACTTAAAAAATTATAGATCTTCATCAAATAAATTATTTACAAATTTTGTAAGATGCAAGGAGTCACCTACCAATTTTATCATACACTATTTTCACACTAACTTCCTTCCACAAAAAGATGATGAATCAAATCCCAAAGTTCTAAAATAAGACCACAAAAAATTTCTCTATAAAATTGAGGAAACAAAATCCTTATTCCAAAATGGTTATAAGGAAGGAAGAAAACTGTTATAGGGGAGAAAGTATTAAAGGAAAAGAGAGTAACAACTTACTATAAGAGTTTTTGGTATTTGATAAAAAACCACTTCAATTCATGGTTAATAGAGGGTGGGAGATAAAGGGATTCAATGATGAGGATCTAGAATATTTTAATGGGGTCCATGTTAATTCCAAATCCAATTATATTAAAAGGGGGAGTTATAATAATTTCATAAAAAATGGGAATTTTGGTTTCACTATTTGAAAATCCACAAACAAATCATGAGAATAAAACTAGAACCTATTCATAATGTATTTATAGTGTTTCCTATAATATACAATTAAATGACATGGTTTCCTTAACTATTTTCAAGTTGTGTTCCCCTCACCCTATATGAAGGATAGATATGTGATTTATACAAGATTTTTTATTATTAAGCTACATGTATTCCTTAACCAAGAACTAATTATGTGTCTAACACTACCAAGGTAACACCCCCAATGGATTATTTAGTATAGTTTTTACTAAACATATTCCACGTATGTGATAACCATTAAAATCCAATTGTTTTGACTTTTTTATAAAATTATATATTAATTCAACTTAGAATCAGGAAATATTGTTAATAATAAATAAATGATAAATATTATACTTTAATATGACACCATTAGAGTGATAATTATCCCTACCATATCACATTATTCCCCTAAAAACAATATGAATCTTGATTGGGGAAAATAAATGGCCACTACACACATATAACATATTATCACTCCCATGCCTCCTAAGAATCATCCTAAAAATTTCATACTATATTACTTAATGGAATAAATTTATCATAAGGTACCTTACATAGGGATTAAATAATATATAACAATTAATCAGACACTAGATCATTTTGATCTAGTCTAAGCTCATCCCAACACAACACATGAGAGCGATAGGGATGGTATATCTTTAGATATTATACATGGAAGATGTTATGAGTAAACATTATCTATGGTTTTGAGTCAAATTGATATGTGACCTTCCAAATATTTACATTGATCTCTAAGGATCCCGCATAGCTTGGTGAGACCATACCTTACCTATTGAGCTGTTAGTGATCTAAAAAAAATGATAATTATAAGGGAACCCATTCACCAACTGATGAATATAAAAGATAGTGATAATGGTATGTATATGATTTATGGTTTCCCTAATCCATCAACAATCACTTACAGATAATTTAACCCTTTTTATTCACCTCATTAACAATTTTCTATCCCGCTAGTGAAGTATTTCATTCAATGGTCCCTCAAATTAGACATCCAACCATATAAAGATTATAAAGGATCCATTTAGATAGAGGATGAAAATTTTACCAATTCCACATGGATATATCATGAACCTATATTGTCTATGTCACAATCATGAATTATATCTCTAACATTATGGATCACAAGAATTTTTTTTACAATATGTTTTTGGAGGTTTTTTTCATGTTTAACATCACTTGGATCTCATTTCCCCTTGAATCCCATAGAACTATAAAAATTTGGTATATTTATCTATATAATAAATGATAGAAAAAGTCTCCCTATTCAATTTTACAGTATCATACAAAATAATATTTATGAAGATCCTTTACCTTTATGAAATCCTTTATCAGGATGAAATGAGTTGATTTTAATAAATAGTCAATCACAACCCAAGTAGAATTCTTCCCCTATACTGTATGAGGTATTAAAATAATTAAATCCATAGTTATTTCATCCCTTTTCCTAGTGGAAATAGAAATAGGTTTAAGAAAACTAGAAGGCATATTAGGATTTGCTTTAACAAAATCAAAAGTATAGCATTGTGATATCAAATCCATTATACCATCTCTCATACCAATCCACCGATAGCGATATCTCATTTTATAATACATGTTGGTTGATCTTGGAGGAAAATGACACATAGAGTTAAGGGATTAATTTATCATTTATTTTATTATGGACTATGAACAATGTAACTGTTCCTTAAATAATGAGTTCCCTTAGAAGATAGATACCAACTAAAAGTGGGATCTCTAGTATATATAATTCTTATGATATTATGAGACTCATTATTCCCCTTTTCCTCTAAATAAATAATCTTAAGGTGATGAGTTTTGAACTAAATATTGGCTAAAAACATGTTCTCATTCTCTTAATTTATATTCAAATTCATCTGTTTGAAGAGAATCATCATGATACACTCACTACAAGATTCCTCTATGGATTCTGATAAAAAATTCATACCAAGTGCATCAACAACCACAATCGATTTCAGCATTTTATAGGAATGTATATAATCAATTGTTTTAATGTAATCCACCCATTTACATTTCATTAGGATGAAATAATTTGATGTGAAGATATATAATAGTCTTTTATTGTGGTTATATAAAGTAAATATATAACTATATAGACATTTTTGTTAACATTTGAGTGAATGTATGACTATATGATGATCAAGATCATGGTTTGGGTAATTATTTTCATGTGGATAAATTGGGAAAGAATGATGCACCCCCACATGATCAAAAAACATAAGCACATAACCCAAAACCATGATGCATCATAATATAAAACATAGCCTCTTCTAGCCTCCGGTTGAACTATAATTGCGAATGATGTTAACCATTGATTAAAATCATCAAAAAAACATTACATACTAGTACCCAAAAAACTTCACCCTTTTGTAGGTTAGGTTTGTCAAATAAAATGAAAGCATAGTAAAATCATTAAAATGTCATTGGTAGAATGTATCTATGCCTATGAATATACATATCCTAAATATGATATTTTATTATTCCTAATACATAACAACCTTAACTATCTTAGAATCAACTTAATTTACTTTTTATGACACCACATGTCCCAATAAATAACATCCTAGATCAAGAAGCTGTAATAGGAAAATATTTTATAAATGGAATGATCAGGAATAATATCAAAGAAAATACTTAACTAATTCTCATTATCCACATCATGTTTTTAATAAACCAATACACCATCAATGAATACCAAATAAGGTTCATAAAATACCTAGATGAAATTGAAGCATTATTCAATCTAAAATTCATTATGAGATACTCCAAAATTTCCATACATAACTAATATTGGGAATTTTAGACTTCAGTACCATTTTCTGATAGTACCTTGATCAAATGAAAATCTTTAAAAAACACCTTTCTGCTTATAATTTATCAAATCAGTCCTCTATGTGATTCATGGGGTATTTATTACTGATATTCACATGATATTACCTCCTCAAGTTACTATATAAATAAATACTTAAATCTTATTCATTTCTAAATAGAGTAGGTATAGACTATAGAGGAACACTAGGGTGAATAAATATATGGCTTCAAAATTATCCAAATATACCTTCAACCCTTTTGGTTCAGTAGGATCCATATGATACAATGTAAATAAAATAATTGGTTCCCAAAGAATTTTATTATTGGATAACATAACTTAACACTAAAGAGATTACCCAATGAAGTCATCCATGAACACTTTAGAAGACTCCCTAGACATGGGAGGACACTCTCTCTTGAAATTTTATTCATCATTATCTATCATAATCGATGATATATAACATATTAATCTTCTGACTTTGATAATATGAGGTCCAACTAAACTTGATCATGCATCCCATTCTTCTTAAAAGAGACGATTGATTCCATAGAGGGTTGTGAAGGTTAGTCTATGATGATAATAATCTATAAAATATTTAAAATATTCCATAATATCCATCCTGAGAATAATATCAAATATTTACACCACTAGGTTAACAAAAATACCATGATAATTCCACTTTAGATATAGAGATAATACATGAAAGACATCAGAAGCCTCACTCCTTCCACAGAAGAGGTGTAGATATTTACATAATATATGATATAGGATTTGATAATATATTTTATAATTATATGATATGATAAGAGATAAATTAAAGAGAGGAACTTGTATCAACCAAAATAATATCCATAGTTTATATAATAATAATATTACCTTTCACAAAATATTGTCTTGTATTAGATTCCATGTTGTATTTCATTATATCATGAAATTACCTAGTATCAAAGTGGTCCTTAAAACTAATACTATTTTTATGCTAAATCTATAACTAGTTTTTTCCATAGGAAAAGACATATTTTCCTACACACCCTATAGAATATGTTCTTACCTTCTTGAAAGCATCAAGTTTAACTGTGAATTCCCTAAGAAGTGGAGAGACTAAACAAATCTTATATGATAAATTCACCTAATAAAACCTCCACATATCATCCATTTTCCCCCAAACATGAACCAATTATGGGTTTACTAACAAAATGGTTCCCATTCCCATATTTGATATATTTATAGTTTATAATATGACTACTACCTATATTTATAGATGATATAGACATGGTATTGAGAGCTTGAACTACTACCACTTCCCTTTAAATTTTTTTGCACATCCTTTTCTTTTTTTATTAATACAACCTCACTTACACTCGATGCATAATGGACATTAATCAACCCTAGTATCCAAACATGTTTTAGTTCAACCATTAGTTTTTGATTCACCACTTTCTCTTTGGTAGGTGGTATCAATATGAATTCTTGAGGTTAGATGCCAAGTTGAAGGACCATTTCAAACTATTAGGCTATCGATATTTAATTTGAGACAATCTCAAGTAAAAATTTTGAAAATGGTAAGAATAATTCATCACCAAATGATTTCCTTATGAATGGAAAACAATCTCCTCAGACATCATCATCAAAATGGTGCCAGGATTCCACTATTTAGTAAAATTTTACTAGAATTATTTTTATTCCAATCACTCATATTGTTTTTTCTGAATGATGGAGTCCTATTACATTTTTAAAGTTCCTTGTGTATACACATGTAATATTGTAAATTAAGTATTCGTGAGTCACGAGGATTCAAAATATACTCTTGATATTTTTAGAAAAATCTTCTACATTAAAAAGATCATTATTACCTTAAAAAGATAAATTATTGTGGTGAAAAAAACCATAAGAACAGTCTTCATCATGACACATACAAGGACACACCACATTATCATGTGAAAGTCTAGAACCTCCTCCTTGATCCATAGCATAAACTATTTTCACCACTATGTTGATTACTATATATTCTACTATATGATTACCTTGTTGAAATTATCCTCAAATCCCTTTAAAGGATTCATTGTGGTTCTCCAAGGGGTATGATATGAGACAAAATAAATAAATAAGTAGAATAGTCTTAAAATAGAAAAATAACTTTAATTAATACCCTAAATATCAATTAAACTACTTTGAAAATCATAAAAATTATTTTTAAAGTTTGAAAAAATAAAAAAAACCAAAACTCCCACTAATCATGGTTGTACCACATGGATTACCAAACCATTCATTAACTATGTGAATCCCATTGAATGGATTGTATTTTTCTGCATGTTTTCACCAAATATTTTATAATAATGTGTGGAACACTGATATTATCCTTCAATAAAGGATGAATAATTATCAAATTGTGTGTAACTCATTCTTCTTAACCTCGCACCCTAAAAATTCACTCAAATCATATATTCCTCAAATTTAAATTAATAAAAATTCATAATTATATCAAAATAAATTTAGTAAAATAATTTCCCAATAACATATGGTAACTTAAGTCTCATTAGATATATTTTTAGTGATATTATCACTCAAAATTCCTCTAATGTATCAATAATTCTATATTACTTATTTTTGTTCATATATATGCATGTATTTATGTTTTATTTGATTACATGCTACTTTGTGTTTCTAAATATCCAAAAATATTTTATCACTTTATATGAAAACTATTTTCATAACCTCAATTTATTTTAATTATAACATGAGTTATATTAATATTTTTTATGTCCAATTTAATATAAAATATGAAAAGTTAATATAAATTTTATTAAACTAAAATGATGTATAATTTTTTCTATATAACATTTTCATTTTAGCTCGAACATGATACACGTTCTTTTCCACAAATAATATTTTTAGTATAAACTACATTAGAGTATTCTTCTATATTTTACTTTTAGCTTCTGCTATATTGATAAGATTATTCTTAAACATATACATTTTAAAATAAATACCATTTATATTGATCTAATTATTTTTAATAAATGAAAAAATTTATTTCTTAAGGGGTGCACCTTATATTAAAAGATCATTCTACAGTTATGAAATCGTGTTTTTTATAAAATTGAAAATATTTGTGGTTTCTTTGATATCTCATTTGTTTATAATGGGAATCACTCCTTGTCTTTTTAGTTATAGAGATAATAATTTTTTATTCATTTCATTCACCTACATGAAAATATAATAAGGACATTTATATATCTCAAAAAAATACTGATTTATAGAAATGGTTTTGCAATGATTTTAAGTATCATTCGGTATAGAACCACATTCTATGGGTTCTCTCACTTGGATACATGGTCACTAGGGTATCATAGACTCCCCTCAAGTATCAGGGACTATTTACTCTTTGGACTTGAGGATTTTCACATGCCCTTCTCTTTATATTTTTCTTTCATCTGACTTGGGACTCCTTTCTCATTAAGGATTAGATTCCATTTTTACATCTTGATGATTTAGGGTTTCAGACCCATTGATATTTTTGATATTTTCTTTCAAATTTCTACTACATTTCATTTTATGGGGTGTCCATTTTGTTTAAGTTTTTCATCTCAATTATCCTTCCCTCAAAATTTTACCTCCTTTTATCTGGCCCTGATCTCCCAATTTTGGTTCTTCATTAATAATCCTGAATATACAGATCCCAACAAAGGGAATCGTTTTATTTTTTAGGTCACTATTTATCCCTGCATCGAATATGTATATTGTACATATTGGTATTCTTCCAAACCATAGTTGAGATTACGTAACTTTTGTGTCCTTGAGGTATCCGGGTAATCATATGTGCTATGAAATTTGGTTTGATTGTGGCTTGGAAGATATTCTCAGAAGTATTTCACATGAAGAGGTTCTTAGTGACTATTCAACATATTGTTTCATCCATAAATAAATATTTATATTCATGTAGGTGGAAATAATTGATTAGATTTAGCTGTTTTTATGGTGGTTTCGAGTTATTGTTGAGGTTGTTGTGGTGGATTATTTTCATGAGGTCTAAGTATTTCTCGACACTTGTTTTTGAACCTAAAAACAATGTATCCTAGTTAAAATAAGGGTTTGGTGTTGTCGATATTGAAGACGTTATTTGGTGATCATCCTTTAATTTTCTCATTATAGTTCTATCAAGTGAACCTGATTTTTCAATCATGTTTTTGGTGGTCCTACTGGTTTTATATTCAGTGTGTGAAATTAGTGATCAAAGAAATTTTATTTGTTTAGGTCAGTATACTAATGGTTTTTTTATTTTCTTAAGTGGGTAAAATATTCTCCAGATAAAATTGAAGTTTTCTCCAAAGGTTTTTTGAAATGGAATGTATTAATTATTGTGTATTGATTGATTATGTGTACAACCAGAAATTTAACTTCAATAGTGGATAGTTTGGGAAGCTGGTGATCGGTTGACTAAAATGTGCACTACTATTTGGTGATGAACATTTTAGAGTGATACTATAATTTCTAGTTTCAATAACTTCAATGGATTCTATGGGTTTTTCTTTTTGGTTGGTATTTTGCGGGTTCAAACTGACCAAAAACTTTCCTTTTTAGTAAATTAAAAAATACAGAATTATGGAATGTGCATGCACAGAAAAGGTTTACGTAGTATTCACATATTTTTCAATATTTTTTAATGATATATCCTTTTATACTTATTATAAATAAACATATATTTATTAACTAGAAATATATTTATATTTTATTCAGAATTTTTTTTATAAATAGCTACAAATTTAGACTTTTCTAGGTTTAAAAAATTCACTATATTTTTTATTCCATAGTTTGAACAAAAAATGATAAAATACTATTATGAACCTCCTACCTCCAACCAATTTCCTCCATTGGTAATTTATCAAGATTACCCATCTTATTTCATTTCACCCTTGATTTTCTTTATAATATCTTCCAAGCTTCACTAAGCATGTACATATCACGTTATTTCTAGAAGAGGATTGTATTTTCTCCAATAGAGGATTGTATGTTCTCCAGTAGAAACTCATATTTCTCCAACTGTGGGTTGTAATCAAGATTCTAATGGTGGATCCTTCAATATTCCGGTTTTGGGTCCTTATTTTAATCCAAATTTGGTTTTTACTCTTTTATCCAATGGTGGATCCTTTTTTTCCAATGGTGTCTCCTTCTTGTATTCCAACACCATGTCATCTCTCTATTTACAACCATTCGTAAATTATAATAAATGGTGACTAAATTTAAAAACACAAACAATGTGTCATTTTTTAAAATCTAATGTTGAGACATTTCTAAAATCAAACTGTGGATCATTTTAAAAATCAAATGGTGACTCATTTTAAAATTATAGAGTGACTTATTTTTTAAATCATAGAGTGACTCATTTTAAAATTCAATAATTACTCATTTTTTCCTATGGTGACTCTTTTTTAGATTTCTAGTAGTGAATCATATTTAGTCAAATAGTGTCTATTTTCAATTTTTACATTAACTCATTTAGTTATTATTTTTCAAATATATCATCCACTTTGTGGTATTTTTTCTACTACCTTTGAAGATTTCATCATGCTCTATTTTTCATCACTTTAGTTATTTTGATGAACCATATGCATATTATAATTATTTTAAGTGTTTTATTAATTTATAATACTCATATATATTATATAAAATATAGGAGAAATGTTATTATTATATTTTAATTATTTTTAAAATTTAATTAAATTTATTCATTATTATTATTGGACATTTACAGCAACTGTTTTGGAATATATATGTTTTAATATTTTTAGTTAATTTATCCAACATACTATTTTTAATAATAATTTAATGTTATTTAATATATTCGAACACATTTTATGGTATTTATGGAAGTATAATTATTTTTTTAATTACACATTTCATTGAAATAAAATATTTTTAATATTTGTTTTAAATAGTCATTTGATTTCTATGGGATTACAGTTGACATATTATTATAATTTATCAGGTAATTCAAATACATATGAATGGATATTTGGTTTTAATTCAAACACTTATTAATTACACTTATTTTTTACAATAATTCTCCATCTCTCATAAATAATTCAACCATTTTTTGAATTATCATTACTTCACTCAGATATTGTTTTGTTAGTTCTATTTTACAGATCTTATTTATGTGTTTCAAGAAAGTTCAGTGATTAAATTGGATAACTTCTTCTTGGATACTCTATTTTTTCTTGAGAAAAATACTATTAAATCTAAACCTGCAATAATTTTTTTTTAAATTCATGTGATAATTTGTTTTATAATTTGTATATTCTCTCATGTCTTAGATTACTTCTACATCAAATTATACTACCTTGATGAGATGTTCCAATCCAATTATCATGAACTAGTTTCTATATATTCATTATTTATCATATCCTTCTTATTGTTTCTGGGTATATAACACTATTTACTCTAACACATATATTAGTTCATGTATCTCTCACAGAGTAGATGTTATATGAGTAGACTAGGCCCACATTGGACCAAACTACTATAAAAATATCCATGTGTTATTTATATTTTAGTCTTCTAATTAACCCTAATAATTAACAATAATAATCACCTTAATTAATCAGTTATTTGGATTAAAATTTTTTAATCATGTCAACTCACTCTCCCCCCTCTAGGTCATCTATAATATCCTTATTGGGGCCAAAAAATTGGTATCAGAGCCTAATCCTTTTTATAATTAAAATGATCTATTATTCCCTTTCCTGATACATTTCAATTTTTATCTATGGTTTTTCCTTATGGAATTATAAAATCAATATATATATTTTTATTTTATTTTATTGTTATAACCTATTCATAGACTTTATAGTATAAGGAAAGTAACATTAGGATGGATGTATTGAACCAAAATTATTCATTGAATCTTCGTAATTCACCTCACATCAATGAAAATGATTATGGATATTGGGGATCTCGAATGGAGGTATACGTCAAATAGATGAGTTTTGAGCATGGGACCATCATGTCATACTTCTGACTCAAATGTATAAGAATCTCAATGAATGGTTATACCATAGATAGTGATTTATGGATAGAATTTCCTGAGTAAATGAGTCGGGTGGTTTTACAGATGTTAAATGAATCTTTACTGCTCGATGGGACTATTTTGGCATGACTACCTATGTGATATTTTGAGACTATTAATCCCTTTCTAGCTGATATTCTAGAATGATCAGTTCTTGAATATGCATTATTAAGTTGTGGTTGTTTCTTTTCTCTTTTTATAATTTCTTAATGGCTCTTCCATGACTCTTAACAACATAAACATCCTTTGTGGGGATGTTCCTGGGATAGTGGTTTCGACCATGATTGTGTCTTCCTATGGCTCCCCCGAATCTGTGACCTCTTCCTCAGGTTTCCAAACATGGAATTAAGAATTATTTATTGTAATAATAATAAAAATCAGAGATGAGATCCATTAATTGAATGATGGTAATGGAATAAAAAAATCAATTCTTCACCTGATGATGATTCTCTTTGGTGGTGTAGTGCTTATAGTACAATTGGTGAGATGGTGTCTATGCTATCAAGAATGAAGGTATAAAATTGGAGAGGTTTAGGATTGGATTTTTCCAATGTATATTCTCTTCCTCTTATAATAATTTTTTTCTTCTATCGGTGTTTTTTCTTGGAGGAATAGATTTTTTGAGGTATGTGGTTCCGACAACAATGATTGTATTATAGAAGAAGAAGTGGTGGGTACAACTGGTTTTTTTAACTATGTGATGATGATTTCCTGAATTTGGTCGATTGTTTTTATAGTCACCCAATCCCTAGATATTTTTTATCAATTATTTGTAACATATTTCCTATAGCATTCTTCCTCGGGGGTGGTGGGAGAAACACGTACCACTTGTGTTGGTGGTTTACCTATATTTAAAATCACAAAATAAACCATCTTTTGAAATATATCATTAATGGGAAAAGTCCTTAATGAAATATACTAGTTTTTGATGATATGTTAAATAATTAGGGAGGTTTTCTAGACAAATTTGATCTGTTCTCATAGGATCTTGACATTTCTATAATTTATTTTCTATGGCAGCTAAAAAGTAACCTAGATCATGCTTCTCTAAGAAAAAATAAAATTTATTCTCTCAGTCCTCAAATTGTGAATATTTCAGCAATTTTATATCATAAAATTTTTGATAACATATCAATTTGAACCTTTAGGGGGATGATCCACTTGAGGATATGTGGGCCTTGTTTGGGGAGCTGGTATATAATCTAGTTTTAAGTTAATTATTTATTCTCTACTTTTCCATTTTTCATTCCCAATGTTTTCAGTACCAGTAATGAATTGGATTTAGTTCTCCAAATAGAAAATTGAAAATTTTGTGAATCTATGGAAATATCTCAAAAGTAACCTAGATACTTTACCAAGATAATTAGTTTTCTAATTTACTCAAGAATATTTATATTGTAGAGACACAATAGATCCTCATGTGGAAGATAAAAGTTCAGGGAGTAATCAAAACCTTTCCACATTTCTATAATATATGAGACCCTATAATTTTCAAATTTTCATAAATTTTATATTCCATTAACTATCTAATTTTATAAAGTAGATCTGAATTGATAGAGGAATATTTGGAAAATATCTTCCACCCTTTGATTGAACTAGAAAACAAAATATTAAACCAAATAAAGGGTGGACCTTCCTGGGTCTTTAAAAATCATTTTAGTTTGGATACATCTTATTTCATGAGGGTTCCTATAATAGGACTATAAGAGGACATAATGTGTTTTAGATGTTATTATCTATCCACAGAACTATTGAATTTTGGGAATGTTTAATTCTAAATGATTGGTGGGGGAAGAGTCACATCAGACCATATAGGGGAAGTCTTTCTCTCTGGTTTCATTATTCCATGTTTCCCTCTATATATTCAAATTAGGCTACCAATCACTCAATAATGTTAACATGTTTTGGCTGGATAGCCAATTGAGTGGGATGTTGGACAGGGGTGTAATGAGTTTGAACAGTATTTGGGGCTCTACATGTATATGTTCATGATAACCTTCATAAGATAGATCAATTGTATTTTTGTGGAATCATATCAGTTGTTTACCTAATAGAGGGAACTAATGATATACCACTACAATTATATCAAAGTATATTTTTTGTTTGTACCCCACGTTGAGAGGACATTCTGGCTCTACTTTTTTTTTGTAACCAGAACTCCCAATTTAGTTACATCGACTATGGGAATAAAGTGAGGATCTTATTTAAAACATATTCAGTAGGTATGTTTACTTGTATAAACTCTATATTTTGCTTTCCAAACTCCCAATTATCTTCCTCATATAGAGAAAATATTTCCTCAAGTGTCATAGTTTATGAATGTTCAGGTGGTTGGTGAGATGTGGTTTCACCTTTTCCCTTTTCCTTAGTTGATGCTCCTTGAGGATGTAGTATTGAATCACTTTTGGGAGTCCCAATATTTTTGAGGATCCTATGATTCTTGTTACACACTCCACCATTATTTATTTTATTTAATCCCTAACTTCATATGGAAGCATATCCCTTTATATTCCTTTTAATCTCCATCATTTACTATAGCATCAAAAGGGGTGGTTTAAATGATTTTTGTGGAAATATAATGAATTATTGATGATTTGAAAAAAATATCTGGAATGTTTCATTGTGAGTGTTCCTAATGAGAAAATTGTTTTGTGAGATGGGATGACGTGGGAGGATTCACTTTATAATTCTCCCCCTAAATGGGAAAAGATAGAAATCTTTTAGATTAGAGGTTAAGGTAAAACTTCCCCCATCTCTATGGGGTGGGGATGTTCTCATACCATTATTGACCACCTTGGGATTTGTTTGACAAGGTATAGGAGATTAAATGTGTTAAATATTCCCCCAGTCTTGTCGGATGGGTTTGATCACGTATTGATGTGGCTGCAAGGTCTGTATTTATTTGCTTAATCATGTGGATATTTGTTCAAACATGATATGAGTGATTCATATAATCTATCATCTTTATAACATAATTTGAAGGAAATGATATTATTTTATGATTGAAATTACCTATGAGATAGACCTACATAAACCTTTAGGAAGCCTCATGTAAGAGTTATTTAATGGATTAGTCTTTTCAGATGCAATTTTTATGGGAATTGTTCTAGGTTAGTTCATACTGAGTGTTCCATCTTTCATGAGAAATGTTCAGATTTATGTGATGCCCAGAGGTGATGATGTTTCATGATGTTACTTCTAGAACACCCAATTGATTAGGGGTGGGGTAAAAAACAATTATTCATGCTCACACCATCCCCTGATATGAAGACCAGGTAGAACATTTTTTATCAACTAGCCTAGATCCCTTAACAAATCATTATATTCATGTTGAAGACCCTCACACTATTTTATGGATTTTAGACCCCATGAAACTAGAAAGGCTATAAATTCAATTGGTTGATGAAACTCTTCTATTTCCTAATATTGGTTCGAATATCCATAATAAGAAAATGGTTTATATTTTAGGTGATGATGATTCATCCATAAATTCAAGATAATTTTATGCACACACAAATTTCATAATATTTGTGAGACTACATATTAAGAAATGGATATGGGCCAAATCACATCCTTTATATTTTCATTAGTCAACTGTATCATCATAAGTTTGTTTCCTCTTCTTCTTTTGTAGAGGATTCCTCAACCTAATTGCAACATAGTGGGCGTTTTGCGGACATGATGTTATAAATAATGGAATTTTAGGGAACTTCCTCTGATATGTTGGGAGAAATATGATCTATGGGTGGATCAATGAATAATAATTTTTTTAGACTCTCTTACTCTTGAGAAAGAATATTACCTATAAATTCTAAGGCATCATACATGAATGGAATCATCTTACTAAGTACCTCATGATGTGACGTATTTCAGATAATTGATTTGGAAAGGGATGACCTTCTTTTAAAATAGAAATATTACAATGAGTAAGACCTTGACATTGAATTCCATCTAGGGGAGGAATACTATCAGGGATTAAAGTTTCACCATAATAGGAATTTAAGTGGTTTATACCTTAGGAAGAACATTTAGGGAAGACATTGATAGGGGAGAACCTTCTATTTATCTAAAATTATATCCATGAGGAGGGTTGTTATAGTACACATCCAAATAAGTATACTCCTGATTTATCATTTACTGACAAAAAGGATACACTCATGGAAAATATTCTAGGGATGCTCTCTAGAGATACTATTAGATAATTTTCTGGGGAAACATTTGTAATTGAAACTATTGTTTCCATAATATTTTAATGGATATTTAGGGTCTTCAACACCCATTTATTAATGGTTCAGGGACTTAATACAATCATTTTTGAGAATAGTGGGATTTTTGATATATTTTTATTTTAAATCATCTTTGGAGGAAGTTATATTTGGGTGGTATACTTTGGGATACATCAGTCATGTGGTATGTAAAGTGAAATCAATGCACATAAGTCATATAATGAAACTATTGTGAAACATTTTGAATTTTCTGACAAGATCTTAGTGTTTTTAAATAGATAGATATTTTCTTGGGTGTGGTCACTACAACAGACTAACATCCTCTAGTTGGAATGGGGATATATGCCTGATCAGGTTATCCATTTATTAAGGGATTTTATAAATGACCCTCATGGATCTAAGAAAAGATATGTGCATACTCCTGAGTAGACCTCATATTGTGATAATGAATCGCAAAACATGAGGTGGTGGGGTTTCATTCTCGGATCCTTGTAACTATTGTTAATATCATTATATCATAGTAGGTTTGTAGAATTTTTAATTTGGTTATTGTATTCAATTTCCACCATTCTATGATCGGTTGGATGACTTATGCAACTCCAAAAGGAATATATACCAATTCTATTGTTGGAGTTGGGATATGGGAGAACTCTTGTCATCCATTTACTGCCAGAAGATATTGGAGTTCTTCATATGTGGGGGAAAATATATTGGATTTGCCCCTACTTTCTTCAAATATCTATCATCTTGTTCCTCCAATTGTTGTTAGACCATACTAACAGGATTGATATACATAATAAAAAATTCCCATATGCCCATTATCTACCAAATTGTTTTACTGGTGGAATTATGTGGCTTCATAGAAACTTGGTGTCAATACTTGATGGGTATGTGTAGGAATTTACATATACTCATATTTTCCCACCATTTTGGTTTGGAAGGATTCTATTATAGGAATGAGGATGTGGGACTCTACCTAGAATTTTGATTTTATCTCTCAATGGGATCCTAGGGGTGATCAGTTCTATGAGACCTATGTTGTAGCCTATGGGGTTGAATCCTCAACATACTAAGGACATTACCTCATGATTCATTGAAGGAGGTGGATTCTAGTTGGATCCCATCATGGAAACTCATTTTTTTAGATGAGTCTATTTTTGACCACTTATTCTAACTCCCCATGGTAAGGGAGGATCATGTTACTGTTTTCTAGGGAGAGGATCCTGAATAATTCTGAGAGAGTGATGGAAACCATCTTCTTCTTGTCCAATAGTCATCATTTAATATATTTTTTTGTATAATTTATTTCATGTAGGTCTATGTTTACATTCTCCAAGGTTATGACATTACCATTGAGGTGGTACTCATGAATATGTGCATCCAGAACACAGAATTGAAGATGTTGGGTTGGATATTGTTTTCTCTAGATAGATAAGGACCTATATTGTGTAATAGTTAATGTCTTTTTTACTTTCCATTTGGAAGGACACCATAAAATTTAAGGGAGTTCTTAGTAAATCTTCATGGAAGGTTTATATTAAAAAAATAAGAAAAATCATCAATGCTACATTAAATTTTTTGACACATGTGCAATTGATTGTCTAAATATCCATTAATGGTCCTTTTTCATTTTTTTACAAGAGGTTCATGGTATTTGGCTCATAAAGTCAATAAAATATTCACATCAATTTCACTGTTTTTTTATGAAAATTTTGGGCCCAAAAATTGATTGTGTCGCTGAATATGGCTTCATAATATTTCATGTAAGGTTGAACATTTTTTCCATCCCTTTTTGGTATTTTATATCAATATTGATTCATAGAACAATAAATTCCAAATATATTTCATAATCATGATGGCGCATAGACCCACATTCCAAAATAATTCATTCATTGAGAATCTTAACCAACGATACTTAAGAACTCACATTGGTTAATAGGATGGGAGGTTAGGATCATCACACCCTTTTAAGGGAAATTATATCCTACTCTGAGACTCTATTATATATTTAAGAAATATTCAGGAATCCATTTTTTAAAATAAAAATATGGAATTGGTCAACCCTATGTATTAACGATCAATTATAGACATGTGTTGATTGGAAACCATTTGTATGTATCTGAGATCCTCCATTTTTGAAACCATATATATGTATCTGAAGTTATATATCAATAGAAACAATTGTATGTGTCACAGGTACCCCATCATAGTTATGATTACTTTTTTGGGATGCTTGTTTTAATCCATGCAATTAGGCGCTTTGGAATTTATTATCATCCAAGGATGTATGAGTTATTTAATTGATGGGATTATTCCTATGATAAGGGTTTCCTATGTATCCTAATGATAGATTTTATACCCCACATATATCAGTGGCCCTTAATGGATCACATAATTCATTTTCTATTCATGTGAAAAGGACCAAAACATGTATATTAATGTCATCAAAAAACAAGATATAGGAAAAAGAAACCTAGTCAATTTTGGTATAAGATTTAAACTAAACAGACTCTAATGTGATTTTTAAGGTAGGTGATATGACCCTATGACAGTGTCCCACAATAATAATATGAATTGATGGTTACTGGATTAAAGGGACCTAGAAATGACATGGCCTCCTCGAAGGGGCATGATCTTGATGAAAATGTATAATCATGGTGACTGAAAGGGATCATAAGAAATATGCACCTTTTGGTTGGATTTGACACTACTTGGAATGTATCCTAGAGTAGATTTGGGTTTACTAGGGTGTTTGGTTTGATCCTAAAATATGATTCCATTATATCCAATTGGAATGTGAATAAAATCCAATATATTTTAAAATGTTTGGAGAATATTACTTTAGAGGTGGATGAAGTATATTTCATTTGTAATATATCCCACTAAAGATTTCATTAATAGTGGATTTTTTCATTTAGATGATAGTAATATGTTTGTGGCTTACACCTAAAATGGTGTCCCATGAGAGGATATTTGATCATTAGTGTGACTTGATTTCCATTAACCTCTAAGCCTACATGATTAATCATCAGTGTGAGAAAAAAGAAGAAGCGGAAGATATGGAACCTTGAATGATTTACCCCATCCTCTACTGGATGATTGTGAGGATATAGATTTATGAGGGAACATAACATCCCACAAGAGAGGTTAGTGGATTACTCTATGAGTCATTCTTGAGAGACCCTTTCAAATGGTATAAGATTAATGGTGAATAAAATAGTATCTATCATCAATGGGTAATGACAGTGATACTCCCTACCATCTGAAGGGGGGTGGTCTCTCACACTACCTCCTTGGTTCAATTATTCATTAATGAGGGAAAATAAAATTCTAATGATCTTGAGGATACTCCTAACTGGGGAGGTAAAATATGGTACTTCAATTATCAGTGGAATAAAAAATATATTGGGGGCACATTGGTGTGTCCCCTACTATGATGGTATGAACCAAGAGGCCTCAGTGGAGGCTTTGACTTCGTATCCCTATGGCGGGAGTCCTAGGGAGAGGTGTTCCCACTTCATTACAAACATGATAGTGGTATAAAAGGGTTGATTCACCTAGGTTAGGACTGGGAGAGATAAATAGGTCTTTTACTAGTTCATACATAGGAGATCTAGCTAGTGTTTCACCCAAGTATACCTCAGAAAGCTGAATGCTACCTCAAACATATAGGTCCTTGAATAGCTGGATGGTAACACATCCCGGTGGGACCAAGATGAGCTAGCTTGTGCATCAGCCATGTAGATCATAGGTGAGATGTATTTTACCTCACCCAAGTGGGACGTTGTCAAGTTGGATGTTGCCTCCACCACGTGGCAGAAAGTTGAGATGGTTAGTACCTCTCCCAAGTATTCCTTGGTTGAATATGGGAAAAGAGTAACGTGGGAAACTAAAATTGGGGGAAACCTTACTCATACCTATAAGGGCCTCCTCATGTGCTTCTTTAAGGGTCCTGTGTAGGTCTTAAGGGTGGGAAGGTGCCTTTACCATAGTACTTTTAGAACATATCCAAGTTTTTCCTTGAGTTGGTATTTGGTTTCATAGACCCTTGTAACGATTGAATACTTGTGATATCATTTATTACATCTTTTTTGGATCTTAATTAGCTTCCTAGAGGGTCTCAATTACTTGGGATAATAGAAACATGGGACATACCAATTTTCTAAGACCTTTCTCAAGCCTTTAAGGGTCTCCTTAGGTGCTTCTAGAAGGGTCTCACATAAGTACCAAGTGTGGAAAGGTTATTTCTCCCTAGTACTTTTATACATGGTGAAATTTGATCCTATAATAGGTATTTGGTTTCTTACACCGCTGAGTAATTTTATCCCTATAATCCCATTAATTTCTTATTCTTCAAAATCTTGGATAGATATATAGAGTTTTAATGACTTTGTTGAAGTAATGGGGAAAGTAGAGGTTCAAACTATCTTTAAATATTTTATCACCCCTAATATGATGAGCACAAGGGTCCTATTTATATGAAATTTCAAGACTATTATTAAAGGATATTTTCTATGAAATCTCATCAAACTAGTGTCTTATGTTGGTAGGGATCTTCTCAGTTGATCTTACATTTGTTCAAATAGCTGTGTATATGGATATAACTGCCTAAATCTATGTAAAATTACAAAATGTACAGGTGTCTCATGTTGATCCACTTGCACGTCTTAGAGACTTTTGTGTATTTTATTACCTTTTATATATGATGTAATTTATTTATCATACATCCCACCCCCATATGAAAAAGTTTCTCTTGACACTATAATATTAGAAGACGATGAGGAAGAATGATGGTGTAGAGTAGTGATCTCAACCCATTTAGATTTTTTGTGGAATAGGGAAATCCAAGAAAATAGAAATGCCATAGAAAAAAATAAAAATAAATCCTTAATGTTGTTGATTGATATCTTGTTATTTTTTACTAATTTCCTTTGACTTTAGTTTTAGAAAAATCCCTAATGTCTACATTTCATTAAAATAAATCCTGGGAATCTTTTCTAGGAAATTTTTTCTTATTTATGTAATAAATAAAAACCCACAATTATAAATAAAATTGGAAACATGTTTCCATTACATATATTTTGAAATATCACACAAAAATTCAAAAATTAATATTGTAACTTTAATTATTGTGGTAGTATGAGTCCATTTACATAAGAGAGTTGGCATGTTGCAGTTCAAATAGAGGTAGTTATTCAATGGAAGTACCATGTTTTGTAATGGAATTAGGAAAATTATATACTTTGATAAATTTTCTGTTATGTAAAGGTGATTATATATTTTATATGGAATTAGTGATGTTAAAACATAATTTTTATGACCTTAATTAGTGCAACCTTTAAAATATAAAAGTTTTATAAAGGTAAAAAACATTTAATTCAAATTTTATAAGGATAAAAAAAGTCAATTTCATGAATTAGTATAAATTTTAATATATATAGCTTGAATATGGGTAAGAAATAATATTAAACACAATATGTAAAGGTAAACCCAACATTTCATAAAGGTAAATACCATGTCATATAATGGTCATCCCATGTTTTCCCTTTTGTGTAAGAGTAATGTATCTTGTGTAATGGTAAGGTATATTTAATAAAAGTTTCTTAAAGGTAAAATTCCTTTCTAAATAAGGGTGTTTTAGATTTTAGGTAAGGATAAAAAAAGATAAACTACTTACACAAGGGTAAATAATAACTTATGTAAGGGTGATATGAAGTATACAAAACAAGAATAAGGGTAAGTTTTAATTGCATAAATCTAATCATAGAATGTGTAAGGGTACCAATAAAGACCTAAATCATGCATAAGGGTAGTGTTGATTTCCCATAATGGTAAATAGAAAACTAAACTAATTATATATGGGTAGATAGAATAATTAAAATACTTATATAAGGGTAAAAACCATGCTATGTTACAACATAACCAAGATATTTAAGGACAAGAAAATATTTATATAAGGGTAGAGAATAATTAAAAAAACTTATGTAATTTTAGAAAAACAATGCTATGTAAGGGTGAGTATAAATTGCATAATGAAAACTTGTACATTGCAAGGCTTATGTAATGGTAAAAATATACTCAATAAAATTAAATTTTAAAAAAAATATTAAAAAAAATCAAATAATTATAAGATTATAAGTAAAAATTGTTGAATAATTAAATAACTATTAAATTCAATAAAATTTATATTTTAAAAAAAATAAACCCACCCCCGGATGGAGGAAAAGAGGATTAAGGCAACCCATGATTTTAGGAAGATAAGAAAAATGTATATTTATAAAAAATGAATAGGTTCCTAGTTATTTCCTCATAGATATGAAAAATAATCTCTTTATATATCCTATACATAGGAAACTCAGTGAGGTCAACCTCAATGGTGTTCCCGACTATTTCCCTTTTTATATGATGTTGGTTTACAACAACCAATATTATTTTTCATCAAATAGATTATCCAGGGTATGGTTGAATGTAGTTTGGTGATACTATGAAAATCCCCATCAAAATTATCTCATGTTTCCACTACCGAATCAATGAAAAAATGAATAATAATAAGATAAATCAAAAAGATATTTGATTGAGGTCACACCACCCATATAGTGGAACTTCATCAATAATTCATTATCTTGGAACCACCAAATTCATCTATGGGGATGAAATCATACTCTTCTTATGGATGTTTTCATAATCATCAATAGTAGAATAGGGAACAAAAATAAGATTCGCATCCATCTTCCAAACTTTCTCTAACTCTCTCTAATTTATTTCCCTCATCATCCAAAACATGGGAACCTCTCAAATAAATGAAAACCTTATTTTATGAAGATATTATCATCAAATATATTAATATAATTCACATATTAGGCCCCTTATCTGATAATGAATATATGTGTTAATCGTAGTTCCATGAAACTTATTAGGGAGCCATGGAAAAGCACCATAGGAGCCTAGGAAACAGAGGAAGATGTAGTCATGGATGAGCCCCATATTCCATAAAAATCCTAGAATAATATATATATTTTTCTAAACCCCTTGGAAAAGTACATTTGAAATCACAATAGGAACATAGTGACACTATGTTGTCTACAAAGTTTCATTTAAATTTAATTGTTTTAGATGAATTATTAGAGGCTTTGAAACTATCTAATATGCCTAGGAGAGTGGGTTGACCAGCTCGACCATCTTTGTTAGCCTCATATATTACCTCAAATTCTAAAAAAGTTTCAAATATATTACCCCCAATCACTATGACTCCAAATAAACAGACCAAGGACCAACCTCACTTTGGGAAGCACTGGTCTCTAGTGTATATGTAAAATATCTTGAAACAATTAGATGTAATACTGGGAAAAGTGTAAATTTGAGAAGTTCATCAACTCTAAAAAGAAAATAGGGAGGCACTTTTTAAGGCCCTCTAGATCCCCCAATAGTTGGAGAAAAATATAACCCTACTTATGTTTATCAAGTCTAAACCACTCCATCAAAATTTCATACCACTATCTCATTCATTGAGAATGATCAAGAAGAAGTTATTATAGTACATAGTAGAACGCTGTATGTTTTCTCCAAGATTGAAAATATCAACATTTTAAGATCTATGGTTAACAATATATCTAAGTTAAATTTAATTCCTTCTTGAACATTTTAATTTTATTGGAAAATGATGATGATTTTTATTTATTTAACCTGATCATTCAATGGTATAACAAGGCTATGTAAAAACACCTTAGAAAGATCAATTTGAGATCCCAATTCATAGAACATGTGTCTAATACTGAATTCATAATAATCCAACAACACATGATTTATAATATCTTACTTAAGAGACATCTCTTCAAATAGATGCATTAGTTCCATCAACATCCCTCCAATGTTTGAATATTCCATCAATCAAAAAATTTCACATTCATGTAGTGACAGGTCCCCCCATGAATCTTGTAAATCTCATTATTCTAATGTGGTTTTCTACAGAAGGTAAGAAATGCAATATATGATGGATGGTGTCTGAATTTTTTTCATCTGTAATAGATTTTGAATTAACCCTACAAGCCCCCATAGCTATCAGAGTAATGAGTATGTGTTTCCTATAAACCAAATCAAGGTGACAGATCTATCTTGGTAGGCCACTGAAAAATGGAATCTTCATTGGACCATGTCCACATGAAAACTTTCATGTTTGCTAAAAAAGGAATGTTAAAATATATTCAAACCAATACTACATTTTATCAAGAAGATTCCCCTATTTTGAAAAAATTAATTAAAGATACGCCCAAAGAAATTTTATATAACTTTTTATGTCCATAATTATTCTTACCACAATAATATCATAGGGGAATGAAAGAATCTCCAAAATTCCCCCATGATTTCCATTATAGTTCAGTATGTTAATGTTTCTTCAGCTCGTCTATAATCCTTCACTATGGATAGAGATTCACCCATATAAACTCCAATGACTTGCGATACCTTTATCAGGGGGAAATGAAATATGAAGATGATAACCTTGTGGATTCCAATATAGCATTCAAGGAAGGTGTCTCCACCACTATTAATGAACTCAAATAGGTAAATCTGGGGAAAAATGAGGTCCCACAACATATGTTGATTAGTTCAACCACTCCCTTGGACGAGAAAGTTTTGTTTACCTAACTGAATAAAAATTATATTTTTAGATTTGTAAACACTTTTAATGGAAAAATGAGAACCTATACAAGTAAAAAATACAATCCGTCAAAAACTATATGATATGGATAAACCGTTAAATTATAATTTGATCCTATTTGATAAATTATCCTTAAATAATTTATAGTGAAGATTTTTTACCTATATATACAAGTCATAAATGATAAGATATTTGAACCAATATTCCATACTTTCCCATGTTTGAATATAATCCTCTATTTTAAATTTCTAGGAATTGAAATCACATACCATAATATGGTCTTACTTGTTGATACACCATGTCTGCTGTATATTAGTGTCTATAAATAGCAGTCTCTCAGTCATCTTATATAGATCCTCTTGTGAGTAATTAATCATAAACTATTCCTCCATCATTCATTCCTCTAAGTAGAGAATCATCTCCCTAAGTTTGACCCTATTTGGAACCATATTTCAAGCTACCCTTAGCTGGTCATTAGGTTCCCCCATAATGAGATCAACTTGTTTAGTGGTGTTCTCAACCACCACCACATAGGATTCATGAATCAAATATGTTTCTACCATCACATATCCAGATTCTTGTTTACTATTGTCCATCAATATGTTTCCAACATGAACAATCACACTCACATTTCGATCCTTCACCTTATCATGAGTTTTAGGGGAGTCTCTTTTGGCCTTGACTTCTTGGAAGATCATGTCTCCACTGGTTTAGTAATGTAGGGGTACACTACGGGAAAAATGGGTAATAACGACGGGGTATTTGCGACGGGAATTATTCCCGTCGCAAATACCTTTCGCAAAGGAGTATTTGCGACGGCCAACTATCCCCGTCGCAAATAATCTGTTATTTGCGACGAGTTTTTTTACCCGTCACAAATAGTTTGGCGCGAAATGCGCGCCAAACCGCGCGAAGGTTATTTGCGACGGGGTTCTATCCCCGTCGCAAATACCTCGGCGGCAGGGGTTATTTGCGACGGGCCCCGTCGCAAATAACCATTTTAATGCCGCCAATAATTAAATGCGGTCAGGGTTATTTGCGACGGGACCCGTCGCAAATAACATTATTTGCGAAGGGTTTTCCGTCGCAAAAAAGCCCGTCGCAATTAATCTAACCTATAAATACTGCCAACCATTACAATTTTCCCACTCTCAACTCTCAACCGTTCAAATTTTTCCGCTCTGAATCTTTTACGACTTTCAGTTGTAATTTTTTTTCCGACTTCGAGGATTCAGTTGGTGGTGTTCTACAATTACAGCGGCTCGACATTGACATCAAGTTTAAGGTTTTTATCTGAATTTTAATTTAATATTTATTTTATTTATTATATTTATTTAGTTTAATTTTTTATATTTTTTTTCTTCTGATTTCTAATTAGAAATAATTATGAATAAGTATTAATAATTAACAGTAATTAGAGACAATTAAACACTAATTAATTTAAAATAGTTAGCTGTAATTATAATTAATTAGCAGTAATTATGAAAAATTAAAATTAATTTGAATTAATTAATAATAATTAGAAATAATTAACATTAATTAGTAATAATTTATAATAATTACCAATAATTAGTAATAATTACTAATAATAAGTAATAATTACTAATAATTCCCAATATCCAATAATTGCCAATATTTGTCAATATTTGTCAATATTTTTTCCAATAATTACCAATATTTACCAAGAATTGCAAATAATTGTCAATATTTACCAATAATTAGGAATAATTACCAATAATTAGGAATAATTACCAATAATTAGGAATAATTACCAATAATTAGGAATAATTACCAATAATTAGGAATAATTACCAATAATTAGTAATAATTACCAATAATTAGGAATAATTACAAATAATTACCAATAATAACCAATAATTACCAATAATTAGTAATAATTCGTAATGATTACCAATAATTAGTAATGATTACCAATAATTACCAATAATTACCAATAATTAGAAATAATTTCCAATAATTAGTAATAATTACCAATAATTAGTAATAATTAGTAATAATTAGTAATAATTAGTAATAATTAGTAATAATTACCAATAATTAGGAATAATTAGTAATAATTAGTAATAATTACCAATAATTCGTAATAATTACCAATAATTCGTAATAATTACCAATAATTTGTAATAATTACCAATAATTAGTAATAATTAGTAATAATTAGTAATAATTAGTAATAATTACCAATAATTAGTAATAATTAGTAATAATTAGTAATAATTAGTAATAATTACCAATAATTAGGAATAATTAGTAATAATTAGTAATAATTACCAATAATTCGTAATAATTACCAATAATTCGTAATAATTACCAATAATTTGTAATAATTACCAATAATTAGTAATAATTAGTAATAATTAGTAATAATTAGTAATAATTACCAATAATTAGTAATAATTTCCAATAATTAGTAATAATTACCAATAATTAGTAATAATTAGTAATAATTAGTAATAATTACCAATAATTAGGAATAATTAGTAATAATTAGTAATAATTACCAATAATTAGTAATAATTACCAATAATTCGTAATAATTACCAATAATTTGTAATAATTACCAATAATTAGTAATAATTAGTAATAATTAGTAATAATTAGTAATAATTACCAATAATTATCAATAATTAGTAATAATTACCAATAATTACCAATAATTAGTAATAATTACCAATAATTACCAATAATTGGTAATAATTACAAATAATTACCAATAATTAGTAATAATTAGTAATAATTATCACTAATTACCAATAATTAGTAATAATTAGAAATAATTACCAATAATTAGTAATAATTACCAATAATTACCAGTAATTAGTAATAATTCGTAATAATTAGGAATAATTACCAATAATTAGGAATAATTCGTAATAATTAGTAATAATTAGTAATAATTAGTAATAATTAGTAATAATTAGTAATAATTACCAATAATTACCAATAATTACCAATAATTACCAATAATTACCAATAATTAGTAATAATTACCAACAATTAGTAATAATTACCAATAATTAGTAATAATTACCAATAATTAGTAATAATTCGTAATAATTAGGAATAATTACCAATAATTATGAATAATTCGTAATAATTAGTAATAATTAGTAATAATTACCAATAATTAGTAATAATTACCAATAATTAGTAATAATTTCAATAATTAGCAATAATTAGTAATAATTACCAATAATTACCAACAATTACCAATAATTAGTAATAATTTCCAATAATTAGTAATAATTACCAATAATTAGTAATAATTAGTAATAATTAAATATAATTAGTAATAATTACTAATAATTAGTAATAATTAGTAATAATTAGTAATAATTATTAATAATTTGGAATAATTAGTAATAATTACCAATAATTACCAATAATTAGTAATAATTAGTAATAATTAGCAATAATTACCAATAATTAGCAATAATTAGTAATAATTACCAATAATTAGTAATAATTACCAATAATTACCAATAATTAGTAATAATTACCAATAATTACCCATAATTAGTAATAATTACCAATAATTACCAATAATTAGTAATAATTAGTACTAATTATCACTAATTACCAATAATTAGTAATAATTACCAATAATTAGTAATAATTAGAAATAATTACCAATAATTACCAATAATTAGTAATAATTAATAATAATTACCAATAATTAGTAATAATTACCAATAATTAGTAATAATTAGTAATAATTACCAATAATCAGGAATAATTACCAATAATTAGGAATAATTAGCAATAATTACTAATAATTACCAATATTTACCAATAATTACCAATATTTACCAATATTTACCAATATTTACCAATATTTACCAGCATTTACCAATATTTACCAATAATTTCCAATATTTACCAATAATTAGGAATAATAACATTTTTACATTATTAGTATATATTATTATTAATATTAAAATAATATAATTTTCTATATTATATAAAATTCTCCTTTCATCTGTGTGTTTTCTGTCTCCACATGTAATATTTGCATTCTTTTTCAAAATTATCAACCTACTCACCAATGGAGAGGTGAAAGTGAATGCAAATGTTACATGTTGAGATAGAATGTTAAACACACGGATGAAAGAATAATTATATATAATATAGAAAATTATATTATTTTAATATTAATAATAAAATATACTAATAATGTAATAATGTTATTATTATATAATTAATATTTATGAAAAAATAATATTAGTATTATTAAAATAATAAAAAATTTATATAATATTAAAATTATCAATATTTGTAACAGGTTTTTCTTTATTCTCAACATATTCAATTCTTAATGGGTCAATTTTTAGGTCTATCTCAATAAAAAGTTTGCGTCAGTCATGTCTGATGTAAACTCTATAATTATCCTTGCTTGAGTGTTTTTTCTAACAAATTATTCAAAACCAGTACTGCTTTTATATTTTATAGAAAAATATGGAACAAAAAGTTCGTCAACAGTCATTATTAGATGACCACATATGGATAAATCAATGTAGAAATACAAACGGTTCTGGTTTAAATCCAGTATATATAGAGGGTGTGGAGAATTTTTTATCATTTGCGGCATCAAATCCAGAATTTGTTTCAGAAGGCAAAATAAAATGCCATTGTAGAAAATGTGCATTGAGAATGTTTGAAACGTTTGACAAAGTGGGGGGACATCTCTTGCGTTTTGGTTTTCAACCAGATTATATTTTTTGGTATCAACATGGTGAACGCAGTTCCAGAGTAGGTGATAACAACTTGATTCTGGATCCATCCCAGTTTCAAGATTTAGTACATGATGTTGCAGGTTCATTTGTTCAACATACAGAAACTTCAGCTGATATAGCTTCAAATCCTGAGTTGGCACCGTCTGAATTTTATGAGTTGTTGAGGTCTACTGAGGATGCATTATATCCTGGATGCAAGATGAAAAAATTTGAAGCAGTTACAAAATTTATGGCCATAAAATCAGATAATGGAATGTCAAACACCTATTTTGACCAGATATTTTCTTTGCTTAAAACACTGTTACCCGAAAAAAATGTTTTGCCTGCAAATTACTAAGAGAGTAAGAGGCCGGTTCGAAATTTGGGACTTACTTGTCAGAAGATTCATGCATGTTCAAATGACTGCATTTTATATTCTGGGGAAAATGAGTCGTTGGATAGTTTTCCCACATGTGGGAAACCGAGATATAAAGAAGGGCAACATGGGAAGTCTGGTTTTATTCCTGTAAAACAGTTGAGATATTTTCCGCTTACATCTAGACTTCAGCGTTTATTCATGTCTAAGAATACAGCGACAATGATGTTATGGCATAAAGTGAATATTTCAACTGATAAAAGCTTGAATCATCCAACCGATGGTGATTCATGGAAACATTTTGATAGAGTGCATCCATCCTTTGCTTTAGAAGCTAGAAATGTTCGACTGGGCCTTTCCACTGATGGTTTCCGTCCGTTCGGATCTTATGGTTGTCAATATTCATTTTGGCCTATTTTTTTAACTCCGTACAATTTACCTCCATGGATGTTGATGAAGGATCCATATATCTTTTTGACTTTACTAATTCCAGGACATCCTAAGAAGAAAATTGATGTTTATTTGAAACCATTGATTGGTGAATTAATTTTATTGTGGAGTACTAGTGTCAGTACATATGATGTTGCTACGAAACAGAATTTCATACTAAGAGCAGCATTGATGTGGACAATTTGTGACTTCCTGGTTTATGGGATGTTATCTGGCTAGAGTACACATGGTCAGAAATCATGTCCTTACTGTATGGGAGAGAACAAATCATTTATGCTCATTCATGGAAAGAAACCTTGTTATTTTGACTATCATCGCAGATTTCTTCCAGCTGATCATCCTTTTCGCAGAAACAGATCTCATTTCAGAAAAGGAACAATTTAAAGGGATGGAACTCCAAAAATTCTATCAGGTTCGGAGTTAAAATCAGTTGTATTTTCATTAACTCCCATCACTTTTGATACCACAATAAACTAACAGAAAATTTCTGGTTTTGGGAAAGAACACAATTGGATTAAACCTAGCATATTTTGGGATTTGCCATATTAGTCTGATTTGTTGGTCCGCCACATGTTGGATTTCATGCATATTGAGAAGAACTATTTTGATAATTTGTTTCATATAGTTTTGGATACGCCAGGAAAGAGCAAATAAAATGTAAATGCACGTTTAGATCTTGCCCAAATTTGCAGGCATCCAGAACTGGAACTGTTTGAGAATGTCAGAACAGAAAGGTTACTGAAACCAAAAGCAGCTTATACACTGTCTAAAGAAAACCGTTTATTATTTTGTCAGTGGATTGCAGATTTGAGACTTCCAGATGGCTGTGCTTCCAATTTGGGTAGATGTGTAAAGAATGATCATATTACTGGATTAAAAAGTCATGATTGTCATATTATAATGGAAAGAATTCTACCCATTGGATTAAGAGGTCTGTTGAATTCTGTGATTTGGGATTCCATAACAGACATGTCTCATTTTTTTCAGGAAATTTGTGCGGCTACAGCAGATTATGATGCTCTATGAAAACTTGAAGAAG
Source organism: Viscum album (assembly GCA_963277665.1). Taxonomy (NCBI): domain Eukaryota; kingdom Viridiplantae; phylum Streptophyta; class Magnoliopsida; order Santalales; family Viscaceae; genus Viscum; species Viscum album. The sequence goes on from OY728150.1 coordinate 356,325,621, forward strand.
ATGTTGTTGTAATTATATGTAAACTGGAAAAAATATTTCCGCCGTCTTTCTTTGACTCAATGGAACATTTGATGTTACATTTTCCATATAAAGCCAAATATGGAGGTCCAGTACAGTTTCAATGGATGTACCCATTTGAAAGATGCATGCAAAAATTGAAAAGAAAAGTACGTAACAAAGCATCTGTTGAAGGATCTATTGCAGAAGCTTATTTGCAAGAGGAAATATCTTTTTTCTGCTCCCATTATTTTGAATCTGAGTATCCTTCAAAACACAACCGAATGGGACGAAACGAGAGGAATATTGATGAAATAGACAATCAATTATCTGTTTTCAACTAGCCAGAGATTGGTTTTGGTGGAGTTTATGAATGCTGGATTTCGGATGATGAACATCACAGAGCTCATACGTATGTTCTGCTCAACTGTGAAGAGATGACATCAGTTGTACTGTAAGTGTTTATATCACTTATTCTATCATTTATGTTACAGTAAATAACTTTGTTTTTTATAGGTTGTATGATAATCATATCAAGAAACAAATTCCTCAAATTATAGCAGCTGCTCTCAAAGAACGCCGACAGAAAAATTTCTCTCAGTGGTTTCAAAAACTGGTAACATAAATTCTTTATCTTTTAGCAACTCATTCAATGTATAGTTTATTATATTGATAATTATTTCACAAATTTTCAGGTGTCTCGACATGCTGATAAAATTGACAAACGGCTGTGTATATTGAGTAACCCACCTTCCAAACTTATTAAAACCTATAATGCATATGTGGTGAATGGATTTCGATTTCACACACATGCATATGGGGAATCAAAAAAAAAACAATGAATAGTGGAGTTAGCTTAAGAGGATCTCATCATTGAGAAAATAAAGTTGACTTTTATGGCATACTTGATGAAATCATTGAACTCTGTTATCTTAGACAACATTACATAACCATGTTCAAATGTCGGTGGTTGGATACAGATAGAGGCGTGCGTGTTCATCCGACTCATGGAATCATCGATATTAAATGTAAAAGTGTTCTCACAGTAAATGAACCATTCTTATTGGCTCAACAGGCACATAAAGTTTATTACACAAAGTACTGTGCTAAATCAAGAGACTTGAATGATTGGTGGAGTATAATAAAAATCAAAATTCGAGACAATCAGTTTAGTCAAAGTGAATGTGCTTTCACTGATGTGCAAAGAATTAAAGTTTTTCAAGAGAGTACTCAAAATCAATCTTTTTTACAAAGAGACATGAGTATCGATGACGACACCCCACATTTAAGAGTTGGTGATGATGATGATGTTAATCATGTCACATATGAATTTGAAATGGTAAGAGATGAAGCGACTGGAACTCGAATGGATATCGATGATGTTGAGGAGGAATATGAAGATGACATTGACATATATGAAGATGATGATGAAGATGAACACTGATAGAATTCAATGGTAGTTATATACAATCATAACTAATATATATGTATATATAATAGTAATTATCAATTATTTGCTAAAAACATTAACATTTTTTGTTTTAGATGGACGACGACACATTTCGTGAGTTGGCGGATGCTAACCTGCCTTTCGATGTGGATGAGTTGCTGGCAGATGACCCTCAGCCTGCAGGTGCTCCAGGGAGTACGCGGAGGGGGCGTAGTCTTGCACGATTGATGATTCCTGACCCCGTCCCCGAGCGACGTCCACGTCTTGGGTTTGATCCACGCACACTGAGGTGTGATAACCTGTGTGATAACCTATGAATTTGACTAAGATTTCATTAATCTATTCACATAATAAATGTTTATTATTTTTACATTTTTCCGCATATATCAGTCGGACAGGGAAACGCTATTTTGCGCAACTATTTCTCTCAGCCTTGGACCACATGGGAGCAGATTCCCATTGATGTGCAGCAGGCCATGTTCGTCCATTGGTTGGTACGTACGTAAATAAATAATTTTTATTTTGAAAATTATTTCATTTCTAACTTGATATTTTGATTTATTTGTAGGGTTTATGGTATCTGATCGAGGATACCATGCGTGACGCCATCCACGAGGCATGGGAGGTGGCCATGCGTGATCGCTTTCGTCAGTTTTTGCACAATTTAAGAAAATCTGCCACGAAGAAAGCAGGAGTGTCAGATTTTGACGAGTCATGTAGAGCACACCAACCAGAGTACATTTCATCCCATGTATGGGATGGATTATGTGCGCAATGGTTGAGTGATGCCTTTTAGAGGATATCATCGGTGGGGAGGCAGAATCGGGGGAGACAAGAGGTGACTCATCGAGCTGGGAGTTGTACTTTCAGTACTCATAGATAACATCTGGTACGTACATTATTTATAAATATTTTATATCACTATAAATATTAACAGTTTATTTTTTATTCTTATTGGCTGTCGAGCACCCCGATATTACGGAGTACGACATATATCGGAAGATGTATAGTGATCCTGATACTGGGGAGCTCAGAGGTGATCATCAACGTCACATCGTGGTCAGTATTATTTGTTTTCAAGTTTAAAAATTAACTGCATATAATATATTCACAATTTTAATTTTAAATTGCAACTACAGGAGTCATATGAGTCCGCAGCGTCACAGACCCGGCCTGAGAGTCAGGCCAAGTCATCAGATCAGACCATTGGCCGTCAGTTTGATGAGACGGCATGGATGCAGGCCACCCAGTATGCCTTCGAGAAGGGCCGGGTAGTTGGTATCATCTCTCGAATGACTCCCGGAGATTATTATGGCAGTGCTGCGATGTCGGCGTCCAGCTCGAGAGGAGCTCGTGCATCTTCTTCTGCTACATAGTATGAGGATCAGTTGCGATCTTAGACTGCACTGATAGAGAGTCTCCGACAGGAGCAGGAGCAGATGCGTCAACAGCAGCAGCAACATGAGGAGGAGCGTCGACGCTAGCAGCAGCTGTACGAGGAGCAGATGAGTCGGTGGCAGCAGCAGCACCAGGAGCAGATGGAGTACATGCGCCGACTCACTCATGTTTTAGGGATGGAGTTTCCTCCACCAGCATCTGCAGACCCCCCCTCCCCTCCCCCCCTCCTTCAGATTAGAGTTTGTTTTTATGTTATAAAGTTTGTTAAATCAAAATATGAATTTTTTTTCTATTCGTAGTTTCAGTCTCATTATAAAATATTAATAATATTATATTTTGAAATAACAATATTAATATGAATAATAATATTATTTATATTTTATAATATTAAATTATATATATATATATATTAAAATTTTATAATATTATAATTTAATTCTATTTTTTTGTAATATTTGAACTATTTTAATATTTGAATGTAAAATAATTCTATTATTTTTATATTAATTAAAATAACTTACTAATATTTTTTTTATTTATGAATTATAATTCTAATATTATTATATTAATTAAAATCATTTATTAATATTCTATTATTTTTTTATTTTTGAATTATAATTCTATTATTATTATATTAATTAAAATAATTTATTAATAATTTATTATTTTTATTTGTGAATTATAATTCTATTATTATATTAATTAAAATCATTTATTAATATTTTATTATTTTTTATTTTTGAATTATAATTCTATTATTATTATATTAATTAAAATAATTTATTAATAATTTATTATTTTTATTTGTGAATTATAATTCTATTATTATATTAATTAAAATCATTTATTAATATTTTTTTGAATTTTAATTGGATTATTATTATATTAATTAAAATAATTTATTAATATTTTTTTTATTTTTTATAGTATTTGCGACGGGATACTATGCCCGTCGCAAATAGTATTATTATTATATTCATTAAAATAATTTATTAATATTTTTTATTTTTTTTTAAAAATAGTAATTGCGACGGGCCCATCGCAATTAGTATTTGCGACAGGCCCGTCGGAAATACTATTTTAAAAAGGTTTTTACAAATATACGGACTGATATTTGTGACGGGAAGGATCTCTGTCGCAAATAATACCTTTAGCGATGGGCCCGTCGCAAATAATTGTTGTTGCGACGCCGTTTTCCGCAACAAGCTATTTGCGACGGGGGCCCGTCGCAAAAGCCTGTTAGCGAAGGGATCCCGACGCAAATTCCCCGTCACAAATGACATTATTTCCAGTAGTGGTAGTCCTTGTATCCATTTGTTTTTTATATTTTGATAATAATTTAGCTTCCTAAATCTTTGTTCTCTTTCCGCCACTTCCACCTCCTCAGATTGTGGAACTCTCTTCCATGGTGACCCACTACACTTGTATCTAAGAAATCACTAAAGAACTAATCACTAGGCATAAACCCGATGATTCATTTATATTTATCAGAATCCTCAACTCAGATTTGGTTTGGTTGATCCTGCTCCAATACTTCAATAGATAATTCATAAAATTGGTTGCTTAGATTGATAGATGAATTTATCTTTGTAACTTTCCGTTTACCACCAATGTTAGCACCCCATAGGACCTGTAAACTAAGAATCATGTAATCCTTTACAACAATTATAATTTCTGGCTGGATAACCACATACTAAACATGTTTGATGGAGGGCCCCACTAACCTAGACCCCTACAGACCCTCCTTGTGTATGGTACCACTACAAGCTCTCAAAGACACAACATAGGTGGCCTTGTTAGATGCGTAAGGTGGACATGAGGCATCCAATTCCTCTATACCCCTAACCTAGATGAATCATATATCGTTATAACATCAATATCATGATTAAAACATCTAAACACATCTGCATATTTGGGATTAATCGTACTCATACGAACTTCCTTCCTGTGGAGAATCATTTAAACCACACCTCCTTGACCATCAATCTCACTAGAGGTTGAATCCTGAGGATCCTATTGGGTACCGAACTACAAGCCTCACCCATCCATATATATTAACTAGACACAATTATTCCCTTATGTTATTTAAAAATCTTTTTCCATCTTCGAATTAAAACCCCCACAACCGAATCCACAGTGAAAATAGTAATCCAAATTCTCTAGGTGCTTACACATCATGTAATAATCCACCCAGGATTCAAAGTACACTAATTTTTTCCACTAAATTATTCACCAACAGTAACCCACACCCACCCCATCATTGTCTTGGAGTTGTCAACCTCCACACATATCTTTAGGTTAATCGGATGGATAATAGAGAGAGTTCTATTGAAGGATCATATAAATCAACCAACCATATTTACTATCATTCAAAGGAATTAAGGGTTTTTAATAGTAATGGAGGTTTTTGGAAAATATTTCATATTGAAACTAAGGAAGAATCATGTTTTGTAAGAAAATCTTAAAACCAACATAAGATAAAGAACCTGTATCTAAGGGACTTTTGTGGAGCACTGTAACCTTTGTAAGTTAGATCTTCCTTAAATAAAAAATGAATCATTGGATTATGGTTGTTGAGATGATTGAAAATTTTACCTTCTTGAAATCCCAAAGTTTCTAGGAAAAACATGTCAAAATCATCTACAGAAGGTATTTGATTCTAGAAATGGGCCACAATAGTCATATATTAGAAGATTGAATATTCTGTTACCTCTACCATTAATAACAGAAGCAAGGAATTACATAAAAAATATTGAGAACTTTCGGGCATACCGATATATCCTAAAACACAGGGTGAGAATTAGGGTTTGATAAAGGGAGGAAGGAATGAGGTTTAAAAACTAGTTGTGTGAGATCTTGATCCCTTATGATGACAGGAAGGGACGAGGCATAATCCATCCCCATCTATTCTAAGGAATCTCTATCAAGATCTGAGATTTGAGATCCCCCCTAGAGGTGGATAAAGATATGTATCCATCATTTATGAAGTAGTTTCACTGTGTATTTTATTGGAATTATATAGAGATGTATTGTTTGGATCATGATGTTACCACTCATCATATAGGCATTTTAAATGACCATTGATGTTTCAAATATGTATCAATAATAATTCACCCCTCTCATGATTCCATGGTAGATTCTAAATATCAAAAACATATCAAACCTAGCTTCATCTAAGATGTTTGATGCCCAGAATCATTTTCCAACATCTTTTCCATCATGAAAAAGAATGGGAATATTATTTTTTATATCAATTTTAGGGAACTCAATTGAAAATATTTGAAGTTTAATTTCATAGTTTCAATCACAAAAATTCTAATTAATGGAATTTTAGGATTCCAACACATTTCCTATATAAATAGGAATTCTAGGTACAACCAAATCAATATGTCCCTAAGAGATGAGTACCCCAACACCTTAGAAACACCACAAGAGATATTCTTCTAATAGTTTATGCCTTTTTCATAAATAATGTATGTTACACTTTTCAGTGTACTATGCATAACAACATTCTGAACATCCATATGTGAATCGTGGAATTCTATGTCAAAAACCCTGGGGTTAAATCTCAATAGCATTGTGATCACCAATTTAGTGAACCTATCCTAATTAACCACTGATATTGGTGGAGAGAATATATGGTTTCTTTTGATGAATCCCTTTTCTTTAAAATTCAATGTAACGACCCAAACATTTGTTAATGAAAATCCCTCTTGATCTAATTAAATGTATTAATATGTGAAAGGGTTATAAAACATATGCACCTATTTTGTTTTATGTTTTTGAAATTTAAGATACTGTTAAGAATTGTGACCATTGATAATATAGATGTTGAACAGTGATCACATGATTAGTATAAATATAGGGTCTTAACAAATCCAATTTACTTAGACAAAGGAAGTGATAGCCTCATCTAGTTGGCATGCACTATACGAAGCCCATTCATCAGAGCTTAGAATGTAGGTTGCATCTTTAGGATTTTCTCTTGACCAAGCCATAGATGAGCATGAATATCTTAAGCTCAAGCAGGACAACATACTAGAGAAGTGGAAGTTGATAGAGATTACCTCCCGATCAATGTTATCCGAGCCACCCCATGAGTCGGTCACCATCGTACCCCTTACTCTTTGGTCATATGCGGCAGTTATAAGGGGTTATATAACAAGACCTTGGCACTATGTCTATGTACATTATTTTTGTATATAATAATGAATATACTTTCATTATATTATTGTTACTTTTAAATTGGTTTTAAAGCACAAATAATATTTTTAGTTAATATTCAACTAATAAATATATTTTTATGAATTAATGGACTTTTGAATTAAATAATATTTTAAATATAAAATATTATTATTATTAAATTAAATAAATAGAAATTATCATATAATTTTATGAATGCAATTGTAATTTTTATTAAGATTTGAAATCTATTTTTTTTTCAAAAACCATGATTTTTTGATAAATGTAGGTTTTTATTTTAAAAGTAAAAATTCACATATTTAGAAAATTATTTAGATAAAACGAATTTTATTTTTGTAATCAGTACTTCGAAATTATCCAATGGTGAGTTTTTCATAATTTTCTTAGACAATTGAATTTTAGGGTAAATATTAAATACCATATGAATATATAATGTGTTTTATGACATCAGAATGACCAAATAGTAATGAAATAAAATACTATAAATGATATTTTCGGCCAATATATGTTTTATAATTAACATAATGTCATTTTAGATTTTTTTGATTAATTTTATGATGCCTTAGTGTACCCTCCATTACTTATAAAACATTTTATCTTTTTAAATTGTTTTCCTTGGGAGTGTGACTCACCTCCACATAAGAACACCCATTATTTTAAGAATTTATGACTTTGGACTTATAAAATACTGTTTTCCACTTTCCTTTTCCGAAAAAAATTGGAAAAAACTATGTGTTGGTTTGTGGTTTGACTTAGTTTAATGTGAGGTATCCAAAACCTAAATAATAATGAATTCCCTCGCCTTTGCTATATAAACCCACCCAAGCTCCCACTTCCTCATCACTAAAAACCTTTTTAGTACGTCCAACCTCAGCTCTCATCTCTCTATAATCCTCACAAGGTTCCAAAATCCCCCAAAAATCCTCTCTCAAGCTTCTCTCAAGCCTTTGGAAGCAAACTTCCAAGTAAGGGTTTTTTCTTCCTTTCTCATTTTTGTCCAATATTCTTTAAGTTGTTATGCCATTTTAAATTCAATTATAAATGTTGGGGTAGGGTTTCACACCTCCACCATACTTCCCTATTTATGTTTTAATTATGGGATACACCTTTCTCTCTCATTAAATGCCTCCCATGTACACCTGTTACTATGTCAAAAATCAGAAAGTAATTTCCCTCTCCTAATTTACATTCAAGCAATTATTTTGTGTCATGAATTTAAATTCCATTACAATTGTTGGGACATATATATATATATGACCCCCATACTGTCCATTTCATGTAAATATGATGAGACACCCCTCTATCTCTCATCATCAATTTTTATGAGTTCTTATGTCACATCGTTATGCTGCTAAAATTGCACAATGATTTTTTAAGACAAAGTCATCGTGTTGTGAATACCATGCCCATTTCTCTATCAAGGGTATTCACCTTTATTCACATTTAATTATTATTTAAATATTTTAAGGTATGTATTCCACATTCCTTTATCGTGGAATAAATGATTATGTTGAATGATTCAATGTTTTATGATCCATGTGGAAAACTTATGCATGAAATGAAATGTTTAAGAAGGGTGTGCCCTAATAACGCTCCAATGCATTGGGTAAAGTATAGTATCATGATACGTCATGTGCAATGTGTGTTTACTCATGATAATTCAAGTGCAATGAGGTTTTACTTGTGCATCATGTTAAATGAGGGTTTACTCATGCTCCATGTGAAATGAGCCTTGGCTCATGCTAATTTCATGTTAAGTGTTGTTGCCACATTTCCATGTTATGATTATTGTGCTTCATCATGCCTTTATGTTTAAGCTTCTCTTGTTCTATATTGATATGCCTATCATCTAACATGTGTGTTATTCCTCATGTTATTCCATGTTTATTCCCTTACTGGGATTTATAGCTCACCCTTTTCTTATGCATGTCCTCAGGTTATCCCGTGAAATGCTAAGTATGAGGGAATGCAATGGTCATGTAAAGGATGTTTTCAATAAATATGTTTCATGTTTAATGTTCTAAGTTGTTATGTAATGATCCTAAGCCCCAAATACACTAGACCTATCTATCATATATGTTGTATCAAATGAATTTTATGTAATAAATTGTGTTTAATTGTGTAATAAAAGATCAGGGTTGTTATAGTTGGTATCAGAGGATAGGTATAGTTATTTTTCATATTAGGATTAGAAAACCCTAGTAAAGCCTTAAAAACAGGACTAAGTATAATAAAAACTTCCCTAAGTTTTTTTGATTATTTAATAAGTGGTTTATCAAGAAAATACATCCCTGTCTGGATACGAGAAGTTAGAGGCGGCTCTGGCACAAATGTATCCTTGGGGTAAAACCCGAAAACACCACTTTGAGATAGACTCAAATAGGAACTGGTGCACGACAATGGGCCTTGCTTCACTCTTGGTTATGACACTCCCCATGGATATGCTTTGGTAAATTCAAAATCTTAATATGAACCATTATTAAGGGACTAAAAAATTCCCAATGAATATATGCCAGAAAGTAAATCATTGATAAAATACATTAAAGCAAATAAATTCATAAGTTAAGGAAGTAAAAGTTATTTATAAGTCATTAGTTTTTTTCTTTGGATTACCCTTTATGTTTTACCCCTAACATTACTTTTATTCCATCTAATGGTCGGTAATAGAAGGACTCAAGCTAACAACCAATGTGAAGATCAATGTGATGACTTTACTAATGAGATTCCCAATCCAATGGGATCGAGACTCGCAAACTTTGTCACACTTCTCTCTCAATAAACTAAAGCTTTGAAAAGAAACATGGGTCAAGAGGAACGTTCAACCCCCCTAAGAAAGAACATGTCACCATCAAGTGCTTCATGAGACAAAGGCCACCTACTTTTAATGGATCGCCTGATCCCTCAATCTCCAAACAATGGATCAAATCCATTGAAAAGAACTTCTCCATCCTTCAATGTTCTGAACTAGGGAAGGTTCTTCTGGATTATTATCTTATGGAGGGTGAAACCGATCAATGGTGGACATTGATAAAAAATACTAAGCCTAAGGAGGAGATAGAGGTGCTGGAATGGAAGGATTTTAGGAAGATATTTTTCGATAATTGTTTTCTCCGCACCCTCCGGCTTAAGAGGGAAAGGGACATCCTTGCCCTCAAGCAAAAAAGATGACGAATCCGTCAGAGTGTACGAGGAAAACTTCACAAGGCTTTCACGATACACCTACAGATTTTTCATTACCCCCGAATGCAAGGTTGGTCACTTCTTTGGTGGGCTAAAACCTAGCCTTTAGAAAGCACTGACGATTCGTGACTTCGACAGCTATGAGGAAATTGTCTGATGTGCCCTCATGGATGAAATAGTGATCGTAGAATCTCAAGGGTATCATGGGGATAAGAAGCCTAAGATAGACTTCAATGCTGGAAGTATGATGGTTAAATCCAATGGCGCTAAGAAGATCCAGCACCCAACTTGCCAATGGTGTGGAAAGAAGCACCCCGTAAATTTCCTGAAGGGGATGAGGAAAAGCTTTAGTTGTGGAAGAGAAGGGAACCTGGATATTAACTACTGGAAAGAAAGACCCATGGCTAAGATAGAGGAGAGGAATTCTCTGTTAAAACTTCAATGTGTGGTTCATTGTAACAACTGCAAATAACTAGGGCATCTTGCAAATCAGTGCCCTAAGCCATGGGTTTTAAGAGGCAACCAAAAACTTCCAAGGCAGGAAGGATGAGCCTTTTCCATCACTACTTACAAAGTGAAACCCGACAACGAATTGGTGATAGGTACGCTAGTTATTCATTCAAGAATAGAAAATGTACATTTTGATTAAGGTTCTATACATTTTTTAAATCTAGAATGTTTAGTAGAACAATCCTAGCACCACCAAAAATCATGGAAGTGAAGATGTCGGTGAGTATGGAAAATGGGGAAATAATTGCATCCCATGAATATAACTCCCCATATCATAAATTGTGGATTAAACATCCTGGAGAACCTTGTAATATTACCTCTAGTGGAATTTGATGCGATTCTTGGCACGAAATGGATTTCCTTATACAGAGCCTATATAAATTGCCGTGAGAGGGAAATCACTCTTCATGTGGATAATAAACCCCTGATTCTATACAAGTGCAAGGAGGAATATGAATCTTCTTTAACTCCATCATCTCAAGCATTGATATTACTACCCTATGAGTACGTGTATCTTGCTCAAATGATTGAGTCCATGGAAGAAACCATCCTTGAAGACATGCCCATTGTGAGGGAATTCACTGAAGTGTTTCCCGAGAAATTTCATGGTCTTCCTTCTATAAGAGATTTTGAATTCATAATTTATCTTATACCTGGGGAATTTCCAATATCCAAGACTCCATACAGAGTGGCTGTTGTGGGGTTTGAGGAGCTGAATAAACAACTGTAGGAGACTTTGGATAAAGGGTTTATAAGCCCAAGTGCTTCACCATGGGGTGCACCAGTCCTCTTCATCAAGAAGAAGGATGGGTCGATGTGCCTTTTCATCGATTATCGTGAGCTTAACAAAATCATGATAAAGAACAAGTATCCTCTCCCATGAATTTATGACTTGTTCGATTAGCTGCGTGGAGCACAATACTTATCCAAGGTGTATTTTTGGTTGGGATATTATCACGTAAGGGTGAAGAAGAAAGATATCCCCAATACTTCATTTTTTACAAGATACGGGCACTATGAATTCATAGTAATTCCTTTTAGACTCACTAATGCTCCAGTAATATTAATGGACTTGATGAATAGAGTCTTTAGAGATTACCTTGAATAATTTTTGGTGGTCTTTATATATGATAATCTAATATACTCTAAAAACAAGGAGGATCATGAGGAGAATATGAGAACTGTACTAGAGAACTTATGAAAGGAAAAAATCTATGAAAAGTATAGAAACTGTGAGTTTTGGTTGAAGGAGGTCTCATTCTTAGGCCATATCATCACAAGCAATATGATATCTCTGGATCCCTCCAAGGCAGATGCAATAGAGGGATGGCCGAGGCCAACATTGGTAACGAATATCGGTAGATTCTTGGGGTTAGTTGGATATTATCGACGATTTGTGAGAAATTTCTCATGATTTTCCAACCCTCTCACCAAGATAACTCAGAAGGGAGTAAAGATAGCTTGGAGTGATGAATGCGAAGAAAGCTTCAAGGAGTTGAAAAGGATGCTTATCACTGCGCCCATGCTCACTTTATCCACAAGTGGAGAACTTTTTATGGTATTCAATGATTCTTAGAAGAAGGGCATGAGATGTGTGTTGATGAAAAATGACAAAGTCATTGCCTATGCTTCAAGGCAATTTAATGTTCATGAACAGAACTATCCAACACATGACCTCAAGTTGGTTGTAGTGATCTACACTTTGAAAATTTAGTGGCATTATCTCTTTGGGGAAAAGTGTGAAACATATACGGACCAAAAAAGCCTCAAGTATATATTCACTTAGAAAGAGTTGAACATGTGGCAACGAAGATGGTTAGAGCTGATCAAAGACTATGACTGCTCAATCCATTACTAACCTAGAAAAGCGAACGAGGTGGCAGATGCCCTAAGTAGAAAGGACCCAACGATTCTGTCATTGATGATAATAGAAAAGGATCCAATATTCTTAGATTTGATGAAGATGGACCTGATAATCATAAAGAAGGGAAAATCATCAATCCTTTCACAAATTATTGCTCAACTGTCACTTTTAAAATGGTTAAATAGTGCTCAAAAATATGATGTGGGAATTCAGCAAAAAGTGGAAACTATCAAAAAAGGGAAATCCTCTGAGTTTAACATTAATGAAGAAGGAATTGTGAGATTTCAGAAAATACTATGTGTTCCCTCAAGTCTGAAGCTGAAGAATGAACTTTTGGATGAGGCACATAGTTAAAATTTCTCTATTCACCCAGGAAACACAATGATGTATCAAGATCTCCGAGAACATTATTGGTGGGATAATATGAAGTACGAGATCGCTGAATATACATCAAAGTGCCTGGTGTGTCATCAATTGAAGGCATAAAGGCATAAGTCTAAGGGGATGATACAACCATTGGACATACCAGAATGGAAATGGGAGAACAACACCATAGACTTTGTCACCGGACATCTGAAGATATCCAAAGGCAAAAATGCAATCTGGGTTCTTGTGGATCATCATACAAAGGCAGCACACTTCATTTCTATTCGGGAGGATTTCTCATTGGATATACTAGCACAAATATATATCAGGGAAGTGGTAAGGCTGGATGGAGTACCACATCTATTATGTCCGATCAAGATCCATGATTCACCTCTAAGTTTTGGAAGAGTATTCAACATGCTATGAATACTGAACTGAACTTCAGTACATCCTATCATCCTAAAACTGATGTCCAATCCGAAAGGACTATCCAAACACTTGAGGAAATGTTGAGATCATGCTCAATGGGCCTTAAAGGAGGATGGGACCAACATATTCCTCTAGTTAAGTTCTCTTACAATAACAATTTCCACTCGAGCATCCAAATGGAACCATATGAAGCCCTTTATGGGAAAAGGTGCAGAACACCAGCTTTTTGGGATGATTTAGTGAGCGTAAGCTGTATGGACCATAAATGGTTGAAGAAATTATGGAGAAGGTGAAAACCATGTAGTAGCATATCAAGGCAGCCCAGAGTTGATAGAAAAGTTATGAAGATAACTGTCAATGAGTCCTTGAGTTTAAAGTTTTAGACATGATATTTCTAGACATATCTATATGGAAGAAGGTCATGAGGTTTAGAAAGAAAGGGAAGTTAAGTCCAAGGTACATCGACCCCTTCAAGTTTCCTGATCGTGTCGGGGCTGTGGCCTATAGACTTGCACTTCCAACTATCATGGCCAAAGTACATGATGTATTTTATGTATCCCTCTTAAGGAAGTACATACCATACCCTTCAAATGAACTCTCATCAGAGGTGGTATAGTTAGAGGATGATCTTTCTTATGAGGAGGAATAAGTGAAGATCTTAGATTTTAGAGAAACAGTTCTATGAAATAAGTCAATGCCCCTCATCAAGGTGTTGTGGAGAAACCAAAAGTTTGAAGAAGGGACATGAGAATCAAAGGAAATGATGAAGTAGAGTTACCCACATCTATTTTAGTTTGGGAAAATGAAAATTTGAGGGTGAAATTTCTTAAGGGGGGAAGATTGTAACGAACCAAAATTTTGTTAATGAAATCCTTCTTGATCTAATTAAATGTCTTAATATGTGAAATTGTTATACAACATATGCACTTATTTTGTTTTTTTTATTGGATTTTAAAATACTATTAAGAATTGTGACTATAGCTAATATATCTATAGAATAGTGATCACATGATTAGTATAAATATAGGGTTTTAACAAATGCAATTTACTCAGACAAAAGAAGCGATGACCTCATCCAGTAGACGTGCCCCATACAAAGCCCATATGTTAGAGCTTGGAAAGGAGGTTTCATATTTGGGATTCACTCTTGACCAAGACCAATCCGAGATTGAATATTTTAGTCTTGAGCAGGGCTGCCTACAAGAGAAGTGGAAGTTGATAGAGATTTCCACCCAAGAAATGTTATCTGAGCCACCCCATGAGTCTGTCACCATCACAAACCTTACTCTTTGGTCTATGTGAGTGTTATAATGGGTTATATAACTAGACCTTAGCACTATGGTTATGTAAATTATTTTTTTATATACTAATGAATATACTTTCATTTTATTATTGTTACTTTGTAAATTGTTTTTAAAGAGAAAATTGTATTTTTAGTTAATATTCAACTAATAAATCTATTTTTATGAATTAATGGATTTTTGAATTAAATAATATTTTAATAATAAAATAATATCATTATTAAAATAATTAAATAGAAATGATTGTATAATTTTATGAATGCAATTGTAATTTTTATTATGGTTTGAAAGCTATTTTTGTCAAAACCCATGAATTATCGATAAATGTCGGTTTTTATATTAAAAGTAAAAATTATCATAATTTGAAAGTTATTTAGATAAAATGAATATTATTTTTGGAATCAGGATCTTGAAATTATCCAGCGGTGAATTTTTCATACTTTTCCGAGGCAGTCGAATTTTTGGGTAAAAATTAAATACCGTTTGAATATATAATGTGTTTTATGACATCATAATGACCCAATAGTAATGTAATAAAATACTATAAATGATATGTTCGGCCAATATATGTTTTATAATTAAAATTACGTGATTTTATATTTGTTTTAATAATTTTCTTGATGCCTTAGTGGACCCTCCATGACTTATAAAACATTTTATCTTTTTAAATTGTTTTCCTTGGGAGTGTGACTCACCTCCACATAAGCAGCCCCATTATTTTAAGAAGTTCAGACTTTGGCCTTATAAAATATTTTTTTACACTTACCTTTTCCAAAAATCATGGCCAAAAACCATGGTCTGGTTTGTGGTTTGGATTAGTTTAATGTGAGGTGTCCCAAACCTAAATAATAAAGAATTCCCTCACATTTCCTATATAAACCTATCCAAGTTCTCACTTCATCCCCACTAAAAGCCTTTGTAGTTCGTACAAAATCTGATCTCCTCCCTTTATAATCCTCTCAAGGTTCCCCAAGCTCCCAGAAATCCTCTCTCAAGCCTTTCTCAATCCTTTGGAAGCATAATTCCAAGTAATGGTTTTTTCTTTCTTTCACATTTTTGTCAAATATTCATTAAGTTGTTATGCCATTTTAATTACAATTATAAATGTTGGGGTATGGTTTAAAACATCCCCCATACTTCCCTCTTTATGTTTGAATGATATTATACCCCTTTCTCACTCATTAAATGCCTCCCATGTACACCTGTTACTATGACGAAATTCTAAAAAGAATTTCCCCCTCCTCATTTACATTGAAGAAATTATTTTGTATCATGAATATAAATTCCATTAAAATTGTTGGGACATTTATCAATATTACCCCCTTACTTTAAATGTCATGTAAATATGATGAGACACCCCTCTATCTCTCATCAACCATTTTTATGAGTTCTTATGTCACGCCGTTATGCTGGCGAAATTGCACCGCGATTTTCCAAGACAAAGTCATTGTGTAGTGAATACCATGACCCTTTCTCTATCAAGGGTATTCACCTTCATGAACATTTACATATTGTTTAAAGAGTTTCATGTATGTATTACACATTCCTTTATCATGTAATAAATTATTGTGTTGAATGATTCAACGTTTTATGATCCATGTGGCACACATATGCAAGAAATGAAATGTTTATGTAGGGTGCACCCTGATAGCGCTCTAATGAATTGGGTAAAATATAGTATCATGGTATGTCATGTGCAATGGGTGTTTACTCATGAAAATTCAAGTGCAATGAGGGTTTACTCATGATTCATGTTCAATGAGGGTTTACTCATGCTCCATGTGCAATGAGCCTTGGCTCATGCTAATTCCATGTTAAGTGTTGTTGCCACATTTCCATGTTATGATTATCATGCTTCATCATGACTTTATGTTTATGCTTCTCATGTTTTCTATTGATATGCCTATATTATAACATGTGTTTTATTACTCATGTTATTCCTTTTTTATTCACTTACTGGGCTTTATAGCTCACCCTTTTCTTATTAATGTCCTCAGGTTATCCCATGAAATTCTAAGTACGAGGGAATGTATTGGTCATGCAAAGGAAGTTTTAAATAAATATGTTTCATGTTTTATGTTCTATGTTGTTATTTAATGATCCTATGCCCCAAATATACTAGAACTCATGATCTTCTATGTTGTATCAAATGATGTTTATGTAATAAATTCTGTTTTATTGTGTAATAAAATATCATGGTTTTTATATTCAACATATCCAACATGTTAAGGTTAACAATCCCCTCAATATTATACCTCAAATTCACATCATGTGAAATTGTATTAATATAGGGAGAATAACATAATAATTAAAAGGTTTGGTAAAAAGATATACTCCCTTCCATGTTGGTCCCCTACCATGGATTCTTCGCTATCGAAGAAGTGATTACAATTCTCTTACTCCAACTTAGAGACCCCATTCTCTTATAGATCCAACTAAAAGACTTCTTGATCTAGATATAACCAACATACTCCTTATACATCCTTCTAAATGGATTCTTGACATCACATAAAATATGAAAGGGCAGAAATAAAAAAAAATCAATGTTATTTTTAAGGAAAAATAACGTTCACAGTCTCGAATCACCTCTTACTGAAATCTCAATTTAAATTCACTTCATTCATGGGTTTCATGGAATCAGAATAATTTTGGGTATCTCAACTATGAATTCATGGATAACATGGGTTACATGTAAAACGTTTATTCAACCTTTCTTCATTTTATCTTAAGAAGTGCATGATCCAATAAAAGATATATGATAAAGTTACTACATTCGCAAAATCCAATTGAGGATTTAAAAATGTCTTCATATAAACAATTCACATTATATGAGATCTTCTCAACAACTTCTCAAGACTTTAGTGTATTTTAGTTATTTCCTTATGTTCTTCGTAAGGTCAAAGAACATTCCACAAGTTACTTTACGTGATAAAGGTTTTGTGTCTATGGTTATCTCCAAAATTGTTTAGAAAGACCTGATGTCTCATGGGTTCTCCTCAAACCCCTCCTGAGATATAGTTTTCTCTTGGATGGTTTCTTACATAAGACATTATGTGTCCACCATTTTCTAAACCAACATCACGAGATATGTTGATTTTCCATAGCTTCCTTCATAATACAAGACGTGTATATGTGGTATCCTACTTCTTTGCAAAACCTATGTCTTGTATGTTCTCTTTCATGTGAGTGGACCATAATACCTCTTCTACTTCGCATAAAATATTTACAATGCTACTCTATATTATTATATGAGATCTATTTCTTTCCTTATGTCATTGTTTCACAAACTTACACTCTTGGACGAGCCACTATTTATATATGAGATGCATAAAGCACCTTATTATGATTCTCATATCATGTACAAACCTCTTCAAATGTCCTGATGTTCTTAGGAGACCATGAATGTTTAGTCCTTCATCTTTTTACCTCATCGCAAGAATGATATTGTGATTTTCAAGATCACTAATTCATCTTTATAGGATCACTATATTGATCATATGATTCCTCAGTTGACATGAAATTAAAAACTAGAATAATTCATTTGATAATTAATGTTTAATACATTTTTTCTCTTCATTATAGACATTATGGGATGACTTCAATGGTTGTTGTTACTCTTTACCACGTTCAAAATATCATCACATGTTGGATTCACATATTGTCACGCATTATTGCGATAGGTACTAGTTATTGTGGTGGGATTAATGTGATACATACATGAAAAACATTCACGTGAAAAAAAATTGAACTAGTGTATTCTTCCTTTTCTTAAGCCTTCAATTTATTGAATGAGGAGGATATATTGTCTCAAGCTCAAGATGTCTGATTATCTCAGTTCATGAAAGAAAAATAACCTTGGTGAGAGGTGTAAGATAAGGTCCCATTCAAACTCGAAGAGCATTAGATTTCAATGGATAGTTCAGATAAAATGATCTCACGTTCTAAGTCATGTATGTCTTTTTAAGAAATAGGAACTGTACCCACATGCATTACATCCCACATAGAAACATTAAATCATATTTCCTTTGGTATATTAGCTAAATCATTCCATGGAATGGCCAAAAATTCCATACCACCTCATGCGCAACCTTATACCGTTTATCTTTTCCACATTGTTTACCCACATTGTGGCACCACCTCTACACCCAGGATCCTTCCCACCTTACTCGTAGGGCCATGCAGTGGCGCTCTCGCACCCACCTATGCTGCCTAATGGCTTAGCCCGAGATGGCTCCCCAGTGGCATAGATTACCCTTTGGCTACCATATGTGTTCTAGGGTTAAGTTTTACTTGGCTGCCATATGGGTTCGTCACTTTTTTAATAAGGCCTCCATCAAAAATTTCTTAGAATAAAATAAGTATAACATAAATTACAAATACATCCTCAATAAGATCCAAAAAACTTTTATTATATTCTCAAATAATCCCCATGAAAAATTATATTTCAATTTATATTTTTCCATTGGCTTCGCTTCACATCCAAATGCATTTAAATAAAATTCATGGGCTTCTTCAATTATTCTGTATGAAATTACTTTTTTCATGGCCTTCACCTATTATATCAAATTTTCTATGATATTTGGAACATATATTTAATAATTAGTGATAAGTTAAAACAATAGTTATATTAAAAAAAGAAGAATTTATCCACCATAAGACTTAATGATTTAATCCCATAATAATTCTCTAGGATCCATCACTTCATACACATCTCACTAAACACATATTTACATGTTGTTGAAAAAAAATGAAACATTGGACCAAACAATCTTCCCCTTTGAATTTTATTGTAAATACCTCTTTAGAAAACATTGTAAGATTCAGTATGTGTTCCAAGTATTACTCCACCTTATTGGAAATAAAATTAAATGGAAAAGTTTGTATTTTCTAAAAAAAAGGTTCTCTTGATTTTAATGATTTTTTCTTCAATACCTCAGAGAGAGGGGTGATATCATGTGGTATCTTATAAAATTTCCTATAGTTAAACAACTCTGAGTATATGTGGGATAGTCCAGTGAAGAAAAAAAGAGGGATAAAACATATGATGTTTAATAAATCTATAAACCCCTGTTCTGTGATATCATTCTTAGAATATCTCAATTATTATTCATGTGGATGCAATGAAATGATAAATCAGTTACATAATTCAACACACTCATCAAAATTTTCAGTTGAAAAAGGTAAATATCCCCCTTAAAGAATGAAAATTTTTATTCCATTTCATGAAATTTAGTAGACTCCATAAAAAAACCATATCTTTATGTTATCCATAAATTAGGGCCCCATACATCTCCATAAATCCCCTCCATTTTAGTCCAAAACACATAAAATATTTGGAATAAGGATTGACCTTTTGGTTTATCAAAAGTAACATTCAGAATGAGATATTCCTCTCAATCTATGAAATTTTTTCTACAAATCTCATAGTGGAAATATTTCTTTGGACTCTTTATTTTGATTTGAGCCTCATCAGTTTGAAAAACTAATTTCATCCCTTTAACATTATCTTTGTGTTGAACAACTATTTAAACCTCAATTTTATTTATTTTTATGTTTCCAGTTATTAATAAATTAACATCAACATCAGCATAATTTTCTGGGGTTACTTTCTTTTCCTTATATTTATCTTGCATCTTATCTTCCTCCAACTATTTAGTTAGTTTCAACTAGTTTGTCCAAACAACTAGGGTAGTATTTCTTGAAATTATCAATTTTCTAAAAATATCTAAATAACTTTAATTAAGTTTAATTTGGAACCACTCCCCTTTGAAAGCATATGTAACTTTTTCATATAACCATTTCGTGCATAAATTAACTTTTTTACCTTACAGTTTATAGCTACAATAAAATTTGTCAAGTATACTAATATTTTTTAGATAGTGGTGTTGTGGAATCGTGAATATATTAATTTATTTTTGATATTTTCCTTTGATACTCATTGATATTACCCATTTATTCATTCCTCATTATTGGTAAATACATGTTAAACCATAAATAGTTGGATTTATGACCACACTTACCACAACACCAATATAATTATTGAAAATTTATTCTCCTATATTAAATCAAAGTGATTCCAAATTTGTCTTTTTTTCTTTTCATGGGGGTCGTTGCCTTCTTGGAAAATTTTTTTCTTCCCTATATGTGGATGAAAGTCTCTAATTATATTATTTGGATTTCATAGCTTCAATTTTGGAAGTAATATATCCATGAAAATGAATATGTGAACGTTTTAATATTCTTATATCTAGCTTGAGAGGTTTCTCACTTAATATGAATGGATTTATTGAAATATTCTCTAGCTGTGTTCAAATCATTTTGAACTATGGAACATATGGAATTTATCACAAAAAAAATATTTATCCCTAAAAGTAAAATTATCTTTAGGATCACATATCATCTTATCTTATTTAGAAATTTAAATTTTTTCCATATTGATCAAACTAAAAAATATTTTTCTTTCTGGACGAGCTCTGTCTTTTATTTATAAAATGGAAGTACATATTCTTTATTAATTCTAGAAGTTAATTTCTTATTTTCATTTCCATGATTCTTTATTTATTTCTTTGGATATTTTATCTATTACATGCATAATTATAATTATTATTTCATCTTACACTCAAGTTATATTCATCCCTCTTTTTCATCACCACTACATAATGTTTTAGTTCTTCTCTTTACTTATGAAAATAAATCAAAATCATTATCTAAAAAATAAAATGATGATTGATCTTTATTATTATTTATTATAATATTTCTCTTCTTCCTAATATAGTGTTTCTTATTCTTCTAATCCCCTTTATGTTTATGGTATATTTCATCACATGATTTCGATTCTAATTCTTTATCCTTATTCTTTGGAAACTTCATGGATAAATTACCAATGAAACCATAGTTGAAGAATTTAGGTGGTTTCTTATTATTTTACTTCCATTTTCTATTATTATACTCTTTTGATATAATTTAAACAATCCAATTTAATATATTATCATCCTCATCACTTTTTAAATCATCAAATTCAACAGCCTATTTTTCTCCAACCTTTCTATTTATCATGGCATCAAAGGACTTTTTAATTTTATCTTTCTTATTGAATGATTTAATTTTACAAACCTCATAAACTATGATAATGTTTTTTAATTCATTAAGAGGTAATTCATCACTATCTTATAGGGTCGAGACCTTTTAATCAAAACAGTATGCAAGACTCGTTAATAGTTTTTCAAGATCAAAGAGTCATCCATATTCTAAGAAAATACTCTAATTTTTAAACTATCTCATTCACTATGGTGAAATATACATAAATAATTCCTTTATCAATTATTTTAAATTATTCAAACATACTCCTACAAACATGTAGTTTGGATTACATGACTTTGAGTTTTCCTTTATAGCTACATCTGACTTTTTTCCAGATCTCCTTATGAGTCTAGAGACCCATGACCTTTATGTATACCATTTTTATATGAAGCCTAAATAAGAAATTTTGAGACTTTCCATCTAAATCCATATTCCTATTAACATCCTTTGTCATGGAAGAATCATTAGAAATTGGAGGAGAACCACTATAGTAGCATATCTCAAATATAGTCTGAGTGATTAGAGAAATATTAGTATATAATTCATTGATATATGATAATTCTTCAAATAAAATGTTGGAACACCTTGTCTATTGATATAATTAATATTATCCATCATTAAAAATGAATCTTAGATCTTTATAGGGAAACTAATACTCTGATTCCACTTGTAGTTCCAAAATCCTAATTGACTATTGAGAGGGGAGGGGTGAATCAGTGGTTTAATTTTAGGAATACATTTTCCTTTAAATTCAACATCTTTATCTTATTAATTTTCTTGACCAACTCAATATTATCTCAAAATATAACATCGTGACCAGTGGAAGTAACAGAGAGAGAAGCAAATATTATTTATAAGGATCATTACAAAGAACAACTCATTGTCATGTTGGTCCCCCAACATAGATTATTCACTTTCAGACAAGTGAGTACAATGCTCTAGCACTAGCTAATAGACTCTTTCATGTCCTGGATCCAACCGAAATACTTAGACTGCTCCCTACACCAACTAGAAGACTTCACCTATGATGATCTATTAATCTGTTGTAGGATGATCTTTAATCATATTCTATGATCTTGTAATAAATTACATTCTCATGTACACTTCAAGTAAACATGATAGCAACTGAATATGTAATTCATCCTTGTTTAATTAATTTTCATCACCTATAATGACCAATTTCCATAGTACATCCATGCTCTAGATCTCCTTCCTTTATAATGATGTATCGACCTCACTAAATTTGAGAAAGTGTGCATACAAATATTATTCAATATTTTATACAATTAAAAATAACTTTTACAATTTAAAATCACTTCTTCTTGAAATTTCAATTCAATCACACTTTATTAATGGGTTTCATGGCATCCAAAATATTTATGGTATCTCTATTATGAATGAATGGATAGAAAGGGTTTTAAGTATCCTTTTAATTAATATTTTATTTAGTATGTCATTCAAATCGCATGATCCAATCAATGTTATGTGATATAGTTACTGCCTTTGAAAAAACCAGGTTATTATTTTCAAATGTGTCCACATAAGGAAGTAGTTATCTTCTATATCTTCTCATCAAATTCACATTACCTAAATGTTTCATGGTTTTTTCCTCAAGTTCTTTACAGTATTAGGGAACTTTCTACGAGTTCCTTCATGTGATATAGAGTGTATGCCCCAAACAATCTTAATTTTTTTTTCAAAATACCTGATATCTCATCGGCTCTCCTCAAACCATTACTATAAAGGTTATCTTGGGGTGGTATTTATTGTAACACTGGATGTGTCTGCAACTATCTCAAAAAACTTCTCAAGATTTGTTTATTTTTTGAGTCTTCCTTTATAATAAAATATATGTATGTGGGGTATCTGTCTTTCTCACAAGACTTGTGCATTGTCGGTTCTCTTTCATGTGACGATATCAAGAGACCTATCCTCCTTTGTATGAATGAATCACATAGATAATCTAGGTTATTAATATATATCTCTTTATCTCCATAAAATGTTTTTTAGAAACATTCACTCTTAGTTGAGCCTATGTTTATATAAGTGTTGGATACACCGCCTGACTCTAATTTTCATGTCATGTGTAGACTTCTTTGAATTCTCAAAAGATCTTAGGAGATCATGAATGTAAAGTCTTTTATATTTTTCACTCATCTCTAGAATGATCATGTGATTCCTATGATCATTACTTTTTCTTAAGAAGATCACTCTTTTGATCCTAGGATTCATCGGTTAACATCAACAAAAAATAAGAATAATACATTCAATAATAAATGTAGAATATAGAATCTCTCATCATTGTAGACTTGATGTGATGACATAAGTGGTTTTCTTTACTTGTTTTAATGATCAAATGTTAATTACATGATGGATTCTCATTCTAATACTCAATCTGGTGACATAAACTGGTTCTTATGATGGGATTTTGATGACACCTACATAAAAAATGTTCACATTCAAAATTATGTTTCATGCACATTGGTTCATTATTCTTTGCATTGAGATTTCAATATGTCAACTCAGTAGGATCTATTGTCTCAATATCACGCTAGATTATTTTATTAGTTCATGTGGGGAAATTAATCTCTTCAAAAGGTGGAAGATGATGACCCTTTCAAACTAGGGGGAAAGAGATCTCAATTGAATGGTTAGATAAAATGTTCTTATGTTTCATTTTTTTAAAACTTTTTATGATGTAGGAAGATAAATTGTTTTCCTTATGTCCCATATAGAAACCTTGATGTGTCTATCCTCCACTATATCCACTAATACATTCCATACACCAGCAAAAAATCAAGAACCCCTCTAGTACCACAATGTAATAGTTCACCCTTGCACTATGCCTCCTCGTGTAGTGGGGCCACCTCTACACCCATGCTCTTACCAACCATACATTGGGGCCCATATAGGCATGCTCATGTTCTAACCATTTTCCCCTTCTGGATTGGCACGATATAGATTCTCTAGATCTTTTTTGACCCTCAAGGTCCTATATGTTCTCAAGAGTTGAGTATTACTTAACTTCCATGTGGGTTTTCAAATTTTTAATAAGGCCTCCATTAAAAATTACATAGAATAAACTGTGTATAAAATGAATAACAAATCCACTCTCAAAATGAGCCAATAAAATATTCATATCTTTTCAACTAATCTCCACGAAAAATTATATATAAACATATATTTTATTTATGGTCTCTTCTTCACATTCGCATGTATTAAAACACAATGCATGGGATTATTCAATTCTTCTTCATGAAACAAGTTTTTTCATGCCCTTAAATTATTCTATTAAATGTGAAAAACAATATGGAACATTCTATTAAGAAATAAATATTAGTTCAGATAATCATCATATTTAACAAAATCGTTAATTTTTGAAGTGTGACACCCAATGCTATGAATCTATAAAAATTATCCAACAAACATCACTTCATTCACATATCACTAAAAAATATTTAAATTTCATTGAAAATAAATGAGACAAAATAAAAACAACCTTGATGATCTTTAAAAAAAATAATCCGTAAATTATATAAGCATAGTTTGAAGATGAACTCTATGAAGTGTGCATTTCAGATGACATTGGGGAAATTCCTTATGTTTGTGGTATTCCACCACAATATTGAAGACAATCAATAGAAGTACAATTTTATTCTTTTATTTTTTCCTCCATATAACCTCAAATAGTTGAGATTAATTCTGGGACAGCTCATCTATATCAATCCTTTCATATCTAACTTTCCTTAAAAGTTCCTCCCCATCACTAAATAATGATGAAGAGGGGATTCTATCAATGGGATGAATACTGTTAGGAATACTTTATAGAACACAATAAATATATTATACTCCCACCAATTATAATTCTACCTCTACAAGTTCTGCCACTCATATTATTTATGGTTTCCATGGAGTGATCACTCAGATCTCATCTTGTGTAGAATAATGATGTAGGAAACATAAATAGTCTATATTACCGCATCAGAAAAATGAAAAATATTGAGACCCAAAATTATTATATCATGAATATCTTACTTAAAATAATCTTCATGACAAAAATTTTAAAGTGCTACTTGAAACACAAAAAATTACACTTTGTCTCTCTTGTTTACCCACTCAGGAATATTCTGACATTAGATATTTTGACTGGTTGTCTGGCCCGATGGGTAGTAATGCTACAATATTATATTAGATTAATGTCACGTGTGGAAATAATGGGGAAAGAACTATATGTTTTCCTCATAGTACACCCTACCCCATAAAACATTCTAGAAAGCACTGATATCTTGGAAGAGGATGTTATTTTTACTGATGAAACTCCCCATGAATGGCATATTTATTTTTATTGATACTCTTGAAGTCTAAATAGGAATATAATAGGATTCTTGAAGTTCAACTGGTTTGCTATGATGATTTCCCTTATTTCTCCAACAAATTATATTATTACCTACTTCCTCTTTCTATCAAAAGGATATATTAATGATTAGATGGAATAAAAATCCCCTATTATTATCCTAGATATAACCTTATAGTTTTATATATCCTATATGAATGTCAAAGGTGATTCCAAACTACTAATCAAATAGATCAATGGTTAACATATAGTAAAGAAAGAAGAATTAACTCCCCTCGTAAACTATGTGTGGGAACTGAAGAAATAATTCCTTTTTAAACCAATTTTTTCATCACATTACTTGATCACTGAATTCTCATTCTGATGTGCTGGCTAAATAGCTACAGTCTCGGCCAATCCTAACTAGGATGACACAAGCTTCTACATTAAGAATAAAATGGTGGTCTCCTCATACATTATCTATTACATGATATAAATCAATCCAATAAGCATTACCATAAGTCACGAGTATAAAATTAGTATTATTGGATAGATAATCCCCATTATAGATTACATCTAAAATGGGTCCCTCCCATTGGACCGATGAAAAAATTAATATCTCTAACATCAAGTAGAAAACTTCACCCTCAGAGATGGGATGAATGATTATAAATTTTAATATAAAGGGTTTTTATGGAGTCCTCCATGGTTGATTAATAGAAGAATATACCCTCTCCATAATGAAAGAATTCAATTCTTGATCTTTTGGTTCCAATCGATTCAAAAAATTCCTCTCCCACCAAAAGTTAGGTTCTTGGTTATTTCAATCCTGTAATGATATATAATTGTGTGGGATGCTCTAGGAAGTCTCGTACTTGAAAAATCTAAGAAAAATCATCCATCACCCACTGAAACTGTTGAACACATCCAAATATTCCTAACCATTTTCCATATATGGAATGGATGTCAAGTACCCATATCCCCTAGTTATGGAAAATTATTTCAAGTACATTATTGTAGTGACTAAATTTTTCTAAAAAAAATTGAGTCCATGCCCCTCAATAATATCATGAAAAGTAGAATAAAAAACTTTTGGAATTCTAATATCAACACTAGATTTAATTTCCCTTATATAATATTGACATATGATGGATCTATTTTATGTTATTCTAAGTCAAAGAGGCTATATCATGAGAGAAACATCAATTCCAACCATTCACACCACTACAATATAGTGGAAAATGGAAAGTTGGATGATTTGATTAAGACTTTATCAAATATACTTAGGAAAAGGGTGGATAAGGAAAAGAAATATTTTTCATATGACTCAAAAATGACTTTTGATCCTATAATACCATAACATTAACTACCACATACGTGAACCCATATACACTTTCCTATAGAATAAATATTTTTCTTCCCATAAATTTCCATTTTCCCTCACTTTGAGCCACTATTTCTGTTCATCTCATCGAATATGAACAATCATATAAGTAACTTGATGAGTTATGATGACTAGATGAGAGAATTTTTCATATGTTTTAAAACCTAGAATCCCATATGTATTATATTCCATGAGCCTTTAACAAAAAGGTTTACCTCCATTCATTCATCAAAGGATAATTGTTAGTGGTTCTTAGAACCTTAATAATACTAGGGAAGAATCCTATAAAGGTATAACCCATGTGGGAGGTACCTTACATAATATACAAGTTATATTCCAAAATAGATTAATACTTGGATATAATGAATAAGTAATTCATCACATCCCCCACTATTTCATGTTTTTTCCAGAAATACATTACATAATTCTGGTGCAAGAACCTAAGTCATAGAGACAATACATTAAACTACATAATACACATGTCCTCAATGTAATATTTTAAACTAAATATCACCCTAGTTACCAATATTATTCTGTCAAAATGTAGGAAACCTACATCCTGGTCACATTATGTTAAACTACATAATATTTGGACCATTCTTCAAGACTGATAACTATTTAGAGCCATATATCTGATTTCATCCAATACCCACACAAGATCTAGTTCCAAGTAATCATTTGGGGTTTGACCCCTATCCATAAACATAAAATATGGTTGAATGATCTATCCCCACAAAATGATTTATTAATGAAATCATACTTCCTTATGCATGAGCTTAATCTATATAGGGGACCCTTATCCAACTATTAATGTCAAGGTTCACCTAGGTAATTAATTTTTTTTTTGAGAAAACAGTCATGATCGATATTGGGGCCTTATATCAGAACTATTTGAAAGCATGGTTCAAATCCTCATGGGATACGTAATACCACAAGGACCCATATCATAGCCATATATTCACCTTATGTCAATAAATAATTCACCTATTTTTGAACATGATCAAAGTAGGGACAAAATTATTTCAAACATCTACACATAGATTGATTCCCTTTCTTGAGGTATATATAGTGATAAATAGATCCTTTACTCTATTCATATCCTTGAATTTTAAAAGGATAAGTTTCCCCATTTTCAAAAAATAATTGAAAAATTATGCCACCTTTTCATTGGTTTGTACCCTTCATTCATTATTATTTGATCTTTATTTTACGAAGTATATAAAAAGGTCTTTAGACTTTTCATGAAGTTCAAAACAATGTGAAACTAATCATAGCCACCATCACATGATGGAAAACTATGAGGTGGGAGAAAATCCACCTTGGATGACTTTAAAATACTCAAAGCATCCCATTCATCATGGTGTTTTTCCCCAAATGATATCTAGATATAGCTAGAGGTCATCGGCCCATGGTTGGTATATGAATTTGAGAATTAGTCACCATTTTTATTTATATATTAGGTTTATATTTTGAAGGAATATTCCTTTAAAATAATTCTGTATAGACCTGATTCTAATCATGGGATACATAGTGACATATGGGTAAACAACCATGGACTAATCCACCTTTCACATATTCAAATTATGATCATGTCCACTTCATGTGTATGAGTCAGATCTGCATGGAGAATTTCAACATTGGTTCTCTTATATATGGGCTTGTGCATGAGATAAAATTATACTTTCCCAATATATGATCTTGATCTATATAGGGGATCCTTATATGAAAGAACTATATGTGGCCTGATAATTGTATATACATGATACATAGATACATCATGATACCCCATATTAGGCCTAGATGCAATGAATAAAATGCCACATCCCTATATATGAGCCAAATTTTGGTAGTGAATTCTCATTCCAATAACTACATCTATCTTTATTCTCATCTATATATGATACGTAGTGACACTTAGATCCCATGTCCTAGGAAAAACCGTAATTCCCAATACAATTGTGCCCATTTTTCTTTTCCATGTATTGGATACATATCTATTTAGAGGGCCCTTTTCCTTTTAAGAACATTATGTAATTTGGTTCCATTACACACTTGAAACATAGTAGTACTCAAACCCATGTCATGGGCCCAACCACATCATCAAAAAATGCATTTCCATTCATATAAAACAAATTTGTGTAAGTAACATCTTATATAAGATCTATTTTCGGATTAATTCTGAACCTATCAAGATATATAGTGACAACATGGTAGTATATCCTAGGACCAACCAGAATTTTATCACCAGTATGGCCTCTCTTGGTGCATAATAAGTATCAAGAGAAATCAACATCATTTGGATAAATGGTTGTGAAGTTTCACCCATTAATGAAACCTCTCCCAATATTAGATTTGTTTTCCTTTATGATACAATCAACAATTAGATATCAGGAACCCAACTGATTGGGCATAATTTATCTTTTAAGGAGTAACATGCCCTAGATACCTGATTCAGATCAATTTAGGGGCCATTTTCCCATGAACTATATTTTTTTTGATTCATATTCATATAAAACACAGAATAACCACTAGATTATCCATCACAGGACTAGACCCAATCCTTGAAATAATGAAACCCCTTTTATCACATGTATACGATCTATATTTCTATGGGAAATAATTGTTCAATTCTTCTATTAGAGTTTTTCATTGTTAGAAAATAAATGAAATCTAATAATCCCCACTTATCAATTAAATGTGTTAACCTTTAAATCTATATTGAATATCCATGTTCAGAAATTAATCATTTTTTCATTCCCCTGGAATTTTTTACAGATCTATTTAGGGTACATATTTCATCAATATCTAATAATAGGTTGATTCTTATTAGTATAAAATCTGTATTTTCCCTTAGATCAGTCATCTTGTATCGAGGTATAAATTTAAAAAAAAACCCTCATACCATAATGTTTAAATCATTGAAATGATTCTTTACATAACCAATCTACTAAAACTGAGATAGGTTTTCAATACCCTATCCTACACATGTTCTATAAATATGTAGAGGGATACATATAAATATCTTTTATGGATTAACAATGATTCCACCACCACACATATCACTTAGACCTTTGGGGGGGGGGGGGGGTAATATAAGAACTATGAGTACCTTGATAACTAAACTAATATAATATTTAGTGACACTATGATTCAATATCATATTACTAGCCACAATCTCTAAATAATATACCCCTTTCTCAATATATGATATATATTTGAATAAATTATTTGGAAGGATTGTTTGTGTGTTGATTCCAGCCCTCATGGGTTGCATAGTGAAACCTAGGTGAAGTCCATAAATTTATATTATGCATTACCCTACCAGATAATATTTTCAAATCAAATAAAATTTAATTTGTGGTGGTCCTCATCTGTTCTTGGCACCAAGATGAGTTTCTTTAATCATAGGTATGATCCAAATTTTCACAAACATAAATAAAAAAAATTTGAAACCAGGTAAATAAATATTCTTATATATATGTTAGATCTTTATGAGAGGCATCAAGACAAGTTACAGCATCCATAAACTCATTCTAGGGGAAAATTTTCCATTTATTTTCAATCCCTCTTGTTCGTGCTCCCCTAGCCAGCATAGTATAATTCATTCTTTTCCCACCTCTTATTTCTGAAAATGCGAATGGTTGATGTCAGCTTATTGGTTTTGGATAATTTCCACATGGGTAGTATAATGACTAATGATGTGATACATTGATAGTAAAAATTTAAAAACATTAAGATAATAAAAATGATAAATTCATAGAGTATCACATTACATACTTATATGCAGGGTCTATATAAGGGCCCTATCATATATCCATTTATCCATAACCAGATATGGGGATAAAATTCCCCATAGATTTATCCAAGATGTATTATATTGAAATACATATCATAAGGTCCATGTCTCATTTTGTTAAACTGTGTGACAATTTTTCTTTATCTAAGGATGTTAAATTGCATTGTAAATGCATCCTTGGTACATGATATTAAACTACATTGACCACTATCCATTATCAATCCTTATCAAAAGACTATAATATCCTCACTATGGTCAACCAGGGTTCAAGGTGCTTCCATAGTCTTACTAAGACCCTTAATCCATGAACTACACTTCCTGACTTTGTTAACATGGTTTTCCTCAAACAATCCATGACCCTTGGAAAGAATAATTTCTAGATTCAAGGGACCATTTTCTTGACAATAAATATATTCCCATATCAATTACATATAAGACCATGGCCTATCCACCAGATGTGTCTTCTCATTGAAATTGGTTCATCAAATCCTTGTGATCCCTGGAACCATGAAAATGGATTTTCCACCTCAAAGTGATTTACAATCAACTATTCCCTATTTTATCCTATAATTAATCTTGATATAAGATCCTTGATATATTATTTATGTTACCTCAATACCCTTTTAAAAAGTTTATTGGAATAATCTCAACCATGTAAAGCCTATGTAGGCAATTTTGTAACACTTCTCTGTTCCTACGTCCATGCATCATTAACACTAACAATGTGAACCTTGGTTAAAGGTATATGTCCTAAATCCCTATCTCCTAATGGTTCAAATTTCAAAACCTTAAGATGCTGGTGAAAGAGATATAAATATGTCAGAATCAGAACCCCTAGAGGGTGTTCTAGGAAAACCTCAATTCTCTACTTGTTAAACCCTTCATATTTAGAGTTTATAAAAATTTATTGTACAAATAAAAAGTCACAAAGCTTATTATTTCTATCCCATGACCCTTAAAAACCTAATCCATGGCCATTGGATCCTCCCAGTCTAGGAATAAGTTTGAGTAATTGCTTATCGCATATTGCCACCTTAGTAATGTTTTCAGCACATGGCTACACCGCTTTTTTGGATCCATATTCCTACATAGGTAGTCTTCTCACTATAACTGACATCATTGACTAGGTGTTTTAACCTCCACATAACATTCAAGACACTTGTAAAGTATCTTATATATCTTCAAGTTACCCTCTTCTATAATATGAATATATCCCCCTAACACATTCATATAATTCACCATCTTATCAACTATAGGCATATTATTTTTGTAAATGTCTTCTCTAATACTTGTGAGACCTAGAAACACTATATTAAAATTTTTCAAAAAAAATTTACATTCGATTATTCACAGAATATTTCCCCTATCTCATCATCCATGGTTCAAACTCATTGATAATTGATTTGAACAATCCATGATCCTACTATTTGAGTTCATTCTTCATCCTCAACATTATGTTTCCATATACAATACTAATTCCAAAAGAAAATACATGGTACCTATGTTTTGAATATTTTAGTGGTCCCAATCATGTGATCTTAAACTACATGATATATAATTCTATGCTTCACTACTATAAAATGAATTCCATTATGCTTGAGGCTTTTTATACTAGAAACAATCCTTAATTAATGTTGTGTTCCACTTGGACCTTATCGTACAAAAAAATTAGAGTTTGTTATAAACATTATGGGATATCATTTTATCTATTCCCAACTTCATTAATATTTTTTTTGAATATCTAATAAACATCCATGTACCCTTGAAGTGAACATGTCTAGCTTCAAGGGATCCTAAAATTTATTATTCACTTAAGCCTCTGACACTTGTATATAAGGCCCAAAAAATTCATCCAGTGGTGAATTTTCCTTGTAAAATATTCCTTTATTCCATATGTGCCTTGGAAGTATTGTAGTAGAACTCATCACCTCGAATTGATCCATGTGTATCCATAGTTTTTTCCCCATCCCACTAACCTCTATCAATATTCCATGGACACATATTACTAATTAGAGAATAAATTTATCCATGTAGGATAAATATCTCTAATTCCATGTAAACACATACCATACCCATATTTGAATAAAGGATGTAGGGTTCCAAAACCCTTCATGAATAGACATATATGATATAGTGTGATATAAACATTCTTGAGTATAAATCCTCCAAAAAACATTTCATGTTCTATGAACCTGAATTCCCTATAAGTTGTCTCATGTACCTAAGAAAGAAGCATGCCCATTTTCATGGGACCTTACACATAACTATGCAGATGAGACACCATAACTTACATAAGATCCACTAGACTATCAACTAAATGTGCATTTCCTTAAAAAGGACCTTTGACCCGTATTATATCTTACAATATCATAGTATAACTCATTACCCCAATTTGATTTTTTATCATCTACAACATGTCTCCCAAATATCATCACCCTATCTCAGGACCAGTAAGATATGATTTCTAATATTCAAGTTGTGATATTTTTCCTAAAACATGTTTTCTAAGATATACAACCTTAAACTATGGAAACATGAGGTCTGAGATATATGACCTTAAAATAAATAAAATTTGGTTCCATGATATATAACATTAAACAACAACAATATATATTATAAGATATATTAAATAAAAATTTTATAATAGGTCATCCAAGTTATATGGCCTTAAACATTAAAATTCATTGGTCAATGTTGTAAAACCCTAAAAATTAGTTATATGGGTCCAACATGCATGACCATAATCTACTAATGGGAAGAGACACACTAATCAATAGTTTGGAAACCTGCAAAGGGTGGTCTAGGAAAAAAATTATAGCCTACCTTCATAGGAATAAAAAATTGTGTTATCAAGAAAAATTTGTGAATCATAAAATAATACATAAAATTTATTAGGATGAAAAACTAAAAAGTGTTGCCTATTAAAAAGTGGATTCAGTATTCACTAGTAAATCCATATAGTTAGATTATTAAAATGTAATGGGAACTAAAAAAATATATGTAATTTTTATGGGGCCCATAATATGTCATTTGAAAAATTCATGTTAAGATCGATAGGCTCCAATACTAAGAAAATGTTATAGAACTCTCTCTTTCTCTATCATTCTCTCTACGACACATCCACCCAAGCCAACTATTTACACTATGAAATATTTAATGTTATATCCATAATAAATCAATTATAATTCTTATATCATAGTTCATACTTGATATATTTTTTTAGGAATCTATTCTGACCGGAACTTTTGAGTTTGGATTTTTTTCTCTTAGGATTATGAAAAATATTGATGGGTTTAATGATTTATAAGATACCGAGTCATCAAGATATTGATAGAAGAAATAAATTAATTCTTGGATCTTAGGGATATGTAGAGATTCCATTCATTTACGAGTATAAAAGGATTGAAAAATATTGAAAACATGGAGTCTCTACAAAAAGTAAACACTGGCTCCTAAAAGTAAAAGCCTATTATGACACCTTCTCAAAAGATAACTTGAGCTTCAACAACCTTTTATCCAAGGAAGCTATGGATTGAAATAGTTGATCTAGTGATTCAATCTACTCCTATAAATACCATTTTAATGCATCCACCATGGAATCCATGTTAATCCTTGGATTCATAACCTCATAAATGGTTCCTTGTTACTCTTACACAATCTTCTAGATAAGTTATATAATATGCTTCATATAAGAAAAATATTAATAGATCATGAAAATAACATCTTTTATGATATTTACTAGATATTCATGGGTCACTATTTTTATTTAATGATGGGATTCTTCATTTAGTGACTTATTTCAACATATCCTTGCTCAATATGTGTCCATTGGTGTTGATATTCTTATCTCAAGATAAATCTTCTTCCTTATCACAGAAACCAACTCATTAACTCAAAGATGAAGACCTAGATTACTTAACCCTCTATAACTAAGGATAGAAAACATGTATTGTTGTTGGCCCAACTGATCCTCCTACTACGTGAAGGGGACCTCCATGATCAATCTCAAAATATCCATTACACCTACTATCATAGCTGCATATGAAACACTATGTGACCTAAGCCTTATATCAGGGATAGTTCAAGACTATAAATATACTTCAGGACTATGTAACCAAAGTTAGAGGAAAATTCCCACATACCTTGGGATGAATAGAGAGGTACATGATTGTTATTTTCTACTTCTGGTGGCTTTGTTTCTGAAATAGTGGAATTAAGGACCTCAGAGCCATGAGTCATAGTAGATGCTGCTTCGTTCACCTCTAACATGATTAATGTAGATATGGTGACACTTTCATGGGTTACGTGACTTTGGAGCTCAAATGATTCATTCCAAAAAAAATTGTATTATTACCACCTTTAAGGGATATAGTCATAAATTTATATTAGATAACATGTCATAAATATGATGATGTATTCAATTTCTAAAGAAGTTCTTAACTTTTCCTAGTGATGCTTCCATTATGACCAAGTTATGAGAGGAAAAGCTTTATGTTTCATCAACTTCATAGATTGCACTTTTTCATGCTAATTGTAAGGGTATGTTCATTAGTTCATTAATAGTATACACTTGGTCTGGCCATTCTTTGTCCCTAGGCACTTCCACCTCTCTATGAATTTCATCAGATACCAGAGGTCCTATTAGAGGGATGTAATGTTTTTCTTCCACACCAGTTGTAGATATCTCCACCATTTAAAAGACATGATGATGACCTACATAGTAAAAAATTTCATGAAAATGTATTATAAAAATCCAAAAAATGGAAAATTTTATACAATATATACCTCTTACTTGTTCATTCTAGGTGATGATGTTTTCATAACTTGGCATGCTTCCTCTTTTCTCTTCTATGGATGGGATTTTAAAAGGGAAAAATATTTGATGCCCCATATCATAATGGGCATACAATGGAGGTGTTGGTGGTGGTATTGATAGAGTAATGGGAAATTTTGATTCAATATTAGAAACCACTACATTTATAAATTCCATCAGGCATGGGAACTGCTCATAGTTTTCCAGAAAATCACCATCAAATTCATCCTCAACCACCACAACCCTAGGAGAATGTGATGGGGATGTTAGAAGTGACTGAATTACTATAGATTCCTTCAATATCCAATGGAAAATAGAAACATCAAAACAATGTTTAGTATTTTCCAATCACATGATGATAATGATAAAGATAGTTTTATATCATCACTAGAGTCATATTGTTTTCCCTTATCTTTAGTAATCAATACTTTTCTGGGAATCATTAGTCGCTACACCCAGTAAGATTAATAGATTTTAGCCTTAAAAAAATAAATCACTACATGGAGGCCTTAGAGGAATGAGGTAACAATGGTGGGATGTTATGAAAAGTAAATTCACCTAGGAGGTAACATTTCCAAATCCCTTCATCTTTAACACTTTGTGGGATAACACCTTCCAGACCTTAGCTGGATATTTCTCTTTTCCACAATAAAATAATTGATAGCATGAAGCGGGTAATAAAATTACAGTCATAATGGTTTCATAACTAGCTGGGGCATTTCATAGAGATACTTATCTTGTCATTATCATGTATGTTGGTTTCTTTCCCAATGATGTAGCTAACTACAAATGCCTCACCAACTTCTATGGATTCTTTAAATCCACCTATATATTGGAAGATTGTTTTACTAGTCCTATGATTTGTTTCAACCACTGAGGCCTCTGTAATTCCACCCTCATCCATTATTGGAAACTCTATAAACTTAATCACGCATATTACTGGTTTCCCATTCAAATAAGATCAAATCTAGGAATCAGAAAAGGGTTTGGAAAGACCAATATTCATATAAATTGAAGAGAAGGGCACCTGGACATGAGTATCTAGCAAAATGAATATTATCTAGAATTGGAAATCCACCACATGATTACTTTCTAATTGGATGTTGTGAGGGGTTAGGTATTTTGTTTGGGAACTCCAAAACTACCGCCAGAATTGGTAGGGTGTATACCCCTCACAAAAGATCAGGTCATTAATTTGATTGACGTATATGGCCTTGAAAATTTCTAACAGATATGCCCAATCCATAGGATCACCCTTTCTATTTCTATTGATAGTACCATTTTTCACCATGTAAGAAATATAGTTGAAATGATCATATTGATTTAGGCTATTCCCTATTTCCCAATTCTTCTATGTGGTGGTTCTGACCTCATTGACAAATTGAAAAAATGGTCCGGGTCTAGTGATCATAATGTTTTTAGTACTAAAAACTCATATATATCAATTTAATCCCTCAAAATAACTTCATAACACCTTTAAGAAGCCTAATATACTATACAGGGCCTTTCCCCTATAGATGTGGCCTAGCGTGTGATATTTTTTGGAAATTATAGGTAGATCCATACTGATATTTCAACCCATATCATTTTCTCCACCACCATGAAGGTAGTGACTATATGTTCACTCTTTTCCTCAATTAAAATAAAGTATTTTCTCATGAAAATTTACATAAATACATCCAATTGAATTAGACAGTCAGCATAAAAATGACATTCCTCCCCAAGTCATTGAATATTCCCTCCTCAATTATTGTCCAATAAGAACCCTCAACCACATTATAATATCCTGATCGGTAGGGCATGATATTCTTGGTTTGGGCTCATGGAGAGTCTTTTTTATTAAAATATCTACCACTTTATTTTATGGAATTTCCACCCCTAGATATGATTCATCCCAAATGGCCTTCTTATTCTGGCTATTCAACTAGTTTTTAATAGGAGGGGTCCATTATACATTATCCTAAGTAGACTAGTATGATAAATTAATCATTAATTTCTTTTGGTAAACCACATATTTTCTCAACATTGTTGATATCTATTTCAAAATCACTATACATAATTTGAAATTTATTCATTTTCAGACTCATTCAATAAACCGAGCCTCCCCGAAGACATTTGTTACAGTATGAGAGGGTTTGAGAAACCTCAATATCTTTATAAAGGCTTATTTTCTATAAAAAAAATGATAACTATATTGTGGTATGATTCACCTAAAAGGGTCATCACTAGTCCATTCTGAATCTCCATCCTAATCGATTATCGTAGTTGGTGAACCACATAAACATCTAATAGTATAATGATATTTTCATTATCAATTGACAAATTTGTATGTTTGTATTAGACTCACATTGAACCCCTTCAAAATCATACAAAAAATTCATCATAAAATATACCTTGGATAATTAATCATTTGAGATGAACTAACCATCATATGATACATTCTCCCTGAACTTATAACAAGGTTTTAGAATCCATTAGTGATGAGTGATCCATGAATGAGGTTCCATAATCAGGGAATTAATTTTGATTCCAAATCCATACATGGGATACCAATTTGAATATGAGTACTCTAGAAAGTTGGTCCCCATCAATATTGTATGACACATATAAGTAAATTGAATGATGATTCGATGGTCGACATCTACACTACTGACCATAGAGTTCTAGAAATATAAAATTTCTAAAACATCATACATAAAGATATATTCATTGTAAGGGAAGGTAAATCCAATTTAAGTATAAAATATTTGTGTGTATATTTTAAAAGGGGATGTAATCATATCAATACATGACTTGGGGAATGTCACGTAGGGAACTTGACTTGTAAAGACTTATGTGAATCATATAACCATATTAGGGTAACTGAAAACCCATGATTACAAAGAGATCTCACAAATAACATGACTCATAAAATATGTTTTATCCACTATCTAAATTAGTTACTGTTGATTAGTTATCATCTTGGTTTATGTGATGCATTTTACACACATGGTGGGATCACGTGATGTGAGAAGGTGACATAGTTCTGTAAAGGGATATTGTGAAGTAGTTATGTGAAGTTAAATATTTCATGATTTATAGAATATTTTATCATGAGTGAAAAGTCACATACAAATTCCCTCATATTTATAGGGTATTTTCACAGAATACTACGGGTAACATGGAATACCAATAGTCACCTGGAAGACCAAAAGACCTGAATCCCAAGGGACTATGGTTGAAATTTTCTTCCACATAAAAAATTACTTCCTCCTTATTTTAGAATTGTCATCTAAGTGTGGAGGTAATTATTTGATTTCCAATAGATGAATTTTGGAAAAATTGGATTTCGAAAAAGACACAAAACATGAGTTCCTTTTTAGGAATAAGGGAAAAGAAGAGAAAGAATGACTACTTGATGGTCATGTGATTAGGTAACATAGTCACATAACCCGTCAATTGACACATGATATCATTACTCCAAAAACATCATACAAAAAATTGAATAAAATTGAATATCCTATTCATTAAGTGGTTCACACAAGATCATGTG
The DNA here is from genome assembly GCA_963277665.1 of Viscum album. Lineage (NCBI taxonomy): Eukaryota > Viridiplantae > Streptophyta > Magnoliopsida > Santalales > Viscaceae > Viscum > Viscum album. The sequence continues at coordinate 356,365,257 of OY728150.1, forward strand.
ACCCATGCATTCCCATGTGATGTCCCAGAGACATGTCATCACAAAAACCAAAGGCTTCCGGAGACCGATATTGTTTGTAATGTTACCTTCATGTGTATTTTTTTTAATGTTAAACCCATAGATTAATTAGGTCACAAAAATACAAACCCATCATTCTACTCAACTATGAAAAATTTCATGAGATGGGGGGATCATGTGTTTATTTTTATTCTTGTAACACCCTCAGCGTCATGTGATGATATCATGATAATTAGACCATGTGAACTACTCCTAACTAAGGCATTACATGACTAATGATTATTATATACATTGTTTTCCATACGATTCAAGGGGATAATTCACAAATTATGGGAAACTTTTTCATGTTTGGTGCACAAAACTCTATCGATTAATTCTAACTGTCCATTCATTGGTTTAAGACTATGTTTTTGTCTTATCACTCATAAAAAGGAGTATATATTTAGTAGGGAGACTCTTGTAACCCTATATCCCTCAAAACCCTTTGTAACTAAATAAAGAAATAATACATTCTGAGGGAGAAGAAATTAACTTTTTGAGATAAGGAATCATGTGATATGAAAGCCTACCACATAATAAAACTTATCATGTATCTTATTATAAATTAAAGAAGAAGGGGTGATATTTTCATTATAGTTGGTCACATAATGACAAAAGATTTCATGATTTCATGAAATATTCTTGGCCATGTGAAATCTGGATGATCATATAATAATGAGATAGCCTCTTCTCTGTATGAACATACCATGAGATAACCTAATACCATATTTTTTTGTGCTCCCACTACCATCAATACATGCACAATCACATTGATCTATAGCCTTCATGAAGAGAGAATGAACTTTACTTCTTCACACATAGTGTATAACCCCCCGAAATTCATGATATTGCCTAACCTTCAGGGGTTCCTCTCAAACTCACTTATGTCCATCTCCCATATGCATATACCCCTTAATATACACGAACAATCCCTAACTCATGGGGCTATTACCCTTATGAGCTCAGTCTTGTCCTCCCCTACCCATTAGTGGTCAGAAGACCATATGAACAATAAGGAATCTGATCCTCATTATATATAGAATATTTTGGACACAATCATAAGGATTTAACCCTCACATTCAATTAAAATTTTCATAATCAGTCTTTCTATGAGGGTATATTCATCGTAAATACCATGATTCCCCACATAGCTTCCACATTTGCAATATTTTGGCTGAATACTATGTCTTTGCACATGGATCCAAATCTCCCTTGTGGTTTGTATTAATATTACCTTAGGTCATCCTCAATGTGTAATCCTCACTCACATATGCATTATGTCAGATCTCCCAATACATCTGGTTTCCCACACCGAAAATTAATCACATTGGCATAAAGAATTTAAATGATAGTGTTGTAAGTATAAATAAAATCCCCCATTATTAGAATCATTCTTTTTCTTATGCCCTGCACATATATTTCTTTTCTTCAAAGAAACATATTCCTGATGAATCATATCAAGGAAACCTTGTACTTATATATCCTACTCAAATGACTATTGTCTCACCTTTTAGGACACACATTCTCATAATATATAAACTATGAGGTCTCTAATTCCAATAATAATTATTATATGTAAGAGTACATTATATAAATCAAGATCCATACCATAATTCCCTCATATATATCAATCATTGCATGTGGTTATATTCCCTATGATGACTTTAATACCCTCTGATACATTTCACATTACATTACTCCTTGTGAGTTCTCATGTTGTCTCATGTGGATTCATATCATTCATGATACTCGTCATCATACTTATCTAAGGGTAGCCTTGGTGTGAGATCTCTATACCAAAATACCCCCAATATGGGAATCCTCATTATGTAAATTCCCCGATAATATCTTCCTTAGATTAAATGGGTTATATTCTACGTAAAGTATTCTTGGGCTACTCCAGCAAAGAAACCCCATGCATATTCAATATAGATCTCACATGTAATGTGTTTGGTCTTCTGTTGTACCTCTTTTCAGACATTGAGTATGAATTATGTGGTTCTATAGAACTAAAATGATCATTCCATTAACATCGTAAAAATTCCTCTAACATTAGAATCTTCCTTAGGTGTAAGACCTATAATATTCCTAATCTCATTCAAATTGGATATATTCCCAATAAAATAGTATAACTACAAGGAATTTGATTTATACCCTCACTAAATATATAGGAAACATCTTAGAGGATCAAGTATCGATAGCTGATATGTAAATTTCTCAATATAAATCCTTGCCACGTGTTGTTAAACTACATGATATGATCCAATTATTTTAAATTGAACTATGTCATGTGAACTACATGAACATTGATTCTCAACTCAAATGGATACATAGGATTCATCCTTGAGGTTCAAACCCAATATTATCAATCCTTAATCATTATTTTCCTTATTAAATATCCCTCATGAGATTAATCATTTATATCCATCACTTGGCCATAATCCTATGAGTATGGACATCTTATCCATCAGGTCCATATTCCCCATGACCATTATCAATTATGGACAAGTGCCTATAGGTCATTTTTTATTGGTCTATATTACTGTTAAAATAATTCCTCAAATGAAATGGTAATATTCATTATAGTTCCATGTATGTTATAATAATTGGGCCACATATCTGTTGTGGATCACCTTTGTGAGATTATACTCCTTGTGACATTAATTCATCCTCGTTGGGCTATATCCCCCTCAAGGTCTTCCAGAAAGGGTCTCTCATGTGTAAGTCCCACACTAACCTTTAAAAAGATCCTTTCACATATACATTATCTCAAATATAATAATAATATAATAATACATAATATGTTGTAGAACCTTTGATACATACATATAGAATAACTGAAAAAATTCAATTATATGTATAGGCACTCACATCAGTGGTCAATAACTTTCCTTAAAATGTTAGGTAAACTTTTTATTTATCAAGATCAGACATTGATTCATGAACTTATATTAAATATATAAGAGAGTCCCTAATTATGCAATAAATCCCCCTAATGGGGTGTTATAAAACAAACATACCTTACTATAGACCAATGTGTTTTCCTATGTTTCATTGGAACAAAACCCCCAAAATCACCTTAATTTGGAAATTATACTTTTATCACATTATTAAAGTGGGAACCATAGTGTGTTTCTTATTCCAGGAATAATCCAAGTGGAAAACCATCCAAATTGGAAATGTTGATCCTGTCCTGAAAATGTTTACAATTACACTAAGCCTCCAACAATCAATTATCATAAAAATATATTGAAACACATTTTGGGTAAAAAAGGTACCCCAATGTGAAACTATTTTAAAAAAATGTGATTGGCTTACTATAGGATTCATGAATTTTCTTTCCATACCCAGAAGAACAACATTTTAGTTGAAATTGTTTTCACCCAATGTGAAAAGATATAATAAAAAAATTAACTAAGATACTATAATCATCAATCATTTTGCTACCCAAATCGAGATAAACCTTGTTTCTTGTGTAAATAATAATGGTGAAACTGATATGAAAATATATGATAAAAATGTAATTGAGTTACACTAGGAATCATGCATTTTTTTCACAAATAATTATTCTAGTCAAAACAAAATATGGTAAACCTGAAATACAACTATATAATAAAAATATATTATAGTTACAATTGGCATTAGAAGTTTTTTTCATATACCCATAAAAACTATGTTTTTGGTTTACACATGATGGAAACCTTATAGAAATGATATATATTTTGATATTGTTATGGTATAAAGAGTTGGTTATACTCCTAGAAGCTGGTCATGGATTTCATATTTGGTTAAGATGATGGGATCTCGTGTTGATGATTTATAAATATACATATATGTATGGGTGTGTATGTATGTATGTATGCATGTATGCATGCATGCATGTATGCATGTATGTATGTATGCATGTATGTATGTATGTATGTATGTATGAATGAATGAATGTATGTATGTATGTATATATGCATGCATGTTTGTATGTATGCATGTATGTATGTATTCATGTATGCATGTATGTATATATGTATGTATATATGTATGTATGTATGTATGTATGGATGTACGTATCTATGTATGTATCTATGTATGTATGTATGTGTGTATCTCTGTATGTATGTATGTATATATGCATGCATGCATGTTTGTATGTATGTATGTATGTATGTTTGTATGTATGTATGTATGTATGTATGTATGTATGCATGTATGTATGTATGCATGTATGTATGTATGTATGTATGTATCTTCATTCTTGGTATGGTACACACCTTTGGGTTGAACTTGATTTGTAATGTAACCGCTCATGGGGTAGTTAGTGATACAAAATAAAACTTCGATTGTAGAGAGGTCTATGATACTAAAGAAAAATACCCTTATAAGAAGGTCAGAGATAGTAAATAATAATTCCATATTAGGTAGCTCTACTATACTTTTGGTGGGCCACCCATGGATTTCAATTTGAATTCATATTGGTTCTGGGTGGAGCATGGGTCTTATCACATTTATGAAACTGGGGCCTCTTGGGTCTTTGGGGGGAACAATCAAGTATTAATCACTGTTGGGACTTAGATGTTGGGATCATTTATAAAATGTGATTGAGGATTCCCTACATTACGATAAAATGATAGAGAATTCCATAGGTTGTTATGCCAGATGTTGAGTTGAGTTTATCCCCTGGTTATTATCATTGTTTACAAGGGTAAATGTACCTTGGGTCATTATTATAGTTGTCAAGTACATCATTATGTTATCATAGAAACTCTAAAATGGGCAGAATCATGTATGGCTGATTAGGTTCATAGGCCTAAGGATCAATGGGGTTTATTTTTTTGTTTTTTTATTTCCAATAGTTTTATTATTATTATTATTTAGAGAATTTTAGATACACATATAAATGAATTTGTATTATTTATGGGACTGAATTTTTGGTTCCCAACTATGTTTTTTACTCACATCAAACTCAGCCTTCCATTACACTTGGGTAACTGAGCAGACTCTCACATGGATGCAAGTATTAGTTTGGTAGGAGTCTGATTTTTACATGGTTGAGAAAGATATATTGGATGCATGCACTATATATTTTTATAATGGATGGATCATATATGCAGTGTATCCTTTATATTTTAATATTTTTTCATTCCATATATGTGATCATCCAAGTGGTCCATTGAGTCTGTATGATTTTATGTTTGTTTCTGAATTCATATTATTATTGTTGGGTGTTTTATTTTTCTTACAGACTATTGATTTTCATTTTTTATTGCGTTTGGTTATTTATTTTATGATTGTGCACTCTAATAAATTTTATATAATCTCTTCACAATACCACCTATACCCCTACTACTAGTTGATATCCTCTATCATATTGGGTCGCTGGTCTAGTTACTAATCATAGTGAACTAAATTAGGATGTTACAAAGTGGAATGACATCAATTTCATTTTTCATATAATTTTTTATATGGTATTAAGAATACATATGAATGTTTTATATCCTCTGATTGATATTCAGCTGGTATATCATGAACACCTATTCTAGTATGTGGTTTAGGTTACCACAGATTGGATTTATGTTCTGTATTTTGGATGTTCTAGTTGACTAATTTCATCTCGTGTAGAACACATGATGTTTGGATTTATGATTTTAAATTATTAGAAATTTGGATATTTTACCTATTGTAAATAGGATCATCATGAATCGTGATAAGACTTGTAGTATCCTCAAGACACGTATTTCAGCATATCTGTTTTTTTATCATTAATGAAAGAGGTCTGTCTATTTAAAGTTTCAAGAATAAATCATATGGAAATTCTTATATAGTTTCATGGTGTCATTCCAATCAGCTAAAATTTAATTTATTTTTATTCTTCTAATGATTTTTCATATGATTTTTTTTCAGATTATTATTAATGATGATGTTGTTCCATGTGCATATAAGGTGTAGTAACCTTAGTTGGTCAAGGCCATAACATGATTTCATAGTTTTAGAACCCATGTGGGTTGTAAATGTTTTCAAAAAGATCAGTAATTTGATGTTGTATTAACAAATTATATGTTATTTCACCATAGATATTGGAATGATACTCTATCTAATTGAACTACATGATTATGGATCCTTGATACAGATAATCTAAGATGATGTTGTTGATAATGGAAGAAATGAGTGTTGATTTTTTTGTCTTCAGGGAAGAAGTACCATAAGTGGATTCTTGGTGAGAATCAGTTCCTAGTAGGATGATGATTTTCTATAGGATACATGATTTGTTATATGAAACCCTTTTGTGGTTAGTATGGTACATAAGTTTCCATGTGATTCTTGATAAATGGTCATGGATGTTTCCCCTGAGTTTTGAGTTATAAGAGGTATGTCCACTAAGTTAGAAGGGAGAGCCTAGTGATTTTATAGATACAGATCATGATGTTAGTGAGGGGGTGATAATGATGAGATAATGTATGACGTAAGATAGATAGCTGAGTATGGGATTAGCCCAAGTATTTTTTTTCTTTAGAGATGGGATTTTTAAGTTTGTGCTTTGGGTATGAAATTAGTGTATGTGGGGGGTGAAAACTAATATGCTACAGGCATGGTTATGCCTTAGTTTATCATGGTAAAATAACCATGAGTGTCATAGATATGGTTTTATATTTGTATCAAAGGTAAATATCATTTGGATTCCAAAACATGTTGGTTTAGGGTTCACATGAGCGATATGGTACAAGAATGGGTAGATGCTTTGAGTTTTATTATGGTTTGAGGTGAATTCTTAGTTTATGTTGAATAATAAACATGTGAGGCTATATATTTTCAATAGTAACCCTAATGTTATTTTTGGATTGATGATACATACATGAAAGTGTAGCATGACCAACCCTATTCGATGATGTGTGAATCATAGGATCGTGTGATAAGACTTTTCGATCAGGTGGAACAAGATAATATGCCTATTTTTAAAGTGAGAATGAGTATATATGTGTTATTTTGAATGGGTCATGTTTAATTTTAAAATAGTGATGGTCATGGGTGGGATGAATCATGATGGGTTTTTATAAATTACTAATAAGCCTAATAGCCTGAGACTTAGATGCGTATAGCTCTAAATGAGTGCTGGTCATTTAATTCTGATCAAACTTGATGATGTTCATATGTGTAGTTGTCTAAGGGTTTGACTCAAACTATTTATTTGATTTTGGATAATGCCAAATGATATTATTTCATGATCCAAGAATGGTTAAAATTTGACATTTCATGTTGATGCTTGATTACAAGTGGGACCAACTACATCTAGTCATCACATTTGATAATGGAAGGATCATATGCTATGGTGATTGGGAATTTAATCGGGATATGTGAAGAAAAGTTCACACCTATGGCAGGTAGTGGGATGTAGGTTTTTCAATTATGAACCTCATGTGGGAGGGATCGTGGATGTGTGAAACATGTTATTAGATAGTAATTTTGGCAATGGGATTTCATTCAGTAAATTAGTATGGTTTAATCTGGATTCCTCAATGAATTTCAAATGTGACCTTGGGTATGATGTTGGATAAATTATGAGTATCTTCTTTGGTCTCAATATTAATTGAGGTGATCCAAGAATGAATGGACTAAGGGTGTGTATGTGTTTTTGGTTCCATTATAATTTTTTAGACTAGTTCGGATTTTTTAAAAGGAAAACACATTATTTTATTACGTAATATAAAAATGGTCCAAGGTACGTGAGAATTGTAACAATAATTCTACCCTGATGTTCAGTACTGACCTCCATGATCATATGTGAATAATTACATGTTTCTTCAGATAGTTGAAGCTTCAAGCCAAAAATTTTTTTCTTGTATTTTCTAATAAATCACTTTATGGAAGAGTGAGGACCTAACAAAAATAACTTTGAGGATAAGTGAGAACCAAAACAAGAAGAACCACAATCAAATAAATGTGTCCATGGGGATCTACCATTGATGACACAAGACAGAACCAGACCAAAACACCAAAACAAAAGTGGAGGATGACCGATGGAAAGAGCTTCATTGAACCACTGCAAAGACACCACTACACCAAAAGAGAACCCCCAAAACATCCTCCTTCAACGAAGCCACCAACATAATCTAAAACATCATGGAATCCATCACACCCAACCAAGTTGGGGTCTTGTGTGAAAGAGAACAAATAAATGGAAGAGGGAGTTGAGGCTTTAAAATCTGTTTTTTAGGGCATTCATTAGTGGAGGAATCCATGATATTTTGTGGTACGATGTATTTAAGGGGTTTTATAGAACATGTCACATATTAATATATGGTCTGGGTTAGAAAACACACTGAGTATGCGATGTGGATTTATTAAGTGTTTTCCCAAGATTGGTTGGGAGTTTCAAGAAAACCATGCATTATCAGATCTTACAAATAAACTATGAAAACTCATCCATATAATTTTGGATATTGGGAAACAAATTATTAATGTCATTTTACTATTTTTTCATGCTTTATTGGATGTGGTGATTTTTAAATCACTATATATATATATATATTATTAGAACATGAAAGTGATGTATGGACTAGCAATTTCATCAGTGGGAGGAACTATAGATTAGAATTGGATTTTACAAGACAAGCCTTATGGTGGGGATCACCATGATCTTAATTTTTATATAGTTATTTAAATATAGGAAAAAATATGATAGATAGGCATGGGAGAACATTGTATTAGTGTTTTTGTAATAAATCTGAGTGATGGTTATGTTTTATTGGATTGAGAACCGTAATTTTGGAAAAGAAAATTGAATGTGTGTTTGATGTTCGATGATAGAATGTGGTGGATTGAAAGTAAATTTACGATTTTATTAGATCAAGATGTAATAGTGAATGAACACTAAGGAATCTTGAGGACCATAAGTAGTTTTCTTGGTATGTTTTTGAATTTTTTTCCCATATGGGTTAAAATTTCTAGAAGGAATATAAATTTTTTATTAGTTAATGGTAAAGATTTTAAACCAGTGTTCCATATAGTTTTTTTAAGGTTAGATACCCTTAAAAGAGAATTTTAGAAAAGAAATAGATCTCATATGATAGGTTATGGGTTTAAAGAATATTGAGAGAAGTTCGGGGTGGTCGAGGATGAAACATATAATCACCAACCATATGATAGAGGCCACATGCTAGGTTGTGGCCATAGAAGTATCCCATCATCCCTTATGAGACTTTCGGCCCACATGTGGTGCCACTGGATATATTTTCAACAAGAGAAAAACAATCATTTGACTACCCCATCTCATAATTTTTACTTGACATGTGTCATGTGGAAGGTTTTTTGGACAAGCCCACACAAACTTTTTGTGCTACCCCCTCCCACTTTCATGTTTGATAAGTTTTGATGTATATTCACATTTAATCCAACGTATAAGTATGTTATTTATAAAATAATCATATTTTTATTTACCAATATTTTCTTTCTATTTTTGGAAATGTATTTTTTGTCGATTCCACTGATGCATGTTTGAGTCAGTGGAGTAAGGATGGGATTTCACTCAACCTTTGAGAGGGAATCCCATAATGATTTCCATCTTTTTTTATTTTTTAATTTAAAAAAGGTAAATCATGCCATGGATTTTTATATGGTTTGAACTTAAATTAAATTGTATTAATGGTTTTAATAGAATTGTATGTTATATATTTTTCCTGACATTGTACGAGGATTGTGTCGTAGACCATACACATGCTTTTGGATTTGGTTTTAGTGTGATGGTGGTGTCTAGTGAGTTTTTATCGATTATTACTCTTTCAAATTAATTGTTCAATTAATTATAAATGTTATATTTAAGTATTTAGGATCATATCGAATGATTTAAAAACTCAAGTGACATTTCAATGGCTGGTGGAAGATCTACGATCTTGGGAGATGCTTGGACGCGTATGGGTACTGTGTTTTTAGGATAATAATATTAGGGGTAAAGTTTCATGAATGATTTAGGTGGACCTTTGTAAATTCTATATAGTTTAAACATTAATTTCTGGCATTTTTTCCATATTATCTCCACCTTAGGTGATCAACCTTAAAGTTAATTAAGTTAATAAATTTATAAATTGAATTGTTTCATTAGATAATTAATTAAAATGTTGAACTAATTTACTTAATATGACATCATATTGAATACATGGGTTTATGGGGAAAATTTGGACCCCATGACACCAGATCAATACCACAATCATTATTGTGAATGGTTTTCAGTAATTAAATAATATCTTTGGACCTTTTGAATGTTTGACCCCATGAGTGGTGCGACCGGGCTTAGTTTGGTGTAGTATCCCTTATGTAGGATCCATTAGCCACCTATAGGTATATTTGTTCCACGAATTGAGTAAATTTACAAGGATGTATATGTGAGTAACCTTGACATACATTAGTGTAGTTGGCCATTTACTAATGTAGGGTGAGTGTATCGCCATGGTATGACCAAAGTAAATAAGATGTGACATAATCTATCTCTAATTCATTTTCTTATAGGGTTTTACCTATTTTACTTGTGATAAAATAATGAGATTAAAATTGGGTTAGGTAATTCTCTACCCTAGAGTGATGATTTTTATCCAAATGTATGATTTTTATTAATATAGGACCTAATCATGGTTTTTTTTATGATTTAACTGAAGGTACAAAAGTATGGTTCCCATATTGTGTACTGACTTGGAGAAACCCATGTGGATTTCTTATTTATTTCATGATTTAGGGGATCCTAGTGGGTTCCATGTCTATATAATACCCCATTGGATGGGTAGGTATTATAATGGAATGTATGATCATGGGTGTCACATTAGAACCCATATTTATTTTTTGAGAATATTATGGCTTTAACTAGATGAGTCATTCTCCTAGGAGTCAACTTTTATTTTTATGGTGGGTTCAGTATATGGTTGACTATATTTATTATATAGAAAAACACACACACACAAAGATATATATATATATATATATATATATATATTCATTCATGACGTGGTGTTCACCCTTGGGATAGTGTAGAGTTAAAATGTAAACATGCATAGAGAAATATGTGATACCAATGAAACATTCCCTTTTAGGGAGGTATATGATACAAAAGAAAACTCCCCTTATAGGGAGGTAATGGATTATAAAGAAAAATCCCTTAATAAGGGGGTTTGTGAAACTAATAGTAGGCATAACATGGATTTTGAACATGTTTTATTTTTGTTTTGAGTATAGGTTAGGTATTTCCATGTGTGAGATATCAGGGATTATGGGGTCTTGGGAGGGTGTGGTCGAGTCTCTCAGACAATTAGTGTGTAGTTTTTAGGAACCATTTTATACTAGGATGGAGAATTCTCAAATATGATAAATTGTGTTTTATCATTCCACGTATCATTATACTATATAAAAGGTTGAGTTTTCCCATAAATCTTTATCATTGTAAGTTGGTATTAAATAATATTGAGTCATTATTATGGATGGAATGGTTGTTGAGACACGCTCAATGACACTTTGGAAAATGGAGATGTTGGTATAACCGATCGAGGTCACAAACCTGAGGAATGAGGGTGGTTTATTATTTTGTTTCATTTATTTCTATTAGTTTATTTATTATTCAAAGCATATCAATTTTACAATTCAGTACTTCATAAGTTATATATGGGATCATATTGGTTGTTCTTGTTTGAGTTTTGTACTCACACCCATATCGAGCCAACATTTCACATTGGTACTTTAGAATTATCTGACATAGTTGCAGGAATAGGTTTGGAGGATTCCCAGACATTTCAGTACCAATAAGGATAGCTCAAGTAAGAGTATTGGATATTAGGATTAAGTATTTCGTTGATATGACAACCCTGTTTTTTATTACAACTTAAACATGCTTTATTACATAAAACTTCACTTGATACAACAAAGAAGATCGAGAGGTTTAGTGTATTTGGGGCTTAGGATCATTACATAAAAAATTTAAACTTGAAATACAACATCTTTATTGAAAACTTCCTTTACATGACCACTACATTCCTTCGTACTTAGCATTGCATGGGATAACCTGAGGACATGCATAAGAAAAGGGTGAGCTGCACAGCCCAGTAAGGGAGTACACATGGAATAACATGAGGAGTACAATACATTTTAGGCAATAGGCATATCAATAGAGCATAAAAGAAACATGAACATAAAGGCATGATAAAGCATGGTAATCATAACATGGAAATGTGGCAACAACACTTAACATTGAATTAGCATGAGCCAAGGCTCATTGCACATGGAGCATGAGTAAACCCTCATTGAACTTGAAGCACGAGTAAACCATCGTTTCACTTGAATTAGCATGAGTAAACACTCATTTCACATGACTTATCATGATACTATACTTTACCCAATGCATTGGAGCGCTATAAAGGGTGCACCCTTCTTAAACATTTCATTTCATGCATAAGTGTGCCACATGGATCATAAAACATGGATTCATAAAACATAATCATTTATTCCACGATAAAGGAATGTGGAATTCATACATTAAACTTTATAATCAATTAGTGAATGTGCATAAAGGTGAATACCCTTGATGGAGAAATGGGCATGGTATTCACTACACAATGATATTGACTTAGAAAATCGGTGTGATTTCGGCAGCGTAACAGCGTGACATAAGAATTCATAAAAATGGTTGATGAGAGAGAAAGGGGTTCCTAATAATATTTACATGTAATGGACAGTAAGTAGGTCATATAGATACATGTCCCAACAATTGAAAAGGAATTTAGATTCATGATACAAAAGTATTGCTTGAATATAGAAGGGGAGAAAAAGGTTCCTTTTGGAATTTCGGCATAGTAACGGGTGTACATGGGAGGCATTTAATGAGATAGAAAGGGGTATCCCATCATTAAAACAATAAGAGGGCAGTATGGGAGAGGTGAGAAACCATACCCCAACATTCATAATTGAAATTAAAAGGGCAATACAACTTAAAGAAAAATGACAAAAATGAGAAAGGAAGAAAAAACTCTTACTTGGAAGTGTGCTTCCAAAGGCTAGAGAGAGGATTGTGAGAAGCTTCTTGGGAGCTTGGGGCACCTTTAGAGGATTCTAGAGAGAGTAGGGAAGATGTTGGACAAACCTCAAGGGCTTTGAGTGAGGAGGAAGTGGGAGCTTGGGTGGGTTTATATAGGAAAGGTGAGAGAATTCTTTATTATTTAGGTTTGGGACCCCTTATATTAAAATAATACAAAACACAAACCATCACATGGTATTTGCCCATGGTTTCTGGAAAAGGAAATAGGAAAAAAATATTTTACAAGGCCAAGGTCCGAACTTATTAAAAAATTAGGGTTGCTTATGTGGAGGTGAGTCACACTCCCATGGAAATTAATTAAAAAAGGCAAAGTGTTGAATAAGTCTTGAGGGCTCCATTAATGCTTTCAAAAGTAAGTCAAACAAACCCAAAAACTCATTATTTTAATGATAAAACACATATTTTCCTAACATAAGGATTATGGTATTTTATTACATAACCATTGGGTCATTATGATGTCATAAAACACATTATATATTTAAATGGTATTTAATTTTTACCCAAAATTTTGTCTGTCTTAGAAAATTATAAAAATTTCCCTGTTGGATAATTTCAACGTTCTGATTCCAAAAATAATATTTATTTTATATAAATAATTTTATAAATATGTGAATTTTCACTTTTAAAATAAAAACCGACATTTATAAAAAATTCACGGGTTTTGATAGAAATGGCTTTCAAACCTTAATAAAAATTTTAATTGCATTCATAAAATTATAAGATCATTTATATTTAATAAAAATTAATTTGATATTAATAATAATATTTTATTAAAATATTATTTAATTCAAAAATCCATTAATTTAATAAAATATAATTCTTAATTAATAATAACTAAAAACACCATTTTTACTTTAAAAACTAATTACAATGTATCAAAAATGACTAGAAATTATATTCATTATTATATACAAAAATAATGTAAATGAACATGGTACTACTTATTTTTTACATAACCCCTTAAAATAGCCGCATAAGACCTAAGGGTAAGGTGTGCGATGGTGACAGACTCTTGGGGTGGCTCAGATAACATCGCTTGAGTTGTAATTTCAATCAACTTCCACATTTCCCGTAGACGATCACGTTCGAGCTTGACTTGATGAAGCTCAGCTTGGGCTTGGTCAAGGGCAAAGCCCAAAGACGCCACCTCTTTTCTGAGCTTCGACAAATGGGCTTCATAAGGGGCAATTCTACTGGATGAGGCCATCGCTTCCTTTGTCTGAGTAGAAATGGGTTCGTTAAAGACTTATATTTATACTACTCAGATGATCACTGATCAACGGCTATAAAAGTAACGGTCACAAATCTTAACGTAAAACTAAGAAGTTGACATATTATAAAAACATTTTTCATAAAGAAACATTTAACTGGATCAATAGGGATTTTACATTAATGAAACTTTGGGTCGTTACAGTTGAGTTGGTGTAGCACTATTAAATTTATTTATTTTCAACATTCTATATATACAATTGGGTCAGTAAGAGTTTGATTCGTATGAATGTATGTATCATTATACATTCATTTTATTATTTTTTGTTGTTTTATTTAACTTTCATACACTACTCATTTTTATATTATGTATGATACATAGTTATTTCTTTTATGATTACACACTTTGATATATGGGGTATAGTCTCATTATAATACCACCTTAGAAACCTGATGTTATTTAGAAACCAATTATGTTTGAGGAGGTGAGCATAAATTTTAATGATACCACAACAACTATTACAATTAAATGAGTTTTAGACTAGAATATTATAGAATCATATGAAACCAAATTCCTTATAAGTGAAAATATAGTGCAACATATAACCAATGCCTACTTTTTTTGAACGTTCCTAAGACTCTAGAAAATTGAAAATTAGAACTCAACGCCCCATTATCCATAAATATATACCGATGAGAGACCCTAATTATAATAAAATCCTAACCCTTTATATGTATGAAACATAATCATACAATAATATCTAGTTCACAACCAAGAAAATAATATTCTAGTTTAAAAATAACTAAATTTATTTTTAGCCATAATTTAACTCCATATGTGTATGGAATGATATTAGTAAGAAAAAATTAAATTATTTTCGTCTAAATAATCCATTCATTTATAATATGAACTTTTGAATTTGTGAATATTCAATATGTAAGGAATAACTAAATTAATGAACATTTCATAACCACTAAAATGGGATATACATTTTTGAAAATTTTAAAAATTAAATAAATATAATAATTTTATAATTATACATTCTATATAGATATTCCATAAATAAATAAATTTAAACTTTTCATAATTATTTCAATATGAACTCTTTCATATTTTCTATAAATGGTGTTCAATATAATCTCCACCATAATTAAAATATAGAAAATTTATAAAAATATAAACCATATTATATTCAACATGTGAATTTTATATCATTTTGTAAACATTTTAAATAATATAAATAATACGTATATCACTTTATGTAACACAAAATCCAATCGTGAAAACCCTTTTTGGGAATGGTTTAAATAAATTTCCAAACAATACCTATTAATATGAGAATTCTATGAAATAATTTAGTCACTTTAATATGAAACCTTATTTTACATTATATAATCACTTTATAAATTAATAAAACACAAAAATTCTATTAAAACCAGGATCATATATGCTAAATTAATTTTGGAATAATTTGTAATATTTGATTCTATTCATGATCGATTATGATTCTAAAAAAAAGTGAATGATGTAATGAGATCTTCAATTTAATGATTTTACATAGCATAATTTATGTCTACCATATCATAGTATTTTCATCTATTTATTTGTTCCAAGGAATCTCATTGAATACATTATAATAGTAATGGTTTCATAAATATTAATTATTTAATCATTATAAGTATTTAAAAAATATATTTAATATAAATAACATTACAATCAATTTGAAAAATTGGGATGCCTATGATAAAACATTTAACACTTTTTTGGATTCAAAAGCTATTATCAACATTGCTTTATCAATTATATAATGATATTAAAAAATTGATAACTTCCTATGAGTATTAATAATAGTGATTATACATTGCCATATAATCAATGTACTATCATACAAAAAACCATGAAATAGTGACCTTCACTATAATATACATAACATCAGCACAGACCATGACATGGTTAATGCCATCACATCATGGTTTTCTTTAATGCATATTTCAATCATATAACACTAGCATAGGGGATACTATTTTGTCAAAAAAGTGATTACCTAACTACTTGTTGTAGTATACCTCCTTCTTATTGATATTTTTTCTTTCATATTTTACTAATCCATTACATGAATTGGTTTCATATAAATTTCTAGTAATATGGATTTTCATTTGTGTAAATGTGATTATATTTTATAAGAAAGTAACATCAAACAATATTTGTACAATATTTAAAAATTAATATGTTTATAATATATTATTTTTCTGAAAATCTAATATAAAAAATTAAATTACTTGAAGCATGAATTCCTATAGGTATTTTATGAGATGAAAAGATATAAATGAGATTAATATTATAAATATTACACTACTTCGACCATTAAAAATAATAAGTGACCTATGTCTTCAAACATGAACAAATGACGCTACACTAATTATAAAAATGTGTAGGTTATGAAAATGTTGTCTTCTAAAATAATATATTTTAATTTTCATGTTGGGTATGAGATATTATAATATGAATAGATTCCACTATTCAATTTAAATCCTTATGTTAACATGGATGGCTGCCCCGAAAAGGATTAGATGTCCAAATGAATTAAGTTACATAATTCATATAATGAATTGGGGAATGAGTTATCTAACTAGATTTCCAAGTGTAATATGGGATATAAATAAGATTTATCTCTACCTAAATAGATTAATATTAACAAAAATTCCAAAGTAATTCAATATTTCATAAAATATAGATATTATCTTAGTATTATATATGATATTTTTGGTAATGATTTCTTTTGGGGATATATTCAATATAATTAATTATTGAATACTTATAAATTATGATTCTCATATATCAAAACCAATATGTGTTTTTTGAAATTTTTAAAAAATAAAGTAATTGAGATCTATCCTTAAAAAGGAAAATTATTATTGATTTTTTTTGAAAGATTCATATTCTATTCATAAGAGTTATTATCAAGGATAATAATAGAGAAAAATATTTTATATAAATCAATTAATTTTTTTTGGAAATCTATCCCTTGGATTTGAGGAGAAGAAATTCAAAAAATTAGTATTTTAAATAAAATAAAGGACTTATATGTTTGAAATGTAGAAAAGGGTTGTTATTTTAAAAATTTGAATTATGATATATATTATATATTATAATGGAATAAAAGAATCTTATTATTCTATCATAAATATTTATTTTATTTTTATTTCTATATTAACTAAAAATAATTTTTGGATCAAGAATAATTATTTTCTATATTCATGGAAGAAATATTTTATCCCTGGTGGGAAAATTGATAAATTCTAGAAAATTATAATTTTGAAAACATAATAAGTAATGCGAATATAAAATTAGTTGATTAAAAAATTACTTATTCTTTTATATAAACATGGAATATATCCAATTTTTGAATAATATATATTATTTTGTTTTTTGGAAATGAATCATTCAATATTATTAAATAACTAAGTCTTAATAATGCTAATATCATTTTAGAGAGAAATAAGGATTAAATCTATTATAAGTGATGTGTGTACCTTTAAATTAAGTAATGTTTATGGGTTTTAAAGCATTAATTTGATCATTTATTTCAATGTGTTAAAAATAATGAATAAGTTTTTAAAAAAGAAACTAGAAAATTCAATGAAATCATGCAAGGAAGTATTAAAATAAGAATACATTTATTACATAATTTGTGAAATTTCCCCTTAAATTAAGTATGAAAGGCCTTATTATATTTTTTATTTTGTTTTGTTATATGAAATTATATATATAGGAATATAAATAACACCATAACATATATGTCTTTGAAGTGGACTCTTTTTTATTTTATGAATATTTAAATTGGAGGGTAAAAAAATTCTTTTAATTTTGACTTTGATAATATATAATTATTGATTGTTCAAGAATTAATGGATTATTATTTAACTAGTATTTTGGAACATAATTTTTTATGAATTAAATTAGTGTATTACTTAATAACGGGATAATAATAAAAATATTTAGTGGAATTAACATTTTAATAAGTGAATTTCATGGATTAAAGTTAGAATGAAAATTACTATAGACAATGATTCAATTTCACAAGACATGATATCGTGAAAATTTATTCATATTACACACATTATTATGTAAATAAATAAACTATTTAGAGAATAAATTACCTTTTTATAAAACAATGTTATACATTTATGTAAAGATAAATGATCCTAAATAAAATATATAATATTTAATAAATAAAATGAAAAATATATTATCAAATTAATAATACTATTATTTTTATTAGTTCATGTCAATTTTTAGTATTTATTAAAGATAATAGCCTTTTTATGTTGAAGAACATTAGATATTTTTTAAATAAAATTACTATGTAATTGAAAAGAGATTCAATATTATCATTGAAAACGTTAGTAACTCAACATTTATTTTAGGTGTTACATAAATACTAGTAACCAATGTTAATGATATTTGAGAATATTTATGCATTATTTATATTTATAAAATAAATGGGTTCTATAAGATAATAGTAAATGGAAATGAAATGTTCTATGATGTAATTAAAACAAGAAAATAGTATCATTATAAAACTGTATGTTGTAATGAAAAATGGTTTGATTCTTATTTTAAAATATTAATTATAAGGATTAAAAATGATAACCTAATTAGTATTCAATCACATTTTCTTCAATCATGTTTTCTTACTAAATAGTATAGTGGGACAATTTTTCAGATGTTTTCATAGTGATCTACTATGGTTACATGAGATATAACATGTTTTCATAAAACAAAAACATGTGGCTTAATATATGGTAATTATGAATTAAATTTATTGGGATATAGTGGCATTAATTTATATATATATATATATTATATTTTTATGTGTATTTTGAGATTATAAAACTATATAATGTTGTATATTTGAATTTACAATTTATGATAACTTATATGTGCAATATATATCATATGAATAAAATAATAATTAACCACAAGATGTTAAACCAAAAAATTATCACTAGTCAAACATCATCATCGAATGGAATATATTTTGATAAGGTGTTTTTATTATAATTTGTATCAGGTGTTATCAACAAATGGTATTAATTCATGAGAAAGAAAATATATTTTATGTTATATGTGGAGAAAATATGTATCATAAAATGAATAGTATTTATTACATCATTAGTATACTTGTGATTCATATTTTAGATTAATATTTAATACACTAGGTACATTAGTTTCCTCGCATTTGAAACATTATACTTTCATTACTTCCTTATAGTATCATTATGCCTGATCTAATCAGAGGGTGGTTGTGTATATTATTGATCATGAGGTATATTTATGTTAAGTAATATAATATTTTTTCCACATGTATGACTAAATGAAATTTAGTCACTCATCTGAATAAGACTAATAAAGTGTAAGGATAAACCAAGATAAGTGACATGAGACATTCCAATATGAATAAGAAAGTGAAATATGATATGACCATTATATTAGATGAATAATGTGATATTTATATATTCAATCTATTTATTTTTACATATATTAATGTGCAATTTTTCCTATATGATATTGGTATATTCTTTGAATCTTGGTTGAAATTAATGTTTTGTTTAAAGAGATTATATGATTAAGAAATTTGTACGATATAAATAGGTAATACAAATGTATAAATATATAGGTATTCGATAGAGATCATTCCATATCCATTTAAACAATATGTAGTATTTTTGTTTTTATATTGGTTTCTGTTTCAATTTAGTTCTTAAAAAATTAATTCAATTTTAATTTTCAATACTAAAGAGACCCATAAGGTCAAAAATATTTTTCTAAATAATCATTATCCTTGTTACAAAGAGTTATTCAATAACTAGAAGAGTAGTTAGACTATTTATTCCCAAATATTGGGTCATATATAAAAGAATGTTTCATATGATTTAATAATTTTCCACATTATATGTGATATAAAGTGAAACAAAGATATTGTCAAGGAGGATTTATTTTGAGTTAAATATTGAAAGATACATGTATATTTAAATCTTATAATGTGGGAAATTATATGGATATATCACTTTATTTATTATTTCCTAACATGGGATGTTCTATTTAATAACACCCTAGACATTATATATCGATTTTTTCCAAAAATAAATGTTATATATAGAAATATATTATAATCACATGCACCACATAATAAATACCAACAATATTTTATTGTATTAATTTAAAAAATTATTTTTAGATTATAATTATTCTAAATAAATTTGATAATGAAAATGGAAAAATAACTAAAAAATAAAATAAAATAACTAAAATGGTGACATTTAGAGCACATTGATTCTTAGAATAATCATAATCATTAATAACACTCTAAAAATAATACAAAACATTAGTAATGTAATAGTAATTATTAAAAATAAGGAATTTACCCTTGAGAGAAATGGAATTTAATGGTGAATGAAGGAAATATTATGTGTTCATAAGATGTCTAAAACCACTATAATTATTAGAAAAACGATCTTTAGAATAGTAATATGATCATTATAAATGGTAACCAGACCCTTAGAAAAGTAACTGGAAGGTTGGATTAGTAAAATAATATTTGGGAATATAATAAAATAAAAATACACGTGATCTGTATCAAAATAAGATTAAATAAAAGTGTTTAATTTTTTAAAATAAATATTCGATACGAAGAAACCACAAGAGTATTTTTGGAAAACATTTATGTGTTATTTTCAATAAAAACAATTGTTGACAAATTAAAAAAATGGAAAAAACTTTTATTTTCAAAACATATTTTTATAAAACCATGGATATGTTTATATAAATCATAATTATATTTTTTTGAAATTATATATTATTTTTCATAGGGTTCTAAGCATGCTTATGTTATATATATTTTTTATTTTTCAATAAATAAGTATTTTATTTAAAATAAGTTTGCACATTTAAAATAATTTGATTACAAAATATCATTTATGAATCCATCATGTCAAAAAAACGGTGATATTTTTTTGGATAGATATTAGAAAATGAAGGTGATTAGTAAAATACTATATAATTATCGTATAATTATCGTATTTTGTAACATTACATATAAATAGATTTTTTCAGTTTCAAAAATTTATGGAAATATTTTATTGTCCCATTTAACTTTAAATCACATTCCTCCTACTATGTAATCATAATATTGATCACTATTTTAATATTTTATATTTTATTCTAATATTTTATTATAAAATATAACTCTCCATTTAAAAATACAAACACTCCCCATCCATTTATATTTGCTATCAAAACACATTTAATTATCAATAATATTCTAAAATCCCTCCCCTATACTAATATTCATATACTGAAATGTTTTTCACCAAAATTTCAATCCAAAAATGCTTAATGTGTAATCTATAGGTACCATATAAAATTGATGAAGTACACTTTCTATTTCTTACACCATCCAAATTCTTTTCTAACTCCTTCCTAAACACTATTTATAATTTCCATAAAAATGAATATCATCACACGATTATGTATATGATTCTAACATGATATTAATTATATCATCATATAATTCTTACAATCAATTTTTTATAGCACTCATCCCAACATGGTCGGTTTTGACCACCTACAATGACGATGTTATAAAACCACTTTTATCACACAACATTAATGGTTTAAAAAAATTATTTAGTGAATAAAAATCTATTTTATGACATTATTAATATTATTTAATGATATATTATACATTATATCACATATGGTTTTAAAAATGATCATGTAAATTATAATCATCTAGAACTATTATATCGGGACACATATCAATTTTTAAATCTAATTTGGACCATTATTTGGATTGTGAAACATTTTTACGATATAATGAAAAGGAATGAATACCTATAAAATTATAGATATCATGTAACTATTTAAAAATTTCTTTGATCATGATCAACTTTCCTAATCAATTTTAAAGAAGTTGACCAAACAACCCCAAGTGGGAGATACGAGAAAAAATATAATAATTTAAATACATATGATAATAAAAGGACATTAAAAATTTGAATATGAATTAATAGTATATGAATAAATTATATAATAATAATATTTTTATTATTCAAGAGTTAGACCTATGTAACAAGTTATTTGGGACCTGGGGTAAGGAATGTTTTAAACAACCCTCTTTGTTTTGGGTTATGGTTTGTCTCTCAAACTCACTTTCTCAATTAATTTTTATCATTTACACACCTATTATATATATATATATATATATTTTACATATATACCTATTTAAATTTACATTTCTTTTATAGTTTTATATGTTTTCTTATGTTCCCTTCTCAATTTACCCTCTAGGGAAAATATTTTTAAATGGAACTTTCCCATTAATTATTATCATTTGGGTTCCAATAATATATAATTTTTTCAATTTTTTATTGTTTTTTATATTCTAATATTTATAAAAAAGGAACATTTTATGACAAAAAATCAATTTAATATATGGTTTTAATATGAAATTCATGTCCTTTAATTTTTAATAGTTCTTTACACATTACTTATATCATTGTTTAAGAAGATCCATTCTATACCTATTTATCCACTAAATTATTATGAAATTTTATTCCCTTGAACTCATAATTTAAATCCTCTAATTCTTTATTAAAATATGAATTTCAAAAAAATTTCAATCCATTATTTTCATGGGATCTATTATGATATGTCATTTGTTATAAATTAAGACATGGTTATGTAACCTATTTCAATTTCATGGTCTTGTCATATATGCATGCCATATATATGATTTCATTGTTTGGAACCCATATGGGTTCAAATATTACGATTTTATATGTGGTATTGTATTATATTTCCCCTAGATACATTATGTTATGTTTTTATCTCATGAGATACCATGTATAGTAAATCGGAAACAATTCATTCACGCCATGTTATGGTTTTTTGGTAGAAATACATGAAATATACTCATGTTGAAAAGTGTTATATACTTGGAAAATTATTATAATTCCATGAATTAATATATCCTATTATTTATACCATGTTTCCATGTTATTATATATGATCCTCTTATTTGTGATATCATGTTATGCCTCTTTAAAATTTTGTTACACTTAATTTTTATTCATATAATGGTATTTATAACAAAAATATTTATTTTATGACTATCCCTATGGTATCCTATAAAGAAATATAAGATTTAAGGTATTTTATAGAGCTGATACCATTCCCCCTCACGCCCCAATCATGCGGATAACCCAGGGTTCGTCGATGGCGGATGTCATGAACCCTCCTCCCAAAGCGGGGGGAGGGGGGTCTTCGCCCCATGCTCCTGGATCTAAGAAGAGAGCCGGGTGCGATGTCAATCAACCCTCCTCTGATGCAGGATTCTTCATCCCGGGAATCTATGTTGCACCGAAGGTTCCAGGGTGCATCTCCGTTCAACCAGTCATCCCAGTTTCTGTCCAGGAATTCTCTGAAGCCTCCTCGATGCTCTCTAATTCCTTGATTGCAAGATTCTTGAAATGGGGACCTTTGGTGGAAGATTTTGGTAAGTATGTGAATGAAAATTGGGGGTTGAAAAATCGTGCTCTGGTTGGTATTCTTGGTCTGTGATAGCTGTTAATTCTCTTTGCGGATGAAGATGATTTGAGCAGGGCATGGTCCAGAAGTATAAATGACTCTTCTGGGTATCATATGCTTCGGTGGTCATTCAAGTATCACATGAATCGTGACTCCCCAAACATGGAAATCTGGTTGCAGCTTCCTGGGCTCCCCATTATGTTCTAAAACCCGGGATTTCTCAGGTCTATAGGCAATTCAATTGGACAGTTTCTATGCTGTGATCAGAGGATGACTTCTATGACAAATCTGGGCACCGCAAGGATCTGCATTGAGATGGACCTCTCATGGATTCCACCTGATATTGTTTGGATTATCATTGAGGGTGAATACAGGTATGCTCAGAAAACTCTATATGAATCCTGGACATCGTATTGCTCCAATTCTCATAAGAAGGGACATGAAACCGAGAGATGTCGCATGAATGCCATGTATGTCAGGATGGGTGTGGCCGTAACTAAAGGGGATGGTGCTCTTGCCCAAAGTGAGAACTACCAATCAGTTATTATGCCTAGTATAGCTACGAATGTCCAGGTTCTAGTTTTAGATGCACAAAAAAACAACCCTATCCACACTGGTGTCATCCCTGAAAATAATGTGAAGTATCCTACTATGGAGAGGGGGGGTGGAATTAGGAGATATGTTGAACATAGACTCCATGGAAGTGGGGTCTGTCGGCCATGAGGTAGTGGAGGAAGTACAACAGGTTAATGGAACCTCCATGAGCCCAGAGGCGACAGAGGGACAGGAAGTCTTGGATCAGTTTGAGAAAAATATGAACATTCAGGATGCTAGTTTGGGCATAGAGGTTGCAAGCTCAGATTTTCAGTTTATGGGAAGGGGTCTTGAGCAGAAATAGATCTCTAATGAACCTAGGTATCTACATCATAATACACCTGTTATCATGGAACATGTAAGTTCTAATGACTTGATAACTTGTTCGTCAAATCATTTTGCAGCTCTGGAGGATGTTGAGATAAAATAAAATGAAGGGCTGGAAGAGGGGAGGACTTTACTCCCTGCAATTCATGAAAGCACCCTCAATACAGGCTTAGTGATAGATGGACATGATGCTATACAGAAAGGTGTGGCGAGGATGGTCAGTCCTCTTGTTGGAAGGAATAGTCCAAATTATTGTGATCCTTACAAGGAAAACCAACCGAGAAGTGTGTGGATGAGCATGAAGAAAAGTAAATCTGCCTCTCCCCCTGTGGTTCAACATATGCAATGGGGAGATGATTCTGATAATCATAAGGAATGTGGCAACAATAGATCATCCTATAGTGACATTGTGAAGAATGGGAGTAAAGAGATGATGGGCAAGGAGATGAGTGAGAAAACACAAGGTAGGAGAAGGCTGCGAAAGGACTATACAGATCTCCCCAAACCAATGGCGACTAGGTCTGCCTATAAGAAAGGTGGTGGAGAGAAATCTGACATGGAAAAACGTAATGGAGTAAATCAGACTTACAAGGAATAACTAACCAAAGAGAAACTTGTCCGTAGGAACCAGTACCTTAAACTTTTCAAGAGATATGAGTCCTCTGAATGGAAATCGGCTACACAAGATGATGAGGGACCTGATTATGGGTACAGAGATGGGAATGGGTTTGATGTGATGTAGTCACCTTGTTTTTTATTTGCTTTGCACTTTACTTTTTTCTAATAATATTTTGGGAGATCAGAATTTTGTCTGATCTGAACCTTCCTGGTTATAGAACAATAAGTATATTGAAATAATTCTATTTTAGTTTATTTCTATTTTTATGTTTTATGTATCTAAGAAACCAATGACACTAGTTTTCTATATATATGGGTTGTGTATAGGGGATATTTATGTATAAAATCATATAATAATATATATATGAGTTTCAAGTTGATATTAGTTTGTATTTTATAATATTTTAGTAAATTTTTGTGGAATGTTTTTAGAGAACCTAATTTCAAATTAACCATAAATGATAATGATTGAAACCTATAGATTCATAAGTTATGGTGTACATGTCATTTATTAGTTATTCTAGGTAAGTTTATAGTTTCCTATATATATGATTAATAATATTACTATTCAAATTTAATTTCTTGGATTTTATTTGTATTTTTTTAAATATTATATGGAATTATTTTGAGACCAGAATTTTCGACGACATGCATTTCTGAGGCCCAGAGTGCCCAGAATAAATGTTTGAAATAAATTAAAATTTTAAACAGCGCACGTGAGAAGTTTTCTTGTAAAATTGGAATATATTTTAAATGGGTTACTGGATCAGAAATATGAGGGCACCGTTACATTCAGAGAAGAAACTTTACCT
The DNA here is from genome assembly GCA_963277665.1 of Viscum album. Lineage (NCBI taxonomy): Eukaryota > Viridiplantae > Streptophyta > Magnoliopsida > Santalales > Viscaceae > Viscum > Viscum album. Next base: position 356,391,523 of record OY728150.1, read on the forward strand.
TAGGAGAGGCCTAACATCGATAGGCGCGGGTCAACTGTGAGAGTGAGATTTTGGATGTTTAATGAAAAAAATTATTTTATTTAAAAGTTTCCATTTTGTGCAACAGCCTAATTCTTCCCTTTTTAAATACCTACTTATGGAATGTTCGCAGGGTTAGCCTCATAACCCCACGAATTAAGAGAGAGGATCTATTAGCTTTAGAGGTGAACCCATAGGTGGACGATGATGACACATCTTGGATCCAACGAACCTCCCCAATGAACACGACCCGACAATCGTTCTTCAAACAGATCAAGGTAGGGTTTGTTATTTCAATTATTCTTCCCCGTTATTGGATTACATGATGAAAGTGGGTCAACCCATGAACATGTTTATCTTCAGATTCAAAATTCTTTACGGGAGGGTTTTAATTGGGTTGATCTCGGGGAAATAATCCATGTAAGATTAATGTTTTGATTCTGCTACGTTTGATCGTACTAACAGGATCGGATCAATGCCATGAGGAATGATGTTTGATGTTCGTTCTTTGATTTTCTTTTGGATTTCATTCCCCTTTCTTTTCTCTCTTGTTCTTCTCATTCTTCGTGGGCCGATGAACAATGAATTGTTGCAAATCCATTTTGTGATGCAAAAATCCCAAATTGGAGATCCGACATTGTGGAGACCTTGCATAGGTGCAACGGTGATGGCGGAGGATAAATTGACATGGTTTGGGAATAATCATTCTTCGAATATTATTATCGTGGATGATCAAAACACGTTTTTGGTGCCGATCGGAGGCCCGAGACTAATGGAATCAACTTCATAAGGATTAGGAGACCTCAAACTTTCAGTTTTGCGACAATCGGATGACCAGATCAAGGATCGGAGGAGCTCCGAGGCATGGCGACGAAGAACATTGGTTCTAGAAATTTCTGAAGAACATTGTGTATATTCCTGTATAACATTCCATGTGGTACCAAATCAGTAGAGGCTAGGGTTTCGCGAGGCACGAAGCGATGACACGGCCTGTTCTCCAAAGAACACAACATGTGGGTCCTTACGTGAGACTCAATGTGTATCTCAGGCAATACCTGGAAACGGGATGGAGTACACGACTGTGTACTCCACAACAAGGCTAGACTAGGCCAGCTACACAGGTTACCCTGTGTACTAGTTACATGGGATGACACAAATGGGATGAAGCCATTTATGGGCACACAGTCATGTACACGAAGCTAACCCCAATTAATCGGACATAGCGTGTGATCTGTAATACCCAATGTTTACTGACATTCCTACACAACCTACCTTGCGACAAGTGACATAGTACACGGGCAATACCCAGGGTCCGAAGACATGTCATGTGGCACTTCTAAAAACTATGTACTTTTCAGTACATGGCTTGATCTTCTTGTCCACTATATCTTGGACATTTTTTGGTTGGATTAGTGCCCCTTTTTCCTATTCCAACAAAGGTCATGTATCATTTCATACCACTGTAGTATGATCCCTTCAGTAGGATATTCCGAGATAGAGTCTAGTATCCCTCCAAGAGGCCTGGAGTGAGATCCTCTATCCATTCTTGAACCAAGGTAGAGTCAGGTATTGGCGTGACTACATCCACAGGGCGCTGATCCTCTACCTAGCAGGTGAAATTTAGATGAGTCGCGGTATCCTCCAAGGCCCTTCCAGTGATCCTCATCTGTGTATCGTGATCTTTTCCCCACTCATGAGTGTGTTCTCCCAAAATGAGTGAATCTATCTCTCGTGACCTTTCCCGATGGACAGTACATCTTGGACGGATGTCGTCAGAGCTATCAGAATCGTGTAGTGATTTCTTCCAGGTGAGTGCCTCATGAAACCTTCGAATTGAATCCTTAGTGGGGGTATGTTATTGCATGACTTGTCTATAGACGACAAGTTTTGGATTTGAGCATATCTGGATTGTATTCTTATATTATATGTTTATTATACATATACTGTGTATAGCTGATAGTACCTTTCCATTTTCGTATTTATTTGTGATTTTTGGGGTCTTCTACTAAGTATTGTTATACTCCCCACTGCACGGGGTTTTCCCACGCGTGTTGTGTATTGTGCAGAAGAGAAGTATTTTGACAGAGTCCAGGGTTGAGTGTAAAGGAATGAGCTTTCGGATTTCCCTACAGGTTGAGGTGTTACTATGGCTACGAGAAGTAGTCCTAGTACCTCTTTGTGTTTAAAGGTTGGAAATTATTGTTTTCAGACTCTTGTTTTTGGAGAGCTTGTATTTTGGCCCAGTTTAATTTCAGTACATTACTTCCTGTCGTACTCTGTTGGTTGTGTTTAGTTGTATGATTGCATTTTTGTTCCCTAGTGTTTTTCTTTATATTTCAGTATTGTGGTCTTGGAGATGTGTGCATGTGTATAGGTATGTAGGAAATGCCTCCCATGTTAGTTACATACCTACTCGGTGCTTGTCACTAGTCCCTGGCTTATTGGAGGCGGGCTTAGGGAGTCACGACATGGGCCCCACTAGGACGGATTGTGACAGAGTGGTATTGAAGGTGGTAGGTTTTACCTTAAAACCAAGAGACTGTGAGGTTGGTTTGAGGCAACAGTGTTATGTGTTTCGAGATTTCCTTTCAGGACAAAGACTCCATTGTTGGTGCGAACGGCCAACGTATCCATACAACAGGACTCTGATAACCTTCTTTTCGACTCGATACATGAAAACACTAGTTTCGGGGAAATAAAGGAATGGTACATGCATCATATATTAATGGGTTGTGTTTTCCATGTCCTTTGTGTCAGCTATCTAGATATACTCGTTAACAACTATACATCTTGTTTTCTTATAGGATGCCTCTACGATGCATACCCGCTAGGATTCAGCAGCACGATCACCCGGATGACCCCCTCAGTGAAGAGGCATCGATATAGGGGCTAGTTCCCCAGGCCTTGCCACTTGGTGGTGCACTTGCTATACCACCACTAGTGGAGCAGCCCGTGGTAACTACACTACCGGCTGACTAGGAGTGTCAGTTAAGCGTGCTCCATGTGTTCTAGAGATAGAGACCCCTCAGGTTCTGAGGTGAGCCAGACCCTCAAGAAGCTGAGGACTATCTTGAGTTGGTGACAAGAGTTTTTCATCTAGTGAGGACACCATCTAACCATATGGTGATCCTAGGGCCGAGCCTTCTTTAGAGATCGGCAGGATGATGGTGGAGTCTGACCAAACAGACTCACGACGAGGGGAATCTTTCTTAGATGGAGTTTGAGAGACTCTTCTGGGAGGAGTTCTCTTCGGTTACACTTAGAGCAGTGCACATCCAGGAGCTTCTTCAACTCCAGCAGGGCAGTTTGACGGTAGATGACTATTCATAGAGGTTCACCAACCTCACCAGGTACTCGATGGATATGGTGAGGGATCAGTACTTCAGAGCTCAGAACTTTGATAGAGGTCTACTAAGGGACATCTGAGATAGTGTCATGCCTCTATGAATTTTAACCTATGATGGAGTTATCGAGCAAGCCTTGGTGATCGAGAGATCCTTAGTAGAGTAGAGACAGCTGACAGCAGTTAGCAGTAGGAATACAGGCACATAGACCTTGGAAGTAGGGAGCCAACATCAGGCATAGGAATCAGGACATGGGAGACGTCATTCCAAGACCCAGGATAGGGGATCGATAGTCCATGGATCTCAGGCTAGATCCTGTCAGCCTAGGGAGAGAAGGTGATACTCATGCGATGGTAGGGGACATCTCGCTAGAGATTTTCTGACTTGTCAAGCTTCTGACAGGGAGGTGGTGGATGGACCATCGAGGCAGAGGCAGAGAGTGGAGCAGACAAACTCACAAGGCGGCATATGTAGCAGAGGAGCCGGGAGAGCTGTAGGTGGGGGCAGATGCTTTGATCTACTTCCACCACCATTTCCAGGATGTCCGAACCATGCTTCGGGAGCTGGGGGATAGGGGCAGGGATATATGCATGCATTTGAGCTATATGTCCTAGGGACACCAGGGATGATCTGAGGTAAGATATGTGTCTTCTCTACTATAGCTTCCATACTTATAGACGAAGGTTCCAGTCAACCTTCATCGCCATATGTCTTGTGCGAAACCTGGAGATTCCAGTAGAGTTTTTGACTCAATCTTTATTCTTGGAGACACCTACGGTAGGAAAAATGATGATCATGCTCCTTTGAAGATAGTGTGATCTTACCATTGGTGGTGAAAGTTTTAGTTGGAACCTCTTGGTGGTAACATTAAGGACTTAGGACATCGTCCTCGGTATGGATTGGTTATCTTCGGTCCATGACCAGATTGACTTCTTTAGTCAAAGGGTGAGGTGTGTCCGCAGTGATGGGATGAGGTTTAATTTTGTTAGAGAAAAGGAGACCCAGGTAGCACAGAATGGGATCAAGCATAAAAGGGTGCAGCTGATCACTCATGAGATGGCTATCCTTACCCTCAGAGTAGTATATGTTATGATCACCCAATTCCTAGAAATAGTTGTGGAGTACTAGGAAGTCTTTCTTGAAGATGTTCTAGGACTAACTCCCCACAGGAAATCGACTTCTTCATTGACGTACACCCCCATATGGAACTAATTTCCTCATCAGCATATCGGATGGCTCCTGAAGAGCTTCGCAAGCTGAGGGAGCAGTTAGAGGATTTTCAGAGCAAAGGTTTCATAAGACCCAGAGTTTCACCCTGGGTGGCCCCAGTCTTGTTTGCCAAGAAGGAAGATAGGAGTTTGAGGTTGTGTGTGGATTACCGGCGCCTGAATCAAGTAACGGTGAAGAACAAGTATCTATTGCCGAGAATCAATGACCTCTTTGATCAGCTAAGATGGGAACATCAGTTCTCTAATGTTGACCTTTGATCAGGTTTTCACCATTTATGAGTACGGATGAAGGATATATAGAAGATGGATTTAAGATTCCACTAAGGTCTCTATGATTACTTAATGATTCCTTTCAGCGTGAAAAATGCCCCCACAGTGTTCATGGGACTGTTGAACCAGATCTTCCAGTTGTACTTAGATCATTTCGTAGTGGTCATCATTGACGACTTCCTTGTGTACTCAGCATCAGGGGAGGAGCACACGAGGCACCTGCGGATGGATCTAGACGTACTCTAAGTGCATGGGATATATGGTAATATCTCGATGTTTCGGTTCAGGATTCATGAGGTCTACTTTCTGGGGCATGTCATTTTAGTAGATAGTGTAGTGGTGGACCCAGCCAAGGTAGAGGAAGTGTTTTCATGGGAGCCCCCTCAGAGTGTGATGGAGGTGTGAAGCTTCCTTGGGTTGATAGGATATTATAGGAGATTCATTCCTGATTTCCCACGAATATCAACTCCGATGACTGCCTTGACCAGGAAGGTACAACCATTCATATGGACGGAGAAGTTCCAGTATGCTTTCGAGTAGTTGAGGTAGATTTTGATGAGCGATCTGATCTTAAGATTACTGGAGGAGGGTGTCGGGTACGTTGTTTTCTGTGACGCATCAGGGACTGGGCTTGGCTATTTCATAATGTAGAGACATGTAGTGATTGATTATGGTTTGCGCCCACATAAGCCACAAGATCAGAACTATGCGAACCACGATCTCGAGTCGACAATGGTAGTCTTCATGTTGGAGATGTGGCGAAACTACCTTATGGGTGATTAGTTTATCATCTACTCTGACCACAAGAACCTCAAGTACATCTTCTCGCTGAAGGATCTGAATATGAGATAGAGACGTTGGCTAGAGTTCCTCCAAGACTATGATTTCGAGATTCATCTATACTCCTAGAAAGGGGAACTAGGTGGCATATGCTCTTAGAAAAAGGTTGATTTTGTAGCTATTGAGTTAGGAGATAGAACAGTTAGCCACATTGCAGTTATCCTTCATGGACAAATAGGATGCATCTTACCTTCAGTAGATGGTTGTCACTCCTTCTCTCTTACAATGAGTTAGGGAGGCACATCTTGGGGAAGTCGACAGTGAGGATTTACGTGCTCAGTTACCTAAAGGACATGCTCTTGATTGATATTCGCAAGGTGGGGAGAACGTACTTTATTTCAGAGGACGCATTGTTATACTAGAGGCATCGTAGGAGGATGTCCTACGAGGGTTTCAAACTTCCCATTTGGCGGTATATCCTAGTGTGGATAAGATGTACCATGATCTCCAATGAAAGTTCTGGGGGTTAGGCATAAAGAAGGCAGTAGTAGAGCTCATTTATCGATGCCTTACATGCATATAGGAGAAGGATGAGCACCAGGTTCCAGTGGGATTAGCTCACCCCTGGAAGTTCCAGAGTGGAAGTGGGAGGGAATATCGATGGAATTCGTGAAGGGCTTACCACAGACGTCTAAGGGGCATGATTCCATCTAGGTGATCAATGAATGACTCACCAAGTCAGCCCACTTCCTAGCTATCAGAAAGGAGAGATTTGTAGAGATCTTGGGACGCCTCTACATGAAGGTGATAGTTTGTATTCACAGAATCCCTTCAACAATATCCTGAGATCGAGATGCCTGCTTCACATCCCGATTGTGGAGGGGATTTCAGGAGGATTTTGGGACTCAGCTACTCTTGGGCACGGAGTTCCATCCTCAGATATATGGTCAGATGGAGAGGACCATCCAGGTTCTGGAGGATATGTTTCGGGCCTATATCTTGGACTTTGGTCATAGTTGGGAGGACCAACTACTACTAGTAGAGTTTGCGAACAACAAAAACTACCACTCCACCATTGATATGGAACCTTTCAAGGCTATATATGGGAGACCCTGTCGGTCACTACTTTGCTGGACCAACCCCGGAGAGTCAGCACTCATGGGTCCATAGTGGGTATAAGATACCACCGAAAAGGTGAAGATCATCTGGGAGTGGATGAAGACTGCACAGAGCTGGCATAAGCCTTATGTTGATAGGTGACGGAGAACTCTAGAGTTTAAGGAGGGAGACCACATCTTTCTTCAGGTCTCACCTCAGTGGGGGTTACAAATATTTGGCATGGGAGGAAAGCTATTTACAAGGATGATCAGAACATTCTAGATACTGTGTAGTGTAGACGAGGTGGTGTAACGCCTAGATCTACCTCCATAGTTGCATCGGGTACATGATGTCTTCAACGTGTCACAGCTAAGGAGGTACGTTCATGACCCATCACACATCATTGACTAGGGAAAGCTGGACATCGAGGATTTAGTGACCTTTGATGATTACATGGTTGAGATCAAGGATTGGTAGAAGAGGATCCTTCGTGAGTGATCAATTTACTTTTTGCGCATTCAGTGGCAGCACCATAATTTTCAGGATAACACGTTGGAGCGGGAGACTCAGATCCATGCCTAGTACCTGCATCATTTTGAGTACCCCTTATTTTGGATTTTCAGGGATACAAGACCAAGGTGGGGATAATGTAATGTCTTGTATTTTTGGTGTATTTTTTTTAAAAATATTATATGTAATTACTTCAATATCGGACCTTTTGACGGCGTGCGATTCCGAGGCCCGGAGTGCCCGAAATAAATGTTTGAAATAAATTAATATTTTAAATAGAACATGTGAGAAGTTTTCCTATAAAAGTGGAATATCTATAAAACAGGTACCCAGATCAGAAATCTGAGGGAACTATTTCATTCAGAGCAGCGACTTTACCTTAGGCAAGGCCGAACATCGATTGGTGTGGGTCAGCAGCGAGAGATAGTTTTTGGATGATTAATGAAAATAAAATAAAATAATTATTTATTTTATTTAAAAGTTTCCTTTTTGACCAAAGGCCTAATTCGTCCCTTTTTAAATACACGATTATGTAATGTTCACTGGGATGGCCTCAAAATCCTACAAATTGAGAGAGAGGCTCTTGGAGCATTGGAGGAGAACCCGTTGGCGGACAAAGATGATGCATCTCAGATTCGATGAACCTCACCAACGAATGCAACGCGATGATCATTATTCAACCGAATCGAGGTAGGGGTTGTTATTTCAATTATTCTTCCCTGTTCTTTTATTACATGATGAAGATGGGTCAACTCATGAACATATTGATCCATGAATTCGTACGTTTTTGCGGGTCGGTTTTTATTGGGTTGATTTTAGGGAAATAATCCATGTTAGATTAATGTTTTGATTCTTCTCTGTTTTATCCTACTAACGGGAGAAAATCCACTCCATGAAGAAAGACGACATAGGTTCGTTCCTCGATTTTCTTTTGGTTTTATTTCCACTTTCTTTTCTCTCACGTTCTTCACGTTCTTCGTGGGGCAACGAACAATGGATCTTTGCGCATCCGTTTTGTGACGTGACGATCTCAAATTGAAGATCTGACATCAGGGTGACCTAGCGGAGGTTTGATGGTGATGTTGGTAGACTAAATGACATGGTTCTGGAATAATCATTCTTATACCATTCTTAGCACGGATAATCAAAACACATTTTTGGGGATGATCGGATGCCCGAGACCGATAGAATCATCTTCATAAGGATCCGACGACCTCAACCCATCAGTTTCACGATGATCGGATGGATGGATCAAGGATCATAAGATCTCCGAGGAGCAGCGACAAAGAACATCAGTTTTAGAAATTTCCAAAGAATGCGGCGTGTATTTCTGAAGAACATTCCATTCGGTACCGACTCAGCCACAACTAGGGTTTTGCGAGGCACAAAGCGATGACACAATGTTTTCTCTGAAGATCCTGGCGTGTGGGTCCTTACATGGGACTCAGCTTGTATCTCAGGCGATACATGGACACAGGATGGAGTACACGGCTATGTACTCCACCACATGGGAAAACCAGGCTAACTACTTGGGTTACCCCATGTAACGATAACACAGAATGGCACACATGAGATAAATCCAGGTACGAGCACATGGTCGCATGCATGAAGCTGACCCTAGTTACTCAGACACGGCATGTGATCTGTACTACACACAGTGTAATAACTTTTCTACATTAACAAACTTGCGACACGGGCCATAGTACACGGGCAGTACCCAGGGTCAGAAAACATGGCGTGTGACACTTCTACACGCCACGAACTTTTCAGTATAGTGATTGATCATCTTGTCCACCATATCTTGGACATGTTTCATTTGGGTTAGTGCCCCTTTTTCTCATTCCCTTGAAGGACATTTATTGTTTCCTACAATAGAAGTATGATCCATTCGGTAGGAAATTCCAAGATATAGTCAGGTATCCCTCTGAGAGGCCCGAAGAGAGATCCTCTATCCATTCTTGACCTTATGTAGAGTCAGGTATCGATGTGACTACTTCCACAGGGGGCCGATACTCTACCTAGAAGTTGAATTCCAGATGAGTCGTGTTATCCCCCAAGGCCCTAGTAATGATCCACATCTGTGTATCATGATCTTTTCCCCACCCAAGAGTGTGTTATCCTAGAATGAGTGCATCTATCACTCGTGACCTTTCCCTATGGACATTACTTCTCAGACGGATGTCGTCAGAGCTATCAGACTCGTGGAGTGAGTTCTACCAGGTGAGTGATTCGTTGAACCTTCAAACTAAATTCCTAACGGGGGAATGTTTTTGCATGACTTGTCCCTAGACTACAAAATTGGGATTTGAGTATATCTTGATTGTTTTCTCCTATTATATGTTAAGTAGACATATACTGTACTGAGATGACATTGAATTTTCTTTGTGTATTTATTGGCGGTTTTCAGGGTCCTCTACTTAGTATAGTTATACTCACCCCTGCACTGTCTTTGCTCGCACGTGTCATGTCTTTTGCAGATGAAAAACCTTTTGACAGAGTCCAGGGCGGACCAGGACAGGACCGAGATTTCTGAGTTCCCTACAGGCCATGGTGTTCCTATGGCTACGAGCCACAGTCTGAGTACCTCTATGTGTTTATAGGTTGGACTTTGTAGTTTTCAGTCTCTTGTTTAGGGCTTGTATTCTGGACTAGTTTACTTTCATTACTTTACTTCCTGTTATAATCTGTTGGTTGGGTTTAGTTGTATGCATGTATTTTTGTTCCCTAGTATTTTTTTTACATTTCAACATTATGGGCTTGGAGATGTGTGCATGTGTACAAGTTATTAGGCAATCCCTCCCATGATAGTGACATGCCTACTTGGTGCTAGTCACCACCCCTGGCCTATTGGAGGCGGGATTGGGGAGTCGAAGCGTGGTCCCTACTAGGACGGGTCGTGACATCCCATCCTAAAGTTTCTTCTATTTTAGTTAATGGCTTCAAATATGAATAATAATGACAAAAACCCATGTGATATTAAATTTAAGGATTTTCTAAAGGAAATTCCTAATATGATGGGAGTGGGATATATGAATATCATGAGATTACATAACCTATATACTAAAACTAAAAATAATAACATGAATATCATTAAATAATGACCCTCTATAAAGAGAGATAAATTTGTGTTAATTTATTCATATGGTAAATTCATATAACTTTTAGAGTATCTTAGTGTATCCTAATATTGAAACATTAGATTAAGAATATTGAGAGGATATTATTTATGATTTAAGGATTTGATAAATATAAATTCATTCTGGATGTTTATCAGTAAGAGGGGGAATCCAATAAGTGTGGGAAATATATCAAGAATACGAATCCTAGTAAATACATCGAACCAATGGAGTGGAAATAAATAAATAAAATGTTTTTGAAAAAAAAATCTTTAAACTCTCGATCATAATGTAACACCCCGAGATTTTATGAGATATATTATTTTTAATTTCTTTGATGTATTCTATTATACAATACACCAAGATTAGCTTGTACTATATGCAACACCGTATTAGCTTTCTGTATACGCAAAACTATTCTTGGCTTGTGTTACACACAAATTCAAGTTCATTTTGTGGAAATTATTCTACGCAACATTAAGTATAGATTTTGTTTAATGTATAAATGAAATAAGTTTTGATTATGTTATAAGCAACACCAAACAGATCTTTCACTACACACAGCCCTGACTTGGCTTTCATTACATGCAATCAAGACCTTCTTCGATAGCATGTGTAGTACACAATATCAAGTTTCACTAAATGAGATATTATTATAATATTATTATGAACTAGCCATTATGAATAGTAATACCCACTTTATGAAATTTTATAAGTTTTATCTTTCAAAATAGACTTAATTTTTTGATTTGAAATATCGAAATTAGCCTAGGGTGAATTTTTTGTATTTTTCTAAAAACTTTCAATTTTTGATGAATAGTGAAAACACTGGGTTACTATTTAAAAACCGAATTTTTATTTAAATAATTATTTATATTATTTAAATTTTTTAGGTCAAAATTGATACATAATACCTATATAAGTTCAATGTAATTCATTGGAGTCATTTTATAATAATTTTAGATATATAAAAATTTTATTGAACTTTTCACCGTCTTTTACCCACCTCGAAGGAGAATTTGAAAATTTACATAAAACTTAATTTTACCGCTTCTGTGAGTGGAATTTCGAAAATACGAGAGACAAGGTTAATATCAAGGAGTAAAATATGGTTCAATAAGATAAAAATAATTTTTGGTGAATAGTAACCTTTTACTTTTATTTACCACGGTTAAAAGTAAATAGGGTAATTAAGGGTAAAAATGATATTATTATTACCCTAAAACCTGTCCTAATTATATTGGATAAGTATAATTAGACCAAAAACAACCTTAGGAATAACATATTTTCCTTTAGGTCCACTTGGATTAGATTAGGACATTTATTTTTTTTAATTTAAAGAAGAGTTAAAATAGTTAAAATCAAAGTTTAATAACTAAAGAATTCTTAATATATGGTTATACATAAGATAAATTAGAATATAAATATTCATTAGAAAGCTAGAAATATTTCCTACCTAATTCTATTTTATTTATAATTTTTAGACATTAAATAATTTAGTTTATTTATGACAAAATGATGATGCACTAATTACCTTATTAATGAAATATTAAAATAATTGATACTATAAATACCCAAATAAATGTAATTTGAGACTTTTTATTAATTCCACTAATTTTATAGGTTAATATGACATGTTATTATTTATTTAATTATCTTTTTTCGAAATAAACATGCTGTTATAATTTTCAAAAAAATAAAATACCAAATAGTGTCAAAATTGACATAAAATAGTTTTTAAAACAAATATTATATTATTAATTGTTATTTTATTCCTAAAAATCTAAGGTTTGGCCAAATGACTTATATAAGGATTTATATATTAATAATTAACCACTTGGGTTTAGTTTGGAATGTTATAGTAAGTTTATTAACCATATAGTGTAAGAAAACAAAAAGACATGGTAAAAGTAAAATTATTTAACTTAGAGTTAAATCTAAATTAGTGGAGCTATTAAAAACCGAATATGACTTTATTATAAAATAATATTTTAATTTTTCCAAAGGTTCCCCACTCCTCCCTTATAAAAAGGGCACCCCTTCCCTCTTCTCTTCACACCCTTTTGAGCCTTGAAGCTCGGTCAACCCGTGCCAATTTCTCTTCTCCACTTCCCTAGTAATATTCTAGAGGTCCTGGTCTTCTTCAAAGACTAATTTTAGTGCCCTAAGAGGAAGTTTCAAAGAGGCGTGTCGAAGAAGAGGTAATATCCGTTACAGATTATTTCAAATTTATTTCTTCTTCTACTTCCTATTCATTAGTTGTTTCATTATAAAATAATAACATAAGTATTACTTATATACTTATATGTTATTATAAATATGAAACAACCCTATTTCACCTTCTATCCATCCTACGGAAAACGAAATCACCGCGCGTACGTACGTACGGAATACCGTCTCCAAGCCATGGTGTAATCTGTTTTCCATAACCACCTTACTTGGAAGGGTATAATGGTGTAAAGAATAACTATATATGATTAATTTAAAGTGATATTGATTATGAATTATTATACATACCCTCAAATATAATTCCATGATCATGGGAATGATATCATCGCTCGTGCGTACCTACGGATTACCGTCTCCAGGACGCGATGAGATTCATTCTTCATGTTAACCATTCATGAATGATTATAAAGTATATATAATGAATAATAATGAAATATATAAAATAATAATGATACTTTATTTTTGTATATATATTTTTATGTCATCTAATTAATTCCATTCAATTCAATAAGGAAACGAAAACCGCGTTCATGCGTACGTACGACCTACCGTCTCCATGAACGGTGTATTTCATTCCATTTATCAATCTATCATATATATATGTATATGATGAATATATATTATATATAAATAATGTTTTATATTCTGGAATTAAGTAAATCAGGATATAAGTAATAATATTAAGAACAACAAGTCGAAACACGTACAATAAATGAAACGATTTTACCCAAATCGCTGCTTTTACATCGAATTTAAAAAAGAACGGGTAATATAAAGTCATAAGTAAAAAATATATGATATCATAACGATGAATATGATTATTTAATAAGTCAATGAAATTATTTAAATCATTATACAGGAGGTTTGGATACATATGAAGCATATCAGACCTAAGGTAAGAGATAACTATTCCAATCTCACTCTTATCCGAGATAGTTTATTCGTAAGTATTTATTGGGGTTTTTGTTATCATCCATGTCCGTGTTTTCTAAAAATGTTTTCATTTATGTTTAATGGCCTTTTTACCCATTTTTTAATTTTACCACATGTTATGAAAGGAATCTTACCTTTTTTTACCACATGAGGACCTTTTTGAATTTTCGGACAAAAGTACGAGGAGAATGTTATTTTTAACTTATACGGCGTGAAAGGTTTTTTACGGTTTCATAACGCATCATTTTCATGAAGCTTACTCTACAATATTTCATGATTATATTCAACAAAACCCCTTTCTTTTAAAATTTCATGGCATTTTGTAAAAATAAAATTATTTTGAAGAAGAAAAGTTATTTTCCTCAAGAATTCATTTCAAGTGTTTTATCAAAACTATTTTCCATCTAAAATGAAATTATTTAATATGTTTATGTTTCAAGTATAATTTATCCATTATTTACATGGTTTTATTATTCTTATGGTGAAATGATATCCATTTTTTTATATGAATTATGTTATGATGGGATGATGTTTATGAAACCCATTTTATTCTTTGGGTTATGATGAATGTTTTAAGTTTATTTTGTGGCACAAGTAAGAATGATTTAATTATGAGATGGGTGGGACCTATATCTACCTACTATGAATTGGGTAAAGATTTATATCTCATGAGATAGACATGTATGGAATGGTAAGTTAATCCAGTTCAGTAATATAGGACTGGAACGAGGAGTGAACTCGATTCAGAAAGGGACTTTGTCCACTAAGATGGTCTTGACAGAAATGCCTTGGATACTATGGAAATAATATCATGTGCTTAATGGTTTCCACAATAACATGTTTTATTCTCATTCTATTTTATCATGATTGATGTTTCTTTATGATATATGCCTTACGTACTTCCAAGATTTATGTCTTTTCTCAAGAATTTGATGTTTAGATTTTATGTTCAAGTTTTTGCATTCAAATGTTTATAGATTGTTTTATGTTCTCTATGTTTACCCTTATTGAGCATTTGAGATCACCCTTTTTATGTTTTATTTTCCCCATGATATAAAGAAAGGTTTTAGGTAAAAAAACCAAAAGGGGAAGATCTTTATAGGAGATGTTGAAGATATTTCACCATAATTAGAAGATTACATTCCGATTTTCCAAAGACACTAATCTAATACGATCTTTGGGAATCTGTTTTTGTTATCTATTAAGTATTCCGCAAAAGTAATGTAATGTCCATGTACATAAAGCTTTGGGTCTCTGGTATCAGAGCAAAGGTTTAGTTAACCTTTGGAAACTAGGATGCAAAAACTTTAATGAAATCCCTAGAGATATTTCTAAGGTATGTATAGGGATGTCCCTAAGGTTACGTATACGTATAGGATAGAGTCCTAGAATTATGTTGACGATCATGAATAACCTAGGGTGAACCTAAGGTGTCATGGATTAAAGAATTTTTGATAATTTAGACATCCCATAAGTGACTTTTTATGATTATGTGGTTCCTCATTATTTTAACTGTTTCTTACACTATGGTTTTTGGTCTTAGTCAATGGAGGGAACGGGAAGGAATTCAGTTAACATTGATTCCAATGGACAAATTGGTGACTATGATCAACGAAATTAAGTAACGCCTGGAGAGAAAGATATTGTTATTATGCCGAATCAGTCATCTCGATATATGATTAACAAGGTGAACTTTAGTTGTATTCCTAAGTCATCAAATAAGAGGAAGATGGAATTTTATGCATGTTCGAATGGTGAGGAGCATAGAGAAAGGATGATTGAGATTTCTAAAGAAGGGAAGAAGAACCTTTAGGAATAATTGAAATGGAGGGGAAGATGTTATCTATGTGGAGAAAAGGGTCATAGAGTGACAGAATTTTATGGCGTCCAATGTCTAATCTGCAGAGAACATGGGCATTACCCAACTCAATGCCCTGACCTAAGAATTTACTTCTAAATCAAGTAAGGACCTATTCCATGCCAATCATTGAAGAGGATGGATTGAAGTGTTTATGTATTGGTATTCAAGAATAATGTTGTTGAGGAACTTTCATGAAATATTGGAATATCTATGTATTGGTTAATCCTGGTTTTCAATAATTATATGGTACAGGTAACCATGAAAAGTGTTTGAAATATTTTTGGAAAGAAGATGATATGCGCATAATGGGGGGATAAGGAGAAAATAATATGTTTGATAGTATTCATGAGCTCATGACTGATATAAGGACTAAGTGATATCATGGTTTGAGTATATAGAATTTTTGGGATTTTGGCATGTGGAAAGAGTTAACTTTTTACAGCACTCATTTTTCACTAAGGTTCTATTGTAATTCATGTTTCACAAGAATACATGATTAAGGTATTCACATGTTTGGAATGTGACCAAAAATATATATCAAATAATAAATGATGGTATTCACATGCTCGTCATATGACATTTCAAGTAATTTTTATCTTTATACTATGAGATTTGGACAGAAGTATTTTGGATAAACCTAAAGATTGGAATAGATTAAGTTAGATATCAGATAGTATTTTTTAAGACTATAAATTTTGTTATATTATAATAATATAGTTTTAGAAAAATTACAACTCGTAGGATGGGCGACAACCCGTCGCGTCAGACAAAGATGCGAGAATCAAACCCACAACCGAAGTGCGACAAGCCTTTATCGCCTATCACTGGCCTACAGGAAGTCCCTGGTTAGTAGAAACTAGTTTTATTAAGCGCTATGAAAGATGAAGTATAAGTCCATTTTAGCAACCATATATGATTAATCTCATCATAGATGGACTTATGTATATTTAATAAATTGTGCTAAACTTTTTGTGATTGAAACAGATGGAATGACCTATCATTCTATCACATTATCTGCTAACACTTCACGAATGAAAAATTCAACTTCATTTATTTAAGAGATGAAGTGGAAATTGTTCAAGGCACAAACAACGATGTGATTGTACCAAAATAAAGTAAGTATTTCTTCAAATTCTTCAACTTTAGTGAAATGATCTTGAAAACCAAAAATGTTGTCCTACTGCCCTTATATCCGATGAATTAGATGGTACCTTAGATCATCAAAAATTTATGGCTTTATGATTATTGGATTTTTCATAGCTATGTCCTCTACCACTCTCCATCAGAACTTGATGGTTAGATTTTTCTTCCATATCCATATTTCTACCTATGTTCTCCTATGTGGAAACCCAATGATGAGTTAATCTGGGTAACCGTTACATTTCTAACTTTCCTTTTTAAAATTAAGTTTTAGTTTTTATTTTTAGGATGTGGGTTTCTATAAAATAAATTTTCAAGTAGTAAACCATTTATAACCCCAACGAATTTCAAGGGAAAAATTCATTTTAAGGGGGGTAGAATGTAACACCCCGAGATTTTATGAGATATATTATTTTTAATTTCTATGATGTATTCTATTATACACTACACCAAGATTAGCTTGTACCATATGCAACACCGTATTAGCTTGCAATATACGCAACACTATTCTTGACTTGTGTTACACACAAATTCAAGTTCGTTTTGTGGAAATTATTCTACGCAACATTAAGTATAGATTTTGTTTAATGTATAAATGAAATAAGTTTTGATTATGTTATACGCAACACCAAATAGAGCTTTCACTAAACGCAGCCCTGACTTGGATTTCATTACACGCAATCAAGACCTTCTTCGATAACATGTGTAGTACAGAATACCAAGTTTCACTAAATGAGATATTATTATAATATTATTATGAACTAGCCGATATGCATAGTAATACCCAATTTATGAAATTTTATAAGTTTTATCTTTCAAAATGGACTTCATTTTTGGATTTAGAATATCGACATTAGCCTTGGGTGAATTTTTGGTATTTTTCTAAAAACTTTCAATTTTTGATGAATAGTGAAAACACTAGGTTACTATTTAAAAACCGACTTTTTATTTAAATAATTATTTATTTTATTTAAATTTATTTTAGGTCAAAATTGATACATAATACCTATATAAGTTCAATGTAATTCATTGGAGTCATTTTATAATAATTTTAGATATATAAAAATTTTATTGAACTTTTCACCGTCTTTTACCCACCTCCTAGGAGAATTTTAAAATTTACATAAAACTTAATTTTGCTACTTCTATGAGTGGAATTTTGAAAATCCGAGAGACACGGTTAATATCAAGGAGTAAAATGTGGTTCAATAAGATAAAAATAATTTTTGGTGAATAGTAACTTTTTACTTTTATTTACCACGGTTAAAAGTAAATAGGGTAATTAAGGGTAAAAATGATATTATTATTACCCTAACACATGTCCTAATTCTATTGGATAAGTTTAATTCGACCAAAAACAACCTTAGGAATAAAATATTTCCCTTTAGGTCCACTTGGATTAGATTAGGACATTTATTATTATTTTATTTAATGAAGAGTTAAAATAGTTAAAATAAAGGTTTAATAACTAAAACAATATTAATATAGGGTTATATATAATATAAATTCAACTATAAATATTCATTAGAAAGATAAAAAGATTTCCTACCTAATGGTATTTTATTTATAATTTTTAGACAAAAAATAAGTTACAAATACCCAAATAAATGTAATTTGAGACTTTTTATGAATTCAACAAATTTTCTAGGTTAATATGACATGTTAGTATTTATGTAATTAATTTTATCGAACTAAACATGCTGTTATGATTTTCAAAAAAATCAAATACCAAATAGTGTCAAAATTGACATAAAATAGTTTTTAAAACAAATATTATATTATTAATTGTTATTTTATTCCTAAAAATATAAGGTTCATCCAAATGACTTAGATAAGGATATATATATTAATAATGAACCACTTGGGGTTAGTTTGGCTTGTTATAGTAAGTTTATTAACCATATAGTGTAAGAAAACAAAAAGAAACGGTAAAAGTTAAATTATTTAACTTAGAGTTAAATCTAAATGATAAGGATAAAATACTAACCTAAACTTGTCTAAAACCTATTGGTTGAGAGGGTTTCTACCCACCCCCACCTTAGAATCGAAATAAATCAATTTGGAGCTATTAAAAACTGAATATGACTTTATTATAAAATATTATTTTAAGTTTTCCAAAGGTGCCCTTCTCCTCCCTTATAAAAGGGCACCCCTTCCCTCTTCTCTTCACACCCTTTTTATCCTTATATATCGGCCAAACCCTGCCAATTTCTCTTCTCCACTTCCCTAGTAATATTCTAGAGGTCCTGGTATTCTTCAAAGACCAATTGTAGTGCCCTAAGAGGAAGTTTCAAAGAGTCGTGTCAAAGAAGAGGTAATATCCGTAACCGATTCTTTCAAATTTATTTCTTCTTTTACTTCCTATTCATTATTTGTTTCATTATAAAGTAATAACATCAGTATTAATTATATAATGATATGTTATTATAAATATGAAAAAACTCTATTTCACCTTCTATCCATCCTACGGAAAATGAAATCACCGCGCGTTCGTACGTACGGAATACCGTCTCCACGCCGTGGTGTAATCTGTTTTCCATGAACAACTTACTTGGATTGGTATAATGGTGTAAATAATAACTATATATGATTATTGTAAAGTGATATTGATTATAAAATAGTATACATACCCTCTAATACAATTCCACAATCATGGGAATGATATCATCGCTCGTGCATACGTACGGACTACCATCTCCACGACGCGATGAGATTCATTCTCCATGTTAACCATTCATGAATGATTATAAAGTATATATAATGAATAATAATGAAATATATGACATAATAATGATACTTTATTTATGTATATATATATGTATTTCATCTACTTAATTCCATTCAATTCAATAAGGAAACGAAAATAGTGTTCATGCGTACGTACGGCCTACTGTCTCCATGAACGGTGTATTTCATTCCATTTATTGATCTATCATATATATATATATATGTATATGATGAATATATATTATATATAAATAATTTTTTACATTATGTAATTATGTAAATTAGGATATAAGTGATAATATTATGAACAAAAAGTCGAAACACGTACAATAAATGAAACGATTTTACCCAAATCGCTGCTTTTACATCGAATTTACAAAAGAACGGGTAATATAAAGTCCTAAGTAAACCATATATGATATCATAATGATGAATATGATTCTGTAATAAGTCAATGACATTATTTAAATCATTATATAGGAGGTTCGGATACATACGAAGCATATCGGACCTAAGGTAAGAGATAACTATTCCAATCTCACTCTTATTCGAGATAGTTCATTCGTAAGTATTTACTGGGGTTTTTGTTATCATCCATGTCTGTGTTTTATAAAAATGTTTTGATGTATGTTTAATGGACTTTTTACCCATTTTTGAATTTTACCACATGTTATTAAAGGAATCTTACTTTTGTTTACCGCATGAGGAACTTTTTGACTTTTCCGACAAAAGTACGAGGAGAATGTTATTTTTAACTTATACGGCGTGAAAGGATTTTTACGGTTTCATAACGACTCATTTTCATGAAGCTTCCTATACAAGATTGCATTATTATTTTCAACAAAACCCTTTTCTTTTAAAATTTCATGGTATTTTGTGAAAAGAAAATTATTTTGAAGAAGAAAGGATATTTTCCTCAAGAATTCATTTCAAGTGTTTTATCAAAACAATTTTCCATATAAAATGAAATTATTTAATATGTTTACGTTTCAAGTATAATGTCTCCATTATTTACATGGTTTGATTATTCTTATGGTGAAATGATATCCTTTTATTTATATGAATTATGTTATTATGGGATGATGTTTATGAAACCCATTTTATTCTTTGGGTTATGATGAATGTTTTAAGTTTATTTTGTGGAAAAAGTAAGAATGATTTCATTATGAGATGGGTGGGACCTATATCTCCCTCCAATGAATTGGGTAAAGATTTATATCTCATGAGATAGACATGGATGAAATGGTAAGTTAATCCAGTTCAGTAATACAGGACTGGAACGAGGAGTGAACTTGATTCAGAAAGGGACTTTGTCCACTAAGATGGTCTTGGCAGAAATGCCTTGGATACTATGGAAATCATATAATGTGCTTAATGGTTTCCACAATCACATGTTTTATTCTCATGCTATTTTATCATGATTGATGTTTCTTTATGATATATTCCTTACGTACTTCCAAGATTTATGTCTTTGCTCAAGATTTTTATGTTTAGATTTTATGTTCAAGTTTTTGCATTCAAATGTTTATAGATTGTTTTATGTTCTCTATGTTTACCCTTATTGAGCATTTGAGATCACCATTTTTATGTTTTCTTTTCCCCATGATATAAAGAAAGGTTTTAGGTGAGAAAACCAAAAGGGGAATATCTTTATAGGAGATGTTGAAGATCTTTCACCATAATTAGAATATTACGTTCTGAGTTTCCAAAGACACTAAACTAATACGATATTTGGGAATCTGTTTTTGTCATGTATTAAGTGTTCCGCAAAAGTAATGTAATGTCCATGTAAGTCAAGATTTGGGTCTTTACACATAAAATGGAGGGGAGTTCCTTAGTATCATGAAAAAGGAGGATCAATTTATCTCTTCCGATGAAGAAAACTTCATAAAGAATCAATTATATGCCTCTAGATTTATCATTGACCCTAAATGTTTGGTTGACCAAATATTAGTGGCATAAATATAAATCAGAAAAAATATTTAAACATTCATGAATTTTAAATCTATGTGAAAATATTATGATACTCCCTTAAAGTTGATTTAGAGAATATTTATCTGTAATAGTCTCTAAGGGTTAGAGATAAAAATTATAATTTAGTTTATTTTTGGAGGACCAATGGATAAATATAATTGAGGGAAGAAAATTTGACTTATTATATGTTATATTCATGGGAAGAATCATTTAATAAATTTCCTCAATGGAATAAAAAAATATGTAATGTTTTGAAGGTAGGGTAATAAATTTAATTAAATTCAAAGGGATATGATGAATCCAGTAAATATAATGGATAAAAAGTTCTAATAAATTCTCCACCCTTGTTCAAATATTAATAGTGTAATGAACATGAGAATTATGAAAGATAGTGATACAAACCAATGTTATTATAAGGGATTTAATTTCAGCAACAACCTAAGACATAGGATTATGGTAAATCATAAACTATGTCCACCACTAAAGTGGATTAAAAAAATTAGTTAGGGAAAGCTAAACTTACTATTCATTAAATAACGGTGAAAGTTTTCTTTGATTCAAGTTTTGTGTATTTTTTTAGAAGATTCGAGTTTTATAGAACTATTGGATCACATACCTAATACCTTGATAATGAGAAATAGGTGATTACAATAACTATTGAAACCATTTAAATCTATTTTTTGGACTCCTCCCCAATTTTCATCTGTGGGATGATAATTTCAGTCAATCTCATAATCCATCCTTTGGTATAATTTGATGTTATATTGGGCATGGATTGGATCTCATTATATAGATCTCATGTAAACTATCAAGAGAAGTAAATCAGTTTTCATGTGTCAAAAAATTTTAGGTTCATAGAAAAATTCAAAGGAGATTATGAATCCCCTTTAAAATATCCTTTAGTAGTGTGGTTGTTTATAGCCAATAACGAATAGTATCTTACCCAAATGATTGAGATAAAGGGAAAGATTATCTTTGAGGACATTCCCATAATTAGGGAATATAATTATGTATTTCAAAGATAATTTTGGGTCGTCATTCATATAGAGATGTTAATATATCAATTAAAAATTTACCTAGTCCTGTAACTATATCCAAGAGTGGATAAATAATTAACCTCCCTAAAAGTAAAATAATTGAAGTGTAAATAATAAGATAATATAAAAAAATGTTTCATTTTCAAAATTTATTCAACATGAGGCCTATCAGCTCTCTCTTTTATATATAATAATAGGTCTATGTGTCTCTATATTGATTATTTAATTCTCAACATGATCGAGATAAATAACAAGTTTTCCCTTCCATATATTAGTGACATGGTTGATCAACTATGAAGTTAATAGTAATTATTTAAAATATATCTTTATTTGGGATATCATTAGTTGAAAGTGAAAATGTGGTTATTCCCAAGACTATCTTTTATAAAATGTATAGAAACTATGAGTTCATGGCGTAGGATAACCCGAAGGCGCCTAAAATATTCCTGAAAGTTACTTCCGGTGAGGATATTGTCTCTATCCAGTATTGATCGCAGAGAAAATGTGGTTGATGAGTTTGTCATCTTGATTCTACAATTTAAAAGAGCAGATTTATTAGTACTTTCTTGATTACAATTTATGAGAAATAATAAATGAATTAATTAATTATACCACTATTTTATCAAGTCCCAATGGCCCTCACCATTGAACTCGGAATGTCCAGTTTCTTTGATAGCATCAAACATTTGAATGATGCTCTCGACGTTCAATGTTTGATGCTATCATCGATTTCTAGTGAGCTCATGAGGTCTCATGAAGACATGGATTCCTATAGCATGCTCGAGCACCTCCGTGGTCTATACCAGGAGAGAGAAAGACAGGAAAGGTTTGAGATCTCCAAGGCTCTATTTTAGACCAAGCTTGGAGAGGGTGCCCTAGCTGGGCCTCATGTAGTCAAGCTCATTAGCTACATTGAGCGCTTGGAGGTTCTAGGGTTTAAACTCCCCGAAGAACTGGGCACCGATCTCATTCTTGCATCACTCCCCCAATGCTTCTCGAACTTTGTTGTTAATTTCAACATGAACAACATTGAGAAGTCTCTATCTGATCGTCTTATCCTTATTATCCAAGTAGATAATGACATGAAGCGTGAAAAGCCTTCTATCCTTATGGTGAATAAAAGGAAAGGGAAGGAGAAGATCTTTAAGCCCAAAGATTCTTCAAGGCCTTCCAAGAAAAGTAAGATCAAAGGGGAGGCAAAGGAACAGGATGCTGTTTGTTTTGCATGTGGCAAGAAGGGCCACTAGAAGAAAAACTGCACCCAGCCAAGGAAGCAAGAGGAAGCTTCAGGTGCGTTTGTTATAGAATGCAATCTATCTGTTTATACTAATTGGGTATTAGATACTAATTGTGGTTCTCACATCTGTATCCAAATAGAGGAACCAAGTAGATTCAAAAAGATTGATCAAGGTGAGGTGGATCTACGAGCAGCCAACGGAGCCGGACTCACTGTTGTAGCTGTCGGAGACTACCACCTCACATTGCCTATTGGGATGGTCTTGGTTTTGAAAGGTTGTTATTATGTTCCCTCTATTACTAAAAACATTATTTCAGTATCTAGATTAGATACTGATGGATTCATATTCAAGTTTGGAAATGAATGTTTTTACTTTTATAAAGATAACATTTGTTTTGGTAGGGAACATTTATATAATGGCCTTTATGTGTTATACTACACAAACCAAGTAATGGAAATTGATAACAAAGTTAATTCAAATGACTCATACCACACCCAACTTTGGAATCACCGGCTAGGTCATGTCAATGAGAAACGTTTGACAAAATTACATCAAGATGGGTATTTAGATTCTTTCGAACTAAAACCACTTGGTGTATGTCATGCGTGTCTATAAGGAAAAATGACCAAAGCCCCATTTAGTGGGAAAGGTGAAAGAGATAAAGAGCTTCTAGAATTAGTTCACACAGATGTGTGTGGACAATTTCCAGGTTGAAGCAAGGGGTGGGTTCTCATACTTCATAACTTTTACTGATGATTTTAGTAGATATGGATATATCTACTTAATGAGGTATAAGTTAGATTCTTTTGATCGGTTCAAAGAATACAAGAATGAAGTTGAGAACCATCTTGGTAAGAAGATTAAGAAACTCCGCTCAGACAGAGGAGGATAACATATTAATCAGGACTTCATTGATTTCTTACGGGAGTTTGGGATTCTATCTCAACTCACTACTCCTTACACACCGCAGTAGAATGGTGTAAGTGAAAGGAGGAACCGCACCCTGTTGGACATGGTGAGATCAATGATGAGTCATGCGAGTCTTCCATTATCCTTTTGGGGATATTCATTACAAACAGCAGCGCACATACTAAACCAAGTACCAACTAAATTGATAAATGGTATTCCATACGAGTTATGGAGTGGACGCAAAGCCATGTTATCAAATTTACATGTGTGGGGTAGCGAAGCATTTGTTAAGGCCTATTCAGGTAACAAACTTTCACCCTGAGGCACAAAGTGTATCTTTATAGGATATCCCAAGTAAACAAGGGGATATTACCTATACAACCCCTCAGACAAAAAGGTTACAGTGGCAAGACACGCCATATTCCTTGAGAGGGAGAACATCTCCAAAAGAGATAGTGGGAGCGAGATAGACTTCGATGAAGTCGAGGCTCAAGATACACATGAGTTGGTACAAGAACATATTCCACAAAGCCCTGTGGAAGAACAATCGGTTCCAAAGACACAAGATCTGCGTAGGAGCATGAGAGAGGTGAGAGAACCAGAATGATATGGTTTTATTGTCACTGAGGATGGTGAATCATTATTGGTTGACAATAATGATCCTCTTACCTACAAGGAAGCAGTTGAAGGAACAGATGTTTCCAAGTGGAATGAAGCCATGAATTCTGAAATGGATTCCATGTACCAAAACCAAGTCTGGATTTTGGTAGATACTCCAGTTGATGTAAAGCCTATTGGTAATAAATGGGTTTTCAAGAAGAAACTGGACATGGAGGGGAAAGTCAACACCTATAAGGCACGACTGGTTGTAAAAGGTTTTATACAACGTCAAGGAATTGACTATG
The DNA here is from genome assembly GCA_963277665.1 of Viscum album. Taxonomy (NCBI): domain Eukaryota; kingdom Viridiplantae; phylum Streptophyta; class Magnoliopsida; order Santalales; family Viscaceae; genus Viscum; species Viscum album. The sequence continues at coordinate 356,416,841 of OY728150.1, forward strand.
ATGAAAACTTTTCACCGGTTGAAATGCTGAAATCCATCAGAATCCTATTGGCCATTACTTCTTACCATGACTATGAAATTTGGAAAATGGATGTCAAAACAGATTTCCTTAACGGGAACCTCCAAGAAGATGTCTACATGACACAACCTGAAGGGTTTGTGACTCCAAAGGATGCCAACAAGGTATATAAGTTTCAGAAATCCATTTATGGATTAAAGCAAGAATCAAGGTCATAGAACATTTGTTTTGATGAAGCTGTTACGAAATTTGGCTTGGTTAAGAACTAATGTGAGCCTTGTGTCTACAAAAGGTTTAGTGGAAGTGTAGTCGTTTTCCTAATAGTATATGTTGATGACATGTTGTTAATTGGAAACGAAGTACCTGTCTTACAGTCAGTTAAGGCATGGTTGCATAAATGCTTCTCCATGAAAGACTTGGGCGAGGTAGAATATATTCTTGGGATCAAGATCCATCGTGAAATATACAAGAGAAAGCTGGGCCTGAGTCAAAGTACATACATTTACAAGATACTGATGAGATTCAGTATGGAACAATCCAAGAGGGCATTGTTGCCAGTGTCACATGGCATTCATATTTCCAAGAAAATGTGTCCTCAGACACATGAGGAAAGAAATAGGATGGCAATGATCCCTTACGCATCCGTGATTGGGTCAGTCATGTATGCTATGATATGTATGAGGCTAGATGTTGCTTACGCATTAAGTGAGGTAGGCAGATATCAAGATGATCCAGGAGACCGCCATTGGGTGGCAGTCAAGACTATCCTTAAGTATCTGAGGCGTACTAAGGATATGTTCCTAGTTTATGGAGGAGATGAGGAACTAGTCATCAGAGGACATGTAGATTCTAGTTTCCAGACTGATCAAGATGACATGAAGTCGCATACTGGATACATATTCAGTTTGAATGGAGGTGCAGTGAGATGGAAGAGCTCAAAACAAAGTGTGGTGGCAGATTCTACAACGGAGTCCGAGTATATCACAGCTTCTGAGGCAGCTAAAGAAGCAGTATGGATGCGAAGCTTCGTCCAAGAGCTGGATGTTGTACCGAGCAGTAAAGATCCTATCACACTTTATTGTGGTAATACTGCAGTGGTGGCACTTTAAAAAGAGCCAAGGTCACATCAGCGGACAAAGCACATACTTAGGAAGTATCATCTCTTGAGGGATTTTTCTCAGAGAGGTGAAGTTGCAGTGAGTAGTATTTCCACGGAAGACGACATGGTGGACCCCTTGAATAAAGCCTTGACTCAGCAGAAACATGATCATCATGTGAGGTCTAGCGGACTAAAAGTCGTAGGCAGTTGGCTCTAGTCCAAGTGGGAGTTTATAAGGGTTGGTGTCCTGAGAACCAACTGTTTTGTACTTTGATTACATGAATTTTCACTTTTTATATATTGTTCATTATTCTGCATAACTATAATATAATAATGTCCCAGAATATTTGTTGCATTGATAAGGTCATGGTAGATCCCCGTTATGATGAGAACCTTGAAATGCTATAACAATATTCTTAAATAAAGTTCTACGGTTGGATGACATACTATGATAGGACACATAGTATGCAGACCGTTATGTGTGAGTACTCGTAAGAAGACGAGACTCTCTCTCATGGAGTTCGCACTTGGTAATCTCCAAGATGGGAGATTATGAGAGCAGACCCGCCAAAAACAATTATGCATGTCTTGGTGTCCTCGGACATTGCTATCTACGAGCGTGTGTAATGGTCCTTAGACTAGAAGATTATCATTAACTCATGTCATGACTCGCGCACTTAGATTTACTGACAAAAACCATCACGCAGATAGTTGGCGGGAAGTAGGGTACGTTGGGTGCGTCACGAGTGACATGTTGTTAATGGATAAGTCGAGGAAGGATTTGTCCCTTCCATTTATGGAAGTTGATATCTCGGCCCTTTGATTGAAATAGAACTGTCACATTAAATTCCATGGCCATGGTGTGAATGACGAGTTTATTTCAGGTAGTCAAAGAACGACGGATCAAGCATAGAGGTTTATGACACTGCCATGAAACCTTCTTGATGAGATATCGAGACAAAGGGATTAAATTACACAGTAAGCATTTGTATGAGGTGATACGTCAATGCAGCGTCAACTTCTTTCTCTTGGGTGCCTTGACCCATTGCTAGAAAGTAATCTTGGACTTTAGGCAAGCCCGCCTAATGCCAACGAGAAAGAGGCCTAGAGGGTCACACAATAAGTGTATCCAAGTATCTCAAGTTGAATAAAGATTATTCCCGTACGTGGTTTAATAATTATTCAAGGAAGCCTAAGTTTTTTTAAATGATGGAGGAAAAATAAAATAAAACAAGTACACACCGTGTATTATTAAATGTACACGCCGTGTAGTTTTATTTTGGAAAGGAAATGAATAAATGAAAACAAGATATACACTCTGTGTACATTTAATGTACACGCCGTGTAGTTTTCAATGAAAAACAAGTACACGCCGTGTATTTATTATTACACGCCGTGTAGTTTTTCCAGTCGGGATTTTGAGGATATAATATTGTTTTAAATGATATTTATTATAATCAGCATGGGAGCATGTCAAGGAATTATTTATTCGACATGGGGGTTTTAAATAAGAGTCAATGAAATAAATAAAATGCGTACCACATTTATTTATTGTCATAACTCTATAACCCCACACACCTGATTATAAATATCCTCACAACCCAAACTTTTTTCAGACACACAAGAGAATTGTTGTGCACAACATCTCTGGAGAATTCTTTCAAGGCCGAAAGAACCTCTTCCTCCAAGAACGCTCTCAAGACCAAGATAAATCCTCTTCCATCGGATCAAGACAATATAAGGTAGACAACGCAAGCAAAAGCTTCTCCACGCTAGCACCCGGAGAATCCTTTGGCGACGTCCAGATATACGAGGTACACATGTGGATCACCACTAGAGGGAGTCTACACTTGGATTCTGCGACGCAACGACGGATCACATCGACAACGTGATCATGAACATCAACGAAGAAAGAACACCCAAAATGCATTTCTTTATAATTAATTAAATTAATTATTATCAACCTGTAACGATCCTTGTTTGTGGTTCTGAGACAAACCATATTCTTTGTCTTTCTCTGTGATTCGATCCGTAGAGACTGGCATTTATCGTCATATTGATCCCGGATTGATCATTAATAATGACAAAAAGCCAAGTGGGAACATCCACCCACGCGCTTCCGCTGCACCCAGAACCTTCACATTATATCCCCAATTTCCCTAGTAACATTCATAGACTTATTGAACCAAGTCTTTAGAGATTTAAAAAATATATTTTTAGTGGTATTTCTTGATGTTATTCAAATATAATCTAAAAGAAACGGGGAATATGATAATAATTGGAGTACTATGATAAATATTTTGATAATTTATACATTAAATCAAGTTTATTAAATTTGATCTTTGGATAGAGAAAGAAACATTATGTGGTGATTGGTATCACAAAAAAAGTGATATATATAGATCTATTAAAGAGAAATGTGACTAAGGAATGGCCCAAACTCATATCTATAATAGATATATGTATTTTCATCACATTATCTTGGTACTTTCAATGATTTCAGAGGATATTATCATTATTTTCAAACCCACTAACATAGATAACTCTGATGGGAGTGATGTTTTTTTGGACTAATGAATGTGGAAAGATAACAAAAGAGTTGAAAATGTGATAATGGAAAAACTAACATTCATACTAACCTCTAGGGGTGAAGGTTTTTTATTATGAAAAAATATATTTTGAGGAATTATTGGGTCACATACTTATGTAAAATCATAAATTAATCACCCATGCCATAAAAGAAATGTGATGGTTCATGAGAAAAAATATTCAACACGTGATCCGAAATTGGATACAGTAATCTTAAAATTGAATTTTGGGAGGAAATATCTATATATAGAGAATTATATCATATTTAAAGATAATATGGTATTTAATTATATTTTCATGTTGAAATAGGCCAATTTTCATAAATAAAAATTGTGTGATTTTATCAAATACTATTACCACTCAATCTATTTCCATACAAGGAAAAAGAATATGGTGGTGGATGTTCTGTGTTTAAAATTTCAGGAAACCATATCCATGATTTTTACTGAGAAAGGTAAAATATTATTATATATAAAAAGGATGTACATGGGAACCATAATGGAAAAAACAATATCCCACACTGCTTAAATGATTGTTATAACATAAATTTAGGAAAAAATTAATAATTGTCAGATGGAGGATATAAAGATAAAAAAGAAGTTATCTATAAAAAATTAAATTAAAATATTCATATTTTAACATTTTTAAACAATGAGTTAAGAAATTTAGGACAAAGCTATGTGTACTATTAGATCTATATATAAATAAAGAGTTATTGAATGATATTCATAGTTCAAAATTTTATATTCACCTAAAGAGGAAAACTATTTATAGATATATTTGAGCATTGTAATATTGGTATAATAATAATATGTATATTTTTGAGTATATATTAACATTCATAGTATTCTAGTATTTTATGGAAGAAAGGAAATAGTATGGAAGAATAATATAGTCATTACCTATACCAATATGGAAATGTAAGGACATCACCATAGATTTTTTTCACCCAGATACTGAAGAAATACAAAGGAAGTAACGTCATATAGATTATAATATATCATATTACTAATAAATATGTCTTCATTTCCATTTAAAATAAATTATCATTTTATCAATTAGTAATGATATACATCGGTGAAGTTATAAGTTCCAAATCATTATTCAAACCAAAATTTTATTATTTTAAAAGAATCCACATTAATAAATTTGAATGATCTTATTATGCTTATAATTTTATTTAATTAGTTAATGAATAATACATAAAAAATCATAAAATACATGTTTTAAACGTATTCTTAGTGTCTATTTTTCCCAAAATACAAAACATTTAAAAAGAAAAATGTTTTTCCCATGGAAAATCATTTTGATTTTCACATTGAAATCTTCTTTGTTCCAACCCATCCTAAATCCTTGTGATTTTTTTATAAATTATTAGATGATAAAAAAAGATCAATAAGGGACATATTGAAAAATAAACTCATTTTCCATTTAAGAAAACGATATCACAAAAGAATGTTTTCCTTTTACGTGATAAACATTGGGCACACCTAATTATTTACATATTCATGAAAACATCTTGAATACACAAATTTATTCATTAATAAAGTTATGATAAAAATAAAGTAAATAATCATAATCATTAGGGTTTCTTAGAATACATGATAACTATTGAAAACATGTTCTTAAAAACATACCTTTTTATACTAAAATTTCATAATACTTCCTTAAAAAAATATTATTATATTACCTTTTGAAATCAAATGATTTCCAACAAAAATTATTATAATGGATAGAAAAGTAATTCAAGTACCTTGGGATATTATATCTATATAACCATTATATGAATCCATACAAATTAGAATAACATTGTTGTGAAGTTCAAACATAATTCTATAGATAACATAATCATTACACAATGCATTGGAGAGCTATATCTGGCTCACCTATCATCATGAGCTATATCAGCATCACCCATTATCATAAATAATGTCCAAGGACCATATCATGAATAAAAAATTTAATCATGCACCCTTACTTCATAAAACTATTGGAAAATCCATTAAACCCATATGTAAAACAATGTCAGATATCGAAATGAAACTTCTATTTAAAAAACCATTTTCAAAACATAAATACCTAGAACAAGGGAAATAGGGTTTATTAAATAAAGCATGGAAAATTATAGTGAAATATAAAAATCAATTAATGGTTTTTGTGACAGGAATATTCCTTGATACCGTATTCCTAAAAATATAACATTCCTTTCTTATTTTTGTCAAAACATTCCATATAAAATATGTAAAATGATTTATTTTGAATACATTTGAATGAAAGTAAAAATTTCATAAAATTTATTTTATAATTCATGAATTTATGTATGAATACATAAATAAAATAATTTTTAAAATATTGACATTGAATAAAAAGATTTATAAATTAAACCCTTAATACTTTTAGATTGATATATTTTAAAGTAAAGTTTCATTTATCTTGAGTATGACTCATCTTATAAATTATTTATTTTCATTAAAAATAAAAATATCTCAATTATTTACATGACTAAGAACCTTTTTTATTTTTATTATACCTTTAATTTCACTTATTGACATTTTATATTAAATTACTTTGTTATTTATGTTCAAGTTAGAAGTTTTGATTATATTCATCTCTTATGTTCAAAATGACATCAGTAGGATGACTATTGTCAATGGGGTCATTATTACATCATCCTCTGAATAATAATAATTATATAAATATAATCTTCAGACATTTATTATTATTTTAAAACCAACCATGAAATGTGTTTATGAATAATGAACTGCATTACAATCATGGAGATGGTAGGTCGTACGTATGCATGAGTAACATTTTCCTTTTTCAAAGATCATGAAGGAAAGAAGTTAAGAACTATTTTAACTTTAAAAATTATTATTATATCATAAAAAATATTATTTATTTAAATAAACTTATATATATCATCCATATGATTTTTTGGTGAAAAAATACATCACTTTGTGGAAGGGGTTGTCCACACATACAACTGAATGACATTATCATTTTTTAATTAATGATAAGGTAATAAAATATTTTATATGTTAATTTTTACATAATGATAATTATTTCATTAATTTTAGATATGTATATTAAATCCATTGTTTTAACCATCTGTGATAGGCAGTTATGGAAAAATATACATATCGCTTCGTGGAGGTGGTAGTCCTCATGTATGCACGAACGATGTTTCTACTACAAAATTGATAAAAGATAATGTCGGTATATATTATTCCATTAATTTAATTTAATATTAGTATATTTAAGATAACAATTTTATTATTTCATCATGGTTTAAGATTATTTTAATGAGGTAGAGGAGGAAAAAAATAAAAAATGTTTAGTTAAAAAGTATAGACATTATTCGAAAAACCTCTTTAGGTTTACACCAAAATCATTCATAGATTGGTTTTTTTATTATAAAAATGCGTACAGTATTTGTGGAGGGATTTTGGAAATGTATTTGGTTTATTATTTAACAAATAAAGGATTTTTAGGGGTGATTAAAAGAGAATAGTATGTGACCTTTTATAAGGGTGGGGTGGGTAGTCTTGGATGTAAAGTAATAAATTAATAAAAATTAATTATCATTATCAATTAGATAAAAATTGATTTAATACAAATCTAATATGTGGATAATTATAAATCCAATCACATAATAAAATTTTAAAAAATATGGTTAGTTTTTAATCATTGTCTTTTTGTTTGGACCATCTATTAACCCTTTTGATGATAACAACGATAACAATGTTTTTTACTATTCAAGGGTAAAGATAGTTAATATAAATAGTCTATTATCCCATGAATATACCATGGTTGATATTTTAAATCCAATAAAAGTCACATGGGAAAATATACATTTTTTATGTTTCTAAAAATATTTAATAAAATATTATTTATAATAAAATATTCTTAATGTCATTTTTGGAAGTATTGTTTTCATTTGACTTTGAATGCAAGATGATAGAGAAGGAATAGGAATATAATAATTTCAAAAATTTATAAAATGTTTTTTGTATCTAAAAAATTTCGTGACATAATAATTCATTCAAATTATATTAATTTAAGTATTTTTAGAATGATTTATCATATATTTCAATTAATTGAATAAATATTGTGTCCAACTTGCATAAACATTTAAGATAATTATATGATCACTGAAAATTAAAAATGAATTACCAAGATAAAAAATAATTTCTATTTCAAATAAAAATTTAGAACTAAACATAAGTTTTCCTTATCCATACCACCACATATTATAGATATTACAAGCTGGAAATTAACATTTTTTTCCTTATGTTTTACATAAATATTAAAAAGGAAAAAATAAATGAAATACCTAAATAATTTTCCATATTTTTTAAAATAGTATGGAAAGGACTGAAATAAACTCATTAATAAAGATAACATAAAGTGTTAGGGCCATATTTCAGTTCTCATCTTGTTATTTTTAACCTTAATAACTCGATTTACCCTTCACATAGTGATAATTATTTATAATAGTTTCTATTCTTAAAGATCACAAATTAATTGAACATATTTAAATAGATTAGGTCTCCTAATTTTCAATATGGAATAAATTTTTCAATATCATATTTCTATAAGTGGATGAAATTAATTAAAACATTAACTCATAAAAGGTAAATAAACATAGTTTTTAAGAAAAATTCATTTTATATATAAAAAATTGTACCAATTTCTTGTATAAAATTAATTCAGAAGTAAAAAAATTAGATAATTATTAATAAAAAGGGAAAAATTAATTTTTAAAACTAATCAAAAATATAATTTTACTTTTTAAAAACATAAAAATAAAATAATGTTTTTAATAAAAATAAGTTTTCTCACTGTTTATTGAAAAATCTATCTTTTCGTAAAAATAAGAACATTTCACCCAAAGATAATTTGGATAGGCTTATTTAGAAAATTAATTTTATATTTTAAAATCCAAAATCAATACTTAAAAAATAACTCCTTTAAATAAAACCATATAATGCATGAAAATGCAGTTTGGTTAGATATAATTCTTTTTTACTTTTGACTAAAGTATGAAATATTATTCATATAATGAATGTATATCTATAATACCTAATTAATTAATATTAATAATATATTGAACTTATTATTAACATTTCCTAGTTTTTTACCTTTATCGTTACTTCAATAAATTGATTCCTCATAATTTTATTCATTTCATAAACAAATGGGGATATATTTTCATCATAAAATTTTTATTTTCCCATGATTCTTCATAAAACATATTATTTTAAAAAAAAATCATTAGATTTATGAATTAAAATATTCAAAAAAAATCTCTATGGTAAAAAATGTAGTGGTTTTTCTCATTATAACGGTTATCTTCCAACTAAACTACTTCATAGCTCAAAACATGTGATGAATCTGGAACATAATTTCATAACATTTTAACACGAAATACATTATGAACATCAGATAAAATCATAGGAAAATACACTCAGTAGGATAATAATTTATCTTTCCCTCGTATTTTATATAGTCTAATGAAAAATGAAATTAATTTCCCCCTTTTACCAAAATTCATCACACTTTTCTAAGGAGATACATTAAGAAAAACATGATCACCTTCTTCAAAAAATATCTTTCCACCGGTTATCTATAAAAAATTTCAACATATTCTGAGCCATCCCCAAATGTTTCTAAATAATCTTCACTATATCTAATATTTTTTCTACAAAATTAAATCCCATCGACTTCTTTTCTCCCACTTAATTTGAAAAAACTTGAGTTTGACGTCAGATTCTATATAACTCTTTAGTATTATCCATATATATACTAGAATTAAAAAATTTGGTATAAGAAAATGAAATCAATGAAATATGTTTATTCCAAAATCCATAGTAATCTATTGAAATTGAATGAAAAATGCCTACCAAGGTCAAAATCATTCACTTAAACTATCCATCATATTGGGTATGAAAATATTTATTGAACTTTTATTCAGTAACTAATGACTTATAATTTCATTTACATACATTATATGTGAATCTAAGATCATGATATGATATAATAGAGATATGAACTCCATATAACATGACAATATCCTTGACGCACATTCGATAAATCTAATCTGAATACATAATGTCTTGTGTGGGATAAAAATGAGTATATTTAGTTAATCAATCGGTAATTACACAAATTTCATTATTACCACATGATTATATTATAAATTCCATTAATAAATCCATGGATATATTTTTTTATTCCCAATATGGTTCCAAAAAAGGAATAATCATCCCCTTCAGTAAATATTTTCTGATTTAACCTATTAAAAAATCAACCATTTCATGGTATATTCAACAATATCTCTTCTCATTCCATGCCACCAATAATAATCATGATGGTCTATGTATGAAATAATCTTCTTAGGACACATAGAAAATAAGTGTAATTCATTACCCTAGAATCCTAGATCTAGTGCCTTAATGAAATTTTCATGATTACATGTAATAAAATACCAAAGGATCGAATAGTTTATTAGGCTTGGTAAACTAGATACATATATGAAACATAATAGATAAAAATATGAAGTGATCCACATCATTGAAATTTATACAAATATTTTATCTTTATATCCTTGGGAAATAAAAATTAGTAAGTTTGAGCTTAAATACTTGTTAAGTGTTAGTTATAATAGAAACTATCATGAATCAATGAGAATAATCATTATGGAATGGTAGATAACTGAACACACATTCAATTTAATCTATAAAATGAGAATTAAATGTGCGCATATTTTTTTTCATAGTGAAAATATCTTGGATAATAGTATCTTAATTTTGAATGAAGGAAATGATTAATTATTAGATGTTTTGTTTTTAGAATATGAACCATAATACCATCAACACCTTTTATAATACAGATTAAGTCTGTGGGTAGAAACCCTTCTGATTCTTCTTGGAAACCAATGTGAAGGGTTTTTCACCAATTGATTTATCACATGAGACCTATGGATTCATTGAGAGGTTTTCATTAATAGGTCCCCAAAATATTTCTTTTATTTCCAAACCATTCATTATATATCAAATAATCGATTTAAAATATATTTTTAAATCAAAGGGTCTCATACCACTTTGAAATATTTGAATCATAAGACACGTAAAAGAAAATAATTATCAAATGAAACATTGAATAACCTGAAGAAAATTAGATTCATGATATGATATATATATATATATATATATATATAATGGGTAGTACACCACATAAAATAAGTAAGTAGTGAAGAATTAATATCTCACATAACTAAATGTGAGATGAGAAAAACTCTTACCTTGTGCCTTCATTTAGTTTAACATGATTTAACCTCATGTATAATGTTTTATAGCATGTGATTAATTTACGTTATAACCATATCACTATTTATGATATCATATATTATCTTTTATACCATATTATCACATTTTTATTAATAATATTTCATTATTAACTCTATTTTGGGTGTCAACTGATTTATTTTCCCATGAATGTTTTTTCATGTTGTTCGTGGTTATTGTGAATAAGATATAATTTTTCATAACCAGAATGATATTAAAGTCATAGATATCCTATTTATTTATTACATACAAATTTATTTTCATTCTTGAATAGAAAAAATGTAAAATTAATCACATTGTGTTGTGTAGATGGTAGGTCATACGTTCACATGAAAGACGATATCATTACCATTATGGTCAATGGGTAAGAAATTTTGAGATATATAGACTTTTAAAGAATAAATATAATGTTCAATATATTATATTTATATATATATATATATATTATTTCCATCAGTATACCCATCTATGTAAAGTGGTGATGAAAAAAAAATTACACCATGGTGTGTAGACGTTAAGCCCTACAAACGCGCGCGAAGTGATTTCATTTTTTGTTGAATGCATAAATGGTGGAATATGATCATCTCAAAATAATAATAAAATATCATTATATATGTGTTAATTGATTTATTACATTCTCATGGAAACAATATATGAATATAACATGGAAGAAGAATCAAAGTTGAAAGAGATGATAAAGACGATTGCCTCTTCTTCGACGAACTTCCATTAATATCATCTCAACTAGTGTAGGGTAGGTATTTTGGAGGGAACTGAACCTATATATCATAAATAAGGATATTTATAAGATAGATAGATAGGTTTTGGTAGGAATATATTGCTTAAATTGGTGGGAGGAATTGAGGTATTAGGTTCCCTTTTATAATTGATGTGAGGGGAACTTTGGAAATTCCAATAAATATTAACATATAGTAAGGTTATTCTAGATTCAAAGGCATAAAAATTGCCTATAAATGAATAGTGTAAGAAATGTTACTCCATATATTATACCCTTTATTGATATTTAACATTTTGGTTTTTCTAATTAATTTAATAGAATATTAATCCAATAAAATATCATTATTGTCAAGTTTGATAATATTCATATAATTTGACTTCAAATACATCTATAAAAAATGGTAATCTTAAGATAATGCTTTCACACATCTCTAATATCTCTTATAGATCTATAAAATTTATTTTACACCTTAACACATCCAAATTATTTTAAAATTATTATTTTTAAAACAAATTATTTCAGTTTTATGTTTATTAAATAAATATTGTTTTAGCATTGAAGAAATATTTAATGTAATTTTATAATTTAAAAAATTAAAAATAATTTTATATACTAATTTTTTTTATTTTGAGTAAAATAGACATTTAGGTTCAATAATATAATTATTTTTTATCTATGTGGACACAAAAAACATAATAAATACAAAGAGAGTGATATTTTGTAACTATCATAGATTAAATGATGTGTAAGTTATTTTTAGTGAACAATACACATTAAAAAACTAAAATTTTATATTAATTTGATAAGGGTAAAATAAAATTCATCTAATAGGTTCTAGACATTATTAGGTCACATTCTTACCCACATGATATGGTTTTAACCTTTATTTAATCAATTTAACTCTTATCATTACAACAAGGATTTTTCTTTGTTGAGGGTAAATATTTTTACTATAAATTAAAAAATGAACCATAAATGAATCATGAACGATTTTTTATAGCTTATATAAATCATTTGAAAAAAAATATTATTATAAATTTTATTTCATTTAATAAAATATTTTTTATTTTAATATAACATTAATATCGATTTTAACACTATTCATTACATTGAATTTTAAAAAATAAATAGAAAAATATATCTCCTGAAAAATCTGTAAACACATAAATAACATGTAGAATGCTTCATTAAAATTCTGTTTTACATTAACTATGTCAAATTATATTTATTTTAATATTATTAATTTCATTTATTTTTTTATCAAATAATTAAACAATTATTTTATTATCATTGTGAAATCGTTAAAGTTAATTATTTATTTCCTAAAAAATAAAAAAAATCATCATCACAAAGATATTAATTTTATATTTTTCAAAACCTTTTATAGTCAAATATATAACCTAGGTAACTCCATATTAAAATATTTATCTTGTTAAAAACAAATGTTTGACATCTTTAGCTTGAGGGTTGAAGCATCTAGTACAACGAAGTTGATGGATTTTGTGATATGAATTTGTTTTCTTAGGATATTGTTGTATCAATTGATATGAAGGTTCTCAACATGTCTCTTATGGAGGGATTATAATGTTTTATGTGTGTTGTGCTGAAGAGGAACCTTTTGTTGAAAGAATAATAGTTTTAAAAATCACATCATTACTGTTGAACAAGTGTGTGGGATCATTTTTTATAGTAGATTAATTGATGTGTTCACTTCTTCACATCATCCCCAACCACTCTGGTGGTGGAATGAGTAGAAACTAGAATGGTTCTTGTGGACATGCCTTTTGCAATGTGCACTTTTTGATGGCTCTTGTATCTCTCATTTTTTCTTTACCTCAGTCCTCTGATGGTGTAAGTATGTTAAACCTCGTTTTTGTACTGAAAATTTTTCTATTTTAATATATATCTTGAGGCATGAATTGGGTGACCAATTCATATCTCTGTTTTTCTTTAAAAAATCCTAGATTGTTCTTTAAAATAAAATAATAAAAATGGATTTAAGTCATCATAGTGGCTCCAATAGTGCATAAAATTGTCCCAAGGATGATTTTGTCCCCCAATCACATATCCAATAAAATTAGGACATGTATAAGTGTAATTTTTTAATATTTAAAATATTATTTTTACCCTTAATTACCTAATTTTCTCTTAATCGTGGTAATTTAAATTAATTAAGTTACTATACATATTGGCCAAAAATAAAAGACACATATTAACATAATTTTGATCTTATTATTCAAAATATGGAATAATTTTTAAAAAAAAGAATACATATAACTAGCTATAATTAATTTAAAATTAATCTGGTAAATGGTGTGATAAAATGGGGTTTTAAAGTGAAAACATGAAAAAGTTTGAAATATTATTATATCAAAATTCAATATAAAATGAGTTCGATGGACTTAATTGAATTAATATATGTATAATATATCTAATTCATCATTACAACCAACTTAAAACACATTTTTACATCATAAATTATTTATATAAAATGTCAAATGTAAATTAAAATGCGGTATTTTTTTACTATTCATCAAAAAAATGAAACATATCGAAAAAATACCAAAAATTAAACCAAATTAAATATTAATATTATTCATTAAAAATTGGATTATTTTTTTCAAATATAATATATAAATGTGTTAAAATATATTTTTAAAATAATTATTTAATTAAAAGGTGGAAAATGTCTTTAAAAAATATAGCTTTTTATGAATAAAATTAGATTTATTTATATATAATGTCTATAAAATACATAGGATGATTCATAATAATTTGATCGAATATATAATTTATATGTTTCATATTTTTTATTACTATTCATTCCCACCTATTTAACGGCTAGGTTATAATAATATTTCATTGTTTATTTAAGTTGGGTGTTGCATGTAATTCAAGCTATTAAAGAGATTAAATTTATAAAAATACATGCCATAAAATCATAGGGTTTTAAATTCTCCCATACTTCAATTAATTTATTCCTCATAATTTTAATTTTTACATTTATAATCATATATTGATACTTCAAAATTCAATGGTGGTAAACCCATATTGTAAATAGGGTTAATAAAACACCATCTTAATAAGAGGGAAAGGGAAATGTGAAGGTCACCACAAAATTAGGCTTTTAAATAGGAAATCATTAGTTTAAATATAAAACATGGACATTGAAGAGAAATATAACTATCAAGTTCTTATGGAGGGTAAAATATAGCATGGTCATTGTAATGTTAACCATCGTAAAACTACAAATATTTTGATTAGTTAATAGGCCATTGATTTCTTAGTAAGAAATGTAAACTGAAAACAATTTTATTCCAATATCCTTTTCATAGAGTTTAGGTATTCTTTTACTATCAAGATAGAAACTCTATAAAACAACCTCACTCAATTTATTTCCAGGTTATAAGAATAATCTCAGCCTTTTATTGTTCCTTTATCTATTTCCTAATCATTTCTTACATTAGGAAATGAATGTTCATTTTGAATTTTCAAACCTGAATCACTTTTAATGAATCATGTCATCCTAATTTCATTTCATATTCCATAAAATAATTATCAATGCCAAAATTGTTATCGAAGGTTTTCCAATATTATAAATTATAATTTGACCTCAAATAGTAATATCCAATGTTCAATATAGTTCATTCCATAAGTATTTACCTTAACACTCCTTCAAAATACTTCATTCCAAATTAATAGTCCAAAAATTTTGAAGTAAGGTCACTAAATTTACAAAATTAAATTAACATTAGATTCCCCAAACAACAAAATGAGTCTCTTATTTTTACATGCCAAATATTCTATCACTATAAAAACATTAATTAAAATGTACATGATTCCAAATAATTAATGAAGAACTAGTGTAGTAGACTTCTTATATATCTCATGATTCTTATAACTGGAGAACCATTGATAAAATAATTCTTGAATCCACATACATAAGGACTTTTATCACTCTACATCATTCTTAAACATTAAACTATGCTTAATATTCTTATTTAGTAATACTTCCTTCCTATAATTTTTCTTATGTAGTCTCTTCTTCATTAGTAGTATAACCATTACTTTTATTACCTTTATTATTTAAATCATTAACCAAAACCCAAAGAATATTTTGGGAATCACTAATAATATTTATATAGTCACAAATAATAATTTATAGGATTTATAAATAATGAAATATTCATCTCAAACTATGAGTTAATAGGTTTATCCTAGGTTATCAATTTTCATTTCCAAATCTATAGGATTTTATCATATACTTAGACTTATCCTCAAAGTTTTTTATAGTTTTATTTTTTATAATCCATTATTTTCTAAATATAGTTCCCATGGTATCTAATAAAATTTCCCAGATACCAAATTTAATCCCCCACTCCTAGAACCCCAGATTCAATGCCTTATTTATGACATTGATATGATTACAAGGAATCAATTCCTAAAAAACATAATTGTATAGTATTTTGGGTTAACTAGATACATACATGAATCAAATGTTATTTTGGGAATAGAAAATGAAAAATAATACATAAATAAATAAACTACTCATTATCCTTGAACATTATAACAAAATTTTATCTTCATATACTCAGGAATGAAAACATTATAATTGTGAGCTCAAATGAATAGTAATGGTTTATTACAATGAAAAAAATCTTGAATAAATGAGCATAATCATCATTGAATTTTAGATAACGGATCACGAATACCATTCAACCAATAAACTGATAATGAAATGTATCTAAAGATTTTTCAATAGTGTAAATATACTAGATAATAATATCTAAATTATAGATGTAGGAAACAATTAATAATTGGATATCCTGTATTTTTCAGTTGAACCACAATACTCTGATGACCATTCACAAGAAGGTTTAAGGGTGTGGGTAGAAACATATCTTATTCTTCCTAGAAACAAACATGAACAGTTTTTCACTAAAGGATTTATCTCATGAGACCTGTAAATGCATCAAGATACTTTCATTAATTGAAATTGAACCCATTTCTTTCATGTCCAAATCATTCTTCATATATCTAATAATTGATTTAAAAATATTTTTTATCATGATTTCCC
The DNA here is from genome assembly GCA_963277665.1 of Viscum album. Lineage (NCBI taxonomy): Eukaryota > Viridiplantae > Streptophyta > Magnoliopsida > Santalales > Viscaceae > Viscum > Viscum album. Next base: position 356,433,709 of record OY728150.1, read on the forward strand.
ATGGCATTTTGAAATATTTGAATCATAAAACTCATAAAAGTAAAAAATTAGAAAATAAAACATTTAATACAATGAAGATAAATATATTCATAATATGATATATCAATTGGGCCATACACCATGAAAAATAAGTATGTGGTGAAGACGACATATTTCACAAAAATAAAAGTGAGATGAGAAAAACCCTTAACTTGTTCATTCATTTAGTGGAAAATGATCTAAACTCTAATATAACATTTAAAAGAAGGTTATTAATTTATTACAGAACCATATTCATATTTATGATATCATTTTTTCTCCTTTTATACCATATTCACAACAATGTTTAAAAATATTTCTCTATTACCCTTGTTTCAGGTGTTAACTGCATAATTTTCCCTTTCAAGTTTTGGCATGTAAGTCCTGGTGCTTGTGAATATGGTATAGTTATTCCATGTTTAAAACAATATTTTATTCATAGATTTCATATTTATTAATTATATACATTATTATAATCATTCTTTAATTTTGAACATGGGAAATGAATCGCATAATGTTGTGGAGATGGTAGGTCTTACGTATTCATGTGTGACAGTATCATCCCCTTAATGGTGAAAGGGTAAGGAATTTAGTGGTATTTTAATTTTTAAAGATTCAATATCAATTAATATTTATTATATATATATATATATATATATCCATTATTTCCATTATTATTAATATCCAAGTAGAGTGGTGATAAAAAACAAATCACACCACGACGTGGGGATGATAAGGCATACGTACGCACACACGGTGCTTTCATTTTTCATAGGATGGGTAAACGGTGAAATATGATTATACCATAATTAAAATAAAATCTTAGAATATATATTATTTTGGATTTATTAATTTATCAAGGAAATAACATATGAAGAGTATGTAGAAAATGAAACAAAATTCAAAGAGTCGATAAAGACAATTACGTCTTCCTCAGAAGATATCCTTTAATCTCTTCTTGTGTGATCTAGGGTAGGTCTTTTGGAATGAACAGAGCCCAAAAAACTTAACTATGTATGATGATTAGAGAAGTTCCTAGGTTTTCTTGATCTGTATGGCTCAAATTGGTGTGAGTAAGTGAGGGAGGAGATGCCCTTTTATGATTGTGCTGAGGGGTACTTTCGGAATTCCAAAGAATATTAAAATATAATAAGGCTATTGTAGAGATAAAACCATTATAATGGTATAGAAATAATTATTTTAATACATGTTAGACCATATATTATCCCCTTTAGGATTATTTAACATTTGTTTTATTTTAAATAATTTAATAAAATATTAATTCAATAAAGTATCATTATTGTGAAATTTTATACTATTCATTTAATTTGACTTTAAATACATTAAGAAAAAATGGGAACTCTAATAAAATGATTTATCATGTCTATAATTTATCCTATAGATATATAAAATTCATTTTACACATCATATAATCCAATATATATCCAAAGTAATATTTTTAAAATTAATTATTTTAGTTCGTAGTTAAATAAATAAAATTTTTTCTTTCAATAAAGAAACATTTAAGGTAATTATATAATTTATAAAAATTTAAAATAAATTTATATAATGTAAATAATTTTATTAAGATAAATAAAAAAATTATTTCTATTCAAATATTTATTTTCTCTCCTAGTGTTCACATAAAATATATTAAATACAAAGAGAGTGACATTTTGTTACTATCTTTGATTTAAATAATATATATATAAGTTATTTTCATGTAAAAGTGTCCATTAAAAAACAAAAATTAAATATTAAGGAAATACGAGTTTAATACTTTTCATGCAATATTTTTTAGTCAATTTTTGGTCATATTCTTACCCTTCTTTTTTTTGACCGTAATTTAATCCCTTAACTCTTACCGTGGCAACATGGCATTTTTATTCATTGAGGGTCTATATTGATACAATAAAATGACAGGAGAAGCATAAATGAAACACATATAATATTTTCAATCTTATCTCAATAATTTTTCGGAACAATAAATTTTTATTAATTTTATACCATTTAATAATATATTATTTATTTTAATATAAAATTCATGTAAATTTTTGCATTATCCATTAAAATAACTTTTACAAAATTTAATAAAATAATATATATTCTAAAAAACTATTTTAACACCTCACTAAAATGTAAAATGTATCTCAAAAATTTATATATGAAATTATTAATGTCAAATTATACTTATTTTAAATTTTTTAAAATCATTTATTTGATATTTCCTTTAATTAAACAAATATTGCATCATCATTTTACAAGCCTTTCAAAAAATTATTTATTTACTAAGAATAAAAAATAAATTATTATAATTTAGATGAAAATTTTATATTTTAAAATAATATTTATAGTTGAATATATACCTTAGGTAACCCCTTATTAAAATATTTATGTTTTTAATAACAATGGAATGAAATCATTGACTTTTATTTAAAATGAAATACTATAAGTGGAATAAAGTTCCCCAAGGGGCTCTAGTATCACATACAATAGGCCCATGGATTTTTGGGGTCATCTCTCACTCATCCAACAAAATTCAGATTTACAAAATTTTCACTGTAGTTTTAATTCTTTTAAATTATGAAAAAAAATCCTTAGGTGACTTTCATAATCATAATGAATTTTTGACTGTACCAACATATCATCAAAGAGAACAATGAAAATAGTATCTAAATAGTCATGAAAAAATATATTCATGTGATACATGAATATAATGGGTTCATTAGACATCCCTAATGTAATAATTATGGGCTAATAATGCATGTATAAATTCTAAAATGCAGTCTTTGGGATATATTCTTCCTTACTTTCAACTGATGATACCCTGACCTGAGATCAAGAATCAAAAAAATAGTACTCGTTGGAGCTGATAAAAAAATCATCAATATAAGGAAAAGGATATATGTTCTTAGTAGTGATGTAATTAAAGGATTTATAATCATTGAAGTCTCATTGAACCATATTTAAAAATAAAATAAAATTGTATCACCCCATGATGAATTTTTGGGATGAATGAAATTATTTAGAAACTCCTACAACCTCTTTTTCATTTACATAAAATTTACATGATCCATTTGTTAAGGGGGTCTTAAATATACTAATAATAATGCACTAAGTTAGTAATAAATTCATCCTCCTAGTCAATAATAACACTAGGAAAACCATCACAAAACATATCCATAGATTCATTTAGTAATGGGAAATAACTAATTTGAACGATTAATTTATTTTCAAAAACGTAAAATAGGTAACATTCACTACCATATGTTATAAATTTATTATTCTCTATAGAGGTTATTAATGGTATAAAATCATTAAAATAATGTTTCTTGGATCTAGAATCTAACATATAATGATAAAATTAAATCCAATCCATTCCAAAAATAATATCAAACTATACTATGTTAATTCCAAAATGGTTTTCTAGAAATAAAATTCCCTGAATAATAATAGGAAGATTTAAATAAATATTGGTTTCATTAATATTTACTCTTTGTGTTTTCACCAAAATTTTAATCTTCTTTTCATGAGTTGATATATTCATTTTGCATGAAATTTTCTCATAAATAATATAATGTGAATATCTAGAGTAAAATAGGGGATTAGTATAATTCAAATAAATAAGTTACATACTCATCACAACTTCATTATATAGCCCACCCGCATCCATAGTTTTAGAAAATAATTCTTCCACACCTTTTTTCTTTTGATATTTTAAATTTACACCTTGAGTGACTCACTTCATAAAAATGTTATATTAATTACTTAACTCATTGTAATTAAAGCATCATACCATCAAATTTTCATAATATTTCTAATGATTTTCTTTAAAATCACAATCCACATGTCTCAAAATTTGACATCTAAACCACTTCCCATTTTTTTAAGACATTATCCTGGATGTTTTTTACTTGGATTATCACTAGATGGGAACTTTATTTTCTTTCATTTAGATTTATTTGATTATTTATTCCAATTTTTCTTCCTTCTTGACCATTTTTATGCATATTTTTATAGAATACATGTTTATTAAGAAATACCTTTTCAATTTTCTCTTCACATCAAAAAAGATTCTCATAATTTTAGAATTCATGATAATTTAATTCACTTTGATATCTTCCCATCAATGTTGAGGAAAACTAATTAATTTTAATATTATAATCCTAAATAACATTTGGTTTTTACTTTTATATACATATGATGTTTCCATCAGATGCGGAAACTAAATCTTCCACCATATTTATTATTCCAATAAATGTTTTTCCATCCTATGTTGAACCACCCAAGGAAAATATATATCTAGGAAAATATTCTTAAATTCCTATAACTATAACTAATCTACATCTTCTCATTATCTATCATTCATAACCATTAATAACCATTGATTGACTTCATCGTTAAAACGGTAAATAACAAGAGTTACCTTTTGGTACTTTTAACAATCCATGGCATTAATTATATATTCTGTGAATTTGATCTATCCCTTATCCACCACAGGGTCATATTATTCACTAAATTTTATAGGGTGTTGTCTTATGAAATTATTTCCTATATAAATGTTTCATTGTGGTGTACATGGTTTCTCTCTCGCATGGACACCAACAATGTTTATATCCCATATCAACTAATTCCTCATGGAAAATAATTATAAAATTATGATACCATTCATTCTATTCTAGTGGTTTGGAAGGAATTTATTCTCTTAGTTTTTTCATACTTCAATATCCCTATTACCATTGAGGAAAACCAATAAGGATCATAAATATTTTAAATGAAGTAACATAGTAAAATTAAATTACCATAATTACCATAAATTTGAATCTCTTAATTTTATTTACTTATATTAACAAATCCTCTAAAATTATAAAAATTGGACACTGGTAACAACTATAAGAACCTTATCATTATTCAAACCATAATTTAATTTTTATACAAGATTTCACTTCTTTTTAAAAGATATTTTAAAGAGAAATTTTTAGAGAATTATTTCTCAATTATTATATAAAAACCCATAAAATATATTTTTCACACTTCTTCTTAGTATCCATTTTTCAAAAATACAAAACTTTTAAAAGGAAACTTTTTTTCTTTTCAGGAAAAATCATTATAATTTTCAACTTGACTTCTTTATTGTTCTTATTCATTCATAAAACCTATGGAAAATATTTTTAAATGTGAGATGATAAAAAAAGATCACCAAGGGATATTTAAAAAAAAGAAACTTTTTATTCATTTTAAAAACATTAGATCATAAAAGAGAGTTTCCTTTAACATAATAAACTATGAGCTCCAAAAATCATATACTTAACCATTAAATCATATTTAATTACCATTGTTTTTTAAAAATTACATTATCCTAAAACACAATGAAAAAATAATAATCATGAGTTTTTCATAGAAAACACAAGAACCCATGAAATCACTCTCTTAAAACATACCATATATCCAAAAAAAATTTCATTCATTTAAAAATTGCATTATCCTACCTATTAAAATCATAATATCTCAATGAAAAATCATTAGGAATCAATGAAAATCATAAATGTACCTTGGTAAAACATCCTGATAAAACCATTACAAAAATACTTCTAAGAACCCTTACAATTGGAATAAACCTATAGTAGACTTCTAATATAATTATTTGGAGAATTATCCTTATATAATGCATTGGAGAGCTATAACAAGTTCACTTTTCATCTATAGTATATCATTCTCGACCAACTTCATAAGATATATCGGGATCACCCATTATCACTAATTATTTTTGAGGATCATATCACCAATAAATATTTTTAATATTATTCCTTTTCAATATAAAACTATTTAAACAATCCTTTAAATCCACATATGTAACACTTTTAGATATAAAAATATAATTTCCTTTCAAAACACAAGTTTAAAAACATAAAAACTCATAATAAGGAAATGAGTTTTTTTCTTTAAAAAATAATGAAAATTTATAAATAAATAAAAATATCAAAAAATGATTATGGAGGGGGGTAGGGAATTTGTAAATGTAGTATAAATTAAAATAGAACATTAATTTTGTCTTTATTTCAAAAAATTTCATATAAAATATATACATATGATTCATTTAAAAAAACCTAAAAATTGTTATAAAATTGGCTTTATAATTCAATCATGTCCAACAAATAAACCAATAAAATAATTTTATGGACATGGATATAAAAAATGATGATTTGGGAAAGTAACCCATAGACATTTATAAAGAGGGTTTTTAAAGTAAATTGTCCCTTACCCCGATCCCAACTCATTTTATATGTTCTTTGACATCATCAATAATAAAAAAAAGGGTAATTGTAGTTGTGGTTTGGCTTCGTGGTAAGAAAACAATAATACTACATGAAATATGGGGGTTAAAACCTCATTGGGAACAGGTACTATAGTAGTACTGTAGCGGTTCTATAGTAGTAGAGGTACTGTTGATCGGAGGGTACTGTAGTGGCGGCAGGACATTGTAGCTGGGGCAGGGCACTGTAGCAGCGACGGGTATAGTAGCAGCCGGGTTACTATTCACAGAATGGGCCTTGAGCCGAAAATTTGGGCATGTAGGCTATTTAATGGGCTACATGCCCACTAGGCATTCAAAATATGTAATGGGTCTCCCTCTACCCAGTTAAAAGAGGTCTTCTCATTGCTTTAATAATAAAATGAGGCTTCAGTCCCAACCTTTTTAAAAAAATTAAAAATTAAAAAATGGTAATTATTTAATTTATTATGAACTATTATCATGTTTCTTATTCCTTTTTTAATATCATATTAAATAAAATTACATAGTCATTTAAATTAATGTTTGATGTTTTGATAATATTCGTCTCAAATGTCAAAAATGACTTCGGTAGGTTAGAAATGATCTGGGGGTTCATTTTTCCATCATATCCAGAATAATTATCATTAGATAATTATAAATTTTTACAATACTTATACTTTTAAAACCAACCAATAAATATGTATATAAAAAATTAAATACATTACAACCAAATAGACAATAGGCCATACGTATGCATTAGAAACATTTACATTTTTCAACAGTCAAGGTGGAAAGTTGTCAAGAATTATTTTATCATTAAAAAATGATAATGATCTCAAATAAAACATATCATTTATTCAAATAAACTTATATATATAGTCCATGTGATTTGGTGATGAAAAATGTATTATATCACTTCATAGAGTTGGTAGTCCACACATACGCATGAATAATGTTATGAGTATTCAATGAATGGAATGGTAAAAAAATATATGATATATTATTAATTCAAAAATTATAATTCATTAATGAATATAATACTTTTAATTTAAATATATCATTATAACTATCACTTATATGTGATTATGGAAAATGAATCACATCGCTTCGTCCTGGTGGTTGTCCACATGTACGAATGAATTATGTTTTTGTTCCCCATTTGATGAAAGAGCAGATATATATAGATTATTATATTAACATATTAAAATCTAAATATTATAAATATATAGGTTATATTATTTCATCATTGTTTAAGATTATTTTAAGGAGGTAAAATAATAAATAAAAAACACTTGGTTAGGATCCATACCTCTTCTTCGAACAAGATCTTTTAGTTTACACCAATGGCCCTCATAGTTCAGTTATATGATTAAACCAAGTTATATAAGATGTGGGGATGGAATTTATAAATGTATTTTTGAAGGTATTTTATGAAATAAAGGCTTTAGACCTTCAGGTCATGTAATCTCCTATGCCTACAGGCCACATAATCTCTAAACCTACGGGCCTTGTAAGGGTTCCCCCTCATCCCTTGAATGGGGGGTTATCAAAAATCAATAAAAATTAAGGCCTTCGGGCCATTAAGGGGTCTGAAATAAAAACTTTATTATTTGGTGAAAATGGAATAAGAGGTGCCCTTCTATAAGGGGGGGGGGGTGTGGATCATTCATGGAATTTAATAATTTATTAAATTAATATAAATCAATTATCATATTCAAAAGAATTAAAATTGATATAATTATAATATGAGATATGGATGAGTCTAAATCCTCTAATCCAATATGAATTTTATAAGTTTAGGTGGTGTTTTATCACTTATTGTTTTTAACACTTGTTAACAATTTGGATGATTGCTATTATAAAATATATTTTTACTCTTTATGGGTCAATATAGCCAGTATAAAAGAAAACTTGGACCATTAATGTGTTGGGATTGTATTGTATCAACAATACTATATAAATCTTGTTGATTTTGATGCTCATGAATACCCTTGTTTGTTTTACCAATGATATTACTTTAAGTGTATTTCGAGAAATTAATATTCTTTATATTCCTTATTTTGGAAATATATTCAAGCTTATTATTTGTATAGAATATTAATCAAAGTGTTCGAAATTCTCCTAATTATATTATGGAAATACATTTAATACAGTACATTCAAGAAACAAAACGTAAAGAACAAACCCTACATTTTTATTTTACCTTATGCTGAAAAATTAGCATGTATGGTTAATAAATCCTACATTGACTAAAAGTATAGTTAAATAACCTTACGTTTAGATGAAACCATATGTTTGTCAAAGAGAAAAATTATATTTAAAGAAACCTATGTACGTATGGAACTTTATGTCTGATAAGAAAACATATAGATCATCAACCATAATTTTGTGATCCACCATACATTGTCAACCTTACATTTGGAGAATTAACTCTACATAGTGGAACCCTACATTTGTTATTTAGATGTTTTGTGAAGAAACCTTAAATTTGACTATTCATCACTGAAGATTTGAATTTACGATTTTATTGGAGTTTCAGGAAACGATCATCACGGAATATCAGGTCTATTTAAAGATAATTTTCAAATAATTTAAATATCATTATGATTAATTAAAAGAATCGTATTAAGTGGAGAAATTATCTCCTCCTCTTAAGGAAATATATGAATACTCTGAGCTATATCATGAATTTGAATTCTTATGACTAATCAGAAGATTTTATTGGATCTGGAATTGAAAATGACAGTCTCTCTATTTTACTTATTCTAGAAATGAATTGTTTCTATATATATGTGTGTATGATTCAAAGTATAATATATTGGGATATATATTGATCCATATATTGTGATACATATTCAAAATTGAAATTGCATTCCTCTGAAGATCATTTACAGATCTACTACAACAATCGATCAGACTATGTTTTTCACAGAAGAGGCTACAGTGGAAATATACATATTCAAAATTTTGTATTTTCTATAATTCAACAACTACTATTTGCTGCTATTTTTATTTCAAAGATATATTGCAACTGAATCACCTCGAAACAGTTCTTTCCTGAAGAAACTATTTTTTGATGAAGAAGATTAATCTATTGCCAGTTGATGTTCAATTGTAAAGTTTAATCAGAACATTTTATAATCAATATCTTTTTATTAAGAATTTTAAATGCTCGTACTCAGTTGAGGTGAAGTATCAACTTTTAGATCTAAGATGTGGTTTATTAGTTCTATGTTATAGAACCAAAAGACTCTATTTTTAGTCTTTTTTGTAAAGGTTTCCATTGCCTGCACTAAGTTATGGGTTGGTCTTATGATATGAGACCTGACCGGTGAAATTCACTAAACTCATAGAGAGAGTAATTGGTGGAGTAGACTGGGGGATATTTATGACCCAAACCGCTATAAACAGTTATGTTTTATATTTTTATTTTTATCTGCTTCTCGTAATTTCATACAGAAGATAAAAACTACTTACCTGCATAATCATCAGTCACCATCAAGAGGAATTATTGTAAAAGAATTGGAAAAGACACTATTCTATGGAGCAAGTGTTGTCTTCAACAATACTATATCTTTTTATGAATTTTTTTATTATAACTAATACCCTTATTTGTTATTCAATTGATTTTACATTAAGTATATTTCATGAAATTAATATTATTTATTTCTCTATTTTATAATAATAATTATGTGTTTTTATCTGCGTGGAATATTTGAAAAAGTATGCAGAAATCCTTTTTAACTGCTTTAGCGTGTTCTGGAAACACTTTTCACACCCTACGTTTGGAATGAACCTTATGTTTGCGTTATCAAAAAATTATGAAAGACGAACCATACATTTGGAAGGAACCTTGGGCTTGGGATATTATAAAAGTATGGAATGTTATGTTTATTTCTCAAAAGTATGGCTCATCAACCTTACTTTTGTAAACAACCATACATTTGACTAAAAATTATGGATCATGAACATTACACTATAAAGCAGGGAAAAGTATAGATCATATATCATACGTTTGGGAGTCGAAGAGAAAAGTATGGATGATCAACCTTATGTTTGAGATCAACATTAAGTTTGAGATCAAGCTTAAATTTGAGATCAACCTTAAGTTTAAAGAATGGATCATCCAATCTTACATTCTTAATCAACCTTAAATTTTGAACCTTGTGTTCAGAGAATGTATACTATGCAGTTTAACCCTACGTTTAGCATTGGAGATTCAGACATGACTTTATCGAGTAACGGTATTTATGCGGATTATCAGGCTAATTTCTAGCCATATTAAAATCTTGATTTTAAAGAATGTATTTGACTGATTCAATGTCATTTATTTATCAATTTAATAGGATCTTTTCCTGGAGAATTTTAATGGGAGTTACGACTATTCTATTATTCATGACTTTATATATCGTGAATCTATAGGTGACTTTTATAGATATAAATTTTAAATGAAAACCATTGTCTTTATTATATATATATGTGTTATTTTGAATTACAGTGGACACGATATAGATCATTGTGAAAGATATTAGAAGAATAGATTATTGAGTTTTTCAAGAGTATGATTTTCAGAGACATTCGAGTTTTAAAGATCTACTATCACTAGTTACGATCAAATCTCTATTTTCTGAAGAATAAGAAACACGATTGAAGATTCACCGATTATACATCAAATATCTATTGTGAATCGACAGTTGTTAATGTTGAAAATTATATTTCAAGATCTGCTGCAACTAGATCGACATGTAAAAAGTATTACATGAAGAACATCATTTCTGAAAATTGATGATCCATCGACTGTCAATTATGTGTTGTTGTAATTGTGAAGAACAACTAGAAATTATTTCAAAGAACAAATAATATTTTACTTTGAGTGACCAAACTCTCATACTAAGATATGTGTTAGATTCTATGTATGAACCAGAAGACTCTATTTAGCCTTAATGTTGTAAAGTTGTTAACTACAAGCACTCAATTGTGGAATGGTCTGTTGATAAGATAACTAGATAGTGAAAATCCCCATGCTCATGGAGTAGAGAGTTGGTGGAGTGTACTAGGGGCCTTCTGTTCCCCAAACCACTATACATCGTGTATCCTTTACTATTTATTTTCCACTGCATAATCATTCTTATAATTTTAGAAGGACATATCACGATTTCGTGATGAAATTGTAATATACACAATTCACCCCCCCTTGTGTATATTTCTTATGACCTGATCCAACCATTGGTATCAGAGGAGTATCTTTTGTCAAATCTATAACAAGCCGAAAGTTTTTAGATTATACAGACCATAATGGCCCATATATGAGAGGTTATGTCAATGGTTTGTGATCCCTACTTCAACAGTGAAAATTTTGGATGCTAGAAATGTAGGACTATCATCTACTTAAAGAACCTTGGAAACAGAGTCTACTCAATAATTCTAACTCCCTATGTGATTCCATAGAAACCTGAAACATAGATTACTCATAAAGAAGTAGAGTACGACATAAACTTGAATTATATGAATGCTAATATCTATGCTATTGGACCAGATGGATTCAATACAGTATCTCAGTGCTCGACGACTTATGAAATGTGGAAGACGATTGCAGTTGCCTATGAAGGAACTTTCAATGTCAGACAGATGAGGTATGCCACTGCAAAATTCAAATTTGACACATTCAGAATGTTTGAAGGATAAAGCATCACCCATATGAATGAAAGGATTAAAAAATTGTAAATCATATCACTTTTTTGGGTGAGCCTGTCAAATAAGCAGATTAGGCCCCAAAAGTTCTAAGAGTACTGCCACCAAGATGGAATGGAATTTTGGCTGCCATTAGGCAATAATAACCAGTAAAAAATCTTACAATGAGAGAGTTAAATGGAACTTTTATGATGTATGAAGATGATATGGAAGAAAAATCAAATGAGCATAGAGTATTGATCAAGAGTGAAAAAACTACATTGAAAGTAACATCCCAAAGGAAGAATGGAAAAATGAAGAATGAAATCGAAGTGAAATCAGAAAATTCTAACTCATCAAATTCAGATGTGGAACTGGCTCAGTTAGCCAAAAAGTTCAGAAAATTCTATAGAAAGAAGAAAGGATTCAAAAAATCTTTTAAAAGGATGAAAAATAACCAAAGGAAGTTATGTGCTATGAATGAAAAAAATATGGGTCATACAAGACCTGATTATCCTCAGTTAAAAAAAGAAAAGAAAAATATTTTTTTCAAGAATAATTATTATGGGAAGAATGAAAAAATAGAAATGAAAGCTACTGGTAGTATTTCTAAAGACTCCGGTATCTCATCAATGTCTGACTCAGAAAAGGATGAATCAAATCTAAAAGCAAACATGTTCTTTATGGTAGAAGCTGATGAGGTACAATCTTACTACTCATCTGATTCTGATTCTAGTTTTAGTTGTTCGAAACAATAAAATTACAGCCTACTCTAATATTGTAGAAGAGAAATATGATTTCTTATTTAAGAAACATAAATCACATAAAAATATTTATACTACTAATTTAGGAGAAATAGACACTCTAATAAAAAAAAGAGTTAATTGAAAAAATATAACTGATCAAACACAAACTATACAGATAATGAAACTAAAGAAACACTTCAAACAGAAGTAAAACATACAAAATCACGGATCTTATTTTTAAAAAACAAGAAAATACACTTAATGAAATTATTGGAAAGAATGTGATTAAAAAGGAAAGACATGGAATAGGTAGTAAAGGTGAGAAACCCAAACTGCATAAGAATTATTTTATCCCAAGTTTAAAAGGTAAAATTTGAAACTATTGTGGAGAAAAAGGTCACATATCTAAATTTTTTTATTTAAGGCAACCAAAAATAAGTGTTATTAAGAAAGAATTTTTTGCAAGCAGTTTATATGATTCTATTGATTATAGAAAAACAAGGAATGTTCGGATTCTCAGTTCTTTTCTAACTAACACTACTGGACCCAATTGAATATGGGTACCAAAACAAATCATTATTTAAATGCCATTGCAGGAAGCAGGTCACATATGCCAAAATGAGATATGGTATATTGACAGTGGCTGCTCCATTCATATGAGTGGAAACTCATCAAATTTCAGAGCACTAACTCAAAAGGATGGAAGATTAGTCACATTTGGTGACAATGCCAAAGGTAAAATTATTTTCACTGGAACTGTTGGAGATCCATAAGTTTTCTCAATCAATAAATTAATCTATGTACAAGGATTGAAACAAAACCTAATAAGTATCTCTTAACTTGGTGATGATGGTTATTTTTTTGATTTTTCTAACAACTGGTTTTTGGTTTTTAAAGATAAATTGCCTAAATTTAGAGCACCCAGAACTAATAATGTCTATACCCTGTACTTAAATTCCTTATGTAAACAAAAGTTAAATTTCTTAATTACTAAGATAAAGGAATCTTCGATCTCGCATAGAAGTATTGGACATTGCAATATATATGCTTTATATTATTTATCTAAGAAACAATTAGTTTTTGATTTTCCTAGTCTCAAATTTGAAAGTGATAGATTCTATGATGCATGTGAACTTGGAAAGTAGCACATATCATCCTTTAGATTTGTTAAAAAAATTGCTATATCTAAACCTCTAAAACTCATCCATATGGATTTGTTTGGACCTTCAAGAATAGAAATATGGGATATTAAATTATATGTATATGTTTTAATTGATGAATATTCTAGATTGACAAGGATTTATTTTTTGAAATACAAAAATGAATCTTTTAATATATTTGAATGTTTTTGCAAAGAAGTTCAAAATGAAAAAGGTTTTAAAATAATTTCATTATGAAGTGATCATGGAGGAAAATTTGAGAATCTAGAATTTAATTACCTTTTCTAAAATATGGGTACTAAACACACCTTCTCTACACCAAGAACACCTCAACAAAATTGAATTTTTTAAAGAAGAAATAGGTTTATTCAAGAAATGGCTAGGACTATGATAAATGAATATAGTCTTTCTAAATATTTCTGTAAAGAAGCTATAAGAACAACCTATTATATAAATAACAGAGTTTTAATCAGACTGATTTTTAAAAAGACACCCTATGAACTATGGAATAATAGAAAACCTAAAGTAAATTACTTTAATGTTTTTGGATGCATGGTTTACACCTTAATCACCAAGAAAAAATCTTGGTATGTCTAATCCAAAACCTGATGAAGGAATTTTTTTAGGGTATTCTATTACTTCCAAAGCTTATAGAGTTTTTAATAAAAAATCAAGGATTTTTTAAGAATTAGTTCATGTGAAATTTGATGAATATGATCCCTTTGAGAAAAGGAAAGACCAAATTGATAAAGATGTCTCTAATGATAACTTGAGACTTGAAAACATGAAAGATGATTTTGAAAAAGTTATAAATAAAATTGAGTCTAGTTTAGAAGAACATGACATTGAAGAACCTAACAGTGTACTACATATACAGTCAAGAACCATAAAAAATCACCCTTTAGAAACTGTTATAGGAGACCTAGACACTGGAATAAAAACCATATGAAATATAGGAAATCTTGTTGGATTCTCTGCCTTTCTATCCAAATTAGAATCTATGACGTTAGAAAAAGCCTTAGTTGTTAAACGATGGATGATAGAAATGCATGAAAAACTAAACCAGTTCAAGATAAATGAATTTTGGAATTTATTTGGAAGTCCTCATAACTATCAAGTTATAGGAACTAAATGGGTCTTCAGAAATAAACAAGATAGTGAAGGAATAATAACTATAAATAAAGAAAGACTAGTATCTAAGGATATAATCAGGAAGAAGTTATAGATTATGATGATACATTTTCACCTGTAGCTAGATTAGAAGCCATTAGGATCCTTTTAGCCTATGCATCTCATATGAACTTTAAATTATTTATGATGAATGTTATGTCTTCCTTTTTAAATGGTAATTTATTAGAGGAAGTTTATGTTGACCAACATCCTGGTTTTGATAATTCACAAAAACCAGATTACATTTTTAATCATACTAAAGATCTTTATGGCCATTAAAAAGCACATAGAGCTTAGTATCAAAGATTATGTTTTTTCTTTTGAAAAATTATTTTACTGTTGGGATGGAAGATCCAACATTGTATAAGAAAACTATCAACTCTAATATTTTCTTGGTTCAAATTTATGATGATGATGTAATTTTAGGTTCAAAAAACAAAAAACTTTGTCATGAGTTTTCAAATTTAATGCAAAAAAAAGTTGAAATGTGTATGATCGGAGAATTAAATTTCTTTTTAGGACTTAAAATTTATCAAAATGATTTTGGAAATGTTTTAAATCAAAGAATATACATTAATGATTTACTAAAGAAATTTGGACTTGAAAATAGTAAGACATATTCAACTCCTATGTGTACTAATATAAAACTTGATTTGGATGAAATAGGAAAATCAGTTGACAACAAGTTATATTGAGATATGATTGGTAGTTTATTATATCTTACTTATAGTAAGCTAGATATAATGTATTCAGTATGTCATTGTGCTAGATTTCAATTAGATCCCACTTAAGTGTTGTAAAAAAGAATTTTTAGATATTTAAAAGGAAAAGTTTTTAATTCTCTTGTCTATAAAAAAAATACTGATTTTAATTTAATTTCATATTCAGATGCTGACTTTGGAAGCTATATATTAGATAGAAAAATCCCCATAGGGACTTGTCACTTTATAGGAAAATACTTAGTGTCAAGTTCTAGTAAGAAAAAACACTCAGTTTCCCTTTCAACAGCCAACGAAGAATATGTGTCTACAGGCAGTCGTTGTGCACATGTTTTGTGGATGAAAAACACTCTTACGGACTTCGGAATAAATTTTAATAATACACCTATTTTATGTGATAATACAAGTGATATAAATATTTAAAAAAACCCTATTAATCATTCTAGAACTAAGAATATTGATATTAGACATCATTTTCTAAGAGAACATGTTCTGAAAAATGTTATATTCTTAAAATTTGTAGGCACTGAAATTCAGTTAGCTGATATTTTAACTAAACCACTTCCCAATGCAAGGTTTTATTTTATTAAATGGGAGCTAGGTTTATTTATTTTTAAATGATTTTTTAATGATTTTTTTAATTCTTATTTTATATGTTTTCATTATTTTATTAATTTAAAATTTTTGTCAATTCTGCTTTAAATAATTTCTCCATATGTTTTTAATTTTTAATTTAATAATTACTATGTGTGTAATGACATGGGAATCAAGGATGTGAGGAACCAATTCAAATTCCGAACGTGTTTTTTTCAAAAACCCTTTGAAACACCATAGAAAACATCTACCGCTCTTCTCTACTTACACTTGAACCTTCAAAACCCTATATTTTCAAACCATCAAAAATCTATAACAGAATTTTCTAAAATCAAAAGGACAGATAAGCAAGAAACTAGCAATGCCAAGTGGCAGTGCTCAGTAAGACGAAAGATTTTTCAAGGAAAAGTGATCGATATGGAATGGTTGTTACAAAAGGATCTGATTCTATGTTAATCCCTAGAATTTCATAAACTCAAGAAAACCTTCAACGAATAAAATATGGAGTTTCTATATGAGGTAGAACTTTGTTACTTTTTTGAATTGGTTCATTTCAGTCTGGGATAAAATGAAGTTTCAATAATAACTAAGATTGAGGATAGTGATTTTTCGATTTTGTCTGTGGAGATAGCCAAAATTATTAAATTCCCTCATGAAGGAGTTTTCCATTTTATTTAATGAATATTGGTGATAATGTCCATAATTATGAGTACATTATGCCTTTTCTATTTGGATTTAAAAATATAAGGAAGATGTTAGTGAAAAATATAGAGCCTGACCAGAGGATTTGAGTTAAATTTGTGCAAACATGTATTGCACCCAGAATGTCAGAGATGGAGAAAATATTGTACCCAGATATGTACATAATGCTTCTATTTATGAGGGATATTAAGTTGAATTATCCAAGATATGTGATGATATATCTCAATTTTTGCTACCAATCAGAAGCAAGGATGAACTTCTATCCCTATAGAAGGTTCATTTCAAAGATTTTATTTACGAAAAATATGATAATGCTGGTCTATACCTGAGTGAGATGCCACCATAGAAACATCATTAATGCTAGAACACTGAGGAAGATTGGTTTCTTTTAGAGCACAATAAAAGGAAAACTCATGCCTGTTGGAATAGAAGAAGAACAAGAGAGTTCTCAAGAGCTAACTGCTAAATCAAAGGAAGGATTAACTAAATCTAAGACCAGTGGAGTATCAGGGAGGATACGGTTTGAATTTATTGATACACCTACAGAGGGAAGTTAGGAAGGACATGAACTTAACAGAAATAGAGTTACTCAAGTTTTTGAGGAGCCTATTGTGAAATCAAATATTTCAACTACTGGAGATTCGTTGAGCTACATGTTTGCAAGAGAAACTGCTGTTGAAGATCTTCAACATTGAGTTGTTTCTCAGAATGAGGTGAATTTTCAAGTGGAATAGGAAATTGTGCCTCAGGAAGAGGCAAAATTATAGGTAGAGGCTACATCTAGAACTAACCTTATAGAATCTATTTTAAAGGAAGTATATCAAGAGGAACAAGTTTTAGAAGATCTTATCTTGAAGGAATTTAATGAAGAAGATTCCCATGAAGAGAAAACTCCTGATAATGTTGACATTCAAGAGGAATTTTTTTCTTGAGGCTCACAATGAACTGTTCAAAGAAAATTTTTCTATCGATGAGTCCAGGAATGACTCAAAATAATTTTTTTAGAAAAGCCAGTTTAAAGACAGAATGAAAAAACATCTGATGCACAATCTTTTCCCATGGTATTGATGCATAAATTAAAGTTGAAACTAGTAATTAAACAAAGGTTGCATCTGATTTTGTGAATGAATAAGTGGAGGAGCTGTACAGAACGTTAAATAGAGGTGAATATCAAAATACTACCTTAGGAAGAGCATTAGAAAAGGAACATCTGAAATTTCCAAGACTGAAAGCCATTTCAGTTTCTAAGTAAGAAGTTGGGAATTTCAAGGACTAAATGTTGGCTAAAGTTTTAAAACTCAAATATAAAATGGTGATGAAGTTAGATTTACTAGTGTTTAAACCATTCATGGAGCAACAATTCAAAGCTGTCAGTAATAATGAAACAAGTACATCAGGTACATCACCAAATCTAATCAAAGGATTTTATTCCATTACAGATATGATGGGAAATATGATTGAAATACTGCATGACCTTCTATGCGATAGTGCTCCTTTATCTGTGATGTTGGAAAATAAAAAGTTTCTTATTGAGTAGTTGACTTCGAATGAACCTAGAATTTGAGCCTTGTTGAATCAGTTCACTAATAAGTTAACTATTTTTATGTAGAAGGAAGAGAGGATACATGAGTTCTTCAGAGTCAACTTGATTGAAAATATTCATCTGACTCAAGAAAGAAGATATGTCATTATCCAGTTAGGAGATGGAATAATGAAAAGATTGAAGACTCAGTTGACATAAATCAAGGAAGTTATTAAAAGCAGATTAAACCTCTCTCATACCTTATCCCAACCTTGATTCCTATTTTCAATCATATACTTTTAATATATATTCAATAAAATATTTTTTCATTATATGTTTATGTGTTACTAGTTTTTTTATTGTACTGTCCATATTAAAGTGCTAGTAATACAACTTTAAATATTGATAAACAGTTTATAATAGCATTTACTTATGTTCAGTGCTACATTAAAATGTGTTATATTCATTACTCCATCATTATTTTTATATCAAAAAAGGGGGATAAATTTGGATAAACACAACATTTTATTTTAAGAATTTAAATATTTTATTGGGGGAGAAATTTAATTTGGATAACAAAATGTTTATTTCTAGATGAAATAATTTTTCTAACATTAAATATTGTCTTATCTTTGAAAAATTCTAAACTATATGAAATTAATTTTGTATGTAAATTTCATTTGTTATTTCATGGGTTTATTTATCATCAAAAAGGGGGAGATTATTGAGCAAGTGTTGTTTTCAAGAATACTCTATCTATTTAAGATGATATTGATGTTCAAAAATAACCTACTTTGTTATTCTAATGATTTTAATTACATAATATTTCATGAAATTAATAGTATTTATTTCTCTATTTTGGAATAATAATTAAGCATTTTTATCTACGTGAAATATTTGAAAAAGTGTTCGGAAATCATTTTTAAGCACTTTAGCATGGTCTAGAAACAATGCTCATACCCTACATTAGGAAGGAACAATATGTTTGGGTTATAAGAAAAATATGAAAGAAGAACCCTAGGGATATTAGAAAAGTATGTAAGGTTTTGTTTATTTCTCAAAATTATGGTTCATCAACCATACTTTTGTAAACAGTTGTACATATTATTGAAAAGTATGGATCATGAATGTTACGTTCTAAAGCAGTGAAAAGTATGGATCATATACCATATGTTTGAGATTTGAAGAGAAAATTATGGATGATCAACCCTATGTTTGAGATCAACATTATGATTGAGATCAACCTTACATTTGAGATAAACCATACGTTTGAAGAATGGGTCATCAAATCTTACTTTCCTGATCAACCTTACATTGTAAACCCTATTATCATAGAATGTATGCTATGCTGTTCAACCCTACGTTTGACATCATAGATTCAAACACGACTTTATCGAGTAATGGTCTTTATGTGGATTATCAGGATAATTCCATGCCAGATTAAAAGCTTGACTTTAAAGCATGTCTTTGACTAATTCAAAGCCATTTATTTATTGATTTATGTAGAGTTTTTCATGGAAAATTTTAAGGGGAGTTACAACTTCTTAGTCATTCATGCTTTTGAATATCATGATTATATAGGCGAGTTTTGTGGATCTAAATTTGAAAAGAAAATGATTGACTTTATTATACATATCCGTGTTATTTTGAATTACAATGGTCCTGATATAGATCATTGTAAAAGAGATGAGATGAAAAGATTCTTGAGTTTTTCACGACTACGATTTTCAAGGACACTCAAGTTTTACAGATCTGTTGTCACTAGTTACGATCAAATCTCTCTTTACAGAAGAAGAAGAAGAAACAAGATTGAAGATTCACTAATTCCACATTGAATATCTTTTGTGAATAGACTATTGGTAAAGTTTCAAACTATATTTCATGATCTACTGCAACCAGATCGACTCAGAACTACTCCTACCAAAATAACGTCATTTTAGAAAATCGACGATCCATCGACTGTCAATTGTATGCTATTGCAATTATGAAGAACAAATGGAAAGTATTTCAATGAAAAAATATAATATTTTACTATGAGCAATAGGATTCTCATAGTAAACTATGTGTTAGGTTCTATGTATGATCCAGAAGGCTCTGTTTAGCCTTAAAGTTTTAACGGTGTCAACTAAAAGCACTCTATTTTGGAACAGTCTGTTGATAAGAGAACCAGATAGTGAAAATCACCAAGCTCATGGAGTAGAGCATTTGTGGAGTTGGCAGGGGTCTTCTATTCCCCAAACCACTATACATCATGCATCCTTTTATATTTATTTTCTGTTTCATAATCATTTTGATAAAGTTAAAAGGATAGATTACGATTTCGCAAAGAAATAGTAATGAAAATAATTCACCCCCAGTGTAAATTTGGTATAACCCGATCCTAAAAATTCACCCCCCCTCTTGTGTATATTTGTATATCTCAACCTGAAAATTGGTATTAGAGTAGATCTTTTGGAAAATTCTACAACAAGCCAAAAGTATAAGGTCAATACAAAGATTACAATGACTAATCAGAGAGAAGGAATGACAATGGTTAGTGCTCTATATTTAAATGGTAAAAAATATGGATGCTATAAATCATAGATGATTATATATTTGAATAATCTAGTATTCATAGTCTACTCATAGAATATTACTCTTTATATAATTCCTGAAAATCCTACAACTTGGTCAGTCGATACAGAGGCTGACTATAACATGAATTATAAAGATATGAATACTATTAGTTTTGGTCATGGAATAGATGAATTCAACTGTGTCCCACAATGTACAAATTCTTATAAAATGTGGAAAACCATTGTAGTTGATTATGACGAAACATACAATGTAAGACAAATGAGGTATTCAACAACAAAACTGAAATTTTCTACATTCATAATTCTTGATGGATAAAGTGTCACTCAGATTAATAGAAGACTTACATAGATAATAAATAATATTATAGCGTGTGGTGATCCTATCAATCAAGAAGATCAATATTTTAATGAACTAAGAGAAGTACCTACTAAAAGGAATGGTATATTAGCTACAATTTTACAATCATCACCTATCAAAAATCTGACAATAAGAAAATTGATTGGGATACTTGATGATGTATGAAGATGAAATGAAAGATGAATTTGAAGATCATAATGTGTTAGTAAAAAAGGATTATAATTCTCTAGAGGTAAAATCTCAGAAGAAAATAAATAGAATAAAGAATGAAGTCATAGAAGAAAGGAATTTAGATACATCTCATTCTGAAATGGAATTGGCTCAATTGTCGAAAAACATTAGCATGTTTCATAAGAAGAAAATAGGATTCAAAAAACCTTTAATAAGTGATGAGAAGACTCTAGATAATGCATATGCTATGAATGTAAGAAATTAGGTCATATAAGACCTTAATTTCCACAGATAAAAGGTGAAAAGTTAATGATATAATATTCATATCAGAAAAATGCTAATTATGAACATAATGGAAAAAAGAGTAATGAAGACTACTTCTAGCATTTCTGATGACTCCAGAAACTCATCAATATCTGATTCCAAAAATGAAGAATCAAATCTGAAATCAAATATATGCTTCATGGAAGAAGTATATAAGGGACAAACCTATTATTCATCCAATTCTGATTGTGATTTAAATTATTTAAATAATAAGTTGGCTGTCTACTCCAAAATTCTAGAAGGAAAACATGAATCCTTATTAATGAATCCAAAATCATTAAAAAGTATTCAAAATTATATTAGGAGAAAGAGATTCCTTACATAAAAAACCAAGAGTTAGTTGAAAATTTTAACTCATCTACCACAAAATGTGATGATCTGGAAAATTAGATTAAATAATTACTAGATTAAGTGGAAACAAATAAAAGGTTCTTCTATATTCTTTACAAAAGGATAAAATATTCTGAATGAAATTCTTAGTAAAAATTCAATTAGAAATAAAAATTTGGTATAGAAAGTAAAGGTGGAAAATATAAACTATATAAGAATTATTTTTTCCAAACTCAAAAACTATTACCAATAATTTTTGTGGAATATAAAGGAATATAACAAAAACATTTATTTATGAAATCCATAAATAAGTGGAATTATAAAGTTTATTATTTAAAATATATTACTTGATGTAAATATGAGTTATAGAAAAACAAAGTAGATCTGGATTCTCAAATATTTATTATCTAAGACTATTGGACCTAAAAAAATATGGGTACCAAAACAAACTCTTGTTCAAATTTCCTTTATAAGAATTAGGTCACCTAAAAATAAAATATATATGGTATATTAATAGTGGCTACTCAAAGAATATGAGTGGAAACTCATCAAACATTAATACACTGACTCAAATAGATTGAGGTCCAGTATCTTTTGGTGATAATTCCAAAGGAAATGTAATTGCACTTGGAACTGTTTGAGATCCAAAAACATTCTCAATCAACAAAGTACTATATATATAGGTGCTGAAGCATAACCTGATAAGTATCTCTCAACTATGTGATAATGGATATTATATTTATTTTTCTAACAATTTCTTTTCTTTATTTAAAGAAAAACTACTTAATTTTAGATCACCTAGAACTGATAATGTTTATACTTTGAATTTAAATTTCTTGTGTAAAATAAAGTGATTTTTTTTACTTCTATGATACATGATTCTTGGATATGGAATAGAATAATTGTTCATTGTAATATTTATTCTTTACATAAATTATCTATGAAATAGTTATTTTCTGATTTACCTAGTCTTAAGTTTGAAACTGATAGATTTTGTGATGAATTACAAATTGGTATGAAACAAAAAATCATCATTCAAAAATTTTAACAGAATAGCTACATTAGAACCTCTAGATGTTATCCACATGGATCTATTTGGACCATTAAGAGTATAATGATTAGCTAAAAACTGTATGTATATATTTTCATTGATGATAACTCTAGATTTATATGGATTTGTTTTTTAAGACTCAAAAGCACAACATTTTCTATTTTTTAATGTTTCTTTAAATTTGTTTAAAATGAAAAAGGTTTTAACATTATTTCATTAAGAAGTGATCATGGTGGAAAATTTTAGAATCAGGAATTCTATTTCTTTTTCTCAAATCTGGGTATTAAACATACATTTTATTGACTAAGAATACATCAAAAAAATGGAATTTTTGAAAGAAGAAATAGAACTATTCAAGAAATAGGTAGTACTATACTGAATGAATACAGTTTACCTACCTGATTCTAGGAAGAAGCTATCAACAAAGCCTATTATATCATGAATTGAGTTTTAATTATGCCTCTTTTCAAAAAAACACCATATAAACTTTGTAATAATAGAAAACCTAAGGTAAATTACATTAATATTTTTGGATGTAAGGTGTTTATCTGGAACACCAAGGATAACCTTGGTATATTCAATCTAGAAGCTGGAGAAGGAATATTTTAAGGATATTCTACAACCTCTAAATCCTATAAAGTGTTTAATAAAAATTCGAGGATTATTTAAGAATATTTTCATGTGATGTTTGATGAAACTGGACCTATTATTAAAGATAAAGATTAAACTGATGAAACTAATGACTCCTCTAACAATAAGAGACTAGAGAACTTGAAAAATGATTTTTGAAATAACATAAATAAAATTCAGTCTAGTTTAGAAGAACATGATATTGAAGAACCTGAATGTGTTTTACCTAGATAATCAAGAACCTTAAAGAATCATACTTTAGAAACTGTAATAGGAGACCTAGAAATAGGAATAAGAAGGAGAAGAAATATAGGAAACCATGTTGAATTCTCTTCCATTATATCTCAACTAGAAGCTAAATATTTTGAATAATCCTTAGAAGATGAGGGTTTGATGTTAGCAATGAAAGATGAGATAAAAATCAAAAGGAATTATGTTTTGGAATTAGTTGAAAGACCATCAAATTATCCAGTTATAGGAACTAAGTGGATCTTTAGAAATAATCATGATGATCAAGGGATTATATCTAGAAAAAAATATAAATTTGTAGCTAAATAATATAATATGGAAAAAGGTATAAATAATGATCAAACCTTTTCCCATGTAGTTTGATTAAATGCAATATGAATTCTTTTATCTTATGCATCTCATATAAACTTTAAATTATATTAGATGGATGTTAAATCTTCCATTTTAAATTTCTATTTATTGGGGAAAGTTTATGTTGAAAAACCTCCTGGTTTTTAAAACTCTGAAAAACCAAATTCTATTTTTAATCTTACTAATGCTCTTTATGGCCTTAAACAAGCACCCAGGGCATTGTATGAATGATTAAGATCTTTTATTTTGAAAAAAGGATTTGTTTTTGGAATGAAAAATCCCATTATTTTTTTGAAAACTATTTGTTATAATATATTTTTATTTCAAATCTACATTGATGATGTTATTTTTGGTTCAACCAATACAAAACATTATAATGATTTTTAAAAAATTATGAAAAAAGAATTTGAAATGAGTATGTTGGGAGAATTGAACATCTTTTTAGGACTTCAAATTTATCAAAAATATTATTGAAATTATTCAAACTATAGTAAATATATTACTGATTTATTGAAATGGTTTGGTTTTGAGAATAGTAATAGATATAGAATTATAATATATAGAAATATAAAACTTGATTTGGATGAAGCCAGAAAATCAGTGGACAATAAGTTATATAGAGGAATGAATGGAAGTTTATTATATATTACTGACAATAGACATGGTATTATTTTTCAGTATTTCTATGTGCTATATATCAAATAAATCCTAGAGTATCTCATTTTATTACTGTCAAAAATTATTTTTAGATATTTGAAGGGAACTTTTTTTCAATCTCCTCTTTATCAAATGTCTTATGATTTTAATTTAATATGATATTCAGATGCTGATTTTGGAGTTTGTAGATTAGATAGCTAAAGTACTTCAAGAACCTGTCACTTTTTAGGAAATTTTTTAGTATCATGGTCAAGTAAGAAACAACACTCAGTTTCCCTATCAATTGATGAGGTAGAATATGTATCTTTATGCATTTGATGAACACAAATATTGTAAACTAAAAACATACTAATAGGCATTGGACTAAATTTTAATAGTACCACTATTTTATATGATAGGAAAAGTTCTATAAATATTAAAAAAATTATAATAAGTCATTATATAACTAATCATATTGATATTAGACATCATTTTCTAGGAGATCATTTTCTCAAAAAGGATATATTTTTAGAATTTGTAAATTCTGAATATCAAATTGCTGATATTTTTACTAAACCACTTCTAACTGTTTGTTTTTTATTTTATTAAAGGGAAGATAAGTTTTTTCAATTTTTTAAATTTTAATTTTTTAATATTTTTAATTATAAATATTTATATTTATTTATTTATTTATTTATTCCAATTTTTTTATAGTAAAATTATTTATTTATTACATTAAATTTTATATTTTTAAATATTTTCTCTTCACTATATATTTTAGTTTGTTTATTTTAATCTTAATTTTTTTGCGCCATGAGTTTTTATAAAGTCTGATGATTATCTTATATAATGACATGGGAAACAAGGGATTGTTAGAAAGATATCGAATAATAAATCTTTTCAACTCTCAAACCATTTTTGAAAACTAAAACCCTCATTTACCCTCACCTACCCTCACTTACCTCTTGTTTCCTTCAAAACCAAAAAATCTCAAAAACCTCAGAGCTTTAATTTCTAAAAAATTATGCAAACTAAGATAACCGAAGATGGTGAAGCCAACAACCAAAATAAATATAATGTTTCTCAAAGAAGTATTCTTCAAGGTAAAGTAGTTTATTTTGAATTGCTCTGTCAGACAAATTTACTCCTGAAGCAAGCAATGCCTTTTCAAGGATTGGAATCTATGTTCAATGAGGCAAACACATAATTAATTTATGAGACAGAACTAATGTATTTCAATAATAGTGTTCAGTATAGTTTTGGTGATATTGCATATACAGTTTTTTCAAGAATAAAATATAAGGACTTTTATATTTCTTGGACTGAAATTTCTCAAATCATGGACTATCCTCAAAGATCTTGAGGCAGACCATAAAATCATAGTCATGTTTATTCAAACAGAAATTGCTCCTAGAATGGATTAGATGTAGAAGATTCTATATCCATAAATGTATATAATGTTTCTATTTCTGAGTAAAATAAAGCTGAATTTTCAAAGGTATAGGTTCAGGTATTTAAATTACTACTATCAACCAGATGTTGGGATGACTTTTTATCCTCATGGAAGGATAATTTCTCTAATTTTGTTTAAGAAAATAATTATTTAATGATAATTGGATGAAACTGACTAGAGTATGTCATGTATTATGTTATAGTGTTTCATACATTTAAAAGATTTCCACCAACCTCCCTTTTAAAAGTGATCCCCCTATACAATTTTCTATGCAATACATTATCCACTTATCATTATTAATAAATGAAAAATAACATACCAGCATCCCTCCCCATATCATATCGGTCCTGGCCTCATCAAAAGACCAATTTAAGGTGGCCAAATATGTACCACATAGGACGTTACCAGAAACAATATGTCTTATTACCGGGTATTTATCGAGTAAATTTTTTATTAACCCTCATTGATATATTTAATTTCAATCATAAAATAATTTAATAAGTATGTCATTCCTACTATGATTTTTTTATCTCAATCATATATCAATTTTAAATCCCTTTTCTATGCTATGGAAAAAAGAAAAAATTTCTTATCCCTACATATATCCTACCATCTCCACATAATGAGGTAGTTATTTTTTTCATCACCACATTACATGGATGGTTATAAGGAAATAAAAAATTAATATAAAATATATTTATCACATTAAATTTATTATGAGAATATAATATATCATATACCTTATAAATCTTCTATCTATTTAAAAAATGATAACATTGTTCATGTGTACGTGTTGACTACCACCACCACGAAAGAATGTGATATATTTTTCTATGACCATGAATCATAGATGATTATAATGTTACATATAATGAAAAAAAATATATTAATGGAACTATTATCTTTCAGGAGACGATGGAACTATTTCAAAACACATTTTACCATGAGAAATATATCGAAGTAATTTTGGAGAAATTAATTTGAACAACCTTAAATTGAAAAAGTAATAAAGAATACTATCAAGTTAATCGATGCCAATATTTTTGAAAAGGACATAAAATTAAATATAGATAAAAAATGTTCCTATTAGTGTATTTAAGAAATTGAATTTTAATATTCTTAATATTATAACATGTTTGGTCATATCAAAGTCTAAGGTAATGGTTTTATGTTATAATCTATATTTTTTTCCTAGAATGTTTGTGATTAAAATTCTGATGATTATATTATGTGATATATCCATGAATATTAATTTTCATATTCTTATAGATAGGTTATTTATTAAAATTAAAATTTCTCCTTTCGTTTTAATCCTTATAAGTACTCAAATGTTCAGAAAAATATGTGTTAGGAAAATAGACTTCGCCTTTATATATATGGCCAATAATATTTTTCTTGCACATATATATTTTTATTAAAAAGATTTAAAGATTTTTTTAGTATATTATAGTTATTTAATATAGTTATCTTTACCCATTTTTTAATTTCTAAACATATTTTTAAAAGGAATCTGATTATCATTTGTCGAACAAGGTACTTTTTTCGAATGTGTGAATGGAATCATTATTTTAACATTTACTGCATGATGATATTTTACCATTATCATTAATATTAATTTCTTGGAATCTTACTTTATAAATTTACATGGTTTATTTCATAGAATATGATTTTTATAATATTCTAGAGGTTTGTATATAACAAAAAATTGATTTCAAAATAAAAAGGTTATTTTCCTATTAAAAATTTTCAGTGATCTTTTACAAGTATTTTCTTCTATATAAACATCCTTTGATGAATCTGAATATATACTATGGATATTATATAACATTAAAATCCACCATATTACTCTATATAGATTATGATCACTTTTCCCTATTGATTTCATATGGAAAATATTAACATTTTATATGGTAATTTTTCAATACGAATGTTTATGTTTATTAAGTATAGATTTTGGGTTCATTTATTTCATATGATGAATTAATTATACATAATAGTTGATGGGTGTGAACCATTATATCTACTTGATTCCGTTGTATTTTTCATGATACAAAATAGTTTTCATATTTTTCAAACACATTATGTATTTATATAATATGTCTTAGCATGAATTGTTGGTCGTATGGTTACTATAACAAACCAATATTTTAATGGATTGTCCTTAAATAAAAAAATATTTTCAATCACATATTTAAAACACTACACCTAATTAAGACAAAATACCTTAATATATTTCTAATATAAAATAGGAATGTTAAAAATTAACTGTTAATTTAACAAGTATAAATTGAAGTTATCCCATTGAAAAATAATTAAAAAAAGTAGTAAGAAATACAATCTGGAAGAAAAATATTTTTCATGAAGCCCATTTATCTAAACTCATAAGTGAGGGATATTACCTAAGGTTTTTCCTTTTCCAAGACCAAGTCAAACGTGAATAATTATGATTTGATAAAAACTATATATGAGAGAATTTCAAGATTGCGAAAATTTCTAGAAGATCCATGTTGAACTACAACCTAAAACTAAAACCAAGTCATATCTAATGGTTATTTATTCTATGGAGATCATAAAGGGTTATTTAAGTTTAATTCAGTATTGTATCAATATGTAATAAAATATTTATTAGTGTAGATATATCTGTAATTTTTATACTTTTTAAAAAGTCATTTTTTTTTAATTTCACTTTAGGCATAAAAATGAGTATTTTTTAAATTGTAATTTTTTAATATAAAAAAATTATTTTGATTATATAATAATAAGATATTTAAACTCTATATTAATAAATAATTTATAATAAAAATAATAGTTAATATAAATTTTTTTCCTATAAAAAAGTTTTCATTATATTTTATATTTTTAAATAAAATCATAATTATAACATTTAGGATGAGAATTTATACAAAATAAATTAATTTTAGGATGAGACTACATATGTATTTTATATTTGAAATTATAATCAGTTTCATAAATTATATTTAATTTACCAAAATATAATTGAAAGTTTATAATTTATAGTATATTTTCAATAAAATTTTTTTCAATTAATTTAAAATTTATTATTTTAAAAATAACCTTTATCAAATTTTAAAATTGAATCATAGAAAATGGATTTCCAATTAAGAATCATTTTTCATAAATTATATAATAATAACCATTTTATTTTTAGTCTTTAATGGTAAATTACCTAGGTAAAAACTAGTTATAATTTTAAAATCCAAAATGTTAAAAATGAATAACCATCTAGGTAAAGGTCATAAGAAATTAAAATCAGTTTCTAATTATATTTTTGATGTTGTGATAGAAATTATATCTTCTCATATCTATTATTTCGTAATTTTGGAGCCATTTTTCATGAGAATAAATTCCCATTACTAAAAATATTTGGGTATGTATGAAAATGACACTTCATTTCACATATGAATGGGGAACTCCTCTTCACACTTAACCACACAAATAATATAGTATTTCACCCCAAGATATGTACAAAACCCAATTTTACATTATTTTACACCTTAGGGGGGTTTATTTCTTCTCAAAAGACCATCCTTAAAAGTTAGAACCCACATCTAAAATGATATAATCCAAGAAGTGGGGTATAGGTTCCTAACCACACTATTTAATTTCTTTTTAAATATTTTCATTTATTAATTATCAATTTTATTTTAACTATCTAAAAATTATAACATAATTATCCCTAGTATTTTAATATTTTATTATAATTATTTTACAATATTTTTCCACTATTAACGTTTCCCTAATAATAGTGAAAATGACAATTTTTTATGTGCGATATACCACCTCCAAAAAACGTCAACTTTCATTTTATTTAACAATATTACATTGATGGACCAAAATTTTATTTAATAATTAATTATGTTATTATTAAAATATTTTTTATTTTAAAATGATAAAACATATTAAAATTTTCCCTTATTTTATGAAAAAATGAAATCGCCCACCATGTGTATGTGTGGATTATTACCTCTATTGGGAAATTGATTTATGTATGTATTTTCATCATCACCTTACATGGATAGTCTCAATAATTATTTAAATGGATATATATAAATATTATAAAATTAATAAAAATCTAGTTATTAAAATGGAATAACATCTTAATAAGGTGAATGATAAAAAATTGTTATATAATTAATCATCTTAAACAATGGAACCAAGAAGAAAAAAAGAATTATTCATATCATATAATATTTTATTATCCATTAATTCTTCTTATAATTCCATAAAATTATGAAATTCCACATTAAAAATAATAAATATTAGTATTATGCTTCTTGTATAAAGGTATCAAAACTAAAACACTATGAAATTATCCACTAATCATGTCATGTTCAAGTTTAATTTGGTTTGAATAGCTTCATGAATAATGCTATGAATTTATATTATGTATGACTTTGAGAATTAAACTTATATTAATATATTATATAAATATGTAATTTATTATTTATTTTTCAGTATGTAATGTTTAAATTATTGTAAAAATAATTAATAAAAATAATTTTTTTTCATCAAGAATCACCATAATATGATTGTTATCAATTTTAACTTCAAGGATCAAGAAAGAAACCCTCATTAAATAAAATGGAAACATTATTAATAATTATCAGTCCTCAATTATAGTAACATTAATTTTATTTTAATTATAAACATTTTAAGAAGAACCTTTTCCAACATCAATCCTGTAAAACAAGTATAAACAAACGAAACTATAAAAACCAGATGTTGGAAAATATTTCCAAAATAAACTATATAAATATAGATAATGGTTATGCATGAAAATTATAAAAATATTATTTATTTATTTCGTACTAAATTTTTTTTCTATGATATTTATATTTTTTATATTTGAGGATAAATCACATTCGAGAAAATCGAGAGTAAAGGTAAGGTTTTTTGTTTTATTTTAATTCCATTGTATATGTTCTATTTTGTGAACAATAATTTTATTTTTATGATGTATTAACCTAAAAAATTTGAAAATAAAAATATATTTCATTTAAATATAATTTAATTTCCATTTCATGATATTATTCTCAATATCATCTTATTCATATGTAACCATCTATATAAGAGTTTTAAGGACTACATTTAGATTCATTGGGTTATAGTCATTATTAATTGAATATAATAATCATGGTTTCTTTAATAATAAATTTACCATATTTTATATTATATTTTCTATTTTTATCCAGCTAAAATAATTATAATCTTTTATAACCAATTTTTTCATTAAAAAAATTTCCGATGTAGAAGTATAGTTTTGGTAAGAATAACTTTCATCTATACCATCAATTTTTTTTATCCATGTCCATATCTTCCTTTATTCAAATTTCCTCATAACTTTTTTGGGAATGAAAATATAGATTGTTTTATATGATTATAATAATATTTTTTAAATTTTTTTATTTTTATTTTTAATAAACTTCTTAAAATTTGGGTTTTCAAACAATGCTATTTCAGTAGATTACAAATTTTGATTCCATCTTTTCAAAATCAAATTCCTTATCTTTCAATCCACATTTCTATTGATGATCATTATTTATTTTAAAGGATATTATATTTGAAACTCTTATAATGTGTTTTAAAAACAAATTCTCTTTCCTTAATAAATGTTTTTTAAATTTAATTTTCATTTCCTCTTTAATAACAATTTTTAGTGAGTTTTCTGAAAACTTTTATATTTTCATGTTTATATTTCATCTAATCATTATCATTTATGAAGTGATGTTTTGATAACCATATATATGTTATTATGGTATTATTTATTTTGAAAAATGATTCTTTTTATATATTATGGTTTCTTATGTTCATTATTTGATAATTTTTAAAAACGTGTAAGAAACATGTTCTTTTACATGGGTTCTTTAAGTTATAATTATGATTGATTTCAATTGGGACACATATATAAATATATATGATAAAATCTGGGGTCATAAATTACCCTATAATGAATTTTTTGAGGTTATATCCCATGACATGGTCTGGTGTGTACATAATGTTTTTCTTCACATAAAAGTGGGCATGATGGGTTTCCAAACATTTATTGGCAAGGATGTAATGAGTTTGTTCGCATATGTGTGGGAAGAATTGGTTTTCTTAGAATGATTTTCATATTCCTATGGTTGTGCCACACTTTTAATTCGTTTATGAAGTTATGATAAATTCTCAATATTCATTTCATTTCTATAATTTTTTTAATTGTTATTCATTGTTTTTAATGTATTGGTCAGTTTTATATTGTTCTCACAAGTTTTATAAATATTAATACATATTTTTCACATGACGTAATTTTGATTCTTCATTAGTGATCTAGTTGTGATCTTATATTTCCATATCATATTTTATGTCAATCATATATGGCCTTATGATCTTTTATGAATATATTTATGTCTTCCTCATGTTCTCATGAATATTGATGGTTTGACACATTATGATATGTTTTCCCCTATGGAGAATCTAAGCCCACATCTTTATTGTTTTTACATTCAACATGTTAAGAAGATTATTATATCATATGATATGTATAAAATATTTCTATAGTATAATTATTGTATAGAAATTTTGTAATGTGTTATTTTTCTAATCTTCAGTACACTACACCTTTATCTCTTTAGATTGTACATATATTTATGAGATCTATTATTTAAATTATGAAATAAATCTATCATTCTTGTCATATTTATATTGGGTTACTTTAGTTATGATGTCAATAATTATGAATTATATCATTATGAAACTATTTTTTAGTACCCATATTATTATTTCTTTTATTATTTCATCCCAGGATATATTCCACTTTTACAATATTAGTTACATGGAATATTTTATTATTACTTATCTCTTCTATAATATCAATGTTTAGTTTAATATATGTTAGATTTTGTGGTATTTTTCCATAAATGATCATATAAGATCACCCATTATAATGTTTTTAATTCCCTAATATACAAATAATGGATCTATGATAGATTTTTATTTTATAGTAGATGAAATAATAAATACATAACTTGAATTTTATGTCATATTTCATCATTTAAAATGTAATGTGAGAATAATTATTTTATATAGTCTACAAATAATTCTAATCTATTCAATGATTTTGGGGTGAAATATCTTTTATCTTATTCAAATTTAGTAAGATTACCACTAAGTCAAGTTTTCTTTAGTTAACCTATTAAATTTGGTATCTGAGAATGTTTAATAGAAATATTAGGAACTAGATTAATGAAAAAAATATTATAGAACATAACAAAATGAAAAGTTATAAAGATAATTATAATTATATTATTATATCATTAGGCTTTAATATGTTATAAAATATGTGGTTTCTAAGAGATCACATCCATGTATGGATACATTAAAGTTGATGTGGTAATGAAATGCATCCCCTTCTGTGTAAAAACCTTGAAAAAACCTAGTTGAGTATCAACTCAATTTGTACTTGGTGCATGATGAGTGGGATTGAGACATCACCCAACTATAAAAACTCATACGGGATTGGATTTGGTTAATTCCTAAACACATTAAAAATATTATGAATGATTTGAAAATATTGTTATCATTATAAGATATTTACAAAAAATGTTAATCTTATGTTACTGAGATTAGATATGAATAAATTTTAAATATATGTTAAGTGTTATAAAATACTTTTAATTTTTAACTATGATTAAAAATTTATAATTTTATGGGAAAAGTTTGTCATTTTAATGTTTAGAAATCACACCAAGAGGAAGAAATAGAAATTGAACCAATTCACATAATCTATGTAGAGATTTTTTCCAAAGGAAATAAAATGGATCTTCGAAGAAAATTATAACTATATTAGGGAAGTTATATGATGTAATCACAAAAAAAATCATTCCCTTATAAAATTACATGATGATCCCAAAAATGGGGAAACTTTGTCAGATTGTTCTATGAAAAAAAAACCTCTATAATTCAATTGGACTACTTATCCATTAGTATCCAAGAAATGGGTCAAGTACCTGAATATTATATTTCTCTCTTTGGGAAGTTGTGAAATATAGAAAAGTATTGTGGTAGTTTATCATCTTAAGGGAGACACATATAAATAGTGGCAATTTTTTTAAAAAAATAAAGAGTTTATGGAAATTAATATTATGGAGTGGAAGAATTTAAAGGATATATTATTCAAAAAAAATACTTTCTTCATAAGTAAAGAGATGATATAGGGAGTCGATTCTACATTTTAAGGGAAAAGAAATGAAAAAATTTAATTTAACATGAAACTAACTTTAAAATATTAGCGGTTAATGTTTTATATTATATACATAATCTAAGAGGTTTGGTTGATTACTACCTTGATGGGTTGAATCTTATTCTTATATAAGCATTAGTCTCAACTATTTTCTGTATATGAGAATATAGTATTACATTCCATTAATATTGATAAATAATTCTAGGTGTCTTATGTTTTCTAGGGAAAAAATGAAATAATTTTGTAGTTTATCACTCAAAAAAAATTAATATAGAAAAAGGAAAATGTGAGTAGAAATATTTAAAACTTGAAATAATTTTAGGAGGAAGCATTGTGGAACACTGGTTATGGAAATGGGAGTTTTCATCTTTTGTGGGGATTATTTCCATAAATATCATGAATGCAAGGGAATTAATGAATCTTATGATGTTCAATTCTTCCTCTATAAGTATATGGGATACAATTAAAATGAATTCCCCTAGAGTTAATGGAATTTTCCTCAAAACCTTCCAAGGGTGTGAGACCAAGATAATGTGATCACTAAAGTTGAGGTTGAAGTTCATAAAGATGTTTTGGAATGTACTTTGATCATAACCACAAATTTTTCTAATTATTTATTTGATTTTTGTATCTTTTAACTCTTTTATATCTTATATGTCTTCCAAAAAATAAGATATTTACCAAGAATCATAAGAATGATATTAAAAATCATTACTCCTATTATAAATATGATTCCAATATGGATATGTCAACTAGATTTTTAATGAAAAATAGACATACCACATCTTGAAAATTAATTAATATACCTATGGTTTTATTTGATATAAAACTCTTTTTAGATTGACATTAAAATTATATAGAGAAAATTTATTACCAAGAAAAATAGATTATGATTTGTGTTGGAGATATGGTATCTCTTATCTATTGAGGGGAGACTACATTATATGAATCATTTTTAGATGCACTTCATATATCTCTAAATAATAAAATTATTATTGAATAAGAGTATATGAAACATATAGATAGGAAATGTGAAATTTAAATAAAGTATTTACATGTTATTTAAAAATTAATTGATGTGTTATGTAGAGAATTACCTAGAAATCCACAAGAGTGTGTGGTTGATTTTATCATTTATCCCAACACTAATGAAAAACATACATATAAGACACCATATAGGATGTCTACAATGGTATTAGTGGTGATATAGAGAAAACTATAGAATTTTCATGACAAGGGAATTATATTCTCTAGTGTATCAATATTTGGATCCCCTACAAGTTTTTGTTATTAAAAGTGATTGTACTATGATATTATAGAGTAATCACACCTAAATCAATTCTACCACTACAAAGTAGATTTATCATATAACATGAATTGATGACTTTTTTGATCAAATTCATGGATCTAAATATTTTTTAATGATTTTTATTCATTTGAGTTATCATAAACTGTAAGTAAATAATAGACATTTTCATAATATGATATTTTCTAGGAAGTATATAAATTAAGAATTTATAGTCATACTCAATCTATTGACTAATTCACCATCTGTGTTTTTTGACCTGATGAACATAATATTCAATATTTTTCCTCAATAATTTCATATTTGTTATTATTTTTCAATACATATTGTTATGCTCTACAAGATATGATGATAATCAGAGTCATTGAGGAATCATTCTTGAGACTCTTATATAAAAGGAGTTTTATATAAAATTTTGAAATTAAAAATTATATCATTAGGAAGTTTTGTTTATTTTCTATATTTTATATAAGGATGTAATATTAGTCGACTCTTAAAATATAAAGGCAGTGATTGAATGAATAATGAATATAATTGATGTATTAGTTTTATTGTATATACTAGTTACAGTCAACGATATTTTCAAAAATTTTATTGATTAAAAAACATAATAAAAAAGATGAAATGTGAATGGGATAAGTTCATATGGTTAGAAGAATATAAAGAATGTATTAACGATTAAAGAGGAGATGTTTAGACATACTCAAGAATTATGGTTTCTCAGTTCACCACCACACTGGGAAGGAAAATAAGGTGACTGATGTGTTGAGTAGATTGTTTCATAGTGTATTTACTAAAATAAATATTAGAAATGATCCAATAACCATGGATTTAGTAATGTTTTATATTATAAACAACATGGAAGTTGAACATGACATCTATTCCAAGTTATTTTCAATCCATCATTATTTTAGAAAACGAAAAACACAACTTGATGATAATATAATTCAAAAGAAAATAAAATTCATGTATGACGGAAAGATGGTATACATTATCAATGAAGATGTTTTATGGTAACTTGTAAGAAGGATATGTGGTCTATCTGGGATTGGGAAAAATGGAATTAATAGATGAATTTCATGGCTCAAAATTTTCTATAAACCACAGTATCACAAAAATGTGTTAGGATTTTAAGGAACATATTTGGTGGGAGAATATAAAATTTTTAAATTACAGACTAGGTATCATAATTATTGGTTAGTTAATTGGTAAAAATTGAGAGAAAAAACCCTAATCATTATACCCATACATATTACTATGTGTAAATAAGATTATCTTTGGAATTTTTCAGAAGATTTCCAAATATCCTTAGATATAATGAGGTTATATGGGTTATTGTTCATCATTATACCATGTAATCACATTTCCTCATTATAAGGGATTATCTACATATTCAGAACCTCATGCGGCATAATATTAATAAATTTTTTAGAATTCATGATGCACATATTTTGATTATATTTAATCTTGACCCATGGTTTACAACAAAATTCTTGAAAATTGTTTAGAAGGATCTTGACACTAAGCTACATTTGATCATCGCCTATCATCCTAAAACTAATAGGAAATTTAAAAGGATAATTTAAACATTATATTACATTTTGACACCATTATTAATTTATTTTAATGTAACATTGGACTTTTATTTACAATTATTAGAGATTATATATAATAATTCCTTCCATTCAATCATTCAATTAGTACCTTATGAGGCATTGTACGGAAAATGGATTTATACACCAATATTTTGGGATGATGTTGATGAAAAGAATATTTTACGTAGTATCTCATAGAGGAGACAATAATGAATGTTAAGACTATTTATTATGACATTTAGGAAGCCCAAAATAGATAAAAATATATATATTTACCAAATGAATGATTAAAAAATTCACATGGGATATCATGTTTTCATGAAGGTATCTCTAGGAAAGGGTTTTATAAGGCTTAAAAATAAAGGAAAACTATGTTCTGGGTACATCGGCCCTATTAAAATTCATGAGAGAATTAGAAATATGGATTAATATTTGTAAATCCCACATTTCCTCTAGAAAATTCCTGATATGTTCCATATCATTGTATTTAGGAAGTACATGTAAGACCTAATTCATGTGATCAAATATAGGTAAATAGAATATGAAAATTATTTTTCATAATGTAATGATCTGATCAAGACTCCGGACTCTACTGAATGAGTTCTTCAACTTTGGTTAAATCAGTTAATGAAGTTTATTTGGAGAAATCAAAAAATAAATGAGGAAAAATGGGATCCTTGAGAAGTTATAATGAAGAACTATACATATATATTCAACAGGTAACATAAAAAAATTTAAGATGAAATTTATTAAGGAGGAAATAAGAAAAAGTTTCAGGATTCATGATGGCCCACTCTTAAAAAATTATTATAAAAATAAAGATGGAAAATAGTCAATAAAAATAGATTTACAAAGTCGTGTATGAAAATTCACACATGCATCGTCTTCAACCAAGGTTGAAAAATGGCATTAAAAAAGACTACCTATAGATGGATTCCATAATTGCTCTCTTAGAGAGAGAATTAGCAACCTGATTATATTCCCTCAAAACATCTGTGAAAACGAGAACAATTCACTACACAATTTGGACTCAATCAATCCTATTTGAAAACTATTTCCATGGTACATTCCTGGAGGTCGCTTTAAGTAACTCTATATCCAAGAGAGATTCATATTCAAACCACAAGGATTTCCAACCAAATTGGAAAACATACTTGACCTCCTTGATGATATCTCACAGTTTAGCATCAATCGCATGACCAATTCCAATAAAGTGATAAAAACTTCCTTTAACGAAGCTTCGATGAATATAAAAGATCCAACCACAACCTAACAATCCCATTTCACTTGAATCTTATCTTTAAAAATTTACATTCATCCACTATGAAATTGGTGGAATTCATCCAATAGATTTATCTTCTAAAGGTTTTTTCATCTTGCAATTAACTCCAATCTGTTTTAGAATAGATTAATAGGAAATCATTATTCATATATTAATTTTCGATCTTCTTAGAAATAATTATTTATCTATGAATTCCACGAACAAAATTTTGAATGGGTTATATTGGATCTTTAATGGAAATTCCATTTCTATCCCACTATTAATAGAAAATGATAGTAGATGATGTGGATATTAGGATAGATTGAATCTCTTCCCTATAGCCTGCTTGGTCGATTGATCTCATTAACCTATTAAAGCTGTTGAAATCAAAACTACATCTCAAGATTCGCTACATATACTTTCATATCTTTTTTATCCTACTAGATAAAAAAGGCGTTCAATAGTTTCTTCATCACATATATGTAAGTAACAGGAATAATCAAGATAGATTACTTCCAACTATGATATCCCATTCAGTGGAAGTGTATGTCTCTAGATTTTCCATATAAATAGAAATCCTGCTGGTGGGATGAAGTGTTTCTTGAAACCCATCACCCATGAAGGTGTGATAGTATATCCATTACATTAATACATATAAAATCTCATTGTAGTGAAAATTCCATTCAGATTTGGTGTCCAAACAAGTGTTTCAAGATCAACGTAATCATATCTAGAGAATTCTGATTTAATATAAGGAGGTAGAATTTCATGATCACTAATATTACACTAAAAGTTAGAATTGGTGAATTGATTTGTCAATGGATAAATCTCAATTTCCTCATTTATTGGCCTTGAAATCCATCAGATGGTCCAACAATTTATAGAGGAATGTTTAGATACAAACTACTTTGAACATATGATAATGTCATAATGTGATTTCTTGATGGTGGACCATATAAAAGAAAGGATATAAATTGAGAAATCATTCAAAAATAAAGTATTAAATCAAGTATCAAAAAACTATAGAGTTGGAACATTATAAGAAATAATAATCCATGTAGTCTTTTCTTTATAAGGAAACAACCTCATAATTCTCATAGATTTATTCAAAAGTGTGATTAAAACTTAAATTTATAAAATTTTCAAATTTAATTTTAAAAATTAAATATAATTATTGAATTCATCATATCATAATTATTTTAGGGTGATATTTTGAGATTTTTCAAAAATATATGATTTTTGGGGGAATAATGAAAAATAAAGATTATATAAATACTATATCTCAAGAAATTCTAATCATAGAAGAATGAAATGAAATATTATAGATAATTTTTTATATAAGAAACTAAAAATTTAATATTTAATATAATATATACAGAAAAAAATGTTGAACATATAAATATATGTTTTTCATTTAAGAAATCTAAGAAATGTTTTTCTCCAAATAAAATAATGTTTTTAGTACTTCTCTCTTCATCAAGTATTTATGAGGTTATTTTTATTTTTGTTTTTATTTGAAATAATTTAAAGTATTATTTTATGAAAAATAATCTAATAAATTCCCTCGTGATAAAAATTACATTTTACTTTTATGTGAAATCATATTTATGCATAAAACTATCAATTTTCCTAAAAATTGTTTTCAGAAAATTATATAAACATATATTAAAAAAGTTTTTCAAATAAAATAAATTTAATATTTTAAATTTTATCTGATATTTGAAACCAGAATAATTTATAGTTTTTAATCATTTAAGTTTTATTTTTGGTCATAATGAATGGTAAAAATGGTAAATAATTATCACTTTAGTTATAGGTAAAATGAGTAAAAATAGTTTAAAATGGTATTGGGATTCTTGCAAACAAAAAATACTTACATAAAAATTATTGATTGATTTTAATTTGACCATACCATTATCATTTTATATGAGATAAAAACTTTTCATTCACTTTAATTTAGTAATAAAATTATTATATTATAATGTTTCAAATATTTATAAGTTTTCAAAGAACATAAATTATAAAAGGGACCCCATATCCTCTCTTCTATATGTTACTTGATTAAAATTAGATCGATGATGTCCTTCAAAAATACCATAAAAAAATACCTCCCCACATACTATAGGTTCTTATCTACCTAAAAACCAACATTGATATTGTTTATGTAGTAAATAAAAAAAGATTACCAAAATAATAGGAATATTTTCTTACTGATATTTTTTCATGTTCCTTTATTTTCAAGCCTACTCTAAATAATAAATAACTATACCCAAATAATTACATAAATTTACCCAAAATAATTAGTCGTGTTTATTTTAATGGTGCATCTATTTTATATCTTCTTTCTATCATATAGAAAATGAAAACATCACTCTTTTGTGTGTACGACCTAACGTTTCCATACAAGAGTGCAATTTGTTCTTCTCGCCAATTTACATGGATTTTTATAAATATGTAATACTGAATATATATTATATTAATTAAATAATTTTTTTTAAATATATATATATATATATATATGATATCATATAATGTCTTTCCCTTCCATCAATTGGTGAAGGATCACGTCGTTCGTTCATATGAGTGAACAACCTCCTCCACAAAGCAATGCGATATATTTCTCTACTACCACGACAAATGGTTGATTCTAAAATTATATATAATGAATGAAATA
Source organism: Viscum album (assembly GCA_963277665.1). Lineage (NCBI taxonomy): Eukaryota > Viridiplantae > Streptophyta > Magnoliopsida > Santalales > Viscaceae > Viscum > Viscum album. The sequence continues at coordinate 356,475,491 of OY728150.1, forward strand.
TTATATTCTTGAAATTACTAACATTATGGAGATAATCAAACAATTTCAAAACACATCTTACAGTGGTCAATGTACCTATGTAATTTCTGATAAATTGAATGAACAGACTTAATAGGGTATCATAAATAAGAAATATTTAATGAATGAATATGAAATGATTATAAATGGTCCTTAAATAGAAATATTAATAAAAATTATTTGTAAATTATTTAAATAATTATGTTTATTTTTTAGGTGGATATAACATGTTCAACTAAGTGGTTGTTCGAGGTAAGGGTTTTACATTCGAATCACAATTTTTAGGATTGTTACCGAAATTTCAAGGAATGAAATCAAATAACCTATCCCTAAAATATCATATAATTTTTTTAATTATGTGGTTATATCTTGAAATTAATTATATTCATTTTATTTTCCTATACCAAAGTACCCACTATTCTGAAATAGTGTGAATAAAAGAAGATTGTTTTTCTATTAGGTCCACAATAATTTTCTTCGATATCAATATGTTCATTAAATAAATTCATGATTTTTTTAATATTTTCTTATTATTTACTAATTTTATTTTCAACCAAGTTTTCTCTCTATAAGAGTATTTAAAATGAATATTATTGTCATTTTTTGAATGATTTACTTTTGAAAAAATGTGTCAATTTAATCATTTTTAACGTTTATATCATGTAATTGTTTTCTTGACATCATGATTTTTATTTAACTTGTAGATTACTTTAATAGATTATATGGCTCTATTAAATGATGATTTGTTCCTAATATCTTGAAAAAATTATGATTATAAATAATTTATTTGAAAATGAAAATATTACATTCTTTAAGAAATGTTCTGGTGATATTTTAAAAGTATTTCCATCTATGTCCAAAAGATTAGATATATCTTATTATTTACAAGGATATAATCTAATGATACCATCCATAATATTCCTCTATATGGTTTTCGATCATATTTATCTAGTTATTGACAATGCAATATATTAAAATTTCATATGTCAGTATTTCGATATGAATGTCTATGTTTATTATATATTTAAATTTAATTCATTTATTTTTATTTTATGAATGAATTGGAATTAGTAAGAAATGGGTGGGGCCCATTATAGGCCCTTGATTCATCATTATTTCTTATTATACCAACTAGCTAGGTTATTTGGAATACAAAATACCTATTTAGGTAATGTTACTTATCACAATGCATTAGTGACATGATTATGACGTCAGAACTTTTTCATTATAAAACTATTTATTGTTATCAATGTAACTATTTATAGTGTTCTATCAACTGTGGATATATTCCATTTTAAGATATTTTTATTTGGTATATTTGATTATTATATCATTTCTAGGTTATTCATAATTTAATTATTCTAGGATAGATTTTATTGCATGATTTCCCTTACTAATCATTTGAGATCACAATTTATTATGGTTTTCTTTCCATATGATACGAATAAGGGATCTATGATTGATTTTCAGAATATATTAAAATAAATAATAATGTTCTCACTATATTTTTACATTTTATTTTTTATTTTCAATTGTAATGTGAGAATCATGTATGTGCCTTGTCTCCAAATAATTCTATATTATTCGATATGTCAGGATGATATCTCTTGTATCTTGTTTTGAATTTTCATGGGAATTTACATCACCAAGTTACTCTAGTCATGGTATCATCATTCATCCTCTAGTACATATAATTTTCATTCTTATTTTATAAGTATTCAGAATTATCTATAGATGTAAAATCATTTATTCCATTAAGTTTCAGCTTTTCAAGAATTTATCTTAAAATATGATGAGGGAGTTATTTTCTCTCCAATTCTATATCTTCCCAAATTGTATAATTTATTTAATAATAACTTTTTTCGAATTTTCTCCCACTAAAATTATTGTATATTTTTAATTTATATCATAATTTTTTAATGGCCTATGATCCATATTTCAATAACGATTTATGTCAGCATTTGTGTTACACTTATTAATTTTCATTTTAGTTAGACCACGTCATGAACTAACCTAGTATTCCCATATTATGATACCTACTTCAAACAATGAAGGGATTGAAGTCCATTCTCAAAACCCGAATGTTTGTAACTAGGGTCTAGGTATCATGGACACACCATTTAAAATATATTTTTCGACTAAAAAATAACCACTAATAGGGGTTTACCTAAGGAAACATGATAACCCTACCAGATAATGGAGAGTCAATTACTAAATAAACAATTAAAAAATCATGTATAAAACTAAACAATTAATAATTTAAAAGGGATAGCAGAATAAACCATATTAATAAATAGTTCTATATTATCATCCAAATCATGAAAACATAATCATATTCGCAAGTATACACATAAAAAAGTATCAAAAAAATATCTAGTTAATGAGAATTGGAATATGGTAAAATAATACATGAGGATAAGTCTACAAAAAACCCAAATTCAATAATAAACTAAAATGAATAATAGTTATATTTATGCAACATAAGGGATCACTCACACTCTATTAACACCTCTAATAATGATTCCTTACAATATGAACTTCCACCACCTCCATATATTTTCATTATTTTACCTGTATCACATAATATATAACAAATATACTATTAAAGTCCATATGTAGGGTATTATAATAAAAATACTAGAAATATACTTCCATATACACTATATGAAACCCATAAGAGATAAACTATAAATTTCAAAATTGATTTACAACATATAAAAGTAATCATTTAATTTTAAACTAAATAAGTAGCATTGAAATATTCCTATTTAATAGTTATCAATAAAATATATGTGTAATTGTAAAAAGATTACAAATAAAGACCAAGTCATGAGAATAAAATATACAATATAAATATTCAAATCATGCCCTAGAATACACCCATTTCAAACAATACTAATCATAGATAAAAGTATATCAACTATAAAATCATACCAAGAACTAATGAGGTTCCATATGGGGAAGAACCTATGATATAATCTATAAATTGTATATTCACTAAGCCTAGTCTTTAATTATTCAAGGTCCCCACTTATGTTCCCCAATTATTCCAATAAATAACTAAATAATTTTAAAAAATTAAAAAGATCCACATGAAAATTTGGAAATCTATTTCTTCATAATGGACTAAATTTATGTAGGATTCGAAATTTTTATAAGAAAAAAATCTCAAACATTAATTATTTTAATTATAAAATAAATTGGGAAATATTTTACACTACAAGGATCACCATCATCATAAAATATTTAATGTTATTATCTAGAGAACTCATTAAATTTTTTCAAAAAACTCCATGAGATCAATTAATAAAAATAATGTATTTATATTCATGTGAACAATTATACCACTAAAACATTATAAAACCAAAATTGAATATAATTTCATTGCAATTAGTCTATAAATATATCAAAATAATATTTAACATACTTAAAAAAATTATAGATCATAATCCAATAAATTATTTACAAATCCTGTAAGATACAAGGAGTCACCTACCAATTTTATGGTCAAATATTTTCCCATTAACTCCATTACGCCAAAAGATGATGTAACAAATCCAAAAATTCAAAAATAATACCAAAAAAATATCTCCATAAAATTTGGGAAATAAAAACCTTATCCCACAATGGTTATAGGGAAGGAAGAAAATAGTTGTAGGAGGAGAATGTAGTAAAGGAGAAGAGAATAAAAACTTACTATAAGAGTTTTGGGGATTTGAAAAAAACCCACATGAATTAATGGTTAATAGAGGGTGGGAAAAAGGGATTCAATGATGGGGATCTAGAATATTCCATTTGGGTCCATGTTAATTCTAAATTCAATTATATTAAAAGGGTGAGTTATAAAAATTTAATAAAAAATTATGGGAAATCCGGTTTCATTATTTGGAAATCCACAAACAAACCATGATAATGGAACGAGAACCTATTCATAATGTCTTTATATTATTTCTATAACATACAATTAACTGACATGGTTTCCTTAATTGTTTTCATGTTTCCCCCCTCACCCTATGTGAAATAAAGCTATGTGATTTATACCAGATTTTGTATGATTAAGATACATGTCTTCCTTAACCAAGAACAAATTATGTGTCTAACACTACCAAGGTAACTCTCACATAGGATTATTTAGTATATGTTTTAGAAACTATCTTCCATGTATGTGATAACCATTAAAATCCATTTTTTTTAAATTTGTTAGAAATTATAAAGGAATTAAACTTAGAATTAGAAAATATTGTTAATAATCAATAAATGATAAATATTACACTTTAATATTACATAATCAGTGTGAGAATTATCCCTACTATATCACATTATTCCCCTAAAAAATATAAATCTTGATTGGGGTAAAAAATGTCCACTACACACATATATTGGATTCTCCCTCCCATGCCTCCTAAGAATCATCTTAATAATTTCATAATATATTACTTAATGGAATAAATTTATCATAAGGTACCTTACTTAGGGATTCAATAATATATATCAATTAATCAGACACCTGATCATTTGGATCAAGTCTAAACTCATCCCAACTCAACACATGAGAGTGATTGGGATGGTACATATTTAAATAATATACATGGAAGATGTTATGAATAAAAATTATCTAAGGTTTTGAATCAAATTGATATGTGACGTTCCAAATATTTACTTTGATCTCCAAGGATCCCACATAGCTTGGAGTGACCATACCATACCTACTGAGCTGTCAGTGACCTAAACAAGGTGAAACTTATAAGGGAACCCATTCACCAACTAAAAAATATAAAAGATAGTGATAATGGTATGCATATTATGTATGGTTTCCTAGACCCATCCCCAGTCACTAACAGGTAATTTAATACTTTTTATTCACCTCATTAACAATTTTCGATCGTTCTAGTGAAGTATTTCATTCAATGGTCCCAAAAATTGCATATCTAGCCATATAAAGATTAAAAAGGATCAATTTAGATATAGGATAAAAATATTAACAATTCCATATGGATATATCATGAACCTATATTGTCTAAGTCACAATCATGAATTATATCTCTAACATTATGGATCACAATATTTTTTTCTTATATGTTTTTGGATATTTTTTCATGTTTAACATCACTTGGATCTCATTACCCCTTAAATCCTATACAACAATAAAAATTTGATATAGTTATATATTTAAAAAATTAGAGAAAAAGTCTCCCTATTAAATTTTACAATATCAAATAGAATAATATTTCTGAAGATCATATACCTTTATAAAATCATTAATCAGGATGAAATGAGTTGATTTACATAAATAGTCAATCACAACCCAAGTAGAATTCTTCCCCTATTCTGTTTGAGGTATTATAATAATTAAATCCATTGTTATTTCATCCCTTTTCCCATTGGCAATAGAAATAGGTATAAGAAAACTAGAATACATATTAGTATTTTAATTAACCCACTCAAGAGTATAACATTGTGATATCAAATACATTATACCATGTCTCATACCAATACACCGATAACGATATCTCATTTTAAAATACATGTTTGTTGATATTGGAGGAAAATCACACTTAGAGTGAAGGAAGTAATTTATCATTTATTTTATCATAAACTAAGAACCATGCAATGGTTCCTTAAATAATTAATCCCCTTAGAAGATAGATACCAACTACAAGTGGAATATCTACTATATATAATTCTTATGATATTATGAGACTCCTTATTCCTTATTTCCTCTAAATAAATAATCTTAAAGAGATGAGTTTTAAATTAAATACTGGCTACAAACATGTTCTCATTATATTAATTTATATTCAAATTCATCGGTTTGAAGAGGATCATCATGATACAGTCACTAAAATATTTCCCTATGGATTTTGATAAAAAATTCCTTCCAAGTGCATCAACAACAAGAATCGGTTTCATAAGTTTATTGGAAAGTATATAATCAAATTTTATAATGTAATCCACCCATTTCCATTTCATGAGGATGAAATAATTCGATGTGAAGATATATATTAGTCTTCTATGGTGGTTATATAGAGTAAATATATAACTAAAGAGATAGTGTTGTTAACATTTGAGTGAATGTCTGACTATAGAATGATCAAGATCAGGGTTTGGGAAATTCTTTTCATGTGGATAAATTTGAAAATAATGATGCACCACCACATGATCAAAAAACATAATCACATAAGCTAAACCCATGATCCATTATAATATAAAACATAGCCCCTTCCAGCCTCGAGATAAACTATAATTGAGGATGATGATAAACATTGATTAAAATCATCAAAAAAACATTACATACAAGTATCCAAAAAAAACATCACCCTTTTGTAGGTTAGGTTTGTCAAATAAAATGAAAGCATAGTAAAATCATTGAAAAATCACTGGTAGAATGTTTCTACGCCTATGAATATACATATCCAAAATATGTTATTTTATTATTCCTAATACTTAAAAAAATTAACTATCTTAAAATCATATTAATTTACTTTTTCTAACACCTCATGTCCCAATCACATAACATACTAAATCATGCAGCTGTAATAGAAAAATATTTTATAAATTCAATGATCGGGAATAATTTCCAAGAAAATACTTAACTAATTCTCATTATCCACATCATGTTTTTAATAAACCAATACTCCATAAATGAATACCAAATATGGTTCTTAAAATCCCTAGATGAAATTGAAGCATTATTCAATCCAAAATCTATTATGAGATACTCTATAATTTCTATACATAACTAATTTTAGGAATGTTAGAATCGATTACCATTAGTTGATGGTACCTTGATCAGAGGAAAATCTTTAAAAAACACATTTCCACCTATAATTGATCAGATTGGTCCTCTATGTGAGTCATGGGGTATTTATTATTGATAGTCACATGATATTACCTCATCTAGTTACTATATAAATAAATACCTAAATCTTATTCATTTCTAAACAGAATAGGTATAGTCTATGGAGGAACACTATGGTGAATAAATATATGGCTTCTAAATTATCCAAATACACCTTCAACTCTTTTCATTCAGTGGGTTCCATATGATATATTGTAAAGCAAATGATTGGTTCCCAAATAATTTGATTACTGGATAACATAACTTAACACTAAAGAGATTACCCTATGAAGTCATCCAGGAACACTTTAGAAGACTCCCTAGACATGGGAGGACACACTCTCCTGAAATTTTCTTCATCGTTATCTATCATAATTGATGATACATAACATATTAATCTTCTGACATCGATAAGAGGAGGTCCTACTAAACTTGATCATGTATCCAATTCTTCTTAAAAGAGATGAGTGATCCCATTGAGGGTTGTGAAGGGTACTCTGTGATGATAATAATCAATAAAATATTTAAAATTTACCATCATATCCATCCTGAGAATAATATCAAATATTTACATCACTAGGTTAATAAAAATCCCATGATAATTCCACCTTATATATAGATATAATATAGGAAAGACATTAGAAGCCGCACTCCTTCTTCCATAGAAGAGGCACATATATTTCTATAATATATGATATATGATTTGATAATATATTTTATAATTATATGATATACATAAAGATAAATTAAAGAGAATAACCTCTTTCAACCAAAATAATATCCATAGTTTATATAATAATAAAATTGCCTCTCACAATAAATTGTCTTGTATTAGATTCCATGTTGTATTTCATTATATCTGGAAATTACCAAGTATCAAAGTGATCCTTCAAACTACTACTATTTTGATGCTAAATATATAAATATTTTTTTCCAAAGGATAAGACACATTTTCCTACACACCCTATAAACTATGTTCTTACCTTCTTGAAAGCATCAAGTTGAACTGTGAATTCCCTGAGAGGTGGAGAGACCTCACATTCTAATTTGGGAAATTCACCTAATAAAACCTCCGCAGATCATCCATTTTCCCCCAAACATGATAAATAAAGGGATTAATAACAAAATGGTTCACATTCCCATCTTTGATATATTTATATTTTATAATACGACGACTACCCATATTTATAGATGATATGGACATGGTATAGAAACATTAAAATACTACCACTTCCCTTTATAATTTTTTACACATCCTTTTATTTTTTGATAAATGGATCATCACTTACACTCATCACATAATGGATATTAATCAACCCAAGAATACAAACATTTTCTATTTCCACCAATAGTTTTTGATACACCACTTTCTCTTTGGTAGGGAGTATCAATATGAATACTTTAGGTTAGATGTCAGGTCGAAGTCCCATTTCAAACTATTAGGCTATTGATATATAATTTGAAACAATCTCAAGTGAAAATTTGTAAAATGGGTTAGCATACTACATCACTGAATGATTTTTTATTAATGGAAAACAATCTCATGAGACTTCATCATCACAACAGTGCAAGGATTCCACTATTCAGTAAAATTTAACTAGAATTATTTTTATTCCAGTAACTCATATATTTTTGGCTGAATGATAGAGTCCCATTACTTTTTTAATGGTCCCTTATGTATAAACATGGAACATTGTACATTAAGTATTCATGAGTCTTGAGGATTTAAAATATACTCTTGATCTTTTAAGAAAAATCTTCTACATTCAAAGGATCATTATTACCATCCAAAGATATATTATTGTGGTTAAAAAAATCATAAGAACAGTCTTTATCATGACACAAACAAGGACCCACTACTTTAGCTTGTGCAAGTCTAGAACTTTCTCCTTGATCCATGGCTTGAACTATTTTCACCTCCATGTTTATTACGTTAAATTCTACTATTAGATTACCTTGTTGAAAGTATCCTCAAATCCCTCTAAAGGATTCATTTTGGGTCTCCAATGGGTATGATGTGACATAAAATAAATAAATAAGTAGAATAGTATTAAAATAGGAAAATAACATTAATTAATAACGTAAATATCAATTCAACTACTTTGAAAATCATAAAAATTATTTTTATTGAGTGAAAAATAAATAAAAAAACTAAAACTCCCACTTTTCATGGTTGGACCTCATGGTTTACCAAACCATTCATTAACTATGTGAATATCATTGAATACATTGTATTTGGATGCATGTGTTCACCAACTATCTTTTAATAATGTGTGGAACACTACTATTATCCTTCAATACAGGTTTAAAAATTACCAAATTGTGTTTAACTCATGCTCCTTAACCACACACCCTAAAAATTCACGCAAATCATATATTCCTCAAATGTAAATTAATAAAAATACATAATTATTTCAAAATAATTTGAATAAAATAATTTACCAATTAACTATGGTAAATAAGTGTCATTACATTTATTTTTTGTGGTAGAATCACTCAAAGTTCCCTTAATGTATCAACCATTCTATATTATATATTTTTCTACATATATATGCATGTATTTATGTTTTATTTGATTATATGTTACTTTGAGTTTTTAAATATCCAAAACTATTTTATCACTTTATGTGAAAACTATTTTCATAACCTCAATGTATTTTAATTATAACATGAGTTATATTAATATTTTTCTAATGTCCAATTTAATATGAAATATGAAAAGTTAATATAACTATTATTAAAATAAAATGTTGTATAATTTTTTCTCTATAACGTTTTCATTTTAGCCCAAACATGATATATGTTTTTTTCCTTAAATAATATTTTTCTTATAAACTACATTATAGTATTATTATATATTTTAATTTTTGAGTTTAGTAAATTGATAAGATTATTCTTAAACTTTTTTCTTTAAAATAAATACAATCTATATTGATTTAATTATTTTAAATAAATGTAAAATTTTGTTTTTTAAGGGGTGCACCTTATGTTCAAAGATCTTTCTACAGTTATGAAATTATGTATTTTACAAAATAAAAAATATTTTAGGTTTCTTTGATATCTCATTTTTTATAATGGGAATCACTCAGTGTTTGTTTAGTTACAAAGCTAATAATTTTTTATTCATTTCATTCACCTACATGAAAAAATAATAAGGACATTAATATATCTCAAAAACTTTTTGATTTATAGAAATGGTTTTGTAATGATTTTAAGTATCATTTGGCATAAAACCACATTTTCTGGGTTCTATATCTTGTATCCATGGTCACTAGGTTATCATAGTCCTTCCTCAAGTGGTAGGGACCCTTTAAACTTTGTCCTTGAGGATTTTCACATGCCCTTCTCTTTATATTTTTCATGCATCTGACTTAATACTCTTTTCTCATCAAGGGTTGGATTCAATTTTTACCGCTTGATGATTTAGGGCTTCGGCCCCATTCGACTCTTGGATATTTTAATTCACATTTCCACTCCTTTTACTTTTATGGGGTGTCCATTTTTTCTATGTTTTTTCATCTCAATTATCCTTCCCTCAAAATTTTACCTCTTTTTTTCTAGCCTTGATCTCCCAATTTTGGTTCTTTATTAATAATCATGAATGTATGAATCCCCACGAAGGGAATCATTTCTATATTCAGGTAACTCTTGGTCCCTTCATTGAATATGTATATTTTCCTTATTGGTATTCTTCCAAACCATAGTTTAGATTACTTAACTTTTGTTTCCTTGAGGTATCTGGGTAATCATTTGTTCTACGAAATTTGGTTTGATGGTGGTTTAGTAGAGATTCTCAAAAGTATTTCAAACGAAGAGGTTCTTGGTGACTATTTGACCTATTGTTTCATGCATCAATAAATATTTATATTCATGTAGGTGGAAATACTTGATTAGATTTAGCGGTTTATATGGTGGTTTCGAGTTATTGTTGAGGTTATTATGGTGGATTATTTTCTTGGGGTCCTAGTAATGCTAGAAACTTGTTTTTGAACCTGAAAACAATGGATCCTAGTGCATAAAAGGATTTGGTGGTGTGGATATAGATTATGTTCTTTGGTGATCATCATTTTATTTTATCATTACAATTCTTTCAAGTACACCTGATTTTTCAATAATGTTTCTGGTTGTTCTGTTGGTTTTATATTCAGTGTGACAAATTAGTGTTCAAAGAAATATTATTTGTCGTGGTCATTTTAATAATGTTTTTTTCTTTTCCTGAGTGGGAAAATAATTCTCCTCATAAAATTGAATATTTCTCCAAAGGATGGATAAATGGAATCTATTAATTATAGTGTATTGATTGATGATGTGTACATCCTAAAATTTTACTAGAGTAGTGGATAGTTTGAGAAGCTGGTGATTGGTTAAATAAAATGTGCACTACTATTTGGGGATTATCCTTGGAGAGTGATACTATAATTTCTAGTTTCAAGAACTGCAATGGATTCTACGGGTTTCTCTTTTTGGTCGGTATTTTTTTGGTTGAAACTGACTAAAAAATTTCTTTTTTATAAAATTAAAAAATATGGAATTATGGAGTGTGCATGTACAGAAATGGTTTTGTAGTATTCATGCCTTTTTTAAATATTTTTTGATGATATATCCTTATATACATATTATAATTAAATGAATATTTATTAATTGGAAATATATTTAAATATTATTAGGATAAATCTTTATAAATAGCTACAAATTTAGACTTTTCTACGTTTTAAAAATACACTAAATTTTATGTATCAAAGATTGAACAAAAAATGATGAAATACTATTCATAATATCCTACCTCTAACCAATTTTCTCCATGGTTAATCCAGAAAGATTATTCATCTTATTTTATTTCACCCTTGACTCTCTTTAGAATATCTTCCAAGCTTCACTAATCATGTAAATCTCACGTTTATTCTAGAAGAAGCTTGTATTTTCTCTAGTAGAGGATTGTGTGTTCTCTAGTACCAACTCATATTTCACCAACCGTGGGTTGTAATCTAGATTCTAATGGTGGCCCCTTCACGTTTCTAATTTTGGGTCCTTATTTTAATCCAAATGTGGTTTTTTACTCTATTATCCAATGGTGGATCCTTATTTTTTCCAATGGTGTCTCCTTCTTATATTACAACGCCAGATCATCTCTCTATTTCAAACCATTCTTAAATTATAATCAATGGTGACTCAATTTAACTATACCAACAATGAGTCATTTTTTAAAATCCAATGTTGAGTCATTTTTAAAATCAATCAGTGGATCATTTTAAAAATAAAATGGTGACTCATTTTAAAATTCCACGATGAAATATTTTTTAAATTATACAGTGACACATTTTAAAATACAATAATGGCTCATTTTTTCTGGTGGTGACTCTTTTTTAGATTTCTAGTAGAGAATCATATTTAGTGAAACAATGTCTCTTTTCAATTTTAACATTAACTCATTTAATTTTTATTTTTCAAAGATACCAGCCACTTATTGGTATTTTTTCTACTACCTGTGAAGATTTCATCATGCTCTGTTTTTCATCACTTTTTTTATTTTGATGAACTATATATATTATAATTATTTTAAGTGTTTTATTAATTTGTAATACTCATATATATTATATAAAATATAGGATAAATGTTATTATAATATTTTAATTATTTTTATAATGTTATTAAATTTATTCATTATTATTACAGGACAGTTACAACAGCTGTTCTGGAATATATATGTTTTAATATTTTGAGTTAATTTATTCAACTTTAATTTTACTTAATGATAATTTAATGATATTTAATATATTCGAACACATTTTATGGTATTTAAGGAATTATAATTATTTTTTAATTATACATTTCATTAAAATAAAATATTTTTAATATTTATTTTAAAAATTCATATGATTTATATGGTATTACATTTGATATATTATAATAATTTATCAGGTAATTAAAATATATATGAATGGATATTTTGTTTTAATTCAAACATTTATTAATTACACTTATTTTTCACAATAATTCTCCATATCTCATAAATAATTCAACTATTTTTTGAATTATCATTACTTCACTCGGATATTGTTTTGTTAGTTCTATTTTATAGATCTTATTTAAGTGTTTCAAGAAAGTTTAATGATTACATTGGATAACCTCTTCTTCGATACTCTATTTTTCCTCGAGAAAAAATCTATGAAATCTAAACCTACAATAAAAATTTGTAAATTCATGTGATACCATGTTTCATCATTTGTACATTCTCTCCAGTCCCATATTACTTCTACTTCAAATTCAACTACCTTGATGAGATGTTCCAATTGAATTATCAATAACTAGTTCCTACACATTCATTATTTATCATCTCTTTCACATTGTTTATGGGTCTATCACACTATTTACTATAATGCATGTTTTAGTTCGTGTATCTCTAACCAAGTAGATAGTTATAAGAGTATAGTAGGACCAAATTGGACCAAACTACTATAAAAATATCCATGTGTTCTTTACATTTCAGGATTCTAATTAACCCTAATAATTAATAATAATAATTACATTAATTAATAAATTATTTGTATTAAAAAAATTTAATCAGGTCTACTCTTACCCCCCTCAAGATCTTCTGTATTATCCCTATTGGGGAAAAAAAATTGGTATCAGAGCCTAATAATTTTTAGAATATTATAGATCTATTATTTCCTTTCCTGATACATTCCAATTTTTATCAAAGGTTGTCCCTTTTGGAATTATACAATCAATATAGAGTTTTTATTTTATTTTATTGTGATAACCTATTCATAGACATTATATTATAAGGAAAAATATCTCCAGGATGGATGTATTGAACCAAAATTATTCATGGAATCCTCATAATCCACCTTACCTCAATAGAAATTATTATTGCTATTGGGGATCTCTAATTGAATCACATATAAAATAGATGAGATTTGAGCACAGGTCCATTATGTCATACTTTTGACTCAAAATACCAAGATTCCCAATGGATGGTTATACCCTAGCTAGTGCTTTAAGAGTATATGTTCCTAGAGTAAATGAGTCGGGTGATTGCACAGATGTTAAAGGAATATTTACTGCTCGACGTGTCCATTTTGGTATGTCTACCTATGTGATCTTTTGAGACTACTAATCCTTTTCAAGCGTCTATTCTAGAATGATCAGTTCATGAATATTCATTATAAAGTTGGGGTTGTTTCTGTTCTCTTTATATTCTCTCTGAAGGGATCTTCCATGACTCTTGACAACATAAACATCCATAGTGGGGATGTTCTTTGGATAATGGTTTCGACCATGATTGTGTCTTCCTATGCCTCCCCAAAATCTGTGACCTCTACCTAATGTTTCCCAACATGGAATCAAGAATTACATATCAAAATAATAATAAAAATCAAGGATGTGATCCATTAAGTGAATGATGGAAATGGAATAAAAAACCAATTCTTCACCTGATGATGATTCTATTTGGTGGTGCAGTGCTTGTAGTACAGTTGGTGGGATGGTGTTTGTGCTATTAGGATTGAAGGTATAAAATTGGAGAGGGTCAGGATTGGATTTGACCAATGTATAGGCTTTTCCTCTTATACTAAAATTTTGTTCTTCTGGACTAGTTTTTTCTTGGAGGACTAGATTTTTGAGGTCAGTGGTTCTGGAAAAAATGGTTTTATTACAGAAGAAGAAGTGGTTGGTACAACTGGTTTTTTTAACAATGTGATGAAGATTTCATGAATTTGGTTGATTGTTTTTATAGTCACCAAATCACTGAAATTTTTTTATCAATTATTTGTAACATATTTCCAATAACCTTCTTCCTTGTGGGTGGTGGAAGAAACACGTACCACTTGTGTTGGTGGTTTACCTAGATTTAACATCACAAAATAAACCATCTTTTTCCAGATATCATTAAATAAAAAAAGTTCTTAATAGAATATACTAGTGTTTGATGATATGTTAACTAATTAGGGAGGTCTTATAGACCAATTTGATATTTTCTCTTATGATCTTGAAATTTATAAAATTTATTTTCTATGGAAGCTAAAAATTAACCGAGAACATGGTTCTATTAGAAAGAATAATATTTATTCTCTCGATCCTCAAATTTTGAATATTTCTGCAATTTTATATCATAAAAATAGGGATAACATATCTATTTGTAACTTTAGGGGGAGGATCCACTTGAGGAGATGCGGGTCTTGGTTGTGGAGCTAGTGTAGAATCTAGTTTTAAGTTAATGATTTTCTTCCATACTTTTCCAATTTTCATTTCCAAAGTTTTCGGGACTTGTAATGAATTTCATTTAGTTATCAAAATGGAATAATGAAAATGTTGTCAATATATGGAAATATCTCAAAAGTAACCTGGATACTTTACCAAGATAATCAGTGTTCTCATTTACTCAGGAATATTTTTAATGTAAAGACAAAATAAAACCTCGTGAGGAAGATGAATGTTCAGGGAGAAATAAAAACCTTTCCACTTTTATTTAAAATCTGAGACCCTCTCATTTTATAATTTTCCTCAATTTTATATTTTATTAACTATAAAATTTTATACAGTAGATCTAAATTGATAGAAAAATATTTGGAAAATATCTTCCACCCTTTTATTGAACTAGAAAACAAACTATTAAACAAAATAACGGGTGGACCTTCCAGGGTCATTACAAAACATTTAAGTTTGGATTCATCTTATTCCATGGGGGTTCCTATAATAGGACTATAAAAAGACCCAATGTGTATTAGATGTTATTATGTATCCCCAGAACTATTGAATTTCGTGAATGTGTAATTCTCAATGTTTGGTGGGGGAAGAGTCGCATTGAACCATATAGGGAAAGTCTCTCTGTCTGGTTTCATTATGCCATGTTTCCCTATATATATTCTAATCAGGCTACCAATAACTCAACAATGTTAATATTTTTTTTTCTGTATAGCCTGCTGAGTAGGATGTTGGATGGTGGTGTAACGAGTTTGAATAGTATTTGTGGCTCTACATGTACATGTGCATGATAACCTGTATAAGCTAGCTCAATTGGGTTTTTGTGGAATTATATCAGTTTTTTACCTAATACATGGAACTACTGATATAGTAATACAATAGATCCAAGTATATTTTTTGTTTATACCCCACATTGAGCGGACTTTCTCACTCTACTTTTTTTTATAAACAGAACTCCCTATTTAGTTACATCAATTATGGGAACAAGGGGAGGGTCTTCTTTAAAAACATATTCAGTAGTGATTTTTACTTGTAGAAACTCTATATTTTTCTTTCCAAACTCCCTATTATCTTCCTCATACCGAGAAAATATTTCCTCAAGTGTCAAAGGTTATGCATCTTCAGGTGGTGGTTAAGATGTGGTTTCACCTTTTCCCTTTTCCTTGGTTGATTCTCATTGGGGATGTAGTATTGAATCTTTTTCAGAGTCCCAATATTTATAAGGATCCTATTATTCTTGGTACTCACTCCATCATTATTTGTTTTATTAAATCCCTTACTTCATATGAAAGTATATCCCTTGTATTCCTTTTTATCTCCATCATTTACTATAGCATCAGAAGGGGTGGTTCAAATGATTTTCAATGAAACATAATGAATTATGGATGATTCGAACAGAATATCTAGAATGTTTCATTACAACTGTTCCTAATAAGAAATTTTTTTCCTGAGATGGGATGACCTGGGATGATTCACTTTATGATTCTCCCCTTAAATAGGAAAATGTTGACATCTTTTAGATAAGAGGTTGAGTTTAAAAAAATCCCCCATCCCTATGGGGTGGGGATGTTCTCATACCATTATTGACAACCTTGGGATTCATTTCACAAGATATAGGAGATGTAATGCGCTAAAGATTCCCCCAGTCCTAGAAGATGGGTTTGATCACATATTGATGTGGCTATAAGGTATGTATTTATTCCCTTAATCATGTGGATCTTTGTTCAAACATGATATGAGTGATTCATATAATCTATCCTATTTATAACATAATTTTAAGGAATTGATATTGTTTGATGATTGGAATTACCTATGTGATAGACATACATAAACTTTTTGGAAGCCTCATGTAAGAGTTATTTAATGGATAGGTCTTGTTGGGTCCAATTCTTTTGGTAATGGTTCAACATTAGTTCATATTGAGTATTCAATATTTTATGAGAAATGTTCAAATTTAATTTATTTTCTGAGGTGATGATGTTTCATGATGTTACTTCTAAAACAAACAATTGATTGGGGGCGGGTTAAAACACAATGCTTTATGCTCACTCCATCCCCTAATACAAAGACCAGGTAGAGAATTTTTTATAAGATAACCTAGCTCCCTTAACAAATCAATCATGTTCAAGACCCTCACACTATTTTTTGGATTTTAGACCCAATGAAACTGGAAAGGCTATTAATTCAATTGGTTGATGAAACTCTTATATTGTCTAATCATGGTTCACATATCCATCATAATGAAATGGTTTATAATTTAGGTGATTTAGATTCATCCACAAATTCAAGATAATTTTATGCACATACACATTTCCTAACATTTGTGAGACTACATATTAAGAAATGGATATTCACGAATCTTGACCTATATATTGTCATTGGCCAACTATATCATCATAAGTATTTTTCCTATTATTCTTCTTCTGTAAAGGATTTATAAGAACCCAGTTCTTATTTTTGAAGTACAGGTTTCTTCTTTTCCTCTTTCCATAAGTGTTTTTGAGAAAATAAGGAAAATTGGGGAAAATCCAAAAATTTATGACTACACACTGTGTACGTTTCCACACGCCGTGTACTTTGCCCGTGTGGGATTAGTATACAGGGCGTGTAGGCCTGTCGGCAATGAAAGGTGTAAAAACTGACTACACACCATTTATAGGGTATTTAAACGTCCTGTATTCAGTCGGAAGGTGAAAAGTAAGGTGGTGGAGGTAGCCACCGGCAGAGTGATAGTACACGCCGTGTAATCAGGAATACACCCTGTGTACTCATGTTGACAGATGAACAATGCTGCGGTGGAAAGAATCCTCCAGAGGAACAGTTTAAAAAATGAAAATTACACGCTGTGTACTTGAGATTACACACCGTGTAGTTTGTTTTTTTTTTGATTAAAATGGGATGTAGCCTCCTCTGTTCACGGAGGAAGCGTAGAACGCCATTTGGAGCTCGAGAGGATGGTCGGAGCTTCGGATATCAGCTGACAGCACACCGGGAATCCGTTTCCTCTTCTATCAATCATATTGGGACCGTACAGGTATTCCCTCCCCTCTCCTTGTGATGTTCTAACCAATTCTTCCTCTAAGGTAAGTTATTTATGTTTAAAAGGGAATTCTCTTATCCTAGATCTACGTCATTCTTGGATGATTCGGGAGGCATCATTCACATATATCGATGAGAGACGATCGAGGTTGGTGGTATGGTGTTTAAATTCCAACTTTTGTCTGTTTTGTATACCACTTTGCTAGGTACCCATGTTGTGGGTGTTGTATGGACGAGGCCTTGCATAATTAAATACCTAGAATTGCATAGATAGTTTAATGAATATGTATAACTGTTTTTTGGAAACACTGCTTGGATCCAGGACCACCCCAGGGGTGCATTTATCTGTTTAGCTGATTTCCAGGATACCAGAGGGTATGCCATAATTATGTTGCACATTTATTTTCTTGAGAGAAAATTTATATAAATTATCGCTATGTGTTGGGCTCGGCCCGGTTACCTACTACTGTTTTGCCTAAGGGCAAGGCCTGAGGGCAAGGTTCTTATTAGCCCGAGGGCGTGGTTCTATTTTACTGACGGAATGATTCTATTCACTTGAGGGTTTCATTTCTATTTGGCCTGAGGGAAAGGTTATGAATGTCCTGAGGGCAAGTTTTTGTTCAGCCTAAGAGCATGGTACTATTTATCCTAAGGGCAAGGTGCTTTTAAATTGTCAATTTTTTTCTTTTTTCTGTGGCACTATACAGGAGATTGTCGACTAAGGCTAAGTCTCGAGAATATATAATTCAATTATATTGAATTGATAAGTAATAATTAAAATGTCAATGAAACTGGTAATGATAGTTACTTTTGAGTACTTACTAGTTTACTGCAGTTACTTTTGCACACTACTATTTCAAATTCCCACTAATAGCTGGGCACGAGCCTTTGGTGGTTTCCTACTAGGATTTATTTCTCACACCCTGTTTCAGTCATGTCCTCGGTCCAAACCGATTACATTTCTGGAGGTGTGGATAAGGGAAAGAATCCCAATATAGGTACTTGATTGTAGTAGAGGTGTGGGAGAGCATGGGACCGAGCATCAGCTTGCGTGCTGCTGCGTTCTGATTACTCTGATTTGTTTTGTTTGGCTGTACCTTGTACCTTGAGTTGTATTGTATTGTATTATAGTGTATCTTGTTCTGGCAGTTTTCATAGAATTAGTGACATGCTTCATCTTTATATATATGACAGCTGGTTCACTTATATTTCGGTTGATCATTTCAGTTGCATATTGTTTACTACTTCTGCTGTTATATGTTTATATATTTTATTCCACTCTGCTACACTTTCACAAATGAGGTCATAATTTCCCAACTATTAGTCCTTGTCCCTCGCTGCTAGTCGGTAGCCTCTGGTGTTTGGGGAAATGTGCTTGAGGTCATGTGACCAACCGGGTTCAGGGCACCCGTTGAGTGGCACCTGGATCCGAGACGTTACAAAGTGGTATCAAAGGGGTTATTTTCTTGGACTTACTATTTTGATCCTTATTCAAGGATAGGAAGGAAGTGGAAGTTGGTAATAATTTGTGCTCGGGTGTAGCAAACCCATGTATAGGGAAAATCTAGTCTACCTCGTTTATTGCAATTTTTCTGATTTTTCAAGTTTGACAGTTGATTTGATTTTCACCATTGGGTGATGCACTTATGGTGTACTGTTTATATTTTATATATGGATTCTATTTAGTTTCAACCTAATGAGATGAGGGTACTCCATCTCATTCATCATTTAGGCACATGCTATAAATCACATGTCATGCATTCTTCCATGCCATGTAAGTGCATTAGAAATTGCATGTTGTTGCGATAGTTGTTGTGATAGAAAACCATGCTGTTGTGATATCTAATTTGATAAATACCTGCTATTTGATAGGGTATTTTTGTGTGAGGTTAATAAAATGAACGACAAACTTTGGTTCTTGAGGAGTATAGGCCCTCATTGGACGGAATTTGGTCGATCATTGACTATTTATCTTGTTATAACACGCATAAGATGAAGAAAATTTATTTTCGGGGAGTATGGTACCTCACATATCAGAATTTTTCACTTAGGTGTTGTCTTCAGTGTTTATGGGTTCTAGAGTAGTTTCTAAGGCTTGGTGTCTGGAAAACCCATAATACACGCTGTGTAGTTTTGACTACACACCATGTATTATTCTATTTGGGAAGAAGAGAAAGTTTTGTTTAGTACACTTTGTGTACCCTAAGTACACTTCGTATAGTTTCTACCCGTGTCATAGGCCGTGTGGGAGGAGATATGGGATGGGGAAGTTCTAGAGGGCACACGCCATGTAGTTATTTCACACGTCGTGTTGTGTGGACCTTGTGTCTGCTCGTGTAAATAACAACACGGATGGAGGAAATATTTTCTTGTACACATCATGTCAAGGATGAACACACCATGTAGTGTAACCTGGGGACCCGACCATGTAGCTAACAAACACAGGTCGGTGTTGCCTCTTCTTGAACACGCCGTATACCCGTGGGACATTCCATGTAGTCTTGACGGGGGAAAGACCGTGTGGACCAAACCGTGTGGTTGATAAGGCGGAGAGGTGTACACGCCATGTGCGGGTGTAACACGCCGTGTAGTGTCAGCTGAGTGGTCAGCCGTGTCACTAACAACACGGGAAGTTAGAAATTAATCCATACACACTATTTCTATCTGGGACATGCCGTTTAGGTCTATTTAAAAGAGATTCGTGTGGCTAAGCCATGTGGAAGGACTTCGGTAGGGAAGGAGGATTCAAGTACACGCCGTGTGTGTGGACAACACGTCATGTGTTTGGAGTGTTACCCAACAAGTTTTAGATGGAGTACACATCCATGTGGATGGAATGAGATAACACACCGTGTAGTATTTATACATGCCGTGTAGTCATGTTTTATAAATCTTTAATTCTTTCTTTCTCAAGTTCTCTTCTTGGTCTCCTAGTTTGCAGTCTTTGATAATCTTGATTTAAGGCGTGTGTTTGACCTTGTAGATTCATTCCGCTGAGACGACCTCAGCAACAATAGTACTCTAGAGATGGTAGGCCATGGGCTACCAATGGATCCTCCAGTAGAGCCAGATGCTGTGCCAACCGTTATACCGGACATAGGCACCAAGGGGTAGTCCCATGAAGGCTCCATGTGGTTTATGCAGACCTTCTAGGGAGCACCGCAGGACACCACATCTATGGCAGAGCTAAATTGTATCTTCCAGCAGCAGCATCCGCCTACATTTTTAGGGGATGGAAGACCACAGGCTACGAAGTCATGGATAGATTCGATGTAGATGATATTCGAGCATCTTGAGATGTCTCTAGGGAGGAGGGTCAAAATCGCTACATACATGCTGCGTGATTCCGCCAAGAAGTGGTAGGATGTTACAACCTAGTCTAAGAATCACAGAGACATGGAATGGGAAGATATTTGGGATGCTTTCTATGACTTCTTCTTCCCATAGATGGTAAGGGCAGATTGAGCTCGAGAGTTCATTAATTTTCAGCAAGGCGCCATGTCAGTGATGGATTATTCTACTCTATTCACTGAACTCCAGAGTTTTGCACATGTTCTAGTAGGTGATGAGACATTGAGGGATCGACGCTTTGAGAATGGTCTTCGATATGACATCCGAGTGCTGTTGAAAATTTTCAGGTTGCCTATGATACATGCTATTGTGAACCAGGCATTGATTACTAAGAGGAACTTGCAGGAAGCTAGTGGTGCAGGCCAGGTCGGTTCGACACTAGTTTCTGGTACTATTTCTACCTGTAAGAGGAAGATATAGATGGATTTCTCGCATAGTGGCAGTACCAGCTAGAGGAATTCTTCAGGTGGGCTGGTTATATGGTACCAGTGTGGTAAAGAGGGGCACAAGAAACTGCAGTGTCCACGTGACCTAGTGGAGTGCCGAGCTTACGACAAGATGGGTCATCTGCATCATTTCTGTAGGGGGTTCCTACCAGTGGCTAGTGAGAGGGATTATGTTCAGAATCCTCATACAAGAGTAGGACCAGCTGCTTCTTACCAGTCGGGCAATTGGGATATGTCAGGACATATAGGCAGAGGTTGTGGTCATGGTCGTGGTATCCAGACACCAGGATCTCAGAGACAGTAGGGTGGGTCATCTCAGGGTATCCAGGCTGTGTCGCAGGGCCACAGCACAGGGCAGGAAGATGCAATGCAACAGACCCAACATGATCAGGATTCTGGACCTTCTACTGTCAGAGGTACTATTCTAGTTGCTTCTGTTTTGTCTTCTGTACTTTTCGATACGGGTGCTACACATATCCTTATATCTGTGCCCGTTGTGGAGAGCCTTGTGCTTTGTGTTTCTTCTTATTATAATGTTATGATGCTAGACAATCCTTTAGGGACTATAACAACTGGTGTGCATCAGTGTAGGGTATGGCCCCTAGAGTTTGTTGGGTGTCACTTTATATGGGACCTCCATGTATTAGAGATGACGACCAATGATATAATTCTCAGGATGGACTGATTGGTACCCTTTTGAGCCTTTTTAGATTTCTATCATCACAGGGTGAGTTTCACGTAACTAGAGGGTGGAGAGTTTCTATTCAAATGTGAATGGGATGTCTAGGCAAGCCGATTTGGATCTGAGCATCGTGGGAGAGGTGGTGTGATAGCCCGAATTTCGAGTTTATATCTGGATGATCAGGGGACTTGTCAGTAGGATTTCCCTCCAGTGTTTGATCATTTCAGGGATCTCTTCCCATACGTCTTTTTAGGTCTACCTCCATAGTGAGAGGTGGATTTCTCTATTGAGATTGTGACAGGAGAACCACCGGTGTCCATTCCTCCTTATAGGATGGATACACCCAAGTTACAAAAGCTCAAGATATAGTTAGAGGAGTTGCAGGAAATGGGTTTTATCCAACCCAGTAATTCTCCTTGGGGTTCTCTGGTCCTTTTTGCAAAAAAGGAGGATGGTACCCTCAGACTCTTTGTGGATTATCGGATGCTGAACCTGTTGATGGTTAAGAACCGATATCCCTTGCTGAGGATCGATGATCTTTTTGATCAACTTCGGGGAGCACGAGTGTTCTCAATGATTGAATTGAGATCCGGATATAATCAGTTATGCGTTAGACCATAGGATATACCACTTACATCTTTTTGGAGAAGATATTGTCTATACAAGTACTTGGTTATGCCGTTCGGACTCACAAACGCACCAGTAGTTTTCATGGATCTTATGAATCGTGTGTTCCATCCCTATCTAGATTATTTCGTGGTAGTCTTTGTGGACGAAATCTTGGTGTACTCTCACATTCGACACAACCATTCTACTCATCTTGAGATTGTTTTGAGTACACTAAGAGAGCATCAACTATATGCTAAGCTCTCAAATCACCACTTTTGGATGGACCAGATTCACTTCCTGGGTCATATCATCTCAGAGGCAGGAGATGCAGTGGACCCAGAGAAAGTGAGTGTAGTAGTTTCCTGGGAGCATCCTAAGAACGTGTTTGAGATATGGAGTTTCCTGGGGCTGGCTGGTCACTACATGTGTTTTATACAGGACTTCTCCCGCTTAGCAGCACTGTTGATGGGTTTGACTAAGAAGGCTCTGAAGTTTGATTAGTTAGAAGCTTGCGAGGCAGCCTTTCAGGATCTTAAAGGAAGGCTGACCTCATCACCAGTCCTGATACTTCCAGAGAAAGGGAAGAGATATACGGTTTACTGTGATGCACTGGGTATTTAGCTGGGAGCAGCGTTGAGGCAGAGTGATCGAGTTGTTGCGTACAGGTCTCGGCAGTTGAGGTCACGTGAGAGGAATTACCTGATGCATGATCTTGAGATGTCTTCAGTTGTTCATGCTTTACTATTTTAGAGACATTATCTCTTAGGAGAGCATTTTTTGGTTTTTGACTGACCAAAAAAGTCTCAAGTACATCTTTACTTAGCATGACTTGAATTTGAGACAGTGAAGGTGGGTCAAATACCTTCAGTAATTCGACATTGATCTTGCCTATACACCTTGTAAGGGGAATGCAGTAGCTGATGCAATGAGTAGGAAGAATCAGACACAGGCAATGAAGGAGGCCAGTGGTGAGAGATAGCTTATGGGTCTGTTCTCTAAGATGAATTTGGAGGTGCACAACAGTCTGGGGCAGACCTATATTTCTTCCATAGCTGTGACTTCTACCCTCCTAGATAGAGTGTGGATGAGACAACTATTAGATTCAGAAGGCCTAGTTCTACAGGATTTAGTGGAAAGTGGGGACCCTCCTCCTGGATGGATGATATGCGATGATTAGGTATTGCTTTTCCATGGATGAGTGTGGGATCGAGGGGATCTACATGAGGAGCTGATGCAGGAGTTTCATGCTTCAGCTTGGGCAATGCATCCCAGAGTTACCGAAATTTATCATGACATGAGACGTCAGTACTGGTGGCCGAGTATGAAGAGAGAGGTAGCTAGTTTTGTTACAAGATGTTCCACCTATCATCAAGTGAATGAAGATCATCAGAGTCCATTTGGGTTGTTACAGAAGTTACCCATTTTGGAGTGGAAATGGGATGATGTTGCGATGGACTTCGTGACTGGGTTGCCGAGGTCACCTCGAGACAATGATGTCATATGGGTTGTTGTAGAAAGACTCATGAAGGTAGCTCACTTTATGCCGATCAAGGAGACCTTCAGTATTGATGAGCTCATGAAGTTGTATATCCGAGAGATAGTGCGTCTTCATGGGGTCCCTCGTTCTATTGTTTCAGATAGGTATTCCTGATTTACCTCTCTTTTCTGGTAGAGTTTTCATAGGGCACTGGGTACACAGGTGCTTTTGAGCACAAATTACCACCCTCAGACTGATGGCCAGTCAGCCCATACGATAATGGTGCTTGAGGACATGTTGCGCGCATGCGTACTAGACATTGGGGGATCTTGGGAGAAGCATATACCCCTGGTTGAGTTTTCCTACAATAATATTTTTCAGGAAACTATTCAGATGTAAACTTAATAGGATTTATATGGTAGGCCATGCCGATCACCATTTTGCTGGTTAGAGGTAGGTGAGGCAACTTTTTTGGGACCATGTCTTGTGCAGGAGACTTCAGAGAAGGTCTAGTTGATTCAAAAGAAGATGGCTACCACACAGTCTCGTCAGAAATATTATGCTAATCTCCACAGACGACACTTAGATTTGTGGTCGGGGATCAGTTATTCATGCTTGTTTCACCGAGGTTGGGACATAGACGGATCAGTAGATAGGGTAAAAATTCACCAAGGTATGTGGGTCCATTTGAGATTCTAGAGAGAGTCGGGCTAGTTGCCTATCGGTTGCAGTTACCACAGAGGTATCGGGCCATGCACAACGTCTTCCATGTATCTCAGCTGCACCATTATCACTCAGACCCGTCTCACTTCTTTGAACCCAAGGATGTTGAGCTTCAGGATGATGCATCCTTTAAAGAGCATCCGATTCGTATCGTTGATAGGAGAACGAAGGTTCTCCGAGGTTGGTCAGTTCCTCTCCTACGAGTGTTTTGGCAGCATGGCCGAGTGTAGGATGAAGCATGGGAGTGGGAGACCAACATACGTGCTCAGTGGCCAGAGTTGTTCTGAGATTTATCTTTTCCACCCTTGGAAGGGCAATTCGGGGATGAATTGATTTAAGGGGGGAAGTTTGTAAGAACCCAGTTCTTATTTTTGAGGTACGAGTTTCTTCTTTTCCTCTTTCCATAAGTTTTTTGAGAAAATAAGGATAATGGGAAAAAATCCCAAAATTTCTGACTACACACCGTGTATGTTTCCACACGTTGTGTACTTTGGTCATGTGGGATGAGTACACAGGGAGTGTAGGCCTGTTGGCAATGAAAGGTGTAATAACTGACAACACACCATGTATAGTGTATTTACACGCCATGTATTCAGTTGGTAGGTGAACAGTAAGACAATGGAGGTAGCCTCCACTGGAGAGATAGTAGATGCCGTGTAATCAGGAATACACGCCGTGTACTCATGTCGATAGATAAACAGTGCCCCGGTGGAAAGAATCCGTCAGAGGAACAGTTTGTAAAATGAAAAGTACACACAGTGTACTTGAAAGTACAGGCTGTGTAGTTTGTTTTTTTCTCTTAAAATGGGAAGTATCCTCCTCTGTTCATGTAAGAAGCTTAGAACGCCGTTTGGATCTCCAGAGGATGGCCAAAACGTTGGAGATCAGCTGACCATGCACCGGGAATCTGTTTTCTCTTCTGTCGATCACGTTGGGACCATACGGGTAAGACCTCCTTTCTCCTCGCACTGTTCTTACCAATTCTTCCTCTAAGATAAGTTATTTATGTTTGAACTGGAATTCTTTTTTCCTAGATCTACGTTTTTCTTTAAAGATTTGGGACACATCATTCACATATACCGATCAGAGATGATCGAGGTAGGTGGTCTGGTGTTTAAATTCCAACTGTTGTGTGTTTTATGTACCACTATGCTACGTGCCCATGTTTGGGGAGTCGTATGACTGAGGCCTTGCATAATTAAATATCTATAATTGCATAGGTAGTTTAATAAATATGTATAACTGTTGTTTAGGATCACTGCTTGGATCCAGGACCACCCCAGGGGTGTATTCCTCTGTTTAGCCGTTTGGTCAGGATACCCGAGGGTATACCATGATTATGTTATGCATTGATTTTCTTGAGAGAAGATTTATATAAATGCTTGATATGTGTTGGGATTGGTCCAGTTACCTGCCACTATTTCTCCTGAGGGAAAGTCCAGAGGGTAAGGTTCTGATTTACCTGAGGGCGTGGTTCTTTAGCCTGAGGGCATGATTCTATTCACCCGAGGGTTTCGTTTCTGTTTGGCCTGAGGGAAAGATTCTATTTCAACTAAGGGAAAGGCCTGAGGGTAAGGTTCTGAATGGCCTGAGGGAAATTTTCTATTTATCCTGAGGGCATGGTACTATCTATCTGAAGGGCAGGGTGCTTTTAAATTTTCACTGTTGTGCTTTTTGTTCTGGCACTATATAAGAGATTTTCATCTGAGGCTGAGTTTCGAGAAAATATAATTAAATTATATTGAATTGATAATAAATAATTAAAATGTCAATGAAACTGGTAATGGTAGTTACTTTTGAGTACTTACTAGTTTACTACATTTACTTTTGCACAATGCTGTTGCACATTCCCACTGGCAGTTGGGAACGTGCCTTTGGTTATTGCCTACTGGGATTTATTTCTCACACCTTGGTTGGGTCATGTCTTCGGCCCAAAAAGATTACATTTCTATAGGTGTGGATAAGGGAAAGGGTCCCTATACAGGTACTTGATTATATAAGAGGAGTGGGAGATCATGGGACAGAGCTTCGGCTAGCGATGCAGTTTCATTCTATTTACTCTACTTTGTTTTGTTTGGATGTACCTTGTACCTTGAGTTATATTGTATTGTATTGTAGTGTATCCTGTTCTGGCGGTTTTCATATAATTAGTGACATGATACATCTTAATATATATGACTGATGGTTCTCTTCTATTTGAGTTGTTCATTTCTGTTTCATATTGTTTACCGCTTCCACTATTATATTTTTATATATTTTATTCCATTGTGCTACACTTTGACAAATGAAGGCATAGTTTCCCCACTATCAGTTTTTCGCCCTCACTTCTAGTTGACAACCTCTGGCATTTGGGGAAATGCGCTTGAGGTCATGTGACCAACCGGGTTCGGGGCACCCATTGAGTGGCACCCAAATCCTTGACGTTATAGGATTGCTCAACCAAATCGCAACAAAGTGGGAGTTTTACAGCCATGATGTAATAAATAGTGGAATTTTAGGGAACCTACTCTACTGTGTTGTAAGTAATATGATCTAGGGGTGGATCAAAGAATAATCATTTCTTAAGACTATATTACTCTTGAGAAATAATATTACCATTAAATTCTAAGGCGTCAGACAGGAATCGAATCTACTTCTTAAGCACCTCATGATGTGAAGGATTTCATATAATTGATTTGGAAAGGAGATGACCTTCTTTTCAAATATAAATATTACAATAAGGAAGACCTTCACATTGAATTCCACCATGGGGAGGAATATCATTAGGGATTAATGTTTCACCCTAATAGGAATTTGTGTGGTTTATACCTTAGGAAGAATTTAGGGAGGACATTGTTAGGGGGAGGACCTTCTGATCATCTGAAATTCTAGCCTTAAGGAGGTTTTTTATAGTTCACATAAAAATAAGTATATTCATAATTGATCATTTATTGACCACGAAGGATACACTCAATGAAACTATTCTAGGGATGCTCTCTAGAGATACAATTAGATAATTATTAGGGAGGAACTTGGTAATTGTAACTGTTGTTTCCATAATTTTTTAATGGATTTGTAGGGTCTTCAGAAACTGTTGATTAATGGTTGAGGGCCTTAATAGCATCATAGTTGAGAATAGTAGGATTTTTTATATATTTTTATTTTTAATTCATCTTTGGTGAAAGTTATATTTGGGTGGTCTACTTTGGGATACATCATTTATCTAGTATCTAAAGTGAAATCAATACACATAAGTCATATAATGAAACTATTGTGCAACATTTTGAATTTTCTGACAAGATCCTACTATTTTTAAATAGATAAATCTCTTCTTCGGATTGGCCACTGCAACATACTGACATCCTGTAGTTGTAATGGGGATATATTCTTGATCAAGTTATCCATTTGTCAAGGGATTTTAGAATCGTCCATCATGGATGGGATAAAAGATATGTTCATACACCTGAGTAGATCTCATATTGTGCTAATGAGTCACCCAACATGAGGTGGTGGGGTTTCATTCTCGGATCCTAATACTAATTTTTAATATCATTATATCTTGAAGGTTTGTAGAATTTTTAATTGGGTTATTGTATCCAATTTCCACCATTCTAGGATTGGTTGGCTAACTTATGCAGCTGCAATAGGAATATATTCCAATTCTTTTATTGGAGTAGGGATATGGGAGAACTCTTATCATCCATTTACTGCCATAAGATATTGGTTTTCTTCATATGTGGGTGTAGAGATATTGGTTTCCCCCCTACTTGCTTCCAATATCTATCATCTTGTTCCTCTAGATGTTGTCAGACCATACTTGCAGGATTGATACACATAATAAGAAATTCCCATATGCTCATTGGCTACCAAATTGTTTTACTGGTGGAATTATATGGATTCATTAAAAGTAAGTAGAAATACTTGAGGGGTATGGGTTGGAATTTACTTATACCCTAAGTTTCCCACCATTTTTGTTTGGAAGGATTCTATTACAGGAACGAGGATGTGATTATATACTTAGTAATTCGATTTTATCTCTCAATGTGATCCTATGGGGGCTCAGTTCTATGATATCTATGTTGGATCCTATGGGGTTGAATCTTCAACATACTGAGGAAATTACCTCATGATTCTTTGAAGGAGGTGGATTCTAGTTGGATCCCATCATGGAAACTCATTTTTTTAGATGAGGCCATTTTTGACCACCTGGTCTACCTCCCCCTTGTAAGGGAGGACCGTGTTACTGTGTTCTAGGGAGAGGATCCTGTATAATTCTGAGATGGTGATGGAACAATATTCTTCTTGGACAACAGTCATCATTTAATAGATTGTTTTTTATAATTTATTTCATGGAGGTCTATGTGTGCATTCTCCAAGGTTATGACATTACCATTAAGGTGGTACTCATGAATATGTGCATCCGAAACTCAGAATTGAAGATGTTGGTTTAGATATTGTGTTCTCTAGGTAGATAAAGACCCATCTTGTGTAATAGTTGATGTCTTTGTTCTTTCCAGTTATAAGAACACCCTTATATTTAAGGGAGTTCTTGGTAAATTTTCATGGTAGGTTTATATTAAAAAAATAAGAAAAATCATCAATGCTACATTAAAATTTTTGAAGACATGTGCAATTGATGGCGTAAAGATCCATTAATGGACCTTTTAATTTTTTTACCAAAGGTTCATGGAATTTGTCTTATACAGTCAATAAAATATTCACATCAAGTTCACCATCTTTATTTTTGATGAAAATTTTGGGTCCAAAAATTTATTGTGTGGCTGAATATGGATTCACAATCCTTCATGTAAGTTTGCGAATTTTTTTCATCCCTTTTTGGTATTTTCTATCAGGATTTATCCATATAACTATAAATACCAAATATATGTAATAATCATGACGTCTCATAGACCCAATTTCTAAAATCATTCATTCATTGAGAATCTTAACCAACGATACTTAAGAACTCACATTGGTTAATAGGATGGGAGGTTAGGATCACCACACCCTTTTAAGGGAAATTATATCCTACTCTATGAATCTATTATATATTTAATAAATATTCACAAATCCATTTTTTAAAATAAAAATATGGAATTGGTCAACCCTATGCATTAATAATAAATTATAAACATGTGTTGATTAGAAACCATTTGTATGTATATGAGATTCTCCATTATTCAAACCATATATACGTATCTTATGTTATACATCAATAAAAACATTTGTATGTATCATAGGTACTCCATCATAATTATGATTACTTTTTTGGGATGCTTGTTTTAATCTACAAAATTATGCGCTCTCTAATTTATTGTCATCCAAGGATACATGAGAATCGAGTGTATCCGCTTGAGAGCGTCCGTCCTAGGATCTCCTAGGGTTGAGTCTCCTTTTCCCGGTTCTGCTCACGGCAGCGGGTGGATGATTTTTTCTCCTTAAAGTTACTGGAGGGCATCATCTTCATCAGCAACTGCAAATCTGGGTGTGCTCGGTTACATATTCTTGGAAGCGACGTTTTTTTCGTAGCATCGGTTCTTTTCCGTCGCCATGAGGACCTTCCCGACGATGCTTCCCCCTCGTTACCTCCAGATCTAGGAATTGGGGGTGGAGCCAGATCTCAAATCCAAGACAAGTATCTGAGTCGGGTGGGCTGGGTTTCAATTCTTGCAAGCGACGTTGTTTGCAGCATTGGTTCTTCCTCATCATCGCGAGGACCTTCCCGACGACGCTTCCCCCTCGCTACCTCCAGATCTGAGAATCGAGGGTGGATTGGGATCTCAAATCCACGACATGTTTCAGATCCAAGCAGACAACGTTTGTGAGGAATCACAGAATTGTTAACCCTTTCCATTTTGACTTACCTGGTTTAGAAGAACGAAGTTCGTATTCCTAACCTGTGGGTGGCGCGACGGAACAAGTGGTCGTGGAGAGGCCACAACGCAGGATCTGTCTCGCGAAGAAGCTGCCACAACGCATGACCTGTGGATCGTCTTCCCTGAGCATCGATCAGGTTTAGCTTTTGTGGATCTCTGCGGATTCCTCAGGTTTTTCTCCTTGATGCGGTAGTGCTCCAGTTCTTGGGATCACCGGACATTGTGCGGGATCGGCGCTTGGGGTTTGCGGGGCGTTGCGCATCGTCGGTCTCCAGTTCTCCGGATTTCCAGATTTGCAGATTTGTAGATCTTTGTATTTACAGATCTCCAGGGTTCCGGACCTCCAGATCCCCGTTGCTGCAATGGTTCTCTGTCACTAGCGCAAATTGAATTTGTAGATCTCCAGATTATCATTGGATATGCGGTTCTCCAGATCTGCGGTTCTCCAAATCTGCGGTTTTCCTGCGGGGTTGACTGCATAGGGGTGGACGAGCGAGGGTTCGCGCGGGTGTTTCTCGCGCAGGGTGCAGGAGAGTCCGCGCGGGTGTTTCTCGCGCAGGAGGGTTCGCGCAGAGTTTGAGCGCGCAGGGTCTGATCGTGAAGGGCTGGACCGCGCAGGTGGCTTGAGCGCGCAGGTGCTGGCCGCAACGGGTTGGACGCGCGCAGGTGCAGGCTGTGCAGGGGTGATTTCGCGCAGGGTCATCAGCGCGCTGGTGTGGTCCGTGTTGCGCTCGCTATTTTGGACCGCGCAAGGGCTGGGACACGTGGAAGGACCGGTACGGAGCGGCGGTCCTCAAGGTGTGGCTTTGGTGGAGGACTACTATGCGACGGTTTAGTCACGAGTTGATGGTTTGAGGAGGAAAGTTTTGGGAAAATTGTAGATTACCAAAATTGTAGATTCCTGGAGGTTTGGAAAAATTGTGATTCTCCTGGTCGCGAAGCTTCGGTTGTGAAGAACTAGCTTGCGCTGGTTCGGATTGGGCCGGAGTCCCTGGGTTGGGGCCCCCCCTTTGGGCTTGACATCCCTCGGATAGGGGACCCCTGTTAGGCCATTCCCTCCCTGGGAGATTTCGTGGCTCTCAACATGGAGACGGATCTGCTGAACCAATGGAAGAACCTCACATTAACAGACAAAGAAAAAGAGCCACTCGCAACCCGTAGAAATGAAGACAACACATTGACAAAACGTATGGCCTTATTGGTTATCGGTAGACTGGCGACCGAGGCACCATTTAATCTTAAGGCCCTCAGGACCACCCTTCAAAATCTTTGGAAATTGGAAGCTGGAGTAGCCATCCAGGAAATTGAGAACAAACTCCTTGTTTTTGAGTTCTTCAGTGATAAAGACAAAGATAAAGTCCTCAGAGGACGACCTTGGTCCTTTGACAATCATCTCATTCTGATGGAGGAATTTAAAGCGGGAGACGAGATTCAGAATTGCACACTTACCCGATCCCCGTTCTGGGTAAGAATTAAAGGAATACCGTTCCATGGGAGATCAACACATGTAATGAAAGAAATTGGAGACCGGATCGGTCACTTCCTAGAGTGGGATTGCTCGGACCCAATACAATGGGGCCCCTGGGTTCGAATAAAGGCTGAGATCGATGTGTCTGAACCCTTAATGCGAGGTATGTTCCTGAAAATTGATGATTCCAATACCTGGATCTCGTTCGAATTCGAAAAACTACTAATCTTATGCTTTCTTTGCGGACGTATCGGTCACATTGAGAAAGTGTGCGGGGCAAAGCCAGAGAATTCCGCCGAAAATATTACCCTTTAATACGGTCCGTGGCTCCGGGCCAAAGCACACAGAGAGGCATTTATCCTCGAGGCGGAGAGACAAATAGATCGGGACCATCTCATTGCAGCCCATTTAAGGCGACCGGAATCTGTACAACCTTCTATTATAAGGATGGGACCACCTGTCTTCCCTAAAGAATCCCCAGCAGAGCTTAGGGGAAATGGAAACGCTTCCCAAGAGATTATCGTCAGATGCAATGACGGGGCTCGGCAAGACAGTCGCCTGATTCAGGGTATCACAAAATCCGACTTCGCTTTAACTGCACCGAATTCAAAGTTATTTACTTCAACTGGGCTGCTACCTAAACCAAAAGAACCTCCAGAGAAATTTACGAGGCAGAAACATGTCTCCTTGGATCCGCCTGAAGCTGAGCAGAGTCCAAATCGGATCCCAACTGATGCCCTTCTGCAAGCTGACTCTGGGATGACTGAAGCCTCACCTTCAGGACAATTTACTCGAAGAACCTGGAGAAGGGCACGCGACGGTGGTAAAGGCGATTGCCCAGGGAATCCCAAGCTAGGAGATCTGAAACGGCAAAGCGAGTCCAGTGGTATGAACACCAGTCCTCCCAAAAGGAGGAAAGCTTCAGGTACGTCATTAACCCCACAAGAGACAAAGGCGGAGGCGGGTCAGGCCCGACCCCGCCTAGAGCAATGATTGCTTTATGCTGGAACTGCCGTGGGCTTGGCAACCCACGAATGGTTCGTATGTTCCAGCGCCATTGCGCTCAAAGTCGCCCTGATATGGTTTTCTTGTCCGAAACCATATTGGAAAATAAGGACATAACAAATCTTGCTCTCAAATGCGGTTTCCAGGGTTGTCTCCCGGTTCCCCGACAGGGTCTTTCAGGGGGATTATGTCTTCTCTGGAAGGATAATGTCGATGTTAGGCTCCTATCTTTTTCCCAGCACCACGTGGCTGTATCCATTTATGATTCCCACAACCCCCCCTGGACTTTTGTGGGCTTCTATGGCTGGCCCTCCCAATCTGAAAAGTGGAAATCTTGGGATCTTCTTTGCAAACTCCGTCATGATCTGCCAAGCCCCATTCTGTTTGGAGGGGAATTTAACGAGATCCTTTTCCAGAAGGAGAAAAAAGGTGGAGCTATGCGCTCCTCCACGTCTATGTCTGACTTTAATGATGCTATCCTTAAGGCAGAGTTGATGGACCTAGGTTACACGGGTAATCCTTTCACATGGTTCCGAGGCAGTTCTGATGGAAATCGAATCACTGAACGTCTGGATAGATTCCTTGGCTCAATGGATTGGATGAACCTTTTCAAAATGTACCATATCTGACACCTCACGTTCAACTGCTCGGATCACTGCCCAATTTTCATTAACTGCACCCATAATGAGCACGTTACTAGCTCCAGTAAACCATTCAGATTTGAAAGCTTCTGGTCAAAAGATCCCGAGTGCGAGGTGATTATCCGTTCAGGCTGGAAGAATGGGCAAGCTGATCTGAGAACCAACCTTCTCCGAGTGGCGTCTGATCTGAAGACATGGAGCTACTCTAAATTCCGTCACCCGGACCGGCAATGCAATTTTCTTGAAAGGAAGATTGGATATCTTCTTAGCAAACCCCCGTATAGCAGCATTCTCTCCAAAATTAGTGAAACCCAACGAGAGCTGGATGTTGCCCTGCGTAATAGGGAAGGGTTTTGGGCTATGCGAGCGCGTGATATTCATATAGCAGAAGGGGATGCTAATACCCGTTATTTCCACCAGAAGGCTTCAGCAAGACGCCGAAAAAACTTTATTTCTGGCATACTAAAATCTGATGGTAGTAAAGCGTCTGACACAGGGGGAATCCAAGAAGCCTTCCTGAGCTATTTTCAGAAGCTCTTCTCTGCAGGCCATTCTTACATCTCTCCTGAGATTGAGGATTGCATCAGACCCGTTATTTCTGACGATATGAATAGACAGCTTTATAAAGATGTGACGAATGACGAGACTCTTAAGGCCTTAAAGCAAATCCACTCCACGAAGGCCCCGGGACCAGACGGATTCCACGCCCTCTTTTTCAAGAATTACTGGCACATCATTGGTCCAGACATATGCAATCTGATGCGGGATATCTGGGCAGGGAGAACGAACCAGTCTTCTCTTAATGAAACTATTCTTACCCTCATTCCCAAGATGAAAAACCCGCAAGAGGTTTCGGACTTTCGACCTATCAGTCTGTGCAATGTTTCGTATAAGATCTTTTCGAAGATCCTGACGA
Organism: Viscum album; assembly: GCA_963277665.1. NCBI lineage: Eukaryota > Viridiplantae > Streptophyta > Magnoliopsida > Santalales > Viscaceae > Viscum > Viscum album. The sequence continues at coordinate 356,510,761 of OY728150.1, forward strand.
ATCGGCTGCGTCCTTGGCTACCCGACGTCATTTCAGAGAACCAAAGCACCTTTGTGGCAAAAAGGTTAATTACTGATAATGCCATTATTGCTCATGAAATTTTCCATTCCATGAAAACACGAACACGATCAAAGAGAGGGATCATGGCTTGGAAATTGGATATGGCTAAGGCCTATGATAGAGTGGAATGGAACTTCCTCGAATTTGTGATGCTCTAGATGGGTTTCTGCACCAAATGGATTGACATGATCATGCAATGCGTATCGTCAGTATCTTTCTGTATTAATGTCAACGGGATACTCACCCGAGGCTTTTCCCCATCCCGTGGGCTTCGCCAGGGAGACCCTCTTTCACCCTTCCTCTTTATTTTAGTAGCTGATGTGTTTTCTAACCTCCTCTCCAGGGCAGCTTCACTTTCCATAATCCATGGGGCGAAAGCGTGCCGCAGTGGCCCTCCGATATCCCACCTCTTCTTCGCTGATGATTGCCTTCTATTTTCTCGAGCTACCCCTAATGAGTGTACTGAAATCTTCCAGGCGATACAACAGTATGAACGAGCTTCAGGACAAATGATCAACCAGAGTAAATCAGAAATTTCTTTCAGCTCTGGAGTCCCCCAGCCGAAAAGAGAAGATCTATGCTCTTTAGCACGCATTCCTGGGGTCGATAAGCACCAGAAGTATCTTGGGCTCCCGACGGTGGTTGGACGGTCAAAGAAAGAAATATGCCCAGCTATTGTGGATCGAATTGAAAGAAAAATACAAGGTTGGACCCCTAAAAAAATCTCCAAGGCCGGGAAGGAAATCCTCATCAAGGCGGCTCTTCAATCTGTCCCCAGATATTTGATGTCTATTTTTAAACTTCCTGATGTGGTGCTTTCAAAGATTCAATCCAGCATATCTAACTTCTAGTGGGGTCGAAAGGACGGAAAAAATAAAATCCATTGGACCGCCTGGTCCGCTCTCTGTCAACCAAAATCCGAAGGCGGAATGGGCTTCCGGGACCTTCCTCTGTTTAATGATGCTTTGCTGGCTAAACAAGGTTGGCGTATGATTAATTACCCATCATCCCTATGCACGCGAGTTCTCCGGGCTAAATATTTCCCACATAAGGATTTCTTGGATTCCCATCTTGGCTATCGACCCAGTTTTCTCTGGAGAAGCATTTGGGGTGGTCGTAATCTGCTGAGGAAAGGACTAGGCTGGAGGATTGGGAATGGTTTTACGGTCAAGATTTGGACTGATCCCTGGCTTTTTGATCAGACAGGCACGAAGGCGTCATCCCCTGTTTATCCAGGATCCGAACATGCCACAGTCTGTTGTCTTTTTGATGATCAAGGGGCGGGGTGGTGTCTGGAAAAACTCTTCTCATGGTTCAATGAGAGGGATAGGAGAATTATTCTGAGTATCCCCTGTATGCCAGAAGCAGGGCCAGATCATCTCTACTGGACAAACGACAGCTCAGGAGAGTATACGGTGAAAGCTGGTTACCGGCGAGCTCTTTCTGCTCAAATTTCATAAGGAGATGCGAGGCCCTGGACTTCAATTTGGAAGCTTTATGTTCCCCCTAAAGTCCGCCTTTTCTGGTGGCAGGTGTGTTCCGGTATCCTCCCAACGAAGAGCCTCCTTGCCTACAGACACGTTTCAAACGACAACTCATGCCCTTTCTGCCCTTCTGTGACTGAATCCCCTCTCCATGCTCTTTTCCAATGTCCCGGGGCTCAGGAGGTTTGGAATGGCTGGGGATCAACTATGGAGCTGTCCCTGGACGCCGCCTCAGATCCTACATCTATCCTGATGCGATGGTGCTCCTCTTTTTCGCCGGCTAAAGCAGGTTCCCTGTGCATTTTGACGTGGATTATCTGGGATAGGCGGAACGAGGCCATTTTCAATCATTTCCGGAGCCCCCCCAGATTTTGGATTGACCGGGCATTGTCATGGATTGCGGTTTGGCAGAACCACCCTGAGCAACAAAGACTTTTCCCCCCACTCCTCTTCCCCAACATTGGTGCCCCCCACCGGAAGGGATTGTTAAGATCAAAGTGGATGCCTCTCTCCCTAAGGATGGCCCAGTTGGACTAGGGTTACTGGCCTGAGACAACCTGGGAAATCTTATCGCTGCCAAATACGAAGCACGTTATGCACTTTGGGAGCCCTCAGTCGCGGAGGCCGCCGCCATCCTTGCTGGGATAAACTTCGCAAAAGATCGCGGTTGGGATTCCATTCACATCGAATCCGACTATCTCACTGTAATCAATGCCATTAATCTCACTGACGGCGGGCTTCAAGCTTTCGGCCCCATTATCTGGTGTTTTCACTCGCAGAGACAAGGCTTCAATTCCTGCAATTTCTCATTTATTAGATGGGAAGCGAATGAAGCCGCTCACAAGATGGCAGGCATTGGCCCTCCTTACGAGGATTTTCTTTGGTTCAATCATTTTCCTTCGTGGTTATGCTACTGTATTTCTGCTGATCTCCATCATTAATGGATCCGTCTTTTTTGTCAAAGGATACATGAGTAATTTCACTATTGGGATTATGCATATGATAAGGGTTTCCTATGTATCCTAATGATAGATTTTATACCACACATATATCAGTGGCCCTTAATGGATTACATAATTACTTTTCTATTCATGTGACAAGGACCAAAACATGTATTTTAATGTCATCACGAAACAAGATATAGTAAAAAGAAGCCTAGTTGAGGCTGGTATGACATTTAAAATAAACAGAATCTAATGGGATTTTTAAGGTAGGCGATATGACTCTATGATGGTGTCCCACAATAATAATATGAATTGTTGGTTATTGGATTAAAGGGACCTAGAAAGGACATGACCTCCCAGAATGAACATGATCTTATTGGAAATTTATCCCAATAATGATGGTGAATGAAAGGGATCATAAGAAATATGTACTTTTTGGGTGGATTTGACACAACTTCAAATGTATCCTATAGTAGATTTGTGTTTACAAGGGTGTTTGGTTTGAACCTAAAATAGGACTCCTATATATCCCATTTGAATGTGAATAAAATCCAATATAGTTTGAAATATTTGGAGCATATTCATTTGGAGGAGGATGAAGTATAATTCAATTTTAATATATCCCTCCAAATATTTCATTAATAGTGGATATATCCATTTGAGATGATAGTAATATGTTTGTGGATTACACCTACAATGGAGTCCCATGAGAGGATATTTGGTCATTCTAGAAACATGATTTCTACTAACCTATAAGCCCACATGATTCATCATCAGTGTGATAAACAAAAGGAAGTGGAATATATATAACCTTGAATGATTTACCATGTCCTATAGTGGATGATAGTGAGGATATAGATGTCAGACAGTACATAACATCCCACAAGAGAGGTTAGGGGCTTAATCTTTGAGGTATTCTTAGGCTACCCTTTCCAAGGGTAGAAGATTAAAGGAGGATAAAACAGTATCTATCATTAATGGTTAAAGAAAGTTATACTCCCCCACCCATTTGAAGGGGGTGGTCCCTCACACTACCTCCATGGTTCAATTACTCATTACTGAGGGAAAATAAAATTCCAATGACCCTGAGGATACTCCAAAATGGGGAGGTTAAATTTGGTACATCAATTATCAGTGGGAAAAAAATCTAATGGGGGACACATTGGTGTGTCCCCTACCACGATGGAATGGACCTAGAGGCCTCAGTGGAGGTTTTGACTTCATATCCCTATGGTGGGAGTCCTATGGGGAGGTGTTCCCACTCCATTACTAACATGATAGTGGGATAAAAGGGTTGATTCACCTAGGTTAGGACTGGGAGAGATAAAGATTGCTTTTCCCAGTTCATACCCAGGAGATCTAGCTAGTGCCTCACCCATGTATACCTCGGAAAGCTGGATAATACCTCACCCATATAGGACCTTGGATATCTATATGGTACCACATCCAGGTGGGACCAAGGTGAACTAGAATGTGCATCATCCATGTAGATCTTAGGTGAGATGTATTGTACCTCACCCAAGTGGGACCTAGTCAAGTTAGATGGTGCCTCAACCAAGTGAGACAGAGTTGAGCTGGTTGGTACCACTCCCAGGTGTTCTATGGGTGAATGTAGAAAAAGAGTAACTTGGGAAACTAAAATTGGGGGAAACGTTACTCATACCTCCATGGGCCTCCTCATATGCTTCTAGAAGGGTCTTCCGTAGGTCCTGAGTGTGGGAAGGGTCCTTTACCATAGTACTTTTAGAATAGAGTAAAGTTGTTCCTTGAGCAGGTATTTGGTTTCATAGACCCTAGTGATGATTTAATACTTGGTATATCATTTATTACATCTTTTTTGGATCTTAGTTAGGGATAAGATAAACTTGGGATATAACACTTTTCGGAGACCTTTCCCAAGCCTTTAAGGGGATCTTTAGGTGCTTCTAGAAGGGTCTCACATAATGACCAAGTGTGGAATGGTTTTTTCTCCCTATTACTTTTATACATGGTGAAATTTGATCTAATAATAGGTATTTGGTTTCTTAGACCACAGAGGATTTTGATCCCTAGACTCCCATTAATTCACTCTTCTTTTAAATCTTGGACATCTACATGGAGTGTTTCAATGAAATTGCTGAAGTAATAGAGAAAGTAGAGATTCAAACTATATATAAATCTTCCATCCCTTCTAAAATGATGAGCCCAAGGGTACTATTTATAGGAAATTTCAAGACCCTTATTGAAGGATATTTTTGGTGAAATTTCATCAAACTACTAGATTATGTAGGTAGGGATATTCTCGGTTGAACTTACATGAGTCTGAATAGTAGTGTATATGGATCTAACTGCCTATGTCTTTGTGAAATTACAAAATGTGCAGGTGTATCACGTTGATCCACTTCAATGACTCAGAGCCTTTTCTGTATTTTATTAACTTTTATACATGATGTAATTTAATTATCATACATCCCATCCCCATTTGAAAATGTTTCTCTGAACACTATACTATCAGAAGATGATGATAAAGAATGATGGTGTAGAGTAGTGATCTCAACCCATTTAGATTTTTTGTGGAATAGGTAAATCCATGAAAATAGAAATTCCAAAGAAAAGAATAAAAATAATCCTTGATGTTATCAATTTATTTCTTGTTATTTTTTACTACTTTCCACGGCCTTTATTTATAGAAAAATAAATAATGTCTACATTTCATTAAAATAAATACTGGGAATCTTTTCTAGGAAAATGTTTCTTATTTATTTAACTAATAACAACCCACAATTATAAATAAAAATGGAAACATTTTTCCATTACATATATTTTGAAATATCACATGAAAATTCAAAAATTAATAATGCAACTTTAATTATTGTGGTAGTAAGAGTCCATTTCCATAAGAGAGTTGGCATGCTACAGTTCAAAGAGTGGTACTTCTTCAATGGAAGTCCTAAATTTGGTAATGGAATTAGGGAAATTATGCACTTAGATAAATTTTATGTTATGTAAAGGTGATTATATATTTTATATGGAATTAGTAGTGTTAAAACATAATTTTTAGGACCTTTATTAGTGTAACCTTTAAAATATAATGGTTTTATAATGGTAAAAAACATTTAATTAAAATTTTTAAGGGTAAAAAAAATTCAATGTCATGCATTAGGATAAATGTTAATTTATATATCTTGAAAATGGGTAAGAAAGAATATTAAACACAATATGTAAAGGTAACCTCAACATTTTCTAAATGTAAATACCATGTCATGTAATGGTCATACCATGTTTTCCCTTTTGTGTAAGAGTAATGTATATTGCGTAATAGTAAGGTATATTTAATAAAAGTTTCGTAAAGGTAAGATAACTTTATATATAAGGGTAGTTTAGATTTTAGGTAAGGGTAAAAAAGATAAACTACTTACTTAAGGGTAAATTATAACTTATGTAAGTGTGATATGAAGTATACAAAACATGAATAAGGGTAAATTGTAATTGCATAAATCTAATCATAGAATGTGTAAGGGTATCAATAAAGACTTAAATCATTTCTAAGGGTAGTTTTGATTTCCCATAATGGTAAAGAGAAAACTATACTAATTACATATGGGTGGATAGAAAAATTAAACTACTTACATAAGGGTAAAAACCATGCTATATAATGGTATAACAAATCTATGTAAGGATAGGAAAATAGTTGTATAAGGGTATAGAATAATTAAAAAAATTATGTAATGTTTGAAAAAAGGCTATGTAAGGGTACATAAAAATTTCATAATGCTAAATTGTACATTACAAGGCTTATGTGATGCTAAAAATATACTTAATAACATTAAATTTTCAAAAAAAAAAATTAAAAATTTACAAATAATTATACGAGTATATGAAACATTTATGAATAATTAATTAACTACTAAATTCAATAAAATTTATATTGTTTTTTTAAAAACAAATGAAACCCACCTTTGAATAGAGGAAAAGTGGATTAAGGCCACCCTTTATTTGAGGAAGATAAGAAAAATGTATATTCATTAAAAATTAATAGGTTCCTTGTTATTTCCTTTTAGTCATGTAAAATAATCTCTTATGATATCCTTTACATAGGAAACTTAGTGAGGTATACCTCAATGGCGTTCTCAACTATTTCCAATTTTATATGATGTTGGTTTATGATAAACAATATTATTTCTCATCAAATAGATTATCTAAGGTATGGTTGAATGTAGTTTGGTGATTCTATGAAAATCCCCATCAAAAGTATCTCATTTTTCTACTACTGAATCAATGAAAAAAATGTTTAATAACAAGATAAATCAAAAGAGATTTGATTGAGGTCACACCATACATAGAGTGGAACTTCATCAATAATTCATTATCTTGGAACCACAAACCTCATCTATGGGGATGCAATCATACTCTTCTTATGGATGTTTTCATAATCATCAATAGTAGAGTAGGGAACAAAAATAAGATTTGCATCCATATTCCAAACGTTCTCTAACTCTCTCTAATTTCTTTCCCTCATCATCCAAAGCATTAGAAACTCCCCAATAAATGAAAACCTTATTATATGAAGAGATTTTTATCAAATATATTAATATCATTCACATATTATAATCATTTTCTGATAATGAATATATGTGTGAACCATAGTTCCATGCAACTAATTTGGGATCCAAGGGAAAAGGACATGGAATCAGAGGAAATATAGGAAGATATAGTCATGGATGAGCCCCATATTCAATAAACATACTTGAAATATATATATATATATATATTTGTCTAAATCCCTTGGAAAAGTACATCATAAATCACAATTGGAACATGGTGACACCATGTTGTCTCTCAAGATTCATTTCAATATAATTATTTTAGATGACTGATTAGAGTCTTTACAACTATCCGATCAGCCTAGAAGAGTGGTTTTATTAGCTCGACCAACTTCATCAGCTTCAGATATTCCATAAACTTCAAAAAAAGATTCAAATTTGTTACCCACAATCACTATGACTCCAAATAAACATACCAAGGACAAACCACATTTTGGGAAGCTCTGACCTCTTGTACATATATAAAATATCTTGAAACAATTAGCAGTCATATTGGAAAAACTATCAATCTAATAAGCTCATCACCTCTCAAAATAAAATAGGGAGGCAATTTTTAAGGCCCTCTAGATCCCCCAATAGTTGGAGAAAAATGTAACCCTACTAAGGTTTATCAAGTCAAAACCACTCCATCTAAATTTTATACCTCTATCTCATTCATTGAGAATGATCAAGAAGTAGTTATTTTAGTACATAGTAGAACACTGTATGTTTCATCCAAGATTGAAAATATAAATATTTTATGATCTATGGTTAAAAATATATATCTAAGATCAATTTAATTCTTTCTTGAACATTTTAATGTTATCGGAAAAATGATGATGCTTTTTATTTAATGAACCTGATCATTCAAGGGTATAACAAGGCCGTGTAAAAACCCTTAGAATGATCAATTTGAGATCCCAATTCATAGAACTTGTGTTTAATACTGAATTCATAATAATAAAACAAGACATGATTTATAATATCTTACTTAGGAGACATCTCTTTAGATATATGCATTAGTTCCATCAACATCCCTCCAATGTTTGAAATATCCCATCAATCAAAAGTTTCACATTCATGTAGTGAAAAATTACCCTATTAATCTTGTGAGTCCCATAATGCTAATGTGATTTTCTACAAGAGGTATGAAATGAAATATATGACGGATATTGTATAAATTTTTTTCATCCCCAATATATTTGGAATTTTCCTTACAAGCCCCCATATCTAGCTGAGTAATGAGTATTTGTTTCCTATAAACCTGATCAAGGTGACATATCTATCTTGGCAGGCCACCGAAAACTGAAATCTTCATTGGCCCATGTCTACATGAAAACTGTCATGCTTGCAAAAAAAGGAACATTAAAAGATATTCAAACCAATACTAATTTTTATCAAAAATATTTCCCTTTTTTGAAAAAAATAATTAAAAATACCCCCAAGACATTTCATATAACTTTTTATGTTCATAAATATTCTTCCCACAATAATAGCCTAGGGGAAAGATAGAATCCCCAAAATTCCCCCATGATTTCCATTATAGTTCAGTATGTTAATGTTTCTTCTAAAAGACTATAATCCTTCACTGTGGATAAAGATTCACCAATATAAACTCCCTTGGCATGGGATACATTTGTCTGGGGAAAATGAAATCAGAAGATGATGACCTTGGGGATTCCCATATAGCATTCTAGGAAGGTGTCTTCACCACTATTAATTAACTCAAGTAGGTAAATCTGGGGAAAAAATAGTACCCATAACCAATGTTTATTAGTTCTACCACTCCCTTGGATGAGAAACGTATGTTTACCTAATTGACTAAGAATTTTATTTTTAAATTTTTAAACACTTTTAATGGAAAAATGAGAACCCATACAAGTAACAAATACAAACCATCAAAAACCATATGATATAGATGAGCCATTAAATTATAATTTTATCCTATTTGATAAATTATATTTAAATAAGTTTTAGTAAATATTTTTTACCTCTATATACATGTCCAAAATGATAAGATATTTGAACCAATATTCCATATTTTCCCATGTTTGAATATAGTCCTCCATTTTAAATTTCAAAGAATTGAAACAACCTACCATAATATGGTACTACTTGTTGAAACACCATGTCTGCTATATATTAGTATCCATAAGTAGTAGTGTATCAATCATATTATATAGATCCTCTTGTGAGGAATTAATCATAAACTATTCCTCCATAAATTATTCCTTTTAGTAGACAATCATCTCTAAAAGTTTGACACTATTTGGAACCTCATTTTAAGCATCCCTTAGCTGGTCATTAGGTGAACCCATAATGAGATCAACTTGTTTATTGGAGTTTTCAACCACCACCACTTAGGATTCATGAATCAAACGTGTTTCTACCATCACTTCTCCAGATTCTTGTTCACTATTGTCCATAAATTTGTTTCAAACTTGAACAATCACACTCACCTTTCGATCCTTCACCTTATCATGAGTTTTAGTGGAGTCTCTTTTGGCCTTAACTTCTTGTAATACCATGTCCCCACTAGTTTAGTTAGGTGGGAGTTTTCCTTGCATCAATTAGATTTTAATTTTTTGAGAATAATTTAGCTTCCAGAATCTTTGTTCTCTTTCCGCCACTTGCTCCTCCTCGGATTGTGGAACTCTCCTCCATGGTGACCCACTACACTTGTATATAATAAATCACTAAAGAACCAATCACTAGGAATGGACCTGATGATTCACTGATATTTATCAGAACCCTCAACTCATATTTGTTTTAGTTGATCCGGATCCAATACTTCAATAAGTATTTCTTAAAATTGGTTGCTTAGATGGATAGATGAATTGATATTTGGACTGACCATTTACCATCAATGTTAGCACCCCATGTTTCTTGTAAAATCAGAATCATGTAATCCTTTACATCAATTAAAATTTCTGACTGGATAACCCCTTACTAAACAAGGTTGATAGAGGGGTACACTGAACCAGTCCCCTACAGACCCCCATTGTGTATGGTACCACTGCCAGCCCTCAAGGGCACAACATAGGTGGCCATGTTGAAAGAGGTAGGAGGACCAGAGGCATTCAATTCCTATATCCCCATAATCTAAATGAATCCTATATTGATATACCATCCATATCATGATTCAAACTTCTAAACACATCTGCATATTTGTGATTAATCACAGTTAGACAAACTTCCTTCCGGGGGAGAATCATTTCACCCACACCTCTATGACCATCTATCTTACTAGAAGTCGATGCCTGAGGATTCTGTTGGGTACTGAACTGCTACCTAGCCCCTCCACAGTTATCTACTAAACATATTTATTCCCCTAAGTTGTTTCCAAATATTTACCCATCTTCAAATTAACACCCCCACAAACAAATCCACACCAAAAATTGTAATCCAAATTCTCTAGGTTCTTACACATCATGCAATAATCCACCCACGATTCAATGTACAACAATTTTTTGTAACTAAATTATTCACCGACAGAAACCCACACCCACTCCATCACTGGCTTGGAGTTGTCAACCTCCACACATATATGCTGGTTAATCGGATGGATAACAGAGAGAGTTCTATTCAAGGAGCATATAAATCAACCTATCATATTTACTATCATTAGAAGGAATCAAGGGTTTTAGAATAGTAATGTATGTTTTGGGAAAATATTTCATATTGAAAATGAGGAAGAATCATGTTTCATATGAAAATATTAAAACCAACATTAGAGAATGAACCGGTATGAAAGGAACTTATGTGGAGAACAGTAACATATTCAAATTAGATGTTCCTTCAATCCAAAATGAATCATTGGATTACAGTTTTCGAGAATATTGAAAATTTCACCTTCTTGTAATCCCAAATATTCAAGGAAAAACTCGTAAAAATCATCCAAAGAAGGTATTTGATGCGAGAAATGGGCCATGACAGTCAGATATAAGATGATTGAATCTTCTATTAACTCCTCCATCAATAACAGAAGCAAGAAATTCCATCAAAAAGATTGAGAAACTTCAGGCTTAGTGATATGTCCTAAAACATAGGGTGAGAATCGGGGTTTGAGAAAAGGAGGAAGGAATGTGGTTTCAAAACTTGTTGTATGATATCCTCATCCCTTATAATGATAGTAAGGGATGAGGCATAATACATCCCCATATATTATAAGGAATCGCCATCAAGAGTCAAGATTTGAAAGCCCCCTCAGAGGTGGATAAAGACATGTATTCATCATTTTTGAAGTAGTTTCACTGTGAATTTTCTTGGAATTATATAGAGATGTGTTGTATGGATCCTGATATTACCACTCATTATCTAGGACTTTTAAATTACCATTGAGGTTTCCAATATGTATCAATAATAATTAACCCCTTTCATGATTCCATGGTAGATTCTAAATATGAAAAACGTATAAAACCTAGCTTCATCTATGATGTGTGATGCCTAGAATCATTTACCAACATCTTTTCCATCATTAAAAAGTTTGAGAATATGAGTTTTTATATCAATTTTAGGGATCTCTATTGAAAATATTTGATGTTTAATTTCTTATTTGCATTCACATAAATTCTAATTTATGGAATTATAGGATTCCAACATATTTTATTTATAAATAGGAATTATAGGTACAACCAAATCAATATGTCCCTAGGAGATGAGTAGGCCAACACCTTCGAAACACCACAAGGGATATTCTTCTACTAGTTTATGCCTTTACCTAAATATTGTTGGTGAGACTTTTTAGTGTACCATGCATAACATAAATTTGAACATCCATATATGAATTGTGGAATTCTATTTCAACAACCATGTGGTTAAATCTCAATAGCATTGTGACCACCTATGTAGGAACCAGTCCTGATTGACCACTGAGAGGAGAGGGGAGAATATATGGTTTCTTTTGAGGAATACATTTTATTTAAAATTCAACATACCAAACATGTTAAGGTTAACAATCCCCTCAATATTATACATTAATTTTACTTTTTGTGGAATTGTAGTAATAGAGGGATAATAACATAATAATTAAAAGGTTTGGTAAAAAGATATACTCATTTCCATGTTGGTCCCCTACCATGGATTCTTCATTATCAACAAGTGATTATAATGCTCTTACACCAACTAACAGACCCCATTTTCTTTTAGCTCCAAATAAAAGACTTCTTTATATATATATAACCAACATACTCCTTTTACTTCCTTCTAAATGAATTCTCAACCTCAATTAAAATATAAAAGAGAACAAATAACAAAAATTCAATGTTTTAATTAATGAAAAATAACTTTCATAGTCTCAAATCACCTCTTACTAAAATCTCAATTTCAACACACTTCATTCATGGGTTTCTTGGAGTCTGAATAATTTTGGGTATGTTAATTATGAATTCATAGATAACATGGGTTACCTGTAAAATGTTTATTCAACCTTTCTTCATTTTATCTTGAGAAGTGTATGATTCAATAAAAGGTATATGATTTGGTTACTACCTTCACAAAATTCAATTAAGGCTTTCAAAATGTATTCATATAAACAATACACATTATACAAGATCTTCTTAAAAACTTCTCAAGACTTTAGTGTTTTTAGGTAGTATCCTTATGTTCTTCTTAAGGTCAAAGAACTTTCCATGAGTTACTTTATGGGATAAAGGGTCTGTGTTTTTGGATATCTGCAAGATTTTTTAGAAAGACCTGATGTCTCATGGGTTCTCCTAAAACCCCTCATGAGATATGGTGAGCTCATGGATGGTATTTTACAAAAGACTAGATGTTTCCACCATTCTCTAAACCAACATCACGAGATAGGTTGATTGTCCATATCTTCCTTCATAAGACATAACATGTATATGGGGTATCCATCTTCGTTGCAAGACCTATGTCTTGGATGTTCTCTTTCACATGAGTGGACCATGATACATCTTCTACTTCACATAAAATATTTACAATTCTACTCTCTATTATTATGAGAGATCTCATATCATGTGCAGACCTCTTCAAATGTCCCGAAGTTCTTGGGAGATCAAGAATGTTTAGTCTTTCATCTTTTTCCCTCACCGATGGAATGATATTGTCATTTACTAGATAACTAATCCATCTTTGTAAGATCACTCTATTGATCATATGATTCCTCAGTTGACATTAAATTAAAAACTAGAATAATTCATATTATAATTAATGTTGAATACAAATTTTCCATTCATTATAGTCTTTATGAAATGACTTCAGTGGATTTATTTAATCTTTCCCACGTTCAAAAGATCACCACATGATGGATTCTCATATTTTTTCTCATTCTTGCGATAGACACTAGTTTTTATGGTGGTATTAATGTGATGCCTACATGAAAAACAATCACGTGAAAAAAAATCATTTTCACTGGTGTATTCTTCCTTTTCTTAAGCCTTCGATAAGTTGAATGAGGAGGATCTGTTGTCTCGAGCTCGAGATGTCTGATTATCTCAGTAAATGCAGGAAAAATAACCTAGGTGAGAGGTGGAAGATAATGGCCCATTAAAACTAGAAGAGAATGATATTTCAATGGATAGTTCAGATCGAATGATCTCACGTTCTAAGTCATGTCTGACTTTTTAAGAAATGGGAATAGTACCTACATGCATTGGAACCCGCATATAAACATTAAAGAATATTTCCTCTGGTATATTAGATAAATTATTCCATGGACCAGCCAAAAATACCATACCCCCTCATACGCAACCTCATAAAATTTATCTTTTCCACTATGTTTTTCCACATGGTGGCACCACCTCTACACCCAAGATCCTGCCCACCTTACACATAAGTCCATCCAGTTGCGCTCTTGCACCCACCCATGCTGTATAATGGCTTAGCACGAGACTTATCCCCTATAACATGGTTTACCCTTTGGGTACCATATATATTCAATAGTTAAGTTGTCCTTGGATACCATGTGGGTTGGTCACTTTTTTAATAAGGCCTCTGTCAAAAATTTCTTAGAATAAACTAAGAATAACATAAATTAAAAATCAACCTCGATAAGATCCAAAAAAATCTTAATATATTCACAAATAATCCCCATGAAAAATTATATTTGAATTTATATTTTTCCATTGGATTCACTTCATATCCAAATGCATTAAAATAAAATTCCAAGGATTCTTCAATTCTTATTCATGAAATTAATTTTGTCATGGCCTTCACCTATTATATCAAATGTTCAATGATATTTGGAACATATTTAATAATTAGTGATAAGTTAAAATAATAGTTATATTAAAAAACAAGGAGAATTTACCAACCATAAGATCTGATGATATAATCCCATAATAATTCTCTAGGATTCATCACTTCATACACATCTAACTAAACACATATTTACATGTCATTCATAAAACCTGAAAAATTGGACCCAATAATCTTCCCCTTTGTATTTTATTGTAAATACCTCCATAGAACACATTGTAAGATTCAATATGTGTGCCAAAATATTCTCCCCCTTATTGGAAATAAAATGAAAAGGAAAAGTGTGTATTTTTATCCAAATAAATGTTCTCTTGATTTTAATGATTGTTTCTTCAATAACTCAGAGAGAGGGGTGATATCATGTTGTCTCTTAGAAAATATCCTATAGTTAAACAACTTTGAGTATATGTGGGATAATCCAGTGAAGAAAAAAAGGGAGATAAAACAAATTATGTTTAATAAATCTATAAACCTCAGTTATGTGTTATCATTCATATAATATCTCAATTCTCATTCAATTGGATGAAATGAAATGATAAATTAGGTACATACTTCAACAAACTCATCAAAATGTTCGGTTGAAAAGGGTAAAGATCCCCTTTAAGGAATGAAAAATTTTATTCCATTTCTTGGAATTTAGTAGACTCCATAAAGAAAAATATCTTCATGCTATCCATAAATAAAGGCCCCATAAATCTCCATATATCCCTTCCATTTTTATTTAGAAACACATAAAATATTGCGAATAAGGAGTGAACTTTTGGTTTATCAAAAGTAACATTCATAATGAGGGCTTCCACTCAATCTAGGAAATGTTTTCTACAAATCTCATAAAGCAAATATTTATTTAAACTCTTTATTTTGATTTGAGCCTCATCACTTTGAAAAACATATTTCTTCCCTCTAACATTATCTTTTTGTTGAAAAAAATATTTCAACTATAGTTTTATATATTTTAAGGTTTCCAATTATTGATAAATTATCACCAACTTCAACATAATTTTCTAGGATTAATTTCTTTCATTTATATTTATAATGTATCTTAGCTTTGTCCAATTGTTTAGTAAGTTTCAACTAGTTTGGAAAAACAACTGGGGTAGTCTTTCTTGAAATTACCGGTTTTCTAAAAATATCTACATGACTTTAATTAAGTTTCATTTGTAATAACTCCCCTTGCATAGCATAAATGACTTCTCCTTCCAACCATTTCATGCATACATTAACATTTTTACCTTCCAATTTGCAGCTACAAAAAAATTCATCAAGTATACTAATATTTTTTAGATAGTTGTGTTGTATAATTATGCTTATATTAATTTATTTTTTATATTTTAGTTTGATACTCATTGATATTACACATTTTTTCATTCCTCATTATTGGTAAATACATGTTAAACCATAAAGAGTAGGATTTGTGACCACACATACCACAACACCAATAGAATTATTAAAAATTTATTCTTTTAGATTAATTCTAGGTGAATCCAAATTTGTGTTTTTTATCTTTTCTTAGGGGTAGTATCCTTATTGGAAATTTTTTTGTTTCTCTATATATAGAAGAAAGTATCTAATTATATTATTTATATTTCACACCTTCAATTTTATAAGTAATATATCCATGAAAATGATTATGTGAATGTTTTAATACTCTTCTATCTAGCTCGAGAAGTTTCTCAATTAATCTGAATGGATTTATTGAAATATTATCTAGCCATATTCAAATCCTGTTGAACTATGACACAAATGTATTTTATCAAAAAAATATTTATCCCTAAAAGTAAAATCATCTTTAGGATCACATATCATATTATCTTATTTAGAAATTTTAAATTTTTACATCTTGATCAAACTAAAAAATTATACTTCTTTCTGGACAAGCTCTTTCTTTTATTCATAAAATGGAAGTACATCTTCTTTATTAATTTCAGAATTTAATTTCTTATTTTCATTTCCCTGATTCTTAATTTATTTCTTTGGATATTTGATCTATTCCATAAAAAATTATAATTATTATTTCATCTTATACTAAAGTTATATTATTCCCTCTTTTTCGTCATTACTACATGATGTATTAGTTCTTCTCTTTACTTGGGAAAATAAATCAAAATAATTATCTAAATAATAAAATTATGATTAATATTTATTATGATTTCTCATAATATTTATCTTCTTCCTACTATAGAAATTCTTATTCTACTTATCCCATTTACGTTTATGGTATCTTTCATCACATGATTTTGATTCTAATTCTTTATCTTTTATCTCTGAAAACATCATGGATAAATTACCAGGGAAACCATAGTTGAAGAATTTCAGTGGTTTCTTATTATTTCACTTCCATTTTACATTATTATACCCTTTTGATATAATTTAAATAGTCAAATTTAATACATTATCTTCCTCATCACTTTTTGAATCATCAAATTCTTTAGCCTATTCTTCTCCGACCATTACATTTATCATGGCTTCAAAGGCATTTTAAATTTTATCTTTCTTCATGAATGCTATAATTTTACTCATCTCATAACCTATGATAATGTTTTTTAATTTATCAAGAGATAAATCATCAATATCTTATAGGGATGAGACCTTGAAATAAAAACATTATGTAAGATTCCTCAATAGTTTTTCATGATCAAAGAGTCATCGATATTCTAAGAAAATCCTCTAATTTTGTTAACTATATCATTCACTATGGTGAAATATACATAAATAATTTCTTTATGAATTATTTTAAATTATTCAAACATGCTCCTCTAAGCATGTAATTTGGATTCCATGACTTTGAGTTTTCCTTTATAGGTACATCTAACATCTTCTAGATCTCCTTATGAGTCTAGAGACCCATGAACTTTATGTAGACCATTTTTATAAGAATCCTATAGTCGAAATTTTGAGCCTCTCCATCTAACTTAATATTCCTATTGACACATTTTTTTTATGGAAGCATCATCGAAAATTGGAGGAAAACCACTATAGTAGTATATCTCACATATAGTCTGGGTGATTAGAGATATGGTAGCATATTATTCTTTATATATGATACTTATTCCAATAAAATGTTGGAACACCTTTTATATTTATATAATTAATATTATACATCATTCAAAATTATTCTTAGATCTTTAGAGGGAACCTAATACTCTAATACCACTTGTAGTTCCCAAGGTATAATTGACCATTGAGAGGGGATGTGGGAATCAGTGGTTTAATTTTAGGAATCCATTTTCCTTTAAATTCAACATCTTTATCTTGTTAAGGTTCTCAACCCACTCAATATTATCTCACAATATCAAATCATGACTAGTAGAAGTAATATATAGATAAGAAAATATTATTTACAAGTTTCAGTACAAAGAACTACTCATTGTCATGTCAATCCACCAACATGGATTATTCACTCTAAAAAAAGTGAGTACAATGCTCTAGCACTAGCTGATAGACTCTTTCTGATCCTTGTTCCTATTGAAATACTTAGACTTCTCCCTAAACCAACTAGAAGACTTCACTTATGATGAATTATTGATCCATTTTAGGATGATATTTAATCATATTATATGATCTTGTAAGAAATTACTTTTTCTTGTACACTTCAAGTAAACATGATAGCAACTAAATATGTATTTTGTCCTTGTTTAATTTATTTTCATCACCTATAATGACTAATTTTCTCAGTGCCCCAATGCTCTATATCTCCTTCCTTTTGAAGGAAGTATCGACCTCACTAAATGTGTAAAAGTGTGAACACAAATCTTATTCAATATTTCATACAATTAAAAGTAACTTTTACAATTTTAAATCACTTGTTCTTGAAATTTTATTTCAAAAACACTTCATGCATGGGTTTCATGGAATCCAAAATATTTTTGGTATATCTATTATGAATGCATGGATATAAAGGGTTTCATGTATCCTTTTAATTCATCTTTTCTTATGTGTATCATTCAAATCACATGATCTAATCATGGTTATGCGATATAGTTACTTCTTTTGAAAAATCCAAGTGATTATTTCCCAATGACTTCTTATAAGAAAATAGTTATCTTCTATATCTTCCCACAAAATTCACATGAACTAAATGTTTCATGGTTGTTTCCTCATGTTATTCACAATATTAGAGAACTTTCTACGAGTTCCTTCATGTGATACAGGGTGTGTGTCCACAACAATCTTAATTTTTTTTGGAAAGACCTGATGTCTCACCGAATCTCCTCAAACCTTTATTATAAAACGTTATCTTGGGGGTGGTATTTCCTATAACACTAGATGTGTCTACAACTATCTCAACTAAATTCTTAGGACTTGTTTATTTTTTGTGTCTTCCTTCATAAGAAAATATATGTATGTGATGTCTTTGTCTTTATTACAAGACTTGTGCGTTGTCGATTCTCTTTCATGTGACTGGATAAAGAGACCTCTTCTCCTTCATATAAATGTATCACATGGATAATCTATGTTATTAAGAAATATCTCTTTATCTCCGTATAAATTTTTTTAGAATCATTCACTCTCAGTCAAGCTTAAGTTTATATAAGTGTTGGACACACCGCCTCACTCTAATTTTCATGCCGTGTGTAGACTTCCTTGAATTCACAGAAGATCCTGGGAGATCATGAATGTAGAGTCATTTATATTTTTCACACATCTCTAGAATGGTCATGTGATTCCTATGATCATTAATTTTTCATCCCATGATAACCCTTTTGATCCTGTGATGCATCAGTTAATATCAACTAAAAATAAGAATAATCCATTCAATAATCCATGTAGAATATTGAATCTCTCACCATCATAGACTTGACGTGATGACATCAGTGGGTTTATTTACTTGTTTTCATGATAAAAAGATCATTACATGATGGATTCTTATTCTAATACTCATTATAACAACATCAACTGGTTTTTATGATGGTATTCTATTGATACGTACATAAAAAATGTTCACATTCAAAATCATGTTTCAGGCACTTTGGATCATTCTTCCTTGCATTGAGATTTTGATATGTTGACTCAATAGGATCTATTGTCTCAAGATAATGATGGATTATTGTTCTAATTCATGTAGGGAAATTAATCTCTTCGGAAGGTGGAAGATGAAGACCCTTTCAAACTAGGGGAGCATGAGATCTCAATTGAATAGTTAGATAAAATTTTCTTATGTTTCATTTTTTTTCAAACTTTTTAAGATGCAGGAAGAGAAATTGTTTTCCTTGTGACCCATATTAAAACGTTGATGTGGCTTTCCTCCACTTTATCAGCTAAGACATTCCATAGACCAACCAAAAATCATGAACCCCTTATAGTACCACAATGTAATAGTTCACCCTTGCACTATGCCTCCTCACACAGTGGCACCACGTCAACACCCATGCTCTTGGCAACCATACACAGGGGCCTATACAGGTGTGCTCATGTTCCAACCATTTTCCCCATCTGGATTGGCACGATATGGCTTCTCAAGATCTATCTTGACCCTCAAGGTCCTATATTTTCTCAAGAGTTGAGAATTCCTTAGCTTCGATGTGGGTTTTCCAATTTTTTAATAAGGCCTCCATTAAATATTTAATAGAATAAACTAAGTATAAAATTAATAACAAATACACTCTCAATATGAGCCAATAAAATATTCATATCTTTTCAAATAATCTCTATGAAAAATTATATATGAGTATATATTTTATTCATGGTATCTTCTTCACATTCGCATGCATTAAAACACAATGCATGGGATTATTCAATTATTTTTCATGAAACAGGTTTTTTCATGCCTTTATATTATTCTATAAAATGTAAAAAACAATATGGAACATGCCTTTAAGCATTAAATATTTGTTCATATAATAATCATATTTAACAACATCGAGAATTTTTGAAGTGTGACATCCAATTCGGTGAATCTATAGAAATAATCTACGAATCATCACTTCATTAACATATCACTAAAAAAATATTTAAAAGTAATTTAAAACAAATGAAACAAAACAAAAACAACCTTAATGATCTTAAAAAAAATCATCATAAAATTATTGAAACATAGTTTGAAGATGAACCCTATGAAGTGTGTATTTGAGGTGACATTGGAGAAATTCCTTATTTTTGTGGTAGTCCACCACAATATTGAGGTAAATCAATAGAAGGATAATTTTGTTCTTGTAATGTTTCCTCTATGTAAACTCAAAAAGTTGAGATTAATTCAGCGATACCTCACCTATATCAATCCTTTCATATCCAACTTTCCTTAAAAGCTCTTCCCCGTCACAAAATAATGATTTATGGGGGATTCTATCAATGGGACGAGGACTATTAAGAATCTTTTAGGGACCACAAGAAATATATTCTACATCCACCAATCATAATTCTACATCTACAAGTTATGCCACTCATATTGTCTATGGTTTCCATGGAGTGATCACTCAGATCTCGTCTTATGTAGAATAATGATGTAGGAAACATAAATAGTAAATATTATCTCATCCAAAAAATGAAAAATATTGAGACCTAACATTATTATATCATGAATATCTTACATAAAATTATCTTTATGACAATACAATTGAAGTGCTACTTGAAACACCAAAAATTACACTTTGTCTCTCTTGCTGACCCACTCAAGAATATTCTCACATTACTTATTTTGACTAAGTTTCTGGCCTGATGCGCGGTCATTCTACAATATTACATTCGATTTATGTCACATGTGGAAATCATGGGGAGAGAACTATATGTGTTCCTCATAGTACACCCTACCCTATAAAACATTCTAGAAAACTATGATATCTAGGTAGAGGATGTTATATATACTCATGAAACTCCCCATAAAAGGGATATGTATTTTTATTGATACTATTGAAGTCTAAATAGGAATATAATAGGAATATTGAAGTTCAACTACTTTGGTATGATGATTTCCCTTATTATCCCTACAAAGTATATTATTAAATACAGCTTCTCGGTATCAAAAGGATATATTAATGAATAGATGGAATAAAAATCCCCTATTATTAGCCTAGAGATATCCTTATAGTTTTATATATCCTATTTTAATGTAAAAGGCAATTCCAAACTAGTGATGAAATAGATCCATGGTTAACATATAGTCATGAAGAAAGAATTAACTCCCCTCATAAACTATGTGTGGAGACAGATAGAATAATTCCCTTTTGAACCAATGCTTCCTCACATTCATTGATCACTGAATTCTCATTCTGACGAATGGGATAAATAGCTACAGTCTCATTAAATCCTAACTAGGATGATACAACCTTCTACATCAATCATCAAATGGTGGTCTCCATAGACATTATCTATTACATGATTTAAATCAATCCAATCAACATTACCATAAGTAAGTAGTATAAAATGAGTATTATTGGATATATAAGCCCTATTATAGATTACATCTAAAATGGTACCCTCCCATTGGACCGATGAAAAAAAAATATCTCCAACATCTAGTAGAAAACATCACCTTCATAGATGGGATGAATTATTAGAAATTTATATATAAAGAGTTTTTTATGGAGTCCTCTAAGGTTGATTCATATAAAAATATACCCTATATATAGAGTAAGAATTCAATTCTATCTTGTGGTTACCATATATTCAAAACACGACTCTCCCACCAAAAGTTAGGTTCTTGGTTATTTCAATCCTGCAATAATACATAACTGTGTGGGATCCTCCGAGAAGTATCATAATTAAAATATCTATGAAAAATCATCCATCACCCACTGAAACTGTTGAACACATCCAAATATTCCTAACCATTTTCCATATAAGTAATGGATGTCATGAATATATACCCCCTAGTTATGGAAAATTATTTCAAGTAAATTATTGTTGTAACTAACGTTTCACAAAACAATTCTGAGTCCATTCCCCTCAATAAAATCATGGAAAAGAGAATAAAAAACTTTATGAATTACAATATCAACACTAGATTTCATTTCCCTTATATAATATTGGCATATGATGGAACTATTTTATTTTATTATAAGTAAAAGAGGATATATCATGAGAAATACATTGATTCCAACCATTCCTGTCACTACCATGTAGTGGAAAATGGTAAGATGGATGATTTGATTAAGACTTTATCAAATATACTTAGACAAAATGTAGATAAAGAAAATAAATATTCGTCATATGAATCCAAAATTACTTTTGATCCTATAATACCACAACATGAACTACCACATAATTTAACCCATATTCACTTTCTTATAGAATGAATATTGTTCTTCCCATCAATGTCCATTTTACCACACTCTGATCCACTATTTCTGTTCATATCTTTGAATATGAACAATCATATAAGTAACTTGATGAGTAATGATTACTAGATGAAAGGATGTTTCATATGTTTCACAACCTAGAAGTATATATGAATTATATTTCATGAGCCTTTAACAAGAAGGTTTACCTCCATTCATTCATTAAAGGATAATTTTTATTGGTTCTCAGAACCTTGATAATTATAGGGAAGAATCCTCTAAAGTTATAACCCCAGTGGGAGGGACCTTACATAATATACAAGTTCTATTACAAAGGAGATTACTCCTTGAATATAATGAATAATTAATGCATCACATCCCCCCACTAGTTCATGTTTTTTCAAGAAATATATTACATAATTCTGGTTCAAGAACCTAAGTCCTAGAGACAATACATTAAACTACTCAATACCCATGTCCTCGATGTAATAATTTAAACAAAATATCACCCTAGTTCCCCATATTATGAAATAAAAAGGTATGAATCCAACTTCCTGGTCACATTATGTTAAACTACACAATAATTGGTCTATTATTCAAGACTAATAACTATTTAGAGTCATACATAGGATTTCATCCAATACCCACACAAGAGCTAGATCCAAGTAATCATATGGGGTTTATCCCCTATCCATAAATTAATAATATGGTTGAATGATATATCCCCATAAAATGATTGATTAATGAAATTATACTTCCTTATGCATGTGCTTCATCTACATAGGGTACCCTTAACCAATTATTAATGTTAAGGGTCACTCCGGTACTTAAAAGATATATTTTTTCTGGAAAACAATCATGATCGATGTTGGGGCCTTATATCAGAATTATGTGCAACCACAATGCCCATCCTCATGGGATACGTAATACCACAAGGACCTATATCCTAGGAATATATTCACATTGTCTCAATAAATAATTCACCTTTATTTGAACATTATCAAAGTAGGGACAAAATTATTTCAAACATCTACACATAGATTGATTCCCATTCTTGAGGTATATATAGTGATGACTAGGTCCTTTACTATATTCATATCCTTGAACATTAAAAGGTTAAGTTTCCCCATTTTCAAAAAATAATAGAAAAATTATTCCACCTGTTCTTTGTTTTTTTACCCTTCATTAATTATTATTTGATCTTTGTTTTACGAAGTATATAAAAAAGGCCTTTAGACATTTCATGAAATTAAAAACTATGTGAAACTAATCATAGCCCCCATCACATGATAGAAAACTATGAGGTGGAAGAAAATCCTCCTTGAATGACATTAAAATACTCAAATAAACCCATTCATCATGGTATTTTACCCTATATGATATCTAGATATATGTAGAGGTCATCGGCACATGATTGGTATATGAATTAGAGAATTAATCACCTTTTTTCTTTATATATTATGATTATATATTGAAGTAATCATCCTTTAAAATAATATTGTATAGACCTGATTCTCATCATGGGATACATAGTGACATATGGGTAAAGAACCATGGACTCATCCACCATTCACATAATCAAATTGAGATCATGTCAACATCATGTGTATGAGTCAGATCTGCATGGAGAATTTCAACATTGGTTCTCTTGTATATGGTCTTGTGCTCAAGATAAAATCCCACATTCCCAATTTATGATCTAGATCTATATAGGGGATCCTTATATGAAAGAACTATATGTTTCCTGATAATTGTATATACATGATACATAGTGAAAACAAGATTCCACATATTAGGCCTAGATGTAATGAATAAAATTCCCCATCCATATATGAGACAATTTTTGTAGTGAATTATCATTCCAATAACTACATGTGTCTTAATTATCATCTATATATGATACGTATTGTCACTGAGATCCCATGTCATAGGACAAATCGTAATTCCCAATACAATTATGCCCATTTTTATTTCCCATGTATAAGATATAGATATATGTAGAGGGCCCTTTTCCTTTCATGCACTTTATGTAATTTGGTTCCTTTACACACTTGAAACAAAGTAGTACTCAAACCCCAATCACGGGCCCATCCAAATCCTCAAAAAATGACTTTACTTTCAAATGAAACAATTTTTTGTAAGTAACATATTATATAAAAGCTATTTCCGGCTTAAGTACGAACATATCAAGATATATAGTGACACCTAGGTAGAATATCCAAGGCCCAACCATAATTTTATCACCAGTATGGCCTCCCTTGGTGCATAATAAGTATCAAGAGAAATCAACATCATTTGGATAAATGGTTTTGAAGTTTCCCTTATTAATTAAACTTCTAACAATATTAGATTCCATTACCTTCATGATACAATTAACAATTAGATATCATGAACCTAGCTGATTGGGGATACTTTATCTTTTGAGCAGAAGCATGCCCAAGATAGCTGATTCTGGTCTATTTTGGGTTCATTTTTTTATGAACAATATTTTTCTTGATTCATATTCATATAGGACACAAAGTAACCCATATATTATCCACCATGAGACTAAAATCAATCCTAGAAATAATGATACCCCTTTTCTCAAATGTATATGACATATATTTCTAAGGAGAATCATGGTTCAATTCTTCTATTAGAGTTTTTAATCGTTAGAAAATAACTGAAATCTGATAATCCCCCCATATAAATTTAATGTGTTAAACTTTATTTCTATATTGAATATCCATGTTCAAAAATTAAAATTTTTCACTCCCTTGGAATATTATCTAGATCTATGTAGGGTACATATTTCATCAAGATCTAATAATGGGTTGATTCCTAGTAGTATAAAATGTTTACTTTCCATTAGATCACTCATCCTGTACCGAGCTATAAATTTCCAAGAAAAACCTCATACCTTAATGTTTAAACCATTGAAATGATGCTTTACATAACCAATATACTAATACTGGGATAGGTATTCGATATCCTTTCTTACACAAGATATATAAATATGTAGAGGAATCCATATTAATATCTTGTATGGATTGACAATGAATCCCCCACCCCACCTATCACATATAACTATGTGGGGGTAAAATAAGAACTATGAGTACCTTTATTCCTACACTAATAGAATATTTAGTGACACAAGGATTCAATATCATTTTACAAGCCACAATATCTAAATAATATACCCCTTCTTCAATATATGATCTATATTTAAATGAACTCTTTGAAAGGATTGTTCATGTGTTGATTCCATTTCTCATGGGTTCCATAGTGAATCCTAGGTGAATTCCATAAATTGAAATTATTCATTACCCTACCTGATCTTATTTTCCAATCAAATAAAATTTAATTTTTGGTGGTCCTCATCTGTTCTTGGCACCAAGATGAGTATCATTAATCATAAACATGAGCCAAATTTTCACAAATAGAAAGAAAAAAAATCTGAAACCATATAAATAAATCTTCTTATGTTTATGATAGATCTTTATGAGAGTCCTCAAGACAAGTTACAACATCCATAAACTCATACTAGGGAAAAAGTTTCTCTTTATTTTCAATCCCTATTGTTAATGCTCCCCCTAGACAGTATAGTACAATTTATTCTTTTCCCACATCTTTTTTTTGAAAATGAGAATGGTTCATGTCAGCTTACTGGTTTTGGCCAATTACCGCATGGCTAATATAATGACTACAGATGTGACACATTGATAGTAAAACTTTTAAAACCCTATGATAGTCAAAAATAATAATTTAATAGGGTATATCATTACATACTTCAGTTTAGGGTCTATATAAGGGCCCTATCATATGTCCATTTATCCATAACCTAATATGGGGATAAAATTCCCTATAGATTTATCCTAGATTTATTATATTGAAATACATAGAATAAGGTATGTGTCTCATTATGTTAAATTGCGTGAAAATTGTTCTTTATTGAAGGATGTTAAATTTCATTGTAAACGCATCTTTGGTACATGATATTAAACACATCGACCACCATCCATTATCACTCCTTATCAAAAGACTATAATAGCCTCACTATGGTCAACCAGGGTTTGAGGTGTTTCCATATTCTTACTAAGACCCTTAATCTATGAACTAAAATTCTTATATTTATTAAAATGGATTTCTTCAAACATTCTATGACCCTTGGAAAGAATAATTTCTAGATTCAAGGTACCCTCTACTTGAAAATACATACATTCCCTGACCAGTTACATATAAGACCATGTTCTATCCACCAGATGTGTCTTCTCTTTGAAATTGGGTCATCAAATCCTTGTGATCCTTGGAACCATGAAAATGGATTTTTCCACCTCAAAGTGATTTACAGTCAACTATACCCTATTTTATCCTATAATTAATCATGATCTGAGATCCTTGATCTATTATTTATTTCACCATTATCCCATTTTCAAAAGTTTATTAGAATACTCTCAACCATGTAAAGCCTATGTAGGATATTTTATAACACTTCTCTATTCCTAAGTCCATACATCATTAACAATAACTATGTGAACCTTCGTCAAATATATATGACCTAAATATCTATCTCCTAATGGTTAAAATTGGAAAACGTTAAGCTGCTAGTGAACAAGATATAAATATTTCAGAATCAAAACCCCTAGAGGGTGGTCTAGGAAATAGTTATTTCTCTACTCATTAAAAACTTCATATTTATAGTTTATAAAAATTTATTGTACAAATAAAAAGTCACAAAGCTCATTATTTATATCCCATAACCCTTAAAAAACCTAATCCATGGCCATTGGATCCTCATAGTCTAGAAATAAGTTTGAGTAATTACTCATCGCATCTTGTCACCTTAGTAATGTTTTCAATACATGGCTACACCGCTTTTTGGGATCCATATTCCTACATATGTAGACTTCTCACTATAACCGACATCATTGACTAGGTGTTTCAACCTCTACATAACTTTTACGGCCCTTGTAAAGTATCCTATATAGCTTATGGTTACCCTCTTTTGAAAAATGAATATATCCCCTAACAATTTCATATAATTCACCATTATATCAACTATTGGCATATTATCTTTGTAAAATTATTATCCAATACTTGTGAGACCTAGAAGAACTATAGTAAAGTTTTTCAAATAATTGTGACTTTCAATTATTCATAGAATGTTTCCCCGATCTCATCATCCCTGGTTCAAACTCATTGAGAAATAATTTTCACAATCCATGATCCTACTATTCATGTTCCTTATACATTCTAAACATTATGTTTCTATATACAATAATCATTCTAAAAGAAAAGATATGGTACC
The DNA here is from genome assembly GCA_963277665.1 of Viscum album. Classification (NCBI taxonomy): domain Eukaryota; kingdom Viridiplantae; phylum Streptophyta; class Magnoliopsida; order Santalales; family Viscaceae; genus Viscum; species Viscum album. The sequence continues at coordinate 356,538,535 of OY728150.1, forward strand.
TAATTTTTGAGCATTTTAGTGGTCCCAATCATGTGATCCTAAACTACCTGATAAATCATTCTAAGCTTCACCACTATAAACTGAATTCCATTATTATTTTGGTTTTTATACTAGAAACTATCTATTAATTAATTTTGTGTTTCACATAGACCTTATCATATGAAAAATTTATAGGTTGTCATAAACATTATGGGATATATACCCAAATTCATTAATAATTTTTTAAAATATCTAAAAAACATTCAGGTACCCTTTAATTGAACATGTCTAGCTTCAATGGATCCTAAAAATTATTATTCATTTAATCCCCTAACACTTGTATATAAGGATCAAAAAATTCATCCAGTGGTGAATTTTCCTTGAAAAATATTCCTTTATTCCCTATGTGACCTATAAACACTATAGTAGAACTCATCATATTGAAGTGATTCATGTGTATACATAGTTTCTTTCCATCTCACAAACCTCTATTAACATTCCATGGACACAAATTACAAATTATAGAATAATACTATCCATGTAGGATAAATATCTTTGATCCCATGTAAACACATACCATAAACATATTTGAAGAAATGATGTAGGGTTCCAAAATCCTTCATGAATAATCATATATGATATAGTGTCATATAAACATTCTTGAGTAGAAATACTCTAGAAACCATTTCATGTCCTAAGAACCTGAATTCCCAATAAGTTCTCTCATGTACCTAGAACATAAGCATTCCCATTTTCATGGGACCATATACTTAACTATGCAGATGAGCCATTATAACTTACATAGGATCCACTAGCCTATCAACTAATTGTGTATTTCCCTTAAAAATGACCTTTGACACCTATTATCTCTTATAATGTTGTAGTATAACTCATTACCACAATGGGATTTTTTATCATCTCTAACATGTATTTCAAATTTCATCACCCTATCTCAGGACCGGTAAGATATGATTTCTAATATTCAAGTTGTGATATTTATCTTGAAACATGTTGTCTAAGATATACAACCTTAAACTATAGAAACACAAGGTCTGAGATGTATGACCTTAAAATAAAAAAAATTGGTTCCATGATATATGACATTATATATTATAAGCTATATTAAATAAAATTTTAGAATATGTCATCCATGTTATATGGCCTTAAACATTAAAATCCATTGGTCAATGTTGTAAAACCCTAAAAATTAGTTATATGGGTCTAACATGCATGACCATAAACTACTAATGGGAAAAGACACAGTACTCAGTAGTTTGGAAACCCACAAAGGGTGGTCTAGAAAAAAAGTCTAGTCTATATTCCTGGGAATCAAAAGTTGTGTTATCTAGGAAACATTGAGAGTCAGAAAAATATACATAAAATTTATTAGGATGAAAAAAATAAAAAGTGTGGCCTAAGAAAAAGTGAAGTATATAATCACTAGTACATTTTGTATGGGTGGATTATTAAAATGTAATGGGAACTAAAAAAATATGTAATTTTTATGGGAACCATAATATGGCCTTTGAAAAAGTCATGTTACGATCGATAAGATACAATACTAGGGAAATGTTAGAGATATATCTCTCTCTCCCTCTCGTTATCTCTACGACACATCCACCCAAGCCAACCATTTATGCCATGAAATTTTTAACAGTATATCCCTAATAAATAAATTATAGTAATTATATCATTGTTCATATAGGAGATATTTTTGTAGGAATATAATATGATTGGAACTTTTGTGTTTGGATTTTGTTTCTCTTCGGATTATGAAAGATATTGATGTGTTTCATGATTTATATGATACTGAGTCCTCAAAATATTGATATAAGAATAAAATTATTTCATGAATCTTAGAGACCTCTAGATATTCCATTCATTTAAAATTATAATAGGATAGCTAAATATTGAAAACATAGAGTCTCTCCAAAAAGTAAACAGAGGCTCCTAAAAGTAAAAGCCTATTATGTCACCTTCTCAAAAGATCACTTGAGCTTCACCATATTTTTCTCCAGGGAAGATATGGATTAAAATAGTTGATATAATGATCCAGTATCCACCTATAAATACCATTGTAATGTATCCACCATGGAAACCATGTTAATCCCATGATTCATAACCTCATAAATGGTTCCTTGTTACTCTTACACAATCTTCTATATTGGTTCTAGAATTTGCTTCAGATAAGAAAGATATTACTATATCCTAAAAATAACATATTTTATGATATTTACTAGATATTAATGAGTCACTATTTTTATTTAATGATGGGATTCCTCATTTAGTGAATTATTTCAACATATCCTCGCTCAATATGAGTCCATTGGTGTGGATATTCTTAAATCAAGATATCTCTTCTTCTTACTCACAGAAACCAACTCATTAAATCTAAGATTAAGACCTAGATTGTTGAACCCTTCGTATCTAAGGGTAGAAAACATGTATTGTAGGTGGAACAACTGATTCTCCTACTTTGTGAAGGGGACCTCCATGATCAATCTCACAATATCCCACACACCTGCTATCATAGCTGTAGATGAAACACTAAGTGACCTAAGACTCATCTCAGGGATTGTTCAGGAATATAAATATACTTCAAGACTATGTCACAAAAGTGAGAGGACAATTCCCAAATAACTTTGGAAAAATAAAGTGGTGCATGATTTCTATTTTCTACTTCTGGTGGTTTTGATGACGAAATAGTGGAATTAAGGACCTTAGAGCCCTAATTCATAGTAGATGTTTCTTCAGTCACCTCTAACATGACTAAATTCAAGATTGTGACACTTTCATGGGTTTCATGAATTTGAAGATTAGATGATCCATTGTACAAAAAATTTTATTGTTACCACCATTAAGGGATATATTTATAAATTTATATTAGATAACAAGACATAAATGTGATGATGTATTCAATTAATAAAGAAGTTCTTACCTTTTCCTAGTGATGCTTTCATTATGGAAAACTTATGAGAGGAAAAGCATTATGTATCATAAAAATTCTATATTACACTTTACCATGCTTATTTTAAGGGTACAAGCATTAGTTCATCAATATTATACACTTGGTTTCACCCTTCTTTGTCCCCAACGACTTCCACCTCTCTATAAATTTCATCTGATATCAGAGGTCCTATTAGAGGGATGAAATGTTTTTCTTCCACTCCAGTTGTAGATATCTTAACCTTTAAGAAGACATGATGATGACCTATATAGAAAAAAATTTCAAGAAAATGTATTATAAATATCCAAAAAATGTAAAATATTTTACAACAAATACCACTTACTTGTTCATTCTAGGTGAGGAATTTTTCAGTACTCGGATTGATTCCTCTTGTCTCTTCTAAGGAAGTGATTTTAAAAGGGAAACTTATTTGATGCACTAGATCAGAAGGTGCAGACAATGGAGGTGTTGGTGGTGGTATTGATAGAGTAATGGGAAATTTTGCATCAATATTAGTAACCACTAAATTTATAAATTTTATCAGACATGGGAACAACTAATAGTTTTCCAAACAATCACCATCAAATTCAACCTCAACCACCACACCCCTAAGATAATGTTATGGGGAAGTTCGTAGTGACCGAATTACTATATATTCCTTCAATATCCAATGGAAAATAGAAACATCAAAACAATTTTTATGATTTTACAATCATATGATGATAATGATAAAGTTAGTTTTATATCTTCACTGGAGTCATATTCTTTTCCCCTATCATTAGTAATCATTACTGTTCTGGGAATCATCATTCTCTACACCCAGTAAGATTAATATATTTTACCCTTACCAAAATGAATCACTGCATGGAGGCCTTAGAGGAATGCTTTAACAATGGTGGGATGTTGTCAAAAGAAAATTCACCCAGGTGGTAACATTTCCAAAACCATTAATCTTTAACACTTTATGGGATATCACCTTCCAGAACATAGTTGATGAGTTATCTTTTCTCCAATACAATCATTGATAGCATGAAGCAGGTAATAAATTAATAGTCATAATGGTTTGCTAACTAGATGGTTCATTTTTTATAGATACCTATCTAGTCGTTATCATGTATGTTGGTTTCTTTCTCAATGATGTAGCTAACTCCAAATGCCTCACCTGCTTCTATGGATTCTCTAAATCCACCTATATATTGGACAATTTTATTGCTATTCATATTCTTTGTTTCAACCACTTATGACTTTGTAATTCCACCATCATCCATTATTGGAAAATCAATGGAATTAATCAACCATATTACTATTTTCCCATTCGAATAAGATCGAATTTAGGAATCAGCAAAGGATTAGGAAAGACCAATACTCATATCAATTGAAGAGAAGGATAGATGAACATGAGTATCCCTACAAATGAATGTTATATATAATTGGAAATCCACCTTATGATTTATTTCTGTCTGGATGTAGTGAGGGTTTAGGTATTTTGTTTGGGAACACAAAAACTACCACCCAAATTGGTAGGGTGTGTAACCCTCACAAAAGATCTTTTTATTGATTTGAGTGAAGAGGATGGCCTTGAAAATGTCTACATAATAGGCTCAATCCATAGGACCACCCTTTAAATTTCTATTGATAGTATCATTGGGCACCATTTAAGGGATAAAGATGAAATGATCATATTGATTTAGGCATCTCTTTATTTCCCAATTCTTCTACGTGGTGGTTATGACCTCATGGACACATTGAAAAATGGTCCAGGTTCAGTGATCATAATTTTTTATTACTAAAAACTCATATATACCAATTTAGTCCCTCAAAACAACTTCATAACACTTTTAAGGGGCCTAATATACAATATATGGCATTTCCCCTATATATGTGGCCTATCAGGTGATATAGTTTGACCATTATGGGTAGATCCATACCAATATTTCAACCCATATAATTTTCTCCACCACCATGAAAGTAGTGACTATATGTTCACTCTTTTCCTTGATTAAAATAAAGTGCTTTCTCTTTAAAATTTACATAGATCCATCCAATTGAATAAGGTAGTCGGAATAATAATGGACCTTCATCCCCAAGTCGTTGAATATCCCTTTCTCAACTATTGTCCAATATGAACCCTCTACAACATTATAATATCACAATGGGTAGGTCAAGGTGTTCTTGGTTGGGGATCATAAAGAGTCTTTTTTATTAAAAAACATGCCCCTTTATTTTATGGAATTTCCACCCCTAGATATGAGTCATCCCAAATGGCCTTCTTAGTTGGGATATTCAACTAGTTTTTAATTGGAGGGGTCCATTCGACATCATACTAAGTATACTTGTATGATAAATTCATCATTAATGACTTTTGGTAAACCACATATCTTCTTAACATTATTAATTTCTATTTCAGACTCACCATGCATCATATGAAATATATTCATTTTAAGGATCAATCAATAAACCATGCCTCCCCGCAGACATTAGTTACAGTATGAGATGGTTTGAGAAACCTCAACCTCTTCATAAAGGCTTATTTTCTATAGAAAAAATGATAATTATATACTGATAGGTTTCACCTAAAAGGGACATCCGTAGTCTATTCTTAATCTCCATCCTAATCAACTATCCCAGTTGGTGAACCACGTAAACATATAATAAGGTATTGATATTTTCATTATCAAGTGATAAATGTGTATGTTTTTATTAGACACATGTTGAACCCCTTAGAAATAATACAGAAAATGCATCATAAAATATCCATTGGATAATTTATCATCTGAGATGAAATAACCAACATATGATACATTCTCCTTAAACTTATTATGAGTTTCTGGAATCTATGAAGTATGAGTGATATATAAATGAGGTTCCATAATCAGGGCCTTAGTTTAGAGGCCAAACCCATACAGGGGATACCAATTTGAATATGAGTACTCTAGAAAGTTGGTCCCCATAAATATTGTATGACACTTATAAGTAAACTAAATGATGAATCGATGGTCAGCATCTACACTACTGACCAGAAATTTCTAGAAATATATAGTTCCTAAAACATTATACATAAAGATAAATGCATTGTATGGGAAGGTAAATCCAATCTAAGTAAAAATTATTGGTGTTTATATTTGAAAAGGGGATGTAATAAAATCAATAAATGACTTGGGGAATGTCACATAGGGAACTTGACCTGTAAAGAGATATGTGAATCATATAACCATATTAGGGTCACTGAAACCATATAATTACTCTGAGATCTCACAAATAACATGACTCATAAAATATGTTTTATCCACTATCTAAATTAGTTAAGTTTGATTAGTTATCATCTTGGTTTATGTGATTTTTTTAAACACATGGTGGGATCGTGTGATGTGATAAGGTGACATAGTCATGTAAAGGGATATTGTGAAATAATTATGTGAAGCTAAATATTTCAAAATATATGGAATATTGAATCACGAGTGAAAAGGATCATCCATATTCCCTTATATATATAGGGTATTTTCACATAATACTACAAGTTACATGGAATACCAATAGTCTCCTGGAAGACCAACAGACCTAAATCCCAAGGGAATATGGTGGAGATTTTCTTCCACATAAAAAATTTCTTCCTCCTTATTTTCTAATTATCATATATGTGGGGAGGTAATTATTTGACTTCCAATAGATGAATTTTGGAAAAATTTGATCTCAAAAAAGACACCAAACATGAGTTTTCTTTGTTAGGAATAAGGGAAAATAAGAGGAAGAATGACTAGTTGATGGTCATGTGATCAGGTAACATAGTCACAAAACCTTTAATTGATACATGATATCATTAATCCCTAAAAAACACAAAAACATTTAACAAAATTAATGATCCTATCTATTAAGGGGTTCACACAAGATCATGTGACCCAGGCTTTCCCATGTAATGTTCCAGAGACATGTCATCACAAAACACCAAAGGCTTCCGGAGACCAATGTTGTTTATAATGTTACCTTCAGGTGTCTGTTTTTCTTTATGTGAAACCCAAAGATTAATGAGGTCACCAAAATACAAACCCATCATACTACTCAACTATGAAAGGTTTCATGATATGTGGGGATCATGTGTTTATTATTATTCCTGTAACAACCACAGTGTCATGTGATGATCCCATGATAATTAGACCATGTTACCTACTCCTAAGTAAGGCTTTACATTACTAATCATTATCACATACATTGTTTTCCATATGATTTAAGGGGATAATTCACTGATGACGGTAAATTTTTTCATGTTTGGTGCACAAAACCCTATCAACTAATTCTAACAATTCATTCATCGGTTTAAGACTATGTCTCTCTCTTATCACTCATAAAAGGAGTCTATATTTAGAATGGAGACTCTTATAACCCTACATCACCCAAACCCCTTTGTAACTCTATAAAGAAATAATTCCTTGAGAGGGAGAAGAAATGAATTTTATGAGATGATGAATCATGTGATCTCAAAACCTCCCACAAAATAAATCTTATTAAGTAACTTATTATAAATTAAAGAAGCAGGGGTGATCATTTCATGATATTTGGTCACATAATGACACTAGATTACGTGATTTCATGAAATCTTCCTAGCCATGTGAAGTCATGATGGTCATAAAAAAAATGATATATCCTCTTTTTCGTGTGAACACACCATGAGATAAACTAATATCATATTAGTTTTGTGCTCCCATTACGCTCAATCCAGGCACAATCACATGGATCTATAGCCTTTATGAAGAGAGAATGACCCTGACTTCTTCACACATAGTGTATAACCCAATGAAATTCATGATATCGCCTAACATTCAGGGGTGCATCTCAAAATCTCTTATGTCCTTCACCCATATGAATACACCCCTTCATATCCACCAACACTCTCTAACACATGGGGATATAACCCTTATGAGCTTAGTCTAGTCCTCTCCTACACATTAGTGGTCAGGAAACCCTATGAACTATGAGGAATCTGATTCTCATTATAAAAAGAATATTTTGGGCACAATCATAAGGTTTGATGCCTCAGATTCAATTAATATTTTTATAATTAGTCTTTCTATGAGGGTATATTCCTCATAAATACCATGATTCCCCACATAGCTTCTACATTTGAAATATTTTGGTGGAATACTATGTCATTTCACATAGATCCAAATCCCCCATGGGGTTTTTCATAATATTACCTTGGGTCATCCTCAATGTGTAATCCTCACTCACATATACATTATGTCAGATCTCCTGATACATCTTTTTTCCCACACAGACCATTAAACACATGGGATTAAAGAATTTAAATTAAAGTGTTGTAACTATAATTAAAAACCCACATTATGAGAATCATTTTTATGTTTAGGCCCTGCCCATATATTTCTTTCCATCAAAGGACACACTCCTAATGAATCATATCAAGGAGACTATATACATATATATCATACTCAAATGACTATTGTATCACCTTTTAGGACACACATTCTCATACTATATAAACTATGAGATCTCTAATTCCAATCATAATTAGTACATGTAAGATAACTTTATATGAATCAAGATCGATACCGTAATTCCCTCATATATATAAATCATTCCCTGAGGTTATATTCCCTATTATGACTATAATACCCTCTTATACATTTCACAGTGCATTACTCTTTGTGAGTTATCATGTTGTCTCTTGTGGATTCATATCATTTCTGATACTTGTCATTATACTTCTCTAAGTTTATCCTTGGTGTGTGATCCCCATGCCTAAATACCTTCAATATGGGCATCCTCATAAGGTAAATTCCATGATTTTATCTTCCTATAATTAAATGGGTTATATTCTAAGTAGAGCATTCCTGGGAAGCTCCAGTAACGAATCCCCATGCATATTCAATATAGAGCTCACATGTAATGTGTTTGGTCTTTTTTTTGTACCTTTTTTCAGACATTGAGTATGAACCATGTGGTCCTAGAGAACTGCAATGATCATTCCATTAACATGGTAAAAATTCCTATAACATTAAAATCTTCCATAGGTGTAATACCTGTAATATTCCTAATATCATTAAAATTGGATATATTCCCAATCAAATAGTTGTGCTACATGGACTCTAATTTCTAACCTCATTGAATATATAGGAAACATCTTAGAGGATCAAGTCTTGATATCTGATTTGTAAATTTCTCAAAATAATTCATTGTCACGTGATGTTAAACTACATGATATGATCCAATATGAAATTGAACTATGTCATACGAACTACATGAACATTGATTCTCAACTCAAAAGGATACATAGGATTCATCCTTGAGGTTTGAACACATTATCATCAACCCTTCATTATTAGTATCATTAGTAAATATCCCACATGAGATTAATCATTTATATCCATCACATGGCCATATTCATATGAGTATGGACATCTTATCCATCAGGGTCATATTCTCCATGACCATTTTCTATTATGGAAAAATCCCTATAGACAATTTTTTATTGGTCTATATTACTGATAAAATAATTCCTCCAATGGAATGGTAATATTCATTCTAGTTCCATGTATGTTAAAATAATTGGGCCACATTTTTTTTCAATATCACCCTTGTGAGGCTATACTTCTTGTGACTTTAATTCATCCTCATTGGGATATATCCACCTCATGGTAGTCTCTCATGAGTAAGTCCCACACTAACCTTTAAAAAGAGCCTTTCACAAATACATTATCTCAAATATATTCATTATATAATAATAGATAATATTTTGTAGAACCTTTGATACATACATATGGAATAATTGAAAAACATTCAATTATATGTATAGACACACACATGAATGGTCAATAATAGGCCTTAAAATTCTAGGTAAACTATTTATTTATTAGGATATAACATTGATTAATTAACTTATCATAAATATATAAGAGAGTCCCTAAATATGCAATAAATCCCCCAAATGGGGTTGTATAAGACAAACATACCTTACTATCAACAAATGTGTTTACTTGTGTTTCATTGGAAAGAATCCTCAATAATAACCAACATTTGGAAAATATACTTTTATTCCACTATTAAAGTGTGAACCATAGTGTGTTTCTTATTTAATGAACAATCGAAGTGGAAAACCATCCAAAATGGAATTGGTGAGCCTCTCATGAAAACGTTTACAACTACACTATGCCTCCAAAAACCAATAATCATAAAAATATATGAAAACACATTTTAGGTAAAAAAAGGTACCCCAATGAGAAACTATTTTAGAAAAATGTGATTGAATTACTATAGGATTCGAGAATGTTTTTCCCATACACAGAAGAACCCCATTTTAGTTGAAAATATTTTGCACCCAATGTGAAAAGATATGATAAAAAATCAACTAAGATACTATAATAATCAATCATTCTGCTACCAAAACCTATATGAACCATGTTTCTTGTGTAAATAATAATGGTGAAATGGATATTAAACTATATTATAAAAAAAGTAATTGTGTTACACTTGGAATCATTCATTTTTTTCACAAATCATTTTTCTGGTCAAAACAAAATATGGTAAACCTAAAATAAATCTGTATAATAACAACATATTGTTGTTACAATTGGAATCAGAAGTTTTTTTACATACCAATACAAACCATGTTTCTAGTTGAAACATAATTGAAACCTTATAGCATAGTTATATATTTTGATATTGTTATGTCTATGAAGAGTTGGTTATACTCCTAGGAGCTGGTCATGGATTTTATATTTGGTTAAGAAGATGGGATCTCGTGTTGACGATTTATATATATACATATATGTATGGTTGTATATGTATGTATGTATGTATGTATGTATGTATGTATGTATGTATGTATGTATGTATGTATGTATGTATGTATGTATTTATGAATGGATGTATGTATGGATGTATGTATGGAAGTATGTTTGTATGTATGTATGTATGTATGTATGCATGCATGCATGTATATATGTATGCATGCATGCATGCATGTATGTAAGTACGTATGTATGTATGTATGTATTTATGCATGCATGCATGCATGGATGTATGTATGTATGTATGTATGTATGTATGTATGTATGTATGTATGTATGTATGTTTGTTTGTTTGTTTGTGTAACATCCCAAGTAAGTAATGAATAATAGATATTTTTATCTATGTCTATTAATGATTAATATAGTGTTTTAGAGGCTTAAAATGAAAATAAATACAATCTTATGCATGGAATACAATAATATTTTTAAAAGATTGTTTTACTGCCTTTTGATGGAAAACCATTTTTAAATCTATCTTTTGACAATTTTATAAGCTATTTTTGTCAAAATAAACTTATTATTTATGATTGGGACATCAAAATTTACTTTGTGTGAATTTTTGGTATTTTTCAGACAATGTTCATTTTTTAATGAATAGTGAAAAATACTGCATTCTAAATCAAAACTACTTTTTAATATAATTTATTTATATGATTAGATTATCTTTTGAATTGGCTTTGAAGTGAAATTAAAATATATTCTTACCATTTAATCCAATGGTGGTCATTGGAATCAATTTCACATTGAAATTGGACTTAAACTGGTGTTAATCTTTTGATACTTATTGTTTCATAACAACACGCTATTTGTCATGACAGCTGGAATTAATTATTAAATTAATTAATGTGACTTATATGTTTTGAATTTTTTAAAATAGACTTCATTTTTGAATTCGGAATATCAAATATAGCTTAGGGTGAATGTTTGGTATTTTTCTGAAAAACTTCAATTTTTGATGAATAGTGAAACCACTAAGTGGTACTTATAAAAACTGATTTTTCGTTTAAATGAAATTTTACCACTTATGTGTTTTGAATTTCAAAAATTCGACATACATGGTTGTCATTAAGAAGTAAAATGTGGTTCAATGAGATTAAAATAATTTTTTGGTGAATAGTAACTCTTAAGTTCTTAATCGCGATTATAGGTAATTAGTGTAGTCTTGGTCGGCCATGACACATCCAATGAGGGTAGTAAATGTGTCAAGATCATCTCATTTTACTTGGGGACCCCATGGATCCACTTTGGTTGGGAAATGACATATATAACTTTTTATTTAATGTAAAAGTAAAAATTACACAAACATGAAATGTTTTACTAAAACAATTTTTACATGGGGTTATAAAGATCAGATTTTTGATTATAAATAGTCATTGGAAAGATAAATGGATTTACTACATTATAGTATTTTTTTATAATATTTAGACTTTAAATAAATTAAATTATTTATGACATCATGATGATGCAACGATGCCCACATTATTTAATGATTTAAATAAAATGGAATGATAATGTAAAATATAGGACCTACACATGGCCAAAACCTATTGTATGGGTGGATTTCGAACTCTCATCACCTTATACTCGAAACACATCAATGTGGGACCTCTTAAATCCGAATACCATTTCAAAATAAAGTGACTTTTTTTTACCTTCCCAGAGTGCCCCTCCTCTCCTCTTATAAAAGGCCCCCACCTCTACCTCCTTACCCACACTCCCAAATCCTTTGGCTCAGACAACCCCTGCCAATTTTGTCTCTCCACTTCCTTCTATTACTACTTGAAGCCTCACTTTGTGCAGAAGTCTTCCCAAGGAAGCCTTTGAGCTCAAATCTAAGAGAGTTACCCGATTTTAAGGTAATGTCTTCTTTTGAGTCCTTTTGTTTGATTTTGCTTCTCCAACCCCCTAAACTCTTTTTATTCTTTTATTTTGTAACAAATCTAGTATCCTCAATATACTAGGATGTTTTTATAAGAATTATTCGAGCAACACTTACACACACCTACATCTAATGGTTAAAGGACATACTGTTTCCGTGGATGGTGAATTTATGCCTCCCGAAACGATGATTGTTCAACATTATTTTAACACCATCAAAAGTGGCCATTAAGATGCCACTATATTTATATATGATATATAATATGTTTATGTTTTCCTTAAGATTCTGTATTTTTCATTTTGGGCATACCTTTATGGTTTCCATTATGGGTAAACGCGATATCTTCATTTAAGGAAGTGCGGACTACCGCCCCCTCAAAGTGATTTGATTCGTTAAATACCATATGTGGGAAGTATAAAGGATAGAACTATGATATTATATATGATATTATACTGGAATTATAATATACCTTTATATCATTATGATTCCATTCTATAAAAATATGAAATAGAAATGAAAGTAGCGTTCATGCGTACGTACAGCTTACCATCTCCATGAACGATGCATTTCATTTCTTACCTCTAAATGATTATGTAATATTATAAATGCATGTATATACTGGATATATATGATATATACATAATGATTATAATTTTGGATATAATGGATACATGAACAACATGTAATTATAAAGGGTTTATTTTTTACTCAAGTACCAATGATCGTTAAAACGACCGTTATTAACTTAAATAATTACATAGTGTTAATGACATGGCAATAAGTGATATAAAAGGAATAATTAACTTGAAAAAGGTTCTTAAACAAGTATAAATTAACTCAAGTTTATTATTCAGGAGACTAAAGAACGACCGAGTCAAGTCGGACCCGAGGTATGGGACTTCGTCTCAATCTCCTTTCATTGAGGAATATTTTGTTTTATAAACAACCTTCTTTTATATGGTGTATAAACCCCTTTGACTTTTACGTTTATTCAAAAGGAATATTTTTATACGAAGCATTTACTAAACAATAAAAGGGAATGTTTTAGTCGTACGTATGCGGCGACAATGACTTCTCCGCCACCGTGACCATTATTTGAGTTTCGGCTTCCTCTACAAGCCATACCTTATTTTTAAAAGAAAAATAAATACCATGTTTTAATTTTATTTTATTTTGGTATTGAAAATGGTTTTCATAATATTTTTATATCAATGTGTTGTATTGATATCTTGTGATTGAAATGTGGGAATGTTATGTTTCCTTTATGAATGTTTTATGTGTACGATTATGTTGAGGTTCTTGGGCATTATTATGAAGACGGGTGGTTCCGTGATAAACTAAGGGAGAGTGAGCCCGATATAGCTCTCCAATGCATTGGGTAACATGAAGGAGTGTAACGTTAAGGTTTATCCGAAGATATTTAGTGAATATACTATGATGGGTATTCCAAACGTAACCAAGAGGGTTACTCCCTACGTAAGAATGTTATGAATGCATCAAGTTACCATTATGTCTTATGATTTCTATGATTTATTCATGATTTGATGAGGTATGTTAAAGTGCTTATGTTTTATGGGTAAAGTATGATTTCATTCTTATGTATATATGTACCCATGTTTCCTTTCTATATTTTTATATCCCTTACTGATCTTTTTATGCTCATCCCAAGTTTTTTTTGAAATGTTTTTCACAGGTCAAGAGAAAGGTACATGATATGATAATAGTGTCAAGGAAGTGTCAAGAAAGAATCCATGTTTTATTTTAAATATGTTTCCATTGATGGGAAAGAATAATTCTATCTTTATGTAACCACTTTGTTTATATGTGGAATGTAATTCAAGTTTTATGATCTAATCTCTAAAACTCTAAACCCGAAAAGATCCTCAATGTGTAATCTTGTAATAACTCAAGATTAAGTAAGGTTTAAGGCTGGGGCCTTATAGTTGGTATCAGAGGTCGGTTTAGATAACTTTAGGAGTTAGAATTCTATTAAATGATTATCCAAAAATATTTTTTTATGGTAAAATTGAAGTGATATAGTATTTGAAGATTACCATGTTGCTTCATCTAAGACATGTTTGTTCAGAATGGTTTTCCGTAGAGGAAAAAGGGAAGTAGTGCTAGGAAGGCATGTAGAAGGAAATAACCTTCTGAATCAGCATCTTGAGATGGTCAGAATTGGAACTGAACAGTTTGTTGCAGTAATGGCGCAGTTGACTCAAGCGATAAATAGCGGTGGTATCCATACACGAGATCAGCCAGATCAACCGCAGAGGAACATGTCAGTGGTGGAACATTTCATGCGGCAACATCCCCCATCATTCAGAGGATCATCTGACCCTGTGCTAGCTGAAGGGTGGATTAAAGCACTGGAGAATATTTTTGATGTCATGGGGTGTTCAGACAATCAAAAGGTTAGTCTTGCTATTTACCATTTGGAGGGTGAAGCAGATCAGTGGTGGTCGATGGTTAAAAATATCAGGGACGCTGATGAGATTGATGCTCTCGACTAGGATGAATTCAAAGGTATGATTCTTGAAAAGTATTTTCCTAAGGCTGTTCGACTTAGGATGGAAAACAAATTCTTGGAATTGAGGCAAGAGGAAGACTCAGTGGCTACCTATGAAGAATGGATTACTCGATTGGCAAGGTATGCTCCGAATTTTATCCGAGACCTTGATAGTAAAATCAGTCATTTTTACTCAGGATTAAAGCCAAAATATCTAAGGTCATTAGATTCTCGTGAGTTTAAAAGTTATGAAAATATTGTTCGATGTGATGAGAAGGTGGAAATGGAGTTTGCCGATGATCAAGTGTTCTATAACAACCAGCAGAAGAAGAGACCAAGGTGGCAGGATAAAGGGAAGAATTCTTCAAAAAAGCCTGATGGTAAGAAATCTAAGTTTCCAGTTTGTGATAAATGTGGAAAAAGGCATGCTGGGGAATGTCTTCTGAATTTTGGAAAGTGCTACTGATGCGGTAAGATAGGACATAAGGCTCGTGATTGCACTGGAAAAGATCAGGGTGATGGTAAGACCAAATTTGATTTACAGTTAGTGAAATGTTATAAGTGCAATGAGATGGGTCACTATGCAAACGAGTGTCCGACAAAGAGCTTGGGTGATGGGAAGCAGTTAGAATACAAGCAGAAAGGGGTGGTGAAATCCTTTGCAACTACTTCAGCAGATGTCAGGCCATCAAATGAAGTTTTATCAGGTACTTTGTTTGTTTTTTCAGATTATGCCAGTGTGTTGTTTGATTCGGGGTCTACACATTCTTTCATCTCTGAAACCTTTTCTAGTAAAATGGGAATACCATCTCAAGAAATGACTCCTGAACTTTTGGTAAAAACACCTGGGGGAAATTTTGAGGCAAAAAGAATTTATAAGAATCTTCATATCCTTATATGTGGAAAGAACCTACTTTCAAACCTTATTGTTCTACCTCTAGTAGAGTTTGATGTTATCCTGGGTATTAATTGGCTCCCTATTTACCATGCTAAGATTGACTGTAGAGATAAAGAAGTTTCTTTTCATAAAGGCTTTCAGTTTGTGTACAAGAATGAACCCTTACTGTTGATAACTTATCAAGAGGCCAAGAAACTTGTAAAAATGGAAATGAATGTTACCTTGCACACATCGTTTAAAATAAAGGAACTATTCAGATTAATGATGTGCCAGTGGTAAATGAGTATCCTGATGTTTTTCCTGATGAGTTTCATGGAATAATACCAGATCGGGAAGTTGAGTTTACTATTGACTTAGTTCCTGATGCTAAGCCAATTTCAAAACCACCTTATCGAATGGCTCAAATTGAACTTCTAGAGTTGAAGGAGCAATTGAAAGATTTATTAGATAAAGGTTTCATTCAACCTAGAACATCACCATGGGGTGCTCCTATTTTATTTGTTAAAAAGAAAGATGGTTCAATGAGACTTTGCATTGATTATAGAGACTTGAATAACATCACTGTTAAGAACAAATACACTTTGCCTCATATCGATGATTTGTTTGATCAGCTCCATGGAGCTCAGTTTTTTTTCAAAGATTGACTTGAGATCGGGGTACCATCAGCTGAAGGTAAAGGAAACAAATGTTCCGAAGACTGCGTTCCGTAAAAGATATGGCCATTATGAATTTGTAGTAATGCCTTTTGGGCTAACCAATGCACCTGTCGTATTCATGGACTTAATGAGTAGAATTTTCAATGAGTTCTTGGATAAGTTTTTGGTGGTTTTCATTGATGATATTTTGGTGTTTTCTAAAAGTAAAGAGGAGCATGAAAGACATTTAAGGGTTATCTTGCAAACCTTAAAAGAAATGAAACTGTATGGAAAATTCAGAAAGTGTGAGTTTTGGTTGCAACAAATTTTTTTCCTTGGTCATATTGTTTCTAAAGATGGGATAACTGTTGATCCTGCAAAAACAAAGGTTTTTGAAGAATGGCCAAGACCCACAAATGTAACTGAGATTCGTAGATTCCTTGGTTTGGCAGGCTATTCCCGAAGGTTTGTTAGAAATTTTTCACGGTTATCTAGTCTAATGACTAATCTAACTCGGAAGGGTGTTAAGTTTATCTAGACAAAAGAATGTGATCATTGTTTTCAGGAATTGAAAAGAAGACTGGTTAGTGCTCCAGTTTTGGCACTACCTTCTAGGAATGGTGAGTTTGTTATATATAGTGATGCTTCATTGAAAGGACTTGGTTGCGTCCTAATGCATAATGATCAGGTAATTGCTTATGCTTCACGACAGTTGAAAACTCATGAGGTAAATTACCCTACACATGATTTGGAATTAGATGCTGTTGTTTTCACTTTAAAAATTTGGAGGCATCATTTGTATGGAGTAAAGTGTGAAATATATACTGATCACAAAAGTTTAAAGTATATATTCACTCAGAAAGAGTTAAACATGAGACAGAGGAGATGGCTGGAATTAATCAAGGATTATGATTGTACAATTCATTACCATCCGAGAAAAGCAAATAAAGTGGCTGATGCTTTGAGTCGAAAAAGTAATGCTTCATTAGCAATTTTGCGTTTGGAACATGATCCTTTGGTTAAGGATTTGATGAACTTTGGCATAGAAGTTGTTGGTGCAGGAAGTTCTTCTGTTTTGTTTCAGGTATCAGTGAGATCATCTCTATCAGATGGAATCAAGCAAGCACAGAAGCAAGATAGTGAGTTGCAGAAAAAGGTAGAGCTGGTTCATAAAGGTAAGTTGCCTAAATTCAACATTGACAATGATTGCGTTTTGAGATTTGGGAAGAGATTGTGTGTGCCTTGTGATTCACAGTTGAAGGGAGAGTTGTTATGTGAAGCTCATAGTTCTCCGTTTTCAGTTCATCCTGGCAGTACTAAGATGTACAATGATCTGCGGGAGTATTACTGGTGGGGTGGAATGAAAAGAGATATTGTTGATTTTACTGTGAAGTGTTTTACATGTCAATAGGTTAAAGCAGAGCGGAAGTTACCGAAATGGATGCTTCAGCCTTTACCAGTGCCATAGTGGAAATGGGAGAATATATCCATGGACTTTGTTGTGGGATTACCGTAGACATCTTGAGGTAATAATGCAATCTGGGTTATTGTTGATCGCTTGACTAAATCTGCTCATTTCCTTGCTATACGAGATACTTTTTCCCTAGATCAACTTTCCTGTTTGTATCTTAAAGAGATAGTCAGGTTACATGGAGTTCCCCTCTCCATTGTATCTGATCTTGATCCCAGGTTCACTTCTAACTTTTGGAAAGGCCTTCAGAAGTCGTTGGGTACTGAATTAAATTTTAGTACATCTTTTTATCCTCAATCAGATGAGAAGTCAGAACGAACAATTCAGACATTGGAGGATATGCTATGTTCTTGCTCTATGGATTATCAGGGAAGTTGGGACCAACATCTTTCTTTGGTTTAATTTTCATATAATAACAGTTTTCATTCCAGTATACAGATGGCACCATTTTAGGCATTATATGGGAAGCGGTGTCGAACTCCAGATTTATGGGATGAAGTGGTTGAAAGGAAGTTGATGGGACCAGAATTGGTAGAAGAGATGGCAGAAAAAGTTCAGCTGATTCAGAAGCACATGAGAACAGCTCAGAGCAGGCAGAAGAGTTATGCAGATAACCAGAGGAAGGATCTTTCTTTCGAGGTAGGTGATCATGTTTTTCTCAAGGTTTCTCCTTGGAAAAGTGTGATGAGATTTGGTAAGAAAGGAAAGCTGAGTCCAAGGTTTATTGGACCATATGAAATTCTGGAGAGAGTTGGATCAGTTGCATACCGTGTGGCTTTACCTCCGAGTTTATCTCAGGTACACAATGTTTTTCACGTTTCGATGTTGAGAAAGTATATGCCAGATCCATCTCATGTTTTGAGTCCAGAGGTAGTTCAGCTGGAAGAGAACCTATCTTATGAGGAACAACCGGTCTAGATTCTTGACCACATGGAGCAAGTGTTACGGAATAAGGTGATTAATCAGGTAAAGGTTTTGTGGAAAAACCACATGATGGAAGAGGCAACATGGGAATCTGAAAATACAATGAGGGATAAGTACCCCCATTTATTCGATAAGTAAATAAATTGCGGGGACACAATTTTCAAAAGGGGGGAAGGATGTAACATCCCAAGTAAGTAATGAATAATAGATATTTTTATCTATGTCTATTAATGATTAAGATAGTGTTTTAGAGTCTTAAAATGAAAATAAATACAATCTTATGCATGGAATACACTAATATTTTTAAAAGATTGTTTTACTTCTTTTTGAGGGAAAACCATTTTTAAATATATCTTTTGACAATTTTATAAGCTATGTTTGTCAAAATAAACTTATTCTTTATGATTGGGACATCAAAATTTACTTTGTGTGAATTTTTGGTATTTTTCAGACAATGTTCATTTTTTAATGAATAGTGAAAAATACTGCATTTTACGTAAAAACTGATTTTTAATCTAATTTATTTATATTATTAGATTATCTTTTTAATTGGTTATGAAGTGAAATTAAAATATATTTTTACCATTTAATCCAATTTTGGTCATTGGAATCAATTCCACTTTGAAATTGGACTTAAACTGGTGTCAATCTTTTGATACTTATTGTTTCATAAAAACACGCTATTTGTCATGACATCAGGAATTAATTATTAAATTAATTAATGTGACTTATATGTTTTGAATTTGGTAAAATAGACTTCATTTTTTAATTCGGAATATCAAATATAGCTTAGGGTGAATTTTTGGTATTTTTCTGAAAAACTTCAATTTTTGATGAATAGTGAAACCACTACGTGGTACTTATAAAAACTGATTTTTCATTTAAATGAAATTTTACCACTTCTGTGTTTTTAATTTCAAAAATCCAACATACGTGGTTGTCATTAAGAAGTAAAATGTGGTTCAATGAGATTAAAATAATTTTTTTGGTGAATAGTAACTCTAAAATTCTTAATCGCGATTAGAGGTAATTAGTGTAGTTTAAGGTAAAACTAATGCTTTAATAAAATGAGATGAGCTTGACACATGTCCTACCCTCATTTGATGTGTCATGGCCGACCAAGACAATCCATGGTTCAACTTGGGGACCACATGGAGCCACTTTGGTTGGGAAATGACATAAATAACTTTTTATTTAATGTAAAAGTAAAAATGACACAAACATGAAATGTTTTACTAAAACAATTTTTACATGGGGTTATAAAGATCATATTTTTGATTATAAATAGTCATTGGAAAGCTAAAACGATTTCATACATCATAGTAGTTTTTTTATAATTTTTATACTTTAAATAAATTAAATTATTTATGACATCACGATGATGCAGCGATGCCCTCATTATTTAACGATTTAAATAAAATGGAATGATAATGTAAAATCTACGACCTACACATGGCCAAAACCTATTTTATGGGTGTATTTAGAACCCTCATCACCTTATCCTAGAAACACATCAATGTGGGACCTCTTAAATCCGAATACCATTTTAAAATAAAGTGAATTTTCTTTACCTTCCAAGAGTGCCCCTCCTCTCCTCTTATAAAGGGCCCCCACCTCTACCTCCTTACCCACACTCCCAAAGCCTTTGGCTCGGCCGAACCCTGCCCATTTTGTCTCTAAAATTACCTCTCTTACTCCTTGAAGCCTCACTTTGGGCAGAAGTCTTTCCAAGAAATCCTTTGAGCTCAAATCTAAGAGAGTTACCCGATTTTAAGGTAATGTCTTCTTTTGAGTCCTTTTGTTTGATTTTGCTTCTCCAACCCCCTAAACTCTGTTTATTATTTTCTTTTGTAACAAATACAGTATCATAAATAAACTAGGATGATGTTATAATAAGTATTCTAGAAACACTTACACACACCTACATCTAATGGTTAAAGGACTTACTGTTTCCGTGGATGGTGAATTTATGCCTCCCGAAACGATGATTGTTCAACATTCTTTTAACACCTTAAAAGGTGGCCATTAAGATGCCACTATATTTATATATGATATATGATATTTTTATTTTTTCCTTAAGCTTCTGTATTTTTCATTTTTGGCATACCTTTAAGGTTTCCATTATGGGTAAACGCGATATCTTCAATTAAGGATGTGCGGACTACCGCCCCCTCGAAGTGATTTGATTCGTTAAATACCTTATGTGGTACGTATAAAGGATGAAACTATGATATTATATATGATATTATACTGGAATTATAATATACCTTTATATCATTATTATTCCATTCTATAAAAATACGAAATAGAAATGAAAGTAGCGTTCATGCGTACGTACGGCTTACCGTCTCCATGAACGGTGCATTTCATTTCTTACCTCTAAATGATTATGTAATATTATAAATGCATGTATATACTGGATATATATTATATATACATAATGATTATAATTCTGGATATAATGGATACATGAACAACATGTAATTATAAAGGGTTTATTTTTTACTCAAGTACCAATAATCTTTAAAACGATCGTTATTAACTTAAATAATTACATAGTATTTATGACATTGCAATAAGTGATATAAAAGGAATAATGAACTCGAAAGAGGTTCTTAAATAAGTAGAAATTAACTCAAGTTTATAATTCAGGAGATTAAAGAACGACCGAGTCAAGTCGGACCCGAGGTATGGGACTTCATCTCAATCTCCTTTCATTGAGGCATATTTTGTTTTATACACAACCTTCTTTTATATGGTGTATAAACCCCTTTGAATTTTATGTTTATTCAAAAGGAATATTTTTATATGAAGAATTTACTAAACGACAAAAGGGAATGTTTTTGTCGTACGTATGCGGCGACAACGACTTCTCCGCCGCCGTGACCATTATTTGAGTTTCAGCTTCCTCTACAAGCCATACCTTCTTTTTAAAAGAAAAATAAATACCATGTTTTACTTTTCTTTTATTTTGGTATTGAAAATGGTTTTCATAATATTTTTATATCAATGTGTTGTATTGATATCTTGTGATTGAAAGGTGGGAATGTTATGTTTCCTTTATGCATGTTTTATGTGATACGATTATGTTGAGGTTCTTGGGCATTATTATGAAGACAGGTGGTTCCGTGATAAACTAAGGGCGGGTGAGCCCGATGTAGCTCTCCAATGCATTGGGTAACGCGAAGGAGTGTAACGGTAAGGTTTCTCCGAAGATATTTAGGTAATATATTGTGATGGGTATTCCAAAGGTTACCAATAGGGTTACTCCCTACGTAAGAATGTTATGAATGCCTCAAGTTACCTTTATGTCTTATGATTTATATGATTTATTAATGATTTGATGAGGTTTGTTAAAGTGCTTATGTTTTATGGGTAAATTATGATTTCATTCTTATGTATACATGTACCCATGTTTCCTTTCCATATTTTTATATCCCTTACTAAGCTTTTTATGCTCATCCCAAGTTTTTTTTGAAATGTTTTTCACCGGTCAAGGGAAAGGTATATGATATGATGATAGTGTCAAGGAAGTGTCAAGAAAGAATCCATGTTTTATTTTAAATATGTTTCCATTGATGGGAAAGAAGAATACTATCTTTATGTAACCACTTTGTTTATATGTGGAATGTAATGCATGTTTTATGATCTAATTCTCTAAAACTCTAATCCGAAAAGATCCTCAATGTGTAATCTTGTAATAGCTCAAGATTAAGTAAGGTTTAAGGCTGGGGACTTATAGTTTGTTTGTTTTTTTTGTTTTTTTGTTTTTTTGTTTTTGTTTTTTTGTTCATTTTTATGTTTTTATGTATGTATGTATGTATGTATGTATGTATGTATCTATGTATGTATGTATGTATGTATGTATGTATGTATGTATGTATGTATGTATGTATGTATGTGTGTATGTATGTGTATGTGTATGTATGTATGTATGTATGTATGTATGTATCTATGTATGTATATATGTATATATATATGTGTGTGTGTGTGTCTATCTGTATGTCTATTTTTATGTATGTATGTATGTCTGTATGCATGTATGTACGTATGTATGTATGTAGGTATGTATGTATGTATGTATGTATGTATGGATGTATGTATGTATGTATGGATGTATGTATGTATGTATGTATGTATGTATGTATGTATGTATGTATGAATGCATGAATGTGTGTATGTATGTATGTATGTATGTATGTGTGTGTGTGTGTGTGTGTATGTATGTATGTATGTATGTATGTATGTGTGTATGTAGGTCTGTATGTATGTATGTCTGTCTGTATGTATGACTGTATGTATGTATGTATGTATGTATGTATGTATGTATGTATGTATATATGTCTGTATGTATGTATGTATGTATGTATGTATGTATGTTTAAATGTATGTATGTATGTATTTATATATGTATTTATGTATGTATGTAGGTATGTACGTATGTATGTACGTACATATGTATGTATGTATTTTTGTTTGTTTGTATGTATACATGTTTGTATGTATGTATGTATCTTTATGCTTGGTATGGTACACACCTTTGGGCTGGACTTGATTTGTAATGTAACTGCTCATGGAGCAGTTAGTAATACTAAATAAAACTTCAATTCTAGGGAGGTCTATGATACTAAAGAAAAATACCCTTATATGAAGGTCAGTGATAGTAAATAATTATTCCCTATTAGGGAGCTCTACTATACTATTGGTGGGTCTCCCATGGATTTGAATTTTAGTCCATATAGGTTCTAGGTAGAGCATGGGTCTTATCACTTGTATGAAACTGGGGCCTGTAGGGTCTTTGGGGGGAACAATCAAGTATTATTCACTGTTGGGACTCAGATATTGGGATAGTTTATAAAATGTGATTAAGGATTCCCTACATTACGATAAGATGATAGATAATTCCATAGGTTGTTATGCCATATGTTGAGATGAGTTTATCCCCCGGTTATTATCAATGGTTACAAGGGTAAACATCCCTCGGGTCATTATTATAGTTGGAAAGGAAATCATGATGTCATCAAAGAAACTCGAACACTGGCAGAATCAGGTATGGTCGATTAGGTTCATAGGGCTGAGGATCAATGAGGTTTATTGTTCTGTTTTTTATTTCCAATTATTTTATTATTATTTAGAGAATTTTAGATACACATATAAATGATTTTTTATTATTTATGGGACTGGATTTTTGGTTCCCTACTATGTTTTGACTCACATCAAACTCGGTCTTACATTACACTTGGGTAACCGACCGGACTCTCACTTGGTAGAAAGTATTTGTTTTGTAGGATTCTGAGTATTACATGGTCGAGGATGATATATTAGATGCATGTACTATATATTTTAATGAGGGATGGATCATATTTGTAGTGGATCCTTTATATTCTAATAATTTTTCATTCTATATATGTGATCATACAAGTGGTCCATTAAGTCTATATGATTGTATGTTTGTTTCTGAATTCTTATGATTATTTATGGGTGTTTTATTTTTCCTTCAAAATCTTTTGATTTTCATTTTTTATGGAATTTGGTTATTTATTTTATGATTAGTCACTCTAATAAATTTGAAATAATCTCCTCACAATACCCCATATACCAATACTACTAGTCGATATCCTCTATCATATGATGAGGCACACTAGAGGTTATGTTGGGCTGCTGGTCTAGTTACTATTCAAAGTAACCTAAGTCAGGATGTTACAAAGTGGTATCACATCATTTTCATTTTTCATATAATTTTGAATATGGTATTAAGAATATATAAGAATTTTTTTAATCTTCTAATTGATATTCAGCCGGTATATCATGAACACCTATTCTCGTAGGAGGTCCAGGTTACCACAAATTGGATTTATGTTTTGGATCTTGTATGTTCTGGTCGACTAATTTCATATCATGTGGAACACATGACGTTTTCCTTAATGATTTTGAATTATTATGGATTTTTATAGTTTCCATAGTGGAAAGAGGCTCCTCATGCATCGTGATAAGACTTTTAGTATCCCCATGACATGTATTTTAGCCTATGTATTTTTTTATCATGATGAAAGAGGCCTGTCTGTTTAATGTTTCAAGAATAAATCATATGGTATTTCTTATATAGTTTCTTGGTGTATTTCAAATCATCTAAAATTTAATTTATTTTTATTCTTCTAATGATAGTTCATATGATTTTTTTTAGATTCTTATTAATGAGGATGTTGTTCCATGTGCATAAGAGGTGTAGTAACCATAGTAGGTCAAGGACAGAACATGATTCCATAGTGTTAGAACCCATGTGGGTTGTAATTTATTTTACAAGATCAGTAATTTAATTTTATATTAACAACTTATATGTTATTTATCCATAGATATTGGAATGAAACTCTATATAACTATACCACATGATTATGGATCCTTGATACGGATCATCTAGGATATGTCATTGATAATGTAAGAAATGAGTGATGATTTTTTTGTCTTCAGGGGAGAAGTACCATAAGTGGATTCTTGGTGAGAATCAGTTCCTAGTTGGATGATGCTTCTTTTATGGGATACTGGATTTGTTATATGATACCCTTTAGTGGGTAGTATGCCACATAAGTTTCCCTGTGATTCTTGATAAGGGATCATGGATGTTTCCCCTGAGTTTTGAGTTATAAGAGTTATGACCACTAAGTTAGAAGGGAGAGCCTAGTGTTTTTATAGATTCAGATCAAGATGTTAGTGAGGGGGTGATAATTATGAGATGATGTATGATTTAAGATAGATACATGGGTATGGGA
Source organism: Viscum album (assembly GCA_963277665.1). Classification (NCBI taxonomy): domain Eukaryota; kingdom Viridiplantae; phylum Streptophyta; class Magnoliopsida; order Santalales; family Viscaceae; genus Viscum; species Viscum album. Next base: position 356,564,343 of record OY728150.1, read on the forward strand.
TTAGCCCAAGTTTTTTTTCTTTAGAGATGGGATTCATAAGTTTGTGACTTGGGTATAAGATTAGTGTATGTGGGGTGTGAAAATTAATATGGTATAGGCATGGTTATGACTTAGTGTATCATCATAAAATAACCTTGAGTTTCATAGATATCGTTTAATATTTGAATCGAAGGGAAACATAATTTGGATTCCAAAACATGTTGGTTTAGGGTTCACATTAGCGATATGGTACAAGAATGGGTAGATTCTTCACATTTTATTATGGTGTCAGGTGAAATATTGGTTTATGTTGAATAATAAACATGTGAGGCTATATATTTTCAACAGTAACCCTAAGGTTATTTTTTTATTGATGATACATACATGCAAGGGTAGCATGACCAACCTGATTCGATGATGTGTGAATCAAAGGACCGTGTGATAGGACTTTTCGATCATGTGGAACAAGTGAATGTGCATATTTTTTAAAGTGAGAATGAGTAGATATATGTTATTATGAATGGGTCATGTATAATTTCAAATTAGTGATGGTCATGGGTGGGATGAATCGTGATGGTTTTTTATAAATTACTAATAATCCTAGTAGACTGATAATTGGATGTGCATAGATTTGAAGGAGTGTTGGGCATTTAATTCTGATCAAACTTGGTGAGGTTGATATGTGGAGTTGTCTAAGGGTGTGACTCAAACTATTTATTTGATTTTTTATAATGACAAATGATATTGTTTCATGATTTAAGAATGGGTAAAATTTGACATTTCATGTTGATTCTTGGTTATGATGGGGATCAGCTACATCTAGTTATCACATTTCATAATGGAAGGATCATATGCTATGGTGACTGGGAATTTAATCAGGATAAGTGAAGAAAATTTCACACCTATGGTAGGTAGTGGTATATATATTATGATCATTTGAACCTCATGTGAGAGGGATCGTGGATGTGGGAAACATGTTATTAGATAGTAATATTGGAATTGTGATGTAATTCAGTAAATGGGTATGTGTTAATCTAGATTCCTGAATGAATGTCAAATGTGACCTTTGGTATGATGTTGGATAAATTATGATTATCCTCTTTGGTCTCAGGATTAATTGAGTTGATCCAAGAATGAATGGAATAGGGGTGTGTATGTGTTTATGGTTCCATTATGATTTTTTAGACTAGTTCATATTTTTTTAAATGGAAAACACATTATTTTATTACATAATATAAAAATGGTCCAAGGTACATGATAATTAAAACAATAATTCTACCCTGATGTTTAGTACAGACCTCCATGATCCTGTTTGAATAATTATAGGTTTCTTCTGAGCATTGAAGCTTCAAGCCAAACATTTGTTTTTTGTATTTTCAAGTAAATCACTTTATGCCTGAGTGAGAACCTAAAATATCACATTAAGGATAAGTGAGAACCAAAACAATAAGAACCACAACCAAAGAAATGTGTCTATGGGGATCCACCATTGAAGACCCAAGATAGAACCATACCAAAAAAAACCAAAAGTAGGGGATGACCGATGGAAAGAGATTCATCGAACCACTACAAAGACACTGCCACACCAATATTGAACCCCCAACACATCCTCCTTCACCTAAGCCACCAAAAAATACAAAACATCATGGAATCCATCACAACCAACCAAGATGGGGTCGTGTGTGAAAGGGAACAATGAAATGGTAGAGGGAGTTGAAGCTTCATAATCTGGTTTTTAGGGCATGTATTAGTGGTGGAATCCATGAGATTTTGTGACACGATATAAAGAGGGGGTTTGAAAAAAAATATCACATATTAATATATGTACTGGGTTAGAAAACACACTAAGTATGCAATGTGTATTTAATAAGTGTGTTCCTAAGATTGGTTGGGATTTTCAAGAAAGCCTTGCATTATCATATCTTAGGAATATACTATAAAAACTCACCCATATAATTTTTTATATTGGGAAAAAATTTATTAATGTCATTTTACTTTTTTTTTCATTCTTTATAGGATGTGGTGATTTTGAAATCACTCTATATATATTATTATAACATGAAAGTGATGTTTGGACTAGCAATTTAATCAGTGGGAGGAACTAAATATTTGAATTGGAATTTATGAGACAAGCCTTATGGTGGGGATCACCATGATCTTAATGTTTATTTATATATTGACACATAGGAAACAATATGATAGATAGTCATGGGAGATAATTGTCTTAGTGTCTTAGTAATAAATCTGAGTGATGGGCCATGTTTCAGTGGATTGAGTGCCATAATTTTGGAAAAGAATATTGAATGTGTGTTTGATGTTCGATGATGGAATGTGGTGGTTTGAATGTAAATTTACGATTTTATTATATCAAAATGTAATAGTGAATGAACACTAAGGACTCTTTAGGAAAAGAAGTAGTTTTCTTGGTATGTTTTCAATTTTTTTCCCTATATGGGTTAAAATATCTAGAAGAAATCTGAATTTTTTATTTATTGATGGTTAAGATTTTAAACCGGTACTTCTTATAGTTTTTTAAAGGTTAGCTACCCTTAAAAAAGACTTTTAGAAAAGGAATAGATCTCATATAATAGGTTATGGGTTAAAAGAATATTGAGAGAAGTTCAGGGTGGTCGAGGATGCATCATGTAATCACCGACCATAAGATGGAGGCCACATGCTAGCTGGTGGCCTGGAAAGTAACCCACCAGCCCTTATGGGAATGTCAGACCACAAGCGGTTCCACTACATATTTTTTTAACACACGAAAAACCATCATTTGACAACCCCATCTCTTAATTTTAACTTTACATGTGTCATGGGGAATGTTTTTGGGACAAGCCCACACAAAATTGTTTTGCTCCTCCCCCTCCCACTTTCATGTTTGATAAGTGTCAATATAGATTCACATTTAATCCAAAGTATGTGTATGTTATTTATAAAATAATCTTATTTTTATTTACCAATACTCTCTTCTTATTTTTGAAAATGTATTTTCTGTTAATTCCACTAAAGCATGTTGGAGTCAGTGGAGTAAGGACGGGATTTCACTCTACCTTGGAGAGGGCATCCATAATGATTTCCATATTTTTTGATTTGTTAATTTGAAAAAGGTACATCATGACATGTATTTTTATATGGTTTCAATTTAAATTATGTTGTGTTAATAGTGTTAATAGAAGTGTATGTTATGTATTTTTTGTAACATTGTACGTGGATTGTGTCGCAAACCTTACATGTGATTTTGGATTTGGTTCTGGTGTGATAGTGGTGTCTAGTGAGTTTTTATCCATTATTTCTCTTTCAAATTAATTGGTTAATTAATTATAAATGTCATATTTATGTTTTTTGGATCATATGGAATGATTTAAAAACTCGGGTGACTTTCCAATGGCTGGTGGAAGATCTACGATCTTGGTAGATGCTTGGATGAGTATGGGTAGAGTGTTTTTAGGATAATAATAAAAGGGTTAATGTTTCCTAAATGATTTAGGTTGACCTTCGTAAATTCTATATAGTTCATACTTTACTTTTTGGCATTTTTTCTATAGTATCTCCACCTTAGGTGATCAGACATAAAGTTAAATAAGTTATTAAATGTATAAATTGAATTGTTTCATTAGCTAATTAGTTAAAATGTTGAACTAATTTACTTAATATGAAAACATATTGACTACATGGGTTTATAGTGAAAATTTAGAACCCATGAAACCAGATCAATACCAGAGTCATTAATGGGAATGGGTTTGAGTAATTAAATAATACCTTCGGACCTTTTGAATGTTTGACCCTATGAGTGGAGCGAACGAGCTTAGTGTGATATAGTATCCCTTATGTAGGATCCATTACCCACCTCTAGGTATATTTGTTGCATAAATTGAGTAAATTTTCCATGGAAGTCGATGTGAGTAACCTTGACATAACTTAGTGTAATTAAACATTTGTCTAGGTATGGAGAGTGTATTGCCATGGTATGACCAAATAAAATAAGATGGGACATGATCTATCTCTTGTGCATTTTCTTAAAGGGTTTTACCTATTTTACTTGTGATAAATAAGGAGTTTAAAATTGCGTTATGGAATTTTTTACCCTAGAGTGATGAGTTTTATCCCAAGGTATAATTTTTATTAATATAAGACCTAATCATCGTTCCTTTTTATGATTTAACTGAAGGTACCAAAGTATTGTTCCCGTATTTTGTAGGGACTTGGAGAAACCCATGTGAATTTCTTATTTATTTCATGATTTAAGGGACCCCAGTGGGTTCCATGTCTATATTATACCCCATTGGTAGGGTAGGTATGAGAATGTAAATTATGATCATGAGTGTCACTTTAGAACCCATATTTATTTTTTGAAAATGTTATGGCTTTAACTAACTGAGTCATTATCATGGGAGTCAACATTAATTTTTATAGTGGGTTCAGTATATGGTTGATTATATTGATTATATACATAAATATATATATATTCATCCATGATGTGGTGTTCACCCTTGGGATAGTCTATATTTCCAATGTAAACACTCACAGAGAAATATGTGATACCGATGAAAACTACCCTTTTAGGGATGAATATGATTCAAAATAAAACTCCCCTTATAGGGAGGGAAGGGATTATGAAGAAAAATCCCCTAATAAGGGGGTTTGTGATACTAATAGTTGGGATACCATGGATTTTGAACATGTTTTATTTTGGTTTTGAGTATGGTTAGGTATTTCCATGTGTGAGATGTCAGGGCTTGTGGAGTCTTTGGCAGGTGTGGTCGAGTCTCTTAGACAATTAGGGTGTAGTTGTTTGGAACCATTGTATACTAAGATGGAGAATTCTCTAATATGATAAATTTTGTTTTATCATTCCCCATATCATCATATTATATACTAGGTTGAGTTTCACCCATACATCTTTATCATTGTAAGTTGGTATGAAATAATCTATAGTTGTTATTATGGATGGAATGGTAATTGAGACATGCTCCGAGACAGTTTGGAAAAGGGAGATGTTGGTATAACTAATCGAGGTCACAAACCTGAGGATTGATGGTGGTTTATTATTTTGTTTCATTTATTTCTATTAGTTTATTTATTATTCAAATCATATCACATTCACAATTCAGTAATTAATATGTTATATATGGGACCACATTGGTTATTCCCTATTGATTTTTGTACTCACACCCTTATTGGTCGAATGATTCACATTGGTACTTTAGAATTTCCTAACATAGTTACAGGAATAAGTTTAGAGGATGCCCAGACATTTCATGATCGATAAGGATAGCTCGAATATGAGTATTGGATATTGGGATTAATAATTTCTTTGAGTTGCTGTAGTACCCTTATATTTATTTATTTTCATCATTCTATATATTCTATTGGGTCAGTAAGAGTTTGAGTCATATGAATATATGTATCATTCTCCATTCATTTTATTATTTTTGGATATTTTATTTAACCTTCATAATCTAGTCATTTTTATATTTTGTATTCTATATAGTTATTTCTTTTATGATTATACAAATTGATAAATGTGGTATAGTCTCATTATAGTACCACATTAGAAACCCGATGTTAGTTATAAACCTATTATGTTTGAGGAAGTGAGCTTAAATTTACATGATACCGTATAAACTATTACAATTCAGAGAGTGTTAGTCAAGAATATTATAGAATCATATGAAACTAAAATCATCATAAGTGAAAATATTGTCCAACATGTAACCAATGCCTACTTTTTTACAAACTTCATAAGACTCTGGAAAATTGAAAATTATAAATGCCCCACTATAAATAGATATATACCCATGGGAGACCCTAATTACAATAAAATCCAAACCTTTTATACGTATGAATCATAATCATTCATTAATATCTTTTTCATAACCAAAAAATCATATTCTTGTTTAAAAATAACTAAATTTATTTTTTACCCATAATTTAACTCCATATGTGTATAGAATGATATTTTTAATAAAAAATTAAAATCTTTTAGTCTAAATAATATATTCATTTATAATATTAACTTTTTCATTTGTGAATATTTAATATGTAGGGAACAACTAAATGAATGAACATTTCTTAAACACTGAAATGGGATATACATTTATAAAAATTTTAAAAATTAAATAATTATAATAATTTTATAATTATACATTCTATATGGATATTCCATAAATAATTAAATTTAAACTTTTCATAATTATTTCAATATGAAATCTTTCATATTTTCTTTAAATGGTGTTCAATATAATCTCCTCCATAATTCAAATATAGAAAATTTATAAAAATATAAACCATATTATATTCAACATGTGAATTTTATATCACTTTGTAAACATTTTAAATAATATAAATAAAACATATATCATATTATTTAACACATAATACAATCTCGAAAAACCTTTTTGTGAGTGGTATAAATAAATTTCCAAACAATACCTATTAAGATGAGAATTCCATGAAAAACGTTAGTCAATCTAATATGAATTTTTTTTACATTATATAATCACTTTATAATTTTACAAAACAAGTAAATTCGATTAAAACCAAGATCATATATGCTAAATTAATTTTGGAACAATTTATAATAGTTGATTCTATTCTTGATTGATTATAATCTTCAAAAAAAGTTAATGATGTATTGAGATCTTTAATTTAATGATTTTCTATAGAATAATTTATGTCTACCATATGATAGAATTTTCATCCATTTATTTGTTCCAAGGAATATAATTAAATACACATAATAGTAAAGGTTTCATAAATATTAATTTTTAATCATTATTAGTATTTAATAAATATATTACATATTAATAACATTACAACCAATTTGAAAAATTGGGGCATCCATGATAAAACATTTAACTCTTTTTATGTTTTAAAAACTATTATCAACCTTCCTTTAATGATTATATAATTATATTAAAAAAATGATAACTTCTAGTTAGTATAAATAATAGTAAGTATACATTTCCATATAATCAATGTACTATCATACACAGAACCATAAAATAGAGACCTTCCCTATAGTGTAGATAACATTAGCACAGACCATGACATGGTTAATACCATCACATCACAGTTTTCTTTAGTGCATATTTCAATCATACAACACTATCATATGGAATACTATTTTATCAAAATAGTGATTAACTAGATACCTGTTGTAGTATACCTCCTCCTTATTAATATGTTTTCTTTCATATTTTACTAATCCATTACATGAATTGGTTTCATATAAATTTCTGGTCTGATGGATTTCTATTTGTGTAAATGTGATTAGATTTTATAAGAAATTATCATCAAACAATATTTAAAAATTAATATGTTTATAAAATATTATTTATTTTGAAAATATAATATACAAAATTAAATTACTTGAAGAATTAATTATTATAGGTATTGTATGAGATGAAAAGATATAAATGATATGAATATTACAAATATGATACTACACCAACCATTAAAAATACTAAGTGATGTATGCCTTCAAATGTTAACAATTGACATTACCCTAATTATAAAAATGGGTAGGTTATGAAAATGTTGTCTTCTCAAATAATGTATTTTAATTTCCATGTTGGTTATGGGGGATTATAATATGAATAGATTCCACTATTCAAATTAAATCCTTATGTTAACATGGATGGATGACCTGAAAAGGATTAGATGTCCAAAAGAATAAAGTTACGTAATTCATATGATGAATTGTGGAAAGAGTTTTATAACTAGATATCCAAGAGTAATATGGGATATAAATAAGATTTATCTCTACCTAAATAGATTAATATTGAAAAAAATTCCAAAGTAATTCAATATTTCGTAAAATATAGATATTATCCTAGTATTATATATGATATTTGGGGTAATAATATCTTTTTAGGATGTATTCAATATAATTAATTATTGAATATGTATAAATTAGGATTATCATATATCAAACCAAATATGTGTTTTCTGAAATTAAAAAAAATAAAGTAATTGAGATCAATGCTTAAAAAGGAACATTATTATTGAATTTTTTTGAAAGATTCATAATATTTTCATAAGACTTATTCTCAAGGATAATAATATAGAAAAATATTTTATATAAATAAATTAATATTTTTTTGTAAATAAATCTTTTGGATTTGAGGAAAACATATTCAAAAAATTAATATTTTGAAAAAAATAAGGCACTTATATGTTTGAAATGTATAAAAGGGTTGTTATATTAAAAATGTGAATTATGATCTATATTATGTATTGTATTGGAATAATAGAATCATATTATTCTATTATAAATATTGATTTTATTTTTCTTTGTATTTTAACTAAAAGGATTTTTTTTGGAACAAGAATAATTATTTTCTATATTCATGGAAGAAATATTTTGTGCCTGGTGGGACAAATTGATAAATTCTAGAAAATTATAATGTTGAATACACAATAAGTATTAAGAATATAAAATTACATGATTAAAAAATTACTTATTCATCTATATAAACATGAGATATATCCAATGTTTCAATAATATATATTATTGGGGTTTTCTGATAATGAATTATTCTGTATTATTAAATAATTGAGTCTTAGTAATGCTAATATCTGTTTAGAAAAAAATAGGATTAAATCTATTATAATTGATGTATGTTACTTTACCTCATGTAACGATTATGGGTTTTAAAGCATTAAAGGTTTCATTGATTTAAAAGTGTTAAAAATAATGTTTTTTTTAAAAAATAAACTAGAAAATTCAATGTAATCATGATAGGAAAAATTAAAATAAAAACGCATTTAGTAAATAATTTGTGAAATTTTCCATTGAATTAATTATTAAAGGCCTTATTATTTTTTGTTTTTTGTTTTGTAACATGAAATTATATATATAAGAATATAAATAACACCATAACATAAATGTATCTGAAGTTCCCACTTTTTTATTTTATGAATATTTAAATTGGAGGATAAAATAATAATTTTAATTTAAACTTAGATACTTTATAATTTTAGATTGTTCAAGAATTAATGGATTATTCATTAAATAATATATTAGAACATAATTTTTTTTAATTAAATTATTTTATTCCTTAATAATGGGATAATAATTCAAATATTTAGTGGAATTAACATTTTAACAAGTGATTTTCATGGATTATAATTAGAAACAGAAATACTATAGACAATGATTCAATTTCAGAAGACATGATATCATGAAAATTGATTCATATTACACAAGGTATTATATAAATAAATGAATTATTTGGGGAATAAATTAACTTTTTATAAATCTATGTGATATATTTATTTAAATATAAATGATCCTAGATAAAATATATGATATTTACTAAATAGAATGAAAAATACGATATCAAAATAAATAATAGTAATATTTTTTTTGGGTCATATCATTTTTTATTTTTTATTAAAGATAATAATATTTTTATGTTGAAGAACATTATATATTTTTTAAATAAAATTACTATGTTATTGAAAAGAGATTCAATATTATCATTGAAAACGTAAGTAACTCATCATTTATTTTAGGTGTTACATCATTACTAGTAACCAACGTTAATGATATGGGAAAATATTTATGCCTTATTTATATTTTTCTAATAAAAGTGTTCTATAAGATAATAGTAAATGAACAAGAAAAGTTTAATGAAGTAATTAAAACAAAAAATAGTAGCATTATGAAATTGTATTTTATACTAAAAAATGGGTTGATTTTGATTTTAAAATATTAATTATAAGGATTAAAAATGATAATCTCATTAGTATTCAATCACATTTTCTTCAATCATGTTTTCATAATAAATAATATAGTGGGATAATTTTTCAGATGTTTTTATAGTGATCTACTAAGGGTTACATGAGATATAACATGTTTTCATAAAACCAAAACATGTGGATTAATATAAGGTAATTATGACAAAAAATTTATTGGGATATAGTGACATTTATTTATATATATATATAATATTTTTTGAATTTTTAAGTGTATTTTGATATTATAAAACTATATAATGTTGTATATTTGAGTTTACAATTTATGATAATTTATATGTGCAATATATATCATGTGAATAAAATAATAATTAACCACAAGATGTTAAACCAAAAAATTATCACTAGTCAAACATCATCATCAAAAGGAATATATTTTTATAAGGTGTTTTAATTATAATTAGTATCGGGTGTTATCAAGAAATGGTATTAATTAATGAGGAAGAAAATATATTTTATGTTCTAAGTTGGAAAAATATGTATCATAAAATGAATAATATTTATTACATCATTATTATACTAGTGATTCATATTTTAGATTAATATTTAATACATTAGGTACATAAGTTTCCATGCTTTTGAAATATTATACTTTGATACCTTCCGTATACTATCCCTGAGGCTAATCTAATCAGAGGGTGGTTAGGTATATTATTGATCATGAGGAATATTTATCTTAAGGAATATAATATTTTTTTCCCAATGTATGACTAAATGAAATTTAGGCACTCATGTGATTAAGACTAATAGACTGTAAGGACAAACCAAGATAAGTGACATGAGACATTACAATATGAATAAGAAAGTGAAATATGATATGACCATTATATTAGCTGAATAATGTGAGATTTATATATTCAATCTATTCAGTTTTATATAGATTAATGTACAATTTTTTCTATATGAGATTGGTATATTCTTTGAATCATGGTTGAAATTAATGTTTTTTAAAGAGATCATATGATTAAGAAGTATGTATGATATAAGTAGGTAATAATCATGTATAAATATAAAGGTATTTGATAGAGACCATTCCATATCCATTTAAATATTATGTAGTATTTTGGTTTTTAAATACGTTTCTCTTTCATTTTAGTTCTTAAAACATTAATTCAATATTAGTTTCCAAAAATAAATAGACCCATAAGGTCAAAAATATTTTTCTGAATAATCATTATCCTTGTTATAAAGTGTTATTCCATAACTAGGAGAGTAGTGAGACTATTTATTCCCAAAAATTGGGTGATACTTAAAATTATTTTTTCATATGATTTAATAAGTTTCAACATTAGATGTGATATAAAGTGATACAAGGATATTGTCAAGGAGGCTTTATTTTGAGTTAAATATTGAAAGACACAAGTATATTTAAATCTTATAATGTGGGAAATTATATGGGGATATAAATTTCTTTATTATATTATATCATGGGATGTTCTATTTAATAACACCCTAGACATTATATATTGAATTGTTTCCAAAAATAAATTTTATATATAGAAATATATTATAATCACATGCACCATATAATAAATACCAACAATATTTTATTGTATTAATTTAAACGATTATGTTTAGATGATAATTATTTTAAATAAATTTGATCATGAAAATTTTAAAATAAAAACAAAATAAAACAAAATAACTAAAATGGTGACATTTAGATCACATTGATCCTTACAATAATCATAATCATTAATAAAACTCTAAAAATAAAAAAAGCATTAGTAATGTAATAATAATTATTAAAAATATGGAATTTACCCTTGAGAGAAATGTAATTTAATGGTGAATGAAGGAAATACTATGTATTTATAAGAAGCCTAAAACCATAATAATTATTAGAAATACGATCGTTGGAATTGTAATATGATCATTATAAATGGTAACCAGACCCTTATAATAGTAATTGGAAGGTTGGATTAGTAAAATAATATTTGGGAATATAATAAAATAAAAATATAAGTGGTCTATATCAAAAGGAAATTAAATAAAAGTGTTTAATTTTTTAAAATAAATATTCAATAAAAAGAAACTATAATCGTATTTTGGGAAAACATTTATGTGTTATTTTAAAAAAAACAAATATTGATAAATTAAAAAAATGGAAAAAAATATTCCTTTCAAAACATATTTTTATAAAACAATGGATATGTTTATATAAATCATAATTATACTATTTTGAAATTGTATATTATTTTTCTAAGGGTTCAAAGCTTGATTATGTCATAATTTTTTTTATTTTTCAATAAATAATTATTTTATTTAAAATAAGTTTGCATATTTAAAAAATTATTTGATTAAATTATATCATTTCTGAAATAATCATGTCAAAAACAATTTTGGTTATTTTTTTGATAGATAATAAACAATGAAGGTGATTAGTAAAATACAATATAATTACCATATAATTACTGAATTTTGTATCATTACATATGAATAGATTTTTTCAATTTCTAATATTTATGGAAATATTTTATTGTCCCATTTAATTTTAAATCACATTCCCCTTACTATGTAATCACAATATTGATCACTATTTCATTATTTTATATTTTATTCTAATATTTTATTATAAAACATCACCCTATTCCCATTATAAATACAAACACTCTCCACCCATTTCTATTTGCTATCAAGATGCATTTACTTATCAAAAATATTCTAAAATCCCTTCCCTATAATCTTATTCCTATACTGAAATTTTTTTTCACCAAAATTTCAATCCAAAAAGGCTTAAGGTGTAATCTATAGGAGCCACATAAAATTGATGAAGTACGCTTTCGATTTCTTACACCATCCAAATTCTTTTCTGACTCCTTCCAAAAATCTATTTATAATTTCCATAAAAATGAATATCATCACATAATTATGAATATTATTTTAACATGATATTAATTATATCATCATATAATTCTTACAATCCATTTTTTTATTACACTCATCTCAACATTGTCGTTTTTGACCACCTACAACGATGACGTTATAAAGAAACATTTATCACAATACATTAATGGTTTTAAAAATTTATTTAGTGAATAAATATATATTTTATGACATTATTAATATTATTTAATGATATATTATACATTATATCACATATGGTTTAAAAATGATCATTTCAATTTTAATCATCTAGAACGATTATATCGAGACACATATAAAATTTTAAATCTAATTTGGACCATCATTTGGATTGTGCAACATTTTTATACTATAATGAAAAAGACTCAATACCTATAAAATTATTGATATCATGTAACTATTTAAAAATTTATTTGATCATGATCAGCTTTCCAAATCAATTTTAAAGTAGTTGAATGAACAACCCCAAGTGGAAGATACAAGAAAAATATATAATAATTGAAATACATATGATAATAAAAGAACATTAAAATTTTGAATATGAAATAATAATATATGAATAAATTATTTAATAATAATATTTTTTTATTCAAGAGTTAGACCCATGTAACAAGATATTTTGGTCCTGGGGTATGTAAACTTTTCTACCACCCTCTTTTTTTGGGTTATGATTTCTCTCTCAAACTCACTTTCTCAATAAATTTTTATCATTCAAACACCTATTATATATATCCCTTACATATATACCTAATTAAATTCACATTTCTTTTCTAGTTTTATAAGTTTTCTTATGTTCCCTTCTCAATTTACTCTCTAAATAAATTCTTATTAAATAGAACATTCCCATTAATGAATATCTTTTGGGTTCCAATAATATACACATTTTCAATTTTTTATAGTTTTTTATATTCCAATATTTCTAAAAAATGAATATTTTATGAAAAAATCAATTTAATATATGGTTTTAATATTAAATTCATGTTGTTTAATTTTTAATAGTTCTTTACACATTACTTATATCATTGTTTAAGAGGATCCTTTCTATACCTACTTCTCCACTCAATTATTATGAAATTTTATTCCCTTGAACTCTTTATTTAAATCCTATCATTATTTATTAAAATATGAATATAAAAATATATTCAATCCATAATTTTCTTGGGAGCCATTATGATACTTATTTTTTTATAAATAAAGACATGCTCATGTAACCTATTTCCATTTCATGGTCTTGTCATATATGCATGCCTGATATATTATTTCATTTCTTAAAACCCATATGGGTTCAAATATTATGATTTTATATTTGGTGTTGGATTATATTTCCCCTTGATGCATTAAGTTATGTTTTTATCTCATGAGATACCATGTATAGTAAATGGGAAATAATTCATTCACTCCATGTTATGGTTTATTGATATAAATTTATGACATATACTTATGTTTATAGGTTTTATATACATGGAGAAATATTATAATGCCGAGAATTAATATATCCTATTATTTATATGATGTTTACATGTTATTATATATGATCCACCACTTTATAAATATCATGTTATGACTCTTTACAATTTTTTTACATATTATTATTATTCATATAATGGTATTTATAACAAACATATTTCTTTTATGACTATCCATATTGTATCCTATGATGAAATATAAGATTTAAGTCATTTTATAGAACAATAGGTATATTGAAATAATTGTATTTGATTTTATTACTATTTATTATTTTTTATGTATCTTAGACACCAATGACACTATATTTATATATTTATGGGTTGTGTATTATGGATATTTATGTTAAAAATCATGTAATAATATATATATGATTTTCAAGTTGATATTAGTTGGTATTTTATAATGGTTTAGTTATTTTATTGGGATTTGGTTAGAGAACCTAATTTCAAATTAACCATGAATAACCATGATTGAAACCTATAGATTCATAATTTATGGTATACATGTCATTTATTAGTTAGTATATGGATTTTTACAATTTCCTTTATATATGATGAATTATATTACTATTCCCATGTAATGTCTTGTATTTTCGGTGTATTTTTTTTAAATATTATATGGAATTATTGTAAGACCAAACCTTTCGACGACGTGCGATTCTGAGGCCTGGAGTCCCCGGAATAAATGTTTGAAATAAATTAAAATTTTAAACAGCACGAGTGAGTGGTTTTCCTATAAAAGTGGAATATATTTTAAATGGGTGCCCAGGTTAGAAATCTGAGGGCACCGTTGCATTCAGAACAGTGACTTTACCTTAGGTAAGGCCTAACATCGATCAACGCGGGTCAGCTATGAGAGTTAGTTTTTGGACGTTTAATGAAAATAAAATAATAAAATAATTTATTTTATTTGAAAGTTTCATTTTTGTGCAGAAACCTAATTCCTCCCTTTTTAAATACAAGTTTATGGAATGTTCACAGGGTTAGCCTCATAACCCTACGAACTGAGAGAGAGTCTCTTATAGATTTGGAAGAGAACCCTTTGGCGGATGATGACAATGCATCTCGGATCTGATGAACCTCGCCAACGAACGTGATGCAGTGATCATTATTAAACCGGATCGAGGTAGGATTTGTTATTTCAATTCTTCTTACCCATTCTTGGATTAGATGACAAACACAGGTCAACCCATGAACATGTTGATTCGCGGATTCGTACATTTTTGCGGGGGGGGGGGGGGGGGGTTTATTTGGTTGATCTCAGGGAAATAATCCATGTTAGATTACTGTTTTGACTCTACTCGGTTTGATCCTACTAACAGGAGCAGATCAATGTTGTGACGAATGATGGGTGATTTTCATTACTCAATTTGCTTTTGGATTTTTTCCCTTTTCCTAACACTCACATTCTTCATGTTCATAGTGGGGTGACAAACTAAAGATCGCTTCACATCTGTTTTTTGATGCAAAGATCCCAAATTATAGATCTAATATCATGGCGACCTATTAGAGGTGCGACAGTGATGGAAGCAGAAAAATCGGTAGGGTTCAGGAATAATCGTTCTTCGACCGTTTTTCTCACGGATGATCAAAACATGTTTTTGGGGTTGATCAGAGGCCCGAGTGTGACAAAATCAGCTTCATAAGGATCAGGCGACCTCAAACCTTTATTTTCACAACGATCGTACAGTCGGATCAAAGATCGGAGGAACTCTGAGGCGCGACGACGAAGAATGTTTGTTATGGAAATATCCAAAGAACATGGAGTGTATTATCAATGAACACATTGTGTGGTACCGGCTTAGCAGCAGCTAGCGTTTCCTGAGGCACGAAGTGATGGCACATTGTGTTCTTCAAAGAACACGGCATGTGGATCCTTACGCAGGACTCGGTGTGTATCTCTGGTGATACACAGACACGGGATGGAGTACACAGCCGTTTACTCCACCACACGGCCAGACCAGGCAGGCTACATGGGTTACCTCGTGTATAGTTACATGGCATGGCGCACATGGGATGAAGCTGTGTACGGGCACACGACTGCATACATGGAGCCGAAACCAATTACTCGGACACAAAGTGTGATCCGTACTACATGCCGTGTACTAACATTCCTACACGACCATCCTTGTGACACATGGCATAGTACACGAGCAGTACCTAGTGTCAGAAGACACGGTGTGTGACACTTCAACACACCGTGTACTTTTCAATACACGGATTCATCTTCTTGTACACCATATATTGGACATGTTTCGTTTGGGTTAGTGCCCCTTTTTCTCATTCCCCCGAAGGTCATGTATCATTTCCTACTACAAGAGTATGATCCCTTTAGTAAGAATTTCTGATATAGAGTTGAGTATCCATCCGAGAGGCCCGAAGTGAGTTCCTCTATCCATTATTGACCCAAGGTAGAGTCAGGTATCGACTTGAAAACTTCCACAGGGTGCTGATAATCTACCTATTAGGTGAATTCTTGATGAGTTTCAGTATCCACCAAGGCCCTGGCATTGATCCTCGTTTCTGTATCGTGATCTTTTCCCTACTCAGGAGTGTTTGGTCTCTGAATGAGTGCATCTATCTATGATGACCTTTCCCAAAAGACAGTAATTCTTGGATGGAAGTCGTTAGAGCTATCAGACTCATGGAGTGAGTTCTCCCGGGCGAGTGCTTCGTGGAACTTGCGAACTGAATCCCTAATAGGGGTATGTTGTTGCTTGACTAGTCCCTTGACTACTGGTTTGGGATTGTATTATATCTGGATTGTGTTCTTTTATTATATGTTTTGTAGACATATACTATGTAGAGCTGACTATGCCTTTCCTTTGTGTATTTCTTTGTGGTTTTTGGGGTCCTCTACTGAGTATTGCTGTACTCACCCCTGCATGGGTATTACCCGCACATGTCATGTATTGTGCAGACGAGAAGCCTTTTGATAGAGTCCAGGGTAGACCAAGATAGGACCGAGCATTCTGTGTTCTATATAGGCCGAGGTGTTCCTACGACTATGAGTAGCAGTCCCAATACCTCTTTCTATTTACTGGTTAAACTTTGTTGTTTTCAAACTCTTGTTTTTTGGAGGGCTTGTACTCTTGCCTAGTTTAATTTTATTAATTTACTTCCTATCATACTATGTTGGTTGGGTTTAGTTGTATGCATGAATTTTTGTTCCCTAGTCTTTTTCTTTACATTTCAGCATTGTGGGCCTGGAGTTGTGTGTGTGGGTACAGGTTCTTAGACAATGCCTCCCATGTTAGTAATATGCCTACTTGGTGCTAGTCACTAGCCCCTGGACTATCGGAGTTGGGCTTGGGGAGTCGCAGCATGGGCCCCAATGGGACTAGTCATGAATGTGTGGTATCAAAGTTGGTATGTTCTACCTTAGGAACAAGCGTCTATGAGTTTGGTTTGGGGAAATAATGTAATGTGTTTCAATATCATCTTTCAGGACAAAGACTCATGTGTTAATTCAGGCATATGATGTTTCCATACATCCAAACACTGATAAACTTCTTTTTTACTCGGTACATGAAAACACTAGTTTAGGGGAAATAAAAGAATGGTACATGAATCATATAGGAATGGGGTGTGTTTTCCATGTCCTCTATGTCAGCTATTTAGAACTACTCATTAACCATGGCACATCTTGTTTTCTTACTGGATTCCTCTGTGATGCATACCCACTAGGATTCTGCAGCGCGATCATGAGGATGACACCCTCAGTGATGAGGCATCGATATAGGGACCAGTTTCCTAGGTGTTTCCACTAGGTGGTGCACCTGCTATACCACCACTAGTGGAGCAGCCCATGGTATATACAGTACTAACCAATGAGGAGCGTAGGCTGAGCGCACTCCATGAGTTCCAGAGACAGAGAACCCTCAGGTTCCAAGGTGAGCCAGACACTCTGGCGGCTGAGGAATGGCTTGAGGAGGTGACCAGAGTTTTCCAACTAGTGAGGGAACTAGTGAATTAAATGTTGATCCTAGGAGCGGGCCATCTTCGAGGTTCGAATGATGGTGGATTCTGACCATCCAGATTCACGACGCGGAGACTCTTTCATGGATGAAGTTTGAGCGACTCTTCCCAGAGGAGTACTCTCCGGTTGTGCTGAAAGTAGTTCATATCCAAGAGCTTCTTCAGTTATAGAAGGGAAGTTTGATTATAGATGACTATTCATCGAGGTTCACCAACCTTTCCAGGTACTCGATGGATATAGTCAAGGATCAGTACTTCAGAGGTCGGACCTTCGAGATAGGTCTACGAATGGACATCCAAGCTAGTGTTGTACCTCTGTGCATTTCGACTTCTTCTGGAGTGATCGAGTGAGCCTTGGTGATTGAGAGATTCTTAGCAGAGCAGAGACAGTCGACGGAAGTAAACAGCAGGCAGACAAGCACAGATACCTAGTCAAAAGGGAGTCGATGTCCGGAACAATGATAAGGACATCGCAGGCATCATAGGTGGAACCATGATAGGGGATCTATAGTCCAGGGATCTCAGGCTGGATCCAGTTAGCCTAGGGAGAGGAGGTGTTACTCGTGTGACGGTAGGGGACATATCGCTAGAAATTTTTCAACCCACCAAGTTGCTGACAGGGAGACGGTGGATGGACCATCGAGGAAAAGGCAGAGAGTGGACCAGATAGACCCGACAGGTGGAAGATGAGGAAGAGAAGATTGGAGAGCTATAGTTGGGGGAAGGCGCTTTGATCTACTTCCACCACTACCCCTAGGAGGTACGTACCCGGCTTAGGGAGCTGGGGGATAGGTGTGGGGATAAACACATGTAGTTGAGGCATATGACCCAGGGACTCAAGGGATGATCTGAAGTATGATATGTGTCTTCTCCACCTTAGCCTCTATACTTATAGACATAGGTGCCTGTCATTCCTCCATCACCACATGTCTTATGCGAAACCTTGAGATTCTGGTAGATCCGTTGACTTGATCTCGATTCTTGGAGACACCAACGAGAGGAGACTCGTTTGATCATGCACATTTTAAGAGAGTGTGATCAGACCCTTGGAGGTGAGAGATTCGGTTGTACCCTCTTGGTTGTAGCATTGAGGCCTTATGATGTAATTCTCGGTATGGATTTGTATCTTCAGTTCATGCCCAGATTGACTGCATTAGGCGAAGGGTGCGGTGTGTCCACAATGATGGGATGATGTTTTATGTTTTCAGAGAAAAGGAGACCCAGGATGCAAAGAATAGGCTCATGCATAGAAGCATGCAGCCGATCAATCATGAGTTGGCTTGCCTTTCTCTCTGAGAAGTTGATGTTATGAGGTCCCAGTTCCCAGCAGTAGTGGCGAAGTATGAGGAAGTCTTTCCCGAAGATGTTTTAGGACTACCTCCCCACCAGGAAATTGAATTCGGTATTGACTTACACCCTGAGATGGCACTAATATCCTCATCAGCATATCGGAAGGCTCGCGTAGGGCTTCGTTAGATGCGGGTGTAGTTAGAGGATTTGCAGAGCAAGGGTTTCTTTTGACCCAGTGTTTCACCCAAGGCGGGCCCAGTCTTGTTTTCCAAGAAGGAATATGGGGGTTTGATGTTGTACATGGATTAATGGAACCTGAATCAGGTAATGGTGAAGAACAAGTATCCATTGACAAGAATCGATGACCTCTTAGATCAGCTAAGTCATGAACAGTGGTTCTCGAAGGTTGACCTTCAACCAAGTTATCACCAGTTACGAGTAAGGGATGAGGGTATACCGAAGATGGATTTCAGATACCACTTCAGTCACTATGAGTACTTGGTGATGCCTTTCAGCACAACAAACACCCATGTAGTGTTCATGGGAATGAGGAACCGGATCTTGAAACTGTACATAGATCGGTTGGTAGAGGTCTTGATTGACAACATCCTTGTATACTCGGTGTTAGGGGAGGAGCACGCGAGACACCTGCAGATGTTTCTAGACGTACTCTGAGAGTACCAGATATATGGGAAGCTCTCATAGTGCGAATTTTGGATTTAGGAGGTCCACTTTCATGGACATGTCATCTCAGCAGATGATGTAGCTGCATACCCAGCCAAGGTGGAGGAAGTGTTAGCATGGGAGCCACCACAGATTGTGACGGAGGTGCGAAGCTTCCTTGGGATGGCAGGATATTACCAGAGACCCATTCCATATTTTTCATGAATATTAGCACTGATTAACACCTTGACTAGGAAGGGACAACCCTTCATATAGACAGAGAAGTTCCTGCAGGCTTTCGAGCAGTTGAGGTAGAGTTTTACAAGTGCTCTGATATTGAGATTACTGGAGGAGGGTGTATGGTACGTAGTTTTCTATGATGTATCAAGGAACATGATTGGATATGTCCTGATGAAGAGACATGAAATGATTGCTTATGGTTCGCACTATCTTAGGACACATAAGCAGAACTATGCAACCCATGGTCTCGAGTTGGCATTGGTAGTCTTCGTGTAGAGACCCGAAGCTTGACGTACATTGACATTACATTATATTTGCGGAATACTTAGTACATAACAAAAATACACACACAAGGATCGTAATAGTTTAGTGTCTTTGGAAACTTGGAACGTAATCTTCTAATCGTGGTGAAAGACCTCCAATATCTCCCATAAAGATCTTCCCCTTTTTTTTACCTAAAACCTTTCTTTATATCCTGGGGAAAAGAAAACATAAAAGGGTGAGCTCAAATGCTCAGTAAGGGTAAACAAAAGAAATATAAATCTCATCGTATACACAAGCACATAACTTTTTGGAAATCTTAACCTGAAAAAGAGATCATAATTTCATAACATGGGATAAATCATGGCAGTGAAATGTAATCACAATAATCATAACTTAAAACATGAAACTTTGTGGCATACACACATAATCATAGAGAATCATTTCTTGTTAGTCAAGACTCATTGCCAAGACTATCTTAGTGGACAAAGTCCCTTTCTGAATCGAGTAACCCTCATTTCAGTCCTGTTTCACTGAACCAGTATAACCTACCATTTCAGCCATGTCTATCTCATGAGATATAAAATCTTTACCCAATGCATTGGAGGGAGATATAGGTCCCACCCATCTTATAATGAATCCTTTCTTATGTGTGCCACATAATCATAAACCAAACATCATAGCGTAATCCACGTAATAAAAATGGGATTCTTAAACAACATGACATCATAAAACAATTCATATAAGATAAAGGAATTCATAAAAATATTTCCATCACAACATAATCAAATCCATGTAATAATAGGGATAAAAACAGAACCCTTTTATTATCTTAGATGGAAAATAATTTTGATAAAATACCTGAACTCCATTCTTGAGGAAAATATCCTTTCTACTTCAAAAACATTTTTCCTTTCATAACATGTCATACGACTTTAAAATAAAAGAAGTTGATTAAAAATAAACTTGAAAACTTGTAAAGGAAGCTTCTTGGAAATAATGTTTTAAAAATCCATTCATGCCGTATAAGTTAAAAAAAACATTCTTTCGTACTTTTGTCGGAAAAGTCAAAAAGTACCTCGTACGAAAAAATGACAAAAGATTCCTTTCATATTCTTTACTAAAAACTCATCGAAGGGTCAAATTGGATTTAAACTATTTTAAGTGGATGGAAACAATTTTACTTATTGAGGGAACATGGATGTGGATGATAAAATAAACCCCAGTAAATACCAAAGTATAAAAAATCTCGGATAAAAATGAGATTGTGATATTTCCCTTACCTTAGGTCCGATTTGCTTTGTACGTGTCCGAATCTCCTGTATAATGGTTTAAATAATGTTATTGACTTATTCCATAATCATACATATTGATATGATATCATATATGGTCATATTCTTAGCTTCTTGTTAGTAATATTTCATTGTTACTTGTTACTCGGGTCTTTATTGCCTTTTGTTCTTATGCGTGTTTTGCCGAATACATTCTTATTATTCTTTTAAGGTTATAAATACCTTATATCCAGAATGGTATTAGTGTAACATATATCATATTTATTCATTCAATTCATTTATATAATTACTATGTAATGATGATCATGTAGAACGAGTCGCATCACATCGTGGAGACGGTATTCCGTACGTACGCACGAGTGATGATATCGTTCCTATGATCGTGGAACTATATTGGAGTATATATATATTATTTCAGTATCAATATTACTTTATAATAATCATAAATAGTTACTCATTACACCATTATACCCATCCTTGTAAAGTGATGGTGGAAAAATAGATTACACCACGGCGTGGAGACGGTATTCCGTACGTACGCACGCGCGGTGATTTCATTTTTCCGTAGGATGGATAGAAGGTGAATTAGGGTTGTTTCATATTTATAATAACATATCAGTATGTAAGTAATACTGATGTTATTAATTTGTTATGAAACAACTAAAGAAGAAGAAGTTGAATAAGAAAGAAATTGAAAAGACCGGTAATGGTTATTACATCTTCTTTGAAATGCCTCTTTGAATCCTCCACTTAGAGAATTAAGATTGGTCTTTAAAGAATACCAGGACCTCTAGGATTATTCTAGGGAAGTGGGGAAGGGATTTTGGCAGGGGTTGGCCGAGCTTGAGTGCTCAAATTGGTGTGAGGAGGAGGGGGAGGAGGTGCCCTTTTATAAGGGAGGAGAGGGGCACCTTAAGAATATCTCAAAATATTATTTTATATTAAAGTCAAAATCGGTTTATAATGGTTCCAAAGGGTCTTATTTCGAAGCTAAAGTAGGGATGGGTCGAAATCCTATCAACCAATATGATTTAGACAAGTTTAGGGTATTATTTTAACCTTATTAATTAGATTTAACTCTAAGTTAAATAATTTAACTTTTACCATGTCTTTTTGTTTTCTTTCACTATATGGTTAACACACTTACTATAACATTCCAAACGAACCCCAAATTGTTTATTATTAATATATATATCCTTATCTAAGTCATTTGGCCGAACCTTAGATTTTTAGGAATAAAATAACAATTAATAATATAATATTTGATTTAAAAACTATTTTGTGTCAATTTTGACACTATTTGATATATGATTTTTTTGAAAGTCATAACAGAATTATATGTTCGAACCAAGTTGATTAAATCAACAATAATATATCATAGTAACCTATAAAATTAGTGTAATTCATAAAAAGTCTCAAATTACATTTATTTTTGTGTTTATAACATCAATTATGTCAATATTTCATAAATAAGATAATTACTGCATCATCTTTGTGTCATAAATAAATTAACTTATTTGATTTCTAAAAATTACAAATAAAATACCATTCTGTAGGAAATCTTTTTAGCTTTCTAATAAATATTTACAATCGAATTTATCTCATGTACAACCCTATATAAAAGTTTTTTTAGTAAATAACTTTTGATTTTAACTCTTTTAACTCTTCTTTGAATTAAATAATAATAAATGTCCTAATCTAATCCAAGTGGGCCTAAATGATAATATTTTACACTTAATGTTGTTTTTGGTCGAGATACACTTGTCCAATAGAATTTGGACATGTGTTAGGGTAATAATAATATCATTTTTACCCTTAATTACCCTATTTACTTTTAACCGTGGTAAATAAAAGTAAAAAGTTACTATTCACCAAAAATTATTTTCATCTCATTGAACCACATTTTACTTACTGATATCAACCGTGTCTCTCAGATTTTTGAAATTCCATTCACAGAAGCGGTAAAATTATGTTTTATGAAAAATTTAGTTTTTTTAACTACCACTTAGTAGTTTCACTATTCATCAAAAATTGATGTTTTTCAGAACAATGCCAAAATTTCATCCTAAGCTATATTTCATATTCCGAATTCAAAAATGAAGTCTATTTTACCAAATTCATAACATAGAAGTTTCATTAATTAATTTTATAATTAAATCCCGCTGTTAAAACAAATAGCGTGTTTTTTTAAGAAACAATATCTATCAAAAAGATTGACACTTGATTATGTCTGGTTTAAATGTGAAATTACATCCAATGACCAACATTTTATTAAATTGTAAAAATATATTCTAAATATACTTTAAAACCACTCAAATTAATAATTTATCACTATTAATTATTTCGATTAAAAAAGTTTTTCTTTAATTATAATTTAGTAATTTTCACTATTCATCAAAATATGAAAGTTATCCGAAAAGTACCAAAATTTCACCTTAGGCTAAATTCGATACTCCGAATCCAAAAATGAAGTCCATTTTGAGAGCTAAAATTTCTAAAATTTTAAAAAGTGGTTATTACTATTCATAACGGCTAGTTTTAATAATATTTTAATAGCATATCGTTGTTTCGTGAAACTCAGTATTGCGTACTACACATGCTATCGAGGAAGGTTGCGATTGCGTGTAATGCAAGGAAAGTCAAGGATGCGTGTTGTGCAAGCTCCTTTTGGTGTAGCGTACAACACAAGACATTAGTGAAATTAAAAAGAATATTTTTCATAAAACCTTGGGCTGTTACATTCTACCCCCCTTAAAATGAATTTCGCCCTCGAAATTCGTCGGGGTTATAAATGGTTTACTATTAGAAAGTTTCTTTAATAGAAACCCACATCGTAAAAAAGAATATCAAAACCAATCTTTAAAAACAAAAGTATGAAACGTAACAGTTACCCAAATAAACTAATCACTGGGTTTCCACATAGGTGAAAATATGGATATGGAAGAGAAATCTAACCATCATGTTCTGATGGAGAGTGGTAGAGAACATGGATATGGAAAAGCCAGCAATCACAAAGCCATAAATTTGTGATGATCTAAGGTACCATCTGATTCATCAGATATAAGATCACTAGGACAACATTTTTGGTTTTAAAGATCGTTTCCCTAAAGTTAAAGAATTTGAATTAGAATAAATACTTACTTTATTTTGGTACAATCTCACTATTGTTCGTGCCTTTAACAATTTCCACTTCATCTCTTAAATAAATGAAGTTGAATTTGTTATTCGTGAAGTGTTAGCAGATCATGTGATAGAATGACAGGTCATTCCATCTGTCTCAAACAAAAGGTTAGCAAAATTATATACATAAGTCGATCTATAGTGAGATTAATCATATATGGTTCCTAAAATGGACTTTATACTTCATATATCATACTGATTAATATAATAAAACTAGTTTCTAATAAATAGGGACTTCCTGTAGGCCAGTGGTAGGTGATAAAGGCCAGTCGCACTTCGGTTGTGGGTTCGATTCCCACATCCTTGTCCGACGCGATGGGATTTCTCCCGTCTTGCAGGTTGTCCTTTTTCTAAAACTATATTACTATAACATCCCATAAATAATATCGAGAAAACTTCTATCCTTAAACAATACTAACTTATGTCCAACATAATCCATTCCAATCTTTAGGCTTATCCATAATACTGCAGCCCACTCTCATAACATAGTGAAAATGATTACTAGAGATTTAACACCATCGTCGATCCCCATATATCATATGTTTTTGTTGGTCACATTCCAAACATTCAAAGGCCTTAATAATGTATTCTCTTGAATACCCATTGAACCATAGTGAAAACTTGAATACAGTTAAAAGTTAACACTTTTCACATACCAAAATCCTCAAAATTCTATATACTCAAACCGTGATATCACTTAGTCCTTTTATCAATCATGAGCTCATGAATACTGTCAAACATTTCATTTTCTCCTTATCCCTTCATTATGCGCATATCATCTACATTCCAAAAGTATCGGAATAACCTTTCATAGATACTGGTAACATTAATCATACACTTTCAAAACTCAATGAAAGATAACAGTGTAACAATCCTTAGATGTCTCTTTATTCCATAGTACCATGAGATTACTTATACAACATTACACAAGATAAACATGTAATCATTCCACTACATTCTTAAACCATTGACCGAGCTTCAACAATTCTTTCATCTCACATATCATTTGTAGTCTCTTCATCATCATCCACATAAATACTACCCATACGACCATACTGATTCTCTTCATGAGACTTTCCCTTAGGGCATTGGTTTGCATAATGCCCGTACATTCCACATTTAAAACATTTTACCATTGTTGATGTCGTAGCAATACCATTATCCTCATCCCTGGTGTTAATTGAACCTTTTCCTTTGCACTTACTAGCTTTGTGTCCTTCTTTTCCACACCCAAAGCATCTTCCATTTCCTTTGAAACATTCTCCTTGATGCCTCTTCCCACATGATTTACATAGGGGAAATTGAACTTTCTTTCCTCTATGATCAACATGAAACTCCATCTTTCTCTTATTAGACGAGTCAGGAAACTTACCAAATTTTACTTTATTGATCATATTATGAGATTGATGATTCGGTATAATAATGATGTTTGGACTTCCAAATCCAATTTCATTTGGTTGCTCATGAAGAATATCATTCCATTGTCCATCATATCCTCCATTATCGTGAATCATCTTGTTTCCAGCCACTTTCTAAAACCCAAAAAGAATAGTGTGAGAGGCCAAAAATCATAATAAAGGGGGAGTAACTTCAATATCTAACATCTTTGGTCTAATCTAATATCGTTACCATATTTCTAGGACTATATCCTATACGTATACTTATCCTTAGGGACATCCGTAGACATACCTTAGAAATATCTCTAGGGATCTCACTAACGTTTTCGCATCCTAGTTTCCAAAGGTTGACTAAACCTTTCCTCTGATACCAACTGTAGAGACCCGAAGCTTGACGTACATTGACATTACATTATATTTGCGGAATACTTAGTACATAACAAAAATACACACACAAGGATCGTAATAGTTTAGTGTCTTTAGAAACTCGGAACGTAATCTTCTAATCGTGGTGAAAGATCTCCAATATCTCCCATAAAGATCTTCCCCTTTTTTTTACCTAAAACCTTTCTTTATATCCTGGGGAAAAGAAAACATAAAAGGGTGAGCTCAAATGCTCAGTAAGGGTAAACAAAATAAATATAAATCTCATCGTATACACAAGAACATAACTTTTTGGAAATCTTAACCTGCAAAAGAGATCATAATTTCATAACATGGGATAAATCATGGAAGTGAAATGTAATCACAATAATCATAACTTAAAACATGAAACTTTGTGGCATACACACATAATCATAGAGAATCATTTCTTGTTAGTCAAGACTCATTGCCAAGACTATTTTAGTGGACAAAGTCCCTTTCTGAATCGAGTAACCCTCGTTTCAGTCCTGTTTCACTGAACCGGTATAACCTACCATTTCAGCCATGTCTATCTCATGAGATATAAAATCTTTACCCAATGCATTGGAGGGAGATATAGGTCCCACCCATCTTATAATGAATCCTTTCTTATGTGTACCACATAATCATAAACCATACATCATAGCGTAATCCACGTAATAAAAATGGGATTCTTAAACAACATGACATCATAAAACAATTCATATAAGATAAAGGAATTCATAAAAATATTTCCATCACAACATAATCAAATCCATGTAATAATAGGTATAAAAACAGAACCCTTTTATTATCTTAGATGGAAAATAATTTTGATAAAATACCTGAACTCCATTCTTGAGGAAAATATCCTTTCTACTTCAAAAACATTTTTCCTTTCATAACATGTCATACGACTTTAAAATAAAAGAAGTTGATTAAAAATAAACTTGAAAACTTGTAAAGGAAGCTTCTTGGAAATAATGTTTTAAAAATCCATTCATGCCGTATAAGTTAAAAAAAACATTCTTTCGTACTTTTGTCGGAAAAGTCAAAAAGTACCTCGTACGAAAAAATGACAAAACATTCCTTTCATATTCTTTACTAAAAACTCACCGAAGGGTCAAATTGGATTTAAACTATTTTAAGTGGATGGAAACAATATTACATATTGAGGGAACATGGATGTGGATGATAAAATAAACCCCAGTAAATACCAAAGTATAAACAATCTCGGATAAAAATGAGATTGTGATATTTCCCTTACCTTAGGTCCGATTTGCTTTGTACGTGTCCGAAGCTCCTGTATAATGGTTTAAATAATGTTATTGACTTATTCCATAATCATACATATTGATATGATATCATATATGGTCATATTCTTAGCTTCTTGTTAGTAATATTTCATTGTTACTTGTTACTCGGGTCTTTATTGCCTTTTGTTCTTATGCGTGTTTTGCCGAATACATTCTTATTCTTCTTTTAAGGTTGTAGATACATTATATCCAGAATGGTATTAGTGTAACATATATCATATTTATTCATTCAATTCATTTATATAATTACTATGTAATGATGATCATGTAGAACGAGTCGCATCACATCATGGAGACGGTATTCCGTACGTACGCACGAGTGATGATATCGTTCCTATGATCGTGGAACTGTATTGGAGTATATATATATTATTTCAGTATCAATATTACTTTATAATAATCATAAATAGTTACTCATTACACCATTATACCCATCCTTGTAATGTGATGGTGGAAAAATAGATTACACCACGGCGTGGAGACGGTATTCCGTACGTACGCACGCGCGGTGATTTCATTTTTCTGTAGGATGGATAGAAGGTGAATTAGGGTTGTTTCATATTTATAATAACATATCAGTATTTACGTAATACTGATGTTATTACTTTTTTATGAAACAACTAAAGAAGAAGAAGTTGAAGAAGAAAGAAATTGAAAAGATCGGTAATGGTTATTACCTCTTCTTTGAAACGCCTCTTTGAATCCTCCACTTAGGGAATTAAGATTGGTCTTTGAAGAAGACCAGGACCTCTAGGATTATTCTAGGGAAGTGGAGAAGGGATTTTGGCAGGGGTTGGCCGAGTTTGAGTGCTCAAATTGGTGTGAGGAGGAGGCGGAGGAGGTGCCCTTTTATAAGGGAGGAGAGGGGCACCTTAGGAATATCTCAAAATATTATTTTATATTAAAGTCAAAATCGGTTTATAATGGTTCCAAAGGGTCTTATTTCGAATCTAAAGTGGGGATGGGTCGAAATCCTATCAACCAATAGGATTTAGACAAGTTTAGGGTATTATTTTAACCTTATCAATTAGATTTAACTCTAAGTTAAATAATTTAACTTTTACCATGTCTTTTTGTTTTCTTTCACTATATGGTTAATACACTTACTATAACATGCCAAACGAACCCCAAATTGTTTATTATTAATATATATATCCTTATCTAATTCATTTGGCCGAACCTTAGATTTTTAGGAATAAAATAACAATTAATAATATAATATTTGATTTAAAAACTATTTTGTGTCAATTTTGACACTATTTGATATATGATTTTTGTGAAAGTCATAACAGAATTATATGTTCGAACCAAGTTGATTAAATCAACACTAATATATCATAGTAACCTATAAAATTATTGAAATTCATAAAAAGTCTCAAATTACATTTATTTTTGTGTTTATAACATCAATTATGTCAATATTTCATAAATAAGATAATTACTGCATCATCTTTGTGTCATAAATAAAATAACTTATTTGATGTCTAAATATTTACAAATAAAATACCATTCTGTAGGAAATCTTTTTAGATTTCTAATGAATATTTACAATCGAATTTATCTCATGTACAACCCTATATAAAAAATGTTTTAGTAAATAAACTTTGATTTTAACTCTTTTAACACTTCTTTGAATTAAATAATAATAAATGTCCTAATCTAATCCAAGTGGGACTAAATGATAATATTTTACACTTAAGGTTGTTTTTGGTCGAGATACACTTGTCCAATAGAATTAGGACATGTGTTAGGGTAATAATAATATCATTTTTACCCTTAATTACCCTATTTACTTTTAACCGTGGTAAATAAAAGTAAAATGTTACTATTCACCAAAAATTATTTTCATCTCATTGAACCACATTTTACTTACTGATATCAACCGTGTCTCTCAGATTTTTGAAATTCCATTCACAGAAGCGGTAAAATTAAGTTTTATGAAAAATTCAGTTTTTTTAACTACCACTTAGTAGTTTCACTATTCATCAAAAATTGATGTTTTTCAGAACAATGCCAAAATTTCATCCTAAGCTATATTTCATATTTCGAATTCAAAAATGAAGTCTATTTTACCAAATTCATAACATAGAAGTTGCATTAATTAATTTTATAATTAAATCCCACTGTTAAAACAAATAGCGTGTTTTTTTTAAGAAACAATATCTATCAAAAGATTGACACTTGATTATGTCTGGTTTAAATGTAAAATTACATCCAATGACCAACATTGTATTAAATTGTAAAAATATATTCTAAATATACTTTAAAACCACTCAAATTAATAATTTATCACTATTAATTATTTCGATTAAAAAAGTTGTTCTTTAATTATAATTTAGTAATTTTCACTATTCATCAAAATATGAAAGTTATCCGAAAAGTACCAAAATTTCACCTTAGGCTAAATTCGATACTCCGAATCCAAAAAATGACGTCCATTTTGAGAGCTAAAATTTCTAAAATTTTAAAAAGTGGTTATTACTATTCATAACGGCTAGTTTTAATAATATTTTAATAGCATATCGTTGTTTCGTGAAACTCAGTATTGTGTACTACACACGCTATCGAGGAAGGTTGCGATTGCGTGTAATGCAAGGCAAGTCAAGGATGCATGTTGTGCAAGCTCCTTTTGGTGTAGCATACAACACAAGACATTAGTGAAATTAAAAAGAATATTTTTCATAAAATCTTGGGCTGTTACACTTCGCGTTGAATATTTGGCGACACTACCTTATGGGCGACCAGTTTATTGTCTACTCTGACCACATGAGCCTCAAGTACATCTTCTCACAAAAGGATTTGAATCTGAGATAGAGAAATTGTCTAGATATTCTCCAGAAATAGTATTTTGAGATAATTTATACTTCTGGGAAGGGGAACAAAGTGGTGGATGCTCTAAGAAGAGGGTCAATATCGTAACTATTAAGTGAGGAAACAGAACAGTTAGCCACATTGAAGTTATCCTTCGTGGATAGAGATGATGCATCTTACCTTTAGTTGATGGTTGTACCCCTTAAATTTTACAGTGAGTTTGGGAGGCATAGCCAGGGGATGTAGACTGTGAGGCTTTACATGCCCAGTTACCCAAAAAACATGCTCTTGATGGATATTCGCAAGGTAGAAAGAATATACCTATTTTCAGAGGACACACTATTGTAATAGTGGCATCGTGGGAGGAGTTCCTGATGGAGTCTCATAAGTCCCCTTTGGCGGTACATCCTACAGTGGTGAAGATATACCAGGATCTCCAATGACAATTCTGGTGGTCAGGAATGAAGAACGCAATACCAGAGTTCGTTTCTCGAAACCTTACATTCCAGCAGGTGAAGGCAGAGCACCATGTTTCAGCGGGATTAGCTCACCCCTAGAAGATCTAGAGTTGATGTGGGATGGAATATCGATGGAATACATGAAGGGATTACTACAAACGTCTAAGGGGCATGATTCCATTTAGGTGATCATTGACCGACTCACCATGTCGGCCCACTTTTTAGCTATCTGGGAGTAGAGTTCCATAGAGAGATTGGGATTCCTCTATATGCCGAAGATAGTTCAGCTTCATGGTGTTCCTTCGACAATAATCTCGGATTGAGATGCCTGCTTCACATCCCGGTTGTGGAAGGGATTGCAGGAGGATTTGGGGACTCATCTACGCTTGAGCATGGCGTTCCATCCCCAGACCTATGGTCAGACGGAGAGGAAAATCCTAGTTATGGAGGATATGTTGCATGCATGTATCTTGGACTTTGGTAAAATTTGGTAGGACCACCAACCACTATTATAGATTGCGTACAACAATAGCTACCACTCCAACATTAGTATGCCACCTATCAAGGCTTTATATGGGAGACCTTTCCGATCACCGTTTTGCTAGACCGAACCCAGAGAGTCAGCACTCATGGGTCCAGAGTGGGTATGAGATACCACTAAGAAGATGTAGATCATCTGGAAGTGGATGAAGACTGCATAGAGCAAGAATTCGCCTTAAGCTGATAGGCGACAGAGACCTCTGCAGCTCGAGGAGGGAGACCACATCTTTCTTTGGGTCTCAAATCGATGGGCGTTATAGAGAATTGGCCAAGGTGGAAAGATATCTCTGAGGTTCATCGGACCTTTCCAGATACTTTAGAGAGTAAGAAAGGTGGCATAACACCTATATCTACTGCCACAGTTTCATCGAGTACCTGATGTCTTCCACATGTCGCTGCTGAGGAGGTAGGTGCATGACCCATCGCACGTCATCGACTGGGGTGAGCTGGACATCGAGGATGGGGTGACCTTTGCTGAGTACCCAGTGGAGATCGAGGATCAGAATGAGAAGATCCATCATGGGAGATCAATTCCCTTGGTTCATGTTCATTGGTAGTATGGAAATTTTCAGGAGAGCACGTGGGATTGGGAGACTCAGATCCGTTCCCAATACATGAATCTTTTTTATTAGCCTTTGGTTTGGATTTTTGGGGATGAAAATCCCAAGGTGGGGAGACTGTAATGTCTCATATTTTCTATGTATTTCATTTAAATATTATATGGAATTATTTCGAGACCAGAACTTTTGATGGCGTGCGATTCTAAGTCCCGGAGTTCCCGGATTAAATGTTTGAAATTAATTAAAATTTTAAACAGTGTGCATGAGTAGTTTTCTTGAAAATGTGGAATAAAATTTAAACGGGTGCCTGG
Organism: Viscum album; assembly: GCA_963277665.1. Classification (NCBI taxonomy): domain Eukaryota; kingdom Viridiplantae; phylum Streptophyta; class Magnoliopsida; order Santalales; family Viscaceae; genus Viscum; species Viscum album. The sequence goes on from OY728150.1 coordinate 356,597,096, forward strand.
ATAAGAAACTTGAGGGCACCATTTCATTCAGAGAAGTGACTTTACCTTAGGCAAGACCAAACATTGATCGGCACGGGTCAGCTGCGAGAGCTAGTTTTTGGACATTTAATGAAAATATAATAAAATAATAATTTATTTTATTTAAAAGTTTCCTTCTTTACTCAGTAGCCTAGTTCCCCCCTTTCTAAATACCTTCTTATGGAAAGTTTGTATGTTTAGCCTCATAAACCTACAAATTTAGAGAGAGGATCTTAGAGCATTGGAGGGGAACCCGTTGGCAGACAACGATGACACATCTCAGATCTGACGAACCTCACCAACGAATGTGATGCAGCGATCGTTCTTCAATCAGATCGAGGTAGGGGTTGTTTTTTCAATTATTCTTCCCCATTTTTGGATTAGAAGATGAACATGGTTTATCCCATTAATAGGTTGATCCATGAATTCATATGTTTTTTCAGGGGGTTTTATTTGGTTTATCTCGAGGAAATAATCCATGGTAGATTAATGTTCTAATTCTACTCAGTTTGATCCTACTAATGGGAGCAGATTAACGTCATGAAGAACGATAGAGAAGGTTCGTTCCTCAATTTCCTTTTGTATTTATTTACCCTTTTTTCTCCCACGTTCTTCGCATTCTTCATGGGTTGATGAACAATGGATTTCTACCCATCCGTTTTGCGATGCAACAATCCAAAATTGGAGATCCGACATCATGGAGACCTATCAGAGGTGTGACGGCAATGTCGACGAATTAATTGACACAGTATTGAAATAATCCTTCTTCTACCCTTCTTCTCGCATATGATCAAAAAACATTTTTGGGGATGATCGGAGGCCTGAGATTGATGGAATCATCTTCATAAAGATCAGGCGACCTCAACCCTTTAGTTTCACTATGATTGGACGATCAGATCAAGGATCAGAGGAGCTCTGAGGCGCAACGATGAAGAATGTCAGTTCTAGAAATTTCCAAAGAACACAACGTGTTTTCCAAAATAACACGCCATGTGGTACCGGATCAGTAGCAGCTTGGGTTTCACGAGGCACAAAGTGATGACACAGTGTGTTCTCCAAAGAACGCGGCGTGTGGGTCCTTAGGTAGGAACTGTTGTGTATCTCGAGCGATACAAAGACACGGGGTGGAGTACACGACCGTGTACTCCACAACACGGGCAGACCTGGCCAGCTACATGATTTACCCCATGTATCAGTTACATGTGATGGCGCACACGAGATAAAGCCATGTACAGGAACACGACTACGTACACGAAGCTGACCCTAGATACTCAAACACGGCATGGGACTTGTACTACACACCATGTACTAACATTCTTATATGACTAGCCTTGAGACGCAGGCCGTAGTACATGGGAAGTACCTAGGGTCAGAAGACATGACATGTGACACTTCTACACACTGAGTACTTTTCAGTACATGGCTTTATACTCTTGTCCACCATATCTTGGACATGTTTCATTTGGGTAAGTTCCCTTTTTCTCGTTCTCAAAAAGGTCATGTATCATTTCCTACTATATATATATGACACCTTCAGTAGGACTTTCTGAGATAGAGTCTGGTATCCCACTGAGAGGCTCGAAGTGAGATCATCTATCCATTCTTGACCCTAGGTATAGTCAGGTATTGACGAGACTACTTCCATAGGGCGTCGATCCTCTACCTAGCAGGTGAATTATGAATGAGTCGCGGTATCTTCCAAGGCCCTGAAAATGATCCTCATCTACGTATCATGATCTTTTCCCACTCAGGAGTGTGTTCTCTCGGAATGAGGGCATATATCTCTCATGACCTTTCCCAACAGATGTTACTTCCCAGACGGACATCATCATAGATATTAGACTCATGGAGTGAGTTCTACCAGGTGAGTGCTTCGTGGAACCTTCAAACTGAATCCCTAATGGGGGTATGATATTTTGTGACTTTTCCCTAAACTAAGAGTTTGGGATTTGAGTATATCTAGATTGCATTCTCCTATTATATATTCAGTATACATATACTGTGTAGAGCTGACTGTACCTTTATTTTGTGTATTGATTTGTGGTTTTTGGGGTCCTCTAATGAGTATTGTTATAATCACCCCTACACGGGCTTTTCCCGCATGTGTCATGTCTTGTGCAGATGATCAACCTTTTTACAGAGTCCAGGGAGGACAAGGACATGACCGAGCTTTCTGAGTTCCCTATAGGATGAGATGTTCCTATGACTACAAGCATCATTCTCAGAACCACATTGTTTTTATAGGTTGTACTTTGTTGTTTTTAGACTCTTTTTTTGGAGGTCCTGTATTCTATCCCAGTTTACTTTTAGTACTTTACTTCCTGTTGTACTCTGTTGGTTGGATTTAGTTATATGCATGCATTTTTGTTCCCTAGGGTTTTTTTTTACATTTCAGCATTATGGGATTGGAGATGTGTCTGTGTGTATAAGTACTTAGGCAATTCCTCCCATGTTATTAATATGCCTACTCGGTTCTAGTATCCAGCCCATGGCCTATTGGAAGTGGGCTTGGGGAGTTGCAGCGTGGGCCACATTGGGATGGGTCATGACATCCCATCCCAATGTTTCCCTTATTTTAGTTAATAGCTTGAAATAGGAATAATAATGACAAAAAACCCTGTGATTTTAAATTTAAGGATTTCTTAAAGGAGATGCCTAATATAATGGGAGTGGGATAGAGGAATATCATGAAATTACTTAACTAATATACTGAAGTTATAAATAAAACGTGAATCACATTAAATGAAGTCCCTCTATAAAGGGAGATAAATTTGTGGTTAATTTATTAATATGGTAAATTCATATAACTTTTAGAGTATATTATTATATCTTAATTTTGAAACATTAGATTAAGTTTATTGAGAGGATATTCTTTATGATTTAAGGATTTGATGAAGATAAATTCATTCTGGATGTTTATCACATTGAGGGAGAACCCAATAAGTTTGGGAAATACATTAAGAATATGAATCAATGAAATACATCAAACCAATGGAGTGGGAATAATTAAATAAAATGTTTTTGAAAAAAAATTACTTAAACTCTCAATCATAAAATGGAGGGGAGTTCCTTAGTATCAAGAAAAGGGAGGATCATTTTATATATTCTGATGAAGCAAACTTTATAAAGACTCAATTATATGCCTCTATATTTATCATTGACCCTAAATGTATGTTTGACCACTTATTTAGTGTATTAAATCCAAATCATAAAAAATATATAAAAATTCATGAATTTAACATATGTGGGGAAATTTTGTGATACTCCCTTAAAGTTGATTTAAAGAATATTGATCCTCAATATTCTCTAAGGGTTAGAGTTAAAAATGATAATATGTTTATTTTTGGAGGGCCAATGGATAAATATCATGGAGGGAAGAAAATTAAACTTCTTATATTTCATATGTTTGGGAAGAATCATCTAATAAATTTCCTCAATAGAATAAAAAATATGTAATATTTTGAAAGGAGGGTAATAAATTTAATGAAATTCAAAGGGATATGATGAATTTAACAAATATAATGGATAGAAAGGTCTAATAAATTATCCATACTTGTTCAAATATTAATTGGGGAATGGAAATGATAATTATGAAAGATAGTGCTACAAACCAATGTTATTATAAGGTATTTAATGTCAGTAACAACCTAAGACATAGGAATAAGGAAAATCCTAAACTATGGCCACCAATAAGGTGGATTAATAAAATTTGTTAGCGCATGGTACACTTACTATTAATTAAATAATGATGAAAGTTTTCATTGATTCATGTTCTGCGTATTTTTTAGACGTATCAAGTTTTCTAGTACTATTGAATCACATCCATGATAACTTGATAAAGAGAAATATGTGATTACAATAACTATTGAAACCATTTAAATATATTTTTTGGACACCTCCCCAATTTTCATCTATGGAATGATTATTTCAGTCAATATCATAATCCATCCTTTGGTATAATTTGATGTTATATTGGGCATGTATATAATCTCATTATATGGATCACATATAAACTATCAAGAAAAGTAAATCACTTTTCATGTGTCCAAAAAGTTATGTTCATATAAAAATTAAAAGAATATTATGAATTCCCTTTAAAAATACCTTAGTTGCATGTGTGTTTATACCAATGAATAATAGTATCTTACCCAATGATTAAATAAATGGAAATATTATCTTTGATGAAATTATCATAATGATGGAATATACGTATGTATTTAATAGATAATCGGTGGGTCATCGTTCATATAGAGATGTTAATATATCAATTGGACTTTTACCTAGTCCTGTAACTATATCCAAGAGTCCATAAATCATTAACCTCCGTAGAAGTAAAATAATTGAAGCGTAAACTACAACATAATATGAAAAAATGTTTCATTTTCTAAATTTCTTAAACATGGGGCCTATTAGTTCTTTTTTTTTATAAATAATAATGGTTCTATGTGTATCCATATTGATTATTTTATGCTCAACATGATCAAGATAAAGAACAAGTTTCCCCTTCCATATATTAGTGACATGCATTATGAACTATGAAGTTAATAGTACTTATTTAAAATGGATCATTATTTTGGATATCATCAGCTGAAGGTGAAAATGAGGTTATTCCCAAGACATTATTTTATAAAATGTATAGACACTATGAGTTTATACCGATGCCCATTAGACCCAAAATTTCCCTAGTAAATTTCATGGACTTGTTGTACTGAGTCTTTAAAGATTTGAAAAATATATTTTTAATGGTATTTATAGATGTTATTCATATATAATCTAAAATAAATGGAGAACATGATAATAATTTGATTACTATGATAAATATTTAGATAATGTATAAATTATATAAAGTATAATAAATTTGAACTTTGGATAGAGAGAGAAAAATTATGGGGTGATTGGTATCACAAGAAAAGTGATATATATAGATCTATTAAAGAAATAACGTGACTATGGAATGGCCGAAACTCATATATATAATGGATATATGTTGTTTCCTCACATTATATTGGTACTTTAAATGATTCTAGAGGATATTATCATTATTTTCAAACCCACTAACATATATAACTCTGATGGGTGTGATGTTTTTTTGTACTAATGAAAGTTGAAAGGTAATAAAATATTTGAAAATGTTATAATGGAAACACTAACACTCATACTAACCTCTAGTGGTGAAGGTTTGTTGTTATGAAAAAATATATATTTTGGGAAATTATTGGGTCACGTACTCATGTAAAATCCTAAATTAATCACCCAGGCCTTAAGAAATGTGATGGTTCATGAGAAAAAATATTCAACACGTGATCTGAAATTGTATACAGTAATCTTAAAATCAGAAATATCTATATATAGAAAATTCTATCATATATATATAGATAATATGGTATTTAATTATATTTTCACATTGAAATAGGCAAATTTTCATAAATAATGATGGTGTGATTTGATCAACGACAACTACTGCTCAATCTATTTCCATACAAGGAAGAATAATTTGGTGGTGGATGTTTTTGTTTAAAATCTCATGTAACCATATCCATGATTTGTATTGTGAAAGACAAAATATTATTATATATATAAAAGATGTACATGGGAACCATAATGGAGAGAACAATATCCAACATTGCTTAATTTATTTTTACACCATAAATTTTGGAAAATATTAATAATTATCATATTTACGATATAAAGAATAAAAATAAGTTGTTTATAGAAAATGAATATAAAATATTCATATTTTAACATTTTTAAATAATGGGTTATTAAATTTAGGACACAACTTATTATACCATCAGATCCATATATAAAGAAAGAGTTATTGAATGATATTCATAGTTCAACATTCTATATTCACCTAAAGAGGAAAAATATTTATAGAGATATATGATAATTGTAATATTGGTATAATAAGAATAAGTATATTTTTGAGTATATATTAACATTCTTTGTATTATAGTATTTTATGGAAGAAAGGAAATGCTCTGGAAAAATAATATAGTCATTACCTATACCAATATGGAAATCGGAGGACATCACCACAGATCTTTTTCACCCAAATAATAAAGAAATCCCAAGTAAGAAACTTTATATAGATTATAATGTATCATATTACTAATAAGTATGTCTTCATTTCCATATGAGATAACTTATTATTTGATTAATTAGTAATAATATACATCGGTGACGTTATAAGTGCTAAATCATTATTCCAACCAAAATTTTATTATTTTTAAATAATCCACATTAATACATTTTAATGATCTTATTATGTTTATAAATTTATATAATTAATTAATAAATATTACATAAAAAACTCATTAATAAATTTTCGAAACTTCTTCTTAGTGTTTATTTTTCCCCACAATAAAAAAACTTTAAAAAGAAAATTTTTTTCCAAGGAAAATCTTTGTGATTTTAACATTGAAATCCTATTTTTTCATACTCATACTAAATCATTATGATTTTTTTATATTATGGGATGATAAAAAAAGATCAATAAGAAACAGATTAAAAAATTTACTCATTTTCCATTTATGAAAACTATATCACAAAATAATGTTTTCCTTTTACTTGATAAACATTGGGCACACTTAATTATTTACATATTCATGAAATCATTTTGAATAACCAAATTTATTCATTAATAAATTTATGCTAAAAAATAAAGGAAATAATCATAATCATTAGGGTTTCTTAGAATACATGATAACTATTGAAATCATGTTCTCAAAGACATACCTTTCTACCCTAGAATTTCATAATCCTTCCATAAAAAATATTATTATATTACCTTTTGAAATCAAATTATTTCCAATAAAAATCATTATAAATGATTGAAAAGTAATTCAAGTACCTTGGTACCTTATCTCTATATAACCATTATACTAATCATTACAAATTATAATAAACATGTTGTGAACTTATAACATAATTCTATAGATAACATAATTCTTACACATTGCATTTTAGAGCTATATCAGGCTCACCTATCATCATGAGCTATATCAGGATCACCCATTATCATAAATAATGTCCAAGGACCATATCATGAATAAAAAATTTAATCATGCACCCTTCAATCATAATGTTTTTTAAAACTCCATTAAACTCGTATGTAAAACAATTTAAGATATCGAAATGGAATTTCCCTTTGAAAACCCATTTTCAAAACATAAATATCCAGAACAAGGGAAGTAGGATTTTTTAAATAAAGGATGGAAAATTATAAGGAAAAATAAAAATCAATTAATGGTTGTTGTGAGGGGAATATTCACTGATATCATATTCCAAAAAAAAGAACATTCTTTTTTTATTTTTGTCGAAACATTCCATATTAAATATTTAAAATCATTTATTTTGAATAAATTTGAATGAAAGTAAAAAATTCATAAAATTTATTTTATAATTCATTAATTTCTATATGAATACATAAATTAAATAATTTTAATAATATGGACATTGAAGAAAACAATTTATATAATAAACCCTTAATAAATTTAGATTGATATTGTTTAAAGTAATACGTCCTTTACCTTGAGTATGACTCATCATGTACTTTATTTATTTTCAATAAAAATAAAAATATGTCAATTATTTACATGACTAATAACCTTTGATATTTTTATTATTCCTTTTATTTCGTTTATTGACATTTTATATTCAATTACTTTTTTATTTAAGTTCATGTTAGACATTTTGATGATATCCATCTCATATGTTCAAAATGACATCAGTAGGATGACTATAGTCAATGGGGTCATTATTCCATCATCTATTGAATAATAAAAATTGTATAATTATGATTTTCATACATTTATTATAATTTAAAAACCAACCGTGAAATGTGGTTATGAAAACTGAACTACATTACAATCATAGAGATGGTAGGTCGTACGTACGCATGAGTAACATTTTTGTTTTTCAAAGATCATGAAGGAAATAAGTTAAGAAATATTTTACCTTTAAAAATTATCATTATATCATAAAAAATATTCTTTATTTAAATAAACTTATATATATCATCTATGTTATTTTTTGGTAAAAAACGCATTTCTTAGTGGAAGGGGTTGTCCACACGTACACCCGAATGACATTGTCATTTCTTAATTAATGTGAAGGTAATAAAATATATGATATATTAATTTTTCCATAATGATAATTATTTCATTAGTTTTATATATGTACATTAAATCCCTCATTTTAACTATCTGTAAGATGCGGTAATGGAAGAAGAAACATATCTCTTCATGAAGGTGGTAGTCCTCACATATGCACGAACGATGTTTCTGCTCCACAATTTATAGAAGATAATCCGTGTGTATATTATTCCATTAATTTGATTAAATATTAGTATATTTAAGATAACAATTTTTTTATTTCATCATGGTTGAAGATTATTTTAATGAGGTAGAGGAGGTAACAAATAAAAAATGATTAGTTAAAAATTATACCTATTCTTCTAACAACCTCTTTATGTTTACACAAAAAGCATTACTAGGTTGTTTTTTTGGATTTAAAGGGCCTATAGTATTAGTGTATGAATGTTTGAAAGGTATTTGGTTTATTATTTTCCAAATAAAGTCTTTTTAGGGGTGATGAAAGGAGAATATGATGTGACCTTTTATAAGGGTGGGGTGGGTATTCTTAGAATGTAAAGTAAAAAATTAAAACAAATTAATTATCATAATCATGTGGATAAAAATTGATTTAATATGAATCAAATATGGGGATAATCATAAATCCACTCAAATAATAAAATTTGGAAAAATTTAGACATTTTTTCATCATTATCTTTTTGTTTGGACCATATGTTAACCCTTTTCATGATAACAGAGATAACAAAGTTTGTTTTACTATTCTGGGGTAAAGATAATTAATATAAATAGTCTAATATCCCATGAATATACCATGGTTCATATTTTAAACCCAATAAAAATCAAATGGAAAATATAAGGTTTTTACATATATGAAAATATTTAATAAAATATTATTTATAATAAAATATTTTTAAGTCATTTCTGGAACTATTGTTTTAATTTGACTTTGAATGCAACATGATAGAGAAGGAATCAGAATATAACAATTTCACACATTCTTGAAAAGTTATTTGTATCTAAAATTTTTTGTGACATAATAATTCATTCAAATTATTTTAATTTCAATATTTTTATAATTATTTATCTTATTTTTCTATTAATTGAATAAATATTGTGTCTAAGTTGCGTAAACATTTAATATAATTATATGATCACTATTAATTAAAAATGAATTACCAGGATAAAAAATAATTGATATTTCAAATAAAAATTTAGAACTAAACATAAGTTTTCTTTATCCATACCACCAGATATCATCTATATCACAAGCGGGAAAGTAACATTTTTTCTCTTATGTTTTACTTAAATATTAAAAAGGACAAAATAAAAGAAATACCGAAATAATTTACATATTTTTGAAAATAGTATTGAAAGGACTGAAATACACTCATTAATAAAGAAAAAATAATGTTTTGGGGAAATATTTTAGTTCTCAACTTGTTGTTTTTAACCTTAATAACTTGATTTAGCCTTCACATAGTGATAATTATTTACAACAGTCACTATTCATAATGATCACAAATAAAATGAAAATATTTAAAAAGTTTAGGTCTCCTGAGTACCAATATGGAATAACTTTTTTAAGATCATATTTCTATATGTGAAAGAGATTAATTAAAAAATTATCTCAAAAAATGTAAAGAAACATAGTTTTTAAGAAAAATTCATTTTATGTATAAAAAAAGTGTACTAATTTCTTATATAAAATTCATTATGAAGTCAAAACTTAGATAATTATTAATAAAAAGAGGAAAATTAATTTTTAGAACTAATAAAAAAAATAATTTTACTTTCTAAAATATTTAAAATGAAATAATGTTTTTAATAAAAATAATTTTTATCACAATTTATTGAAAAATATAACTTTTTATAAAAATAAAAAAATTTCACCCAAAGATAATTTGTATAGGATTATTTAAAAAATTAATTTTATATTTTAAAATTGAAATTCAATAATTCATAAGTAAATCCTTAAATAAAACCATATAATGCATGAAAAGAAAGTTTGGTTAGAAATAATGCTTTTTCCTTTTGACTGAAATATAGAATATTATTCTTATAATGAATATATATCTACAATATATAATTAATTAATACTAATAAGATATTAAAATTATTATTAATATCTCCTAGGTTTTTACATTCATTGTCACTTCTATAAATTGATTCCTCATAATTTTATTCATTTCTTAAATAAATGGGGATATCTTTCCCTCATAGAATTTTTATTTTCGAATGATTCTTCATAAAATAATATTATTTTCAAAACAATTATTAACTTTATTAATTAAAATATTCAAAAAAAAAATCTCTTTATAGTAAAAATTTTAGTGGTTTCTCCACATTGTAAAGGTCATATTCCAACTAAACTACTTCATGGCTCAAAACATGAGATGAATCTGGCACATAATTTATTATCATTTTAACATGAAATACATTATGTACCTTAGATAAAATCATAGGAAAATACACTCAGTTGGATAATAATTCATCTATCTCTAATATTTTATATAGTCTAGAGAAAAATAACTTAAATTCCCCTATTTACCAAAATTCACAACACTTTTTCACGGAGATACATTAAGAAAAACATGATCACCTTCTTCAAAAAATATCTTTCCACCAGTTATCTATAAAAATTTTCAATATATTCTGAGGAATCCCAATATGTTTCTAAATACTCTTCACCATATAACCTATTTTTTCTACAAAATTAAGTCCCATGGACTTCCTTTCTCTCACTTCATCTGAAAAAAAACGAGTCTGACATCACATTCTATATAACTATTCAGAAGTAGAGATCTATATACTATAATTAAAAAATTTATTATAAGAAAACTCAATCAATGAAATATATTGATACAAAAATCTCTAGTAATCTATTTAAAATGAACGAAACATGTCTTCCAAGGTCTGAATCATTCACTCGAACTATCCTTCATATTGGGTATGAAAATATGATGTGAAATCTTATTCAGTACCTAATGACTTAAAAATAAATTTCCTAAAATTATATGTGAATCTAGGATCATGATATGATATTATAGAGAGGTTAACTCCATCTAACTTGACTATATCCTTGAGGTACATTCAATAAGTCAAATATGAATACATAATGTCTTGGGGGGGATAAAAATGAGTATATTTCGTTAATCAATCAGTAATTACACTAATTTCATTATTACCTCGAGAATATATTAGTAATTATATTAATAAATCCATGGATATATTTTTTCTGATTTCCAATATGGTACCAAAAAAGGCTGAAGCATCCCCTTCAGTAAACATTTTATGATTTAACCTATTGAAAAATCAACTATTTCATGGTATAGTCAACAATATATCTTCTCATTCCATCCCACCAGTTATAATATTGAACGTTTATGTATAAATTAAACCTCTTTAGGAAAAATAGAAAATAAGTTTAATTCATTTCACCTAGAATACTAGATCTAGTGCCTTACTTAATGAAATTTTCATAATTACATGGAATAAAATCCCAAAGGATCAAATAGTTCGTTAGTATTAGTAAACTCGATACATATATGAAACCCATTTTATATTAGGAATATAAAATGAAACATAATAGATAAAAAAATTATCTCATCCACATGATTGAAATTTATACCAATAATTTATGTTTATATCCTTGGGAAAAAATAGTAAGTGTGGGCTCAAATACTTATTAAGGGTTAATTACAATAGAAACAATCATGAATCAAGGAGCATAATCAATATGGAATGGTAGATAACTTAACACAAATTCTATTTAATCAATAAAATGAGAATGAAATGTGTGCATAGATTTTTTTCATAGTGAAAATATCTTGGATAATAGTATCTGAATTTTGATGGAAGGAAATTATTAATTATTGGATGTTGTGTTTTTATAATATGAACCATAATACCGTCAGGAACTTTCATAAGGAAGACTAAGTATGTGGGTAAAAACCCGTCTGATTAATCTTGGAAACAAATATGAAGGGTTTGTCACCAATTTATTTATCTCATGAGACCTATGGATTCATTAAGGGGCTTTCATTAACAGGTCCCCACACAATTTCTTTTCTTTCCAAACCATTCATCATATATCAAATAATCAATTTAAAATATATTTTTAAATCATAGTTTCTCATACCACATTAAAATATTTGAATCATTAGCCACATAAACGTAAATAATTATCAAATGAAACATTTAATATCCTAAATAAAATTAGATTCATGATATTATATATATATATATATAAGGGGTAGTAAACCACATAAAATAAGTAAGTAGTGAAGAAGGCATATCTCAAAGAAATAAATGTGAGATGAGAAAATCTCTTACCTTGTGCTTTCCATTAGTTTAAAATGATTTAACCTCATGTATAATGTTTTATAGCATGTGACTAATTTATATTATAAACATATCATTATTTATGATTTCATATAGTATCTTTTATACCATATTATCACCTTTTTATTAATAATATTTCATCATTACCCTTATTTCAGGTGTTAACTAATTTATTTTCCCATGAATGTTTTTTCATGTAGTTTGTGGTTCTTGTGAATAAGATATAGTTTTTTTATAACCAGAATGATATCACAGTCATAGATATCATTTTTATTCACTATAAATGAGTTTTTTTAATTCTTTAATGGAAAAAATGGAAAATTAATCGCATTTTTTTGTAGAGATGGTAGCTCATACGTTCGTATGAGAGATGGTATCATTACCATAATGGTCAAAGGGTAAAAAAATTTGAGGAATATAAACTTTTAAAGAATAAATATCATGTTCTATTTATTATATATATATACATTATTTCCATCAGTATACTCATTTAAGTAAAGTGTTGATGAAAAAAATTTACACCATGGTGTGTAGACGTTGAGCCCTACATACGCACGCATGGTGATTTCTGTTTTTGTTGGATGCATAAATGGTGGAATAATATTGTCCTAAAATAATAAAAAAATCTCATCATATATGTGATAGTTGATATATTACTTTTTCATGGAATCAACATATGAATATGACGTGGAAGAAGAAACAAACTTGAAAGAGTCGATAAAGATGATTACCTCTTCTTCGACGAACATCCATTAATATCATCTTGACTAGTGTAGGGTATGAGTTTTGGAGGGAACCAAACCTCTATAACATAAATAAGGTAATTTATAAGATAAATTGGTAGGTTTTGGTAGGGCTAGATGGATCAAATTGTTTTGAGGAAGTGAGGTAGTAGGCCCCCTTTTATAATTGATGTGAGGGGAACTTTGGAAATTCCAATAAATATTAACATATAGTAATGTTATTCTAGATTCAAAGGCATAAAAATGGCCTATAAATGAATAGGTTATGAAATGTTAGTACATATATTATCCCCATTGTTGATATTAACATTTTTGTGTTTTTAAAAAATTTAATAAAATATTAATTCAATAAAATATAATTATTGTCATGTTTCATAATAATAATCTAATTTGACATCAAATACATCTATAAAAAATGGAATTATGAATATAATGATTTCACCCATCTCTAATATATCCTATAGATCTATAAAATTAATTTTACACATTAAAACCTCAAAAATATTTCATAATTTATATTTTTAAAATCAATTATTTCAGTTTTCTGTTTATTAAATAAATATTATTTTAGCATGAAAGAAACATTTAAGGTAATTTTATAATTTCAAAAAATTAAAAAAAAATTTATATACTAATTTTGTAATTTTGAGTAAAATAGAAATTTAGGTTCAATTATATATTGATTTTTTCTCTATGTGGACACAAAAAACATATTAAATACAAAGAGAGTGATATTTTATAACTATCATTGATTTAAGTGATATGTATGTTATTATTACTAAAAAGCATCCATTAAAAAACTAATATTATATATTAATGTGATAAGGGTAGAATAAACATCATCCAATAGTTTATACAAATGATTAGGTCACATTATTACCCTTATGATTTGGTTTTAACCTTTATTTAATCAATTCAACTCTTATCATAAAAACAAGGATTTTAACTTGTTGAGGGTAATTATTTTTACTATAAATTAAAAAATTAACCCTAAAGGAATCATAAAAGATTTTTTCTAGCTTATATAAATAATTTGGAAAAATTATATATTATTAAAAAATTTATATCATTTAATAAAATATTTTTTATTTTAATATAACATTAATGTCGATTTTAACACCATTCATTACATTGGCATTAAAAAAAATAGAAAAAAATATATCCAAAAAAATATCTAGACATATAAATAACATGTAGAATGTATTTATAAAATTCGGTTTTTACATTAATTATGTCGAATTAAATTTATTTTAATATTATTAATTTCCTTTATTTGATTTATCGAATAATTAAACTATTACTGGATTATCATTGTGAAATCATTTAAGTTAATTATTTATTTCCATAAAAAAATAATAATCACAAAGATATAAATTTTATCTTTCTAAAAACTTTTTGTAGCAAAATATATACCCTACGTAACTCCATATTAAAATATTTATCTTGTTAAAAACAAATGTTTGGCATCTTTGGCTTGAATGTTGATTCAGCTGGTACATCTAATTTGATGGATTTGGTGATATGAAGTTGTTTTCCTAGGATCTTGTTGTATCAAATGATATGAAGGTTATCAACATGTCTCTTGTGGAGGGATTAAAATGTTTTATGTGTGTTGTGTTGAAGAGGAACCAACTGTTGCAAGAATAATAGTTTTAAAAATCAAATCCTTACTGATAAAGAGGTACAGGGTATCATTTTTTGTGGTAGATGAATTGATGTGTTCACTTCTTCATGTCCTCTCCAACTACTCTAATAGTGGTATGAGTAGAAACTGGAATGGTTCTTGCAGACATGCCTCTTGCAAGGTGCACTTTTTATTGGCTCTTGTATCCCTCATTTTTTCTTTACCTCAATCTTTTGATGGTGTAATTATATTACACCTCATGTTTGTACTACAAAATTTTTCTATTTTAATATATCTCTAGTGGCAAGAATTGGGAGACAAATTCATATCTCAGTTTTTAAAAAAAAA
The DNA here is from genome assembly GCA_963277665.1 of Viscum album. Lineage (NCBI taxonomy): Eukaryota > Viridiplantae > Streptophyta > Magnoliopsida > Santalales > Viscaceae > Viscum > Viscum album. Next base: position 356,612,266 of record OY728150.1, read on the forward strand.
CAATGATTGTTCTTTAAAATAAAATATTATAAATTGATCTAAGTCATCCTAGTGGCTCTAATAGTGCATAAAATTGTCCCAAGGATGATTTTGTCCCAAAATAACATATCCAACAAAATTAGGACATGTATAAGTGTAATTTTGTAATATTTGAAATATTATTTTTACCCTTAATTACATGATTTTCTCTTAATCGTGGTAATTGAAATTAATTAAGTTACTATACATATTGGCCAAAAATAAAATACACATATTAGTATAATTTTGATCTTATTATTAGAAATATGGAATAATTTCTTAAAAAACTAATATGTATAACTAGCTTAAATTAATTTAAAATTAATATTGTAAATGGTGTGACAAATGGGTTTTTAAAATGAAAACATGAAATTTTTTGATATATTTTTATTTCCAAATTCAATATAAAAAGATTTGAATGGCCTTAACTGAATTAATATATGTATAATAGATCTAATTTTTTCATTAAAACCAATTGAAAACAAATTTTAACATCATAAATTATTTATATGAAATGTCAATTCTAAATTAAAATGCGGTATTGTTTACTATTCATCAAAAAATGAAACATATCGAAAAAATACCAAAACTTAAACCAAAGTAAATATTCATATTATTCATTAAAAATTGGATTATTTTTTTTCAAATATAATTTATAAAATTGAGAAAATATATTTTTAAAATAAGTATTCCATTAAAAGTTGGAAAATTTCATTATAAAATATATCTTTTTATGAATAAAGGTGGATTTATTTATATATAATTTCTTTAAAATTCATAAGATGAATGATAAGAATTAGATCAAATATATAATTTATATGCTTTATAATTTGTTCAATGCTATTCATTCCCACCAACCTAAAAGCTAGGTTATAATAATTTTTCATTTTTCATTTAAGTTGGGTGTTCCATGTAATTAAAACTATTAAAGAGATTAAATTTTAAAAAAAGACATTCCATAAAATAACATGGTTTTAAATTCTCCCATTCTTAAATTAATTGATTCCTCATAATTTTAATTTTTACTTTAATAATCATATATTGATACTTCGAAATTCCACTGTGGGAAACCCACATCGTAAATAAGGTTAATAAAACATTCTATTAATAAGAGGGATAGAGAAATGTGAAGGTCACCACAAAATTTATCTTTTGAATAAGAAATGATTAGTGGAAATATAAAACAAGTACATTGAAGAGAAATCTAACTATCAAGTTCTGGTTGAGGGTGATATATAACATGGTCATTGTAATTTTAACCATCATAAAATTTCAAATATTTTGATCAATTAAAAGACCATTGATTTGTTAGTAGGAAATGTAAACTGAAAACGTTTTTGTTCAAATATCCTTTTCGTAGAGTTGAGGGATTATTTTACTATCCTGATAGAAACTTTATAAAACAAACTCACTCAATTTATTTCTAGTTCATAAGAATGATATCATCCATTTATTATGCCTTTATCTATTTCCAATTCATTTATTACATTGGGAAATGAATGTTCATTTTGAATTTTGATACCTGAATCACTTTTTATGAATCATATGGTCCTTATTTCATTTCATCTTCCATTAAATATTTATCTAACCCAAAACTGTTATCAAAGACTTTTTAATAATAAAAATTATGATTTAACGTCAAATAATAATATCCAATGTTCAATATAGTCCATTCCATAAGTATTTACTATAACACTCAATCAAAATGCTTCTTTCCAAATTCATAGTCCAAAAATTTTAAAGGTTACTAAATTTACAAAATTGAATTAACATTAGATTCCCTAACAAACAAAATGTATCTCTTATTTTTACATACCAAATATTTTATCACCACAAAAACATTAATGAAAATGTTCATGATTCCAAATCATTAAAGAAGAACTAGTGTAGTAGAGTCCTTATATATCTCATTATTCTTATAGCTAGAGCACCATTGATGAAATAATTCTTGAATCCATATACCCAAGAACTTTAATAATTCTTCTTCATTCTTAATATTTTATCAATGCTTGATATTCTTATTCAGTAATACCTACATCCTCTAATTTTTCTTATGTATTCTCTTCATCATTAGTAGTATAACCATTAATTTTATAACCTTTCTAATTTTAATCATTGACCATAACGCAAGGACTAATTTGAGAAACAATAATAATATTTATATAGTCACAAATGATAATTTATAGGATGTCTAAATAATGAAATATTTATCTCAACCTATGAGTTCATAGGTTTATCTTTGGTTATCCATTTTCATTTCCAAATTAATAGGATGTTATCATATACTTAGACTTATCCTCAATGTTATTCATAGTTTTATTTTTTAAAATCCATTATTTTCTAAATCCAGTTAACATGGTTTCTAATAAACATCCTTGGATACAAAATTTAATTACCCACCCATAGAACCCTAGAGAATATGACTTATTTATGAAATTGTTTTGATTATAAGTAATCAAATCCTAAATGACCTTATTTTTTAGTAGTTTGGGTAAAAAATATACATACATGAATCAAATATTATATTGGGAATAGAAAATGAAAAATAATACATAAAAAAATAAACTACTCATTATCCTTGAACATTATAACAAGAATTTATCTTCATATACTCAGGAAAGAAAACATTATAATACTGAGCTCAAATGTGTAATAATGGTTTTTTAAAGCGAAAAAATCTTGAATCAATGAGCTTAATCATCATTGAATTATAGATAATTGAGCACAAATACCATTCAATCAAAAAAACTAATAATTAAATACATCTAAAGATTTTTAAATATTGTAAATATACTAGATAATAATATCTAAATTCTAGATTTCAGAAACAATTAATAATTGGACATCCTGTATCTGTCACATGAACCACAATACTCTGATGACAATTCACAAGAAAGTTTAAGGGTGTGGGTAGAAACTTATCTTATTCTTCCTAGAAACAAACAAGAATAGTTTTTCACTAACTGATTTGTCTCATGAGACCTATCAATGCATCAAGGTTCTTTCATTAATTGGACCCCAACACATTTCTTTCATTTCCAAATCATTCCTTGTATATCAAATAATCTATTTTAGAATATTTTTTTAAATCAAAATTTCTCATTGCATTTTGAAATATTAGAATCATAAACCTCATAAAAGTAAAAAATTATAAAATAAAACATTTAATACAAAGAAGATAAATAGAATCGTAATATGATATATCAATGGGGTTTTACACCTTGAAAAATAAATATGTGGTGATGAAGAAATATTTCACAGAAATAAAAGTGAGATGAGAAAAACCCTTAACCTGTTCATTCATTTAGTGGAAAATGATCTGAACTCCTATATAAAATTTTAACGAATGTTATTAATTTATAACATAACCAAATAAATATTTATGATTTCATTTTTTCTCCTCTTATACCATCTTAACAACAATTTTTTAATAATATTTCTTTATTACCCTAGTTTCGGGTCTTAACTGCTTCATTTTCCCTTGAATGGTTTTTCATGTAAGTCATAGTGCTTGTGAATATGGTATAGTTATTCCATATTTAGAACAATATTATATTCATAGATATCATATTTATATATTATATACATTATTATAATCATTCATTAATGTTGAACATGGAAAATGAATCGCATAATGTCGTGGAGATGGTAGGTCTTACGTAGGCATAGGTGACAGTACCATTCCCATAATGGTGAAAGGGTAAGGAAGTTAATGGTATTTTAATTTTTAAATAATCAATATCAATTAATATTTATTATATATATATATATATCCATTATTTCCATTATTATAACTATCCAAGTAGAGTGGTGATGAAAAAAAAATCACAGCACAGCGTGGGGATGATAAGCTGTACGTACTCACACACGATGCTTTCATTTTTCATAGGATGGTTAAAAGGTTAAATATGATTATACCATAATAAAAATAACATATTTTCATCCACAATCCATTTTTTTGTATTATTTGAAAAACCACTTTATGGGTAAGTGGGAACCATACATGATCCACTAGTACATAGAAATCCAACCTCCCTAAAAGCCACACACACCACATTAAAAATTCAAAAAATCAACAAAACTCCAAAACCACCTGGATCCACGAGCAAACCCACCTCAATACACAAACCTCCATCCATCACAAGAAGACCAAACAAACTCAAAAGCAGCACCATATCAAATTTCCAAAATTCAAGTTTCAAAAAATCATCATACCAAGACCAGCGTCATCGCACCATCGCCAAGCCTCCAAAATAACACTAATGACCAAACTGTCGAACCACATAGGCAAAGTTCACCCTTCCATTGCAGATCGACCTTGAACCTCAAAAACCAGTCATGTCAAACCACCACTGTCGACAAGCCCATCAAAGCCGCCGTGCACCCCATCGAAGAGGAAAACTAGAGAAAGACATCACCGTCAGAGTCTCCATGGAACCATCTGCATCTTTGTCGCCACTCTGTTGAAGAAGAACATCAGAAGAAACAAGAAAAGAGTCTCACAGGAAGCACACCCTGACACACCATTTCCATCAGCACCAATCTAGAAAACCCACCGGTGACTTGTGATACCACCGGAACCCTACATCTTCATCAAGAATCTCCCTTGGAGGGAACGATCCACGCAGAAACCAGCGAGCCACCTGAAGAACTCAATGCACATCCACGGATGACTGTCAGGAAGCACGACCAATAGAAAACCTCAGATCAACGAGCAGAACCACTGAAGCCATCATCCTCTCCCTCCCAGAGCCTGTGAAGGTGAATCCACATCGATATGCGAGAGACAGCTCAAACCCACCTCCCAAAGCACCAGGAAGACCCACACCAATCCTCCTCGTAGAGAGTGGATGAGACCTGGAGCCAGAGTTGGGTTGGCAGCCAGAGACCTCGATGGAACTCAACTTCAGACCTCCGGTGTAGAAAGCTGACCAACAGGCCCAGAAGAAAAACCGAAAAACCCAAAGAATAAAAAAGAGAAAGAAGAACAACGAGGATGAAACCCTAGAGGAACCCGAGAAAGAAGAAGACTAGGAAAGAACTTAAAAAAACCCAAATTGAGACAATACTGAAAAAAGAGGGGGGAAACAGGGAAGACACCTAGTAGAACCACATCCACCAAACCTCAAGACCAAAACCTATATGAATCTATCACTCCATATCTAACCTGGAGAGGAGCAATAGAAGGCAAGGTCAGAGCGTGGTATCAGTGCTCCAATGTAAAACTGAATCATCTTCGCCGAAGCCAAAGTAAAGGGTGGAACTCTGGTAAGACTAGTAGCAGACCAGCCACGAATGAACCCAGTGGGATGAACCCTAGGAGAAGCCATGGATGAAACAGGGAAAGTCAAAGAGACGAACTGCTAGAAGAACCTGAGAGCAGAGAAGGACTCGGCCAGAAACCCTAGTGCAGAAGAGTCGATGGCGAGCGAGTGGGGAAGAGTATGTGGAATAAGAAACAAAATTAAAAGATTCAATAAAGACGATAAAGTCTTCTTCAGAATAAATCCTTTAATCACTTCTTATGTGATATAGGGTAGGTATTTTAAATAAAAAAAAACAAATAAACTTAACTAAGGATGATGATAAGAGAGTTAGGAAAGGTTTTCTTGATCTATATGGCTCAAATTGGTGTGAGTAAGTGAGGGAGGAGATGCCATTTAATGATTGTGGTGAGGGGCACTTTCAGAATTCCACAGAGTATTAAAATATAATAAGTCCATTCTAGAGATAAAACCTCCATAATTGAATATAAATGAATAGTTTAATACATTTTATTCCATATAATATCCCCATTAGTATTATTTAACATTTTTTTATTTGAAATTATTTAACAAAATATTGATTCAATAAAATATCATAATTTTCAAATTATATACTATTCTTTTAATTTGACTTTATATACATCAATAAAAAATGGTAATTCTAATAAAATGATTTATCATGTCAATAATGTATCTTATAGATATATAAAATTCATTTTACAAATCATATAATCCAATATATATCCAAAGTAATATTTTTAAAATTAAATATTTTAGTTTTCTATTAACTAAAGAAAAATTGTTTTACCATTAAAGAAACATTTAAGGTAATTATATAATTTCTAAAAATTTAAAATAAATTTATATAATAAAAATAATTTCATTAAGGTAAATAAAAAATTTATTTCTATTCAAATATTTATTTTCTCCCTCAGTTTTAACATAAAATATATTAAATACAAAGAGAGTAATAGTTTGTAACTATCTTTGATTTAAATAATATATATAAGTTATTTTCAGGTAAAAGTGTATTAAAAAACAAAAATTCTATATTAAAGAAATATGGGTTTAATACTCTTTATAAAATAATTTTTATTCAATTTTAGGTCATATTCTTACCCTTATCTTTTTGTTTCAACCCTAATTTAATCCCTTAACTCTTACCGTGACAACATGACATTTTTATTCACTCAGGGTCAATATTGTTACAAAAAAAATGACTAGAGAACCATAAATGAAACACATATAATATTTTCAATATTATTTCAATTATTTTTCTAAACTATATATTTTTATTAATTTTATATAATTTAATAAAATACTGTTTATTTTAATATAACATTAATGTGAGTTTTGGCATTATCCATTACATTAACTTTTAAAAAAATCAATAAAATACAATATCTTCTAAAAAACTATATTAACACATCACTAAAATGTAAAATGTATCTTAAAATTTTATCTATGACATTATTAATGTCAAATTATACTTATTTTAATTTTTTTAAATCAATTATTTGATGTTTCATTTAATTAAACAAATATTACATCATTATTTTTCAAGAATTTCAAAAAATTATTTATTTACTAAGAATGAAATATAAATTATTATGATTTAAATGAAAATATAATAGTTTAAAATAATATTTATAGTTAAATATATCCCTTAGGTAACCCCTTATTAAAATATTTATGTTTTAAAAAACAAAGGATTGAAATCATTGACTTTTATTTAAAATAAAATACTCTAAGGGGCATAAAGTTCTCCAAGGGTCACTATTATCATATAAAATTGGCCCAAAGATGGTTGGTGTCATCTCTCACTCGCCCAATAAAATTAGGACAATAATTAGGGTAGCTGTATAATATTCATAATATTATGTTTACCCTTATTTACCTGATGTACCCTTTACCATGGTAATTAAAATTTCAAAAGCTATTCTTAATATTGTCCAAAAATAAAAGGTAAATATTTAAATAATTTATATATTTTGATTCCAAATATTGATACCATTTTAAAAAATTTTAAACATTGAATTTGGTAAAATTAATTATAAATTAACCATGTAGAAGGGGTGAGAAAACAAGTTTTTAAAGTAAAAATGTTCTAAATATTTAAATGTTTATATATCTAAATTCAATATATAAAATATTCCACTGAGATTAATTGAATTTATAGATATATTATGTATCTAATGTTATATTAAAACCAATTCAGAATATAATTTCACATCATAAATTATGTAGATGAAAAGTCAATTTTTAATAAAAATGCAGGATTTTTACTATTCATAAAAAATTGAAACGTATAAGAAAAATACAAAAACTTAAACCAAAATATACTTTTATATTAAGGTTCAAAAATATTTTTTTAAATAGAATTTATAAATTTTTCAACATTAATTTTTAAAACAAGTGCATCAGCATAATGGGGAAAACTGCCATTATAAAAATTCAACTTTTATGAAATATATATATATTTGTTTATATCATGTCTAGAAAATAAAAATGATGAATGTTAAAAATTATATAGAATATATAATTTATATATTTCATAATTCAGTTAATAATATTCATTTTCATCCAATTTAATGTCTTGTTTACCTTAATATTTTATTATTCGTTTAAGTTGGGTGTTGCATTAAATGTAACATCTCGAATAGATTTAATTAAAAAAGAGATGTACCATAAAATTTTGGGGTATGATAATATGGAACTAAGAGCTTCAATCAACAATTATTTCACCAAATGGGAATCACAATGACCACATAATCATTTTCCAATTCTAAAATCACTTTCTTCATCAACATTATACTCTACCAACTGGATCATCTTAATAGATTCTACGTTTTATTATAAAACATGATCCATCTTTGAGAATTTTACAACTATTTTTATTTATATAATTATAATGACCCCTAAAACAAAACAGAGGAACTTTTTACATGCAAAAGATCTTGGAAAAATTCATTGAATCATTAATTAAAGGGGACTCTTTGAAACATAACATGGTTAATGAATAATAATATTTCTATTCAAAGAATTGGATAAAGTGTTTTCTTATCTGGGATAGTAATGAATTGGGTAGTCATAATCCTTAATCATTTCCATCCATAATATCTACCTTATACACAATTATTTTGGATTGAATATATACTCAAAACTTTTTTATCATTATATATTTCACACTTCACCCAGTATTAATCATGCATCTACAATTTTAAAGAAAAAAACCACAATATATAATTCCAAATCATGTGTAGGATAATTTAAATAACGAGGTTTCAATTGAAATGAAGCATAATAAACTAACTAACCATTATTCATTGGAAAACAACAAATTCCCTTCAATGAATCATCATTGTAGATAATAAATCCACAATTTCTAAAGGGTAAGTCCAAAACTAGATCATTTTCTACTCTTATTTGTCAAGCCTAAAAATAACCATTACACTCTTTCAGACAGATGAATTTAACTCCCTTTTCTGTTAACTTGGTTAATGGATAAGTTAATCGAGCATTGTTTTCAAAAGACCACTAATAATAAACCACTAATATATAAAAAAAATTAGCCTTTTTGACATTTTTAGGTCTTGTTAATTCTTCAAAAACATTAATTTTATAGGCTTAATATCTATACAATCTTTAAAAATAGTGATCTCTAGGAAAGAAATCTTCTACAACCAAAATTCACATTTATTAAAATTTCCCTCTTGTTTTAATTCATTTAAATCTTGAAAAAAAAATTTAGGTGACTTTCATGATCATAATGAATTTTATACTATACCAACATATCATCAATGAGCACAAATAAAATATTATCTAAATATTCATGGAAAAATATATTCATGTGATACAATATATAATGGGATCATTAGACAACCCTAATGTAATAATTACAGACTCATAATGCATGTATCAATTTTAAAATATAGTCTTTGGGATATATTCTGCTTAACCTTCAACTGATGATACCCTAACATGGGATCAAGAATCAAAAAATATTTTACTCCATGGTGCTGATAAAAAAATCATCAATATAAGGAAAAGGATAGGTGTTATTAGTAATGATGTCATTCAAGGATTTATAATCATTGAAAAGTCTCATTGAACCATATTTTATTTTTTTAAAATAAAATTGTATCACCCCATGATGAATTGTTGCGACAAATGAAATCAATATTTAGAAAATCCTACACCCTATTCTTCATTTATAAACAAATTACATGAGCCATTAGTTAAGGGGGTTTTAAATATTCTTTTAATCATGCACTGAGTTAGTAGTAAATTCAACTTCCCAGTCAAGAATAACACCAGGAAAATCATCACAAAACACATTCACATATCCATTTAGTAATAAAAATAACTAATATAATGGATTTCTTTATTTTCAACAACATAAACAATGTAACATTCACTACCATCCGTGATAAAGTTATTATCTTATTTATAGTTTATTAAAGGAATAAAATCATTAAAATAATGTTTCTTAGATCTAGAATCTAACTTATAATGATAAAATTCAATTCAATCCATGCCAAAAATAATATCAAACTATACTATGTGAATTTAAAAATGGGTTTATAGTAATAACATTCCATTAATAATAATATGAAGACTTACATAAATATTGGTTTCATTAATATTTACTCTTTGAGTTTTAACCAAAATTATAATCTTCTTTTCGTGAGGTTATATATGCATTTTGAATGAAATTTTATGAGAAATAATACAATGTGAATATCTAGAGTAAAATAAGGGATTAGTATAATTATAATTAACAATTAACATAATGATCAAAACTTCATTATATAGCCCACCTTCATCCATAGTTTTAGAAAATTATTATTCCATGCATTTTTTCTTTTGATATTTTAAATTTTCACCATGAGTGACTCACTTTATAAAAATGTTAGAGAAATTAATTAACTCATTGTATTTAAATAATCATACCTTCAAATTGTCATAACATTTCTAGTGATTTTCCTTAAAATCAGAATCCACATTCCCAAAATTTGACTTCTAAACCACTTACCATATTTTTAAGACATTATCAAGGATGATTTTTACTAATATTATCACTATATGGGAACTTTATTTAATTTAATTTATATTTCTTTGACGATTTATTCCATATTTTCTTCCTTCTTGACCATTTTATGCACGTTTTTATAGAACACATGTTTATCAAGAAATAACATTTCAAAATTCTCTTCATATCAAAAAATTTTCTCATAATTTTGGAATTCATGATAATTTAATTCACTTTGATATCTCTCCTTAAATATTGAGTAAAACTAAGGAATTTTAATATCAAGATCCTAAATAAAATTGGTTTTTACTTTTCTAAACATATGATGTGTCCATCTTTTGAAGAAATAAAATATTCCACCTTCTTTATTAATTATAATAAATGTTTTTCCATCCTATGTTAAACCACACTAGGAAAATTATATCAATGAAAATATTCTTAAATTCCTATCACTCTAAGGAATATAAATATTCTCATTCTCTATCATTCGTAACCATTATCAACAATTGATAGACTTCACCTTTAAAATGGAAAATAACAATAGTTATGTTTTGGTACTTTTAAAAATCCATGACATTGATTATATATTCTATGAATTGTATCTATACCTTATCCACCACAAGGTAATATGATTCAATAAATTTTATAGGGGTGTTGTCTTATGAAATTATTTATTATACAGAAGTTCCATTACGGTTGAAATGGTTTCTCTCTCACGTAGAAACAACCAATGTTTATATCCTAAATCAACTAATCCATCATTGAAAATAATTATTCAATTTTGATTTCATTCATTCCAGGTTGGTGGTTTGAAGGATTTCATTCTCTTAGTTCCTTCCTACATCAGTATCTATATTCCCATAGAGGAAAACAAATAGGGAACACAAATATTTTAAATGAATTAACAAAGTAAAATTAAATTAACATAATAACCATAAATTTTAATCTCTTAATTTTAGTTACTTATATTAAAAAGTCCTTTAATATTATAAAAATTAGACACTAATAAAAACTATAAGAACCTTATCCTTATTCAACACATAATTTAGTTTTTTATATAAAAATTCACTTTATTGTATTTCAAGGATATATTCAAGAGAAATTTTTAGTGAATTATTTCATAACTATTATATAAAAACCCAATACAATATATTTTTCACACTTCTTATTAGTATCCATTTTTCAAAAATACAATAATTTTAAAAGGAAACATGTTTTCTTTTCATGAAAAATCATTACTATTTTCAACATGACTTATTTATTGTTAATATGCATTCATAACCCTATGAAAAATATTTTAAATGTGAGATGATAAAAAAAGATCACCAAGGGATAATAAAAAAAGAACCTTTTTATTAATTTTAAAAACATTTGATAATAAAAGAGAGTTTCCCTTTAATATTATAAACTTTGAGATCTAAAAATAATTTAATTAAACATTAAATCGTCTTTAATTACCATAGTTTTTAATAAAGTACACTATAATAAAGCATAAAGAAAAAATAATAATAATGAGTTTTTCATAGAAAATAGAAGAACCCATGAAATCACTCTCTTAAAACATACCATGTCTCCCAAAAAGTTCTCATTCCTTTAAAAAGACTGTTATCCTACCTATTAAAATCATATGATTTCAATGAAAAATCATTGGGAATCATATAAAATCATAAATATACCTTGGTAAAACATCCTGATAAACCCCTTATAAAAATAATTCTAGGAACCCTTATAATTGGAATAACCAGACAGTAGGCTTCCAACATAATTCTCTGGAGAACATTATCCTCACACAATGAATTGGAGCACTATAATAGGATCACCCATCATCTATAGTATATCATTATTGACTAAAATCATAATCTATATATGGATCAACCATTATCATTAATTATTTTTAAGGACCATATCACCAATAAATCTTTTTAATGTTGTTCATTTTCTATATAAAACCATTTATAAAATCCTTTAAATACACATATGAAACACTTTTGGATATAAAATTACCATTTCCTTTTAAAACAAAAGTTTAAAAACATAAAAACTCATAAAAAAGAAAAAAGTCATTTTATTTAAAAAATCATAAAAATTTATAACTAAATAAAAATATCAAAAAACGATTGTGGGGGGGGGGGGGATGGGGGAATTTTTCGATTTCGTAAATGTTAAAATAGAACATTCATTTTTTCTTCATGTCAAAACATTTCATATAAAATATATTCATATGATTAATTTTAAAAAACCTTGAATGAAAGTAAAAAAACTGATATAAAATTGCTTCTATAATTAAATCATGTCCAAAAATACATCAATAAAATAATTTTATGGATATTGATATGGAAAAGGAAGATTTCTAAAATAACACCTTAAACATTTAAAAAGAGGGGTTTAAAAGTAATTTTTCTATTACCTCGATTGCAACTTATTTTATATGTTCTTTATCTTCATAAATAATTAAAAAATAGTAATTATTTAATTTATTATGAACTATTTTCAAGTTTATTATTCCTTTTTTATTATCAGATTATATAAAATTACATAATCATTTAATTTCATCTTGGATGTTTTGATAATATTCATCTCAAATGTCAAAAATGGTTTCGATAGGTTAGAAATGATTAGTTTTTTCATTATTTTATCATATCCAGAATAATAATCATGAGAATATTATAAATTTTTACATAAATTATACTTTTAAAACCCACCAAGAAATATTTTTATAGAAAATTAAACACATTTCAATCAAATAGACAGTAGGTCATACGTACGCATTAGAAACATTTACATTTTTCAACAGTCATGGTGGAAAGATGTCAAGAATTATTTTATCATTACAAAATGATCATTATCTCAAATAAAACATATCATTTACTCAAATATACTTATATATATCATCCCTAATATTTGGTGATGAAAAATTAATTATATCACTTTATGGAGTTGGTTGTCCACACATATGCATGAATAATGTTACAAGTATTCAATGAATGGAAAGGTAAGAAAATATATGATATATTATTTATTCAAAAATTATAATTATTTAATGAATTTAATATATTTAAATTAAATATATCATTATAACTATCACTTATAAGTGATTATAGAAAACGAATCACATCACTTCGTGCTGGTTGTTGTCCACGTGTACAAATGAATTATGTTTTTGTTCCCCATTTGATGAAAGAGGAGATATATATAGATTATTACATTAACATATTAACATCTAATTTTTTTAATATATAGGTTCTATTATTAAATCATTGTTTAAGATTATTTTAAGGAGGTACAATATTAAATAAAAAAACATGGTTAAGAGACATACCTCTTCATCGAAAAAGCTCTTTTCCTTTACACCAAAGGCCTTCATAGGTAAGTTATATGATTAAACCAAGTTATATAAGATGTGGGGATGGAATTTATAAATGTATTTTTGTAGGTATTGTCTAAAATAAAAGGATTTATTATTTAGTGAAAAGGGAAGAAGAGGTGCCCTTCTATAAGGGGGGATGGAGCGTTCATGGAATTTAATAATTTATTAAATTAATATAGATAAATTATCATATTCAAAAGAATAAAAATTGATATAATTATAATATGTGATATAGATGTGTCTAAATCCTCTAATACAATATGAATTTTACATGTTTAGGTGGTGTTTTATCACTTATATTTTTTTAACACTTGTAAACCATTTTGATGATTGCTATTATAAAAAAGATTCTTACTCTTTATGGGTAAATATAGCTACTATAAAAGAAAAATTGGACCATTAATTTGTTGGGCATGTATTGTCTCAATAATACTATATAAATCTTATTGATTTTGATGCTCACGAATACCCATTATTATTTTAAAAATGATATTACTTTAAGTGTTTTTCATGAAATTAATGTAATTTATATTCCTTATTTTGGAAATATATTCAAACTTATTATTTGTAAATAATATTCATCAAAGTGTTCTTAATTATCCTAGTTGTATTATAGAAATACTTTTCATATTATACATTCAAGAAACATAATGTAAGGAACAACCCCAATGTTTTTATTAAAACTTATCCTTAAAAATTAGCAAAAATGGTTAATCAATACTATGTCGACTAAAATTATAGTTAAAGAACCTTAAATTTAGATGAAACCTTACATTTGTCAAAGAAAAAAAGTATAGTTAAAGAACCCTATGTACGTATGGAACCTTACGTTTGAGAAGAAAACATATGGATCATCAAACTTACTTTTGGGATTAACCTTACATTGTCAGCCTTACATTACGAGAATGAACTCTACATAGTGGAACCCTACATTTGGTATTTTTTTATAAAGAAACCTTGACTTTTACTATTCTTCACTGAAGATTTGAATTTATTATTTTATTAGAGTTTCATGCAATGGTATTTATGGAATATCAGGTCAATTTAAAGCTCATTTTCAAATGATTTAAAGATCTTTATGATTGATTCAAAGAATCGTATTTTGTGGAGAAATTATCTCCAATTCTTAAGGAAAGATATAAATACTCTAAGCTATCTACAGAATTTGAATTCTTATGATTAATCAGAATTTTTTCTTGGGTATGGAATTGAACAATACATGCTCTCTATTTTACATATTCTATCAATGTATTTGTTTTATATATATGTGTGCATGATTCAAAGAATAATATATTATGATATATATCGATCCATATATTGCAATACATATTCGAAATTGAAACTTCATTCCTATGAAGATCATTTAATGATCTACTGAAACAATAGACCATACTATGTTTTTATACAGAAGAGACTATAGTGGAAATATGCATATTCAAAATTTTTTATTTTCTATATTTCTACAACTGTTATTCAGTGCTGTTTTTATTTTAATGATCTATTTCAACTAAATCACCTCTGAATTTTTCTTTTAGGAAGAAACTATTTTTTAAAGAAGAATATTTATCTTCTTCTAGTTAATGTTCAATTGTAAAGTTTAAACTGAAAATTTTATAATCAATATCATTTTATTGAGAGTTTCAAATGATCATACTTTGTTGAGGTGCAGTATCAACTTATCAATTTAAGATGTGGTTTATTGGTTCAATGTTATAGAATCAGAAGACTATATTTTTAGTCTTGTTTGTAAAGGTGTTAATTGAATGCACTCAGTTGTGGGTTGGTATTATGATATGAGGACTTGAATAGTGAAATTCACCAAACTCATAGAGAGAGTAATTGGTGGAGTGGACTTGGGGATCATTATGATCTGAACCACTATAAACAGTTATATTTTATATTTCTATTTCAATCCGCTTCCCATAATTTCATACGGAATATAAACACTGCATACCTACATAATCATCAGTAGACATCAAGAGGAAGAATTGTAAAAGAATTTGAAAACACACTATTCTATTGAGCATGTGTTGTTTTAAAAAATACTCTATCTTTTTATGATGATTTTGATGATCACAAATACCCTTAATTTTTATTCTAATGATTTTACATTAAGTATATTTTCAGAAAATAATATTATTTATTTCTATATTTTAAAATAACAATTAATCATTTTTATCTATGTGGAATATTCGACAAAGTGTTTGGAAATCGTTTTTATGTGCATTAGCATGTTCTGGAAACATTGTTCATACCCTATGTTTGGAACGAACCTTATGATTGGGTTATCAAAAAATTAATAAATAATAACCCCACGTTTGGATGGAACCTTACGTTTAGGATATTAGAAAAGTATAGAATGTTATGTTTGTTTCTCAAAAGTACGGTTCATCAACCTTACTTTTGTAAACAACCATATGTTTGATTGAAAAGTATAGATCATGAATATTACGTTCTGAAGTAGAGAAACGTATGGATCATATATCGTACATTTTAGAGTTGAAGAGAAAATTAAGAATGATCAACCTATATTTGAGACCAACCTTACGTTTGAGATCAACCTTACATTTGAGATCAACCTTACGTTTGAAAAATGGATCATCAAATCTTACATTCCTAGTCAACCTTACATTGTGAACCTTACATTCAGAGAATGTATTCTATTAAATTCATCCCAACATTTGGCATCGGAGATTCAAACATGACTTTATCCAGTAATGGTCTTTATGCAGATTATCTGGCTGATTTCAAGCCATATTAAAATCTTGATTTTAAAGCGTGTCTTTGACTGATTCAAAGTTGTTTATTTATCGATTTAAGAGTAGTTTTTCATGGTGAATTTTATGGGGAGTTACGACTACTATATTATTCAAGTTTTTGAATATCTCAATTCTATAGGTGAATTTTGTGGATTTAAATTTGAAAATAATATGACTGTCTTTATTAAATATATTTGTGTTATTTTGAATTATAGTGGACATGATATAAATCATTGTTAAAGAGATGAGAGGAATAGATTATTTAGTTTTTCACGACTATGATTTTTAGATACATTAGAGTTTTACAAATCTGCTGTCACTAGTTACGATCAAATATCTATTTTCTAAAGAAGAAGAAACATGATTGAAGATTCACCGATTATACATCGAATATCTGTTGTGAATCAATTGTTGTTAATGTCGCAAATTATATTTTAAGATCTACTGCAATCATATTGACTTAGAACTTCTCTTACATGAATAACATCAATTCTAGAAATCGATGATCCATCGACTGTCAATTAAGTGTTGTTGAAATTCTGAAGAACAACTAGATAGTATTTCAATAAACAAATACACATTTACTCTAAGTGATAGGATTCTTGTACTAAGTTGTTTTTTTGGTTCTATGTATGAACCAGAATACTCTTTTTAGCCTTAAAGTTGTAATGGTGTCAACTGCCTGCACTCAGTTGTGGAAAGGTATATTGATAACAGGACCAGATAGTGAAAATCACCAAGCTCGTGGAGTAAAGCATTGGTGGAGTGGACTAGGGGCCTTATGTTCCCCAAACCTCTATACATTGTGTGTTCTTTTCTATTTATTTTCTACTGCTTAATAATTCTAATAAATTTAAAAGGACAGATCATGATTTCATGATGAAATTGTAATACACGTAATTCACCCCCTCTGTATATTTGGTATAACCTGATCCAACAATTGGTATCAGAGGAGGATATTTTTTTAAATCTATAACAAGAAGAAAGTTTTTGGATTATATGGAGCATAATGGCCGACACATGAGAGGTTATGTGAATGGTTTGTGATCCCTACTTCAATAGTGAAAATTATGGATGCTAGAAATCTAGGATGATCATCTACTTAAAGAACCTTGGATACCGAGTCTGATAAAAAATTGTAGCTCCCTATGCGATTCCTGAGAAACCTAAAACAAGGAGTACTGATACAGAAGCAGAGTATGATATAAACTCAAAATCTATGATTGATATCATCTGTGGTCTTGGACCAGATGTATTAAATAGAGTATCTTAGTGCCCAGCGGCTTATAAAATGTGGAAGACGATTGCAGTTGCCTATGAAGGAACTGAAAATGTTAGATAGATGAGAGATGACAATGAAAAATTGAAATTTGACACATTCAGAATTTTTGAAGGATAAAGAATCACCTAAATAAATTTAAGGCTTATAGAAATTGTAAATAATTTCACTTCCTTGGGTGAGCCTATCAAAAAAACAGATCATGCCCTAAAATTTCTAAGAGTACTACCACCAAGATGTAATGGAATTTCGGATGCCATTAGGTAATAATAACCAGTAAAAAATCATACAATGAGAGAGTTAATTAGAAATCTTATGACTTATAAAGATGATATGGAAGATGAAGAAAATGAATATAAAGTATTGGTAAAGAGAGAAAGTAATACTTCTAAAGTAACATCCCCAAGGAAGAACAGAAAAATGAAGAATTAAATCAAAGTGAAATAAAAAATTATGATTCATTAAATTCAGATGTGGAACTGGCTCAATTAGCAAGAAAGTTCAGAAAATTCTACATAAAGAAAAAAGGATCCAGAAAATCATTTAAAAAGGACGAAAAAGAACCAAAGGATGTCAGATGCTTTGAATACAAAAATATGGGTCACATTAGACCTGATTATCCTGAATTAAAAGGAGAAAATAAAATTAAATTTTTCAAGAATAATGATTATGAGAAGAAAGACAAAAGAACAATGAAATCCACTTGGAGTGTTTCTAAATACTCCAGCATCTCATCAAAGTATGACTCAGAAAAGTAAGAATAAAATATAAAAGCAAACATGTGATTAATGGGAGATGCTGTTGAGGTACAATATTTCTACTCATCTGATTTCTATTATAGTTTAGTTGTTAAAATATTAAAATTACAGCCTACTATAATATGCTAGAAGAGAAATATGATACCTTATTTAAGAAACATTAATCACTGAAAAATATCTATACTGCTGGTTTATGAAAAAGAGACACTCTGCTAAAACAACATCCAGAGTTAATTGAAAAATATAACTCATCAAACACAAACTCTACAAATAATGAAACTAGAAAAACACTTCAAATAGAAGTAGAAACATACAAAATTGAAGTTATTATTTTTACAAAAGGAGAAAATAAAATGAATGAAATACTTAGAAATACTGTTATTAAAAATGAATGATATGGAAAAGGCAGTAAAGGTAAGAAACCAAAACTGTATAAGAACTATTTTGTCCCAAGTATAAAAGGTAAAATCTTCCACTACTGTGGAAAAAAAGGTCACATATCTAAAAAAATTTGTTAAAGGAAACTCAAAATAAGTAGGATTAAGGAATCCTTTCTTGTAAGCAATTTATATGATTCTATTGATTATAAAAAAACAAGGAAAGTCTGGATTCCTAGGTCTTTTCTAGCTAACACTACTGGACCCAATACAATATGGGTACCAAAACAACTATTTATTTAAATTCCATTACAGGGAGCAGGTCACATAAGACGAACTGAAATATGGTATTTTGATAGTGGCTGCTCCAAGAATATGAGTGGAAACTAATTGAATTTCAGAGCACTAACTCAAAATAATGGAGGATTAGTCACATTTGGTGACAATTACAAAGGTAAAATTATTGGCATTAGAACTATTGGATATCCAGAAGATGTCTCAATCTATAAAGTACTCTATGTACAAGGATTGAAACACAACCTAATAAGTATCTCTCAACTCTATGATGATGGTTATATTGTTTTTTTTTCTAACAACTGTTGTTCAGTTTTTAAAGATAAATTGCTTAAATTTAGAGCACCCAGAACTAATAATGTGTATACCCTAGATTTAAATTCCTATTGTAAACAAAAGGTAAATTGATTAACTGTTATGATAAATGAATCATGGATCTGGCATAGAAGACTTGTACATTTCAATATATATTCTTTACATTAGTTATCTAAGAAACAATTAGTTTCTTATTTTCCTTGTCTCAAATTTGAAAGTGATATAATCTGTGATGCATGTGAACTTGGCAAGCAACACAAATCATCCTTCAAATTTAGTAACAAAATTGCTACATCTAAACCTCTAAAACTTTTCTATATAGATTTTTTAGACCTTCATGAAAGAATGTTTGGCTGGAAAATTATATGTATATGTTTTAGTTGATGAATATTTTAGAGTTTGTTGGATTTATTTTCTAAAATACAAAAATGAAGCTTTTACTATATTTTAATATTTTTGCAAATATGTTCAAAATGAAAAAGGTTATAAAATAATTTCATTTAGAAGTGATCATGGTGGAAAATTTGAGAATCTAGAATTTAATTCCATTTTCTTAAATATGGGTATTAAACACGCCTTCTCTGCACCAAGAACATCTCAACAAAATGGAATTGTTGAAATAAGAAATAGGTCTATTCATGAAATGGATAGGACTATGCTAAATGAATACAGTCTACCTATCGATTTCTGGGAATAAGCTATAAGCACATATAGTTATATAATGAATAGAGTTTTAATCAGACCGAGTTTTAAAAAGACACCCTATGAACTCTAGAATAACAAAAAAAGAAAAGAAAATTACGTTAAATTTTTTCGATGCTTTGTTTACACCTTAAACACCAAGAAAAATCTTGGTAAGTTTGATCCAAAATCTGATGAATGCATTTTCTTAGGATATTCAACTACTTTCAATGCATATAGAGTTTTTAATAAAAAGTAGAGGATTTTTTATGAATTAGTTCATGTGAAATTTGATTAATCTGATCCGTTTGAGAAAAGGAAAGACCAAATTGATAAAGCTGACTCTAAGGATAACATGATACATGAAAACTTGAAAGATGATTTTAAAAAAGATATAAATAAAATTCAGTCAAGTTCAAGAAGAACATGACAGTGAAGAACCTAACAGTGTACTATCTAGACATTCTAGAACCTTAAAAAATCACACTTTAAAACCTGTTATAGGAGACCTAGATATTGTAATAAAAACCAGAAGAAATGTAGGAAATCTTGATGAATTCTCTGACTTTATATCCCAATTAGAACCTAAGAAATGAGAAAAGGCCTTAGTTTATGAAATATGGATGATAAAAATGAATGAATAACTAAACCAGTTCAAGAGAAATGAATTTTGGAATTTATTTGAATGACCTCATAACTATGCAGTTATATGAACTAAATGGGTATTTAGAAATAAACAAGAAGATCAAGGAATAATAACTTGAAATAAAGCAAGACTAGTAGCTAAAGGATATAATCAAGAAAAAGTATAGATTATAATGAGACTTTTTCACCTATACCTATATTAGAAGCCATTAGGATCCTTTTAGCCTATATAGAACATATGAACATTAAATTACTTCTGATGGATGTTATGTCTGCCTTTTTAAATGGTTATTTATTAGAGGAATTTTATGTTTAGTAACCTCCTGGTTTGGAAAATTCACAAAAACCAGATTATGTTTTTAAACTTACTGAAACACTTTATGGTCTTCAACAAGACCCTAGATCTTGGTATGACTGATTATGTTCTTTTCTTTTGAAAAATTATTTTACTATTGGGATTGAAGATCCGACATTGTTTAAGAAACCTGTCAACTCTAATATTTTATTAGTTCCAATTTATGTTGATTAGGTAATTTTTGGTTCAACAAACAAAAAACATTTTCATAAGTTTTTAAATTTAATGAAAAATGAATTTGAGATGTGAATAATGAGAGAATTAAATTTATTTTTAGGACTTTAAATTTATCAAAAGGATTTTGGAAATTTTTTAAATCAAATCAAACACATTATAGATTTACTAAATAAATTTGGACTTGAAAACAGTAATATGCATTCAAATCCAATGTGTACTTATATAAAACTTGATTTGGATGAAACTAGAAAATCCGTTGACAACAAGTTATATAAAGGTATGACTGGTAGTTTATTATATCTTACTCGAAGTAGGCCAGATATAATGTATTCAGTTTGTCTTTGTGCTAGATTTCAATCTTTTCCTAAAGAATCTCACTTATGTGTTGTAAAATTTTTTTAGATATTTAAAAGGAACTATTTTTCAATATCTTCTCTATAAAAAAACTTCTGATTTTAATTTAATTTCTTATTCAGATGCTAACTTTAGAAGCTGTAGATTAGATAGAAAAATCTTCGAAGGGACTTATCACTTTTTAGGTAAATCATTAGTGTCATGGTCTGGTAATAAACAACACAAAGTTTCCCTTTCAATAACCAAGGCAGAATATGTATCTACAAGCAGTTGATGTGAACAAGTTTTGTGGATGGAAAACAATCTTATGGAATTTGGAATAAATTTTAATAATAGACATATTTTATGTGATAATACATGTGATATAAATATTTCAAAAAACCCTATTAATAATTTTAGAACTAAGAATATAGATATCAGACATCATTTTCTAAGATATCATGTTCTTAAAAAGGATATATTCTTAGAATTTGTAAGCACTCAAATTAAGTTATCTGATATTTTTACTAAACCACTTACCATTGCAACGTTTGATTTTATTATGGGGGAGATAGGTTTATTTATTTTTAAATGAAATTTTTTTAAATATTTATTTTAATTCTTATTTTACCTATTTTTATTATTTTTTTTAATTTAAAAATTTCTTCTGTTCTGCATTAAATATTTTTCACGTATGTTTTTACTTTTTAATGTTATAATTACTATGTGTGTAATGACCCAAGAATAAAGGATGTTAAAAACCATTTCAACTTCCAAGCCCATTTTTTTTTCAAAAACCCATCGAAACACCAAATAAAACTTCTACCACTCTTCTCTACCTGCACCTAAACCTTCGAAACCCTAGATTTTCAAACAATCAGAAATATGTGATAGAAATTCCTAAAATAAAAAGGACTGATGAGCCAGAAACCAGCAAGGCCAAGTGGTAGCACTCGGAAGGATGAAAGCTTTTTCAAGGAAAATTGATCCATCTGGAATGGTTTTACCAGACGTATCTGATGCTGAGGCAAGCCCTAGCATTTCAGAAACTTGAGAAAAACTTCAATGAAGACAATTTGGAGTGTTTATATAAGGTATAACTTCATTACTTTTTAAATCAATTCATTTTAGTCTGGGATAAGATGAAGATTCAATAATAGCTAAGATCGAGGACAAAGATTTTTCGATTTCGTCAGTGGAGATAGCCAAAATTATTAACTGAAATCATGAAGGAGTTTTGAATTTTTATTTTAATAATAGTGGTGATATTGTCCATAATTTTGAGGACATTATGTCTTTTCTATTTGGCTCTAAAAATATAAAGAAGATGTTAGTGAAAAATCTAGAGCCTGACTATATGATTCTAGATAAATTTGTGCAAATAGGTATTGACCCAGAATTTCGGAAATGGAGAAAATATGGTACCTTGATATGTACATAATGTTTCTATTTATGAGTGATATTAAGTTTAATTTTATGATATATATGGTCAGATATCTCAATTATTACTACCAATCAGAAGGGGGGATGAACTTCTATCCCTATAGAAGGTTCATTTAAAAGAATTTATTTAAGAAAAATATGATAAGGCTGGTGGATCCCCGAGTGAGATACCACCATAGCAAAATCTTTAATGCTGGAACACTGAGAAATATTGGATTATTTTGAAGCACAATAAAAGAAAAACTCATGCCTGTTGGAGTATAAGAAGAACAAGATAGTTCTCAGGAGCTACCTGTAAAATCAAAGGAAGGAGTAGTTAAATCTAGAACTAGTGGAGTATCAAGGATGATATGGCTTGAATTGATTGATCCACCTACTTAGAGAAGTCAGGAAGGACATCAAATTAACATAACCAGAGTTACTGAAGTTGTGGAGGAGCCTATTATGGCATCAAATATTTCAACTACTAGAGGTTTATTGGGCTAAAAGTTTGTAATAGAAACTATTGTCGATGAGCTTCAACATGGTGTTGTTGCTCTGAATGAGGTGACTTCTCAAGTGGAATAGGAAATTGTGCCTTAGGAAGAGGTAGAAGTATAGGAAGAGGCTACATCTAGAACTAACCTTATAGAATCTATTCAAAAGGATGTTTATCAAGAGGAACTAGTTTTGAAAGATCCTATTTTGTAGGAATTTAACATAGATGATTCTCATGAAGAGCAACCTCTTACTAATGTTGAGATTCAAGAAGAAAATTTTTCTGAGGTTCATACTGAACTATTGAATGAAAAGTTTTCTATGGATGAGTCCAGAAAAGACTCAAGAGAAAAATCTTTATAAAATCCAGTTCAGAGAGAAAATGAAGAAAAATATGATGAATAATCTTTTCCTTTGGTACGGATGCATAAAGTTGAAGATGAAACAAGGCTTCAAGAATAGGGTGCCTCTGATTTTGTGAATGAAGAAGTGGTGGGGCTGTATAGAAAGTTAAATAGACCTAAATCTGAAAATGTTGCCCTAGGAAGAGAATTAGAAAGGGAACGTTTGAAATCTCAAAGACTAAAATCCAATTTTGATTCTATGTAAGAAGATGAACATTTCAAGGAGGAAATGTTGGCTGAAGTTTTAAAATTCAAATCTGAAATGGTGATGAAGTATGATTTACTAGTGTTTAAATCTTTCATGGAGAAAAAATTCACAACTGTTAGTAATAATGAAGCCAACACAATGGGTACTTCACCTAATCTAATTAGGGGATTTCAGGCCATTATAGCTATGATGGGAAATATGAGTGACAGGCTACATGACCTTCAATGAAATAGTTCTCCTTTATCATTGTTTTTGGACAATGAAAATTTTCTTATTGAGCATTTGACTTCAAATGAACCTAAAATTAGAGCCTTTCTGAATCAGTTCACTGATAAGTTAACTCTTTCTATGGAGAAGGAAGAGAGGCTACATGAGTTCTTCTGAGTCAACTTGATTTAAAATCTTCATCTAACTCAAGAAGGAAGTGATCTCATTATCCAGTTTGGAGATAGACTAATGAAAATTTTCCATACTCAGTTGGCAGAAATCATGGGAAGTTATTCAAAGCAGATGAAACATGTCTCATACCTTAACTCAACCATGATTTATATTTTAATTCATTTAATTTTAATATATTTTCAATAAAATATTTTTGAATTTTATATTTATATGTTATTGGTTGGTTTTACTGTACTGTCTATATTAAAGTTCTAGTAATCCGACTTCAAATATTGATAAATAGTTTATAATAGCATTTACTTAAGTTAAGTGCTACATTAAAATGTGTTATATTTCATAGTCTATCATTGTTTTTTATATCACAAAAGGGGGGAGAAATTTTTATAAACACAACATTTTATTTTAAGTATTTAAATATTTTATTGGGGGAGAAATTTAATTTGGATAACACAATGTTTATTTCTTGATGAATGAATTTTTATAAAATTAAATATTGTCTTATATTTTCAAAATTCTAAACTATATGAAATTAACATTGTATGTTAATTTTATTGGTTATTTCATGGATTTTGTGATCATAAAAATGGGTAGATTGTTGAAATTTTTTTTCTTCAATAATACTCTATCTATTGTAGATGATTTTGATGTTCACAAATACATTTATTTGTTATACTAATGATTTTACTTTAATTATATTTCAGGAAATTAATATTATTTATTTTTCTTTTTGGGAATAATAATTAAGCGTTTTTATCTATGTGAAATATTTGAAATAGTGTTTAGAAATCGTTTTTAAGTTCTTTATCATGTTCTAGAAACAATTTTCATACCCTAAGTTTAGAAGGAACCTTAGATTTGGGTTATTAGAAAAGTATGAAAGAAGAACCTATGTTTGGAAGGAACCTTACGTTTAGGATATCGAAAAAGTATGGAATGTTATGTTTGTTTCTCAAAAGTATGGTTCATCAACCTTACTTTTATAAACAACTGTATGTATGATTGAAAAGTACAAATCATGAATGTTACATTCTAAAGCAGAGAAAAGTATGGATCATATACCATACATTTGAGAGTTGAAGAGAAAAGTATGGATGATCAACCATACGTTTGGGATCAACCTTACGGTTGAGATCAACCTTATATTTGAGATCAACCTTACATTTTAAGAATGGATCATCAATTCTTACTTTCCTGATCAACCTTACATTGTGAACCTTATGTTCATAGAATGTATTCTATGAAGTTCAATACTATATTTGGCGTCGGAGATTCAAACCAAACTTTATCGAGTAATGGTCTTTATGTGGATTATCAAGATGATTTCAAGGAATATTAAAAGATCGATTTTAAAGAACATATTTGACTGATTTGAAGTATTTTATTTATCGATTTAAGAGGATCTTTTCATTGAAATTTTTATGGGGAGTTACGACTGCTCTGTTTTTCAGGCTTTTGAATATCATGATTCTATTGGCGACTTTTGTGGATTAAAATTTGAAAAGAAAATGATTGTATTTATTATATATATCTGTGTTATTTTGAATTATAGGGTACATGATATTGATCGTTGTGAAATATATGAGAAAAACAGATTCTTGAGTTTTCATGACTATGATTTTCAGAGACATTCATGTTTTACAGATCTGTTGTCACTAATTACGATCAAAGCTCTGTTTTCTGAAGAATAAGAAGAAACACAATTGATAATTCACCGATTCTACATCGAATATATTTTTTGAATCAACTATTATTAATTTTGAGAATTATATTTCAAGATCTACTGCAACCGGATCGACTCAGAACTACTCTTACCTGAAGAACATCATTTCTGAAAATCGAAAATCCATCGACAGTCAATTTTGTGTTGTTGAAATTTTAAAGAGCAACTGGAAATTATTTCAAAGAACAAATAATCTTTTACTTTGAGTGGTCAGCTTCTCATACTAAGCTGCATGTTTGGTTCTATGTATGAACCATAAGGCTCTGTTTATCCTTATAGTTGTAATGGTGTCAACTACCTGCACTTAGTTTTGGAACATTCTATTGATAATAAGACCATATTGTGAAAATCACGAAAATCGTGGAGTAGAGAGATAGTGGAGTGGACTAGGGGCCTTATGTTCCCCGAACCCCTATACATCGTGCGTCCTTTTCAATTTATTTTCTATTTTTTAATCATTCTAATAATGTTAAAAGGACAAATCATGATTTCATGAAGAAATTTTAATACACATAATTAACCCCCCCTCCCTTGTGTATATTTGGTATAACCCAGTAAAAAAAATTCACCCCATTCTTGTGTATATTTGTATATCTCTACCTAAAAATTTATATTAGAGGAGATCTTTTGAAAAATTCTATAACATGCTAAAAGTATAAGGTCTATACAAAGATTTCAATGACTAATTAGAGAGAAGGAATGAAACTAGTTAGTGCTCCTTATTTCAAAGGTAAAAAATACGGATGTTGTAAATCAAGGATGATTATATATTTGAATAATCTAGGATTCATAGTCTACTCTAAGATCATTACTCCTTATATAATTCCTGAAAAACCTAAAACTTGGTCAGTTGATAAAGAGTATATATATAACATTAATTATAAAGATATGAATACTATTATCTGTGGTCATGGAATAGGTGAATTCAACTGTGTCTCACAATGTCCTACTACTTATGAAATGTGGCAAACCATTGCAGTTGATTATGAATGAACATAAAATGTAAGAAAAATGAGGTATGCAACAGTAAAACTAAAATTTGATGCATTTAAAATTCTTGATGGATAAGATATCACTTAGATGAATGGAAGACTTAAAGAGATAATAAATAATATTATATCCTTTGGTGATCCTATCAAACAAGAATATCAAGATTTGAATGAACTAAGCACAGTACCTACTAAATTGAAGGGTATATTTGCTGTAATTTGGAAATCACTGCCTATCAAGAATCTAATAATAAGAAAATTGATTAGGATACTGATGAGGTATGAAGATTAAATAAAATATAATGTTTCAGATCATAATGTCTTAGTGAAAAAGGATAATAATGATCTAAAGGTATCATCTAAGAATCAAAGAAAAAGAATAAAGAAAGAATTCAGAGAAGAAAGGAATTTAAATACATCTGATTCTGAAATATAATTGGCTAAATTATCCAGAAATTTTAGCATGTTTCATAAGAGGAAAATAGGAATCAAAAAACCTATCATAAGGGATGAGAATGACTCTAGATAAGTCAGATGCTATGAATGAATGAAATTAAGTAATATAAGACCTTAACTTCCTCAGATAAAAGGTGAAAAGATAATGATAGAAAATTTATATCCAAAAAATTCTTATTATGAACATAAAGCAAAAAGAGTAATGAAGACTACTTCTATCATTTATTAATACTCTAGAAACTCATCAATATCTGATTCAAAAAAGGAAGAATCAAATCTGAAATCAAATATATGCTTCATGGGAGAAGAAGATAAGGTACAAACCTATTTTTCATCTAATTCTGATTTTGATTCAAATTATTTAAATAATAAATGGGATGTCTACTCCAAAATTCTAGAAAGAAAACATTAATCCTTATTAAATAATAAAAAATTGTTAAAAAAATATTCAAAATTATATTTTAGGAGAAAGAGATTACTTACTTAAAAACAATCAATAGTTAATTGAAAACATTGACTCATCTGCCAAAAAATTTATTGATTAGGAAAATAAGATTAAATAATTAAAAGATTAAGTAGAAACTTATAAAAGTGCCTCTCTCTTATTTACAAAAGAATAAAATATTATCTATGGAATTCTTGGTAAAAATTCCATTAGAAATAAAATATTTGGTCTATGAAGTAAAGGTGGAAAATCTAAACTATATGAGAACTATTTTTTTCCCAACTCAAAAACTACTACCAATCATTTTTGTGGAATAGACAGGAAAATAACAAAAACATTTTTCTATGAAATCCACAAATAAGTGGAATTAAAAAGTCTTTTATTTAAAGTATATTATTTGATGTAAATTTGTGTTATAGAAAAACAAAGCAGATATGGATTCCCAAAGCTTTGTTAGCTAAGACTGTTGGACCCAAAACAATATGGGTACCAAAATAAACTCTTGTAAAAATTTCCTTTATAATAAATAGGTCACAGAAAAAGAAAATATATGTGGTATATTGATAGTGGATAATCCAAGCATATGACTAGAAAGTTATCAAACTTCAATGCATTGACTCAAAGAGATTGAGGTCTAGTAACATTTGGTGATAATTATAAAGGAAATATAATTGGACATGGAACTATTGTAGATCTAAAAACATTCTCAATCATCAAAGTACTATATATAGAGGGGATGAAGCATTACCTACTAAGTATCTCTCAACTATGTGATGATGGATATTATGTTGATTTTTTTTTAACAATTCCTATTCTTCATTTAAATATAAAATACTTATGTTTAGATCACATAGAACTGATAATGTTTATACTTTGAATTCAAATTCCTTGTGTAAACAGAAAGTGAATTGTTTAACTTCTAAGATAAATGATTCTTGGATATGTAATAGAAGGATTGGCCGTTGTAATATTTATGTGTTACATAAATTATCTAAGAAACAGTTAGTTTCTGATTTACCTAGTCATATGTTTTAAACTGATAGATTTTTTATGCATGTCAAATTGACGCGCAACACAAATCTTCATTCATAAATTTTAACTGAATTTATACATTAGAACCTCTTGATCATATCCACATGGATCTTTTTAGACCATCAAGAGTAGAATATTTGGATAAAAAACTATATGTATATATTTTATTAATGATTACTCTAGATTTATATGGATTTATTTTCTAAAACCCAAAAGTGAAGCTTTTAATACTTTTTAATGTTTCATTAAATTTGTTCAAAATGAAAAAGTTTTTAACATAATTTCATTAAGAAGTAATCATGGTGGAGAATTTTATAATTAGGAATTCAATTCCTTTTGTTCAAATCTGGGTATTAAACAAAACTTTTATGCACCAATAACACCTCAAACAAAATGGGATTTCTGAAAGATTAAATAGAACTATTCAAGAAATGGCTAGGACTATGCTGAATGAATAAAGTTTACCTACATACTTCTGGGAAGAAGCTGTATGCAGAGCCTGCTATATCATGAATAGAGTTTTAATTCGGCCTATTTTAAGAAAGACTCCTTATAAACTTTGGAATAATAGAAAACATAAGATAAATTACATTAATATTTTTGGATGTAAGGTGTATATCCTGAACACCAGGGATTACCTTGGTAAGTTCAATCCAAAATATGATGAAGGAATATTTATAGGATATTATGCTACCTATAAAGCCTATAGAGTGTTTAATAATAATTCAAGGATTTTTGAAGAATACATTCAGGTTAAGTTTGACGAAATTGACCCTATTACTAAAGAGAAAGATTAAACTGATGAACCTAATAACTCCTCTAATAATAAAAGACTCAAAAAACTGAAAAATGACTTTGGAAAAAACATAAATGAAATTTAGTTCAGTTTATAAGAACATGATATTGATGAACCTAAAGGTGTTTTACCTAGATAGTCAATAACCTTAAAGAATCATCCTTTAGAAACTGTAATAGTAGACCTAGACATATGAATAAGAATGAGAAGAAATATAATGAACCATATTGAATTCTCTTCCATTATATCTCAGCTAGAACCTAAATATTTTGATAAATCCTTAGAAGATGAGGGTTGGATGTTAGCAATGAAATATGAGATAAAAATTCAAAAGGAATTATGTTTTGGAATTAATTGAAATACCATCAAATTATCCAGTTATACAAACTAAGTGGGTCTTTTTAAATAAACAAGATGAGAAAGGGATTATATCTTCAAACAAAGATATAGTAGTATCTAAAAGATATAATCTCGGATAATGTATAAATAATTATGAATCCTTTTCCCATGTAGCTTGATTAGATGCAATATGAATTCTTTTATCATATGCATCTCATATGAACATATAAATTTTATCAGATGGATGTTAAATCTTCCTTTTAAATGGATATTTATTATAGAATGTTTATGTTGAACAACCTCCTAATTTTGAAAACTCTCAAAAACCAAATTCTATTTTTCAACTTACTAAAGCTCTTTATGGCCTTAAACAAGCACCCAGAGCATTGTATGAATGATTATGATCTTTTCATTTTATAAATGTATTTATTGTTATAATGGAACATCCAACACTTTTTTTTGAAAACTATTTATTCTAATATATTATTATTTAAAATCTACATTGATGATGTTATTTTTGGATCAACCAATATAAAACATTATAATGATTTTTCAAAACTTATGAAAAAAGAATTTGAAATGAGTATGTTGGGATGATTGAACATCTTTTTAGGACTTCAAATTTATCCAAAAGATTATGGAAATTATTCAAACCAGAGTAAATATATTATTGATTTATTGAAAAAGATTGGTCTTGAGAACTGTAAGACACATACAATTACTATGTATAGAAATATAAAACATGATTTGGATGAAGCCAGAAAATTAGTGGACAACAAGTTATATAGAAGTATGAATAGAAGTTTGTTATATCATACTGCTAGTAGACCTGGTATTATTTTTTCGTGTTTTTATGTGCTAAATATCAAACAAATCCTTGAGTATCTCATTCTATTACAATCCAAAAATATTTTTAGATATTTAAAGGGAACTATTTTTCAATCTCTTCTTTATACAATGTCTTATGATTTTAATTTAATATCATATTCACATGCTGATTTTGGAGGTTATAGATTAGATAAAAAAAGAACTTCAAGAACCTGTCACTTTTTAGGAAAATGTTTTTTATCATGGTCTAGTAAGCAACAAAACTCAGTTTCCCTGTCAATAGATGAGGTATAATATTAATCTGCATGCATTTGTTGAGAGAAAATATTGTGGATGAAAAATAGACTAATGGACATTAAACTAAATTTTAATTATACCACTATTTTATATGATAATAAAAGTTCTATAAATATTTCAAAAAATACAATAAGTCATTATAGAACTAAAAATATTGATATTAAATATTATTTTTAAGAGATCATGTTCTTGAAAAGGATATATTTTTAGTATTTGTAAATACTGAATATCAAATAGGTGATATTTTTACTAAACCACTTCCAACTGTATGTTTTGATTTTATTAAGGGGGAGTTAGATTTTTTCAATTTTTAAAATTTAAATTTTCTTTAATATTTTTAATTGTAATAATTAATCATTATTTATGTATTTATTTATTCTAAATTATTTATGATAAAATTATTTATTTATTACTATAAATATAATTTTTTAATATATTTCATACTCACTAGACATTTTAGTTTATTTATTTTAATATTAAATTTTTTTGTGTCGTGTGTTTCTTAAAAATTAAATGATTATCTTACATAATAACATGGAAAACAAGGGATTGTTATAAACATGTCGAATACCAGGACTTTTTAACTCTTAAAACCTTTTTGAATACTAAAACCCTCATTTACCCTTTCCTACCATCACTAACCTCTTATTTCCTTCAAAACCCTAAAAACCTAAAAACCTCAGTGCTTTCATTTCTCACAAATTACGAAAACTAAGATAGCTGAAGATGGTAAAGCCAACAACCTAATGAATTAGAATGTTTTTGGAAGAAATATTATGCAGGGTAAATTAGTCGATTTTGAATCGATCTATCATATAAATTTACTCCTGAATGAAGTACTATCTTTTCAAGGATTGGAATCTGTGTCCAATTAGGAGAACTCAGAATTTCTTTTTATGGTAGAACTGATGTCTTTCAATAATAGTGTTCAGTTTAGTTTTGGTTATATTTCATATATAGTTTTTTAAGAATAGAATAAAACAACCTTTTGGTTTCTTGGACTAAAATTTCTCAAATCATGAACTGAGCTCATGAGGGAGTGATTAGTTTTAATATAAGTTCTATTGCAGATAAGGATTATAAATCTGAATAAATTTTGTCCTTTTTTGGCTCAAAAAATGTTTGAAAAATGTTTTTCAAGGATATTGAGTCAGACCATAAAATCATATTCAAGTTTATTCAAAGAGAAATTTCTACTATAATGGATGAGATGTAGAAGATTCTATATCGATACATGTATATAATGTTCCTATTTATCAGTGAAATGAAGCTGAATTTTCCAAGGTATATGTTTAGATATTTAAATTACTACTATCAACCAGATGCTAGGATGACATTTTATCCTTATGAAAGGATAATTTCTCTAATTTTGTTTAAGAAAGGATTGATTTAATTAATATATTATCGAATTAAATGTTTTCACTACAGTGTAATCAATGTGGAAAGCATGGGGAAGCTAGGTTTTTGCTAGAGTACAGTCAAAGGATAACTCTTACTAGTTGTTGAAGATAACCAACACATATCAGGATTGTTTTCTTAGGGGGAGAAAAGTGCAATTGGGAATGAAAGAATTTATGAAACCTATGGTGAAGGAATTTACAATAAAACCAAAAGAAAATTAAGACATATTTAAAAAGAGTAATAATAATAATAAGGGGAAGAAGAGGTTGTGGAAACAGAATTGGTTGTAAACCCACAAAACAAAAGAGTATATCCACCTAATGTAGAACCAGTGTTGTGTTTAGGTGAGGTGACCAAGTAAATACATTTAAAATAGAATTTTCATAAGGGAGATAAACAAGTTGAAATATAGATAAGAGATCTATAGACTGTTGATTTACCAGTTGTCCAGGAGGAAGAACCAGTTGTTCAGGGAAAAAAACAATTGATGAGGACTGAAAATATGGCTACAAAAATTGTTGATAATTTACTTTTCTTTGTTTTTAATCATGTTCAAGATAAAAATAAATCTTAAATTGAATAAAAAACTGAATTTATTGATAGTTTATCATATTCAAATGAAAAATAAATTGAAAAACTTGTGGAGAAGTCTATTGAGAATTCTCCTTCAAAATATCTAGAAATTATGGCCGTTGGTCAGTTGCAACATTTAGATGAAGGGTCAACAGATTCCCTGCCAAATTAGGTTAAGGATCATGTAATGATGTTTAATAAGTCTAAGGAAGAGAATGTAAATATTCTAAAAGAGATGGAAGTTGCAAAGAAAAAGTTACAGGATCTTCATGAAAATTTTGTTTTTGAAAAATAATTTGACGCTTTCAAGAGGGTTTCTAAATGAAGTTGGAAAAATAAAATATGAAGTTGTTTCTAAGTCTAACATTACTTATCTAAAGTGGTATTTGGGGAGTCATTTTGAATCAATCAAGAGTACTATTGGTCAGACCAGTACATCTAACTCTACTCCTACTACCATTCCAAATTTGATTTGAACAATTCAGGAAATAACCTCTATCATGGTAGATATGAATGATCATCTTAAAAATATTTAGTTAAATAGTTCCCCTCTATCAGTTCTGTGGGACAGTAATAAATTTATAGTTGATCAAATAAAAAAAAATGAACCAGGTATCCGATTTTTTTCAACAAATTCACTGAAAAGTTAGATTAGTTTATGCAGCAAGAGCAGAGTTTGAATAACTTTTTTAAAGAAAATATTGTTAAGAATTTTTATATTAGTCAAATTCTAGAATGTTAATTATAAAATTGGGGGATAGTCTGATGAAGAAGTTGTGGTTATGGATGGTTGAGTTGAAATATATTTTTGAAGATTCTCAAAATACTTATAACCTTAACCGAGTCAACTCCTACCCAATCTTTTTTATCTAAACTATTTCAGTTGACTAAACTTGTTTCTTAGTCATACTGATTATTTTATTTATATAAATTTTGATAAATAAAATATCATTATTTTTGTTTTGGTAGGTTATTTAATATTCTTTTATGTTTATGTCTAAATGGAAAAAACTGGTTTTATTTATTTAAATAAATTCTTATAATATTCACTTACAGATCTGTGCAACATTAATCGTGTTTTATTTATTTTCTAGACTTTCTTTTTTTTCTTTAAAACGGGGAAGAAATTTGGATAACAAAATATTTCTTTTCATTTCTATTTTTTTAAATTATTCTACGAAATTTAATTTTAAATTATTTTCTTTTCAATTATTTGAAAAATTATAAATGCTATTACTAATTTTATGGGTTTAGTGATCATAAAAAAGGGTCATACTGTTCGGTATGTATTGTATCAACAATACTCTATAAATCATTTTTATTTTTATGCTCACAACACCACCAAATATAATTTTTTTATTCCATATTAAGGACAAGTGGGAAAACATAGTTCAAAAAACAAAAACCACTAAGGGCTGAAAGAGCTCAGAAACTGATTAAAAACAAGGATTTGATTTTTTGAGTTAGCCACTCTATATAATTCCCAATGCAATGTACTAATCTGGGTGTCTACATCCTCACTAATATGTTCTTCATGGCGAGTAACCATTACTTCCATTATTTGAATGAATTCCTCTAGGGTTATTTTTACTTTGTTGAAGCCTCTGGCTATGATTTGGTCTTGCTTGTCTATCCACACTACTTACTCCTTGGTGGCATCAACTTGCAATCTTCTTTCATATATTATTAAAATATCCACATTTGAGGAATTCAGTTGAAGGAATTTTTTCTTCATTTCTTCCATGGAGTGGAATATGAGCTTCAAATACTCCCCTACCTTTTCTTCCATCACTCTTGGTTCTCTGCATGGATCTCAACATTCTCCATATTTTAGGGATTTGGTTTCCTCGTTTCCACACTTCTTGGTGGACCTAGTTTCCATCAGTTTAGGAAAGTGAGAATATTCTTTGTGTCCCTTGGGTTTTTCCCCTAGACCACAACACATTTCCTTGATTTAAGCTTTACATTTTCATCTTCTTCTTTCTTGGGTAATGAGGGCGTTTCCCTTGGAATCAGTCCAAACTGTCCATTCAGAGTTGGCTATAACTTTCTTCACTTAAATAATCCTCCTAGTGATTTAATGTTTCTTCTTGAACCACAAAGCCATCAAAATGATTTTCCAACTCAACCATCTATCCTTCTTTGAGGGGCCTCGGCCTGCACGGAGGATCCACCTTGCCTTCTTAAATCTCAAATCCATTTCTCTTCCGCTCAAAAATACCCATGTTTATTTTACTTATAATATTTCACTAAGTGTATTTTAAGACATTTATATTCTTTATATTCCTTATATTGGAAGTATAATCAAGCTTGTTATTCATGTAAAATATTCATCAAAGTGTTAAGAGTGCTCCTAACCATATTCTAGAAACATTGTTCATACTGTACATGGATGAAACGTAACGTTTGAAACTAAACCTACGTTTGTATTATAACTTATGATAAAATATTATAATTTATGGTTAATAAATAAAGCGTTGAAAAAAAGTGTGGTTAAAGAACCTTATGTTTGGATGAAACCTTATGTTTGACAAAAATAAAAAGTATGGTTAAATAACCCTACGTAAGTATGGAACCTTTTGTTTGATAAGCCAATGTAAGGATTATCAACCTTAATTTTCTTATCAACATTACGTAGTCAAACTTATGTTTGAAGAATAAATTGTACATAGTTGAAACCTACATTAGGTGCTTTTGGGAAGAAACCTTACTTTGGACTTTTCATTACTGGAGATATGAATTTACAGTTTTACCGGATATTCTTCCAATGGTCATTACAGAATATCAGACCGATTTAAATCTCATTTTTTGAATGACTCAATGCTCGTTATGATTAATTCAAAGAATCATATTAAGTTTATAAATTATTTTCTTTTCTTAAAGAATGATATAACTAATCTAATTTGTCCCATGAATTTAAATTCCTACGAATAATCAGTTAATTTTATGGGATCTGGAATTAAAAATACATGCTCTTTGTTTTACTTATTCTATTATTATATCTGTTCTATATATATGTGTGTATTATTCAAATAGTAATATATTGAGATTTATATTGAGCCATGTATTGTGATATATATTCACATTTGAAACTTCATTCTTATGAAGATATTTTACAGATATACTACAACAATAGATCAAGAACTATTTTTCTATATAAGAGGCTATAGTGGAAATATTCTTAATTAAAATTATATAATTTCTGTAAGTATATTGCTGCTATTCAATTTTTTATTTCAAATATATATTGAAATATTATCTCTTAAAAATTATTCTTTTTTGAAGAAACTATTTTCTAAATAAAAATATTTATCTATTGACAGTTACTGTTCAACTTTAAATTTCAAATGAAACCTTTTATAATCAATATATTTTTATTGAGATTTTCAAAAACATGTACTCAGTTTTGGTGGAGTTTCCGCTTCTTGATATAAGATGTGGTTTATCAGTTCTATGTTATAGGACTGGAAGACTCTATTTTTTGTATTGTTTGTAAAGGAGTCAGCTGCTTGCACTCAGTTGTGGATTGGTCTTATGATATGAGTACCTGACAAGTGAAATTCACCAAACTCACAAAGAGAGTAATTGGTGGAGTGTACTGGGGGATCTTTATGCCCCGAACCACTTTAAACAGCTATGATTTATTTTTTTCTTTTTATCCGATGCATATAATTTAATACAAAAGATAAACACTACTTACCTACATAATCATAAGTCAATATCTAGAGGAAGATTTGTAAAAGAACTCGAAAAGACACAATTTACCCCCACCCCCACCCCCTCTTGTGTATATTTGTATATTCTGACCTAACATAATAGTCCATGGTTGATATATTAAATCATATCCCAATAACTTGTTTGAAGATAGTATTTTCAGTAATTTTAAAACATTTAATAAAATAATATTTATATTAAAATATTATTAATTTAAATTTTGTAAATACTATTTTAATTTGATATTAAAAAAACATAAAATAATGTAACTAGGATATAATCCATTTCTAAAATCCCTAACATGTTATAGTTTTCTAAAAATTACATAGAATACAATAATTCATTAAAATTATATTATTTTTAATATTTTTAAATTCATTTATTTTATTTTTCTATTAATTTAATAAATAATGTTTCTGTGTTGTGAAAGAATTTATGAAAATTTATTATTCAATAAAAATTTGAAATAAATTACCATGGTAAAAAATAAATCATATTTAAAATATATATTAATCATAAAACATAATTTTTTTATCCATGTCATAAAATATTATAGACATTAAAAGAAACAAATAAACATTTTTGACATTATCTTTGACAAAAATATTATAATGGTCAAAATGAAATAAATATGGGACCATGGTTCCAAATTTTCAAATAATTTTATGGATATTCCTGAAAACCACTCATTAAAGAGGATAAAGGAAAGTTAAAGCTTAATTTATTATTCCTTTTCATATTATTCTTAACTAAAATTAACCAATTTTCCCTTACCATGGTGAAAATTACTATTCATAATGACCATAAATAAAATGGAATTATTCAAAAAATATAATCCCTTTGATTAAAAATATTGAATCCATTTTAAGAGATTCAATTTATATATGTGTAAAAATTAATTTAAAATTAAAAAAAATAAAACATGATAAAAATTGTATTTCCAAAAAAATTCTTTGAAGTATTACAATATTTTTATACCAAGTTTAAGTATACAATTATTTCTAAATACCATAATTGTATTATGTTTAATCAAAATAGACTAATTAATTTTAATAACCAATGTAAAATAGAATTTTACTTTGTAAATACTTGAAAATAAAATATAATTTTCATTAAAAATCATTATATTCCTAATTAATAGAAAAACCAAACCTTTGAGAAAAAATAACAAACATTTACCCCAATCTAAATTTGATACTTGGATTTAAATTTTTTTATTAATTTTCTCAAATTAAAATTATTTAATCCATAAATAAATATTTCAAATACAACCATATAGTGTCTGAAAACCCAATTTGGTTTTAAATAATGTTTTTTAATTTCCACTACAAATTTACCTAATATTCTTATAATGAATAAAACACTTTAAAATAAAATTAATTAATAATAATAATACATTAAATTAATTATTATATTTAATCTTTTTGTTATAAAAGTGTGGAGGATATAATGAACACCATAGTCGATTGTATCTTATCAAGGTCCAAGGTTCACCTCAATGTTATGGAAAAGACATCAACATGCCTATAACATAGAGATAAACATCCAAATATCCATCTACCCATTAAATAAAATTAAATCATAAAGGATTACCAATACTCATTGGGATATAATGGGACATTTCTATGTATAATTAAAATGTTATTAGGATCAATATCTCCCCTTCGTTGAGATATCACACAATAATTTCTTCCACTGGAGCTTTCACGTGTTTCTTTATGATGTCATCTCTAGAAAGAGATGAAGAATTTAACATATTGGAATGAATTTGGATAATGTATGCTATTTGGACCTAAAATGGTAAAGTAAATGGTATATAATATCAAATCCATTTAGAAACACATCGTGGAGGAATGGAGTTGGAAGAAGAATTATACTGACAATCATCAATAAGACCTAGAGTTTGAGGGTGGAGATAAAGTGTAACATTTAATATCTCCAAGGAAGAGAAGTGTGAGGTTTGTAAAGAAGATAATTATATGTTCGAGATACATTACCCATGTTGAGATTCTTATTATCATCATAGTTTTGTTCTATCAACTAGAACTCCCATCAAACATGTCTCAAGTGCATGATGATTTAAAGATATTCTTCTTGAGAATGTACATACTATATCCCTAACATGTACTAAATTCATGTGTGGAACAATTGGAGCATGAAATGTCACCCAAAGAGAAGTTGGTGAATATCATGGACCATAGAGACAATATTCTACACAACCAAACAACTCACTTAGTGAATATGCTTTGGATAAACCATATGTTAAAAGAGGTAACATGTGAACCTAAATAGGCAATGAAAAAGAATTTCCCTTATCCATTTTCATATTATTTTATGAATTTTTTTGGATGAAATTTAAAAATATTTGGATAATTTAATGACCTAGACTTTTATATATGGAATTTTCCCCCATAATACAAATCATATTTAAGAATATAGAATCAAGAACATACACCACATAATAAAAAACCTAAAAAATTATTATATTAATATAGAAAATTATATTTAGAGGTTAAATAAAAAAATAAAATTAGTAATAATTAAATTAAAAAAAATAAACATAAAAAATAAAATAAAACTAGAATATGAACATTTAGATGACTTTAGTTCCATAGAATAATCATATTCATGAATATAACTATCAAAACAATTTTTCATGTAATAAAAAAATTAAGATAGTGAATATATACATGATATAAATTTAATTCAATATGAACGAATAATACATAAAGTACTTATTAGAAGTATAAAACACATAAGATCATTGGAAACATAACTATTTTATTAGTAATATATTTATTATGAATAGTTAATTGATCATTAGAATAGTAACTCAACTGCCAGATTATTAAAAAAATATTTGAGTATCCTATGAAATAAGAAATAATGAATTTATATCAAAATATAATTAAATAATTGTTTTATTTCATGAAAAAAATATGTTTTATTTTCTATAAAATTATTTTTTTAAGAAAAAATAGAATGTTAAAAAAAATATTTCTCTTCATGTCATTTTAATAAACATGAAATTTTTATATATTTGATGATACAATTTTATTAAATAATATTTTATTTTTCTACAGATCATAAATTGGATTCTGTCATAAAAATTTTTATTCTTCAATAAATATTTATTTTGTTTAAAAATTAAATTCCCCAAAATCCAAAAAATATTTTGAAAAAATGGATTTTATTTTTGGAATCATCATGTATAGATTTTGTAAGAGTGAAATTTTTTATTTTTCATAAATAGTTATATATAGAGTTAAATAGTAAAATACTTTGAGTAAAAAATTCATAAATGTTGTATATGAATGAATATTTTAGATTTATATAAGTTATATTTTGAATATAATGTGACATTTACTATTAAATCAAAATATTTTTTCTATTTGATCGTATTTTTTATAACTACTTTACTGATATTTTATTCAAAAGCACCCCTCTCATCCTCATCTAAATACCACCCGCTTACCATTTTTCTATATAATAAAAATACTATTTTGTACCAAAACTCTCCCAAAATATATCTCTAACCCTCAAATACATGTATTGTATGTTTTGGACACACCAAAAGACCAATATGTAGTGCCATAGATTTATGGTGCCATAGGAATGAGATGAACCATTGTGCCCCTTTATGAATTATTTTTAATTGATTCTCTTGGACTTGTTAAAATATAAATCATATTAATATTGAATTAAATTAGTCTCAACATTTATGAAATATAAATAAATAAATCATAGTGCACAAGGATTTGCAATTTTTTCTATTGAAAATCTAACTACTTGTCGTAATTGGTTACCCCCCTAATTGAAACATCCCTACTACAAAAAAAAGTTGTTACACCAAGGACCTTCTTGATTCTATCAATACAAAGTCCCAATGTGTTTGTTATCCCAATTCCTACAATATAATGCATCTTTCAACTTTCCATCATATATTTATGATCCAATAGAATAATGATCTAATTCTACATCTGCAATCTTATACTTCTCTTGATATAGATATCCCTCTATAGGTAAACTGGATTAATTGGTCTAATCATGTATAAAATCTTAAATAAAATCAATTGAAAATAGCCATATTTATATATTTCATACTCTACTACTCACTTAATATCTTCAATTATTTTACTTTCTCAACACTTCAAACACCCAGGCACACAAAAATCCTTCTTCACGAATCGATCATAGCTTGAGTATCACTTTTTATTCTCAATACTATGGTGTATTATGTTATTAAATTCTCACTTATTGAGTATCAATTCGTTAGTTTTTCATTTATTCATTTTCTTCACATACATTCTTAGTTTAATTGTGAATATTATTTCTATAATGATATATAGAAACTCCCATGATTATTTTAGGTTTTAAAACCCCGTGATTTTAAAAGAGGAATATCATATTCTATTGTGTATATTCAACGAGACACTAATCCTAGATGATAATTTATCACCCCAAGGAATTGTAAATTTATTTTTAAAATAAATTCAATTTCTTCGATAGCTTTCATAACATATAACATCAGTTTTAATTGAATTGTGATACTATATTAAAATATTATTATTTATGCAGGACCATTATTGTAAAAACCCATGATTTTGAAAATAAATTTAGTATTGAATTAATTAAAAACTGATTCTATAAAAAACACTGCTTTGTTATAACCTAGCTAGTTAACAAAATTCTTCAACCTCTGTGATTTGAATTTAAAAAAATTGGCATACACGGTTGCATTTAGTAATATATTCAGAGTCTGATAAGAGAAACTTAATTTTTTTAAATAGTAAAATAACCTTATGACTAGGAATATGAATAATAATATGACCCTTGTGAATATTAAATTTTATAATTATTTTACTATCTTAAGGTTATAAGATAATGAGATCTTGATTGGATTTTCTAGGTTATATAAAACAAATTAAAGTTTTAGAATTGTTATTTTTTGAATAAATTATTGTTTAATTTAAAAATCAAATTAATTATATGTATGATATTATTTTTTAAAAATGGATATCATTTTTGAATCCTACATGTCAAATAATGGTTAGGGTGTATTTTTGGGATTTTTCTCAAATACTAAAATTTTTGAGGAACAATAAAATATGATAATTTGTTGTATATATACTTTATCATTTAAATTTACTCTTCCTACCATCATGGATGATGAAATAACACTTTGTTTGAACTCACATTAAACTATTACTATTCTTGGTCACAATAATCAATATTATTGGTTGAATTTGAGAAAATATTAAAGTAATGGGTAAAATAAGGGGAAAACCCTCCCCTCCTACACTATAAAAATCCCCCTTACTCCCTATTCTCTTTACTCCTCTCAAGCCTTGTTACTTCACTAAGTTCTGCTTGAATATCCTACCAAGATCCTCCCCCATATCCATGTGACATTGGTCTCATGAAAATACCAAAACCTCCCCCCTAAATACGCTCTCAAGGATGATTACTTCAAGAGGTAAATTCCTCCTTTTTTTTCTTTTATTTCAAGTCTGTTGATTTTCTTTTTCTTTACTCACCTTTTTTCCTCCAAAGGTTGTGATTAATCTAGTGCCCCACATGTACTATAATTTTTTATAATAAATGAATAATTGATCATCATCTATCTCTTCCAATTCTCTTATATTAGAAATGAAACCACCTTCTAAGATGTGTTTATTTATCACATTCAAGGACGACAAGTTCTCAATTTCTATTAACATATTCAATTCTGGTCATTAAAGTGTTTTTATTATTGAAAAATACTATAATATATATATATTAAAACTTATTTTAAGTCCTTTTTTTAAACATGATATTAATTTATAAATCAAAATAAGTTTGGTGTGAACAAGAACCGCTAATTAACCCAAACAATAGTCATTAAAGTTTTATATAATGATTCATCTTCAGTCCTAATAAACAAATGAATTTTATTACTGTTTAATATTATTTTTGTTCACTAATAATATATAACTTTTATTTTGTACAACCATTCTCATTCTACATGTTTATTCATATGGGAATATACGAAAATTGATCATAAAACTAAGGAAGAAAACCCTCCCAAACAGTGAAATTGAATCTCTTAACACATAAAAAGGACATGAATGAACCTAATAAGGTTATATTAAATCATTTTAATGTTTATATGGTAATGTAATTATTAATTTATGAACATAAATTTAATTATTCAGGTCATTTTTATCAAGTGAGGACCACCTTCGGACATAAGGTCAGGGTTTTCCACCTGAACCTCCATTTTCATTCAGGTTACTTTTATTTTCTACTTACATCAATAAAATTATTATGTATTATTATTTACCCCTAATATATTCTTTCTAACTATTCTATATATGTTTACCAACCAAAATCCTTCCTTATATTATAGGGAGATACACATTTTAAAAGGAACATTCAAAATTCATTCCAAAAATACAATCCTGATTCAATGGTATTTCACAAATTCTTACCTACTTTAATGGGAACTATATAATATATTTTTATCAACTATTATCTTTATAAAATCACTTGAAAATAAAAACATACTTCACTTCCATTTTTACACAAATAATTTTACAAAATAACACTACTTTTCAAAGTAAAAGAGTATTTATCTCAAGAATTACTCGATGATTTTATAAGAGTATCTTCATCTATTTCAACACAATTGTTGATTATTATGTATTATTTGGATTAATATTTTATGAAATCATATACCATATTTAATTTAGTGGTTTATTATTAGCTTGATTATGGATGTGCTATCTTAAAACCATTCACCAGTTTACTCCAAATGGTTAATGTTTAAGCTTAATGTTTAGGGAAAGTTATTTATATTTCATATATTAGTTTCATTATTAATGTATATTTTTTATGTTTATCATCAGTCATATTAGGAATGAATTTAACTTTGTAAGTGTTTTGTGGGTCCTACTATAGCCCCCCCCCCAGTGCATTGGTAGGTCTAATGAGACAAACTACAGTCTTGGCACAAGGCCTTGAAAAATAGTAATTTAAAGTCATTATACGAGAAATTGATGGTATGGTTATGATCTCTCACGTTATTCATTAAATAATTTTGAAAATATAATTGGAGGTTCATTTGGATATTCAACTAGTAGAATACCCATGATTATGTTTTATTATGGCATTATTTATTTAGCTCTTATTCCTGCCATAATGTGTTCAATTTTATTGTTAAAGGCATGTGTTTTTAGTTATTCATCATGCCTATTGTTTATGTTTATGATATCTTCAACTTTATTTCTTACCCTTACTAAGATTTATTTGCTCACCCCTTTATTATTTTTCATTTTATCATGAAATGAATAAGTTTATTATGGATGAACTGTAGGGATAAACTTATTTTTTTGAATGTTCCAAATAAAATGTATATATTGTATTTCATTTCAAGTTATAATGTTGAACTTAGTTATGTATCTTATTTTAAAATCTACTAAAATACTCAAAACTTCAGAATTCATATTCCTTATTTACATTCCAATTTAATAAAATAAGGCACTGGCTCTTGGCAGCTGGGGTCAGGTCTTTACAGTTGGTATCAAATGAAGTTTAATATAAAACATGGAAAGTAGATTTAGAA
Source organism: Viscum album (assembly GCA_963277665.1). Classification (NCBI taxonomy): domain Eukaryota; kingdom Viridiplantae; phylum Streptophyta; class Magnoliopsida; order Santalales; family Viscaceae; genus Viscum; species Viscum album. The sequence goes on from OY728150.1 coordinate 356,657,044, forward strand.
AAAGTAGATTAGGGATTAAATCCCTAAGATAGTCTTTGAGGATAAACATACAAGAACATACTATTATTTTTTTAATGAATAGATTATATTGATATTCTAGTAAATGCATCCATGTCTAGATACTACAAGTGGATGTGGTTCTGGAAAAGATGTACCTAGGGGTAAAAAATCTGATAAGGAGTTTCTAGCTTGACATAGGGTATCCTGGTACATGAAAAAATGAATTATTTTGCACCTGGTTTGACACTCTCGATGGATATGCTTAGGAAAATTCACATTTTCATTACAAGACAATAAGAAGGATTTAAATGTAAAATTTTCCTCAAAAAACCTTGGTTTGTGATTAGGGGATTAGCCATGTATAGGATTTAAATTTATTCTATTTATTTTTCTATTTTGAGATTATTCATTATGATTTATTACCTAATCTAGTGTATTCCATTATCTATAAATGGATCCTAGTGGAATAAATAGAAACTTCATGAACATACATATCCCATTAAGGGATTTCCCTCTGATGCAAGATAATGATGTAGGCTCTGAGGCTACGATTGGTGCTGAGAAACATATAAATATTCTGGGACAACTGACTCAGGTTATGAATAATAACTATACCCATATGGAGCATCCTAATCCATAACATGGAGGATCTGCATTTGATTTCTTTATGTGACAACGACCTCTATCATTCAATGGGACTAAAAAACCATTTGTAGTAGAGAAATGGATAATTTCTCTAGAGAAGATATTTATTGCTTTGTGATGTAACGAAAGAGATAATTTTGTCATGGTAGTTTATCATCAATTGGGAGATGTGGATTAGTGCGGGTAGTTAATCCAAAACACCAAGGACGAAGAAGAAATATAAGAGATTGAATGGAGAGATTTTAGGGAAATCTTAATAAAAAAATATTTTCCCCTTGAACAACGAGTCGATATGGAAAAGAAATTATTGAATCTGTGGTAGAAGGAGGATGAAAATGTTTCCATGTATGAATACAACCTTACAAGGCCCGTAAGACATGTCGCGGACAACATATTTAATCTAAGGAGAAATATTGATCGACTCTTTGATGGTTCATAGAAATTATTTCGATGGGATCTAGTCTCTAATGGTTTTTCATCCTATGATGATATAGTCTTAGGTGTTATCAAGATGGAAAATGAGTTTTCTAATTATTATGAATTTAATGGAACACAACAGAAGAATTGGGCTGCCAAAAACATTAGAAAAAAATATGGATATGGGGAATAATGGAAGAGTTGACCATCCATCTTGCAGTAATTGTGGGAAGAAACACCCTAGAACTTGCCTGATGGGAATGAGAGTCTGTTACAAGTGCAGAGAAAAAGGCCACACATATTTGGATTGTAAGGGGAAGAAAGAATCTACCAATGTTTAATTCTAAAATTGTAGGGATATAGGAAATTATGCACATTAATGTCCTATGCATCATGAAAATGTTCCTCAAGGAAGGCCAATAGAGAAAGTCCAATCTTATACGGTCACAACTGCATAGGTTTACAGTCCTAATGATGTGGTGGTCGGTACTTTAATCATTTCCTTGAAATTATACAATGCTTTATTTGATTTCGTATTATAGCATTATTTTATATCTTCAAAATTTTCCATGAAAATTCGACATGTTCAATTTTATTTAATAAAGGAGTTGTTAGTGAAAAATACTAGGGGATGTATCATTGAAACAAAGATGTGTCGATCAGTCCCCCTCATGACACATAATTATAATTTAGTTTCTAACCTTATCATCATACCCATGATTGAATTTGATATAATCCTTGGTATGAGTTTATTTTCACATTATGATGTGAATATCTATTCTAATAAGAGGGAAGTTGCAATTTTTTAGAATAGTGTTGAATCCCTTATCTTTAGAGAAGAAACCTTGCCAGTTGATTCTTATTCAGATCCACCCCTAGTAACTCTATTTAATTCGATTATTTGGGAGGAATGGAATACAATAACTATGGGTGAGGATTTTTTTTTTCAAATATAGGAAGTGTCTATTGTGCAAGAATATATTGATTTTATTCCATATAATTTATTAGGACATCCTCTAGAATAGGTAATTGAGTTTCTCATTGACTTAATTACTATTTCAAGGCCTATATCAAATACCGCATATATAATGGACACTGTGTAATTAGTAAGATTTAAGAAACAACTGGAGTAATTGAGTGATAAAGGATTTATCCACCCTAGTGTTTCTCTATGTGTAGACCCTACCATTTTTGTTAAGAAGGAAGTTGGATCTATGTGGTTATGCATTGAATACAGGGAGATCAATGATATAACAAAAATAATCAAGCAACCCCTACCTCTCATTGATGATTTATTTGATCAACTTCATGGAGCCTAACAGTTTTCAAAGATTTTCCTTCAATCTAGAAATCACCAGTTTCTATTAAGGACGGAATACATCCAAAGACAACATTTTGAACTAGGTATGGGCATTACGAGTTTACAGTAATTCCTTTTGGATAGACTAAGGCACCCTCTATTTTCATGGATCTAATGAATAGAGGTTTCAAGGAATATCTTTATGAATTTTTGGTGGTATTTATTGATGATATATTGGTATACTCAAAAAGTTACAAAGATAATAAAAATAACTTACACACTATTCTGAAGACTCTTACACTAAATAAATTATATGGTAAGTTTAGCAAGTGTGAATTTTAGCTTCAATCAGATTTCTTTTCATGGCCACATTGTCTCTAAATATGGAATATATATTGATCCTTTAATGTCAAAGGATGATAAATAATGGCATACTTTAATGAACATATATGAGGTACGTAGTTTTATTGGTTTGGAAATTTATTATATGCATTTCATTCAGAACATCACCCATTTAGACAACATAATGACCAAGAGTACACTTAAAGGGGTTAAATACTTATAGAAAAAATTATGTGAGGATTGTTTAAATGAATTCAAGATGAGTTTATTGAATTCTCTGATCCTAACTCTACCATTGGGTAATAATGGGTTTGTTATCTATAGCGATTCATCAAAGAAATGACTTGGTTGTATACTTGTGTAGAATGATATATTTATTGTCTATGCCCCAGGGAAGTTAAAAATTCATGAACAAAACAATCCTACTCATGATCTTGAGTTAGCTACTGTGATATTTTCTTTAAAAATGTGGATACTCTATCTCTATGGTGAAATATATGGGACATATACGGATCACAAGAGTCTAAAATATATCTTCTCACAGAACGAAATCAACATGAGGCCAAGGTGACGGATTTAACTACTCAAATATTATGATTGTTCCATACACAACCACCCAGGAAAGGAAAATAAGGTTCTTAATGCATTGAGCAAGAAGTATCCTGGAGTTTTTAACAAAATGAGGATTGAAAGGGATCCTAAATTCATGGATATAATAAGGATGGACATGGGAATTATCAAAGAAGGTGAAACCTCATTACTTTTTCAATGGGTTTCATAACCATAATTATTAGAATGGATTAAAATATATCAAACTAATGATGAGAACCTTCAAAATAAAATTAATACTATTAAAGGTGGAAAGTTGGATGAATTTGTATGTGAAGATAGAATTATGAAATTTGTGAAGAGGCTATGAGTTCCCTCTATACCCGAGATAAAAAGGGAGTTACTGGATGATGATCATAGCTAAAATTTCTCTATACACCCATGTATCACTAAATTCTATAGAGATTTAGAGGAACATTTCTGGTGGAATAACCTGAAGCGATTAATTGATGATTATGTATCAAGATGTTTAGACTGTCAATAAGTGAAGGCCAAATAGAAACATCCTAGAAGAGTCATTCATCCTATACCAATTACAACAAATAAATGGGATGACCACACCATAGATTTTGTCACCATATTACCCATAACACCAATAATGGATGCATAAATAAGGGTAATTATGGAGAGACATACAAAATCTCCACATTTTCCTAGCATAAAGGATGATTTTCAACTGGAGCGGCTTTCAAGACTATATACCAATAAAGTTGTAAGGATTTATGGAGAACCTCTTTCAATAGTGTCTCATCATGATCCTAGATTTACACCAAAATTCAGGTAATGTCTTTAGAAAAATTTTGATACTGAGATTCATTTGAGTGCTTCATGTCATTCTCAAATTGATAGGTAATCAGAAAGGACGATATAAACTTTAGAAGACATGTTGAGATCATCCTCACTCAACTTTCAAGGTATATGGGATTAGTATTTACCCTTGGTGGAGTTTTCCAACAATAATAGACTCCATTCCAGCATTCAAATGTCACCATATGAGGCGTTGTACTAAAAGATATGTCATACACAAATATGTTGGGATAAAGTTGGTGAAATAAAGATAGTGGGACCAAAGCTTGTAGAGGAAACAACAGTGAAAGTAAAGTCTATTCAATGCCATATCAAAGCAGATCAAAGAAAAAAATATATGTGGATAATTGAAGGATGGATTTGGAGTTTCATGTTTGAGATCTTTTTTCCTAAAATTATCTCCATAGAGGGTGTTATAAGATTTGGAAGGAAATGGAAACTGATCCCTAGGTACATAGGCCCTTTTGAAATATTGGAGAGAATTAGAGTTGTGGGTTATTGTTTAGTTATTCCACATATGTTGTCTAAAATACACAATGAGTTCCATGAATCATTGATAAGGAAGTACATGTCGTACCCCACACATATCCTCACTTATAAAGGTATTGAATTGGAACCTGGCCTATCTTACTGTGAAGAGCCTATCCAGATTCTGGACACTAAAGAACAAGTTTTAAGGAATCAGATGACATGACTGCTAAAGATACTTTGAAAAAATCATAAAATCGAAGAGGCAACATGGGATCCTAAGGATCTTATGATTAAGAACTACCCTAATTTTTTTTGAGGTAACATTATGGTAATTTCAAGGATGAATTTTTTGTAAGGAGGGGATAATTTTATACCCTCAGATTTTGAAAATAAATTTAACAATGAATTCATGAAACATTGAATCTCTAAAAACACCACTTTGTAATAAGTTATCCAATAAACACAAATTTTCCACCTCTATGATTTGAATTTTGAAAAACTAACATACACAGTTGTGTTCGGTAAGATATTTAGAGTATAATATGACAAATATAATTTTTGGTCAATAGTAACATACCCTTATAAATAGTAATATGGATAGTAATATGACCCTTATTAATATTAAATCATATTATTATTATTTTTTCTTATGTTTATAAGATAATGATATATTGATTAACTTCTATATGTGGTATAAACGAATTATAGTTTTAAAATTGTTATTTTTCAATTAAATTATTATTTTATTTCAAAATTAAATTAAATGTATTTATAAAATTATTTTCAAAAATTGGAGTTCATATTTGAATTCTAAATGAAAAAAATGGTTAGGATGAATTTTTGGGATTTTTTTAAAAATACAAGAATTTTAGGTGAATAGTAAAATACAACAATTTACCGTATATAAACATTATCAGTAAAATTCACTATTCTTAGAATCATGACTTATGTAGTAACACATTGATAGAACTAATATTCACATATTACTATTATTAGTCCCAACAATCAATACTATTGGTTTTCTTTGGCAAAATAATAAAACAATGAGTAAAATAAAGGGAAAACCCTCCTCTACTCTACTATAAAATACCCCTCACTCCCTCTTCTCTTCACTCCTATAAATCCCTATTCATTGTCTTAATTATGTTAAAATTTCTTACCAATATCCTCTCCCATGTCTAAAAACCCTTAGTCTCATGAAAATACTAACACCTCTCTCTTAAATAGGCTCTTAAAGAATATTACATCAAGAAGTAAATTCCTCTTTTCATTTATTTTATTTCAAGTTTCTTTCTTTTATTTTTCATTCCTATAATACTTTCATACAAATGATGTTATGAATCTAGTACCTTAAATGTTATGGAATTTTATTATTATAAAGTAATAATTCTTCATCATCCCTCCCGTACCCTTATTTTATACTAGAAATGAAAACACCACCAGAGATGTGTTAATTTATCACAGTTAAGGATGATGGGTTTTCAATTCCTATTACCGTATTCAATTATGGTCATGAAACAATTTTTATGGTTGAAAAATAAAATAATATATGTTTTATATCTTATTTAAGGTTTTTGAATCCTTTTTCACACATGATATTAATTTATAAATCAAAATACGTTTGTTGTGATCAATAACTGCCAATTAACCCAAACATTTGTTAATAAAGTTTTATATAATGATTCATCTTCACACCCAATAAAAAATTGAATTATATGACCATGTAATATTATTTATTTTCAATAAAAAAATATCAATTATATTATGTAAACCATTCTCATTCAACATTTTTATTCGTACATGAATATAAGTAAACTGGTCATGAAAACCAAGGAAGAAAACACTCCCAAACAATGAAATTAAATCTCTTAACCCATAAAAAGAAAATGAATGAACCTAACTAAATTATTATAAATCAATTAAATGTATATTATTTTTTTAATAATTAATTTATAAACCTATGTTTTATTATTCAGGTCATTAAGGTCAAGTGATGAACATTATTGGACTTGAGGTAAGGGATTTCTACCCGAACCTCTATTTTCATTTAGGTTACATTTATTTCCTACTTACCTCAATTAAATTATTATGTATTATTTTTTACACCTCATATATTCTGTTTGAGTGTTTTATATATGTTTACCACCCAAAATCCTTCTTTATATTATGGTGAGACACACATTTTAAAAGAAACTTTTAAAATTATTTCCCAAAATACTAGCCCGATTCAAGAGAATTTCTAAAATTCATAATTATTTTCAAGGGAAGTCAATAATCTATTTTTTGAAACTATTATATTTATAAAATCACTCATTTTATTATGAAAATAATATCTTACTTCACTTCTGGTTTTACATGTATACTTTTCCAAAATAAATCTTCTTTTAAATGTAAAAGTGTATTTATCTCAAGAATTACCTGATGATTTTATAAGAGTATCTTCATTTGTTTCCATAATCTTCTTGATTCATAAGTATTATTTGGTCTAAAGTTTTATGATATCATCTACCATATTTAATTGAGTGTTTTATGATTAGTTTTTATATGGATGTTCTATCTTAAAATAATTCACCAATTTACTTTGAATGGTTAGTGTTTATGCTTAATAATCAGGGAATGTTATTTACATTTTATATGTTAGTTTCAATATGAAAGTTTATTTTGTTTTTGTTGATCCCTATTTATATAAGTAATTAATTAGACTTAGTGAGTGTGGGCTATGGCCCACTTTATCCCATTGGTGCATCGGTAGGTCTCATGAGACAAACCACGGTCTTGGCACAAGGCCTTGAAAAAATGGTTATTTATGGTCATTCCACTAGGCTTTGACGGTATGGTTATTATTTCCCACATAATGTATTCCATTTTAATAAAAATAGTATTTATGGTTCATGTAGTTATTTGACTAGTAGAATACCGATGATTATTTTTTATTATGGCATTTTTTATTCAGCTCTTATTCATGTCATAATGTGTCCTGGTGGGTAGTTAAAGGAATGTGTTTTTAGTTAGTTACCTTTCCCAATAATTATGTTTATTAAATATTCCAATGTATTTCTTAACATTAATGAGCCTTTGAGATCAACCCTTTATTATGTTTCATTTTCTCAGGACATGAATAAGTTTATTATGGATGACCTACAGGGTTGAACTTATAGTTTTGGATGTTCCAAATATAACTTATATGTTTTATTTCACTTCATGTTCTAATGTTGAACTTAGGTATGTATCTTGTTTCCAAAGATAATAAACTACTCAGTCTTTTAGGATTCATATTCCTTATTTATATAGCAATGTAATAAAATAAGGCACTGGCTTCGGGAAATTGGGGTTAGGTCTATACAATTATAACTAAGCCATTATGTTGTAGGATATTAAGAATACTAAATAAATTATGAAAATTATATTTTTTAATAGTGTATAAAATAAATTAAATGGTTTTATATTTATTAGAAATAAAATAAGAACCATTTTAAAGAAGAAGATTTGTTTAAAAAAAATATGTTTTTCTAAAAGGTTGTCTAGTCACATAATTTTTACCAATTTTGGAAATTTTATTTGAAAAAATATAATTAATTTTGGAAATATACATGTAAAAATTATATTTGGGTAATTTGTTTAGGATTTTCTAAAAGATTAATTTTTTTAAATAGTGAAAACTAATTATTTTCATTAAAAATATCATTTATTTTAAATTATTTACAAAGTTAAATTGTATTTTAGATTTCTTTGAATCAATAATCAATTATATTATATTAAAATATAAATAATATATTTATTTTAATCAATTTACTATTTAATAGTTACATTAAAACATTATATATTTGTGAGAATTTTCTCTTTGGAAAATTCCACTTTCATAACATTTATGGTTTAATTTTATATTTAAATTCATATAAATCTATTAATTTAATTAGAAATATGATTTGATATTTTATTATAATATCATATTAATATTTTATTATAATTAATAGTGAAATGAGTAAAAATTAATTATTATTGTTAAGGTAAAAATCAATTTACAAGGGCTAAACTAAGCATATAGGGGTTAACAATAACTTAAAACTTATCCAAAACCCATTTTCATGTGATATTTAAACCTTATCATATATAAGGTTTTATAATGACCCATTTTTTGGATTTTTGAATAATAAAAAGGGGTGTATCACTTTTTATTTTCAAAATTTCATGTGTGTCTTATCCCCAGCTTATAAAAGGCCACCCCAATCATCCCCTCTTCACACTTCCAAAACCCACTGGTTCATCCACTATATAACCAAAATAATACCATTAATTACATCCTTTTATCTTAGAGTACTTATTTTTATTACAAATCTCTCTTAATATGTCTTTAATTATAAACCTAAAGAGTCTCTCCAAATAAGAAGTAAAATTTTTAAACATGCATATTTATTGTAATTCTTATTCCAAATCCTTAGAACCTCCATTAAATATTATAATAAAATAACACCACTATCTCATAGATAATTTTATTTTATTATGATTATGGAATAACCCAAATCTTTCTCCACTTCAATCAAATATGAAGTGAAATCATCGATCATGTGGTTGACAGACTACCACCTCGTGAAGTGATCTAATGAATTTTCCATCATATAATTTCAAGGATTAATATTAAGAGGGATTTAATATATTTATATGTTATTTATGAATTTACTATACTTACATAGTTATAATTTCACATATACCTTCTTTTATTCAATTCATGGGGGGATACAATAACATTGATGGTGTGTAAGGTGGACGATAGCCTCACAAAGTGATGTGATTCATTTTTCACTTACGCTTTACACGAAAAGTAATATGGTTAAAGTTAATTAATATATATGATATTTATGATATAATAATAATTATAGAAATATAATATCACATATAACTTCTTACCTTCCAATATTTTGGAAAACAATAATGTCACGCATGTGTACGTGTGGACTACCACCTCCACATAGTGATGCAAAATGTTTTAATTTTATATTTAAATAGATGGAAATAAAATTTATTTGATTAATATAAATGATATATATGAAATAATAATAAAATTTTCAAGATTAATACATAATTATTTTTATTCATTTATTCTAGTAAGAAAAATGGAATTTCTTCATGTGTACATTTGGCATACCATCTCCATTAATGATGTAATCAATTTTCTATATATAACTTTAATAGATAACTAAAAATAAATATATAAAGAGTAAATATGATATTTATATCATGGTAATTATTATTTAGATTATTTAACTATGATAAAATAAAATTTCCAAAATTACTAAACTAAAACATACTGAAAAAACAAAGCAGTTATCACCTGAAAAGTAAATTTAAAAAATAATTGTTAATAAGGGGTAAAAAGGACTATAATTAAATATTATATGGTATGTGATATATTATTATGGTTATTTAATATATTTATAATAAACCTATATTTATTATATATGTGGTTTGGAAACATATTAAGAAAGTCTAACATGAGGTAAGTGTTTCTCATCTCACTTTTACTTCTATGATACATCTTCCATATTAAGTGCTTATTTATTTTTGGTGGTGTATATACATACCGTTTAATATTTTATATCATGAATCTCTATACATTAATGGTATTTAATTTTTTATTTGACGTAATTTTTTTATAGGGGTTATGATTTACTATCTACAAAATAGGTAAGGGTTTCCCGTATTACTTTCACTTCTGTGAGACATATTCACTAATGAACACTTATTTATTTGGTGTGGGGAATATACATACCCATTTATATGTAGAATCATGAAATAATTTGTATTCATGGTTTTTAAATTTTCATGGTATATTATTTTCTATGGGGATTAAGTTTCATAAGTGACCAAAGATGTATGGGTTTATTTCAAAATCTTATCATTATTTGGGATTGTTTTTATATAAGCCACCACTTAGAGAATTATTTGATATTTCTATATTAAAACCAATATATTTTCTTATAGTAATGTTATTAATGATCTTTCTCAATTAATAATATCATTTTTACACTCTTTTGTACTTGGAATGATTGATAAAATGCTTTAAAAAAATAGAACTCTACTTCTCTCTTTGGTCAAAAACTCTTTTTCATCAAAATCCATATTTTCTAAAAAACATTATATTTTTTTAAAAATTTATAATGATTTAATAAATAATTTTATATTATTATGATTTTTTTAAAAAAATTAATCTTCATGTTGTTTTCAAAATATGGCATGTTTGGATTTTACCAAAAATGTGAATGAAATATTTGTTTTAATATGTGCAGCCTGAAAAGAAATTCCTATGTCCTCACCATAGAATGTTTTGAAGATTATTTTACATATTTTTAAGTTTAATTATCGAAGAAAATTATTTTCAAAATGTTTTCTACTCTATTTTTTGAATGGTAATTTTCAAAGTGAAAAGGATATTTTTTTCAGGTTGTTTTTTATAACATTTTTATGATCTTTATATTCGTCAATGATATAAACCCATTATTTTACATATGATCAACCAGAGATATGAATTTTTGATATCATAATTATTATTTTTTTAGATGTTTTATGATCAGTTTGGCTAATGATTTATAATTTTATTACCATTCATGATATTATTCTGGATGGTTTATCATTATGTTAATTTGATTGGGGTAAGTTTAAAATTTTCATATGTTTCTTTTTCAATGAGATTTTTTAGGTTTATTATGTTTGGAACTTTTCAAATTTTAAACGCATTGAATTTATTAAGTCATGTGTGGGTCCTATTTATATATAGACACTCGACGAATCAATAGGTCCCATGAGACAAATCATTTTTTCAAATTAAATGAGTTTCTACTCACTCATTCAAACTACATTCTAAAAAGTATTGACAGAATGTTTCTAATATCTCACATTATTCATTCACCACTATGTTATCATTTATTTATGGCCATGTGATTATTATATTATTAATAATAACCATCTACATGTTTCAATATTATGTAAAAATTTATGTGGATTTATTTTATCATCGTTTATTCAGTCTATAAAATGCACAATATATCATTTAAGTGGAATGTATATTGATTATTTACCTTTTCAATATTTATTATTATTATTTATTAATAATATAATATAATGTATTCATATCCTTAGTGAGAATTCCACCTCACCCATTTATTATATTTTATTTTCCCCTTGATACCATGAAGTGTTTTGTGATTTATATGCATGGATATGCTACATGGAAATGTGGAATTCTCATGAATAAACATTGTGTATTTTATATTTTTTATTATAATGTGAATTTAAATTATGTATCTAATTTACCATGACTAATAATCTATTCAGTCCTTTGGGATGTAATTCCATGTATCTTATTCCATTTTAATAATATAACCACTAACTCTGGACTTCTGGTGTTATGGTATTTACAATTGGTATTAGAGTAAGTTTAGTCGAAATTTAGGGAACTAGATTTTGGGAAAAAAATAAATTAGGGAATATAACCCAATAACCTACCTAAGTATATGGATTTTTATATAATAACATCCTAATGTTTTTCTATGATATATATTATGTGTTTTTTCAAAAAAATACACCCCTATTTGTATACTACATATAGTCATCATTCTAGAACATATGTAGCTAGGGGTAATAACTCTAAAAAAGGCATGTAGGGATCAACCCAAGTGTTACCTAGTATATGAAAAAGGGAATTACTGCATGTCTAGTTTGAAATCCCCAATTAATAATCATTGTTTAATTTACATTTCCTTTACCAATCATTATGAAGGATTTGAAAATATGTTCATGATTTGAAATAAATCAAATAGAAACCATTTTTATGATTATAAGATTAAATATGCATAAATTTCTAAATTTATGTTAGGTATTTTACTATTATTGGGATAATAAATTATGTTCCATAATGTTATGATCTAATATTTTATATGTCATTGTCTAAAAATGGTTCTTAGTGGACGTAATTGGAACTATATCAATGCATATACCCCATGTAGGGATTTTCCTCCTTGGAGAGACAATGAAGCTAGAGATAGAGAAAAATCTAAAACTGAAGAAATTATAACAATAATGGGGTTACTGACTCAAGTTATGAGAAATAAAATTTCCCATATGAAGAACCCTATTAATCCACCATGTTGTTTGACAATGTTAGACAACTTTATGTGTTGATAACATCTACCATTCAATGGGAGTAAGAATATATTTGTAGTTGAGTAATGGATAATTTACATAGAGAATAACTAATCACTTTTAGATGTAATGAAAAGTAAAAGTTTTTCATGTAATTTTTCCATCTCTCAGTTGATTCAAATCAATAGTGGTTGTTGAATCAAAACATTAAGGATGATGATGAAATAGAAAACATTGAATCTATATATTTTAATATATTATTCTTGGAAATATTTTTTCCTCACAAGTAATGAGAGGACATATAGAAGTAGTTCTTGAATATAATAAAAAATAAATATGAGAATACAGTTTTGTATGAATACAACTCTACAAGATTATAATGAATCCTGTGGACTATGTACGTAATATAAAGAGTAAAATTGGCTATTTCTTTGACTATAAAAAGTATATCTTTCCAAGGGTGTTAGTGTTCCAAAAATTCACATTAATTTAGGATACAGTATCATGTTCTATAAAGATAGATAAATAATTCACCATGTAATATGGAAAGAAAGTAAATAAGTAGAAGAAGAGGACGGTAGAGAAAAATACGGATAAAAGTAATAAGAGAAAGAAGTATTTTCATACAAGTGATAATTATGGAATGAATCGCCAATATAATTTCTTCAAGGGGATGGGATTTATCTATGGGTGTGGAGATAAATTCCACCATGATCATGATTGAAATGGAAACAAATAAGATTACAATTTTCAATTCTCTAACTATAATGATATAGGGAATTATGAAAATTAATTTCCTAATAATAAATGTAATATACACCAGAAGATGCTATAGGATGAAATTCAACATTATGCTATTGATAAATCTAAAGTTTAAGAATTAATTTTCTTCAATTTGGATTCAATAAATGTGTTCTAAAATTATCTTTTAATTGGTTTTATAACTATAATAATAAAAAACTGTATAAGTATTGTAATATAGAACCATTTATTTAAGGATTTGAAATAATGTGATGAATAGTTTTGATAACCAATAAAAGTGATTCAACATCAAGTTGTTATTTTTGAGAAACAAATTTTTATGGAAGAAAACCCTTAATATGTTCTATATTTTGATATTATAGTGATAAAGAGTATTAATGGGATAATATTTGTGGTATTTAATTTTGTTAGTGATTTGATGGTTTATGTTTTATTTAATATAGTTTACTACATTTTTGGACTTATGGAATATATTCTACAATATGAAAAAAATGGAAGCATTAATGTTTTCATTAAGGTATTATGGTTAGCAAGGTATTCACATATTTGTATTGTGACTTTAAGATCCACTTTATAATGTTTGTAGAACATAAAGTTGATTTAGTGACATTCCATCAAATAAATTGACTTTAAATTTGGATTGATATATTTTAGATGAGTTTTAAGGTTAACTAAATATGGATTGGATTAAGTTGATATTATGGTTTTATTGGATATCTTGTGGTAACCATTTTGGTTTTGGAAAATATATAGAGACAAGAGGAATGGGGTGCATTCTAATGATATTCTAAATATGATTTAGGGAAAACAATTTATTTTTGATACTCATTTCTTGGTGTATATAATGATGTTGGAATTAATTGAAGAACAAACAGATGATGAAATAGTTCATATGAAATTAAAATATATTATGTAATTTTTCATATTTTCTCAATATAGATGTTAATGTAATTCCTCAAAATAAGGAAATGGATTTTGAAAAAAAATACCTTAGTACAATAATTTCTAATGAATCAAAGACCTATTTACTAATCACATATTTATGTATTTATTATCATTAAATTTTTTATATCATTCTATTTTTTGTGTTCAATGATCTTTATCACTCTCCATAATTATATATACTATTATTCCATGTCTATGTCTTCATTTTCCACTAATGTATTGTAAAATGGAATACCATTAATGTTTTATTCTAGAAAAACTTTATAATTCCTTTCTCCCATAACAAGAGAAAGTTTTATTAACAATTTATATGATGTTGGGTTTCAAGAAGTATTTTTTCAAATTTCAAAACCTTGATTATTCATATTATAATTAAATTACAAAGACAAAATTTATTTAAGGGTTCAGAATGTGACACTCAGATTTTGAAAGAGGAATATTATATTCAATAATTTATATTACACACAAGACTGATCTTATACGAGAATGTAACACCCCATAAATTTACAAAATATTATATTTAAATAAATTAAATTTCTTCGATAGATTTCGTAACTTACAACACCAGGTTTAAATGAAATGTGATACTCCATTAAAATATTATTTTTTAAACAAGACCAATATAAACTAGAAATTGAGTTGGGGGTATTAATTTTACTAACTAAATTATAAAAATTATAGGGTTTAAAAATTTATTAAATAATATCAATGTTTATCAATTCATTTGAAATTAAATATGAACCATTTGAAAGAAAAAGAAACGGTTTCTAAAAAATAGTATTTTTTAAAAAGTATTGTAGTTAGGATTTCCACACATAATTTAAAGTAAATTTTTACCAATTTTATAAAATTTAATTGAAAATTTAAAAATAGTTTTTTAAATCTTCATTTCAAGATGATATTTATGTTAATTTTGGGTAATTTTCTGAAAACATTAACTCTTTTACTGAATAGTGAAGAAAGTTGATATTTATTAAAAAATATCTTTTGGTTTAAATTATTTAAAAAGTTTAAATATATAATAAATTAGTTTTAAAGTAAAATTATTTCAACTATATTAACATTTGACAAATTTATGTCATTGGGATCCATTTAGTATTTAATTTTGGTATTAAAGCATTATGTACTTATAAGAATTATTTCTTTGGAAAACATCACTTTTGTCACATATGTGGCTTAATTTTAAATTTAATTTGACCAATTATATAAATTGAAATTGTAAAGATAGATTATATATTTGTAATTGTAATAATTTATATTATTAAATATGTTCAATTTAAATTTTAACCATAATTAATAGTGAAAACAGGAAAAAATAATTATTGTAGTTAAGGTAAAATGGGTTTAATTGTGGTTAAACTAATAAAATAAGGGTTAAAATGATCTAAAAATTATAAAAATCACAATTTATGGAAATATTTCTACCTTATAACCTCTATTTTTGACAATTAAATTTTTATTTGAGTCTTTTTTCATGAAAAAAATATGGGTATCATTTTATCGTTTCAAAAATTTCATTTGTGTCCTCTCCCCAACTTGTAATAGCCTCCCCCTCTCCTCCCCTCTTCAAATTTAAATAACCATTTGTATTGGATAATACCTTCTAAAATACATTACATACTTATCTTACAATATTCTATATTCCTTATTTTTATTAGAAATCCCTCTTAAGAAGGCTTTAGGTATAATCCTACAAATGATCTCCAAATAAGAGGTAAAATTATTAAACACACATATTTGTTTTATTTATTCTACAACCTTCTTAATGCCTTTATAAACTATGATTATATAATAACACTAGTATTTACTATTCACTATTTTGTTATTTTTAATCTAATAATCTTGATCTATCTATAATTTCATCAAATAGGAAATGAAACTATCGATAGTGCGTATGGATGACTACCGCCTCTCAAACTGATGTAATTAGTTTTCTATCACAACCATTAAAGGATGGATATAATGATAAATTTAACATATGTATATGATATTAATGAAATTGTATACTTATTTATTTATTATATCACATATGCCTTCTTACTTTCCATTTCATGGGGGATATGATAACATCGATCCTGTGTATAGAGGACGACCGCCTCACGAAGTGATGTGATTAGTTTTTCAATTACGTTTTACATGAAAATTAGTAAGGATAAACTTAATGAATATATGTTATATTTATTATCTAAAAAAACTTATGGAAATATTATATGAAATATAACCTATCACCTTCCAATCCGTTGGAAAACAATAATGTTTCTCATGAATATATGCGGACAACTACATCCATGTAGCGATGTGAAATGTTTTTCATTTTATTTTTACATGGATGATAATAAAAACATATCTTATTAATATAACTAAAATATATGAAATTATTTTTATTTTAAAATAATTAATTAATATTTATTTTACACTTTTTCTATTCATCAGTAAAAATTGAAACAACATTCATGAATACATACGGCTTACCATCTCTATGAACAGTGTAATCTGGTTTCTATCTCTAACATTAATATATTACACTAAATAAATATATAAATAATAAATAATATTATTATATCATGTTTAAATTTTGGAATATTATTTGACCATGATCAAACTAAAAGGTCCAAATTACTAAACTAAAACATATGTGAAAAACGAAGTAATTATCACCTGAAACGGTGATTTTATCAAAGAATTACTAACAAACGAGTGATAAAAAATTATAAGTAAATAATATTTGATATGAGATATATTAGTATGTTTTTTTAATATATTTTTAATAAAAATATATTTATTATATAGGTGGTTTAGATGCATACAAAGTAATTTGAACCTATGTTAAGGGATCCTCATCCCACTTTTACTTCTGTGAGACAAATTCCATATTCACAAACTATTTATTTTTTGAATTATATAAAATTAATATTTTATATTTTAAATCATTAATATCATTATATAAATGTTATTTTATGTTTCATTTGATGATTTTTTATAGACTTACGATTCATAAGTTAGCAAATTTGTAGGGGTTTCTCATCTCACTTTTACTTCAATGGGACATATAGCATATTATTCACTTATTTATATTGTATGGTGAATATAATAACCCTTTGATATTTTATATAATTAACCTCTTTATCTAAATTTTATTTAATGTTTCATTTTATGTTATGTTTTTTTGGGGGCTTACAATTCAAAAGTTAAGGAAGTGGTAAGAGTTTATTTCACTATCTCATCATTATTTGGGATTGTTTTTGTATAAGCCTCCCTTGAGATAATTGTTCTATTTTTCTATCATAAAATAAGTAAATTTTATTATCCATTGGTTATTCATGAATTTTTTCATGTATTGGTACAAATTTTGACTCTTTAGCACTAAATATGATTGAAAAAAATTAAGAAAATTCTGATTTATTTATATCTTCATTTGAAAATCCTTTTTTCATCAAAATCCATTTTTACTATAATTTTTTTTTCAAAAATGTTATTAATATTTTTAAAATTATTTATTAATTAAAATTTACATATTTCGACTTGTATATAATTTTTTTTAAAGGTATCTTCAAGTCATTTTTAAAATAAGGTTTGTTTGGATTTTCCATAAATTTATAATGAATCATTTTTTAAATGTGTGTGGTAGGAACATAATTTTCTCCCATCATGACCACTTAATGTTTTGAATATTATTTTACAATTTTTCAAACGTTATTTTCAATGAAATTTATTTTCAAAAAGTTTTGTGAACATTTTTTTAAATGTGGTATGCTAGGTGAAAATTATATTTTCCTCAAGAATGTTTTCAATGACATTTTTATGGTATTTCTATTCATTGAAGACATAATAATCTTATTATACATAGAATAAAATAGGGAAATATTATATTATTATCATGATTATTCTTTATATTAATTGGTTTATTAGTATTGTGAGTGAGGATTTAAATTTTTCTACCTTTCACCGTACTATTATGGATGGTTTATAATTATGTTTATTTGATTGGTGTATTTATTAACATTGAGTATGTTAGTTTTTCAATATAAATTTCTATGATGATTATGTTTCACCAATTTCATGTGACGAATGAATTATAATTATTAAATGATATATGGGTCTTAGTTATTAATAGTCTCTCGATGCATCAACATGTCCATGATTTATTCCAATTGTAGTAGACAATGATTCAACCTTAGAATTTTTCTTAAACATGAATATCATATGAATCTATCATCACAATTATGTGATATTACATGAATATATCCTATTTATGTTTTAAGGAATTTGTCACGACCCGTCCCCCGGGCCCCGCGCTGTGACTACCCCAAGCCCGCCTTCCATAGGCCATGGACTGGCGACTAGCACCGAAAGCGTATTCCCTAAAACTAGGAAGGCATTTCCTTTATAACATGTAACACACACAACCAAGAACACAAAAAGATACGAACTCAAGTAAAATAAATAGTAAACATAGTGAGTATAGTAAGTAAAATGGGATAGAATACAACCTCAAAGGGAAAGTACAAGAAACTGTAAGTACATGTAAAC
This sequence comes from Viscum album, assembly GCA_963277665.1. Taxonomy (NCBI): domain Eukaryota; kingdom Viridiplantae; phylum Streptophyta; class Magnoliopsida; order Santalales; family Viscaceae; genus Viscum; species Viscum album. Next base: position 356,676,008 of record OY728150.1, read on the forward strand.
TAGAATAGCTCCTGCGATCACCCGCCAAGGATCCTACCTGAAAGGTATATACAGCTCTCAAAAGGTTGTCTCTGCAGTACCCCTCATCTACGGTCCACCTCAGAGCTACCTTCAGTCCTGGTATTCTCGTCCTCAATCAGCGTTGTATGTCGTCTGCACCAAACACAATAGGGTGTGGGCATAACCTGTGATGGGGTGAGTATAATGATACAAAGTAGGGGCCCCGAGACCCACAAGGTCTCACAAAATCCACCAAGGATAAACCACACAGCATGAAATAAACTTACATCCCTACTTATGTATTTACCTATACATATACCTAAGTTATCAAGTATACCCATCTCAATCATGAGGAAAACATAGAGTCCAAATCAAATCCCAAAGCTCAGCTATTCCGAAACGGAAGGAATACCATGAAGGAAATTACCACACAGGTACTCTAGATGTAATAATACCACGTAGATATTACCATGAATGAAAGTACCACTCAGTTATGAACTCAGATCACACTAGGTATAACTTAATTACAGTAGTTGAGATGATTAGATGTAACTACTGAATCAACTTACTATATTAAGAGGCAGACCCACAAAGTATCTCTAATCATCATCTGACCCACATAGGATCTCTACGTGCTGACCCACACAGGATCACTCAGTGCTGACCCACACAGGATCGCTCGGTGGTGACCCACACAGGATCGCTTGGTGCTGACCCACACAAGATTTCTAGGTGCTGACCCACATATGACCGCTAGGTGCTGACCCACATTGTATTTCTTGGGTAGTCCCGCATGAAATCCTAGAGCAGTTCCATGTGGGACCCTCAATCACAGACCCACAAAGGATCTCTTCCTCAAGTCATAGCCAGCTATTGGGTTCCCGCGCTAAGCTTTCTCACCTCCGGGAGGGTCTACTCCTCAAGACGCTGGTCGATGCTATAACTGCCATGATGTCTCATAAAGAAGTATCCCAAAGGACTTCCACATCATAGGGGTCTCAACACAACAGACAATGCTTCAATCGGACGCCCAGTCTGTGATTTATTAGCCTTTTAATCCCGATGGCCTGGTCAGAGTCGTTCTCGATCAAACCTGACCGTTACCCAACTTTATCCAAATCTCTAGTGGAGTATACCAAAGGTACTGTCTCACTCTAAGCTTTCTGGTGCCACAGACGGTTCGTCAAACAGACATCATGTGCCAAAGATATGGCCGAAAATGAATAAATGGGTCGAAGTGGGTCTAGGTCCGGTTCAACCCGGTTGAACCGACCCGACCCGACCCACCCTGGGATGATCATTCGGGTTGACCCGACCCAACTCACTGGGTCGGACCCGGCCCGGCCCATGCTGGGCGGCCTGTCCTTGTAGCGACACGGTGGCCGCGAGGTCCACGAGGGGTCTCGGGGGGCCGTAGAGGCCGCGAGGGGCATGGAGGCCGCTAGGGGGCCGTAGAGAGATGCTAGGCGGCGTGGAGGGCCGTAGATGGCATGGAGGTCCATGGGGGGAGAGGCCGCTGGGTGGCATGGTAGGCCACGTAGAAGCACGAGAGGCCACGGGGCGGCTGTGGCCGCAGGGGGCCGTGGACGGTGGAGGCCGTGGGGTGGAAGCGTTTCACCTTCACAATCGCGAAGAACACACCAAAAGATGAACAACAGAGGGGTTGAGCCATGTTTGTTTGGCCCGCACCCTCTGCGTTAGAGCAGTAGAAAATGTCTCAACAAAAACCTTGAATCAAGAACATCAAATTCAACAATTTCATACGAATCCTGGACCAACTCGTTTTAGTTGATACACATTCTCCATGCCTTCAAAGAGTGAGGAATTTAATTTAGAAATTAAAAGAATTCAATAAGAACCCCTACCTCATTCATTTGATTCATTGAAGATTGTCTGTGGGGAAGGAGACGATGTCATTGGGAATAGACGGGCATTAGTGACGTCAGCATTTCCACGATCGTCAGTTCATTGATGTTGAAGATGTTCCTCATCAATTAATGTCCTGAGGAAGAAGTCAGAGTCGAAGTCAGTGTTCTTCGTTGGCGTTCTTCATTGGAGAGATTTCTCCCAAGGCTCCTTCCTCCCAATTCCACCAAAATGAAGTGGTAGCCCAAATAATAGATTATGTTATCTATTAAGTTGTTGTCATAATTTTCAAATTCGTTTAATTAATTAATTGAGTTGATAAAATTAATTAAAGGTGATTGCACCATTAAAGTGGGGAAGCTCAAGAGGTTTCTCCACAATAAGAAGGGAGTTCAAGGGGGTTTAAGTCTCAGGTGATCCACACCACCATAACCCACATGGGAGGTTCGGCTCAGGTGGTCCCCACCACCATAACCTTTATTGAGAGGTTTTATTTCATGTGGTCCCCACCTCTCAACATCTGCATGGGAGTTCCAAAGAAAACATAAAATAAAATGTTACACAATTTTATTTTATTTTATTTCCCCATGAAAAACCCAAAAAAAATTAACATTCACCCTCGACCAACTGCCGTCAAGATGAAAGACTTATTAAACGAATAATGGTGCTGCAAGTTCAATGGTGTCCTCAGATTTCAATTATGAGCACTGGTTCAGAAGTTTCGAAAACCCACTTGTACGTTTAGTGAACATACTCAAAAAAAGTTTAGAAATTCATTCTGGGAACTCTGGGCCTCGGAATCACGCGCCATTAATTTTCGCGAACTTGTAAAATTGACATATAATTAAATAAAATTAAATGGAAATTTGGGGGATTTACATTCTCCCCACCTCAAAGCTTTATATCCCCGTAATACACAACTAAAAACTTGGAAAACAAGTGGGGGTACTGAGAACGAATCTGATCCTCCCGCACCCATGTGCTCTCCTGGAGGATCCCGTGCAGCCAACGAATGCACACCATAGGTATCGACTACCCATGAAGGACATTATCCTATCGATCCTCAATCTCTACTGGAACCTTCGTAAATGTCTACCCATCATCAACATCCAGCTTTCCATGGTCGATGATGTGAGAAGGGTCGTGCACATATCTCCTCAGCTGGGATACGTGGAAGACGTCGTGCACCCAGTGCAATTGAGGGGGAAGAGATAGGTGGTAAGAAACCTCACCTACTCTGCTGATGACCTGGAAGGGTCCAATGAACCTTGGAGATAACTTTCCACCTCATCCAAATCTCTACAAAACTTGTTGATATAAAAACCGTAGAAATATGTGGTCTCCATCCTCAAACTCCATAGGTCTCTGTCTTCTATCAGTATACAACTTCTGCCTTCTCTATGTAGTCTTTATATACTCCTAGATGATCTGCAACTTCTCTGTGGTAGCCTGTACCATCTATGGTCTCACTAGTGCTGACACCCATGGGTCAGTCTAGCACAAAGGTGATCCGCAAAGTCGCCTGTACAACACCTAGAAAGGTGTCATCCCAATGGTGGAGTGATATCTTTTGTTGTATGCAAACTCCACCAAAGGAATGTGATCCTCCTTACTATGACCAAAATCAAGGAAACAAGCATGCAACATGTACTTGAGAGTCTAAATGGTCCAATTAGTCTGGCCATCTATCTGAGGATGGAAGGCAGTGCTCAAATGAAGCTGCATGCCAAAAGCCACCTGCAAACCCTTCCATTTATGGGAAGTAAAAAGTGCATCACGCTCAGAGACAATCATCAAGGGTACTCCATGTAACCACATAATCTCCTACACATAGAGGCATCTCATGATCTATAGTGAACCCTACTCTCTAATCGGTAAGAAGTGGGCCGACTTGGTGTGTCGTTCGATGATCACCCAAATCGAGTCTTGATCCATGGATATACGTGGAATTCCGCTCACAAAGTCCATGGATATCCCATCCCAATTCCACTATGGGACCTCTAAAGGCATGACCAAGCCTTCTGGTAACAGATGCTCTTCCTTCACTTGCTGACAAGTGAGGCACTGAGAGAAAAACTCTACAATTTCCTTCTTCATTACCGTCCACCAGTGCGGTCATTGGAGATCTTGGTACATCTTCGCCACTCCGGGATGTACCGTTAGAGGGGATGTATGGAACTCCCTCATCGATTCCTCCCAAAGAGACACTGGTACCATGGTTTTTCCTCTCAAGAGGATGACGTGCTCCCCGCCTTTAGAAAATCTATCAGGTGCATGTCCTGTAGATATCTGAACACGTCGTGTCTCGTAGTAAGCACCCCCACATTGCACCTCCCTGAATCACTAAAGGAGTGGGGGAGTGACTGTAAGAGACTAAAGAAAAGCTGATCCATCTAGATCTACAAAGGATATCTGTAAAGCAGCTAGCTACTCTGTCGTCTCACCTAGTAGCTATATAACAGATCTCCTACTGAGTGCATCTGCTACAACGTTCCCCTTCCCAGGAGTATAGACTATCATGAAGTCATAGTTCTAGAGGAACTCAAGCCAACATCATTATCTCAGGTTCAGGTCCTTCTGAGTTAATATGTGCCTGATACTCTTGTTATCCAAGTAATCCATAAAATGCTCACCCATCAAGTAATGTGGCCACATCTTCAAGGTGAAAACCACTACTGCTCACTCTAGGTCATGTGTAGAATAGTTCTACTCATTGTTTCTCAGTTGTTGAGAACCATATACGATCACTTATCACTGCTACATTATAACACATCTGAGCCCAATACAGGATGCATCATAGTAAACTACGAACCCTATGCCCTCCTATGGAAGCCTCAAGATGGGGGAACTAGTCAGCCTATGCCTCAACTCCTAAAAACTTAGCTAGCATCTCTCCGACCACACGAAGGGTTTCCCCTTCTTCGTCAATGCTGATAACGGTGATACAAATCTAGAGAAATCTTACACAAATCTCCATTAGTATCTAGCCAAACTCAGGAAACTTCGTATCTCTGTCACACCTCAGGGTGGCTCCCAAGAAAGTACCACCTCAATCTTCACTGAATCCACTGCAACTCTAGCCTCTGAGATGACATATCCCAGAAGGTGAACGTATCAGATCCAAAACAGGCACTTTGAAAGCTTACCATAAATCTGGTGCTCTCAGAGTGTGTCCAGTACTACCTAATAACGATAGGCATGCTCCTCCTCAGTAGCCGACTAGATCAGAATGTCATCGATGAAGACTAAAACAAAGTGATCAAAGTATGGCTGAAAGATTCTGTTCATGAGTCCCATGAACACTGCTAGAGTGTTGGTTACTCCAAATGGAATAACCAAGAACTTATAATGGTCGTACCGACATCTGAAAGTCGTCTTCTGCACATCCTCATCTCGTACTCTGAGCTAGTGATAGCCTGATCTATGGTCTATCTTTGAGAACCACCGTGCTCCCTTCAGCTAATAAAAGAGGTCTTCAATCCTCAGAAGTGGGTACTTGTTCTTCAGAGTCACCTGGATTAGGCACCAATAGTCGACACAAAGTCTCAAGCACCCATCCACCTTCTTAGCGAAGAAAATCAGTGCTGCCCAATGTGAAACACTGGGCCGAATGAATCCCTTCCCCTGTAAGTCCTCTATCTACACCTGCAGCTCACGAAGCTCCACGGGAGCCATCCGATATGATGGTGTAGATATCAGTGTCGTCTCAGGGTACACGTCAATGTAAAATTCCACCTCTCTGTGAGTAGGTAGACCCGTGACATCATCAGGGAAAACATCCGTGTACTGGTCCACCACTACAGGATAACTCAGACTCTCCACATCAACTGCTCTGAGGGTAAGGCTAGCCAACTGATGAGTGATTGGTTGCACTCTAATCTGAGTAAGTCCATCATGTGCTGAAAAGGCTCCATTCTCTTTGGTGAAGGAAAACCTTTTCCCATCAGTGCGGACACACCACACATTGCGCCTAATACAGTCAATCTGAGCATGGACTGTAGATAACAAGTCCATACCCAATATGGTGTTGTAAGGCCTCGACAATACTACTAGAAGATCCCAGCAAAAGCTCTCTTCTGATAGAGTAAACTCTCACTGCCAGAACAAGTGCGTAATTGTCAAATCTGCTCCCGTAGGAGTCTCTAGCCTTAAAGATCGAGCCAACGGATCCATCAGAATCTCTGAGCTCCGAACGAGGGAAATTGCAATAAAAGGATGATTGGCACCTGTGTCTATAAGTACTGTAGCTAAGGTGGAGTAGACACAGATTATACCTCATATCATCTCCAGAGTGCCATGATCGTAGGACTCAATTGCCTCGAGTTGAGCTCACCCCTACCCCATGCTCCCTATGGTTGGCATGGACCTCCTGGTGGTGGTGACGGTAACACCATGAATCATCGCCCACCGCCAGCTGCACGACCAGCTCCTATTCCACATCCACCTACTCCCTACAGGCCTCCTTAGTCAAATATCTCTCTATGAATAGGAGGTCCTTCAACCATCTTATGATCATCCGTAGGGCGGGTCAAACAGTCACGAGCCATATGACCCTGCCCGCCGCATGCGTAACACTGCCCGCTCCTGGCATGACTGACTCTGCCTCGTGTGCCCCGCACAACCGACCCTAAATCTTGTAGTCATCCACCTGTAGGTATGGTCATCTTGGACTTATGTGACATCTGTATGATACAAGATATAGAAGACTCTTCTACATGACAACTGGTGGTGGGTCTTGCTGCCAGCGCCTGCTCAGCTAGGAAACTCCCCACTAAGATGGCTCTCTCTAACACCCCTGCCTGTGTCAGAATTCTTAGAGAAGTCATCAAAGACCTTATCTCCCTCCTGAGTCCCTGCTCAATGGTTCGGGACCTGAATAATGGGTCTCACACCATATCTGCGGAGTAGAAATAGAGGTTAGAGAACCTCACTGAGTACTGAGCCACAGTGATGTCACCCTACTGCAGAGGAAGTAGCTCATGTATACGCATTGCGCGAAGAGTAATTGGAACAAACTCTAACTAAAATAGTCTCTCAAAGCCTTTCAAGAGAAGCGTCACCTCGTCGTGATCCTACAACATCAAGCTCCACCATCTTCCTGCTACTTCCTGTAGAAGGCTAACAGTAAGGATCACCATTAGATCAGGTGGTGTCCCAACCAGTCAAAAAACTCTCACCACGGCCTCCAGCCAATCCTCAGTTGTCTGTGGCTCCATCTCTCCCCTAAACCTAGGTGGCCTCTGGTGCTGGAACTCGTGTAACGCACTCAAACGGCGTGCACCCACTGCTGTAGGGGCTGGTGGAATCGGTGGCCTAACAGGTAATGGTACCACTAGTGCTTCTACTGGTTCCTCTATTGGAAGAGAGCCCTGCATCGTGGCCTCATTTCTCGGTGGTCTATCAGTGCGTGAAAATCTTGGAACCTTATTTGGTTGTCTTCATGGAGGCATCTTGAAAAGAAACAGGTGCGCCGCAATCAAAAAGTTATACCAGGTGAGCTGACTCAAAGAGATCACAAATAAAACTCTTCAAAACACACACGCAATCAGATTTTTCATGCACTAAGTTGGAAATCAGAAGTCAGGGTCCTGGTGTATGGATATGTTGGCCATCGCACCAACACTGGATTCCCTAAACTGATAACCACACTCACTACACTTAACACTATTTCTGTTAAAAAGATTAGAGTCTTATGTTCTATGGTAGAAATGACTCATCAGATACCAATTTGTCATGACCCGTCCCCTAGGGCACGTGTCGTGACTACCCCAAGCCCGCCTTCCATAGGCCAGGGGCTGGAAAGTAGTACCGAAGGCGTATTCACTAAAACTAGGAAGGAATTTCCTTTATAACCTATAACACACACAACCAAGCACACAACAAGATACAAACTCAAGTAAACATAATAGTAAACAAAGTGAGTATAGTAAGTAAAAGGGGATAAAATACAAGACCAATAGGAAAGTAAAAGAAAATGAAAGTACAAGTAAAATCGAATAGCTCCTGCGATCACTGACCAACGATCCTACCTGAAGGGTAGGTACAAATATCGAATGGTCTTCTCTAAGGTACGCGTCGTCTAATGTCCACCGCCGAGCTACCTCCAGTCCTGGTACTCTCATCCTCAATTAGCGTTGTCTGTCGTCTGCACCAAAAACAACAGGGTGTGGGCCTAGCCCGTGCATGGGTGAGTATAATGATACTCAATAGGGACCCCGAGACACTAAAGGTCTCACAAAATCTACCAAGGATACACCACACAGCAAGGAATCAAATGACATCCCTACTTAGGTATATGCCCATACATATACCTAAGTTATCAAGTATACCCATCTCAATCATGAGGAAAACACAGAGTCAAACTCAAAGCCAAAAGCATAACTACTCCACAAAGAAATGATTACCAAGAAGGCACGTACCACACAGGTACACCACACGGAAGAATACCACCACGATATTACCATGAAGGAAAGTTACCCTTAGGTACGAACTCAGCTCACACCAGGTATAACTTAAGTAAAGTAGTAGAGATGATTAGATGTAACTACTGAATCATCTTACTCTATTAAGAGGGAGACCCACAAAGGATCTCTAATCATCATTGAACCCACATAGGATCTCTAATCATCATTGAACCCACATAGGATCTCTAGGTGCTGACCCACACAGGATCGCTCGGTGCTGACCCACACAGGATCGCTCGGTGCTAACCCACACAGGATCTCTTAGTGCTAACCCACACATGATCGCTAGGTTATAACCCACAACGGATCACTAGGTGTTGACCCACACATGATCTCTTGGGTAGTCCCACATGGAATCCTAGAGCGGTTCCATGTGAGACCCTCAATCAAAGACCCACGAGGGATCTCTTCCTCAAGTCACAACCAGCTACTTGGTTCCCGCACTAAGCTTGCTCGTCTCTAGGATGGTCCGCTCCTCAAGCCACTAGTCGATGCTCCAACAGCCACGAAGTCTCTTGAAAATGTATCCCAAAGGACCTACATGTCATAGGGTTATCAACGCAATAGACGGTGCGTCAATAGGAAGCTAGGTCTGTGAGTTATTAGCCTTTTAGTCCCGAGGGCCCGGTTGGATTTGTGCATGATCCAACCTGACTGTTCCCCAACATTATCCAAATCTATAGGGGAGTATACCAAAGAGACTTTCTTGCTCCAAGGTTTTTGTCTCCATAGATGGTTCGTCAAACGGAGTCTTGGTGCCAACGATATGGTCGAAAATGAGTAAATGGGTCGAAGTGGTTCCGGGTTCGGTCCGACCCGGTCGGACCGACCCGGCCAGGCCTGGAAGCAGTGTGGGGGCAACGAAGTGCCAATGGGTGCCGCAGAAGCCTCAAAGGGCACAGAGGCCTCGAGGGGGCCGTGACGGTCTGCTGGGCGGCATGGAAGGCCACGGGCGGTGAAGATGCTAGGTAGCGCAGCAAGCCGTGGGGCGGCGCTGCGAGGCCGCTGGGCGGCACGATAGTCCGCGGGGCGGCACAACGAGGCTACGGGGTGATACGGCGAGGCCGCAGGGTGGCAGTGGCCGAAGGGGCCCACAGAAGGTAGAGGTTGTGGGGTAGCGGTGGCCGTGGGGCGGTGCCATTGCACCATCTCCATCTTCGCGGCTGGCGGGGGTGTCAGCCACCATTCTCGAGTTCCACCGGTTCCAAATGCTAGCATCGGTTGCCATCACCAGCGAAAAGAACACACCAAAAGAAGAACGACAATGGGGTCGGGCCATGTTTGTTTGGACCGAACCCTCCACATTATAGCGGTAGAAAAATACTCAACAAAAACCTTGAATCAAGATCGTCAAATTCAAAATTTTAATATGAATCGTGGACCAACTCGTTTTGGTTGATCCATGTTCACCGTGCTTTCCAAGAACGTGGAATTTAATTGAGAAATTGCAAGAATTCAACAACAACCCGTACCTCATTCATTTGATTCGTTTAAGATTGTCCATGAGGAAGGTGATGATGTCATTGAGAATAGACGAATCTCAGTGATGTCGGAATTTCCGCGATCATTGGTCTATTGACGTTGAAGATGTTCCTCATCAACGAATGTCCCGAGGAAGAAGTCGGATTCAAAGTCAGCGTTCTTCATTGGCGATCTTCTTTGGAGAGCTTTCTCCCAAGGCTCCTTCCTCCCAATTCCACCAAAATGAAGAGTTAGCCCAAATAATAGATTATGTTATCTATTGAGTTGTTGAAATAATTTTCAAATTGGTTTAATTAATTAATGGAGTTGATAAAATTAATTAAATGGGGTTGAACCATTAAAGTGGAGAAGCTCAAGAAGTTTCTCCCCATTAAGAGGGGATTTCAAGGGGGTTTAAGTCTTGGGTGGTCCCCACCACCATAACCTATGTTGAGAGGTTTTAGTTCTGGTATTCCCTACCTCTCAACATCCACACGGGACTTCCAAAGAAAAAAAATAAAATAAAATGTTACACAATTTTATTTTATTTTATTCTTCCATGAGAAACCCAAAAAAATTTAACTTTCACTATAGACCAACTACCGTCAAGGTGAAAGTATTATTAAGCGAATACTGGCACTGTGAGTTCAATGGTGCCCTCAGATTTCAATTATGAGCACCAGTTCCAAATGTACAAAAACCCTCTCATATGTTTACGGAAGGTACCCAAAAAAAAGTTCAAAAATTCATTCTGGGCACTCCGGACCTCGGAATCACGTGCTGTTAATTTTCACGGACTCGTAAAATTCCCATCTAATTAAAATAATTACATGGAAATTTTGTGTCTTTACAGAAGTAACCATAACTTTCTTTTCTGTTATTTTTTATGACCACTAATACATATTATTAACATTCTTTCACTTTACCTCTCATATAATTATTAACAACAAATATAACTCATTAATTTAGGCATTTCTATCTCCCTGTATGTATTTATTTATCAATACCACTATTATCTTCTACAAAGAAATTATACTAGTTCACTTTGTTGATAATATACATAAAGGAAATATACGGCTCTTCTGATTTCATCTTATTCAAAAAAAATTAAAAAATATTCCTCTCCTCTTTCATTAAAAAACCTAGCTTAATCCACTTCTAAGAGATTGATAATACAACAAGGTTTCATAGTAATGAGCCATTATTTAGTTAAATCTAAGTTTATGTGGGATATCCTTTTGTATAAAAAATAGTAATTTATCCAAATATATTATAGTAGTATATAAAAATATCATCATTTGATACAATTATAACATTATATCAAATTTATTATTTTATGGGTTGTTTAATGATTATTGATCATTATCTATATTTATTTTACTCATCTCAAAACATATATCAAAATAATTTAAGTACTTGATATAAAACTCTATTTTTTCTCATTTATTCATCAAAAATCACTCCTCTATTATAAACATGATTGATACAATCAAAACATGGGATTTAAGTTTAAGTTTAATAAATTATTTTCATGTTTTTATTACGGTATATAAAAAACTCAGATCCACTACACGATGAATCCTTGAAAATCCATCTCATGTCTGCTCCCTCTCTGGAGATGCACTCACTTATTCTTCATCATAGTTGTTAAAATACACATAATACAAATACATCATTATTATAGAGTATATAAAACACTCTTATTTCTTATTAAATTACATTATGTTAGTATGAATAAACAAGAAATAATGGGATAAGGATGGATCCCTTTTTCTATTATTGAAAGAAATAATTACCTCTCAATCCCTTCAATACCAGCACATGAAGCTTTTATCATGTCTATTTTCTAATTATAATCTATAAAAATTTTCAATCACAACTTCTTATACTCATTAGTTTTGTATGTATAGTTTTAATCTCCACATCAATTATTCATGTGAATTGATTACCTAATAGTTTCATCATCTATCTAACTGGTTCTTCTTAGGCCAAATGTGTGTTCCAACAATCCTTTATACCATGTCCATATTTTTTATTTCATGTACACTGATTTTCCTAATTTTTAGGCTATTTTTTGTAGAAAACCTCTGATGAGCCTCAATATCATCATGTAAAACAATATTATCTCTTTTATAACCAGAAAAAATTTGTGATTTTTTTATTTATTTAATAAATTTCCAACTGATTTGGAAAAACAGTTTCATATTCATGACTTTCTGAACACCCAGGGATCATTCAAATTATCTTCTTAAATCCTCATTAATGTATGGATTTACATATTTTTTATTCAAAAATATATTCTATTCCACACTATAGATAACTTCTTTTGGTATTCTAGTAATAAAATATTCAACTTTAGGGCCTTCTTATTATCACTTTCAATACATTTCCAAGATTCCTCCGAATCAACTTTGGGTTGATATTTTAGATGGAATTCTGGTCACCGATTTCATTTTTTTATTTGAAATTTTCTTCTCACCATATATTCCCATTGGTTCATGTTTTTAAACTAGTGATGTCTTATTATACCAAAAATAGAAATATTTAAGTCTCTACCTTCAAAAATATTAATAAAAACCTATATATTTTGATCTTACATTTTGATAATAAATCTCTCTAGGAAATTATTCATGATTTTTTCTTCAAGAAGATCCTACTTTTTCTTAGGATCATTTGATTTTTTTATAATATTTTTCTCTCCCTTTAATAAAATGGAGGGCATATCGCTTGTATTTTTTGTCCAAATAGGTTCATACTTACTTTTATATTCTTTACAATTATAACTGGTCAATTTATATTTTGAATGATTATGAATAGATTTAACTTACGTGTCAGAACTGATATTTTCACAATATGAAGAAGTCATTGACCGAAACTACTTTTTATAAAACTTTTAAGTTATTAATAAAATCATTTTGGGCTATAAGTAATATATATTATGTCTTGGTAAACTCTTATTCTTGAGAATATGTCTTCATTTCAATGTCTATCACCATCATTTCTTCCCCAACTACTCACATCTTATATGTATTGACATCATTAGTGTAACGAAATTATTTACTCCTAAATTATTCATTTTATTATTATATCTTATTGTTTTCTTTCCCCAATTTATTTTCTCATTCTTGGGATATCATTTCAGCCCAGTAATAGAATCTTACTCATTTCTCTTCATATATTATAGATCTATATTATCTTCTCCATCATCACTAATTTATGTTTTAAAATATATTTCAACACGAGCCATGAAAGTTACCGCATTATCTTATTTATAGCTTGATGGTGAGTCATATTGTTTTTATTATAGAATTAATCAATCTTCTTACTATTGTAATTATTTTTATTCATTTAAACCTTTTTCTACTTCTAGTATTTCCCATCTTCATCATCTCATTTAGATTAATGAAATTTATTTTTAAGGAAATTTATGACCTAGTTTCTAGTGCAATTATTGTTAAAAAAAATATTAGTCTTTATTTCCCTTTCCTTTCTAGTATCCCATGTTTAACCATTTTGATACATGGTGAATAATTCTACTGATTTATTCATAATCTAACCCATCCTCAAAATAAATTTATTATACTTAGTCATTATCATTCACTTTAAGTGTTCTTATAGCCTCAAAGGATACCACACCCTTTTCATTCTTGTTGAATGATGTGGTATTTTTCATTTTTTTTAAGTTATGATCATATTTTTTACCTAATCCATTGATAGGTATTATTTATAATCCAAAACTAGTATATTCAGATCAATACTATGTGTAAAATTTCTCATTAACTTATTGATAATAGTAGAGTTATCCAGCTTCTCACAAAAACCACATATTTTTCATAAAATATCATCGACCCTTCTAAAATTGTTTTCAATATTCTCATAATCATTCAATTTTGTATCTTAAATTACACACCTCATCATCATTAAATTTTTTAATTATATTAAAATGAAGTGCATGGTAAAAATATATATGAACCATCTAGACCAAGGAACAAGGGACATCTACAATAATAAACCCTAATTGCATCCCATATCTTAAGATTCTTCCCATCATAAGGCATAAAATCTATTCATGTGAATAAAATAATTCTTGAACCTTAGACCTCTATGGAGAAATGATAATTCATGAACATGTTCCCTTTGTGCCAAAATTGAAGGAAATTCATGTGACTAATAATATGGCCTCTACACCTTATAATTATTTAAGAAATCAACAAGGGAGTGATAAATGTACTAGGAATATAATGATATATAATTTATGAGTCATCTTCCAACATAGTCAAAACAATTCTCCTTTAGATTAATAAGGAGAAACCGGTGAGAATATCCATAGATCTATCCTAGAGATAGTGGTTATAACTAAAGAAAATAGTAAAAATAAATATAATGGAGCCTTTGATATCACAAACCATACCTCATACATGCATGGATCCCATTAAACATGATCCATCATTACTAAGTATGCGGACTGAGGTGTGGGGGTAACTGTGGACCCAATGATAGAGAGTGCCTATAAGATTGGAATGATTATAAGAATTGTTAACCAGGATCATTCTAAGGGATGAGGCTTATTTCAAATTTTTTAAGAGCCAAATAATAGAAACCAAGAGGTTCTTTGTTTTTGTAGAATGAGAAATTTATGAGAAAACAAAATGTTCAAAGTTGGTTGAGTTACATCTCTCCTAGATGGACCAACACTCTGAGGACATGACCATGGCTCTTTCATTCTAATCTGGACCACTAGGTCCCACACCCCAAAACCAATGATCAATAAAAGAAAGTTATATTAATTACTATAAGGAAAATATAGTAGAGTCTCCAAAGGTTTTATAAACCATAGAATCCCAATATCTTCCAAAAAATTAATTTCTCTAAGGTCTCATCCTGATGATTCTAGGAACACAGATATCTAGAGGCTAGGTTGATTCCAACATATTTAATTTTCTTATTTATATAAAAATATCAGTTTCTTATTTTATAAATAAGAAAATTATTTTTTTCAAGGATCTTCTTACACCATTGGACCTCCCCAAGCTATCTATGCTCCCTATGATGGATGCCACCAATTGAAAATAATTTTGATAATAGAAATCCTAATTAGATCCGTTTAATATGCATGTATCCAGTTTCATATTTAGTTTAATTAGGTTGAAAATAACTCGTTTCTTTAATTTGAGGATGGAATTGATAATTTTTGGGTGATTGATGGCATAGTTGAAGGTAATATCTTTCATAGGTTACCCAGGGAATCAAATCGTGGATTTAACCCAGTTATGGTGCCTAATGGATTTGTCACCCTCCCCACTATTCATCACATGTGATTCTGAAGAGTTTAAATGTGTGGATAAAACCTGGTCTAGATAAAATAAGAGTTCCATCTAGAATCACCAATCTCACCTCTTTCTTTGTTAGTTGTGACACCCCCACATGGTAACACTTCTCAATATCCTCCCATCCATGCTTTTCATGGATTATATTTATCGTGTCCAATATATATTTCATAGTAATGCCATCATCCCTCGAAGGCTTGGTCATCCTCAACCATGATGCTTGGTGGTGTTTATCATCCAAGTGTGAATACTAAATCAAGATGATGTGGTGTTATCAATTTTGAAGACAAATCATTTAGATACATTGATTTTCTAGAGAGCATGAACTACGATTGAGGAAAACACACTATTCCCCAAATAAATCCTTCCACCAAAAGATAAATAAAATTTTTTCCTGTTAAAAACATGACCCATGATTCTCATAATGATCTGATCAAAGTTTTTTTATATAGTATTCTTGATGATATTGGAACACTCAGGTACTCTATTAAGAAGATCATTCTTAACTTGTCCAACTATTACTCAAAGAGCACATTGGCCTATCCACATGTTTGAGATATATATGTTTTTATTCCCATGGATAATAATTTGACCACTCCAGTTACAATAATCATCAAGAACCCTGTTAATTCCATGAATTGAATGCTTACTGATATTCATAAAGATAATAGTATAATCTGTAAACATAATTTGGTTGATGCATTGAGAGATTAATGTACACACTAAAGTAATAATACTACCTCTCATGATGACCCTATTGATGATATGTCTAAGTAAATATCGGGTAAGGATGAGGATGTCATGGGATAATGGGTCACCCTATCTTAATCTGTGAGAATATTTGATGAAGATGTTATTTTCCCCCATTAAAGATATTGAAAAATATAATGAACTAACATACCGAAACATGAGATCTAAGGACTGGGAGGGGAAACCCATATATGATAGTTCATTGATATTGAAATTCTCTTCAACCTTATCAAAATCCATGTCTATATCAATCTTTATTTCCAAATTAGATCGCAAATCCCTAACATTAATATCATTGATCACCTCCTAAGTCAATTTTATCACAGCTTAGATTGATTACCCCTTAACATATCCACATTTCTCATAAAATATCCATCATGGAATGAAATAGGGGGGTATTTTATTAATAACACTAGACAACACCTTATAAAGATAATTACATATTCCTCTAATATAGGATATAATAGGGTTTATTTATTTTGGGTTTAAGGACCAATGTAGTGTCATAACCTACCCAAGGAAGACTTCTACCCTAGAAGAAGTCTTTCACAACATTCACCAGGTCACTATGAACCAGATTCATTGATTCTTTGAAAAAGGATCATGGGAAGCCATCAAGGCTTGGAGAAATCTCTATATTCATGTTGTGAAATGCCACAAAAAAATTTGACCCATCCCTCTCAGCTTCGAAAAATCATTGTTGAGATTGGAGACAACATGAGGGGCCATGTTCAATATTTTCTCAGACCCCCTTAGATATCCATTAGTCCGGTGTGTGTTGATACCTTCTAGGAGTTCCCTCAGGTAGGATTTAGCCATTATTCCCACCATGTACCTATCAAAAGTATAGGAGCCATCCTCTAGGTTTGTTTTGGGGTTGATCCTATTCCTTTTCTCTTTAATACAAGTGTAAAATAATGATGTATTCTAGTCACCTTCCTGAATCCATTTTATTCCTGATTAGCTAGGCTATGATATAATTTTTATTAATATGTTCTCTAAATATGTAATTATTCCATTCCTCTTCCAAACTGGATTATAGGAACTCAATGTCTATCTAAACACATACATCTCCTAAAAGCGTGGAGGTTGGTTATTAGTCTGTATCTAGAGATCTTCCTTTATATTTCTTAGTTTGTTACGAACCCAGATCTATGAACCATCATGGGTGGTATTATTACATGAATCTTCTACCACATAATGATAACTTGTATAATCTATCAACAGATGGGGTAAAGTGAAGCAGTCACCTCTCTCATGGTTGTTGGATAAGGAGACCTGAAGAGGAGAATGATAAGATAAACATATATTTTTTAGTTTACCTTAGTATTTGGGTAGGCAGATATGGTTTGATCATTAGAAGTAACCCAATCCTAGAGGAACAAGGAGGGGAGACTCCATTTCCTATTATTTCACCCATTAAAGTGGTCCCCAATGAATCCCATATTCTTAATACCCCTATTGGCCATGAATTGAAGAAACTCAACACTGTATTTCTGAGGGAAGGATCCCCTCCCTTTCTTTTCAGTAGGATTAGCTACTATATTTAAATAACTAGGCAAAATCCAAGTCAACTACCACAAATCAAGGGATCCTAATACTTTACAAAGAGACTACCTTGATTTAATATCACAACTACCATAAAAACAATATGAATGAGCTATGAGAACCTAAATAAATCTGCATTGTAATAAACTAATCTGACGAATCGATTAGTTTCATGGAGATATTTTAAATTCATAATATCAAAATGTTCATATTTTTAGGGTTTTCATGAAGATACACATGCATTTTAATTCTCCATGAAAACTAAAAAAATGGGAGGAACCCTATTTGAGTTCAAGAACTAAAAATAGGGAGGCTTTATTATTCTAGAGTTTGGTAGTGATGAAATATTTTTTATACCCAATACCCTAGGCCACTAGAATTACACACTATAAATGAGATCATTGAGAGGCTTGGCATTTTATTATGGCCCCAGACAATTTTTCACTTTTCAGTAGAGAATGAGAAGTAGAATGGTCCAATTTTAATTTGTATTGAGCTCTTGTGCACACTAAATTATGTATAGGTGATGAGATTATTGAAAGATAAGATAGGGGATCTAGATTATGGAGTTTGGTCCCTCAATGCACC
Organism: Viscum album; assembly: GCA_963277665.1. Classification (NCBI taxonomy): domain Eukaryota; kingdom Viridiplantae; phylum Streptophyta; class Magnoliopsida; order Santalales; family Viscaceae; genus Viscum; species Viscum album. Next base: position 356,694,012 of record OY728150.1, read on the forward strand.
CTAGAAATGGAATGTGGATATATATTATGCAACTCTATCCCAGATAGAAAATTAGTACTCATACCTAATATTTTAAGGGAAAGGTGGACTTCCCCCTAAGGGTATCATCTTGAGATGACTGAGAAGATAATCCAACCGGGAAAGCCTAAGCCTCCCAGAAAAGTGATAAAATACTGTATATGTATAGTGATAAAGATGAAACTACATTGAGTGACCTAGATAACTAAGAGGAAACTCATGGTCTAGAATAAAAAAAAATACCCTTTCCATGGTGAATCTGTTTAAAAGTATAAATAAAAGAAACATCCATGTTGAAAGAGAGACTAAATCAGTGGAACACTTTTTATGAATTATTTTAAATACAAACCATTGGAATGGTTAAAGTTTTAATCCTCTAAACATTTAATTAACCCAAGCCCGCCTCATATGTAATTGTAATAAATAAATCATAGTACGTATGGATTTATAAGGTTTGACATTAAAATACTACTCTATATTGCGTTTAGTTAGTCTATCGAAACATGAATTATATACTATATACCAAAGTAGTTACACCAAAGAACATCCCAATAAATTCAACATATAGTCCCAATGTGTTTCTACTCTAGAGGTCCAATGGAAAATCCATCTCACCACTGACCATGAGAAATGTATGTTCCAAAATAATAAATATCTTCTTCCGCCTCAAGTTTCTTTTACACAGCATGATGTAGATATCCCTCTAAAAAAAACCAGAACAATGAAATTTCCCATGTTCAAAATATTTAATAACATTGATATATTACAGACATGATTAGATTTACTAACCTTAAGAATACACTTAATATCTTAAATTATCAATGGTTCTCAATACTTCCAACACTTGGGAACATAGGTATCCACATTCTTGAATAGTTCTCGGCTTCAATCTCTCTTTCCCATCATAATAATCTGATGTATCGGGCTACCAGTATCTCAATTATCAGGAATAAGTTCTTGAATAGTTAATTTCTTCATTTATTATATATATATACTCAGAGTAATCATGAACATTATATCCATAAATCTTTATGGAAATTATCGTGATTCTATATAGTAAATTTTTCATTTTTTTGATTTTGTAAATGGATTCTCGATGTATCTCCACATTTCAAATCTTCTAAATATTACTCACTGTCCTTATTTAAACCCCACAATACTCAATATAGTTTACTTGTTTTATAATAAAAATATTATAGATCTCAATTTATCGTAGAATATGTATAATTTAAATTTAGTTTGAATTTAATCCATCTGTTCTTGACACTGTGAGGTTGAAAAATATCTTGTAGAGTGGAACACATTTCAAATCCTTCTGGAATAAAAATCCATGCTTATTTTGTTTGATCAATAAAGAATAGTTCATTAGAATTAACAGATATTAATACTAATTAATTTTAAATATACTATTTTGAGTATCTTAATTTTTTGACCCCAACAATCTTTAAATTAGATAAGGGTCATACTATTCTAAAGTATATACTTACTCATACAAAGTCCATTTTTAGTTTTCTAATCCCACTCATTAATTTGTAAACTATATAATAACTCTTAAGAACTTTTCATTTACTTATATAATGTTTTATCCCTTTTCTATTTTCATATAGAGTCAAAAAAATCACTATTTAAATGTATTTAAGTACCCTTTTGAAGTCTCTAGTTACTTTTACAAACTCAATTTCTAATCATTTTAAGTATATTTTATTCTTCTAAAGTGTTTTATTTTATCAATTTTTTATTCCGGAGTCAAATAAATCTTATGAATTTCCCAAAAGAACCATCCTCTATTAGTTTTTTATTTTTATACATTTGTATAAAAAAAATACTTTAATGAAATTTTTTAAAAAACTTCTTAAATCATATTGGGGCATTCTTTTCAACATAACCCCATCTCAAATATACATCAAAATAATTGTTCTCAGGCTTTAACATAAATGTGTATTCCTCACACTTCCATCCAATTACCCTTAGTGAAAATAATAATAATTTAACATGCTTCACAATAAATAATCCCCCCCCAGATTTATTTTTATCCAATATTTATTCCAACTACAGTTTATAGTGTTTTAACCTAATTTTATGTCTTAAACATGGAGATAAAAAATCAATACTCACAAATAGGTGTTTCTACTTGAATATATCTAGGGAAGGTATTCAAATAACAGCCTCAACTATATATTACATATATTATGGCTACCACTAATTAAAGTTCTTTGAATTCATTAAATTTACATCTCTTGTATATATTTTAAATAAATAAAAATCATTCATTTGGAAACATCATAGTGTATAAAGGATTAAGTTATAATCATAAGAACCCACATAAAATTGATAAAATAATATTTCTATTTATTACACATTCCAACTTATATTCCTTATTACTTTAACTAATTACATATATTTAAAATAAACATCACACTTATCAGAAAATTATGAACAAATTTCCATTTTAATGTAAATTATATCATCATATAAATCATACAATAAATCTTAAAAAAATTATAACACTCACCCCATAATGGATTGTTTTAACCACCTACGTGGATGATGTTATGAAAAAAATACTACATCATTATATAGATTATTTTAAAAACAATGATGAATAAATTTAATATTTGTAACATTATTAATACTCTATAAATATATATCTATCATTATATCATTGATATTAACAAAAACAATTATGTAAATTTTAACCATCTCAAAGAAGTATATTGGGATAGTTCTAAAATTTTGAAACTATTTTGAGTCATCTATTAAACTATAAAAATTGTGTCCTATTATAATGATAATGATATTATACAACTAAAAATATAGTGACCAAGGAAAAATTCTAAAATTCCTCTAATTGTTATCAACATAATTTTTGGAAAATTTGACTATACAGACCCAAGTAGTCAATGTGAGGAAAAAATATAACGAATGAAATACAATTATATAAAAAATGGATTTTAAAAAAGGGAATATATATAATATTTTTTTGAAGTGATTATTTAATAAACATAATATTCTTATTTATGAAGCAAGATGCATGTACTAAATTATTCAAGATATGAGGTCTAAGAACTTTTAAACCACCCTATTTTCTTATAGGTTATGCTTTCACACTATCTACCTAAATTTATATATCTATTTTTATCATTTAATTCTTATATTATGTGTATATATAATCCCCTTACATATATACATAATTATATAACTTATCTTGTTTGGGTTATTCATGTTTTTTAAGATCCGTTCTCACTGTACTCTCCAAAGAAAACAGTATTAGTGGGAAATTTTTTATTCAATATTCCTTTTATAGTGTCAATATTATAATGTTTATTTAATTCCTTTATTTCTAATAAATAGTGAATATTTTATGAAAAACGTTCTAGTTAATTTTTGGTTTTATTAAAAACACCATTTTCAATAATTTCTACGGTTCTTTACTGTTGTATTAAATCATCGTTTAAGAGTTTCATTTCTCTACCTGGTTATCCTATCCCTTTTTAGGAATTTTTATTCACCAGAACTCCATATTTAATACCTATATATTTATTTAAATTTGAACATAAATAAACCTTTAATCCTTTATTTTCATGGAAATCATTTTGATACATCATTTGGATATTCCTTAGGATATAATTATAAAACCAATTTCCTTTTCATGATTTCTTTATTTCATTGGTCCTTATTAATGATTCCCTTATTATTCACACATACTAATTTGAATATTATTATTTGATGGGTGGGATGGGAATTATACATCCTCCCAATTCATTGGGTAATTTTTTCATCTCATAATATACATTGTACAATGTTCGGTCAATAATTCTTGAACATTTTGTTATGTTATCTTCATAGTGAGTCTCGCCATACGCTTATGACACCATGTTTTATATGGTTTCCACATTATTATGATTCTATTACTCATGATATTATATTCATTAAGTGATTCTTCCATGTGATTATATATGATATACTCTATACTGATATCATGTTATACCTCTTGATTATTTTATTAAACATAATTTTTATTCACTTACTATAATTTATAGCTCTAAATTTTGTTTATATATGTCCCCAAGGTATCTTATAAAGTAATATAAATTCAATAGGATTTATAAGTACACTAAGGATATTGAAGTAAGAGTTTTTAGGTTATTTCATAACTGATCTTCTATATATCTAATCACACAAAGACACTAGGATTCTCGATTTCTGGGTTATGTTTTATGGATCTTTATATTAAAATGATTAATAATATGGGTATGAGACTTGGGTTTCTATATACTAGTATTTTTTTTCAAGAAATTATTTTTTGATGATTTTCAATTGATATTTGATATCATGAACTATCTTACCAAATCTTTAGCATTCTTCCTCATTCTACTTCTAAAAATTTGGCTAATATAATTTGATAAAAATTAATAGATTATAATGTCAACAAAATGAAATATTAAAAATAAAATATTCATTGTGTTTATTTATTTTATGTCACATGATTTTTTGACATTATAAATTTATTAATTTTTTTATATTAACTCAAACCTATAGAGAATCTTAGGGGAGCCTATATAAAAGAAGGTATACTAGTATTGATTATATATGTGTGTGATATTTCTTAATGTTTAACCTTTACCCAGTTATCCCTTCTATTTTGATAACTATTTATATTAATATTTAAAGATTAAAAATAATCTTACCTAAAAATGTTATAGAAGATTCACCTTCTTGTAGATATATTTGGAGTTGCGAATGTTTTGGATTTCAGATTTTGATCTCTCTTAACCATGTCAGATGATAAGGTTTGAATTATTAAAATAATGAGGAATTTTATATATATTTAATGAATTCAATTAAAACTTATTATGGTTATATCTTATGGAAAATATTTTGAGTTTTGTTTCTAATTGTAACAAGAAATTTGTATCCTCTTCAAAACCGAACTTGTTGATCAATAATTATGTATTTAGTAAAACACTAATAACATTATCATGTGTATTTTTCTTGATATAAATTATCTCTTTGAAATATTTGACATATGGACACTCCTAGGAAGTAAGTTCAAAGAAAATTGATCTTTATCCCAAACAATTATCATAAGGTATTCTAAATTTGGGTTTCCAAAATTTTTTAGGCAATATACATTACATTCATAAATGTTTCATTAATATTTAGTAAATAAGGTGACATTACATATATTGATATCCCATCAAATGCTTTGGTCCAACATTAGTATTAGTGTTATTTAGGTAATACTTTATAATATTTACAAAACATTGTTTATATATAATGTTTCAATCTTACATAGTGTATACCTTATTGTCAATTTAGAAAACCTAACCTCCCAAAAATATTATTCACTAAAAAATTATCTTATATAGTAATTTAGTTTTTTATACCAGAAAATATTGTTCTCAAAATGAAATAATATTTATTGTGATATACCATAACACCCATATCACACATTAATTTTCATTCTTCAATGATTGATCCAAAATAAATTTCAATATAATTATAAGGAAATTATGAATTTTAAATAAGAATAAAAAACATGACATGATTTAACTTCTTGTATAACCACAATAGTGAGTAATAATTTACCAACATAAATTACCATGTATTATGTGTGGTGATTTATTTTATCCAAAGTTTTTATAATATATATATATATATATATATTATAATATAATTTTTTTGTGCTTTGTTTCGACATTTGATACATTCTTGAACAATTTTTCCAAATTTAGGAGCATTTGTTGGGTGTCAATGTTTCCGATCATGAATTATTTATCAATATGCTTTGTTAGCTGATTTAGACTCTTTAGAAATTACTAATATTTTTTAAATATTGGAATGATTGGAAAGTTACATAAAACTTTTTATGAAATTGGTTAATTATTATAATATCAATATGAATCAAAATTAAATAATTATTCATAATACAGTAATAATTTTGAATAATATGCATTTATTATTACATTTTAGTAAATTTTAATAGATTATACCCATGGAACATTAAACATTAACTGAATATATCAAAAATGGAAGATTATTTCTAACTAGTAATATATCCCTTAAGAGATATTATTTTGGTAAAACTATTGTATCTTTATCCCATAGTCAGTTTCAAATTATATTATTTATGAATAGTAATATTAATGATTATTTGGTACAACAATCACATAATAACATTTTTCGTAGTTCTTTAACCTCATGGATAATTTAGGATTGTATCAGAGTTTACATTCAAATGTCACTATAAATTTACCAATCATATCTACGAAATATTATAAAATTCTAAAAAATTGGGTAATTTATAATTTGTATTATTTTTTTAATCGACATTTAAATTTACTGAATCCTTTTGTTTAACCCATAATTTAAAACTCTAGTCAATTCCATAATGAATTTAGTGTTCTTATATTTTATCTATAATAATTATCCTTGATTAATAATTATATAAATGAAAACACATAATTCTAGATGGTTAAATTGTATTATCTTTATAATGAATCATTTTATAGGGTTTTGGTGGAGCTATGAAATGTACAGATTCTAATGAAGTTAGAGACTATGTAATTTTAAAATTTGGTATTCATATTAATGTAACATGATCATGTGTAATTTATTATTATTTTAAAGGTTTTTTTGGAAGATTTGAGATAGGTAGAAAATACTCAAAGTGAAATTTCTAGTGAGGTATAAAAAAGTGGTAATAGTGACCTTTTTCTGTAATCCACTTGAACTCTAGTGGGATCCAAAAGGGATATAGTGTTATATAAAGTGGTATAAAACCATTTAATTTATCATTATAATCTCGGGGGTAATATATTGGGATATTGGTGGTATTTTTAGGTGTCTTATGAGGGCCTTTATACTTTTAGTGAAACCCATATTTAATTTTAAAAAGGTTTATATATTGTTAATTCACAGTTGGTACCACTCTTGTTTACATAGAAAATGGTTATGAGGGAGTCCAATTGGATAATTTTCTTCTCTCCCCTTTATCGCATGTCCTTTATTATCATTCCTTATATACTTTTCAAGCTGAATAATTTTCCTTATTGGTATGAAATTGAGGATCCCTTTATGGTTAAGAGTTTATTATTAGTTATTTTGAATTAAGACATGGTTAATTTCGTATTTTTATAGTTACTGAGAAGTATATAGAAACTAAAAAAATACCATTTTATCCCAGGGTGTGTTGTTTAGAAAACCTACATATTAGAGGAATTATATAGCTTATATTATAATACTATACATGAATGAGTTGTGAAGATTTTTCCATGATGTATTTGTTGACAATATCATCATAGATGATTTGGAATCTGATTGGAGTTTATATTTAATAGAAGAGTAAGAAGATTTTTTTAGGAAAATCGAGCCAAGATGGGAAGGGTGAGGATCATAACACAATAGGATAAGGCTAATGAAAGAAGTGATACATAACATTATAATCATTTATGTATCATTATGAAGAAAATTACAAAAAATAGTAGTCAATTATTATATTAAAGAGTCACATCACATCATAAATTGTATCACTATGAAGATAATCCAAAGAAATTGTGTTGATCATATTCCAATGAGATATAGAGGAAATTTAAAATAAGTTGAATATTGTTTTGGTATTTTAATGGAGTCATTTTATAATTCATTTATTCACATCGCAAAGGAGAATACCATATCTCATTAATCCATTACATGGATATATTATTCTTCATTAGGTCAAGGTTTAAAAAAATTACATCATAATGTAATGGAAACACTATATTGTGATTGTGTATTTTATGGATTTTTTTTACGGTTTGAAAATATATATTTTTTCATATCATTCAAATATAATCATCAAACTACACTAAGAAGAATTACATCAAAATTTAGTATAAATATATAAATATGAGGAGTCTCACCCAAACCAAATTTAATGAAAATTGAGATAAAACATTGAGAGATACAACCAATCTTTCTATGAGGAATCATTGAGGTACCTTGTCCATTATTGGGAAGAATAATAGGGGTTCACACATGATTAGAATTTTTAAGATGCATGAGGAGTTGTGTGAGATCGATCAACATGTTAGTGATCTTCTAGATCATTGTGTATTTTTGATTTTTGGATTATGTTCTTGGGTGTTTCATAATTATTATTGATAATGATATATTAATTAGGATATTAAGCACAAAAATACTAAAAATTGTTTTTTATCAAATTAATAAAAACAGTGAATTAACCTCATAAAAATCCCTGTGTCATGTGTATTTTTTCTCAATATTTATTTTTTATTGTTTTATTCGTGATTCAATCACACTACCCTACTAAGGAGAAACATAGATATTTGTTGTTATGACAACCACTAGTTCACCACCATTATAGTGTATTTTACTCTTACCTGGGATTATCATTTTGTATTAGTGCATTATTGAAAGATCTCCCTATATTTTGCTATATAGCTATGTTTAAATATATTGAAAACATATTTTTTAACAATTATATCTATAAATGTTATGAAAAACATCCAAAATAATTAACTTTTTATGTTCAATAGAAAGGTATTTCATTGATATATGGATAGGGTCATCTTATATCTTCTATCTCTTAGATTTCATACTCTTTATATCACTAAGAATGGTGTTAGTATTCTAAAAGTCATGTCACATTATACTAGACTTTATAAGAAGAATATATAAGGTGATTGGAGAGCACAAAATTCATTTCTATCATACATATTAAAGTTTTATTTGAAAAGACTAATGTGTTAAAAAATATAAAATAGAATCGAGATAAAACCATACAATATTTAAGAGGCATATAGTAATTTTTTGTAGCATAGTTAAATATATGTTAGGATAAATTTCATGATATTTTTGTTAGAGAATTTGAAATAGTGGATTCATTATTTATTTCGGTGAACAAAAATTTTATATTGGTTTGATGTTAGTGTGAAATATTCAATATTTCTACCATGGTAAAGAAGTTGATCAGGATTATCCAATATAAGTTTTATGAAAATATTTATTCCCTTAAGGATAAATACATGGATGAATGGACCATTGATAAACTAAAAAATGTCTTGTTTTACAATGATTTGAGTATTGGGCCATCCTTAAAGATAAAAGTAAAATATAAGTGCATATATTTAGAATATTGAAAATTTTATTCAGAAATTGTACCTAATAAGTCTAATGAGGAAGAAATTGATGTTAAATAAATTTTAATATATTTTAATAAACTTGTTTCATTATTTTAAAAATTTATGTAAGGAAAAATTGGTAAATATAAAATTAAGAATCCTTAAAAGGGTTTGGCATGTTGAAAATTAGAATTCATTTCTGTTATGTAACTTCAGAAAGATAATTTATATAAAGAGAATGGTTAATATAGAAGATATTCATTGGGAAACAGGTTTTCATGGGTCTCAATAAATTGAAATCCTTAAAATGGAAATGGAAGGCCAACAGAATAAGGTAGAATAAATTTAACTCAAATCATGATGCCAAATATCATGATGATGATGGTGGGATAGGGAGAGTGGTTTCAAAGGACAAATAAAAAATTAATTTATGGCTATGTAAAATCATTATAATGATCCCCCATGTGAAGAATAATTAGAGGATAGTAAAAACAGAAAAAGTGATGAGGAATCCTTAGTGGATTTCCAATTAAGTATGAAAATATAGTGTTATTAAAAGAAAATTTAAAACTAGAATGCATTCTAATAGACTTAATGAATTATATTGATTCACTAAATAAATATCTTCATGAAGCATAATATAATAACCTTACTAAGAGGTAAATTATTTTTACTCTAAATATTGGAGGTATCAATGAAATGCATGAAACTGTAGATAATATCATTGATATTACAATAGAAATATTCTTTAAAAATTATGCTGAGGTAAATTATCCTAATTAAAATTTAGTGTAATATTGAAATAAGTTACGAAAATATCCTTTTTTAGAGTTTAAAAACTCTATAAAAAAGTTGATTAATTAATCGAAATATTATAGAAGGAATCTAATTCTTCGAAGAAATTTTTATTTTCTCATATGGTACCATAAACTATCATTTAGACACCCCGAGAATTAAATACCTCTGGTTTAATTATTGAAAAGAATTGTAATAAGGTAATTTGATCACATATAATGGATAATACACTCATTGAAACATACAATAATTAGGATAAAACTTTTAAGAATCATGTGATATAGAAGAAGAATAACATAAAGTTCATGCCTGGGGAAAAGATATAAGGTAAAATAATAATCTTATAACTATGATAATGATAAAAAATTATATTATTTTTAATCATAAGTAAAATCAATTAAAATATTAATTTATTACATAATCATATTTCTATTTTAAGTGAGATTTAGTTTTGTGAAGTACATGGGAATAAATATTATGTATTTTGGTTCAATATATTCATTCCCCAATAAAAGATAAGGTATTGATCAAGGGGGAGTCAACATAGTGTTTCTAAATTATATCCAAGATAACAATCAAATAATAAGGTGATATTTCATGGTAATTTTAATTCTCTTAAGGAATTTTATTGGAGGTTTGATCAACTCTGAAAAATGACTAACAAGTTTCTAAAAATAATACCAGGGTAGCTACAAAAAAACTATAACTCCAACACAATCAATTGCATGAGGATTAAATAGTAGTAAATTGTGCTTGAAGTTACTTAAAAATATTAAAAATGGATATAATCCTTATACTAAAATTATTATTTTATCTTCATATATGTTTGAAAATGAAAATATTTTTTAAAACATCCATGTGTACAATGGAGGAGGTGTCACTTTCAGAAATGGGGAATCACTCAATGTGAAAGGAGTCAGATTCCCTATTATTGGTGTGAAGAAATCAAATAAAGTTATATATATAAATATATTAAGGAATAATTTTATATGTGTCACTCTAATTTTTTATAATAGGAATGAATTAATTTTATAGATGAGTAGATATTTCCTTAGAATGGTGATTGATGAAATTCTTATACTGAAGGGACATTAAAAATGTGATAGTATATTTCATATTTCTAATGATTAAAATATTTTTTGTATGTGAATGAATGTTGAAATGTTTTATGGAATAAAATTTTAACTTCTATGGGAATTAATCGAAAATATTTTCATATTTAAAGTATTTTGAGACCTAAAAATTATTTATCACAAGAGAATAAATATTTGTGCCACAATCCTCAATGTAAAGATGGTAAGAAAGAGTCACAAAGATATGGAAATAAATATTAATATAAAAAATTATTTTATACAGTAAGATTCATTTAGATTAATTATATTGAATTCAACCAATAGAGAAAATGTTTTCAATAATTTTCTGGAAAATTTTACATGCATAAATTATTTTTTACTTTAGTAGAGTAAATCAAAATCTCCAGATATGTTCATGCACTTGAAAAAGGTTTACTAAAATAAAACAATATATTATATAAAGATAATATATCCTAATTAAAGAATATATATTTCTATGTATATCTTGAGATGTATGGAATTAGTAATTATTCTAGTGCTCTATACACACCCAAAACAATTTGTGTAATTTAACAATATAATATAAATTTACTGGACATGGGGAGAGGAATATTATCATAGCATGAAGCCATAATGTTTTTTTGAGTCAATCGCTAACTACGGCTGTCAACATTCAGAATTTGTATTGACACCGACTAAATATAATCAATATTCTATATGAAACTTTAGTTTACTATAATCCAAAAATAATGATTTTAAAGGTATTTTTTAGAACTTATTCGTTCATTATCAATTGTAAAAATTTGGAACAATTGATGAAAGGATTTATGTGAACATATTTCTTGGATATATACCTTGTAGAATAAGTTACCGGTTATCCAACAATAATTTATGAAATATTTTTGACAACATTGATGTAATCAGGATTGAAAATCTAAATTATTCAACAATTTTATTTCCAGTTGATAATGAAGTTGGATAAACCCTTGATAAATATGTTGGGGATCATGTTGTATATTTTAATGGTGGATTAGATTTCCAAAATTCCGATGATGAGTCTGAAATGTTTAATAATAAATAATTATTTATAAAGTATTTTCTAGTTTTCAAAGTCTTACAAAATTTAATGATCATTACATAATATGTTTAATTAGGTGAAATAGAGTTAAAACCTAAAACAAATTGAGTAATACCAATCAAAAAGTTGAGAAGAAAAAATTTAAATAAACATTGGAACATGTAGATTAAATGGAGAAAAGGTAAAAATAGATTAATTCAAATGATAATAATGATTCTTGGGATTTTAAATTATTTAATAATTTGAAGAATTTTCTATTGAAGAACTGGGTTTTCATGAATAAACTCAAAAATAATGTTGAAGTACCATAAAAAATAATCATATTATTTGTAAGTGGCACTATCATATTGATGGTAAAAAATTTGATGAAATTTTTTCCCTATTCATAAGTCTCAAAACGATTAGGAATTTTATAGGGATATGTGATCAATGAAATTACAGCTATTTTCAAATTGACATGAAATCAATATATATGAATTATGAACATGAATAAGAGGTATATATTAAACTTCTAAAAATGATTTTACTTTAACATGATGTTTCTTGAGTTTCTATATTGAAGGAAGATTTATATGAGTAGAAGAATGTACTTAGATAATGGTATACAAAGATAAATACCTAATTATGGTGTATAAAATTCACTAAAGGAAAATATATTCTAATATCAATGTTAATATAGACAACACATATTCATTTATTATAGTTGAATATGTCAATGCAATATTTGTTTTGAAAAAAATTGGAGAGTTGTAAGGATTTTTTCCACAGAAAGAGGAATGTTTTTAGGATGTTAAAAATTAGGGAGAAGATATTCTCTATGGGTTTACAAGTAAAAAAAACTTCAGGTTCTATCTCTTTCTCTTTATAAATGTATTCTTGTGAGTTTTAGAAAATTTCTCACATGGAAGAATCAAAATTAGAACATAATCCTATGAATTTGGTGACTATGATATATATAGATGAAGAAGGGAGGAGTATGGATCAATTAGAATCCAAAAGGACTATTTTTATCCTACTATACTTGATAATGTTTAGATAAAACATCAAATTATTTATTACAAATTGTCCATGATTCCCAATAAATTCATGGGTGACACATATTTCAAGTATGAAATAAATCTTTGGTTATATTATATTTTTCTTGTCCCATAATGTGTGATGAAAAAAGGATTGGGTTATTTTTCAATATTAAAATTATTAAAGTAACTTAACAAAATATTGGAAATATAGTGGTAAGAAATATAAAATAATTTGATTATAAAAGATAATGTAGTTAATTTGTGAATAGTAAAAGCATTAAAGATAAACAATAAAGCACTATATATTTATAGAATGTGATATCAAAATGTACATATATCTACACTTCACACTCTCAGCCCCGAGATCATTGATATCCACTAACATATAGCATTTTACAAAGCTTAAAACCAAACAAAATCTTTTACACTAGACCAAACTAAACTATTATATCCTAGGAGATAACCATACATATTAACTTTATCATGTATCGAGGAAAATCCCTAATTATTTTTAATGCACACCTAAAAGAAAAAACCCAATACTTCCATTTATGTGTATAGATAGAAATTGGGAATTTAATCTGATTTAACCCATCGTAGCTGTTTTAGTAGTAGTCTAAACCTATACATTTCCTTTTTAAAAACCATAGAATGACCACTGAATTTATTTTTTATTAATATATAATAAATAAATTGTGGAATATTTAATTCTGGAATAATCATGTCTGAGTAATGAGCATAACCCCATAAGGATTTTAAAATAAAAAAAATATAACATAATGAATTAATTAAATAGTTAAACTATTGAAATTTTATAGATGGTTTTGATCATGTAGAAGATTATCTTTTTCCCTTCGTATATGTAGTTGAACAATTAGCATCGGGTAAACCAAAAATGCCTCAAAAAAAATACAAAAAGAGTATAAAAATGTCTCTTTCCAATGTTGCATCACATTTATATTTGATAATAGAATCATGTATCCCTAAATGTTTCTTTTTATATATTTATAGATCAAACAATAGTGGCTAGTTCCTTCAATATAATCTCCTTGATCATTCTCATCATGTGGACTCTATAAAAATTTCTCCTTGATTCTAAAATTATAATTCTTATAAGATAAAAAATTAAAAAATCATATTACCTTAGTTTTAACATTCTAAAATTGATATATAATTGAAAAACCATGATTATCCTTCCTATAAAATCCTTATTTGTCAATGTATTGTAATGAAATATGAGGTACAGTTTTATTTTTTATTTTATCTATCAATAAATATGATGAGTAGAAAACAATTTTATAATCGATCATAATTTCAATATATATGTATTCTATTTTATCTTACATAAGAATTCAAGGTCAAACTCTTCTTACATAGTGATTAAATAGGGTGACTTTTTATCATGTATCCAAAACAATTCTCCTTATATGGAATGATAGATTGATTCATACAAAATAATTCTAACAAACCACTAAACATTTCTTACATATTTTTACAAAGTTCTAAAACTCACTCATCTGTCCTTATGTAGAATCAACATCACACATAGAATATTCTTACATTATTTTGAATCATTATCACATAATCTACATATAACTTTTTACACAACTCTTATATATTAAAATACTTCAATATTTAGTGTTATTTCCTTAAATAATAGAATTAAATGATAAAATTAATTCTCAAAAACTAAAATATCATGCTCAAAATAAACACAATATAATATTTTTACTATTATATTAAGAAATTAAACAAATAGAGGTAAATCATAATTATCAAAACCCAAATGAAGAAATTGAAGAAGCTAGTTAACAACATATACATTAGATGTTGGGGTTATGTATGATAAAATACATCATTTCATTTGTATTGTAATTTTAATTTGTATTTGGTAGGAGATGTTTTTGATTTATCTTAATTTCACAGTATGTCAAACTAATTAGGTGTTAAATTATTAAATACAGTCTAGGGAACATACTAGGTCATGTCTTAAGGATATTTAGAAGTTTAAAGTGTATATTATAGTTAATATTTCAATAAAACTAAAATAGTGGGGTGTGATGGTGAATGGTAAAAATAGGTCAGCAAAAGAAATAATTTAATTTTTTTTATTTTTTTAAATAATCCAACTTTAAAGAGAGGTATGGGGATGTTATTGTTACATATTTACTATAAAACATGCCAATTTCATATTTCATATTTATTAAATAGGTTATGTAAAAAAACATTTGAGGATTAAACAAGATCTTGATGATCCTTTAATCCATTAAACCGATTCACATAGAAGTAATCCGTGACATATTAGTCATTTAATAAATTTTCATCACTTATACATCTAAAAAGATCATATAAATTGGATTTAAATCAGAAAAAAATGGAAATAATATTATTCACTTGTTTCTAAACAAAAAAAAACAAATCACACACTAAAAACATCTCACAAATCAATTAGAAACAAAGAGAATTTCTTTCACTCACATGAAAAAAAGTATTCAAATACGAACCAAAATAATATACAGGTCAATGAAATGTTTTCAAACCCAAAATAAACTGAAACAATATCATATTAGGGTACTATAACTCCCTTTAGTGGTTTTTATATCCCTTTAAATGATCTTCAAGAGCTTAGTTATCCATATATAGGTGGTTGATGCTTGGGTGAGTCTATTTTTCATCCATATATCAATATAAGGTTATGGAACTCCAAAACCACAAAATTTATTGTAATAAAACTAAATATATTAAAAATAATAAATATATACCTCTTAATTAAATTTTAAATAAGGTACCTAAGGTTAAAATTTATTCAAAAAGTGAGGTAATGGTTTTTGCACACAAATTTTACAATACCACTTGTATCATGGTTTTGGGAATGTAAACTAATTTATCATAACCTTGAAAAGACTTGAGATTTATATTTATGATTCTTTAAAATGTAACCATATAATTGTGTGGTCATTAAAGATATTTAATTGGATATATTTTCAAAATAATTAGATTCACTCTTGACATTGATCAATTTTAGTTTTCAAAATATATCACTTCATTTGGGACACTAAATAGATGATATTGGCTTAAGTTTATTCTAAATATTTTTATACCACATAGTTATAGACCTTCCCAAAAAATTGAAATTCAATGTTATGGGAATAATTTTTAAAATGTTAATATTAGTAAATATGTTTGGTTGGGGTTCCATTAAATTTGTCCCATTTTGTATCAACTTCATTTGGGGCTCTTCAATCAACACTTCCTATAATGAAAACATCAATATAAGTGAAATTTCCATTTTTTAGTATTTAAGATTAATTAATTAAACTAGATTTTATTTTCAATTACTTATTATATTGTAAAATGAAGATGTAAAAGTATTTTAAAAAAGTGTAATAAGGGTGAAATAGAATAGTGAAAATTCATACTATCACACCCCAAAAGATAAACGTTATTCACTAATAGAAAGTAAAATTAGCTTATGTTTATAAAATTATAATGATATATTAATGAATATTTTCACTCATCCATAAATATTTAACATTGTATAGTAAATTAATTAATGGTATAAATATCAACAAAATAAAGTACCACACCATGGATTCGACCTTAGTAAGTATGGAAATGAGTCTCTAAAAATTTATATTTCTCCAAAAGTCAATGAGATTCATAATATTTAACCTATAAAAAATTTCATGAGTCAAAAATTTCCAATAAATACACACATGTGTATGAAATAATTATATCATTCTTATCTTTTGAAATTAAATTTATTAAAAATAGGTTATTTAAAATTCATTTGGATTACCTAGATCTCCCCCACTAAACCTTGTAATTAATATGTGCAGTAAAATTTTAAAACCCACTCACATTATCAGTCCTAAAATTCAGACAATTATGATTCATTCAATATGTTTTGCGGTATTTTTTATTAATTTTTTTTACTTTTTATTACTATCTTAAGATATTTTTTCAATAATAACATAAGGTATCAACAATAATCCAATTCAATATAGTAATGAAATCAATCAAATAAGAAATAAACATATGAAAAATCATTTTCTGAAAGTCATAAAAAAATTAACATAACATATATAAACCTTCAATAATGTTAAAAAGATAAAATTTTTTTTATTATGTGAATCAATTTTTGTAGATATTAAATGAAAATATTATACTAAAAAAAATATCATATATAGTATCATCATATTAAATGTTTCTCAAAGGTACATCTATTTATATAATTGAAAAACAAAACAGTTTACTACAGCCACCCATTAATACTAAATATATACCCATATTATCATTCCAATATTGAAATATGTTTTAATTAAATATTATAAAATACTGACATAAGTTAATACATGTCACAATCCGAAAACTATTTCTATATTATTTTATTCATTATTGGTTTTTTTCTTAATATTTTTTTTGTTCATTTATCTTTGAAATTAGGAAAAAATAAAAGTGAAGTTCATGTCACACAGTTTTCACATAGCTAGTAAAAACTATGAAAATTAGTCATGTAATACCTATAACATGTTTTATATAAAATCATACATAGTTTGATGAAGTGTTTACCCAAACTATGAGGTGTCTCAAAGAATTTTAAAATGTGGGTTACATGGTTAGTGCATAGTTTTTTAAACTATGAGTTCAAAACTAGAGTGATTCCCATATTGACTAAAATTATGAGTTTACACCTTTAATTATTTTTAATGAATCTCATTATCCCACCCCCATTCAATTCCCATTAGATATCCCATCTTTGTGGTCCATCTGTCTCTTCATAATCTCTATATCAAAAGCTTCCCTGATGAGTCTTCCTCATTTTTTGTGGTTTATTATTCTAGTTAAAGGGGTTTAAACTTAATCTCCCCCCACTTCTCATTTTATTATTTTTACCATATAATAGTTATATAAAAATATGTTATTTTCTTTATCAAACTGAAATTAGGATTTATTTTTTTAGGGCTTGCAAATGTCTATTAAGTGTTCTTATGTCTTTGTTTTGGTCATTTAACAACATACATATTTGAAGCGATATATATGATATAGGTTTCTCATTGCATAAAAAATTATTTTTGAATCCATGTATTATTAATCATTTTGATAACTTGATTTTTCTATTTAATACCTGATATTATATATATAAATATAAATATAAAAATATACATCATTTCTGTTTTAGTGTCCATGTAATATGAAAAGGTTTTTCTCATATTTAGATACTCAAATATATTTTCATAAAATGATGAAAGTATAGTTTTTTATAAATTCTTATGGGGATGTTTTCAAAGGGATTCAATAGTTTAAAGTATGTCTTGGTTTTAAAATCTAAATCCTAATACATTCTTTTAAAATAAATTTGGAATTTGGATTTATAAGTTTTCTGTTATTATTCTCCTTGATTACATGTAGTGTGTCGATGATGTTCATGTGATTTTATTTTCAAAAAACTATTTAGATCATAGTTTCATAACTTTTTTTTTCAAAATCTAGTTTTATAAACCACAAAGAAGTTTTATTGATTATTATATACCCTTCAGGTATGCCCCTTCACATTAATTTTGTGAATGAATGGAAATTTCCCCATTGTGTGAAAGATGTTTTATATATTATTTACTAATGGAAAAGGGGATTGTTTTAATAAAAGTGTTCATAGGTTGGTGGCCATTATGATTTATGTTATCAAACATTGTAATTTGTTAATTCTGATTAATCACATATATATTTTATATATAATTTAGAACCAAGAGTATCCATATAGGATATCCATGTTCACATGAAACACTAGGTTATGATCACACTCTATCTTATAACACCATGATAGTACCATGGTCTACTTAGGGGATTTTCCCTTGGTCCAGAAATATAATTGTAACACCAAGTGTTAGAGTGATTTAATTGGATTGAGAATCAATATAATTGATTTTACTTGATTTATTCCTTACATTTTTCTTGAACTTTTAGGTGTTTCCCTAAGATTAAATTATGATGGATATGTTTTTTATTTTCCCCAATTTTTTACAGACATATATATTTTCAATGTAAGGTTTTGAAATTATTTCATGTATAAAATGATTCATATTTATTTAAAAATTTAAAGGTTGGATCTATTTTGAAATGTAAACATCCAATATTGAATGAAATAAGATCAAATGATGATGGAATGATATTAGTTTTTAGGGAAAATAAAAATACTAACTTTATTATTTTATTTCAAAATACCATAAAATGGAATTACATTTAATTGTTATGCATGGGTGTGGGTAAGATATTACTGGGAATTTTTAGTCATACCTATCATATTACTTATGTAATTCAAGTCATTCATGATATAACAATTGTTCATCTGATTTATATTCGGTTATATTGGAGGTGGTGAGTGAATGTGCTTTACATTACAAATGGATATTGATGGTTATATATATATATTTTTTATTTTGTTCTTAAATTATTCCATTCTATATTGGTAATTTTTATTTATATCTATTTTCTAGTTTATATTAGAGTTTACATGTTTTGGTTTACAGAAGTTGGGTTTTACAAGACAAGTTTCTGGGTTTCATTTCTCGTTTATGAGTTATGTTTACTTCTTTATGCCATGTTTTCAAATACTTAATATTTTTCTTCTTATTTTTAGTGTGACTGATGATATAAATTAAAGAATTCTCATGATTGAATCTCATGTAAAAATACATTTATGGTAATTATTTTTTCAGGAATAATCATTCCCAAATATATATTTTTTGATGCCTCTTAGCTCATTTATAGACTATAGTTTTCTAGGATGTGCTTTGGGCCATGTCATGTGCTTCTCAGGTACTCGAATTAGAGGTAATTCAAATTTTTTAATAAAAAAATGTTATCAATGCTCTTGTTTTTTATTTATTAAGTCATTATAGGAAAAAATATTGTGTTTTTTAGATCAATATATAGTTCATTTGTGGGATCTATATCACCACCTTTCATGATGAAACATCAGTTACCATGGATCTGTTGGATATGTGAGTTTTGAATTTTAGATTCAATCTATAATAATTTAAAGATGTTTTATCTTTATTTGAGTATTTTCATTCTATTTTTAATATTTCTGAGTTATTTTATAAACTACATGTTTTAGAGTGAAATTGGAATGTATTTAGTTATTCCATGGCCTTTGTGAAATGTTTAAACATTAATGAATATATAATGTGGGTATATCTACAGGCTTTTAGTGTGTTTCACATGGCAGGTGGCAAGGTTTATAAGACCATGTGTCCAAACCCGGCCTAGTTGTGATTTTTTTTAATTTTTTTATTTTTATTATCTAGGTTCCAATTTTTTTTCATTTCTATTCATTATTAATTTTTGATGAATTTTAATGGATTATTATTTTTATTTTGGATGATGAAAATTTTAATTTAAAAATGAAATCCAGGGTATTTCTATTTTGAATTAATGAATAATTTTTATAATTTTCATGGAATGTAATAATTTTTTTAATTCCAATAAATGGGTTTTTCTATAGAAATGAACTGTAAAAAAATTAATAGATTTTAAATAGAGTTTTATAATATCACTTTAAGAGTATTTGAATGTTTTAATTTTTGAATATTTTAAAATGATGAATTTTTAGCATTTTAAATTTTTGGGATGATTTCTCCTTATATGAAAAATTTATAGGAATTTTTTAAGTGTTATTTAGTCAATATCCTTAACCATAAGTGAGTTTTTTATAAATTTTTTCAAAAGGTTAATTAAGGTTATTTCCTTAAACAATTTTGAGGTATTACATATATTATAAATGTTTATAGTCCAATTTTGGATGTTTTTTATGTAAGAGGACTTCCATGGATATTTTGACATTGATTAAATGGTTGGTATTTATCTAATGTTGTTGGAATTTTTTGGATTCTTTTGATTTTGTTTTAGGTTCTTTTAATTTTTTTATAGTATGACCCCATAACTTCTATATAAACTCTAAAAAGGTATTTGTGGGTATTTTACCATATGTTAACCCTCATATTGATCAAGTTACATCTGATTCAATTATTACATCTAATTCATCCTTTGAGATTAATGTTCTCCGTCTTATAGCTCAACTTAAAGATTTAATTTAATAATTTTGAAAATTGAGTCCTCCTCTCATCCTTAGTTAGCAATGGTCACATAAAGTGGAAGAGTGATTAGATATAGTAGAGAACATCTTCTATTATCTTGATATTTTAGAGTCTCTTACCGTAAACCTTTTTACCATTATGCTTGAGGCCTTGAGTTAGAAGTAGGAGAAGTAAATTAATTTTCCTAAATCAAGGGACCATTCTTAAAAATGGTTTAATTAATTGCATAATCAATAGTAATTCCATGATTCCATATTGTTGTCTATGGTAATTGAATTGTATTTTCTAAATTATGGTGATCAGTTGGTTCTTTAGTACACTCATAATTTTTTGGATTTAGTACCTTGTCCACCTAAGCTCTATTAGATAACTATTCAAAGACTTTGAATTTAAAAATGGTCTTTCTTTTAGAAATTAAATTGATATTATATTTCTTTTTTACTTTCTTCTTAATTATAGGTAGTGAATAAATTTTTCAGAGTTAAATCCATCTTGGTCAAGATGCCTAAAGTCATTTAAATCAATTAAATTACTAAATGTGGTAATTGAAATCCCAATTAAAGAAAAGGGAATAAGACCAAATCTGAATAGATGGGTCATAGTATTAACATACCATCTGAATTCATTTCATACACTTCTTTTGGGAGTAAATGACTAGTGTTATATCAGGGAGAGAAGATGATTTGTAGAAATACTTCATTTTATGATACTCCAAATACCTAACATAGTTGTGGATATTTGGGTTATCTTTATAGATTTTATATGGTAGTTTCAGGTAATATAGGTGGAAATAGATCTACCCCTTCAGAAGATCCCTAGGTTCAACCTACTAAACCAACTATTGATATAGTGATTACTTGAGGTATTTTGCTTATATTTTTTTATCCACGCACATTTTTTTATTAGTATTTTCCATAATTGGATCTTATAAGGCACCTAGGTTTTTAATTTTTCAGGAACATTTAAAATCGATGGTGGAATGTATGCTACTATTGTTTTCCAAAAATTTTAGTGATTCCCCTTTTAGACTTTTTATCATTTATCAACTCTTCTCCCTTAGTAAAATGTCGGTCAGAGTAGAAATTGAAATAGGTCAGTTGGATTTTCATTTAAAATGAAACTATTTTTTTAAGATAAATCCTATGAATTAATGAAATTGATTAATTGGAAAATTACAAATCCAATATGAATAAAATTTATAGTAACAAAGTAAAATAGTCATGGAAATGATCATATAATATTTATAAAATTGTGTATATCAATGTAGAATGATATAAGTTATTAATATAGTTAAAAAATATAAATTAAAAATTAAAAATAAATTAATGAATGTAATTGGTTGAAGATGTTTTTAAATATCTCAAAAAGTTCCCCTATATATACCATCTCAAATTCATGAGGATTTATAGTATTTTCCCCTGGGTATAATAGTATCCAAGATACTAAAAATCCCATTCTCATAAGTGTATATAATGAAACCAAAAATACAATCAACACTTGGTTTTTATGGGTATATAAGGAATCTTCAAGGTGAATAGTCCATTTTTTTAATGGTTGTAGTAAGAAAACTCGGGTAACTAAAATTAATGGTAGTAATAACCAATAATATAAGAAATATGAAGAAGGTAAGATTTCATATAGAACTCAAGTTTTACTACAGTCTTGATTCTCTCAATAACATAGGAATAAATACTAAGAGATAATGAGTAAGAGGATGAGATTAAGAATGTATTACAATAGGCAAAGACTATATATTGGAGAAGGAAGGATTTTAAAAAAGGTGTTCTATTTAGAGATATTTGATGGTCTATTAACTAAGAGTGTTGTTACATATATTTATTTTTGAGATCTAAGAAACCACGACCTCTATTTATAGCTTACAAATCCTTCAAAAAAACATCTAGAATTCACTAGGGAGTACTAAAGTAAATGAAGATTGAATTGAGTAAAGTTAACCAAAAATTAAATAAAATGAATACATTGACTTGACTAGCACCATGGCATGCACTACTAAAACATATATCTTGTCTTTATGCTCTATATCATTAAAATATAACTCTTCTACTTATAGGATTTCATTCTAAGGTTATTATACCCTCCATCAAAAGCCATAAAATTTTTGTTAAGACTCTTCAAAAATCATTCAAGGTTTTATTTAAAATTAACAAAGAGACTAGTTAAAAATAATGGTGAGTGTTTATGATCATCAAAACACCATCAAAGAGGGAGATTTGAAACAATATCCCCCCTTTTAAAGATCATAAACACTTGACATAAAATTATTTATTAAATGTAAATAAAGATATATATAAATTTCAGTATAATTCTATATATTACAGTTTGACATAATCAACATGATTAATATATTAAGCCTAAATAAATTTAATTTGAATATGAGTTAATAAATAAATTTTTCCAAAATCAAATAAAACATTTTATCCCCTTTGACCTAATAAAACAATTTTTAAAATTTTATCATGAAACAAAACACCTAAAAATTTAAAGAAACAAATGAAAACTTATCATAAAAACTAAACAAATAAATATTCTCCTACAAAAAACACCTAAAATATCTCCATATTAGTGATTATAAAAATATATATAAGAAAGGGAAAAGTAAAAATATGTTTTTATGAAATAAAGAATAACATTCCAATAAATAAACATTTCAAACATTCTTAGATAACATAGTAGATTTGAATAGATCATTAGAAAAACTCACCTAATTTAAAAAGAAATAGAGTATATAATGATGAAGTTTAAAACATATTAAAAAAATAAATCTTATTCATGATAATAAAAATATCATTATTTTTTTTAAAAACTAGAATATTTTCAGAAATAATTTTTTAAAAATAATGAAAAATTAAAATAAAATTAAAATAAAATAAAAGATATATTAAAATTTTAAAAAGATAAAAAGTATTACTTTTTAAAACAATTTTAAGATAAATAAAAAAATTTATTAAAAAAATATTATTTAAAGAATGAATGTATAGATGAGCTCGATAGAGGGGAAGAGGGATTTATAAAAAGGTCAAGAGGGTAATAAAGCTAAAGAGTTAGAGTAAAACTTTTTTCCTCTATCGATCAAGATTAATGTGAACTTTTATTTAATAAGGATAAAGATAGGATCCCCCAAAAATTATAGAATTAAATAATGAGCTCAAAACCGTAAATAATATTTCAATCAATTCAAGATTATAAAATTTGTTTTTTAAGAAGACCAAAATGATAGAAAAATTAATATCAATTGCATATCCCTATGAAATATCCATAGAAAGTTCCTTTTCATACCTATGACGGAAAAACAACGATGTATAATAAAGATAAATATGGAGAAACAATATTGGCTCCACAATGTTTTTCAAATATTGATTTATGAACTAATATTTATTTATAATGAGAATTGATTTTATAATATTAATAAAAAAGATAAATTTATTTCTGTCTATCGTATCTATCATTTTTACAATTGTGTTCAAAAATTACATGTCCAAATTGTTGGAAAATTTTAGAAAATTTAATTTAATATAAACCTTTCACAAAAGATGAATATTTTTAAGAGTTGGAATTATTTGAAAAACTAAAATAATGATTGTTTATTTTAACACATTAAGAACCAAGAATCTTTTCAAAATTTTGTTCATATTGGATGAATTTTTAAAAAGATATTTTATGATCCATGATTTTAGTTTCAAAAAACTAATCATCTAGTTTATTTTTTTATTTCAAAAAAATCTACCTTTCATTTTAAAAGAAAATATTTTTCATCAAAAAGTTGATTTTTGTTCATCAATAACAAGTTTATATTTTTGTAGAAGATTTTTATATTTTGAAATAAGTTCATGAAAAAAATCAATTTTTTTTCTGATTAAGAAGAGAAAGTTGAAGAGGATAAATGAGAGGAAGTAACCTAACTATAAGGATAATAAGAACTGACCTCTTCACCAACCATGACATGATTCATGAGGAAATTAAGAGTTGATTTTCTAGATTCTTATGTTGAAATTGAAACTGTGCCAGAACACCATGTTGAAAATTTTATAGCCTTCTTACCTTTTTGTCTTTAGAAATTTCGTACAAGGGAATATCATTCGTGATATGATCCTTATTTTTAAAACTAAAGTATGTAACTTCCACTTTTTAATTTGATTTAAATTTTTATCTCATCAAAATAATTTATTATTTTTGTTCTTCTTGATCAATTTGTTCAATCTTCTCATCAAGAAATAAATTTTGGATTCATTATTATAGTTTCTTTTAGAAGAATCATTATATATTATTTCATTAAAATAAATTGTTCTTTTTTATTCTTTGGGTTGCATTTCATATTTATTGTCTTGTCTTTTCATTTTTATTTTTGTTGTTATAATGAATTTAATGAGTTCTTTGAGAAGAATATATTTTATATCCTTGGATTCTTATATTGTGGTGAATTACAAAGCCCAAGATATTTTTAAAAGCAATAGGATTTTCATCCTGAGAATTTTAATGGATAAATAATTACCAAGATATTTTCTAACATTGAAAATTTCATTAAATATCCTAAAAATATTGGTAATAGATTCATTTTAGTGCATAAAAAAATTCAAAGTCATTTCAAAACATATCTAGTATTGTTTCTATAAATTTATTTGTTCCTTCATAAGTGAAATCTAAAAGTTTCTAGATTTTATATTCTGTTTTTTCATAATACATTCAATTAAATACATATTGAGATAAATAAAAAAATAAGGCATACATAGATTATTCATTAAGATAAAAACTAGAAATATGTATAATCCATTCATCTTTAAATTATTTTTCTAGGGTATTTAAATGAGATGTCATGGGTTCCCTCAAATGATTAGTGGTTTTTGGGTACTTTGGTGCAGTAGAGTGGCTGACCAAGGTCGTCTCTCAAAGGAGGAAGTAAATTAAAAAAACTTCTTAAAGGTGTTATAAAAATAAAATAGAAAAGAATTAAAACAATACTTGAAAGGATGGGTTTTCTTGTTTATCATTTATAAAACTCAAAAAAGTTCACTAGAAGAAGATTTCATTTGTTTTTTGTTTTTAATTTTGAAATGATGTTTGTTTAAAAAGACGCAATAAGAAGATGTTTTTATAAAAAATATGTTAAAAGGTGTAATCGATATTAATCTACCTATTCATTTAATTATTAATCATTATCATTTAAATCAATATCCACTTAATTATGATCCCTTAATTTTTTAACGCTCGAACCCCATGAGAGCTAACTTAACCATAAAGATGAAATTACAGAAACCCTAGGCTAGATTCAGAACAAGCAATCACAACACCATGATTTGATTGTTGTTATAAGGTTAGCTTATGGTCAGTGGTTAATTAGAGAAAATATCCATTCTGGAAATGAGGATTAATTGTGTTTAGGGATTATATTTGAACAGTAAAAATTTATCCCATGTGGTCTTGTATTACCCATTAAGATCGTGCTCCCACAATTTACACAAAATCTTGACCTCACATTTTTTTGTGTTAATTTTTCTATTGATTACTTAGTTTATTATAATTTTAACACACAATTCACGGATTATATTAATTTAATAACATTAGCTCAATGATTAAATATAATTAAATGAATAGGGTAGAAGATAGATCGATCACTAATAAAACTACTCTTTTAGGGGCGGTGTGGTCATCATCGAGAAGTTTTGTATGAGCAATGATTGAAAGGGTATATCCCAATATCATCTCCAATCATGATTACTGCACAATTATGAAGATTAATAGAAGAATAAAAGGGAAGAACATAGAAGATTAATTGAAGAAAAATTTAAGATACAAACATGAAAGAAAAGAAATACAAATAGGAGGTGGGAGAGGAGAGCCTTTTTGGAAGAGATGTTTTCACAATGACTTACTTCTTATAAGAGTTTTAAGGGGATCCCAAGAGACACATTTTCTTCTATACCTTCCTAAATCCTCGACCAGCCCTCCCAAAGAGTAAAAAATCCATTAAATAGAGTGTTGGAGGGCTAGGGTTACAAAACATTATTAAATGTGAAAGGGGAATTCAGCCAAATATTTTAATCCCAATTCCACTGCATAGTTGACCTAAAAAATGCGTGAAGTGGACGGCCTTCTAGAAGGATGTTTTTTCATAATCATTTCCTTGAGATTCCCTCAAACGTTGGGCCCAATCCAAGCCCGTATGAAGATTATGTGGCCCAAATGGTGAAGTGATGTCCAATCTGGATAGTTCAATCCATCTTTCTCTTCATGCCCCATTTACTCCACTCAAATTCAAAATCTAGATCACATGTCATAAATATAATTTATATCCAATTAGGTCAGGAACACAGTTACAAAATTCTAAGTCAACATAATATACATAAAAATATTTATGCCCGAAATACTACAGTGAATTTTAAAAGGCACTACTGGAAATGGGGTCTTTCCCAACGGTAATGAACTATTGGGAAAGCCTGCAGAACCGTTGGTATATGTTATACCAACAGTTTTGAGAACCATGGGGAAGTAAACCAACCTATGCCAACGATTTGGCCAAACTGTTGGCATAAGCTTTACCAACGGTTTACACAAAACTGTTGGTAAAACTAAGGAAATCAACTCTTTCCCAACGGTTTACAAACCGTTGGGAAAGGTTTTTGCCAACAGTTCTCATTGAATTGGTGAAAAAAAAATCCGAATAAACCTTTCCCAATGGTTTGAAAATAGTTAGAAGAGGGTTATTACAAGCCTATTCCAATGGTTTGAAACCGTTGGCATAGGGGATGTGGTGCAAATTTCACAGCAGCCTGCAATTTGCACAGCAGCCTCTAATGATGTCCATTCTTCTCCTTTCCAATTACTATACCTGCAATAACGAACTAAGACATACATATAGAGAAGAAATTCATAAACATTTACCATATAATGCATTCTTGAACTATACACATCCAGAATTAAATCATAATTCATAACATAATTATAAACATACATAATTGATTTAGAATTCAATTTAAAATTTAAAAGACAATTATATGTGGAATCCGTAATTCAATTCATAATTGAATAAATACAAAATTTAATTATCAATTATATATAAAATACATAAAAAACTGAATAAGTATAAACAGAATCTGAATACGTTTGTTTGGTTTTTCGTATACCAGTTGTTTTTACTAAAAATAAAGTCCATTTTAAACAAAATACATACACCTGGAGTGATACCGCCCAAACCATGTCTCGAATTGAGGCGGGGTTGAATCATACACGTTAAATATGACCCATTGATCATTTTCCTAATGTATCAACATATTCTTAAAGTGTTTGGTCAGTTTTCCGTATGCCAGTTATTGTTTTCACTTAAAATGTAGTTCATTTCAAAAAAATGAGACACTTTGAGTGGTGTCGGCCACACCATTCCTCACATTTAGGCGGGGTTAACTCATACACGTCACATATGACTCATTGAACATTGTGATAATGTTTCAACAAATTCAGATTGTGTTTGGTTAGTTTTCCGTATGCCAGTAGTTGTTTTCAATTAAATTTTTGTCCATTTCAAATAAACGTGAGACACTTTGATTGGTGTCAGCCACACCAGGCCTCCGATTGATGTGGGGTTGA
Organism: Viscum album; assembly: GCA_963277665.1. Classification (NCBI taxonomy): domain Eukaryota; kingdom Viridiplantae; phylum Streptophyta; class Magnoliopsida; order Santalales; family Viscaceae; genus Viscum; species Viscum album. Next base: position 356,722,812 of record OY728150.1, read on the forward strand.
CTCGTACACATCACATATGACTCATGGATCATTTTTCGAATGTTTCAATGGAATCCGAATGCGTTTCGTCAGTTTTCGGTATGTCAGTTGTTGTTTTCACTTAAAATGATGTCCTTTTGAAACAAAAGAGAGACACTTTGAGTGGTTCCGGCCACACCGCACCTTAGATTGAGGTGAGGTTGAATCGTACACATCACATATGACCCATGTAATTTTTTCCTAAATTTTCAATATAATACGAATGCGTTTGGTCAGTTTTCCTTATGCCAGTTGTACTTTTCACTTAAAATGTTGTCCATTTCAAATTAAATAGAGACACTTCGAGTTGTGACGGCCACACTGTGCCTGGTATTTAGGATGGGTTGACTTTTAAACATCATATATGACCCATGGATCGTTATCTTAATGTATCAATGGAATCTGAATGCATTTGGTCAGTTTTCCGTATATCAGTTGTTGTGTTCACTTAAAATGATGTCCATTTTAAACAAAAGAGAGACACTTTGAGTGGTGTCGGCCACACTACACCTCATATTGAGGTTCAGTTGACTTTTACACATCAAATATGACCCCTGTATTGTTTTCTTAAAGAATCAACACATTTAGAATGTGTTTGGTCGGTTTTTCGTATGTCAGTTGTTGTTTTCACTTAAAATGTTGTTCATTTCAAAACAAAATGAGACACTTTGAGTGTTTCTGGTCACACCATGTTTTGGATTAAACCATGTTTGACTCATAAACATCACATATGACCCATTGATCATTTTTCTAAACTTTCAACACATTCCTAAAGTGTTTGGTCAGTTTTCCGTATGCCAGTAGTTTTTTTCAATTAAAAGGTTGTCCATTTCAAATAAATGTGAGACACTTTGAGTGGTGACAGCCACATTAGGCCTCAGATTGAGGCGGAGTTGACTTTTAAACGTCACATATGACCCATGGATCCTTTTCCTAAAGTTTTCAACGGAATCCGAATGCATTTGGTCAGTTTTACATATGTCATTTATTGTTTTCACTTAAAATGAAGTCTATTTTAAACAAAAGAGAGACAATTTGAGTGGTTCCGGCCACACCATGCCTCGGATTGAGGAGGGGTTGACTCTTACACATCACAAATGACCCATGGATCGTTTTACTAAAGGTTCAATAGAATCAGAATGTTATTTGGTCAGTTTTTCGTATGTCAGTTATTGTTTTCACATAAAATGAAGTCCATTTTAAACTAAAGAGAGACACTTTGAGTGGTACCGGCCACACAACACCTCAGATATAGGTGAGGTTGTCTCGTGAAAGTAATATATGACCCATGGATCATTATGATAATGTATCAACATAATTAGAATCCGTTTGGTCAGTCTTCCATATGTACTTTAAATGTTGTCCATTTTAAACAAAAGAGAGACACTTAGAGTGATCTCGACCACACTGCGACTCGAATTGAGGTGCAGTTGACACGTACATTGTAACGACCTGAGAATTCATGTTTCGCGTAATTATATGTTTCCCTTTAACTGGACCATCTTTCTATAAAAATAAAAGGAAAATAAATGAAAAACTGTAGCAACAAGCATGAATGAAATACTCCTTTATTAAGAAACACCTTGACGATTACAACTTCCCACGATCAAAACATTACTAACCAAAGATTCCAACCAAGAATCTGATTACAACGATGGGAAGACTGCTTAGAACTACTAGGAGCCCGAGAATGCGGTAGGGATTTCGAGCATCCATCATAAGGAACAAAAGTATGGCTGAAGCCACAGCCATCGTGCTCAGCACCAAGGGGATCACACGAACCATCTTCCTTTATCTTCTTCGGTCACTTGGAGTAAGGGACACCCGAGACCAAACCTTTTGTATAAGCATCCCGATATGACCGTTAAAACACCAACAGATAAAAATGTAGCCATTGGATCTCTCCTAACTTGTTATATTTTTTAAAGTTTTAATTTGCAAAACAATGGTATTTGACACTAAGTTTTCCACAATTTGTTATAGATATATATACATTTAACTCGAGCAAGTAATTATTTGATTAATTTATTTTCTTTTATAAAAATGGTGGACTATACTGAATTTGGTGAGGTTTTACTTCTTTTACAAATATATATGTGCAAACTCTCGGTTTGTAGATGTACATGTATATATATATTTATGTTGTGACAAACTGTATGTTAAATGAATTATACCTATTTTCTAAGTTATATATAAGTAATAATAATACAAATGTTTGCAACTTGCTTTTATAATTAATATTTTGAAATTATGTCGATGTTTCGGTTTCTTGCTGTACAAATTTTGTGGTGCAATGTTGAAATTTACATTAATGCACATTTAATGGTGTAGTTTATTTAATGTTTTGTGTTGAATGTTAAATGGTGTAAACAATCTTAATGTAAAATAAGATGGGTAGAGAATAATTAACGCATAAAAATATTAAACGAATCTTGACCCTTGTTAAAATAATAAAATCTACAAATAATTGATGGATAAAATAATAATAAAGTTTATAATAGGTATAATAATAAATTAAAAAATTTACAAAAAAAAAATAAATGAAACGCGGGAAAGGGGGAGGGAGAAGACCACGTGTTTTTTTATGCCGCGACATCTCCCCAACCGTCCGATTCACTTCCCCCCTGATCTCGTCCGTCAGTTCCATTTAATGCCGCGTCAGCTCCGAGCCCTCCGATCGACCGGCATTTAATCTCGGCCGTTCATTGCATTTCGCGTTTTCTTATCCGCGGTTTCTTCTTTCTCGCGCCGTGGCTTCTTCTCCAACCTTGTGACGCCGGACCAGTAGACTAGGGTGCCATTTTCTCCTCTAGGCCGGTGAAGAAGACCCGGGCTGCTCCCTCCTTTCCACAAGCCGACGCGGACTCCTTGCCTCAGATACCTCGGGCCGTTTTAATCTCAACCGTCGTTTTTATTTTCTCCTTCTCCACGTTGCGCTCCTTCTCCTCGTGCCGAACCAGCAGCACTACTGCATTATTTTTTTCTTTTCTTCACCGTGTAGACCCAGCAACACCCCTCTTTTCCATGCGGTTTTGTAGTGATCTCGGCCTTGGTTTTCCCATCGTCTCCCTCACGCGAAGTCCTCTCCGGTTTTAAGACCCGAGTTGCACCGCGGGCAAGGAGTGGTTCTGGACCGGTTGATGAGAACTTGCACCGAGGGAGGGTCCTTGCCTTACCTCTAACCGCTGATCCGACGTCGCCTGCACGTTCCTCCTCCTCATCGAACAGGTAAGGGAGAAGATTTTCTGTGTTTTCTATTTCAGTTTAGATTACATATATACGTGTTATGTATATGTGAACACATCCTATGGTTTTGCACCCGATATCACTTGCTTCATCGCCTTCCTTCTCCACCTCTTCGGACTGGTAAAGGAAAGTCCTTGCATTCTTTTTAGCTTCCTTTAGTTTTGATATTTTACATCAAATACTCTTCTCGTATATATATCAATATATATATATATAAGTATTTAAGGTTGAAAAAGAAATTGTATTTCACCATTGCACATCTTCTGTTTTGAGAGGTAAATGAAGGTGAGTTCTCGTTTCTAATCTTCTTCTTTGGTGGATGTCCCGGGTCATAGATACCTCATACACAAATATATAAATATAAAAATGAATCAAACAATTCTAGTCCGTAGTGTGGATTCTTAAGAAACTCTTTTAATAATGGGCTATTGTTATGTAACCCGCGATGTCACCAACCTATCGCCAACTAGGCTGTAAATATGTGTAAATATGTTTTTATGAAACATTTTCCAGATCAAAACTAATTTTGAATACACAAATTTAAAACAGTATTTATGGATGCCCAAAATATGCGTACTGCAGAATCCCTTTTTATGTGTTATGTTGATCCCCTTATGCATTTATAAAACCCTAACTACCCTTTTGCTAGAAATTTTAAGTCCTTAAGAACATGTGAATCATGTAATGAATCAATTGAGTATTATTTAATTAACTAAACCATTGAGACACATATACATAATACACGGCTTCATGCAATTACATATGTACATAATTGTGGAATGATTGTCGGTATTTTAGCAAAAGACAGTTAACATCGTTTGGTGATTATTTTAATCCATTTCTAGAACTCTGAATAAATACAATAAATGAATCTTGCCTTGTTTGATGATTTTAATTTCTAGCATATTATGGTTCCGAAAGGAGATGTTTTAAAGATATCTTTAAGCCTGGAAGTGGCTCTTAGTAATAATGTAATTTTACCCGATGAACCATTATTTTGAGTGTTTAAGTTATTATTTCTTGTGCAATAAGCTTGCTGTTTCCAGTTCTGGTTCTTTATTTATGTTCATGACATGATCTGCTTCAATACTTTATTTATGTTCATGACATGATCTGCTTCAAATGCTTTATTTATGTTCATGACATGATCTGCTTCAATACTTTATTTATTTTCATGACATGATCTGCTTCAAATGATTTATTTATGTTCATGACATGATCTGCATCAAATGCTTTATTTATGTTCATGACATGATCTACTTCAAATGGTGAATATGTATGTTAGAGAGGTTTTGACTATGAATATATGAATGAAACCTAATGGACGTATGACCATGTCTAAATATGAGATGGAAGTATTGTACTTACATGTTATGGACGGGTGCGCCCGGAATTATACAGTGCTCCAATGCATTGGGTAAAGGATGAGTCTCATGAGACATTATGTGCTACAGTCTTGGCGGTTAGCCTCAGCTTGTGCTGCTATGGAAACGGGATTGGCGGTTAGCCTTGACCCGTATTAAGTTATGTTTTTACGGTCTTGACGCAAAGTCTAGACAAAGTCCGGAATTATACTTTCCCTCCACATGTGAATATAAATGGTGAACCAGGGGATAGTTCAACTAACAGGACATCCCTAAGTGGGTAAATTTCCTTTGACTATAAGAACGAAAACATGTGTTTAATATCATAAGAACTTTACGTGCCCTTGTCTAATGTTATGAATGACTTCTCTGCTTACAGTCTTTTAGAAATGCTGCAATTTAGTTGTGAATTATACACATGCTTACGCCACTGATTTATGTCTGTACTTAATGTTTATCTAAGTACTTACTCCTTTGCAGTGCAAATGTTTTTTTTGAATGTAGAATTTGCTGGTTCTAAAGAAAATTCAATGCCTTGTTTGATATCATGTTTTATCATTTTCTAAAAGTCTGCCTTGAGAGTAAAATTGTTTTTAAATGTTTTTAAAAACCCCTTACTGGGCATTTTCGCTCACCCTACGTTTCGTTTTAAAATTTGCAGGTGAGTCAGTGCTTAAGAATGTTCAGAGCAGCTGGTTTCCCAGAACCCTGAGCCTCACGATCTTCTGTAATGTGAGACATGATAGAATGATTTTAAAATAAATGTTTTGTAATGTGGTTGCATCATGTCTCATAAGGCTCCCGGGAAACGGGGTCGTTACAGTTGGTATCAGAGGATGGGTTCAGGAAACTCTGGAAAACCAGGTGATATAAATATATTGCTAAGACTAACTAAGTAAAAAAAAATTTCAGATGGCTGATGTACCTACCAACCTTTTGTCACTCCCCACCGAGGCTCTAGAGAACATTATATCTCTAGTTAGCCGTGAAAACTTTCTGAACTTTTCCCAAATTCGCATGACGTGTAAGAACCTATACGATGTGTCAAACACATCTAGGGTGCTTAGTCTCCACTGGGGAGTGGGGATGGACTATCTCCTAATGATTATGACCCAGTTTCCCTCCTATGCACGTCGGGGAAGGTATCACGAAGGACTCTTCCGAGTGTTTACAACTAGTGAGGAATTTGGCACAATGATTGATAACCCTTTTCAAGAAGCTGTTACTGCTGGAGACCTCCGAACAGCTTATCTGTGCCAGGTCCTGCACTACGACTTCTGGGGCTAGTTAATGAACTTCGGAGCGTTGGAAAATGAGTCCACTCGTGTGTCCCTTAGGCAAGAAGTGTACACAGATGTTTCCCAACTCCACACCCCTCACGCTAAACTCAGGAGGCGTTATAAATGTTCCCATGAGTTTAGTCCTGTATGTTCATCTTGTGTGTGGTTTGTGGAGTTAGAGAGTTTCGCCTCTCTTTGTGGTGTCCGTCTGGAAAATTCGGACTTTAATGTGTAAACTTTCATAATTAAAAAGTTTATGATCTCATTCCTCTTAGTGTTGTTCAGTGACCTCTCTTGTTTACCTTTTCATCCAGATGGCAGGTCAGATGAACCTCTCGTATCTACCTGACGAGTTAGTAGAGGTTATCTTGATCAGAACTTGTATGGTGGACTTTCCCTCTTTTCTCCACCAACGGGGGTCTTGTCAATGTCTTCTGGACATAGTGAATAGAATGAAAATTCTCCGCGCATGTCAGGAGAATGAACATGTGATTCACCTCCTTGCCACCACCCAGCTCCCCTACTATAGGCGAAGGGGGAGATACCATGAAGGACTTTTTCAGTGTTTCTCTATGGCACGAAACTTCTCCTCCAGAGCTTTCTTTCTCATAGCAGCTCAGGATGGCCACCTCAATGCCGCCTACATGTTCCAGATCCTGAACTTCAGCCTTCTCAATCGCGTCGTTCCCCTCGACTATCTTGAGCGTGATGAAGTTGGAAGGGTTACTAGGGTATTCGTCCGCTCAGACGTCTCAGAGCTGTTTATTGCACGAGCCTCCCTGTGGAAGCTTGTGTGTAGTGCCCATGAGCAGGAGTACAAGTCTTATTGCTCAAAGTGTATCTGGGTCAGGGAAACAGCAGAGCTGTGTACCAGTTTAGGGGTTCCGTTAACCGAGCCAGGCCTTCAGTTTTGGTAATGTTGTGCGACCAAGGTCTTTTTCTTGTCTTTTTATGAATAGAATTGCGAGGACGCAATTTGTTGAAGGGGGAGATGATGTAACGACCCGAGAATTCATGTTTCGCGTAGTGATATGTTTCCTTTTAACTGGACCATCTTTCTATAAAAAGAAAATGAAAATAAATGAAAAACTGTAGCAACAAGCATGAATGAAATAATCCTTTATTAAGAAAAACCTTAACGATTACAACTTCCCACGATCAAAACATTACTAACCAAAGATTCCAACCAAGAATCCGATTACAACGATGGGAAGACTGCTTAGAACTACTAGGAGCCCGAGAATGCGGTAGGGATTTTGAGCATCCATCATAAGGAACATAAGTATGGCTGAAGCCACTGCCACTGTGCTCAGCACCAAGGGGATCACACGAACAATCTTCCTTTATCTTCTTCGGTCACTTGGAGTAAGGGACACCCGATACCAAACCTTTTTTATAAGCATCCCGATATGACCGTTAAAACACCAATGGATAAAAATGTAGCCGTTGTCTCTCTCCTAACTTGTTATATTTTTTAAAGTTTTAATTTTCAAAACAATGGTATTTGACACTAAGTTTTCCAAAATTTGTTATAGATATATATACATTTAACTTGAGCAAGTAATTTTTTGATTAATTTATTTTCTTTTATAAAAATGGTGGACTATACTGAATTTGGTGAGGTTTTACTTCTTTTACAAATATATATGTGCAAACTCTCGGTTTGTAGATGTACATGTATAAATATATTTATGTTGTGACAAACTGTATGTTAAATGAATTATACCTATTTTCTAAGTTATATATAAGTAATAATAATACAAATGTTTGCAAATTGCTTTTATAATTAATATTTTGAAATTATGTCGATGTTTCGGTTTCTTGCTGTACAAATTTTGTGGTGCAATGTTGAAATATACATTAATGCACATTTAATGGTGTAGTTTATTTAATGTTTTGTGTTGAATGTTTAATGGTGTAAACAATCTTAATGTAAAATAAGATGGGTAGAGAATAATTAACGCATAAACATATTAAACGAATCTTGACCCTTGTTAAAATAATAAAAGCTACAAATAATTGATGGATAAAATAATAATAATGTTTATAATATGTATAATAATAAATTAAAAAGAATTACAAAAAAAAAGAAACGAAACGCGGGAAAGGGGGAGGGAGAAGACCGCGTGTTTTTTTTATGCCGCGACATCTCCCCAGCTGTCCGATTCACTTCCCCCCTGATCTCGGCCGTCGGTTCCATTTAATGTCGCGTCAGCTCCGAGCCCTCCGATCGACCGACATTTAATCCCGGCCGTTCATTGCATTTCGCGTTTTCTTCTCCGTTGTTTCTTATTCCTCGCGCCGCGGCTCCTTCTCCTACCTCACGATGCCGGACCAGTAGACTAGGGTTCCATTTTCTCTTCTAGGCCGGCGAAGAAGACCCGGGATGCTCCCTCCTTTCCACAAGCCGACGCGGACTCCTTGCCTCGGATACCTCGGGAAGTTTTAATCTCAGCCGTCATTTTTATTTTCTCCTTCTCCACGTCGCGCTCCTTCTCCTCGCGCCGAACCAGTAGCACTGCTGCATTCTTTTTTTCTTTTCTTCGCCGTGTATACCCAGCAACACCCCTCTTTTATATGCGGTTTTGTATTGATCTCGGCCTTGGTTTTCCCATCGTCTCCCTTACGCGAAGTCCTCTCCGGTTTTAAGACCCGGGTTACACCGCGGGCAAGGAGTGGTTCTGGACCGGTTGAGGAGAACTTGCACCGAGGGAGGGTCCTTGCCTTACCTCTAACCGCTGATCCGACGTCGCCTGCACCTTCCTCCTCCTTGTCGAACAGGTAAGGGAGAAGATTTGCTGTGTTTTCTGTTTCAGTTTCGGTTACATATATACGTGTTATGTATATGTGAACACATCCTATGGTTTTGCACCCGATATCACTTGCTTCGTCGCCTTCCTTCTCCACCTCTTCGGACTCATAAAGGAAAGTCCTTGCATTCTTTTTAGCTTCCTTTAGTTTTGATATTTTACATCAAATACGCTTCTCGTATATATATCAATATATATACATATATATAAGTATTTAAGGTTGAAAAAGAAATTGTATTTCACCATTGCACATATTCTGTTTTGAGAGGTAAATGAAGGTGAGGTCTGGTTTCTGATCTTCTTCTTTGGTGGATGTCCCGGGTCATAGATACCTCATACACAAATATATAAATATAAAAATGAATCAAACAATTCTAGTCTGTAGTGTGGCTTCTTAAGAAACTCTTTTAATAATGGGCTATTGTTATGTAACCCATGATGTCACCAACCTATCTCCAACTAGGTTGTAAATATGTGTAAATATGTTTTTATGAAACATTTTCCAGATCAAAACTGTTTTTGAATACACAAATTTAAAACAGGATTTATGGATGCCCAAAATATGCGTACTGCATAATCCCTTTTTATGTGTTATGTTGATCCCCTTATGCATTTATAAAACCCTAACTACCCTTTTTCTAGAACTTTTAAGTCCTTAAGAACATGTGAATCATGTTATGAATCAATTGAGTTTTATTTAATTAACTAAACCATTGAGAAACATATATATAATACACGGCTTCGTGCAATTACATATGTACATAATTGTGGAATGATTATCGGTATTTTAGCAAAAGACAGTTAACATCGTTTGGTGATTATTTTAATCCATTTCTAGAACTCTGAATAATTACAATAAATGACTCTTTCCTTGTTTAATGATTTTAATTTCTAGCATATTATGGTTCCGAAAGGAGATGTTTTAAAGATATCCTTAAGCCTGGAAGTGGCTCTTAGTAATAATGTAATTTTACCCGAAGAACCATTATTTTGAGTGTTTAAGTTATTATTTCTTGTGCAATAAGCTTGCTGTTTCCAGTTCTGGTTCTTTATTTATGTTCATGACATGATCTGCTTCAATACTTTATTTATGTTCATGACATGATCTGCTTCAAATGCTTTATTTATGTTCATGAAATGATCTGCTTCAATACTTTATTTATGTTCATGACATGATCTGCTTCAAATGCTTTATTTATGTTCATGACATGATCTGCATCAAATGCTTTATTTATGTTCATGACATGATCTGCTTCAAATGGTGAATATGTATGTTAGAGAGGTTTTGACTATGAATATATGAATGAAACCTAATGGACGTATGACCATGTCTAAATATGAGAGGGAAGTATTGGACTTACATGTTATGGACGGGTGTTCCCGGAATTATACAGCGCTCCAATGCATTGGGTAAAGGATGAGTCTCATGAGACGTTATGTGCTACAGTCTTGGCGGTTAGCCTCGGCTTGTGCTGCTATGGAAACGGGATTCGCGGTTTGCCTTGACCCGTATTAAGTTATGTTTTTACGGTCTTGATGCAAAGTCTAGACAAAGTCCAACATTATACTTTCCCTCCACATGTGAAGATAAATGGTGAACGAGGGGATAGTTCAACTAACAGGACATCCCTAAGTGGGTAAATTCCCTTTGACTATAAGAACGAAAACATGTGTTTAATATCATAAGAACTTTACGTGCCCTTATCTAATGTTATGAATGACTTCTCTGCTTACAGTCTCTTAGAACTGCTGCAATTTAGTTGCGAATTATGCACATGCTTACACCACTGATTTATGTCTGTCCTTAATGTTTATCTATGTACTTACTCCTTTGCAGTGCAAATGTTTTTTTAGAATGTAGAATTTGCTGGTTCTAAAGAAAATTCAATACCTTGTCTGATATCATGTTTTATCGTTTTCTAAAATGTCTGCCTTGAGAGTAAAATTGTTTTTAAATGTTTTTAAAAACCCCTTACTGGGCATTTTCGCTCACCCTACGTTTTGTTTTAAAATTTTCAGGTGAGTCAGTGCTTAAGAATGTTCAGAGCAGCTGGTTTCCCAGAACCCTGAGCCTCATGATCTTCTGTAATGTGAGACATGATAGAATGATTGTAAAATAAATGTTTTGTAATGTGGTTGCATCATGTCTCATAAGACTCCCGGGAAACGGGGTCGTTACATATATGTCACCTATGACTCACGAATCATTTTACTAAAGTTTCAAAATAATCCGAATGCGTTTGGTCGTTTTACCATATGTCAGTTGTTGTTTTGAATTAAAATGAAGTCCATTTTAAACTATAGAGAGACACTTCGAGTGGTTCCGGCCACTCTGTGCTTCGGATTAATCCCAATTTGACATGTAAACGTTAAATATGACCCATGGATCGTTTTCCTAAAGTTTCAAATGAATCCTAAAGTGTTTAGTTTATTTTCTGTATGTCAGTTGTTGTTTTCATTTAAAATAATGTCTATTTCAAATAAACCTGAGACACTTTGAGTGGTGCTGGCCACACCTGGCCTCGGATTGAGGTGAGGTTGACTCGTACAAATCAAAAATGACTCATGAAACGTTTTCCTAAAGTTTAAACAGAATCTGAATGTGTTTGGTCAGTTTTCCATATGTCAGTTGTTGCTTTCAATTAAAATGAAGCACATTTTAAACTATATAGAGACACTTTGAGTGGTGATGGCCACTCCGGACCTCGGATTGAGGATGGGTTGACTCGTACACATCACAAATGACCCAAGGATCATTGTCCTCAAGTATCAACACAATCCTAATGCAGTTGGTCAGTTTTCCGTATGTCAGTTGTACTTTTCACTTAAAATGTTATCCATTTCAATCAAAAGTGAGACACTTAGAATGGTTCCGACCACACTGCGCCTCGGATTGAGGCGGAGTTGACTCATACACATCACATATGACCCATGTATTGTTTTCCTAAAGTTTCAACTGAATCTGAATCCATTTAGTTGGTTTTCCGTGTGTTAGTTGTTGTTTTCATTTAAAATGTTGTCTATTTCAAATAAACCTGAGACACTTTGAGTGGTTACAACCACAAATAGCCCTGGATTGAGGCAGGGTTGACTTTTACACGTCACAAATGACTAATGGAACGTTTTTATAAAGTTTCAACAGAATATGAATGTGTTTGGTCAGTTTTCCGTATGGCAGTTGTTGTTTTCAATTAAAATGATGTCCATTTTAAACTATAGAGAGACACTTCGAGTGGTGTTGGCCACTCTACACATCTGATTGAGGCTGGGTTAACACATACACGTCAAAAATGACCCAAGGATCATTTTCCTAAAGTATCAACACAATACGAATGCGTTTGGTTAGTTTTCTCATATGTCAGTTGTACTTTTCACTTAAAATTTTATCCATTTCAAACAAAAGTGAGACACTTCAAATGGTGTCGGCCACACTGTGCCTCATATTGAGGTGGGTTTGACTCTTACACATCACATATGACACATGGATCATTTTTCTAAAGTTTCAACTAAATGTGAATGCATTTAGTCAGTTTTTCGTATGTCAGTTGTTGTTTTCATTTAAAATGTTGTCTATTTCAAATAAACCTGAGACACTTTGAGTGGTGGAAGCCACACCTGGCCTCATATTAAGGCAGGGTTGACTCGTAGACGTCACAAATTACTCATGGAATGTTCTACTAAAGTTTCAACATAATCTGAATGCGTTTGGTCGGTTTTCCGTATGTCAATTGTTATTTTCAATTAAAATGAAGTCCATTATAAACTATAGAGTGACACTTCGAGTGGTGAAGGCCACTACACACCTTGGATTGAGGCTGGGTTGACTTCTACACATCAAAAATGATCCAGTTATCATTTTCCTAAAGTATCAACACAATCCGTATGTGTTTGGTCAGTTTTCTGTATGTCAGTAGTACTTTTCACTTAAAATGTTATCCATTTCAAACAAAAGTGAGACACTTCGAATGGTGATGTCCACAAAACACCACTTATTGAGGCTGGGTTGACTCGTACACGTCACATATGACCCATTGATCGTTTTTCTAAAGTATCAACACAATTAGAATCCGTTTGGTCAGTTTTCCGTATGTACTTAAAGTGTTGTCCATTTTAAACATAAGAGAGAAACTTAGAGTGATCCCAACTACACCGCAACTCGGATTGAGCTGGGGTTGAATCTTACACTTCACATATGATCCATGGATCGTTGTGATAAAGTATCAACAGAATCCTAATGCGTTTGGTTGGTTTCCCATATGTCAGTTGTTCTTTTCACATAAAATGTTATCCATTTCAAATAAAAGAGAGACACTTTGAATGGTTCTGGCCACACTGCGCCTTAGATTGAGGCGGGGTGGACTCGTACACATCACATATGACCCATGGATCATTTTCCTAAAGTTTCAACTGAATCCTAAAGCGTTTAGTTGAGTTTTTGTATATCTGTTGTTGTTTTCATTTAAAATGTTGTCTATTTCAAATAAACATGAGACACTTTGAGTGGTGTCGGCCACACCTAGCATTGGATTGAGGCGAGGTTGACTCGTACACATCACAAATGACTCATGGAACGTTGTACTAAAGTTTCAATATAATCTGAAGTCGTTTGGTCGGTTTTCCGTATGTCAGTTGTTGTTTTCAATTAAAAGGATGTCCATTTTAAATTATAGAGAGACACTTCAAGTGGTGTCGGCCACTCCGCGCCTCTAATTGAGACGAGGTTGACTCCTACACGTCACATATGACCCATGGATCTTTGTTCTAATGTATCAACACAATCAGAATACTTTTGGTTGGTTTTCCATATGTACTTAAAATTTTGTCCATTTTAAACATAAGAGAGACACTTAGAGTGATCCCAACCACACCCCGACTCAGATTGAGCTGGGGTTAACTCGTACACGTCCCATATGACCCATTGATCATTGTGATAAAGTATAAACAGAATCTAAATGTGTTTGGTTAGTTTTATGTATTTTAGTTTTTCTTTTCACTTAAAATCCCATCCATTTTAAACAAAAGAGACACAGTTAGAGTGCTACCGGTCACACCGCGCCTCAGATTTAGATAGGGTTGACTCGTACACATCACAAATGACACATGGATCATTTTACTAAAGTATCAACCCAATATTGGTAGCCCTCACCTAGAAACCAAAGAATACATACTGGAATTTCAAGTCTAAATTCCCTGAGCATGACGAGTCCGTCCATGAGTCCTTAACATGTAACCCATGTCTTATCCTAACAATTGACAAGTAAACCAAATCAAACAAGGCATAATTAATATAACATGTAGAATGTACAACAAGGCATTGTATTCAATTTAAAGCACATCATCACATTCATTTGATGATACTGGGATAATAAGCTTACCAAGACATTCATATAATTCAAGACATACAAAAATGGAATAATCATAAATAACATTGCATGATCAGAGAAATAAAAAAAGGCATGTGAAATCAAGGAGGAGGGTGGGGGGCTATTTGGGGGTCCAGGGAGGAGGGTGGGGGAGGTCTAGGGGGGTGTCTGGGGGGTGTCCAGGTGGCTGTACGGGGACCAAGGAGGAGGGTGGGGGGGGGGGCTGTCCGGGGGGCTGTTTGGGGGGGCTGTCCAGGGGGCTGTCTGGGGGGTTGTCCGGGGTCCAAGGAGGATCGTGGGGGGTTGTCCAGGGTCAAGGAATGAGGGGGGATATCTAGGGAGTTCCCAAACACACAAAACTCTATAAACATGCTCAAGATACACTACAACCACTAAAAGACATCAACATCAATGAAAATAGACAATATATAAAAATAAGTCAACTCCAATACTATACTACGGGTCTAGATAAAACCAACAACTAGAATAGATTAAACATCAAATATCAGTAATATTAGTAAAAAAATGTAACAGATCAACTTGTCCCACATCACCATCACAATCTTCACCATCATCACCATCATCATCACCCTCGTCCTCTTCCTTTTCCTGCTCAACGTGCTCCTCCTCACCCTCCTCCTCACCCTCTTCATCCACCTCGCCCTCCTCTTCCGCATCAGACTCCTCTCCATCATCATCGTCTGGCTGGACATCATCTTGAACACCACTAGAACTGCCACCTGGTGAACCATATATAGAACGTATTAACGAAATATATTCATCAAAAGCTGGGCTGGCCTCTGGTGGAAGTGTTGGACATAGAACTTCAATAAATTTCGTAAATGCACTTTTTACCCTATCAGACTGTTCTGCCGTCTCTGTGGCCCTTTTTTCAGTCTCTTCAGACTATGCCCTAACTTTCTGTAGTTCATTGGCACTAAAACTCATACCTTTGGAGGGCCAATACCCAGTCGGGGCTATCCTAGGTCGGCCGCGTACTCTGCTAGGATGCTTCTCTCCCAACACCTGATGTAAGTGATCAGTTGGCCCAAAATTGTCTGGTTCTTGTGCATCTAGGGCCTCTAAAGTAGCATATTAAAAATTTAAATATATTATTAAGTTACAAAATAGATATTAAAATATTATATCATCATATTAAAACTTAAAATCTGTTGCTAAGTCGCTTCGTTGATGGCACTTCCATCCTTTTTCTGTCTACTCGAGAAAAACAGTATTGCTCAAGGCACACTCCCTTAAATATTCTTTATTTGCCTCTACAATGACATTGAAAAGTAAAGTTATATGAAATTTTTAGCAAAAAATTAAATAATTTAGGAAGAAAAAGAAAGTGTATGTCGTAAAGAAAACTTATAAACAATTGTCATACCTGCTTCCTATCATGATCTGGCATCGTAGTACATCCCAGTAGGTGGAGGTATTTTTTGCATTAATGTTTTTTTTTATTTTTTCCAGATGATTCCTAAATAAAATTCTATAATGCAAAAGATAGTATTAAGTAAAAAAATGAAATTTATTATTTAAATACATCAAATGTAATTAATACCTTAAATTGGGTAGTCATCCAATGAGTAATCATCTGAAAACACTGCTCTATAGGACAATCATCCACGAATGGTACCCCCTCTAACCCAGTTCCAACTATAGCACGCTAGCCAATATACAAATCATGATTTTAGGCTCTTTAAATCTAACCTAAATCCTTTAGATGTCCTGGTCGTGCACCCTCACCATCGGTAAAATTAAATCGAAGCTGACATCAAAATATTAATTCAAATAAATACAAAAATAATTCATGGCATTAAATAAAACAGATTTTTTTTAACCATATCTCTACCCAAGCTCTATCCTTGACCTCATGTGGAAAATGTCTCTCCGATAGCAGGCTGATGGGAATGATGTCGGAGTATTTGGAAAGTGTCACCAAAAAACTCCGACATTGCTGCCCTGTTTTCTCAACCATTTGGTTGTCTTCATTGTAATCCACCATAACCTATGTGCGGCAGTCACACACTGCACACATTCGTGTATGCCCCCGCCCCCGGCTCCTGTCAGTTTATGTATCTGTCATGAAAGAAAAACAAATATTTTATCAAAAAATGTTATAATGAAAATAAATATTTCTATAAAAATTTGTTAGGGTTCTATAAATATACCTGCGCAAGTATGATCATTGAGTGCCGCTGGATCTACAAAAACTGATGGAACACCCTGTGGTAGAACAGGAGTCGAAGACGATGGAATATAGAAGCTCAGAGAGACAGAAGTAGAAGGAAAAGAATATGGGATAGCGGTATGACCAGATTCTGATTGGGGAGTGGGAATCATCATGCGATATGAAAAAGATGGGCCAGAAGATGCAAAAGGTGGAGAAAACATGGGAGGCCTAAGTATCCCATGTGTCCCTAATGACACAGCAAGATCATAATGTGGGAAGGATGACATGTCAGTGGGAGGGGAAGGGTCTATTCAGGTATGCGAAGCTGCTCGTCCACCTCTGGTATGAACCCCCCTCGTACCACTGGCCTGAGTACTAGGACCAGTACTATGATCCTAATCGAATAACTGTCGACGTATAGGTGGATCCAACAAAAATGTTTAAAAAAAAAATAATCACATGAAATTATATATTCTTTAAATATATATATTTGAAATACATTACTCACCGTATTCACTAATGGTGGAACACCCATCTCCGTCATTCGACGATTGTTCTCCATCATTTTTTTCCTTCATCTCTCTTCAATTGGTTGTACTTCCTGCCTTTGAAAACAAATATGTAATTAATTAGAAAAAGGAAACTAATGTGTAACCCAAAAAACTAAATATATGAAGAAATAGTGGGAGTCATTGGTAATTTAGCTATCAATTGTTTTATAAGAGTTTGAATGGATTTAATAAATCATACAAGTTGTAATGTTTACCAAGTTAGAAATATTGGTTGACTAGGTTTGAATATAGTTCAATTCCAAATTAGAAAATGCAATTCAAATAAAACTACAACCAATAAACATAAAAAATTACCATAATAGTCAAGTCATCTATAACATATTTTTGATCAATACTAAATCAATTTGAATCTTACCAACCTTAAATGAGTGTATAGGTTGCATAGGCTATGTAAACAGAATGGTCAAATAAGGGTAGAGGTTGCACACACTGTGCATGGTGGGGGAGTCTCAACCGATTTAGAAACTAAAATAAATTCCATCATAGGTATCAATAAGAAAAATCATCATCAAAAAAACACCAAATAAAAAAGGACTAAAAACATCAAGCACTTTTTATTTTATCCCACCAAATAATGATCACGAATGTCCCTGTACATTTTCATTCTTTCAGAATTTATAGAGTTTATAGTTATGAGCTTCATCCACCTGCACACCCTCCCCACACCACTTGGACAACCCTACCCCCACCCCACTTGGAAAACTTTACCCCCACTCCACTTGGACAATCCAGCCCCCCCCCACCCCACTTGGACAGCCATACCCCCACCTCACTTGGACAACCCAGCCCCCCCCCCCCCCCCCGCCCACTTGGACAGCCCTCCCCCCACCCCACTTGGACAACCCAACCCCCCCCCCCCACTTGGACAGCCCAGCCCCTCCCACCCCACTTCGACAGCCCTACCCCCACCCTACCCCCACCCCACTTGGACAATCCAGCCCCCCCCCCCACCCCACTTGGACATCCATACCCCCACCTCACTTGGACAACCCAGCCCCCCCCCCCCCCCGCCCACTTGGACAGCCCTCCCCCCACCCCACTTGGACAACCCAACCCCCCCCCCCCCCCCCCACTTGGACAACCCTACCCCCACCCCACATGGACAACCCAGCCCCCCCCCCCCAATTGGACAGCCCAGCCCCTCCCACCCCACTTCGACAGCCCTACCCCCACCCTACTTGGACACCCCCCCAATCCCACATGGACAACCCTACCCCACCCCCACTTGGATAACCCAACCCCCACCCCACTTGGATATCCCTACCCCCACCCACTTGGAAAACCAAGCACCCCCCCACCCCACCTGGACACCCCTACCCCCCACACCCCACTTAGAAAACCCTGCCCCCCACCACCCCACCTGGATAGCCCTACCGTCACCCCACTTGGACATCCCATCCCCCCCCCACCCTGCCTAGATAGCCCCTCCCCCACCCCACCTGCACACCCTCCCCACCCCAATTGGACATCCCTTCCTGGACACCCTCCCCCACCCCACCTGCACACTCTCCCCCACCAAAAACAGCCCTATCCCCACCCCATTTGGACAACCCATCCCCCTACCCCACCCTACCTAGACAACCCCTCCCCCACCCCACTTGGATAGCCCTCGACATCCTCCCCCACCCCATCTTCACACCCTCCCCCACCCCAAATTGAAACACAAATTCATCCAAATCAAAACATAAAACAAAAATTTATATATTCAAAAATCCAAATCAAAACAGATTACAAAAAATCATAGAATCATAAAAACAAAACAAAGATAGTACTTACCGATTTGCAGTGTAGAACAAGAAATGTGTTGATTGAAGAGTATGGAAGGAGTTTCGAAAAGTGGGTAATAAGATACCTTCGAGAGAGACAGTGAGAGAGGGCAGTCACGCGCAGACAGGGAATTGGGGGTTCTGTGTATTTGGAGGAAAAATTTCCCAAAGGTTTTAAAAAACCATTGGGAAAGGTATGCTTTACCAATGATTTTTTATAACCATCGGTAAAGGATGTTAAAAATAGAGATTTCCCAATGGTTTAAGGAAACCGTTGGGAAAAAGTGTTCTAATGGGAGATGTCCCAACTGTTTCCTTAAACCATTTGAAAAAATTAACTATCCCAACGGTTTTCTCAAACCGTTAGCATGAAAGTGTTGGTATATCCCACCATTCCAATAGTGATGGTAAAACCGGAATTTTCATCAAATTTTCAAATGAATGATCTAATCCCAAATATTTCCTAATTGAACATAATTAGAAAAATGCGAGGAAATTATATCATCTATTATCAATAAAATATTTCATAAAATTGTTTTTTATCAACTCCCCCACACTTACACTTTTACACTCCTGGGAAAAATCTCATATCAAGTAAAAATCAATATCAAATCAAAATTAATTTTAAAAAACATATCCTTGAGATCCAATAATTACACACCAAGAAACAAAAGATATCATGCCTCATAAAAAACCATTATTTCAAGTTATTCATTTATATCATTAAATATATTTCAACTTCATTTATCCTCACATGCACAAAACACTTACCTCTCTTGAAGTTTCTCTTATCACACAAATGTCAATTTTTAGCAATGTATTTCTCATCCAAACTTATACAAGGGTCACCACAGGCTTGATAAATTCCTACACCGACACCCGATGTGAGTCAAGGACATATTTTTATCATGAGGACTTTTCAGGTTTGTTCTGTGGCTTTTGGTTGGTAGGATTTGGATGTGAAAAACTATGAGTCTGAATGAGGAGGGTTGACTGTTTTTGAAGAAAAATTTCATTAATCTAATTTTCACATAAATATGATCTTCCCATTAATACCTTTATCATCAATTCAACTCCATCATCACAAAAAGTCATGGAAAGTTTACACCATTCATCATTTTACCAACAAAAATGTCAATGTTCTCCAAAATAGTTCTTCGTCAAAGCTCTAGATAGACACAACATTCTTCCTTTTTAGAAGCTCCAGAAAAGCACAACTTCACTTGTCATGAAAGCTCCAGAAAAGGAATAGCTTTCAATAGAATGATTTTTTTAGAAATAAACAAATCTCTTCAGAATTTAAATTCCCACCCAAAGTATCATAGAATGTCATGGCACAACACAAGATATCTTCACCCACACTTAAGTTCAATTACATTATGCAATTTCACTTCAAGTGTTGGTTGGATAGGAAAAATAGACTTGTAATGTGGCTAACCCAACTAGTTGTTCTTTGATTTTAAGGGATATAAGGATTAAATGTTCAAGGTAGGCCATTATAAAAAATTATTATTTATAATATGGGCTTTAATACCAAACAAATGCCTCAACCATTTAAACATAAATACCTCAAACACTCAATTTTTGATAGGAATAAATCAAATTCTGGTTAAATCAAGCATGATTTGATTCTCTAAAGATGTGAGGTGAATGTGATTAATATGAAAAATAATGGATCAAAATCATCACAAGAAAGTTATTTCAAATATAAATATAGTGAGATGTGGAATGGGATTCAAAATTCAGAGTAATTTTCATGAAATTACTAAAGATTTGAACTTGAAACAATGTTATTTTTAGCATTTAGTTAAGCTCGGTTTCATGGGATAAATTTTTTCACTTATTGTTATGGATTTCAAAATGGTGATGAGAATCATTTTAGCTCAAAATTTTCAAAAACACAAAAAATACTGAAAAATAAACACACAAAATTTGAAAAACATAATTTTTTTTGTTTTTTTAACAGGAGAAAAATTGAAATAACTAAACTAAAAGGTTCCCTCCCCTACACTTAAAATATTTCATTGTCCACAATGTAAACCCATGAGATTATATATTCACATGAAATGTATAATTTTAAATATGGCAAAGAATAAAAAATTTAAAGGGTTAGGAACAACCTGATATGCTCAAGTGATGATGGGGTCAGGGAGTGTGATAAAATCCACTACATTAGTAGGAGGTCCCTCAATGTATCTCATTAATTGTTTCCAATTGAATATAAATCTCCTTCCTATGTCCTCTTGTTTGATCTACACTGCACCGTAAGGAAAAACATTAGTCACAACATAAGGACCTAACCATCTAGAACGCAACTTACCAGGAATCATCTTCAGTCGTGAACTGTAGGGAAGGACTTTCTCTCCAACATGAAACTCCCTTTTTGGGATCATTTTTTCATGATCTACTTTGGATATTTCCTTATAGAGCCTTGATATCTCATATTAAGACAATAGAATCTCCCCAAGCTCTTGAATTTGCAGCTTCCTTTGGATTCCATCTTGGGCCAAATCCATGCTGCATTTTTTTATATCCCAATAAGCCTGATGCTCAACTTTTACAGGGAGACGGAACACTTTCCCAAAAACAATCCAAAATGGGGACATACCGCTGGGAGTTTTGTATGCTATCATATATTCCCATAGTGCATCATCCCAGTGCTTTCCCTAATCCTATTTATTTGGATGCATGGTTTTCTCTAAAATCTGTTTCAATTCACGATATGAAACCTCAGCCTGGCCATTTGTTTAGGGGTGGTATGGTGTTGATGTTTTCTGTGTCACCCGATACTTCCAAAGGAGGGAATCCAAATTATGATTGTAGAAGTGTATCCCTTGGTCATTGATGATGGCCTTTAGTACTCCAAACCTACAAAAAAATTGTGCTTTGACAAAGTCCACAATAACATGAGAATCATCAGTCCTGGTGGCCTTAGTATCTACCCATTTACTCATATAATCAAAA
Organism: Viscum album; assembly: GCA_963277665.1. NCBI lineage: Eukaryota > Viridiplantae > Streptophyta > Magnoliopsida > Santalales > Viscaceae > Viscum > Viscum album. The sequence goes on from OY728150.1 coordinate 356,744,371, forward strand.
GAAACCAAAATGTAAAAAAACAAAAGAACTAGAAAAAGGACCCATAAAATTGATGCCCCATACATAAAAAATCTCACAAAATAGTTTGGGTTGTTGGGGAATCTCATGTCTCCTAGAAATGTTCCCAGTGTGTTCGCAATGATAGCATGACTTACAAAACACATGGGCATCATGGAATAAGCTAGGCCAATATAATACAGAGTCCAAAACATTCTTAGCTATCCATTGGGGTCCAAAGTGTCCACCACAAGCAAGTGTATGATATAATTATTGAACAGACTCATGCTCCATTTCAGAAACACACCTCCTAATAACTTAGTCACTACACCTGCACCATAAGTAGCGATCATCCCACACATAAAATCTAGACTCACTCTTTAACTTTTGGACTACATGTTTCTTTAAATTTGCAGGGATTTCAGATGAAACAAGGTAGTTCACTAAATCCTTATAACAAGGATTCATACCTGAGATGGAATAAAGATTCTCATCGGGGAAAGTGTCCCGAAGTGGTACCTGGTCTAATGTGTCATCCTCTAGTGTGTGAGTAAGCCTACTCATGTGGTCCTCCAATAGGTTTTCCGACCCCTTTTTATCCTTTATCTCAATGTAAAATTCTTGAAGAAGGATCATCCATCAGATTAGCCAGGGCTTTTTGTCTGGCTTCTTCAAGAGGTACCTCAGAGCTACATGGTCAGAGAAAACAACAGCATTAGAGCCCAATAAATATGAACGGAATTTATCTAAAGCAAATATAATAGAAATAAGTTCATTTTCAATTGTTTTGTTGTCTGATTGGGCTGAATCGAGGGTCCTCGATTCATAGGCAATCACATTTCAATATCTCTACACCCTCTGAGACAAGACAACCCCAACCACGAAGTTTGAGGAATCACACATAAACTCAAAAGGAATATCCCACTATGGGGGATATATGATCGGTGGACTGGTCAGACACTTCTTTATCTCATCAATGGAAATTATACAATAATTATTAAACACAAAATCGTAATCCTATTTAAGTAATCGTGACATAGGAATAGAAATCTTACTAAAATCTTTGATGAAGCGCCGATAAAATCCTGCATGCCCTAGGAAAGATCTAACATCACACACACATGAAGGATATGGTAAGGATGAAATAATATCTACCTTATACTTGTCAACCTATATCCCATGTTCTAACACTACATTCCCTAATACAATACCATTATCAACCATGAAATGACACTTTTCAAAGTTCAATACCATATTCTTCTCAATACAACGATTCAAAACCTTTCCCAAACTACTTATACATTCATCAAATGAAGACGCATACACTGTAAAATCATCCATGAATACCTCCATGCAGGTTTTAATAAAATTAGAAAAAAATATTCACCATACATCTCTAAAGGTACCTGGGGCATTGCAATGTCCAAATGTCATCCTTTGGTAGGAAAACGTGCCAAAGGGACAGGTGAATGTAGTCTTCTCCAGATCTTCTATAGCTATAAGAACCTCAAAATTTCCAAAAAATCCATCCAAGAAACAATAGGGTGTCCTCCCAGCTAGTCTCTCAAGCATCTGATCAATAAATGGGAGGGGGAAATGGTCTTTGAAGGTGGACTAGTTTAGTTTCCTATAAGCAATATACACACGCCAATTGGTTTGTACCCTCATCAGAACTAACTTCTCTTTATCAATTTTTACAACTGTAACACCACTTTTCTTAGGCACAACCTGAATAAGACTCACCAACTGGGAATATGAATTAGGATAGATTATACCTGCCTCGAGAAAATTTTCAACCTCATTTTTAACAACCTCAAAAAATGTTGGATTGAATCTCCTTTGTGGCTACCTAACCGGTTTTCCCCCATCCTCTAAAATAATTTTATGCATACAAAGAGAGGGTCTAATACCTGATATTTCAGCCAAGGTCCAACCAATTTCCCTGATGTTCTCACCACTTAACAAGTATGAATATTTGAGATTTGGTGGCAATGGCTTGAGTTATAGTGTAGAGGGGTGGTGTCTGGATGGTGACATAGAAGAAACTAAAATATGTCCATAAAGAGAATCACTATCATAATATACATCACCGAAATCAGAGAATAAAGAATCAAATCCATCAACATACTCAACAACCATGTCATAATTAGTGTTCAAATGATCAAAATCAGAATATGATTCCATTTTAAAATCAAATCTATGAGAGTTTTGTGCATTAATAATAGGTGTGGAAGTACTCCTAGACATCAAACTAGATCCAATACTCATAATCTCCCTAAGCATAGGCCAATCAAATTCCATGGGGTCTTTATTTGGTGGTTTAAAATGGGAGATAACAAATCCATAATGATCCTCTGAGGGGTACTTCATGGAATACATAACATTAAATATCACAAATTCATCCCAAAATTCCATGTAAAGTGTACCCTTGTTAACATTTATGATTGTTTTTTCAGTTTTGAGGAAGGTGCTACCTAAGATAATGGGTGCATGAGAACTTACCAGATCATCCTCCATGTCAAGCACGTAGAAATTTGCTGGAAAGTTCATGTCTCTTACCTAGAAAAGTACATCCTCAAGGACTCCAGCTAGATATTTTGTAGCTCTATTTTCCAACTACACCACTAATATTGTCGGTTTCATCTCTCCAACCTACAAAGAAGAGAAAATAGAGTGAGGCATCACATTTATGGAAGCTCCCAAATCACAAAGTGCATCAGAAGACTGCAACTCCCCTATGGTGCATGGTATGGTGAATGTCCTTGGATCCTTTCACTTTTCGGCATTGCTAGAGTTGGTGTAATGAGTACTGATACATTCCTTCAAAGATTTATCCCCTCATTTCCCTTGATCCCTCTTCTATTGGTACAAAGTTCTTTTAACAATTTCGCACACCTTGGGATTTTCTTGATGGATTCAAGTAAAGGTATGTTGATCTCCACACGCTTGAATGTATCCAAAACTTCTTTTTGCAACGCCTAATCAGCCATCTTCTTGGTTTGTACAACCCTATTAGGAAATGGAAGGGTTTTAGGAGGACCATCATAAATCTTTTTCTTACCTTTATATTTCTCCTTGGATTTCTCATCAGTTGGTATGGAATACGGCTTCTTCAGATTTGAGGTGAATCCTGGTGGAGCGATAGTTATAGATGTATCTATTTTTTGTCTTCCCAATTCTCAATGCGATGGTGATGAAATTCCCCTTGGGATTTGGAGTATGTTGGGATGGTAGATTTCTAGAATTCTTACTTCCCAGTTCATGGAGGAAAGTGGCAATCTGGATTATTTGAGTCTTCAACTCCCTCAGCTCCGAACCTTAACTATTCAGATCATTCTATTGATTAAGAACAATTTGATTCAAAAGGTCATCAGTGTTAGAATATACCTTGGGATGGGGATTCCCTTGTTTCTGGCTTGTTGATGCTTGGGCTTCAAATCTTCTTTGGGGTTGTTGGAAACCCAGCTGGTAAGGCGGAGAATGATAGAAGTTTTATTGAAAAAGGGGCCTTTGTTGTTTTCCAGAGCCATACCTCATGTCTCATTGACCCTTTAACCCTTGGTTGTATGTTGGAGAAAATGAATCAAACTTATTTTGGGGTATGTATGTTGTTGCTGCTGATATGGTCTCCCTGGGAATACTGTTGCGCAATCCTCTGTCTCTTGTAGTTGTGAGCAACAATCTGTTGGGTGGATTGTCTCAGTGAAAATGACACAAGGCCTTAAAGGAGGGGGTTGGGGTGTATTTTTTTCCAAAGAAATATACCTCACCATAGTTTTCAATTCTTCTAACTTGGTATTAATCAAATGATCTTGAAGAGAATAATGACTTACCTGATGTACTCCCATGACATGTGGTGTACCTCAATCAACAAATTGTTTGGAGTTTTGGGCCATTTTGTCAATCGACGCACGTGGTACTATTGGTGTCTTGTCCACCAATGCTCCTCCAGCCGCATCATCCACCATGCCCCTATCCATAGGTGTTAGTCCTTTATAAAAGTATTGGATGAGGATTTTCTCATTGATTTTGTGATGTGGGCACAACATCTTGAATCTCTCCCAGTACTCATACATTGAATTCCCTTGGGCTTGCTTAATCCCCTATATATCCTTACGAATAGAATTGGTCCTTGATGCTAGAAAAAATCTCTACAAGAAAATATGGTTCAAATCATTCCAACAAGTTACATCTTCAGGTTTTAAATAATACATCCAGTCTTTTGCAGCTCCATCAAATGAGAATGAGAATGATCTTAGTTTGATTTAATCTTCAGAAACATTTTTTGGGTTTAAGGGTTGATAAAACCACATTACATTCTTTCAAATTTTTGTTTTGATCCTCACCAGATAATCCATGAAACATTGGAAGAAGATGAATTATCCCAGATTTTAGTTTAATGTCCGATTCAAGATTTGGGCATGCAATACAATTTGGTTGATAGTTAATATCTGGTGCATCCAATTATTTAAGAGTTCTATTAAGTTCATTTCCATTATTTTCAGCCATTGGTTCTTATTTTATGTTGGAATTATAACTGTTTCCAATTTCAATGTTCTGGGAGTGGAGAAATTCTCCAACTGTTTGAATGTGGAAACTTCCCGTAGACTGGGAATGTCTGATTCGTTCCCTAAGGTTACGTTCAATCTCAGGGTTTAAATATAAGAGATATTCAAGATTTATTCATGTCATAAATCAAATAAAAATGAAAAGAAGAAAAGTGTACCATATTAAAATAAAAATTAGAGGTCTGAGTTGATGTTCCAAAAAGAAATAGAAAAAAATAAAATAAGAAGAAAAAAATAAGATTGGGTAAAGAAGGATGAAAGAAGAGAGGAAGAGAATAAAATGGAAAATAAAATAAATAACTCAATTTGGTTGAAATAATTACTTTCCTCCCCACCAATGGTGCTAATTTTAAAGGTGATGTCCTGGGTGCCCTAAAATGATTAGTGGTTTTTAGGTACTTAGGTGCAGCAGAGTGGTTGACCAAGGTCGTTTCTCAAAGGAGGAAGTAAATTAAAAAAAATTCTTAAAGTTATTCTAAAAATAAAATAGAAAACAATTAAAACACTACCAGAAAGGATTCAGGGTTGTTGTTTATTGTTTATAATACTTGAAGAAGTTTTCTGGAAGAATACTGCATTTTTTTAATTTTGAAATGATGTTTGACTAAAAAGACGAAACCAGAAGATGTTTTTTAGAAAATATTCTAAATGGTGTAATCAATATTACTCTACCTATTCATTTAATTATTAATCATTATTATTTAAATCAATATCCACTTAATTTTGATCCCTTAATTTTTTAACCCTCACACCCTATTAGAGTTAACTTCACCACAAATATGAAATTACTCAAAACCTAGGCTAGCTTCAGAAGCCGCAATCGCAACACCCTAATTTGATTGTTATTCTATGTTTATCTTATGTTCAGTAGTTAATTAGAGCACATATACATTCTATAAATGTGTATTACTTGCTTTTAGGGATTATATTTGAACTCTACAAATTTATCACATGTGTTCTTGTATTACCCATTAAGATCGCACTCTCAAAATTTACACAAAATCTTGACCTCGCGTGTTTTTGTGTTAATTGTTAAAGTTCCTTGATTAGTTTCTTATAATTTAAAAACACAATTCATGGATCATATTAAGTGAATTATAGTATCTCAATGATTCTAAATAATTAAATGAAGAGGGTAGAAGATAGATCAATCACTAAGAAAACTACTCTTCCATGGGCGGTGTGGTCATCATGGAGATGTTTTGCATGAGCAAGGATTGAAAGGGTAGAACCCAGCCTCGTATCTACTCTTGATTCTATCCCAATTAGGAAGATTAAGATAATAAGAAAAAGGAAGAACATATAATATTAATTTATGAAATATTTAAGATACACACATGAAAGAAAACAAATACAAAGAGGAGGTGGGAGAGGAGATCCTTTTTGGAAGAGATGTTTGCACAAAGCCTTACTTATTCCCAGAGTTGTGAGGGGCTCCCAAGAGACACCCTTTCGGCCCCACCTTCACAAAGCCTCATCCAGCCCTCCCAATTAGTGAAAACATCCTTTAAATAGATTTGTGGGGGGCTAGGGTTAAAAAACTTTATTAAATGTGAAAGGAAAATTCGGACAAATATTTTAATCCCACTTGAACAACATATTTGACCTCCAAAACTCGTGAATTGTCCGGCCTTCTAGAAGGATGATTTGTGAATAATCATGTCCCTGAGCGGTCCTCAAAAGTTGGGTCCAATACAAGCCTGTATGAAGATGATACAGTCCAAATGGTGAAGTGATGTCCAATCTGGATACTTCAGTCCATGTTTTTCTTCATGGCCCATTTACTCCACACAAATGCACTATCCAGCTCACATGTCCTGAATATAATTTGTATCCCATTAAGTCAGGAACACAGTTACAAAATTTTAAGTCAAAATAATTTACAAAAAAATATTAATTCCCGAAATTCTACAACGAATCTTAAAATGTTAAAACTAGAATTTTCATCAAATTTGCAAATGAATGATCTAACCCCAAATATTTCCTAATTGAACATGTTTAGTTTAATTTGAGGAAATTATATCATCTATTATCAATAACATATTTAATAAAATTGTGTTTTATCAACTCCCCATGGTTACCCTTTTGCACACCTGGGCAAAACCTCATATCCATTAAACATCAATATCAAATCAAAACGAATTTTAAAACACATATCCTTGAGATCCAACAATTACACACCAAGAAACAAAATATATCATTCCTCATAAAAAAACATTATTCCAAGTTCTTAATTTATATAATTCAATATATTTTAACTTCATTTATCCTCACATACACAAAACACTTACCTCGCTGGAATTTTCTCTTATCACACAAATGTCAATTTTTAGTAATGTCTTTCTCATCCAAACTCATACTAGGGTCACCATAGGCTGGATAAATTCCTACATCGCCACCCGATGTGAGTCAAGGACATATGTTTATCATGAGGACTTTTCATGTTTGTTCTGTGGATTTCATTTGGTAGGATTTCGATGTGAAAAACTTTGAGGCTGAATGAGGATGGCTTGATTCTTTTTGAAGAAAAATTTCCTTAATCAAATTTTCACTAAAATATTGTTTCCTCATTAATACCATTATCATCAATTCAAATCCATCATCATGAAAAGTCATGGAATTTTTTCACCATTCATCATTTTAGCAAAAAAATTCAATCTTCTCCAAAATAGTTTTTCATGAAAGCTCTAGGTAGGAACAAATTTCTTTCTTCTTAGAAGCTCCAGAAAGGCACAACTTCACTTATCATGAATGCTCCAGAAAAGGCACAGCTTTCAATAGAATTATTTTTTCAATAAAACGCATCTCTTCAGAATTTAAATTCCTACCCAAATTATCACAGAATATCGTAGCACAAAACAAGATATCTTCCCCCACACTTATTTTCAACTAGATTATGCAATTTCACTTTAATAGATGGTTGGATATGAAAAATTATCTTGTAATGTGGCTAACCTAATAGGAACTTCAGGACTTCTAAGGGATACAAGGATTAAATGTTAAAGTTAGACCATTATAAAAATGGATTCTTTGAAATAGGAGCTTTACTACCAAAAAAATTCCTCAATCATTTAAACATAAGTACCTCAAACCCTCATATTTTGATAGGAATAAATCAATTTATGGTTAAATCAATCATGGTTTTGTTCTCTCAAGAAGTGAGGTGAATGTGAAAAATATGAAAAGAATGGTTCAGAAGCCTCATAGGAAAGTGATTTAAAATATAAAGACAGTGAGATGTGTCATGGGATTCAAAATTCAGAGTACTTTTCATGAAATTACTAACGATTTGAACTTGAAACAAAGTTATTTTTGGCATTTATTTAAGCTTTGATTCAAGGGATAAATTGTTTCACTTAATGATATGGATTTCAAAATGGTGATGAGAATCATTTTAGCTCCAAATTTTCAAAAACACACAAAAAATTGAAAAATAAACACACAAAAGTTGAAAAACACAATTTTGTTTTGTTTTTTTTAATAGGAAAACAATTGAAATTACTAAACAAAAAGGTTCCCTCCCCCACACTTAAAATACTGCATTTTCCTCAATTTGAACCCATGAGTTGATATATTCACATGAAATATATAATTTTAAATATGAAAAAGAATAAAAAAGTTAAAGGGTTAGGAACAACCTGATATGCTCAAGTGATGATGGGGTCATATAGTGTGATAAAATCCACTACTTTAGTAGGAAGTCCCTCAATGTATCTCTTAAAATGTTTCCCATTAACTATAAATCTCCTTCATGTGTCCTCTTGTGTGACCTCCACTGCTCCATAAGGAAAAAAATTAGTCACAACATAAGGACCTCACCACCTGGAACACAACTTACCAGGCGTCAGCTTCAGTCGTGAACTGTAGAGAAGGTATTTCTCTCTAACATGAAACTCCTTTTTTGATCATTTTTTCATGAGCTACTTTGGATCATTCCTTATAGAGCCTTGATTTATCACATGAATTCAATTGAATCTTGTAAAGCTCTTGAATTTTCAGCTTCTTTTGGATTCTAACTTTGGCCAAATCCATGTTGCATTTCTTTATAGCCCAATAATCCTAATGCTCAACTTCCACATGGAGATGACATGCTTTCCCAAAAACAATACGAAATGGGGACATACTGAAGGGAGTTTTGTATGCTATCCTATATGACCATAACTCATCATCCAAGCGCTTGGCCCAATCCTTCCTATTTGGATGCACGATTTTCTCTAAAATCTGTTTCAACTCCTGATTTGAAACCTCAGCCTGACCATTTGTTTGGGGGTGGTATGGTATTGATGTTTTGTGTGTCACCCCATACTTCAGAAGGAGGGAAGCCAAATTCTGATTATAGAAGTGTGTCCCTTGGTCATTGATGATGGAATTCGGTACTCCAAACTTACAAAACAATTGTTCTTTGACAAAGTCCACAACAACATAAGAATCATCAGTCCTGGTGGCCTTAGCCCCCACCCATCAACTCACATAATCAACAGATACCAAAATGTACAAAAACCCAAAGGAACTAGGAAAAGGACCCCTAAAATTGATTCCCCATACATCAAAAATCTCACAGAATAGTATGGGTTGTTGGGGCATCTCATGTCTCCTAGAAATGTTCCCAGTGTGTTGGCAACAAGTGCATGACTTGAAAAACACATGGGCATCGTGGAATAAGCTAAGACAATATAATCCAGAGTCCAAAACATTCCTAGCTGTCCATTGGGGTCCAAAGTGTCCACCACAAGCAAGTGTATGATAGAATTATAGAACAAACTCAAACTCATGATCAGGAACACAGCTCCTAATAAAATGGTTACTTCACATGCACCATAATTAGGGATCATCCCACACATAAAATCTAGACACACTATTTGACTTTTGAACTTGATGTTTCTTTAAATTTTCAGGTATTTCAGATGCAACAAGGTATTTAACTAAATCCGAATACTATGGATGCATACCCGAGATGGAATGAAGATGCTAATTGAGGAAAGTCTCCCGAAGTGGTACCTGGTCCAATGTGTCATCCTCTAGTGTGTGTGTGTGTGTGTAAGCCTACTCATGTGGTCCGCCACTAGGTTTTCCAACCTCCTTTTTTATTTTATCTCAATTTCAAATTCTTAAAGAAGGAGCATCCATCGGATTAGCTAGGGCTTTGCATCTGGCTTCTTCAAGAGGTACCTCAGAGCTGCATGGTCAGAAAAAAAACTACTTTAAAGCCAAACAAATATGAACGGAATTTATCTAAAGCAAATATAACAACAAGAAAATCATTTTCTATGGTTGTGTTGTTTGATTAGGCTGAATCTAGTGTCCTCGTTGCATAAGCAATCACATGTGAATGTCCATCCACCCTCTGAGATAAGACATCTCCAACCGCAAAGTTGAAGGCATCACACATAATCTCAAAAGGAATCTCCCACCATGGGGGCTGTATGATCGGTGGAGTGGTCAGACACTGCTTCATCTCATCAAAGGAAGTCTTGCAAGAATCATTAAACACAAAATCATAATCCTTTTGAAGTAATCATGACATAAGAATAGCAATCTTACTAAAATATTTGATGAAGCGTCGATAAAATCCTGCATACCATAGGGAAGATCTAACATCACACACACATGAAGGATATGGTAAGGATGAAATTATATCTACCTTAGACCTATCAACCTCTATCCCATGATTTGACAATACATTCCCTAAGGCAATGCCATGCTCTACCCTGAAATGACACTTTTCAAAGTTCAAGACCAGATTCTTCTCAATACAACGATTCGACACCTTCCCCAAACTACTTAGACATTAATCAAATGGAGACCCTTACACTTTAAAATCATCCTTGAATACCTCCATGCAGGTTTCAATTAAATTAGAAAAAATACTCACCATGCATCTCTGGAAGGTACCTGGGGCATTGCAAAGTCCAAATGGCATCCTTTGTTAGGAAAACGTGCCAAAGGGACAGGTGAATATTGTCTTCTTCCGATCCTCCGAAGCTATAGGAACCTGAATATATCCATAAAATCCACCCAAGAAACAATAGTGTGTCTTCCCAGCTAGTCTCTCAAGCATCTGATCAATAAATTGGAGTGTGAAACGGTCTTTGCGAGTATAATGGTTTACTTTCCTATAATCAATACACGCACGCCAAATGTTTTGTACCCTCATAGGAACTAACTCCTCTTTATCATTTTTTACAACTGTAACATCACTTTTCTTAGGCACAACCTAAATAGGACTCACCCACTGGGAATTTGAAATGGGATAGATTATACCTTCCTCGATCAATTTTTCATCCTATTTTTTAACAACCTCCAAAAATGTTGGATTGAGTCTCCTTTGTGGCTGCCTAACCGGTTTAGCCCCATCCTCCAAAATAATCCTATGAATGAAAATAGATATATGTCAGCCAAGGTCCACCCAATTTCCCTGACATTGACCCTTAAAAGATTCAAAAGTTTATCTTCATGGTCAAAAGGGAGACTGTTAGCAATGATAACAGGTAATTTCTCACCAGATAACAAGTATGAGTATTTGAGATTTGGTGGTAATGACTTGATTTCCAGTGTAGGGGGTGGTTTATGGATGGAGACATAGAAGGAACTGATATATGTGCACAAAGAGCATTAGTATCAGAATATACTTCATCAAAATCAGATAATAAAGCATCAAATCCATCAGCATACTCAACAGCCATGTCATAATTAGAGTTCATATGATCAAAATGAGAATATGATTACATTTAAAAATCAAATCTAAGAGATTCTTGTATATTAGAAATAGGTGTGGATGTAATCTTAGACATCAAACTACAACCAATACTCATAATCTCCCTAAACGTAGGACAATCAAATTCCATGGGGTTTTTATTTGGTGGTTCAAAATGGGAGATAAAAAATGCAGAATGATCCTCTGAGGGGTACTTCATGGAATCCATAACATTAAATATCACAACTTCATCCCCAAATTCCATGAAAAGTGTACCCTCATTAACATTTATGATTGTTTTTTCTGTTTTGAGGAAGGTTCTACCTAAAATAATGGGTGCATGAGAACTCTCCTAATCATCCTCCATGTTAAGCACGTAAATATCTGCTGGAAAGATCATGTCTCTTACCCAGAAAAGTACATCATCAAGGACTCCCGCTGGATATATTGTAGCTCTATTTTCCAACTACACCACTACTCTCGTCAGTTTCAGCTCACCAACCTGCAAAGAAGATAATACAGAGTGAGGCATCACATTTTTGGAAGCTCCCAAATCACAAAGTGCATCAGAAAACTGCAACTCCCTTATGGTGCGTGGGATAGTGAATTTCCCTGGATCCTTGCACTTTATAGGCATTGCAAGAGTTGGTGTAATGAGTGATGATACATTCCTTCCAGGATTTGTCCTCTCATTTCCATTGAGCCCTCTTTGATTGGTACAAATTTCATTTAAAAATTTCGCATACCTAGGGATTTTCTTGATGGCTTCAAGTAAATGGATGTTGATCTCCACACACTTGAATGTATCAAAAACTTATTTTTGAATCACTTACTCATCCATATTCTTGGTTTGTACAACCCTATTTGAAAATGGAAGGGGTTTAGGAGGAATATCATAAATATTTTTCTTACCTTTATCTTTCTCCTTGGATTTCTCATTAGTTGGTATGGAATGCGGATTCTTCAGATTTGAGGTGAATCCCGGGGAAATGATAGATGTAGTTGTATCTGTTGTTTTCTTCCCACTTCTCAATGTGATGGCGCAGAAATTCCCCTTGGGATTTCTAGTAGGTTGGGATGGTAGATTTCTAGAATTCTTACTTACCAGTTCATGGAGGGCAGTGGCAATCTGGATCATATGAATCATCAACTCCCTTTGCTCCGAACCTTGACTCTTCAGCTCATTTTGTTGACTAAGAACAATTTTCTTCATAAGATCATCATTGTTAGAATCGACCTTGGGTGGGGGATTCCCTTGTTGCTGGAATGTTGATGCCTGGGCTTCAAATCTCCATTGGGGTTGTAGGAAACCCTGCTAGTAAGGCAGAGGCTGCTGGAAGGTTTATTGAAAAGGGGGCCTTTGTTATTGTCTAGAGCCATACCTCATGTCTAATTGATCCTTCCTCCCTTGGTTGTATGTTGGAGAAAATTAATCAAACCTTTTTTGGGGGTATGTCTGATGTTGCTGCTGATATAGTCTCCCTGTGAATACTATTTCGCAATCCTCTGTCTCTTGTAGTTGTGGGAAACAGTCAGTTGGGTGGCCTGTCTCAGTGAAAATTCCCCAAGGCCTTGAAGGAGGGGGTTGGGACATCTTTTGTGCCAAAGCAATCTACCTCACCATAGTTTTTAATTCTTCCAACTTGGTATCAATCAAATGACTCTGAACAGACGAAGGACTTACCTGATATACTCCCTGAGCATGTGGTGTACCTTAATCACCAAATATTTTGGGTTTTTGGGAGATTTTGTCGATCAAGACACGTTCAACTACTGGTTTCTTTTCCACAAATGCTCCTCCATCCACGACATCCACCATGCTCCTCTCCATATGTGTAAGTCCTTCATAGAAGTATTGGATGAGGAGTTTCTCCCAGATTTGGTGATGTGGGCATATTGCACACAACTTCTTGAATCGTTCCCAGTATACATACATTGACTCCCCTTGGGCTTGATTAATCCATGATATCTCCTTACGAATGGAAGTGGTCCTTGATGTTAGAAAAAATATCTGCAAGAGAAGATGTTTCAAATCGTTCCAACAAGTTACATTTTCAGGTTGTAAATAATACATCCAGTCTTTCACAGATCAATCAAGTGAGAATGGGAATGCTCTTAGTTTGATTTGATATTTAGAAACATTTATGGGTTTAAGGGTTGAGAACACCACATTAAATTCTCTCAAATTTTTGTTTGGATCCTCACCAGGTAATCTATGAAACTTTGGAAGAAGATGAATTAACCCAGATTTCAGTTCAAAGTCCGATTCGAGATTCGGGTATGTAATTCAATTTGGTTGATAGTTAATATCTTGTGCAACCAATTCTTGAATAGTTCTGTTAAGATCATTTCTATTATTTCCAGCCATTTTTTCTTATTTTATGTTGGAATTAGAAGTTTTATGATTTCAATTTTCTTAGAGTGGAGATATTCTCCAACGTTTTGAAGGTTGAAACTTCCCGTAGACTGAGAATGTCTGATTTGAGCCCTAAGGCTACATTCAATATCAGTGTCAAGATCTAAGAGATCTTCGAGATTAGTTCGTTTCATAAATCAAATAAAAATTAAAAGAAGGAAAGTGTACCATATTAAAATAAATATTAGAGGTTTGAGTTTATGGTCAAAAAAGAAGTAGAAGAAAATAAAAGAAGAAGAAAAAAAAAGATTGGGTAAAGAATGAAGAAAGAAGATAGGAAGAGAATAAAATGGAAAATAAAATAAATATATCTAGTTGTTTGAAATAATTACTTGCCTCCCCGTCAATGGAGCCAATTTGAAAGGCTCTTTCATGGGAGCCCTCAAAGTATTAGTGGTTTTTGGGTACTTAAGTGCAGCAGAGTGGCTGACCAAGGTCGTCTCTCAAAGGAGGGTGTAAATTAAACCAACATCTTAAATTTATTCTAAAAATGAAATATAAAATAATTAAAACAAAACCTGAAAGGATGGGTGGTTGTTGTTTATCGTTTATAAAACATGAAGAAGTTTTCTGGAAGAATATTTCATTTTTTTTGTCTTTAATTTTGAAATGAAGTTTGATTAAAAAGACGCAACAAGAACATGTTTTTTAGAAAATATTTTAAAAGGTGTAATCAATCATAATCTACCTATTAATTTAATTATTAATCATTATAATTTAAATAAATATCCACTTAATTATGATCCCCTGATTTTTAAACTCTCAATCCCTACGAGATTTAACTTTACCACAAAGATGAAAATACTTAAACCCTAGGCTAGCTTCGGAACACGCAATCGCATCACCCTGATTTGATTGTTGTTCTAAGGATAACTTATGGTCAGTGGTTAATTAGAGAACATATCCATTTTGGAAATGGGGATTAATTTTTTTTATGGATTATATTTGAACTCTACAAATTTATCCTGTGTGGTCTTGTATTACCCATTAAGTTCGCGCTCTCACAATTTACACAAAATCTCGACCTCGCGCGTTTTTGTGTTAATTGTTCAATTGAATTCTTAGTTACTTATAATTTTAAAACACAATTCATGTATCATATTAAGTGAATTATAGTATCTCAAGGATTCAAAATAATTAAATGAATAGGGAATAAGATAGATCGATCACTAAGAAAACTACTCTTTCATGGGACATGTGGTCATCGTGGAGTCGTTTTTTATGAGAAAGGATTGAAAGAGTAGAACCCAATCTCATATACACTCTTGATTCCAATCCAATTAGGAATATTAATAGATGATAAATGGTGAAGAACACAAAATATTAATTGAAGAAAAATTTAAGATACAAACATGAAAGAAAATAAATACAAAGAGGAGGTGGGAGAGGAGAGCTTTTTTGGAAAATATGTTTTCACAAATCCTTACTTCTTCCAAGAGTTGTGAGGTGCTCCCAAGAGACACCATTTTGGCCACACCTTCCCAAAGCCTCGACCAGCCCTCCCAAATAGTGAAAACATCATATAAATAGAGGTGTGGATGTCTAGGGTTATAAAACATTATAAAATGTGAAAGGGAAATTCGGCCAAATATTTTAATCTCAATTTCACCGCATAGATTACCTCCAAAACGTGTGAGTTGGCCGGGATTATAGAAGGATGAGTTGTGCATAATCATGTTCCTGAGCGTCCCTCACAATATGTTCCCAATCCAAGCCCAGATAAAGAAGCTACGTCCCCAATGGTGAAGTGATTTCCAATCTAGATAATTCAGTCCATCTTTTCCTTCATGGCCCATTTACTCCACTCAAATGCACGATCCAGCTCACATTCCCTGAATATAATTTTAATCTCATTAAGTCAGGAAAATAGTTACAAAATTTTAAGCTAAAATAATTTACATAAAAATATTTATTCGCGAAATACTACAATGAATTTTGAAAAGGTAAAACTGAAATTTTCATCAAATTTGTAAATGAATGATCTAACCCCAAATATTTCATAATTAAACATATTTTTCATAATGTGTGGAAATTATATCATCTAATATCAATAAAATATTCAATAAAATTATGTTTTATTATGTATTACCATGAAGAACCATTTTCTATACAGGATAACCAGTACTACTATGAAAGATAGACATATAATATTTTTTATAAGAAAAGTTAGAGACATTAAAAAAGAAGAATGTCCCAAGGAAATTCCTACAATATCATTTTAAATATAATATTCCATTCAAAAATAATTATTGGTCTTTGAAATTTTTTAAGATTAAAATTAAAAAATAAAATTTTAAAACATAGATTTTAAAATAAATAAATAAAATATCTTTTTATACCAAGTGTTTGTAATACGTAAAAAATATTTTCAAAACATGATTTTTAGAATACCCACAATTTTGAGTCTAGGGAATGTTTCATAAAAAATCACCTTTAGAAACCAAGTATTGGTCAGAGTATAAATATAAAGAGGATGGTGAGTCACGTTTTTAAAATTATAGAATTAAAATAAAATGGAATTTTTAAAATTAAAAAATTTCATAAAGATATAGAAATTAATGTGATGAAATTGATTTTTTGATAATTGATATATTTGAAACGAATTTAATAGCTAATATCAAACTAGATTATGTGTGGAAACAATAATATCATATTTATGGGATTATGAGTATTGATGTAGAATTATGTAATTGATTAATATAAATAATGGATGACATACATAAATAAAAATGGACATAAAATAAGGTACAAAATTTGGTAAGAAATTTCAGTAATAGCTCAAGAAGAGATCCTCCGTATACCACCTTAATTACTTGAGGATAAAATGTATTTGTCCATTTTCTTTAACAATGTCCAAGATACTAAAAATACAATACTTTTAAGGGTATTTCTTGAAATCTGAAATACAAACAACACTATCTTTTTAATTAGTATAGCTAGATAACTCAGAGATAAGATTCCTTCATATTTTAACATTTATTAAAAGAAAACACAAGTCTGTCACATTAAATTATTAAGAATCAATAATATATGAAAGTTGAATAAGGGAGTATTTCAAGGAGCATTCAAATTTTAGTACAATATTAATTCCCTCGTAAAAATGAATAACTACTATGAGAGAATGAGAAATAGGATGAGAGTGAGAAAATATTTAATGGGCACACACTATATATTGGAGAATGAAGGATTTATAACATGAGATATCTAGAGAGATATTTGGTGATCAATTTTATAATATCATTATTGAACATGTTTATTATTGTGATCCAAGAACCCAAGGCCTCTATTTATATCCTCAAAAAGCTTTATAAAAATTCTAAACAAATCAGGGAGTAATGATGTCATTGAAGACTGAACAGATTAAGTTGGTTAAACATTAAATATAGCAAATCTTTCGACACATCTTGCACCACTACATGCAATACCATGGTGTGGCTCTTGATGTTTTGGTTTATCTCATTAAAATTGTCTCATCCAAATCCATGAATGGCCTTATAAGGTTCTTCTAGACTCCATAAATAAATTTAATACTTACATTAATAATTATTCTAGAAAATTTCAAGATTATTTTTTATATTAATTCTGAAAGTGACTTATATGAAATTGATAGAAACATAGGTGAGTGATTGTAATAGTTAAAACACCATAAGAGAGAGTGGTACAATAATAATTTGTCTCTCAAACTAACTTATTTGGAATTATTTGACTTTTTTAGAGGATTTTATTATTAGCATAATTCAAAAATGGTAGGGAGACCACCATAAATGTTGTTATTTATCATTAAACAACCCTACCCTATGATAATTTCTTAAAAATTGGGTGCATGTGGTATACATAAATTTCATATTAATGATGAAGTTCCCAAAAGGGTAATTGGGTTAAATTGTAATACACAAATGGGTTGATTAAATAAATATTTTCTTGGTGATACTGTGGTGTTATTTAGTTTTTTAGAATTGTAACATTATTGAAGAAGTTTAACCTCATTATATCTTTGATCAATTTATTTGGATAAGTCTTTCTTTGAGGAAAAATTAAGATAGCGGTGAGAGTTATCAAACATCAATATAATTTTTCCTTATCATTATATTTATTTATTTATTTTATCCTTATCAATTAATTTTGGGTTTTTTCATTAAAATTATGTGTAAAAATGAGTTTTGTGTATGTTACATAGTCCATGTACGATTAGTATATACTATGAAACCTAGCCATGTGAAGCCTATAGAATCTTTTAAAGGTTATTGCATGGATGGAAAATGGTATACCAAACCATGTAGATAACCATTTATAACGGTACCATTACATATTGTCATTATAAGGCATAGGGAATTGTGTGAAGTCTCTTATGGTTTTCTAAATATGACTTCATGATTTATGAATGGTTTGGTAAACTATGTTTCAAATTCATATGGGCTACCCGGATTGATTAAAATTATTATTATCTTATTTTACCCCTTCAAATTAAATCACTTACCCCCCCCCCCATTCCCCTCTCATTCATGGTTCCAACCCCATGTTTTATCTCCCCCTTTATCCTTCATTTATATAAGGCTTACTCCATGGGTTTTTTCTTATTTTGATGTGAATTATTTAATGTGAGGGGGTGTATACCTCCTCCCTAATAATTCTTATACTTTATTATTTTATTATATTACCCTTAAATGGTCATAAAGACCTAGTGTTTGGTATTTCTAGATATTAACTTGGGGTTTTCTTATTCATGGTCTTGAATGGGAATTTTGAGTAATAATCTCACCTCATCGTAGTGGTTTGGACTAGATCCAAATGGGAGTGATGTGTCTGAGGTAGGTTTATCCTTGTATAAAACTATAAATTTAAAACCATTATTACATGATCACTTAAATTCCATGATTTTAATGTTTCATCTCCTATATTAATTTTAAATAATTAATTATCCTACTATAATTCATTTTATATTTTAGTTACCATCTAATATGAAAAGTTTTTAAGATATTTAAATTCTAAAGCCTATTATTATAAAATGATTCACATCAAGTGTTTTCATAAATTTTTACGAGTCTCTTTTCAATGATATATTCATATTTAATGAATTTTTTAGGTTTTCTAGAAAAACCATTAGACATTTATTCAAATAAAGTATATGTTTTAATTTACTATGTTTTTTTATTATTCTCTTGGATTATTTTGAGATATTTTAATTATGCTTGTATGAATTCATTCTAAAAATGTATTTTAGAACATCATTTTTAAAATAAGGATTAAAATTCCATATTTCCACTTTATAAAGTTTCTTTATTTTTTAAAATATACCATTAGTTTATTCCTTGTACTATTGATCATCTATATGAATCTAAATGTCCCAATTACAAGGAAATGATTTATATATTATTTTCTTGAAAGAAAATTGGATTCTAATATAAAGGATTTTATATAGTGAGAGTGTTTTATTATTCATATTATTATATATTTTAATTTTCTATTTTTCAATTTTCACCACTATTATATATATCATGGAGAACCCAGATAAGGATAGTGGGATATCAAAGTTCACATGTTGTACTATTTTATTCTCAAAATCTGGCTTGTGACATCAGGTCGAGACTATGTTAAACATTAATTATTATACCCACAAGTATTCCCATGTAGGTTAATTCTGAGTGTTAGTTATATTTAATTTCATCATGCACCAATTGGAAGGATTATGTTTTAGTTTTCCCAATATTGTCCCAAGATCTCCAAGGTGTTCCCATGATAACTAATCTTTATTATATTATGATGAATGGGATTCCACTACTTTTTGTTAAAATATTTTTATAATCATTTATGTGGAGCCATTATTATTTTTATTGGATTATTATGGCTAGAGGTTATTTTTTAAAATAAAATAAAACTTCTCTATTTAAAATGAAATGGTTTATAATTTCTTTGGATTTTTTACTACATTTCTAAAACATTATAATATTCAATGTAATATTATATAATTTTTTACTAAGTAAAATGATTCCACAAATTTTAAATTGTTAATGGAATACTTTATTATAAAATTTTAGACTCCCATGTCGAATGAATTTTTTTTAATAGTTATTACTTGTTGTTATATTTTAGTGAAGTTGAAAATCATACCATTATTTTTTTATTACAAACTATCATGAAATGGAATTTCATATTTTGTTTATGTGTGGGTTTTGGAAAGGATTCCTATGGATATTTGTTTCTTACACCTATCATATTAGAGGTGTAAGTTATTTCTGACATGTTTTGGGGATTCATTATTGGATTCTAGTTCGGGTGTTTTGGAGGTGATAACTTAATGTTATTCACTTTGAACAAAGATATGGGTAGCTATAGAATGTGATTTATTTTTGTATTTTTTCATTAATTTTACCTTTCCATTTTATAACTATAACTATATATTTTTTTAATGGTTAATATTGGAGTTGTGATAAAGTTTAGTTTTATGTATGTTGGGTTTTATTAAACATGTTTTTGGATTTCATTTATAACTTTTGAGTTTTGTATAATTTTTATGCATTTTTATTTATGATTTTTATGACTATGATTATTTATGGTGTACATGATTATCCAACATATGGAATGTTCATGTTGGGATCTAAAGGGTATCTCCTCTTACAGTTAATTTTTTATCAGTCCAAATGCTTCCTAGTGATATATGTTATAATACCCTAGAACTAATTTCTAGCCCCTGGTGATCAGGAATGCACTATGGGCCATGTCATGGGCTACTCATATAACTGAATCAGGGGGATTCATGATCGGTTCATGATAATTCAACGTGAGTATTCAATAACTTACACTAGGATATATATATTTAATTTGAATATTAAAACATAAAATTAATATAAAGACATAACAATAAGAAGAAAACATAAAAATATCATGAAAAAATTCAAAAAAAATAAGAAAATCAAAGCAACCAAAAAATACCATGTAGTTTGATAAAAATAGATAGAAAGAAAAATTTAAATAAACAAATAAATTATACACAAAAATTAATAAAAACTAAAAAAATTATCTACCCCCTCCCCCACCACCACCACCACCACACACACGTTTAGAATGTTCAGTGCCATTCCTATAAATAAAATTGGAGAGCATGTGTAAAGGATGTATAAAACTAGGTAGATGTCACTAAAAGATGGATTCTTAAATTTGGAGTTCCTCTATTGGGGAATTTGTAAGTGTTTCATATAATTGTATTAGCTTCTTTCCATGAAAGGTGAAAATGTATTGAGTGTCTTCATTTTTATCATTTATAACCCCATAATGATAAACATTAGTAAAAATGTATGAGTTAAACCAATAATAAAATTCATTACTCAATTAAACGTTATCCTTTGATAATAAAAAAATAATTTATCACCAGTGTTAAACAAATGTTCAGGTATGGGATAATCATGAGTATAATTTATCCTTTACTTATAAATTTTGGAGTTATCATATTCATATCATTTAATTCCCTCCAACTCCAAAACTTGTACATAAATTGAGCTTTTACTCCTAAAATATTTTAATTGCATTTCTTTATGACACAAAAAAGCATAGTTTTTTATCTTAATGGAGAAGTGAAAACTATTTCAAAATACAATCCAATAAAGAGAAATGTTAATTGGATTTTAAAAATCATTACTGTTAGACCACAAATCATTATTGAGTCTACGATTATAATCTTTTTTTTTGGGTTCGATAGTTTTTTCAATTATTTGTTTTACAACTCTATTAGAAACCTATGTTTCCCCATTTTTTTATATGAAAATTTGTGGAAAAAAAATTCTCAACCCCATAACAAATAATATTTGTTATAATTGAGTGGTTAATGAAATGATATACATAGTCACTAACGGTTAAGATAGAAAATAGAAACATTAAAAATATTTGGGTTCTTGGAAATTTTAATACTATGTTAGATTCATCAATCTATGTGTCCCATTCTTTGAATATTTTAAATAAATAATCTTCTATAAGAAAAATAAGAAATTTTTCAAATGAATTATTAAATTTCACTATAAATACAGTTCCATAAACAAAAAAAATTAATTAAATAACATGGGTATATTGTGGTGTTTTACTTATTTTATGGGCTTTCCATGTCATTTAAAATGATAATATGATCTGAAAAATTCATGGGAATCCCAAAATAAGGTTTTCCTGAATAACCTATAATCAAGAACTATACAAGTAATATTTGGGGATCAACATATCCTCTACATGAAAGAGTGTGATAGATCGAGAGGATATAGTAAAAAACATTATAATGAAAAAAACACCTTGTGTATAGATCTTTAAATGAGCATAAAATATAAGGTTAAAATAAATTTTACCAACGATACTCTTGTTTTGGACAATCAACTTGGTTTTTTTAAATTATAAGAAATTAATGATGGTTCTGAATAATGTTCAATTTACATATACCATGGAATAAAATTTAACATTTAGTTTAATTTATACTAAGAAAACATATCATTTAATAGAATACAATATAAATAGTCAATTTATAAAGATAGAATGATCCCTTTTTATATGGACTTATTCATGTTTTCTTCTCCATTATTATCCCTAATTTTTAAATTGAATTCCTGAAGTATGATCATCAAGAAAATGAGACATAATTTGGCTTATAGTTTCATAGGAAAATATGAATGGGATACATGGTTAGAATACAAAATGACATTAATTCATAAAATGTATGATCATAATTTACACTAAACAAAACAATTTAGTAAATTCATTTTCAATTTTGGACTTCATTTCTTGGGAAGGTTCTAATGTGTGTGAGACATATTAAATGACATGTGGATACCAGATGACATGATATGACAAAACGTTCCCAATTTACTTATCAGAATAATCACATAGGAGATCAAATAGTAAATAAAAATATGGTCATTGGGTTATGATTGATTAAGTGATAATCCATTTCATCTTTTTAAATAATCATAACCATTTTTATAAAAAACATTGTATTTTGAGAGGAATTGGAATAGGTTAAGTGTAATATTTCTAATTTAATGAATGAAATTGTTATAAAAAATTTTATGACTTAAAAAATACCACATATTACAAATATTTATAAGGAATTGGATGGGAGAAATGACAACCAATTGTGGTTTATATACTTGAATACCATCCCTAAAAAATTCTAGCAATGTCCTTTTTTATAGTGAAATAAAATTTTTCCCAATTTAATAGAATATTGTTTTCAATATAAAGATAAACGAAAGTGATATGAATTATATAACACTAATAAAAATATGAACTATTTATAGTGATATATTTTTTAAGAACATATAGTCAGTTATTTAGATAATATAAAAAATATTGAAGACAAATCATTGGAAATTTCCTTGTATTGACCAAATAGTATCCTCTAATTTGAAAATGTGCTTAAGGGGAATATGATGTTTTATTTTCTTAATCCTTACGGAAAATATTGATATAAAATATCTAGAATGTAAATTGGGGAAATATTAGTGGGAATTCCCATGATAACCCATCTATAATTTTTTCAAATAATGGGAATAAGAAATTTTCTTCTTTACTATTATGTTTTATTCTAGAGAAATATATACATATAGGACCAATAGTCTTATCACAGGTTGATACTAATTCATTATTATCATTTTTAATAATTGTTAGATTATTTTTTTAATATATACTTATATGGAACAAGTATGTTCTATATAACATAGAGGATAAATGATTCTATTGGGAGATAATTTCTTTTCACCCTTTTCAAAATGACCAAATAGGTTTGGGTACATTTGATATTGTGTGTGCCACAATTGTTTATCCATATATTTGATAATAAATGATTTACACAAATTAATGGTTTAATAAAATTATTTTTATCAATTTTTTATCCAAGTTATTATTAATACTCCATCAAAATGTAATGAAATTAAAATTAATGATCTAGAAGGATTGAATTATCAATACTGAATAAAAACTTGTTTAAATTCTCAAGATATTAATATTTAAAATTTTAAGGTACTGGTTTATATTAAAATTATTGTGGATTTTTGATTTATGGGAGGTAATAAGTATTATAGAGTTCCATGATATTATCTAACTAATCATTGATAACATACCTATATGATATTTCGAATTTTCCAAGAAGATAGAACTCTTTGAAGTTTATTTCTTCCCCAATTCATAAGAAATTCTACATTAATAAACTTGAATGAAATTTTTCCAAAAAATTACAACATACATTACATGAATCATTTCATAGAATTTCTATCAATGATGAAAAATAAAATGTGGATAAAAGGAATAAAAATATGTTTATGTGGTGATTAGGAGTATATTAATTAAATAACTGACTAAGAGGAATGTTATAATGAGGGGTTATTCAAGATATCAAGGATGTTCAAGTATAAAATTTCACAAATAAATTCTATTGATAATTTACCATTATGCACAATAATTATTGTATTTCAATTATAATAAATTATTTACATAATGTGATTTGTGTAGTTTCATCTATCTTACAATCTTAGATTTTGCACACATAAAATAACTATAAAAATTTAAATTTAAACACTCACAAGAATATCATATATCACACCAATGGGGTTTGTGATACACTATTTTTCTATTTAAACAAATATTCCAGTAGTATTTATCTCCAAAACAAATACAAAAGAAAAAATAGTGTGAGTTATAAAAATTATAGGGGAATTAAAATCAATAATTACATCATAGATGAAATACTCTCCTATAGTTCATGTATTTGAGAATATACTTGGATAATTTAATTTTTTTTTAGGTGATATTTAGATAATTTAATAGATGTTTCTTCCCAATATCACCATTTTCCCCCTCAAATTAATCATCATTGGGTATATATATTCTTAATGAATATAGAATAAAGAGTAATTTTCTTCACAACATAAATCATTGTGATTTTAACCTATTATTTTTTAATAGTTTTAAAATTATATATGGAATATTAAATTCCTTTTAGTTTCCTTAGTTTAGCATCCCTTCGATGGAATGTAATATTAATGGTTGGGATTGGTGTTTCATTAAAATATATACACTTTCCCATGAGGTTTCTCTTCTTAGGGCTAAACTATTCCTAATTTGAACATTCAAGGATAGTTGTAAAGGTTGTTTTCTCAAGAGGGGATGACTCTGATTAGTATAATTCTAAAAAAAAATTATAAGATAACATTTATCTGATCCCTTTGGTTAATAATAGTATAATATGGATGTTTACCGAATTTTTTACTGTCGATTTCAAATAATAAGTTAGTGAGTTTTCATACTTGAGTTTATTTCTTACATTGAAGTTTAGGTTGTTTATTGGAATTTAATATTATTTAAATCCTTTTTCCATTAAGTCTTCTAGGATAGCCTTGGTTTTTGGATGGGGTTGTTTCAAATTCCATTTTTTTAGTTTAGGATTTTTTATTGGAGATAGAGGATTAAATCTATACCCTAAGTGTTACCATGACTATTATTATTGGTTTGAATACCCGTTTCTTATAAGCATGGTTATATTTACAAATATAGTTGAATTCTTAGTATATTGATTTCCAATTGGGTTAATTATATGGATATACTGGAATGATTTCCTCACAATTCATAAACATTTCTCTTAGATTTGAGAATTCATTAGAATATATGGTGTTGATGGAACAGATAACACAATGAATATAATGAGGCGGTTGGGAGATAACATGGGAACGTGTATGTTATCCAATAAGGATACTTACCTCTTCAAAAATTATATCCACCTTCTTCTCAAAATCCAAAATCGATACCTCACTAAATCCTACGAAATTTATGGTAGACCTCAAGAATAATTTCAAAGTGTTTTTCACAATTTTTTCAATGATCATCCTCATTACAGTTGAGATCATATCCCCAAACATACCACTTATCGTAGAATTAATTATATTGTTCTCAATAGGTAGTAGGCCTTCCTAAAAAATTAAATTTGTAGTTGAAATCAAATTTTTTGGAGAGGGTATATTATGAAACATATTCTAATGCATTCCCAAAATTCATGTAATTGTTTCTGTTTTGATTGTCTTATTTCAAAAATATCATTTCTTAGTGTTTCATATCTATAATATGGGAAATATTTTCGAATAAAAAACCTTTCATATCTCTTAAGCCTATAAATAGAGTGCTTATATAAAAAAAATAGTAATTTATAGTTTTTAAATTAAAATATAAAATTGTTTAAATTAATAGATTTTGTAGCAACTCTCATATATTGGAATATTGAAAACATTATGTGAGTTTTCCTTACATTGGGTGATGTTAATTCCTTTAAAGACTAGTTATTTTTATCCGTCTTATAAAAATTAATTTATGATTTAATTTTGGTTTTATAAAAAGAAGGTTTTTTAGGTGTCTAAATATTTTGGATATCCTGCTTTAATTTTTTGATTTTTCTATTTTGGTTTCAATGATATAGAATCCTCTAAGATTTAGGTTTGATTTGGGTGTTTTGTTATGATAATTGAAAACAAAACAATGAAGAAAAATAAAATGAATTAATCTTTTCATTATTGAAATATAAAATTATTTAAATATAATTAGGTGTGGAAGATCAGAATTTTTCACTATAAAATATCATGTACATTTAACATAAATATTTATTATTTTTTGTAAAATTAATTTTTTTAGGATCAACCAAGTTCTTAGATATCATTTAAGTATTTAAACAAGTGAAAATATAAATATTCGCTGATAATGTTTCATCCCATATACCCGGTATGAGAGCTTCCAAATCCTAAGGGTATTTTAAATATATTAGAAAGAAAACAATTATTATGTAGTATAATTGGAAGAAAAAAAATATCACACTCAAAATATCATGTGATCAATTATAAATAAATATCATTCCATTCACAATAATAAAAAAAATAGTTAGAAAAAAAAGTAAAATAAAATTGAATGAAATGTTTTTAAATCCAAAATAAACTAAATTAGTTTCCAATTAGTGTGTCTTAAAACCCATGAAAAATCTGTATCTCCCTCAAAATAATCACCCTTATCTTAGCTTTCCATCGAGAGGAGGATGAAGCTTGATTGGATCACTATCTTTATTTCAAGTCTACATATTACTATATGGAGATCTATAAACAGTAAGGTAACAATAACAACTTTAATTATATAAAAAAGTATACAACATTACCCATATTGTGAAATTATGTTTGAAAAAGTCAAATTCTAATCCAAAGGCAAATTAAGGTAATGGTGAATTCCCAAAAAATCTACAACACAAATTTTATCATAGTTTTAGGAAATTATACTCCATTATATAGACATTTAAAAAATTATAGAGTTGTTTTAGAGACTCATTACATTCAATGAAAAGTAATCCATCATTTCATCTCTAGAAATGATGATATATATAAATATCGGGTTGTAGTCTTGACATTGATCACTCTCATTATTCTAAACAAATTACCTCATTTGGGACACTAAATGGTTAGATAGGTATTACATTTCTAGTTAAAATTCATATCCCACATATTTCGAAATAAATCTTGAAAAATTTCATTATAATTTGATGAGGAATAATTTTAGAATATGAATATAGGTTTACATGTGTGCTTGGGTTCCATACATCTTGGCCCATTTTATATCAACTTCTTGTTGTCCTCTTAAAAAAACCTCCACCTATAATGAAATAACTAAATAAAGTGAAATTTAATCTTCAAATATTATTTAATTTAAATTTACTGAATTATAATATATTTTAAATTGATTATTATGTTGCAAAATTTCAATTCAAATATTTATAAAAGAGTGTTTTAAGGGTGGTATTGAATAGTGAATTGATATGTGATCAATGACTGAAAATAAACATCTAGATAGAAATAATTTATTGGAGTAATATGTGTTTTATGTAACTTCGAGAAGGTAAATTCTATCACATTCATCTTAGTTGAATATAATATGTTTCAATATCATAATTCTTAACACAAATTTTGTTCATGGAGTTATTTCTTGAAGATATGAGGTTGAATGTTTCATTTCCATTGATGACTAGGTGTGATAATGAATTTGAAAGAATACTGTTGAATAATTTCCTTCAATATTCAATATAAATTAATACGGATGTCAAGTAGCACACCATGAATAATAATACGTAACATAGTGATATTTCATTGGAATATTTATCTAATTGGATCAATTTATGGATTTCATTAAAAACCCCTTAATTAATGATGCCTTCATGCACTTGATGTTTCTATTTAAAGTGAATTATTTTGCACACTCCCTATATATTTTTGGATTAATTTTTACAATTTCATTTCATTATATTTTTTGAAAATGGTTAGAATAAAATTCATCCCTTCATTAAAAGGTTTAGAGATCATATTTCATTTGTACATGTGCTGATAATGTGGGATACTATAGGAGTTAGTAGTTACTTTTAGAATAATGGATCATACATTGAATTAAATGTTGATAAAAAATATATTGAGGCATATTGAATTATCCTTGATGGTTGATGTTTTTATGAGCCTTATAGAGACCTCATGGAGTGAATTTAAAAAGAGGGATATTTGATTTGTTCCCAATTGAGACATTACTGCAATGGTATTAGTATTGACATTGAAAAGCTGGTGAACTCTAAAAAACACTTTTATGTATTATAGTGTGTACTATAGATAAACTTTACATTAGTGGAATTATTTTATTTGTTTCTTAATAAAATTAATTAATTAATTATTTTTTATTTTCATATTTTATAAATTTATAACATGATCACAAATATGATGGAATCTAGTTGGAGCTAAGACATAATGTAAATTAATAAAGGCTTTCTGATAAAGATAAAACAATAGTGTAGAT
Organism: Viscum album; assembly: GCA_963277665.1. Lineage (NCBI taxonomy): Eukaryota > Viridiplantae > Streptophyta > Magnoliopsida > Santalales > Viscaceae > Viscum > Viscum album. Next base: position 356,772,872 of record OY728150.1, read on the forward strand.
GACGGTGACACACAGAAATAGAATAATGAAAATGGAATAAATTAGTTTTATAAATAAAAATCACATAATAATAATATATGTTGTTCTATGAAGTATATAGGGAGAGGAATAATATACATTTTTAAAGAAGAGTCAGATCAGATCGCAAAGAGTTACCATACAAAGATATTCTTAAATAATTGTGTGGATCTGATTTCAATATGGTATGGAGGTCAAGAAAAATTAATAAAGCATTTTTTTGGGAGATGACTATATTTATTTCATTATTTTCTAATTCATGTCGCAAAGAAGAAGGCCATATTTTAATAACACAGATTTTGAAAAATTGTGGCTTCATTGGATCATAGGATTAAATGTGATGGTCGATCCATAATGGTATTAGAAATTTTTTGGATTTACTTAAAAAATTAGAAGAAGAAAAATATTTTCCATATATTTTAGTCCTTTTTATCACACAACAACTAGAAGAATCACACTACAAATGCATGAGAAAACTACAAATATAGGGATTCTCTCATAAAAAAATTGAATTAATATAGATATGAAACATTCAGTGATTAGGAAAACTATTTCAAGAGGCATTATATAATGGTCATTGTAATGATTTATTAGGATAATAAAGATACACAAATGACCTAAATTTTATAGACACCAGAGTTGGTTTAATGGGGTCGTTTAACTTGCTTATTCTTGTCTAGATTTTCATTTTATTTTGGAGTTCAAGATAATATTCAAATTCATTTCCTTCTTTTTATTTATGTGGATATAAATATCTCAATCACTGACACCAAGTATTATCCACTCAATAACAAGAGTGGGTGAACGTTGTAAAAATTATTATCACATGTGTGTTCTTTCACATTGTCTATTTTGTCATTATGTCATTTTTCATCCAATAACACTAATTAATGTACGGGATGTGAGTTGTGGGTTTGTGTTTTAATATCCATTTGTTTACTTACCCTCTTAATGGTGGTTTACTCTCACTAAATCTTATTAGATGTGATATCGCCACATTTTCTTCTTATATCAAACCTTCTTACTATATTCCTCTTAATTTAGATGAATTTATATAGGGAGTTAGATTATGATTCCATTATATCATGTGATAATCATATCATAATTTTTTTTGATTCTATGTAATATAGATATAGGGTTATTGGGGATGATGAATATAAGTTGTTTCTCAACATTTTAGTGAAGGTTAATTATCAATTATATTATTATTTTAATTTCATTATTTTTTGGGAAAAATTAATATTTGAGTGGGATTTTATGGATATTTATTGTTAATACATAAAAATACTAACAAGGTTTATTAATTTCTAATTTAATAATATTTTATGTAGTTGACACGATATTTTTTTTAAAAAAATTATAGTATTTTTATTTAATTATGCAATTAAATATTAACCATATAAAATTAATTATTAAACTATTTGATAAGTAAGAAGCTATAGGATGGTAATGGTCATTAAAGATAGAATAAATGAGCATAATTAAAGGGTAAAATCTTATTAATTAACACCCAAAGATATTTAAATGTTAAGAATGGGTTAATTTACAATATCAAATAATCAGATGGAATATAACCATCATGTTTTAAATATGGTGGATAAATATTAGAAAAATCAGATCAACCTGATTAGTGAAGTGGGTATAAAAAGTGTATGTAATGAAAATATAAAAAATCATGAATATAATAGAGTAGTTATGATCAATCAATTCTATCTCTAAACTACACTCCCTCACCCCATGTAATGTCAATATACACAAGATAAGTCCTTTTACAAAAACATTCTAACAAACATAGACTTTTATAGAGTAGTAGTAATAACCTAATGTCTTTAATTTGAAAAATTAACATACCTACCATTTTTTATAGGGAGTTATAGTCTAAATTTCAATTTACTAGGATAGAGGAATAAGCTATGATCATTTTTTTATTTGGTTATCATAGAAATAGAAATAACTTTTAATGAAGACATAACTAATGTGTGAGTAGTGTTATAACTCAATTGAACACTTTAAAGTACTTATACCATTATATAAAAAATGAAATATAAAACAATAAGAACCAATGAATGTGGATCAATAGTGTTGTTTGAATGTTATAGTGTTTCTAGTTCATTCAATCTATATATATACATATATAATGTTATAACCTTAAGATACTAGTAATATATACTTATGTAAATTTAAATAAAAAAACAGAACAATGCGGCTTAAAAATTATAAAAATTCATATCTTAGTTATGCAATTTACATTAATCTAATTCTCATTTTCATCAATCCATTATATGGATTATTCTACAATGTATATTATTAATGGATCATCACCTAATAATTCCTTAATTTAATGATGATTGATCCACTTATTTGATCATGGAATCCATATTCTTTGAATTTTCTTTTACATAATGATTCATTATAACAAATTTTGAAAATATTTATTTTCGATGAAAAACATCCTGGTAGGTTGATCAATTCATTAACTATATTTCCATTATGTGACGAACTAATTTTACCATATCCTCACATTCCTCTTTAAGAATTTGGAGTCATTCTAGGATAGTCTCAGAACTTTAATCATTCTAACATTTGGTGCTCAACTCTATCTTTATCCCTTTTTATTAATAAAACATTCTCTATTCATAGTATTCTATGTCCAATCCTCATACTTTGTTATTTTGTTAATATTTTATTCAATGACATAATAGTACTATATTTTCATCAATGAAGTCCTATATTCCTTCATCATAATATAGATATTATCACTCCAATACTGTCTTACGAAATTTTTTAATATGGAATTATCATCAAATTTTTTATTAATCATTAATTTATAAGGTGTTTCAATTGATTTTTTTATGTTCACTATTCATCCCCACTTTTATATTTTATGACAATTCTTAAAAACTAAATAGGTTTCCCTTATGAATTGAAAGATAGTAAATAAATTATTTAAAAAAATAATATAACAATAAAACTATTATAACTAATCATTAAATTAATTATAATATAATTTAATAATGTAACAATTGATATTTAAATATTGTAAGTTATCTTTTCTTTATGAAGTAACAATAAACTAATTCGAATATAATTATTCAATAATTTGATTAAAATTTTAATTAAATTTTTTTATAAATTCAATATTATTTAATAAATTTAATTTTTTAAATCCTCATTCAAAAATTATCTTTGGAAATTTTTGTTCATATTTTTCTAAAATAGTAATTTTTTCGGTGAATAATGGGAAAATCAATTTTACAAAAAATATCAACTTAAGGAGATTATAATGATATAATAATAATTTGAAGGTTTATAAAACCATTTCTAAAAACCTAATACAAATTTAATAAGTAATACAATTCATATTAATAAATAATTTTGAACTTATAAATATATGATTAACATTTTGGAAAAATAACTAATTTTTTTGTTCAACTAAAAACTATTATTAAATTATTCCATTAATTATGTATTTACATGTTTAATTTAAATTTTATTTAGTTTAAAAGAAAAATAATAAAAATTTAATTTTTCATAATCTAATTAATTCCATTATAATCATCATTACACATTATTTTTCTAAAAAATCATTTTTATGATTAAAATAAATATTTTTCTAAAAAGTGTTTTCATGGAATTTTTTTAACATTTATTAAAATTAATTTATAAAACTTGTAAGATTTGAATTAGGTAAAATTTATTTCATATTTTTAATCATAATATTTATTATTATATAATAATTTTAGCTAATTTGTTTGTCATAAAGAATAGTAACATCAGTAAAAAAGTCAATTATGACTATAATAGTTAAAATGAGTTAAAAGATTTAGAACTAAAATAAAAAGGGTTCAATTGACCTAAATAAATTATATATATATATATAATTTTATGGTCATATTATAACCATTTATCATCTTCATTTATAATGTGATTAATTTGGGATCCATTTTTCATGATTAAGATGTTAATATTTTTTTACGTTTTAAAGCATTCCAACTGTGTCCTCTCCCTCCCATGTAAAAGGTAACCACATATCCTCTCTTATTGACACTTCAAAAAACGTGTTTATCAAATAATAAATACTTAAATATCATTATAATATCCATACCCATTATCTATAGGTCATTGTTTTTATCAAAATACCAAATGTATAAGGATTAAGGTGTAATCAAAAGAATATTGTCCAAAGAAAAGGTATAGATTTTAATAGAGTGTTTTTAGTTTATTTCATAATATACCTAATTAAATTAAATTATATCCATGATGATATAATAAAATTACTATATCCCATATATTTATATTGTATTTTTTAAATTTAATAACCACTATTTATTTCCTTCCCCATCAATTGGTAAATGATAACACCATTTGTGTATATATGTAGATTACCGCCTCATGAAGGGATGTATTTTCTTTTCACTACCACCATTCATCAATGGATATTATAATAAATATAATTTCTATATTTGATATTAATGAAATAATTTTTATTCTATAAATTCAATATGTCATTTATCTTCTTAACCATCCACCCATTAAAAATGATAATGTTGTTCATGCATACATGTGGACAACCACCTCCATGAAGTAATGTGATTCATTTTTTATTTACACCTTTTATATATTACTATAGATATGTATATAATAAATAAAAAATATATTAATAATAGCAAATATATTCTTTATATTATTTAAATATGATCAATATTCGGGGACTATAAATACATAATTGAAACATGCATTAAAAATAAAAATGTTATCACCCAGAAAAGAGGATATCCAAAAATAATTACAAATAAAAATTTATTGGGATGTTATAACTGGATCATATATGATATCATAATTATTTATATGGTCCTTTTATGAAATTATAATAACATTAAATTTGTTATACCATAAGTTAAAATCACTTATGAGACAATTCTAACTTGAGGTATGTTTTTTCTGCTACAATCTCATTATATTTTGAGATTTTTTATATTTAGATTTATTTTGGGAATATTATTTAGTAATAATATTTTAAAAACACATATATTTCCTTTTACTATAGCTTTTTCTGGATTTAAATTTTAAATATTCCAGTTTTTCTATTTTTTTATCAAGAATCAATGATTAAGTTTCATATAAGGGTCATTCTTAATAAAATATTATTTTGATCATTTTCCATAAAACTGTTTTCTTTCCAAGCCCGTATTTACTTCTAAATTTATTGAAAAAAACTTTCACTATTCTGCAAATATTTATTAACGAAATTTTTTACCCATGTTTTACTTTTTATAAAATGGTTAAAAAATATTACTTTTTTTTAATTACGTACTTTTTATCAAAGGTGTGAAAGAAATATTTATTTTAATATATACTGTATGAATATATTCTCCCACCATCATTAATAATATTTTCATTGAAAATTCCTTTCATATTTTCCAAGGTTAATTTAAAATAATATTTTAATCATAATAATCTACAAATTTTTAGATTTAAAATAAGTGATTTCAAAAATTAGAAGTGTATTTTTTTTCAAGAAATGTTCAAATAGACTTTTAATTATATTTCCATCTATAAAAACACCCATTGATGTTACTGAAGATATGATCCTATGATACAATTTTTATTCTTTCTTCAGATGGCTAATTATTATGATGATAAAATATTGATGTTTTCTAATCTTGATTTGATTCGGATAATTTTTGGCTGATAAGGGATTTTTATAAATAATTGTATTGATCCTTCAAGATTTGAGGAATTCATAGGATGTGATGGTGAATGATTGGGCCCGATTATAGATATCCCTTTATTTTATTAGCAGGTATCATGAGACAAAATAGTATGAATTAAATATTATATGGGTATCTTTTTTATACCTACCAATTTATTAAAAATAATGACTTTTTTGAGACTCATTGATGGTAAGATTCATGATATCTTGGTTGAGTAGACTTGACCTCGAGGTTCTAGGTTCGAGTCCTCACAAGGAAATGCACACTATATGCTAACAAACCTCTCGTGGACCCCTCTACCCCTTTGGGAACTGGCCTAAGCCCAAGGGTTGGCCACCTTGGCCTCATAGGGGACATGCGGCGCGTAGGTGGGGAGGCCACCCCAATACCTCATTACCCAACAACACGTTTGCCTATAGGGCACAGATGAGTTGGTTAAAGGTGGTGGAATCTTGACCCTGTGGTTCCGGGTTCGGGTCCTCTCAAGGCAATGCACACTATATGTTAACAAACCTCTCATGGGCCCCTCTCACCCATTGGGAATTGGCCTATGCCCAATGTTTGGCCACATTGGGCCTCAATGGGGACGTGCAGCGCACAGGTGGGGAGGACACCCCAATACCTTGTTACCCAAAAACATGTTTCACCCGTGTGGAATAGGTGAGTTGGTTAAAGGAGGGTGCGTCTTGACCCTGAGGTTTTGGGTTCGAGTCCTTGCAAGGCAATCTGCACTATATGCTATCAAACCTCTCGTGGGACCCTCTACCTTGTTGGGAACTAGCCTAAGCCCAAGGGTTGGCCACCTTGGGCCTTGCTGGGGACGTGCGGTGTACAGGTGGAGAGGCCAACCCAATACCCTGTTACCCAACAACAGATTCGTAGTTGGGGTTTGGCTTAGTGGTAAGAACCCCATAATTATACATGAAAAATGGGGGTTAAAAATCCATTGGGTGAAGGTAATGTAGCATTACTATAGTAGTGGTGGCATTGTAGCAACGACAAGCACTGTAGCGGCTGCAGGTCACTATAGCAGTGGTAGAGTACTGTATCAGCGGCAGGTACTGTGCAGTATTGTAGCAACCCAGGTACTGTAGCAGTACAACTGACAGAATGGGATTTGGGCCAAAAAAAGGGGCCTACAGGCCATGTAATGGGATAAATTCCCACTGGGCCTTCGAGCTATGTGATGGGACTCCCTATACCCAGTAAAATAGGTCATTTCTTTGCTTTAATAATAAATGAGGCTTTCGAGCCCAACCTTTCAAAAACAATATCTTGGTTGAGTAGCCTTGATCATGAAATTCTAAGAGTATTCATTTCCTTTATTAACAATTTTTTTCATTATCCAAGCCTTTTCTATAATTATATAATCTATAGTTTTTAATTGAACTCATGTTATTTATTAAATAGATTTTTTTATAATACATTATGTCATGTTTATTATTCCTTATTTACTCATAAAATATTCAACCATATGTCAACATCACTGATAATATGAGCTCACCCTTTATTTTTTTCCTTTCCCCATGATATGAATAATTATGTTATTAATGAAATAAATTATTAAAGAAGTTTTTCTTATTCTATGTTTTTATATATCTAATGTAACATTGAAATCTTGTATATATCTTGATTACCATGAATGGTAATCTAATCGATCATGTGTGGTGTAATACCTTGTATCTTATACCAATATAATTAAGTGAAAACTAGACCTATATTACTAGATTTATGTTGTTATAGTTAGTATCATAAAATTTTTAGTAATAACCTTTAGAACTAGTTTTTAAAAGAACATATAAAAAATGGGTGTAGTGTCTCATCCCAGAATCCACTGAGTGGTTCCTCAAGTTGATTGTCTATATGACCTCAAGCATGCCTCCATGTATTCTAGACATTGTAGATGAGTAGAAAAGGAAAAGGTTGTGTTCATGGGGATTCTAGGACCTCATGATTAAAATTTTAGAATAGAAGTAATAAATATATATAAGTAGTAAAAATAAGAATAATAAATCAACCAGTATATTAAATATGTGTAAGATGAACAAGCAATGGATTAAAAATGATGATGATGAACATTCCATGCATCCATAAAAAAACGAGGTACACGGTATATAGAGGAAACATGACTATACAAAAAAAAATAGGGCCAGGAAAAGTACTACTAGAATCATGAGCATAGGTTTGATCACCTTCCCCAATGGTTCATCCTAGCATAATAAAATGATGCATTAGAAGCTGAATGGTTCCCATTATCAACAGCTAAAATCATGATGTATTCTCATGTACCAAGGGTATCCCAATAAGGGTTTGAGATATACTTATTAGAACAAGATCAATTGTTTCTAGAATAGTTCATTACGTGCGTATAAAATAAGAAGTGTTCCAACAATAATAAATTCTAGGTGATAAATAAATAAATACATTGGTTAGGGTACTGTGTAAGATGACTAAGAGACACTACCTTATTTAGCCTAAGATGGATTTCCCTGAACTAGGGTGACCTTTAGGATTATGATATAGTATATAATAATGGTTATTCATAGAAAATCCTCAAATGTGGACTGAACCCAATCATGATATTTGGATTTGAGGATACACCCTTCTAGTATCAATTATAAATTCTTAGAATTTAAAAATGAGTAAATATTTAGAAATTTTAAGTGGAATACAGAAAATGTACATGGATATCCATAACATGAATCCAAAGTATAACTATGGGTTCCCAATAGATACCTCTCAACACATAGTCTATCCATGGTGGCCCAAATGTAGAAACCCATGTATTACTCTCAACCTGGTATAAGTATATCCCTTTGAGCCCATCCTGGGCATCTCACAAAGGAGATGGAGTATCACTCATGGTGTGGTATAACCATATTTCTATTGTGCCAAACCATGGTGACTAACCTAGGAAACAGGTATCGCTCATGAGCAGGTAAGTGTCATGTCTGGTGTTCCCATCTAAGACATCCCATAATGACCAGTGTGTCTCTCCTGTAATTCTCACAATTTATGACAATTTTAAAACTTATAGATCAAAGATACCATCTAAGGAAACCCATAAGGATCCAAGTTTCTCCCTTCGAATGGATATTAGGTATGTATTTACTATCTTGATTTATTACATTTTACACATAATTGCATTCAAAAATTTTGAACCAAGTTGGAAAAATAATTTAATTTAAGAAATTCAACTATGAAATTAAGCATAGGGTCTAACATAAATAAAAACAACTTTATTAATTCATTTCACATAATTATATATTTAATTGAAATGAAAACAAACTTTTAAACATTATTAACAAAATTAAGGTAAAGGTAAATTATTCCTTTAAAGAAAGGCACACTTTTAAGGGTGGATCACATCATGGTAGACAACCAAATGGTAGATTCACTGCAAGCTAGGATCATTTTGAGCATGAAAAAACATTCAATTTAATTTATTAAAATTTTTATATCAATCACCATAAAATCCAAGTGCATGGGAAAATGGTGCATGATATAAATTCCACACGACTTTAGGTAAAGGAACTAGACCACCTATCATAGGTTCATAGCACTCTCCTCAACCAGTGTCGGCATGTGAATCGATCTAGAAAGGGATAAATCAAGAGAATATACAAATTGCCTAAAATTTGGGAAAATTTTCTCACACCAAAATAGAACAATGGGTAGGAATAAAAACAACTAGTATAGGGAACAAGAGTATATACCTTACAGAGAGTAATCCAATGCACATGACGGTGAACGAACCCGTAATAGAACAAGGGAGTTATAATATCCCTATCTTAGAAGTGGAAAGGTCTCCCCTATACTGAAATTCAATGGAAAAAAGAGGGAAGTGGAAGGTTTGAGGATTAAAAACATAACAGGGTAAAAAATTTAAGTTCCCTTTTATATTTTTTGTCACACCATTTGGCTACTTGGTTTTCCAAATCGGACGTGAACCATGTGATGGACACTACCCAAGGACCCCCCCCCCCCCACAAACATGGGATATGAGTGAAAGTTGAATAATTATCCACATGCTATGAAAAAAGAATCTATCAATAAAGTATGAAACATTGCATGGGGACACATCCTGGCTATTATAGTTATTGAAAAACCAGTCAGCCTTCCCTATGTATTGGGTCACACCGTTGTGTCGCACAGTTAGAACTAACTTCACACTAACCATGTGACTCCGTCTACCTTCCAAATATTTGAAGCTAAGGGATTTTAATAATCCTCAAACATTCCCAAAATACTTTTTATGATTTATAATACATTAATATCATAAAACATTAGATTTTTAATAGTAAAATAATTGTTCATTCCTCTCTAAAAATTTGGTTGATTACAACCTCCCCTCCATAAAATAACTCATCCTTGATTTTCCCTTCCATTGGTGGCAAGGTGTCAGATGAAAAAAAATTTGGCCACTGCGAATGTACATCGACATACCACTCCCAGGTCACTTCATGTACATGGTCATGCTACCATTGCGCCCAAAATAGTGCAACTGAACATCCTTGAATAGTCTTTATGTTCTGATTAACGTTAAGAATCAGATTGTACTCTAAGGATGATTCTTCTTTTAGATGTATATTTTTAGGATTAATAAAACAAGATGGTTCATCAAGATAGTAGTGAATTTTCACTACATGGAATATTTAATTCATGGTAAGGTTCCCCTAAGGTAACTGAAACTCATAGTCTACCAGCCTAACTCTCTCCATGTTCTCAAATTTTCAAACATAACGATGTGATATCTTACCTTGTATATGTATCTGTCATTGTCCCAGTCTAGGTGAAAATTTTATAAAGACCCAATGTCCCACCTTGAACTATATAGGTCTGTGATGATGATCGGTATAAGACTTCATCCTAGACTAAGATATAGCCATGTATTTTTTTAATCAAATTAACTTCTCTTGATTCTCCTAGATGAGACAAGGACCTAGTTGTGCTACCGCACTAGCCACCAACCAACACAAGGGTGAAGGAAATTTACTACCATAAAGTGCCTCATAAGGATACATATAAATATTTTTCTAAAAGTTGTTATTGTAATTAAACTCAAAAGGAGGCATATGTTTTTCCCAAGAACCAACAGAATCAATGATGTGTGCATGGGGAATGTCCTAAAACACCCATATCATCCACTTGGACTGACATTCATTATGAGGGGGATATGTTTTACTCAAGAGATCCTTTGAACTTGGTTCTTTCTAAAACCCTTTCTATAAATATGATTCAAATCAAGAATCATGGTCAGATATAATAGAACGGGGGACTCCATGGAGGTGAAAAATATCATAAATATAAATCTTCCCAAGATCATAAATTGAGAGTGTTTTCTAGATATATAGGAATATTTTTACCATAGTCAACCTTTCAATGATCACCCATACAACATTACTACCTCTAGGGGATCCTGGAATTCCCATCATTATATTTACAGTCATGTCATTCAATTTCCACTTTGGAATAGATAGAGGCTACAGAAGTACAGTCAAACCTTGGTGCTGATCTTTTAAATGGTGATAGTTGGAACACCACGTGATGAACCCTGATATATGCCTTATCATACCTATACACCAATACTGATTATTTATGTCTTTGGGTATCTTAGTAATCCTAGGGTTAACATACCAAATATAGGCATGATATTCTTACATCAACACTTCCTATGTATTAGAAAAAAACAATACACACACATGGAATTTCAACATCTCATTTTTATCCATAAAAAAAATAAAGAGGTGGGTTCTCACCTGAGCCACTCTCCCTCAGGATGAGGCCCTTGGGATCTCAAATTTTTCTCATTCAAACATATTCTAGAAGATAGGATATCACTGCTAATGATGATAGGACATGTTTTAGATGACACTCCAAACCTCCAGATGAATCTCCAAAAACAAAACGATCATCTTCTACTCACTGATAGTCTCATGGAAATCATGTGGTTGAGTCTTATATTTTAGGTCATTAGAAACTATATTTCCCATTCCGAGTGTGTAAGAATACTCCATGTTGAACAACTAATTGTATTCTACCTACTTACGCTGCCTCATATTCAATTCATTTCTTGTATAGATATATTTGACACTTTTTTATCATTGCAAAAAATGAAATAGTAAACTAAAAGATAATGCCCCCAACATTGTAAATCATGAACCATAGTTTCTATCTTGAGGTCATGCATAGGGTAATTATTCTATTAAGGTCTTAGATAGAAGGTCCCATACACTAAAACATGGTTTTCCTGTATCATAACATCCCCATACTAACTCTTTAAGTATCACAGTAAACAATATATCTTCTTCTCATCTCAAGAAAAATCAGGATCATCCCTAAAGTTAGTCTCCCCTTAAAATCCTAATAATTTATCTCAAAATATTCTAACCATTTTAACTTCACATCCATCTTATTTAGGCCTATAATAGGAACTTCTAAGAATGAAAAATCCATAATTAATTTCTTATAATAGACATTCATCCCCATGAAACTATGTATATCAAATAAATTATTATTATTCTCCTAGGAAAACAAGGCACTCACATTCTATGGGAGAAAACATACACATACCTTTGAAATTGTATGACCTAAGAAGTGAAACTTATTGATCTAAAAGTGTCATTTATTAAAATTTTATTATATTTTATGCTCTCTCAATGCATTAAATGTGATCTTTAGAGGGTTGGCATGGGCATTTATAGTGAGAGAATACATAGTGATGTTGTTTATGAAGACTACCAAAAATAAATATTAATATCAATTGAAAACCAAATTCATCAAATAAATAAATACTACTAGAACATTTGTAAGGACAAAAAACATAACGAAATACTCTTACAAGTCATAACTTATTTGGAATGTTGTATGTGGTATTTATGATATCCCCACAAGCCCCTGACGATATCCCACTCTCAAATCAATTTTAAAGAAAAATTTTGTTCCTAAAATCTCGTTGAAGTGGTCAAATATATGAGTCAGTGGATACTAGTTCTTCCTTGTAAGATGGTTTGACAATCAATAATCCCTGAATATCTTGAGGGTATCATCCATGTTATTGGAAAAAAAAAAGAATAGGTGAATCCCATTGTGAGGTATTGGGTCTCATGAAATCCTTTACCTCTAAGTACTCCAACATCTTCTGGAGTTTCTGGATCTCTCTAGGTGCCATCCTATATAGAGTAATGAAAACTAGTTCCACACCTAGAACTAACTCCATGGTGGACTCCACATCTCTTAATATAGGTAAACCAAATAAATCATAAAGTAATAAATCACTAGAATAATCCACCAACTGAGGGAATAATACAAGTGTAATTCCCTAGTTTCTTAAAAAGGGGCTAGCCATATGGTATATCACTCTTCCCATCCCAAAATACTCAGGTCTAGCTTGACTCTCTTGAACATCCCATTCTCCCTTATGAAGAAATTTTCTTCCCACGGGTGATGTAAAAGACACCCTTTTGTGATAGAAATCAACATGTTCATGATAAGGCACTAGCCAGTCTATACTAATAATGATGTCAAAGATGGTCATCTCATTGAAAAATAAATTCCCCAGGAAACGTGATCCATATATCTCAATGGGGAACTCATTTAACTAGCATATATTCTTTAATAAATAACCCTAGTGGTGTGTCAAGAGTCATCCTTCCATATAATTACTCCATATTTAGGCCAATAATTTCCATAATTTAAGAATATATAAAAGAGTGTGATGCACCTATATCAAATAATGAAGAAACTAAAGTAGATGCTACTAGAATAACACCTTTTACTATAGAACGCACCAAACTCTACTCATCACATGAAAAAAAGTAGCCTTGAGATGTAACCTAACTACACTGGGTAGGTCCACTCTGTTGGTGCTGAACCTCTAGGGTTATATTATCTCATCCATGAAAATATCCTCATCATGATCGGCTGATAGTAGACTATCTCCCAACCTGACGCAGAGCAACTTAACCTGTAACTAAAAGAAGGTTTTATAAAGATACCTTCTCAAAATATAGTATAGGAAAATATTTTTAGATATATTGTAGGTGGACCATACTACGACACGCTCATTACATAATTGGTTTCTCATCCAGTGGTGGTTCTTATGTCTTGAATTTTCACAATAGTGACACAACACATAGTTGTTTATATGTACTATCCTGCTAGAAAAACTCCAAATTTCACCCTTGAAATAATGATTCCTACTATTAAATAAAGATTCACCTTATCTCAGAGTTGAATAGCACTATCGCACATTATTTCCTTCCCACAGGTTCCACTCATTGATAAGAGTGTGTTTCTCTATTTCAGAAATAATGGTCAGCCTGAACACATTCACCTATGACTGGATGGTGTATATAAACCCATCCTCGAACCATCTCCTTGTAGTCATATAATCGCTAGTAAGGTTCAATGTGAAGCACTAAAGCTCAGCAAAATGAGAAGAATAATCCATCACTAACAAATTTCCCTACTAAAGGATCAAAAATTGTATTGTGTGATCCTCTCTTAGTGTCTATGGAAATAAATAATTATATAATGCTAAATTGAAGTCTTCCCAGAGCATACCCTGATATCGAACATCCTCCGTGACGACATCCCACCAATGTTTATCAGAAACACTAAAAATAATGGTACTGATCTTGACCCTTTGATATGGATCCATACCCAAATGCTCAAAGATCCATAGAATGGCCTCTAGCCATGACTCAACACCCTAAGGACTAGCATCCCCTAAAAAGGTTGGAGGATGCAGTAGATGGAATTCTTAGGTTAGTTATACTATAGTGTGGAAATGTCAAGGAGCACCCTATATATACTATATAATGCAGTAAATATTTCCTCATAACCAAACATCAATGCCAAGTGGAAGAGAAATAGGAGGTTCCTCAAGATGTACTATAGGAGGTAATACCAGTGGCTCAAGGAACACTACCTCTAGAGTGTGGCCATCACCACACACCTAGAATAGAACTAGAAGACCTTGAGGACAAATAATTATACATTTTTCAATCACATGATTCAGAAAAGATATAACAGTAGATATGAAAAGAGATAATTTGAAGGGACATAGAAATCCTTCATATAACAAGTCACACCTCTCATACTTCTCCTAATTTCAGGTCTAGGTGATAAGGATGATCATATAATACTCAAGAGACACTAACTACTTACCATTAAAAAGGTCAATTTAGGGCTAGGGTATTATGTAAAAAAGCAAGGTTTCGGTATATGGTGTGTCAATTTTAAGTGATAGAGGAAACACCATTTACCCTTCAATTGGCAGCCCAATTTATCATTGAAATTTTCTTTTTAAAAATTTTATTTACTGAAGTTATTTCATATTTATGTGGTTATATATATATATATATATATATCTCAATATAGTTAAATGCATCACCATTCCAAATTTATAGTCTCACACAATTTGTAAATTTTAATCAATATCTCAAGTAACAGCTACCTGACCTTTATGTATAGTATCAGGATGTAAAAGATCATGTATAGTGATTTTATTGAATTCACTCCCATTGGATGTTTATATAATTACATGATTCATAATTTAAAATTATAATTAATCAATCAAGTAAATGAACATTTTAGTGTATAGAATTAGTGTTCCATGGGTTAAACGTTTTATAACTGGTTAATAAAGGAGTCATCATCAATATATGTTGGAAAACATCGTTTATATTGTTTTAAAATAATTAATTAATCAAATTATGCTATTACTATAAGAGATGTTAGCATATTTCAATATATAATAATCAATGTAATCCCAAAAATCACATGAAACATTGGAAATTCACATAGCAATATACATATGGAATGGAATAATGCATGACATGTGAATTACTAGGTTCCTAGTTTGATTCATGACATGATACCCAATTTATATACAAAACTATGGAAAAGAATACCTTAATAATATATATCAATAATAATAAAAATAAAAAATATTTGTTCCACTAAATGGTGACATTAGTACAACAATAATGGGTACAAACCAAAATAGTAATTACATATCCCAGGTAATTTGAGTTTCCCCTATATGAGGGATTGCTACACCCAAGAGTGGTATCATTACCAAATTTTGATATATCTTGGTCTCATGTATAATACCCAAAAAGTAAGACGAAATGAAAAATATCTCCAATACCACTTTGTATAATCCCACCCAGCAGACATTGAGTGGTGCCACAAGATGGTTGGTCACATGACCACAAGTGGACATCCCCATATTCTAGAGGCTATTGAATAGAAGCAAGGGCCTAGGGTGTGTCTACAGGAAGACTATTCCCTCATGATTCATATTGTGGTAAACCAATAATCAATATAGATAAAGAGAAAAGATAAGAATAATAAATCAAATAAAATAATTATTATGAGGAAGTTGAATAAAAAAAATATATAAAATGGTAATAATGATCATGTCATGAAGATATAAAATATTAGGTACATGGGATACAGGGGAACCAAGAATATAAAAAAAATACTAAAAGGTAAAAAAAAATATACTACTAGCATCCTGAGAATAGGCTCGGTTTTCTGCTGGAGGATCTATCCAAGTACTATAAAATCAAGAATTGAAAGCTGGATACGTCCCTTCATCAACAACTATAGTCGTTGATTCTTTTTTGGTGATAAAGGTTTCCTGAGAAGGGTGTGATATATACTCATTTGGACATCACCAATGGTGTTTAGAAAAATATAACCAATCCATATAAAATGATCCGTGTTCCAATAAAAATAAATGAAACACAACAAATAAATAAATACGTCATTCCAGGTTCCTAAAGCAATACCTGAATGACACTACTTTCTTTGGCATTAACTGTACATCTCTAAACAAAGGTGACCTATACAATCATGATATAGTATATAATAATGGGTCTTCATAAAATAATCCTCAATCTTTGACTGAACCCAAGCATGTGATTTAGCTTGGCTGATGTGTCCCTAAAGTATCAGTTATGAATTCTTTGTATTAGAAAATGAGGTAATCTTTAGATATAATAAGTTCCATCCCACTCCCATAAAAGGTGATCCATAATAGGAATTCCAAGTATCGATTTGGGTTCCCAATAAATATCAATCACCATAGATACTATCCATGGTGTCTGAAAAGAAGGAAAATGTATCAATCTCTTCCTGATGTAAATATATCCCTTAATTCACATCCCAGATATCTCACATAAAGGAATGAGTATCACTCGTGGCATGGTATAACCTCAGTCTATGAATCCCATCTAAGGTGAATTCCATATTTAAATGGTATCTCTCAAGTGTAGGTAAGTAGAATTTACAATGATCCTTTCAAAAGAATCTCATGAGTACCCATGTATATCTCTCGACATTCTCACAATTTTTGACTGGTTTAAAATATATAGTACGATTAGCCCCTAAAATCTATCCCATAAGGATCTATGTATCACCCTCATATTGTATATAAGTTATGTCTTAGATATCAAATTTCATACCATTTAAAAGATCATTTCATTCACAAATATTAAACTAAGTTCTCTAAAACTTTTAATTCGATAAATTCAAATTTGGAATTAAGTATAGGGTCTCACTCATGGAAAAAAGACTTTATTAGTTCATTTCAAATAGTAATAAATTTAACTAAAAGGTAAAACGTGCCTAAAAAGTTTTTAAAAAAATCAATGTCAAGGGAAATTATGTCTTTAAGGAAAGATACACCTGTAGGAGTGGATCACATCAAGGTGGTCGACGAAAATGTTTACTCATCTCTAAATCATTCAATTTAATTTATTAAAAAATTTAGGGGTTTCCTTTGAAAAACATGGTGATAAGACCAATGTATCATGATATAAATTCCAAAATACTTGAGAGAAATGAACAAGACCACCTACATTAGGTTCATAGTGCTATTCTCTCCTAGTGTCAGCCCATGAATTGATCGAGAATGGGGGAAATTGAAAGAATTGTAATATTTCAAGATAATAGGTAAAATGGAATCACACCAAGATAATAAAAGAGTTAGGAAAATAAACAATTAATTTAAGGAATAAGATAGTATATATTATAGGTAAGAATCTGAAACACCCAATAGATATGGAAATATAGATCAGATGAGGCATTTATCAAAATCCCCAACTTAGAAGAGGAGTGGTCTACCCTAGAATAAAGTCCTTTAGAAACATGAGGGAGGAAGAAGGATCGATGGTTAAAAAATAACATGGGAAAAAGGTAACTTCCACTTTATATTTGGGTTGGTATATTTTTCGAAACTGTGCACCAACCACGCGATAGACACTACCTAGGGAACCCCCTTACACGGGCTTGAAACACGGTTGGACTAACTATGTGAAAACCATGTGAAATAGCTCTGTTAGGAAAGGCTGAAACCCTACATCGGTGTGCATCCTAGCTCATTTGGTTGTAGAAGAAATGTGATACCTGCCCTATGGGTTGGGTTCCTCTCATGGTTGAGTCACATGGTAAGAAAAAACCATGCACTAACCCTCTGACTCAGTCCACCTTCCAAATTTCAGGAGCTCCACGCTCCAAATGAGCCTTAGACCATCGTAATAAACTCTTTATCCTTTATACTACATTAGTATAATAAAATGTGATGTTTTTAGAAGTAACATAAGAGTATGTTCCTGTCTAAAAATACATAATGTTCCATTAATAATTATTGTAATCCCTTACGTTATTTGATAAATATTACATTAATACAGGTTTTTATTTTATGGTTCAATTTTCATGATGATTATGGGTTAATTGTTTTCCCTTATTTAGATTTTGTTCCATGAAGATAAAAGGTTATAAACACCCATAGTGAATTTATGGATTTCCCTACTAGGTGAGCCAGTATAGCTTATATTGGAAGTGAGTTGGTCATGAACATATTAGGGAAGATGACTCTGGTTATAGAGAATTACATTTCACATATAGAACACCTTGATATTCCATGGTGTGATTCAACAAGGTATAATAACTTCATATGATATAAGGCTAGATATTTTAATGAGGATAATGAAATATAATGTATTGAATGGAAAAAAATTTAAGTGGTATTCTATGAGAAATAATTTCCTCGAGAACAATGAGTAGAAATGGTAAAAAACATCCTCAATTTAAAAAATAAAGAATAATGTATGGTTGAATATGATGAAAATGGCACATGATTATCGAGGAATGATTGATACTATATATGTAAAATATAGAGAAATATTGATCATTTCTTTGATAGTATTGAGATGAGTATCTAAATGGAATTATTTTATTAAACATGTTCACCAAATAATGATATAGTACTAAGTTCAATCAATGTAGGGAAGTAATTTTCATACTATTATTTATATATTTGGGAAATATTGAAAATAATAGGATGGATAAGAATAAAGATAAAAATAATTGTGTTAAAGTACAATAAAATAAATATGGGATTTCCAATATGTGATAATGGAAAAAAGAAATTCTGATGTAATTTCATAATGGGAATAATATATTGTTTAAATTGAATATAAATGGTTTATAAGGATATTGAACGCACGTAAAATAATTAAATTGCTGATATTTAGTGCTTCAACTATAAATATATGGGGAATTGTTAAACAAAATTTCCCAATCTTTAAGGGAACATCCCACAGAAGATGCTGAGGAGAAAAGGTCAAGCTTATGTGACTACTACAGTTCAGGATAAAGTTCCCAAAGATGTAGTAGTAGGTTTATTGATTGTTACCTTAAATTTTGATAATTATTTATGTGATTATTGATATTCATAGTCTTATATATATTCCATATTTGATAATAAAATTTTATATTTCCCTAGAGCCCTAAAAATTGAGTTTCTAATCAAGACTCTTAATGGAATTATTATTATAATAAGGATATTTCAATCAATTCCCATTATGAAACCTAAACATACCATATATCAAAACATGAATTTTATTCCTATGATTTAATTTTATATAATCTTTATTATGTATTGAAATTTAAGATATAACCAAAAAATAATTTCATATATAGATGACAATTCGCAATGGAGATATGGAATCCCTTATCTTTAAAGGTGAGACTACATCACCTGAATCATGTATGGATCCACCACTAATAGCTCTTCTTAATGAAACTCTTAGAGAATAAGAGTAGATATAACCTAAGAATGGGAAATGTATCCTTATAATGGGGGATTTACCAATGGTGTAAGAATACATTATCATGTTTCTAAAAGAACTACAAAGACATCCTCCTAAGAAGGAAGCAGAGATTTCTATTGATCTCATTACTAAGAAAAACATATATCTAAGACTTCATTCAAGATGGATATAGTATAATTATTGGATCTTAAGAAACAACTATAATAATTCTGTGATAAGGGGTTTATGCACCCTAGTGTTTCAGCATGAGGAGCCCTAATTATTCTTGTTGAGAATAATGATTGGTGTATGAGGTTATTCATCAATTATAGAGAAATAAATTCCATTAAAATAAATAAGAAGTATAATCTACTGTATATCGATTACTTGTTTGATAAAATACAATAATCTCAACATTTTTCAAGGATTGGTATTTTTCTGGGTATCATGAACAGCATGTAAAAAAGGTTGATATTACATAGATGGAATTGCAGTCAAAATATGGACATTATTAATTTATATTAATTCCCTTTGAATTGGTTAATTCACACTTTATATATATATATATAATAAATAGAATATTTAACAATTATCTTGATAATTTTATTTTTGTTTGTATTGATAATATATTGATATAATAAAAAATCTATGATGATCTAAGGATTCATTGAAAAATAATTATTAAAAATCTTAGTAAATATGAATTATATTTATAATTTATCAACTGTGAATTATATTTTCATAAGGTTTATTTTCATGTCCATATTTTCTCTAAGGATGGAGTATGATTTCATCCTTAAAATATATAGGTATTTTGGGAATGGAAAATTCCAATGAATATAACTGAGGTACGTAATTTCTTTGTATTATTAGGTTACTATTGACTATCAGATTAAAATTTTTCTTAATTAGATAAAATGTTAACAAAGTTGACATAAAAATATGTTATGTTCATTTGGTAATAAGAATATAAATATCTTTCTAATGAATTAAATATGATTCTATTCAATTCACTGGTATTAACTTTACCATCAGTAAGGGATGGATTTGTGATTTATAGAGATGCATCAAATAAGGGAATTGGTTCTATCCTTATATAGAATGAAAGAATAAATTATTATGCATTGAGAAAATTAAAAATAAATTAATAGAATTATCCAAATCATGGTCATTAATTGCAATCCATAATATTTTAATTTAATATATGGATTCATTATATTTATAGTGAAAATGTGAAATATATATGAATCAAAAAGGTTTAAAATACATCTTCTCACAAATGGAGCTCTATAATAAGAAAATTTGGTAGATTGAATTATTCAAGGATTATGATTCTTAAATACACAACCATGCTATGAAGGAAAATAAGGTGAATGATGTGATGAGTAGTAAATATCATATAATTTAGACTAAAATGAGTATTAATAAAGATCCAATGTTTATGGATTTAGTAAATTTGGATATGGGGATCATTAAAGGAGTTTATAAAACACATATATTCAATAGGATTTATAAACCATCCTTATTAGAGAAAATAAAATTTTTATAACTTGATCATAAGAGTATTCAAAATAAAATCAAAGACATGAATTATGTGAAGTTGGTAAATTTCAACTGTGATGATGGTATATTGAAATTTGGGAAGGGTATGTGTGTTCAAGACATGCCTAAGTTAAGAGGGAAATTATTAGATGAATCTCATAGATAAAGTTTCTATATACACCCTAGAAGCATGAAAACAAATAAGCATTAAAATGAACATTTTTTGTGGGATGTTATGAAATGGTAAATTAATGATTATGTATCAATATGCTTAATTTTTAAATAGGTAATGTACAAGAGAAAACATCATAAAGTAGTTATTAAAACTATAATTATTCTTATATGGAAATAGAATAATATCACAACTTAATTTATTACCATATTTCCAAAGACTGAGAAATAATGATTCTATATGTGTTATTGTTGATCGCCTTACAAATTCTGCACATTTCCTCTCTATAATGGAATAAATAAATTATTAATTCCTCATGTGGATCTATATTAATACAATTTTAAGGACATATGGTGAACCAAATTCAATTATATAAGATCATAACCCATAAATTAAATATAAATTATGGAAATTTATTTAGAAGATTTCTAAAACCAAACCAAATTTAGGTAATTCTTATCATTCTCAAACAAATGGATAGTCCAAAAAGACTACTCAAACATTAGAATACAGGTTGAGGTAATTGTAACTTGAATTTCAAGTTATATGGGGTCATTATTTTTATTTGGTATAATTTTCATTAAATATTATCTTTCCCTCAATCATTGAAATGGAAAAATAATAAGAATTGTAAGGGAAAAGATATTTTACACTAACTTTTTTTTATTATGATTTTGAATGAAATCTTTTATAAAATTAAATTATCGACAATATAGTGGTATGAAAAACTATTTAGAGTTGTATAAAATAAACTCAAAGAAGGAAAAAATCTATATAGATAACTAAATAAAGGATTTAGAATTTCATGTGAGATATCATGTTTTTTATTGATGGCATATCTAGGGAAGGGTGTAATAAGGTTTGATAGGAATGAAAAACTAAGCCTAAGATACATCATGTCTTTTGAAATTCTAGGAATAATTGGAGTTTTATCTTACCATTTACCAACACCACCTAGCCTCTCTAAAGTTCATGATGTGTTCCATATCTCTTTATTAAGGAAGTATATGCTAGACCCATAACATGTTTTTAACTAATATGAAATTTAATTGTAACCTGATTTATCTTTCAATGAATTTATAGTCATGATTCATGAAACTAGATAACAAGTATTATGTAATTAGATAACTTGATTGGTGAAGTGAATTTGGAGAAATCATAAAATAGACGATTTAAAGTGGGAAACAAAAGAAGTTATGATGAATAACTATCCATGTCAATTTTATTAGGTGACATTATATAAATATCTAGGATGAAATTATTTAGAGGGAAAAATTTAATTCTTGAGAATAAATTATAGTAAAAAATATTGTCTTCCTAAAAAACAATACCACAATGCATATAGATTTATTTAAGAATGCGACTAATACAAAAATTTCAATTTTTTTAAAATTTTTATGCGATGAAATTTGTTTTATTTTTTAATTAACCATGTAGAAATTAGATTTTAATTAAAATTTTAAATTATTAAAAAACTATTGATTTTTAATTAAAAAGAATAAAATACTAATTTTAAAAAAATATCAAATTTATTAAATTACAATGATATAGGAATAAATTGAATTATTTATGGAAACAAATTATAAATAAAATATATATTTAATCATTAATTAAATGTATATAAAAATATAATTTTTAACCTTGAAATATATTCTTAACATTTTGGAAATCTAAGTAATATTTTTGGGAAAATAAAAACTATTTTCATTTCTTTTAGTTTATTCATTCATTTAAAGTTTAAATTTAGATATATTTAATTTTAAAATGAAAATAATTATACTATAACATATAAAATACAATTATTTACATTAAAATCAACATTATAAAATATTTTCCAATAAAATCATCTTTATTATTAAGAGAAACATTTTGCTAAAAACGGTTCTCATTGTGTTTTGTGAAAATATATTAAAAATAAAGTGTACCACTTCAAGGAGTTTAATCATGTAAATGGATTAATTATTTTTAATCATTATAATTAATATTAGGAAATAAGTTAAAATAATTTTTTCATTATGAGTATTAACTTTGATAAAAAAAGGTATTCATCACGGTAAGAGTCAAAATCAGTTAAAAGTGTTCAAACTAAAATGATAAGAGTTAAAATTACCTAAAAGCATTTATAAATCCAATTTTATGGTAATATTTAGAAGATATATCATATAATATTTAATATGAGTCAATTTGTGAAGCACTGTTTTGGATTAATACACTAATATATTTTAATCTTTTTACAAATTCCAAGTGTGTAATCCCCCATCCTTATAAAAGGATATAACTTATATTATATTATTCACACATAAGTATTTTTTCTTGTCAAATTCCAAAAAAAAATCTACCTAAATTACCTCAAAATGATTTAGATTTCCTTGTTTGATCATAATTCCAACCTTAGAAGGTATAAAGTGTCAACCAAATGAGGTGGTCCAAAGAAGAGGTATAACTCTTTATTGAGAAATTTCATTTTATTTCTCCTTATACTTCCTTTAATTCGGCTATAAAAATGATTATATACTATCATAAATATCTTTAATATACTGATATTTCATTATTATTATTATTAAACCTATATTCATCTCTTTCTCCATCAAAAGTTAAATTAATGCATTATTCATCCAAACGTGCGACTACCACCTCACGAAGTGATGTATTCCATTTTTTATCACAATCATTCGTAGATTATTATTACAATAAATATAATGTTTTTATATCATATATATAACATAATTGGGATATTTTAAATATAATATATCATTTATATTCTTACCCTTCCACCTATTAAAAAATGATAATGTCACTCGTGGAACATGTGGTCTACCACCTCAATGAAGCGATGTGATTCATTTTTCACATCCACCTATCGTGAATGATTTAAAATAGTTATATAATTAATATATATTATATAAATATATTTATTTAAATTATATAGGTAATTAAATCCTAATCAAGATTCAATGATGATAATTTCATAATCAAAACAGACATGAAAATGAAACAGTTATCACCTAGAAATGAAGGTCTAAAAAAGTATTATTTTACATGGGTTGGAATGTGATAAATATATAATATATCATATTATATATATATGTATATGGTTGTTTTACTTATTTATAATAAATTAAAAGTTTCTATAGAGGGGTTTAAAATCACTTACGGGGAAATTCAAACTTGAGGTAAAGGATTTGTGTTAAAATCTCATTTTATTTCATGATTGTTTATATTTAGTTTCCCATTTATGGGATTATATGACCCTAAAATTTTAAAGCCTCATATATATTACTTTCCTATTTTTATTTTTTACATAGTTATATTCCATTTATTCTCTTGTGGGATTAATAATCAATAATTAAGTTATATGTAAATTTATTTCTTTTAAAATATTTTTTAAAAGTTTTTCTTCAAACTCTGTTTTTTCCACATCAATATTTTCATTGAAATGTTTTCAATAATCCACTTACTATCCTTGAGTGATTTATTAATTTCTTTTTTTACATTTGTGTTAAATTATATAAAACAACAAAAAATCAATATTTTTATCAATTTCTAAATGAGTAACTTTTTACTAAATGTGTGACTTGAATATTTGTTTTAATATTAACCAAGAACAAACTTTACCATCATTAAGACTACTCCTTAATTTGAACACTCCTTCAAACGTTTCTATGGTTATTTTCAAATAATTTAATCCCTAATATCGTGGATTGTTATAAATTTTAATTAATTTATGTCAAAAATGTAAAGGGTATTTTTCCTATGAAACAGTCATGTGATATTTTAAAGGTATTTACATCTATGACAACTCCCATTGATGTTAATAAGGATATGGTCCAATGGTACCATATTTAATATTTATTATCATGGTTTATAATTATGATGATAAAATATTTATTTTCTATATTATTGATTCAATATGAATAATTTTTGACATATAATGCATTTTTAGAAGGTATTTTATTGATAATACAAAATATGAATAATGCATAAGAAGCGCAAGTAACGAGAAGGGATAGGTTTTCAATAGCCCCTAGATGAAATATAAAGGACTCATCAGATTAAAAAAAATTAATTCTATATTAAATGGGTTTCTTGTTTATACTTTCCCATTTATTAATAATTATTTCTTTTTTTGGAGGCCATAATGATATGATCCATTATATCTTGGTTGAGAGGCGTTGATCATGAATATAAAAAATTATACATTTTCATTATTAAAAATTATGTTTTCATAATCATTTTTTATGTTGATATTATCCAGGGATTATAATTTAATTCAAGATTTTTATGGAATGTCTTGTGATTTCATTGCCCAATATACCATATTAATTATGCCTTATTTTCTAATGATAACTTCTGTTGTATATAACCCTTACTAAGAATCCAATCTCACCATTTATTTGTTTTCTTTTCCTTGATATATGAATAAGGATGTTATGAATCATATGAAGGTTTTAAGAATGTTTCTTACACTACTTTTTTATATTTCCATTGAAATATAGGAATCATGTATGTATTGTAATGAACAGTGTTGTTATGGGTTGTGAATTTCGTAGGAAACTTGAAATTTTTTTCTGGTGGATGGATTTCATGGAGAATCGGGTCTTTAATTGAGTATATTCACACCTAGAAATCCTTGAGAATATATTTTGGTCTCTTATGGAATCTGGGGGTGAAAAAAATCTCGGAAGAAGGTTGGAGTCTTCGTCGGGCCATCTAGGTTAGTTCAGCAGCACCAACTAATTAGTAGCCCCATCAGGTTGCCGGTGGGGTGGGAAAAACCCTAATACTGGGAAGGATGGACCATTTGGAAGGTGATCCTATATCAGATAACAATTTAAGAAAATATTTTGCCCATATTGGGGGATGGTGGACCACATGGATAGCTGTTGGAACCCAAGAAGATTGTCAATGGAGTATAATGGGTGTTAATAAGTGGATACCCTTTTAGTTTTTTTAGAATTCGATGACAACCCTGGTTTTGAACCCTAGAATAATTTTTTTAGAACAATTTAGCATATTTTATTATATTCCCCCTATTAATATATTTCTTACATATAGGTGATTCTAGAACCATATAATTATTGGATCAAGGTAGGATCCACTACTCTTCATCAATCAAGGCCTCTTTCTTCCTTAGGTGGTGGGGGATTATTGATTCATTCATCATGGATAGTTACATTAGTATGTTATTTCCCATTTGATATATTTAAATCTCAAATCTCCTAAAATTAACTTCTATTTTATGATCTTTTTCATTGATTTATCTCTGGATAGATCCAGATTAAATAATTTGATGACTGTTGTGACAGATATGGATGGAATATTTTTAAAACAATAGATATTTGGATGAGAATAGTAATAGAATATCCCATAAAGATGAACCCATTTCATTGATGGTCATTTCACTAAAGGTGTCTCCCTTTATGATCTCCCCATTATTTTTCAGTCAAATTAATATAAATTTCAAATGAACTGTTGAAATGAATTGGGGATTTTTCTTTTATTGGAATCGAGTGTGTGTTGGGAGTGACTGACACTCAGTTATATGATGTTGCTGCAAAGGTATGTAAGTTAGTTGGTTTCTAGTATAAGATACAATTTAATTATTTTAAATTGTTCATTTTTTCATTTTCATGATATATTCCATTTTTCTATGATGAATTCCATGTCATGTTATGGTCCTTCCACATATGGTTAGTCGAGATTCATGTTAGGAAGCGATATCTAAAAATCCTTTGGAAAATTATTCCATTCATTATTGAATGTGAGTTTCCTTATAAAAAATTAGTTTTTTATAAATGAGTTATAAATAATTTATTTTGAATTATTTGTATTTATTAGGTCATCGTAGTGGAAAGTGGAGGAATAATATATTTGTATGACTTAAAAGATATGTTTATCTTCAGTTGTTTGTAATTTACTCTGTTTGTTGTAGTTAGTCTCATTTACTCTACAATATGATATTATTCACATTTATTTTTATCAGATATGTGCTTCTCTTCTTTAGGTTAATGACCCTTAAATTAATATTTTTTATGAATAAAAAATAATTCCAAATTAATTAATGATCCTTAAATCTTAATTCTTTAAAGGAATTATCTATAATGTAATTGGAAAAAGTGTCAAGGGCCACGATCGACCATTGTGCACTAGCTTGTTGTCATCCATCGATGGATGTGGTTTGATTTCATGTGTGTGTGTTTTTTTATATAGATACTGAGACCAAATTTGATACCATGATCACATTTTTTCATGTATTCCCATATGACCATGTTTGATTCTTTAATCACATGTGTGTTCTTGTGTAACACCATGAAGAAAGGTTTGGTGATGATTACTTGTGTGAATTTATATATGGTTTTCGATACTCATGATTGATGTTCTATGTTGTTACTTTATATAATATTCCCTATTTTATATTACCATGTTCCTTGTATAAATATATAAAGAAGCAAATTTTGATGACTAATGACATGAGTGTTCTTATATATCTAAATATTCTATGATTGACTTGTTTAAAACATGTGTATAATTATAGCTATTGGAACTCATGATGATCTGTTATATTCTTTCTATATGTATTCTCTACAATGTTGTTTGATATATCATATTTCCTTTGGTTGTTTGGTTTTATTATTGATGAAATGTTGACTTTCATATTATAAAAATCCCTTAAAGGATATGTTTTCACACCATGCAATGGAAATGATGGCTTGTATATAGAGTTGGAATATGAAGGCCCTATGGTCTAATTGAAAACATTATACCTTAAGGATACTGAGTGACATTTCATAACATTATGCCTTGAGGATAATGAGTACATGCTCACTTGTCATCCTTGTGGACCGACATAAGGCATAATGACCAAGGGAAACTATGTGATATGTTCACTCGATTCCCATTGGATTTTGAGGGACAAATTCATCATCCTAAAGGATTTCCCTTGATTACTTCTAACTTATTTTATGATTATATACAGGCATGTATCCAAAACAAGTATAGTTGGGGGTTCATATAAACTTAGTAAGTGCAAGACCACTCGGAATATGGCTCTTTTTTTCTATTTGGGAATTGGTGATTATATGTTATCTTATAAAATTATTTATTTTTCTATTTAATTTATCCTGATCTTATCACATTCATGTAAACTACATTTTACCAGTAGGTTACTGGAACATATCGGTGGTGTCCTACTAGTTTGTACTCACACCCTGCACGGACAACCATGGAACTTGAGCAACCAATTACCCCTAACTTTTTGCATGTATATGTTGGTCTAAGTGTTGAGTTTTCCCATAGAGTAGGATATCTCTCCATGAGTCTAGAGACTAGTATGATATTTTAACTTTTTTGTTTTGATATCCTCTTTTACTTGTTTTCTATTCCAAACTTATACTTCTGATTGGCCTGATGGTTGATCGGTGCCTTGTCTTCAAGTTCTTTTATTTTTTTCTATCCATTTATATAGTTGCTGTGTTTTTGGTTTTTTGATATTATGATTATATCGATTATATGTTTGGTTATTTTACTATTATTGTGTACTCTAATTATGGGTATAGATTCCCACACATTTCCACCATAGACCCAAACAAACAGTTAGAAACCTCTAACGTACTAGTAGACATTCCTGAGGTCACGTGGCATTCTAGATCAAACCCCATGCTTCTGGTCAGGATGATACAGGATCGTATGATAACCATATTTTTTCTTAATTTAAGGAGTTAGTATAGGGGAAACATAGGAATGTATCAAATCCTATGGTGAAACTCACTCCAGTTCATTGTGAACCCCAATTCTAAGGGAAGTCGAAGTTACTAGGGCATGAGACTAATGTTCCTGGTTTCCCCTAATTTGATTATATGTTTTCAACTCATATGGAACATAATGATTTTTTTTTATTTCATATATATTTGAATCTTGACCATATCAGAAATAGGTCCCACATGCATCTCATTGGGAACATATATTTCACATTTTATATAGGTTTATTTTGTGTGGTTGTGTTAATGATGAATGACTCATCTTCTTAGTGTCAACAATTTGCATAGTGTGTGCGCATATATGTTCTTGGTGACACCTATTCTAATGAACCCCTATGAGATTCTAATTATGATAATAATTCATGTGAGACTACAGTGTGTTGTACCTTGGTGGTAGAGATAATTATAATAGTGACGGTTATGGTGATGAAGCCCATATATGCATAGATAGTGGAGTGTAAATTATTAGGTTATTTTAGATCATTAATTTCCTTAATAAGTAACCTTTTTAAAGTATTCATTACATTATTTTGGTTGATTAATATTCTATATATAGCCTATATGGATTAATCCATCTAGAACCTAGTGGAATTCTATTTAACTAAACCATATGCCTTTCGCTTTAAGGTGGTTGGTCTAAGAGCGAAGCTGTCATGACATATCTGTATATATGTATCTAAATAGAATTCTGTGAGTTTTGGACCTTTGTTAAACCTTGTTTTAGATTATTTACAAGACCTCATGTCCTTATAATTTTGAATATAGTTTCATGTTATCCATTTTTTCATGTTGTGAAAAGGTAACCCATGTGAGGATATTCCATCTGAAGGGATATTCAAGGTTAATGCCATAGGGAAAGTTTTTAAAGAAGCAAATTTCATGTGAATGTAAAAAACATTTTAAGGCATGAATTAGTTTCTTGAAATTTTCCTTACAACCTAATAGTATAGATAACCTTTATTCTTATCACTCATGATACAAGATTTGGATTTAGATCACTTAGATAAATCTATAATTGACCACAAAACCGGGGGTTTCATAGAATGTTAATTTATAATGAAACTATCATTACATGTTGAGTGAAGATACTAGGTGGTGGGACCTAGGAATGTTAGATTATAGATAGTATATTATAAGTTTCAACTGACACCCATGTGTTAGGTGGTTCTTAGTGAATCTCAATAGCAAGGATATTCACATTCTAAAATAATCATTGTGGCTTCTCAGGTTTGGTGGAGTTTGTTCCATATAAAGTGTGGATTGTCAAGAATTCATGTGAGTATAGATTAGAGTTCATTATATCATGGAAAAAATAACTCTTTATAAGTAAATACTAGATTCAACATGCCTTACTAGGAAAGGTCTAGATGCATGCATGTGCATTTTGTGGTTACGTGTGGGGCCAATTGAACTGGTAATAGTATGGTAGTGAGTGAACAATTAAAAATGTTTCAAGTTTTATTGATTAGATATAAAGAGATACTAATTGTAAGACACTATTATTTTTAGTTTAGGGTCACCATTATAGTAAGAAACTGGTTTTTATTGTTCTAACCTCATAGAGTTTGTCATCACAATGGTTAATCTCTTTATAGAATTATTAGTGAAGAAATATGGCATTAAAACTAGATTGTGGTACCATTGTATGGTCAACCTATTTTTTTCATTTAATAGAAATTTTTTGGTTCAATGTATCAATTTACATGAAAGGATGAGTCCTATCTACGTCGGAATTCATAACCCACGTTGAGTCTATTAGATAATGGTTTATACATTAGGGATGGATCATTGAGTATAGAAACCTATGTTATGATTATCAAGGTGTGAGAAGTTCATGGTGATTTCTTAGAAATTATGTATAAATGGATGGTTTAACTTATTCATTTCACTTAGTGATGAACCCATTATATACTGGTTAGAATAATGAAATAAATTTCTATTAAAAATAAGGATACTCCTATGGAGGGGATCATCAATTTGGTCATGTGTGAAATGACCTCACTTGTAGAAAGGCCCATAGTCTTGAAAAAGACTTTCTATTGGAAGATCATGGAGACTATGAAAGGTTGATGTGTAGTAGAGATGAATGTATATTCTCTCATGAAAAATTTCCAAAGTTTGATTCATATGTAGTGTTATAATGAGAGACAATGTGGGAATTGAACTCAGGAGAAATCGGTGTGAATTGTGAGGGAGTCGGATCATTGGTGTGTTAACACACAGTTGTGATCCTTGTGGCTGGTGAAACTGGTTGATGAATCAACATTTGAAATACCTTTGAATTTGGTTTAGAATTCCATAAGGATGTTTATTTATTTAACATATTCTCTAAGACTCATGTATTTGTTGTTAATAGTTACATAGAGAATCGGTTGTTTAGGCTGTGTTTCATTAGACGAAGATATCAGTAAAGGTATCTATTTTTCACTTCCACTATAAAAACTCAGGTAATTATAGAATTATTTATTTTCATTTTGTAATTAAATAGTTAAATTCATTTTATATTTAGAATGAAATAAGTGGTATTTATAGAAATTAACATATTATTACTAAAGGAATAGAAACCTAACTGTTGGAATAATAATATGGATGTTAGGAATGTAATATAGACATTAGAATAATAATCTCACCTATTAAAGTATAAATAAAATTTATGTATCTCATAAAATAAAATATGATATATTTACATCAAGGTATAAGTAAATAAATATTTTAAAAATGATAAATTCAGTGTTGGTGTTTTTCTAAGACGTAAATATTTATTTAAATCTATATTATTAATATAATGATTTAAAAGGGAATTTAGTTTCTTTAAATATATTCATAAATAAATATTTAGTATTATTTTAATTATATGATAATTTTAATAGACCATGATTAATTTTTCTAAGTGTCATAAAATTGGTTATAATCTTAAAATTAATTTTTTTTAAATAAATGATGATTTTAATTTAAAATTAAGATTCTAATAATTTGAAAATTATTTTCATATAATTGATTCAATTATTAAGATATAAAAATTAATGAACCATTAGGGTGAATTTTTTGTATTTTTCAAAAATAATTGATTTTTTGTGAGTAGTGTAATATGGTAATTTATAGTATTTGACATTATAAAAAAATACATGCATTTGTTAGTCACAAGTGATGTAATAAAAAAAATATATCAAACTCACATGAACAATATACATTACTTAGTAAAATTAATTAGTGCAATTTATAATCTTGATCCAAAATAATAAAAAATGAATAAGAAAATAACCCCCCCCCCCCTCTCATCTCCCTATAAATACAACCCCTAACCACCTCTTCTATTCACACCTTAAAAGAAAAGATTATTTTAAAAATTCTACCCAAATATCTTAACAATAATCTTCCCCATTTACAAGATCTTCTGTTCTCACCAAAATACCAAAACGAAGTTCCTTAAGGGTGTTCTCAAGGAGATGATTTTCAAGATGTAAAATCATTCTTCTTTCTCTTTTAAATTCTTTCTTTCTTTCATTCCACCTTATCCTCACCTCCCAAGTAAAAAGTTACAAGATAATTCCATTATCATAAATAAATTATAATTTAATTATGTTAATGTAATATCCATCATCAACACTATTCTCTTCTCCTTTTATTCTAAAAAACAAAATCATCATCTATGAAGGGTCGATTCACTACCTTCGTGGGTGATGATTTTTCATTTTCTATTAATGACTTCAAGGATAGAAATAAAACAATTTTTTTGTTTAAAAAACTAGTTTAATATTTATATTATTAAATTTTTAGTTTTCTCTAACTAATTTATAGATATAATATTAAATAAAATGAAACTGGTTTGTGATGTTCAGAAAACCCACCAAAAACAAACTGAGCACTTATCATTAATGTTTTATCTCATGAATCATCATAATTTCAGAAAAAAATGATGTATCAGATTATTTAAAATTATAGAATTATATCAATATCATTTCTTTTAACTTTATTACTTTTTCCACCATTTGAAAAGAACGTCTATAATTACACTCAAGAGAACCGATCATAAAAACCTAAAACGAATACTCTTTGAATGATGAAATTGAACTCCGTATATCGTCCAAATGAACAAAAATGAACATAAAAAAACTATAATAAAACATATAAATGTGTAATATTATATAAATTTAAAAATTAATATTTATTATTTTATTATCCATGAAAATAATTATAGGGGAAGAACACTTTCGGACATAAGGTGCGGGAATTCTTAACCCATTTTCCATTATTTGGGTTAACCTTATACATTATTGATTATGTCATGGTAATATTATTTGTAAAATTAATTTTATTTATATAATGTTGAATTATGTTTCTTTACATTGAATATACATATTCTTTTAATATTAATATTTCTCATATCAAGGATATGATATTTAAAAGGGACTTTCCATTAAAATCCTCTTTAATGTCTCCTTTCTAAAAAAATAAAAAATAACTATTTATTAACTTGTATGGTATCAGATAAAATTCCCAATTTAATGAATAATTATTGAATTTATGTTTCATTTTCATGTTTACAAGTTTATTTTAAATATAAAAAAATTCATTTATAAGTTTGAATATTCATAAAAATAAAAGTTAATTCAAAATGTATTGATTATTTTCTTTAATAGTGTTTTCTTTTTAGGAATTTTTTATGTGTTATAATATTGTTATGATTTGTGGAAATTGTTATTATGATGGTTTTTTTATGATAAATTGAGATTGGGTTACACCCTGTGTAGCTGGTAGAGATACATTATATGTAAGAGTGATGTTAAAATGATGATAAAAGTTACATTTTATTATTTATGTATTATTTCTAAGGTTTTATAGGAAATGTGTGATTTCAAAAAGTAAGCTAAAGAGATTATGTTTTATATGTAAAATTTTTAGCATTATGAAAATTTTTTCCTTCATGTACTAACTATTTCCTTCTTCACTTACTGATATTTTTGTACACATCCCAATTTTTTTTAAAATCAAATAATATATCGATTGGTAAAGGAAATGAAGAATTCCAGTCTAAAGTCATGAAGTTTTTTTATGAAAATAAATCATGTTTTATTTTAAAAGATCCATATTACGAAAAATTATACATTGGGTAGTAGTGTTTACTTTGTAATATATGATTTTCTATCAATGAGGTTATGACCTAATTAGAAAAACTATAAACATAAAAAATATTTTGCAATGTATGAAAGTGAAATATCAGTGAATTAACTAGATTATGTGATGTTTAAGGTTGGATCCTTATAGTTGGTATCATAGTAAGGTTTAGATAACTTAAGGGGTTATGATAATGTTAATAGAATACCCATAAATGATTCTTACATTATTTTTAAGTTGAAATGATATATAATTTAAAGATTACCATGTTTCTTATTCTAATATTTGTCTATTCAGAATGATTTTCTGTAGAAGAAATAGGACAGTGGAAGTAAGAAGTCCCCAAAAGGACAATATCCTTTTGAATCCACAACATGGAATGGTGCCAATTAGAATTGAATTGTGTGCGAAAATAATTGATTAGTATACATTGGCAATAAATGGTAGTGATATCCATGTTTGACATCAGCTAGATCAACCACATAGTAGTATATCAGTGCTAGAAATTTTATGAGGAAAAAAACTCATGAATTTTATGTATCTTCTGACACAGTGGTAGCTGAAGGGTGGATCAAAGCACTAAAAAATATTTCAATTCCATGGGGTTTTCAGACCATCAAATGGTTAATCTTTATATTTAACATTCTAAAGGTGATATCGATTGGTGGTGATCAGTGGTCAATAATATTTGGGATAGTAATGATATTGATTGATTTGAATGGGAATAATTCCAAAACATTTTCCTTGGAAAATATTTTCCTAAGGTGATTTGACTTAGGATGAAAACAAATTCTTGGAATTGAGATAGGAGGAGTATTTAGTGGTTTCATATGAAGAAAAATTCACTAGATTGGAAAGGTTGACCTTAAATTTTTTCAAGGATCATGATAGTAAAATCAATCATTTTTAAATAGGATTGAATCCAAAATATCAAATGGAATTGTCATCTCGTGAATTCAAAAGTTATAAAAAAAATCAATCTAAGAAGAAAGTGTAAATGGAGTTTGTTGATGACTATATGATCTTTGAAAACCAACAGAAAAAGAGGTTGAGTTAGTAGTAAAACTAAACTAATGAATTAAATAAGTTCGATGGTAAGAAAATTATGTTTTTAGTTTGTGAGAGTTGTGGTAAAAACATATAAGTGAATGACTTTTAAAGTCTGGTAAGTGCTTACAATGTGGTATGTTTTGAATATAGATCATAATTGCAATATAATAGATCATGATAGTGGTAAGAAAAATTATGGTACACATACAATAAAATTTTTTAAATGTAATGGGATAGTTTATTATGAAAATGAGTGTATGATGAGGAAGTTGAAAAAAGAGAATTAGCAATACTATAAGGAGAAATGTTTAGTGAAATACTTTACAACTTCTTCATCAAATGTTAGGCTATAAAATGAAGTGGTATCAGGTATATTTTTTTATTTATTTAGATAATTTGATACGGGGTCTACAAATTATTTCATTTCTAATAATATTTTTTGCAAATAAGAAATTTCACCTAAAAAGATAAACCAATAACTTATGGAAAACATACCTAGGTATATATTAAGGAAAAATTTTATAAGAACCTTTATCTTAATTTATATGTAAATAATTTACCTAAAAACCATGTTTTCATGCCTCATGTTGGATTTGATGTCATTCTGGGAATGGATTGGATTTCTATTTACCATTCTAAGCTAGATTATAGAGATAAAGAACGTTTTTTAGGATGTGTTTAAATTTTTATTTAAGAATGAAATCATACCATTGAAAATATAGCAGGAAGCATAAAAATTATTGAAATATGTAAATGAATGTTTTCTAGAAAATATTATTGAAAATAAGAGAACTATTCATATTAATGATTTTTCAAGGGGTAAATGAGTGTCTGTATGTTTTCCTGATAAATTTCTTGGTATTACACCATTATCGAGAAGTTGAGTTTACTATTGATTTAGTCCTCGATGCTAAACCTATTTCACAAACCCCTTATCTAATGTCTCAAGTAGAACTTCAAGAATTTAAAATCCAGTTACATGAGTTGTTAGATAAAGGTTTTATTCAACCCATTACTTCACCATGTAGTTCTGCTATTTTGTTTATTAAAAATAAATATGGTTCCATGAGGCTTTATATTGATTGAATATCATATGTGTAAAGAATAATTATCCATTTCCTCATATTGATGATTTGTTTGATTACCTCCAAAGAGTGTAGTAATTTTCAAAGAATGATCTCATGTTAGGGGGAAATTAGCTGGAGGAGAAAGAGGATGACATTTTTTGAAAACTGTATTCAGAACTAGATATGATTATTATGATTTTGAAATTATTCCCTTTGGTTTGATAAAAAATCATATTGTATTTATGGATCTTATGATCTTACATGAATATTTAGATTTTATTTTTATTTTTATTGATGATATATTGATTTATTCAAAAAATTATGAGGATCATGAAAAACATATAATGATTGTTCTACAAAACCATAATGAAAAAAGTTATACAGGAAATTTAGAAAATGTGATTTTTGATTTCCACAAATTTCTTTTTTTTGAACAATGTAAATAAGGATAGCATAATAGTTGATCCTGCCAAAACAAAATTGTTTGATGAATGGAGAAGAAAAAAAATGTTACTAAGATTTTTACTTTTCATGGATTAATAGGCTATAACCAAATATTTTTAAAAAATCATTATTATCAAACCCACTGACTATGTTTACAAAAAAAATGGGTTAAATTTATTTGGATTGAAGAATTTGATTTTGGTTTTCATGAAATGAAAAGGATATTGGTGAATGCTCTAATTTTGTCCATAACTTCCTGAAATGGTTATTTTTTATCTATAGTGTTTTTTATTTAATGGGACTTGGTTGCGTTGTGATGCAGAATGATCAGTTAATTTCTTATGCTTCATGAAAGTTGAAACCTCATGGGTTAAATTACCCCATGCATGATTTAGAATTAGAAGTTATAGTTTTCTATTTAAAAATGTGGATACTTCATTTATATGGATCCAAATGTTAAATATATATTGATCCTAAAGTTTTGAATTATATATTTACTAAGAAGTAATTGAACATAAGGCAGAGAAGATGGGTAGAACTGATAGAGGATTAAGATTACAAGATCAATTACCAACCAAAAAAATCAAATAAATTTTTTAATGCTATGAGATAGTAAAATATTGTAAACTTTATCAGGTTATATTTGGAAAATGATTTATTAGTTAATAATTAGATTAATTTTGGCTTTGAATTTGTTGGTACAAGAAATAATTGTGTTCTATTTTAGGTGTCAGTGAAATCAACTCTGTCAGACAGAATTAAGAAAGTGTATAAGGAATACTATGAGTTACAAAAAAAATGTATAATTGGTTAAAAAAGGGCAATTTTTCAGAATTTAATATTGATAAAGATTTTGTTTTTATATTTGGAAAGATAAAATGTGTTTCTTATGATGCGTATTTGAAGAAAGATTTCCTAAGTGAAGCATATGGTTCTATGTTTTTAGCTCATCTTATAATCAACAAGATGTACATATATATTTGATAGTGTTACTGGTGGGATGGAATTAGAAGATATATTGTTGAATTTACCATGATATTTTTAACTTGTAAATAGTTAAAAGTATAATGATAACTAACAAAGGTTATTCTTCATCCTTTTACAGATCTAGAGTATAAAAGGTAAAATGTAATCATGGATCTCATAGTCAGATTACCAAAAATATCTTGAGGTAACAATGTGATTTGGGTTATTATTTATCAACCAACTAAATCTACACATTTTATTTTTATACGAGACACTTGGTCTCTAGATCATGTTTTTTATTTTTATCTTAAATAGATAGTAAGGTTACATATATTTCTTCTCCTTATTGAATCAAATCATGATACCAAGTTCACTTCAAACTTTTTGAAAGACCGTTATAATTAATTGGGAACTCAATTAAATTTCTACACTACTTTTAATCCTCAACCTAATGAACAGATGAAGTGAACAATTCAAAATTTAGAGGATATTATTTGAGCTTGTTCAATGTATTACCAGGTTAGTTAGAATCATAATATTTTGTTGGTTGAGTTTTTATATAATAATAGTTTTTATTCCATTATATAGATGGTTCCTTTTTAATCATTCTATGAAATGTGTGGTTGAAATATAGGATTTTGAGATGAAGTGGGTGAAAGAAATTTAATGGGACTATAATTAGTAGAATAAATTTAAAAGAAAGTTTATTTGATTCGGCAACACTAAAGGATATCTGAGAGTGGGTAGAAAAGTTATGCGCATAATCTGATGATTTATCAATATTTTGAGGTAGGTTATCATGTCATTCTCAATGTCTCTCCATGGAAAATTGTGATGTATTTTGGTAGGAAGGGGAAACTAAGTCCACTGTTCATTAGACCCAATGAAATCCTAGAGATAGTTGGATAAGTTTCCTACATAGTGGCTTTGCCTCCGAGTTTTTCTCAGGTACATAATTGTTTTCATGTTCCAAAGTAAAGAATGTATGGTGTAGATTCATCATTTATTCTAATCCAGAAGATTTTTTCATTCAAAGATAAAAATTCATATGAGGAAAATCATGTTCATATTTGGGATCATAGTGAGAAATTATTATGGAACAAGGTAATTCATCAAGTTAAGATTTTGTGGAGAAACCACACAGTAGATGAATATTCATAGGAATTTGAAAATGATATGAGGAAAAGGTATCCTCAATTGTTTAATAAGTGAATATAGTTTTGAGGACTCAATTTACCAAAGTGGGAATAATGTAACAACTTAGGTTTTAATAGATTACTTTTTTCCATTCTATAATTAAATAGTCAAATTCATTATTAATGTATAATGAAATAAGTGCTATTTTTAGAAATTAAAAAATATATACTAATGAAATAGTAACATATCCATTAGAGTAGTAATGTTACCATTAATAATAGTAATCGTGCCATTATAATAATAAACTCTCCTATAAAAGTATAAATAAAATATAACATAATTTTATCATAGAGTATTTAAATAAATATTTTAAAAAATAATGAATAAAGTGTTTGAAATTTTTTAAAATCTAAATGTTTATTAGAAATTTTATAACTAATATAAAAATTTTAAATAATTTTTTTCCATAATATAGATTGGTAAATTAATATTCTGTATTGTTTTAATTATAATATAATTTTATGAGACCTTTCTTAATTTTTCAAAGTGTCATAAAATTGGTTATAATATTAAAATCGATACTTTTGAATAAATGATGATTTTAATTAAAAAATAAATTTATCATAATTATAAAAATATTTTCATAAAATGGATTCCATTTTTAAATCTACTCTTTAAAATATAATTAGGATGAATTTTTTGTATTTTTCAAAAATAGTAATTTTTTTGATAAATAGTGAAATACGGTGACTTGCAATATTTAACATTATAATCCAAATTCATAAATTTATTAGTGATAAATGATGTAAGAAATCATTATTCAAAAAAACACATGCATATTTTACTATATTTAGTCAAAAAAATCTACCCTTTTGATAGTCTTTATCCAAAATAATAAACAAATGAATAAAAAATCCAAAACACTCCTCTCCTCACCCTATAAATACCACCATTCACCACCTCCTCTATTCACTCCTTATAAAACTTAAATATTTTATAGGTTATTCCTAATTCACATAACAAGCCTCTTACCCACTTATAAGACCTTCTTTTCTCACTAAAATACCAAAACCATGTTCCTTAAGGAAGTTCTCAAGGAGACAATATTCAAGAGGTAAAATCCTTCTTCTTTTTCTATTAAATTAATTCATTCTTTATTTATTTATATCTTATCCAAAACTACCATTTAAAAAGTTACATGATGAAAAAAGTGTCATACACATACTGTAAAATTATTGTTTTAATAGAATATCTATCATCAAACCTCTTCTCTTCTACCCTTTTTCTAAAAAATAAAACAAATCGTCTATGATGTGTCGATTTACCACCTTCATGGATGAAATTTTTTCACTTTCTATTACCACATTAATGGAAGTTCATAACAATATTTTAATATGTATATTATAAATTTTTTAATGTTATGTAACTAATTTAAAGACAAAATATTAAATAAAGAGAAACTAGTTTCTGATGGTCAGAAAACCCTCCAAAAACTAACCAAACAATTATCATTAAAATTTTATCAAATGAATCACACTCCTATCAAAAAACAAAAGGATATATGTGAAAATTAAAAAATTTGGAATTATAATAATACCATTTATTTCTACTTTTTTAGTTTTTCATCTATTTGACATGAACACCCATAATTATACTCAAGTGACCCGACTGTAAAACCATGCAATGAAAACTCTTAGGATGAATAAATTGAACTCTATAACCCAGCCAATTCACCATAAATGACTAAAATAAAATTATAATAAATCAAAACATTGAATAATATGATCTCTATATAATTATTAATGTATCTAATTTGATTATCTAGGATATTAATTACAAGTGAATAATGATTTCGAACATAAGTTAAGGGAATTATTAACCCAATTTTCAGTCTTTGGGTTAACCCTATACATCATTGATTATTTCATGGTAAGATTATATGTGAAATCAATTTTTATTATATTATGTTGAATTTTTTGGTTTTACATTGAATATACATATTTTATTAATTTTATTAACTCTCACTTAAATGATATGAAATTTAAAAGGGACATTCCATTATAATCCTCTTTGATGTATCCTATTTAACAAATTCAAAATAAATTTTTTTAACATATACATCATGAGTAAATTATATGAATTTTTTAATACCTTATTGATTTTAATATCCATTAGTATTTTACAAGATTATTTTCAAGAAAAAATTTATCAATTATGTGTGCATGAATTGTTAAAAATAAAATTTAATTCAAAATGGAATGATTATTTTCTCTAAAAATGTTTTATTTTTTATGAAATAATTATGTGTTATAAAACTTTTACTGTTCTTAGGAATTTTTATGAATATGGCTGATTCCATGATAAACCAAGGGAAGTTGAAACCATTATATCTCTCCATTTCATTGGGTAAAGGGACCATGTTGACGAGTTAGACTTCTCCTAAGAGAATATAGGAATATATTGTGATGGTTATTAAATGTGTAACCATGATAGGTACTCCTTGTGTAACTAGGAAAAAACATTTATACGTATAAGTGATATGAAAATGATGTTATTTGATAATTTTTAGGATTTATGTTTGCTTACTATGGTTTTATAGGAAACTTATGATTTCATTAGGTAAGCTAGATATCCTTGGGAGGGAGTACCTTGATTTCCATGGTAGTGATCACCTTGAATTTTGGAAGAAATTGGTTAATGAAACTATAGTTTTTTGAGTTATAAATATTCGGGGATCATGGTCTCAATGTTGGAAAACAATGAGTTTTTAGATTGGATTATGGTTTTTCTGCTGTGATTCACTCAGTGGGACCCTGATGAATATTCAAAAATGAGTGTGTCCCTGAGGTAGTGAGTGTTTATTAAAGTATAGAATATAGAGAATACACTATATTGATGATTGAGTAAGATCTGGATATTTTATTTTTGAGATAGCACAACTTCACAATGATGAGAAGTGTAAAAGCGAGGATATTGTAATGACTCGTGTCATTATGGGTTGGGAATTCTGGAGAAAACTTAAAATTATCATATGGTGGAAAGAAAATTTGGAGAAATAGGTGTTGAATTTAGTTTATTCACATATAAAAATATTTCAGGAGTTTT
The DNA here is from genome assembly GCA_963277665.1 of Viscum album. Lineage (NCBI taxonomy): Eukaryota > Viridiplantae > Streptophyta > Magnoliopsida > Santalales > Viscaceae > Viscum > Viscum album. Next base: position 356,815,067 of record OY728150.1, read on the forward strand.
TTTTTCATTAGAATGAATCATTGTGGGTGGAATAAATCTCTGAAAAATTTTGGTGTCTTTGTGGGGCTAGTCAGGTTGCTATCACGACACTGGCTAATCAGTATCCCCCATCGACTAACTAGTGGGGTTGGAAAATTTCTTCTAACTAGCAGAAATGGATGTCCAATATATGATTTTCCACTTGGTTTCTGATGGGGAACATTGTTCCTAATTATGTTGAGGACATTTTGGTATTTATATTCATCAAGGTCCACTAGTGTTTTAAACCCTCCAATCATTTTTTTGAGAAATATTTAGAAATTTTCCCTCTATTACTCTCTCCATGAGCCATCCTTTATCTAAAGTGTATCTATACTCAAATCATTATATAATTAATTTAAGACTATCCTTCCTTCATAAATAATGTATTCCTTATTCCTTGTGTGATGTAAGATCGTTTTATTATTCAATATAAATGATATTCTTGGGAATTTATAGACTTATAAATCTCTTTATGTCTTAAATATATTAAAATTATATTATATTTTGTGACCTTGGTCACTAATTTATCATTAGATATATCCTAATTAAACAATTTGATGACACTCCTCTCAGATCTTTATAGAATTTTTTGATAATTTAAGGGCATTGGATTCTCATGGATAAAGAATTTCCTATGATTATGACAGAATATAGTTGATGGTAATTTCATTAAATTTATATCCCCTAATAATATATTCTTTGTTTATTAGTTAAATTGATTATCCAACATACCATGGAATTGATATGGTCATTTTTCTCTTCATATAATCCCAATTTCACCAGGAGTGGCTCGAACTCGATTGGAAGACATTGTGATTAAGGTATATAACTTGTTCGGTTTCTTATAAGGGTTCTAATTTAATTAAATTAAATTTTTCATACTTTTTTTTCAAGAAAGATGTATTTTTTCCTAAATAATATTGGAAGAATTTTATGGACCTTCCATGGACCTTTGCTCAAGGTTTTGGATAGGAAATAATATCTCATAAGTTTTTTGGAATGAATTCCTTTCATATTTTAATGTGTGTTTCCATATAAACAATAAATTAATTATAATTTAATTATAATTTATTTATTTTTAATTTTTGGGTACTAGTAGGGCCTCATTGAAATTGATAGAGGTTGAATTGATCTGGAGGACTCATACAAGCTATTTATATTTTTGTGTTTGTAGTTGACCCCATTTGAGGTAGGTGGTCCCATATACTCCACCCTTTAATACTATAAAAGTTTATTAGCAGGTGATATAAGGTTCCATGCCTTGGGTGAATGAACATTAAATTAAAAATGTGTTATGAATAAAAATTAATTATTAATTAATTACTTTTAAATTTTAATTAACTAAAAGAACTACTCATAATGTAATTGGAAAACATGATAAGGTCTATGATGGACCATTGTGTGCTAGATTAAATTTGGCCACTAATTTGCAAGGCTTGATCATAGGTTTGTGCATGTGTAACCCCTAAGACCATGTTTTATTACTTTTTCATATGTGTGTCTTTATCCTGTGATACCATGTTTGATTATTTGATCACATGTGTGTGCGTGTGTAGACCTATGATATCTTGTTCTATGATAATCACATGTTTGTTTTTATATATGGTTGTTAATACTCATGCTTGATGTGTGAAGTTTTTCATTTATGTGATATACCCTATTATGTATGAACATGTTCCCTATATAAATATATGTGAAATAAAAATATGATGACTGGTGTTGTGAGTGTTCTTATATAGCCTAATAGACCATGTTTACCTTATTCATCACATGTGTTTACTTGAAGCTATTATGACTCATGATGATGTGATATGTTCTGTATATATATATATATATATATTCTCATACCTATTGTGTGAGATATCATATTTAATTTGGAGGTTTGTTTTGGTATTAATGATAGGTGTACCGTCATGTTATGACTACCCTTATAGGGGGAGTGTGCACACCTTTCAATGATGATGATGGACCCATGTATAGGGTAGAAGCATAATGTCCTTATTTCTTAACCACAAACATGATTCCTTACAGATACCGAGTAACATGTAGAAACATGATGCCTAAAGGATACTGATTATATGTATAATAGTGAGGCTTATGGTCCCACATGAAACATTATTACTAGGAGATACTAAGTCACATGTTCACTTGGTACCTTTTGGATGTTAAGTGACATATTCATCAGCATTGTGGTTAACACTTGATTACTTTTACCATCTGATATGATTATATTCCAAAATCGAGTCAAAGAATGTATGATCAAGGGTTTGCAGAATCTTGTTAAGTCAATAAAAACTTGGTATATGGGTGTTGTTCAATTATTTATAAAATATGTATTATATGTTATTCTTATGTAGTTATGGGTTTTCTTGTTCTGTTTTTTTCAGCATGTTACACGAAGGTACACTACATTTTAATGGTTGGGTACTAAATGACATTGGTGGTGTCCAAAAGATTTGTCCACAAACCTTTATTAGGTGGCCAAGGAACATTGGTTGCCGATAATCCATCAATTTTTGTACATACTGGTTGGGTTGAGGCCTGGTTTTAACCATCTAGTGGGATATCTCCCTATGAGTTAAGAGACTTGGATGAGATGTGGCTTGGAGTTGGGTGCAGAACACCTTCTACTTTTTTTTTTCTTGACTTATACTTGTGATAAACCTAGTAGGAGATCATTTCCTTGTGTTTTCACCCTATGATTTTATAATAGATTTATTTTGAAATAAAATTGTTTCTCTTCATATCTTGTGTTACATACAATACTGTGTTTTAACGAACCACAATACACTATAAAATATTATTATATAGACTTGAATGTTATATCCTAGCCATAAAATATGGAAATAAAAAATAGGAATAAAAACATTATGTAACATATATAAATTTTATTGTCAATAAAAATGTGCTTACTAATACGTGGGAAATAAATTACTCAATTCTTAGGGAATTCATTTTATGCTTCAAAAATTTATTGTATTCAGAAATGATTTTAAACAAATTTTGTGCATTGAAAATATAATTAATTTCTGAAAAGTTTTTAATTTTTATATTAAAAAATGAAGTTAATTTAAATCAAAACATCAAAATTAACTTAGGGAAAAAAATATGTATTTTTTTGAAAATATTGAATTTTTAATGAATAGTAAAAAATATTATTTTTTCAAAAACTGCCATTTATTTTTATTGAAAATGCCCCATAATATTTTTAATTTTATCATAAAATAATTTAATTTTTATTTATTTAAAAATAATATAATAAATTACACATTAATCATCATTATACATTTTCTTTTTATAAAAATTATTTTTAGACATAAAAACGCATTTTTTCTGTAAACCATTTTTCATCGCCATTTGCATGATACTTATAAAATGAATTCCTTCCACATATAAAGATTGAATTTAGAAAAATTGATTCCAAATTTTTACTCATAAATTTAAATAATATTTAATAATTTCATATTAATTTTTTTCATAATGAATTGTAAAAACAATAAGAATTTTTCACTACAATAAAGGGAAAATTGAGTTATCCTAGGTTAAAACTAATTGATACAGCCACGATTTTTCATATTAAATATTATTGACTAAAGTTGTTTTATCCCTTATCTCCTTATTCCAAATAATTATTTATTTATTGGGACTTTCATTAAAATAAACTATATAATATGTTAAGTAAAGAAAAGGACAAAATGTCACTCTCTTGCTTTTGAATACCTCATATATGTTAACATATGGAAGAAAGTAAGTTGTGAATGAATATTAATGGTTATTTTGAGAATGATGAATTTAATTTCATTATACTTATTTATTTAATTTTTTAATACATTATAAAAATACCTTAAATACTTATGCAACACTGACATAGTATTTCTTCAATTAATAGAAAAAAATAAATGCTTTTAAAACTGTTAAAATAATTATAATTTGAAGTAATTATTGTGTTCAATGAATTTTTTAGAAAAAAAATATTAAATTTTACAGCGGTTTGAATAGAATAGATTTGAATTCCTTTATTTTCATTTTTATTCCAAATTGAAATTAAATGAATATTTCCAACCATGACAATAATGAAATTTTATAATAAATGATATTTTTTAAAATGATTTAAAATTTAAAAAAAAGATATTCATCGAATAAATTTTAATATGGTTCAAAATATCAACCACGGTCTATTTATGATTCATTTATACATTTATAGTAACATTATTTACCCTTTATGTTTAAAGTATTTGTAACTATGGTTAAGGTTAAAATAAGTTAACTAAGGGGATAAACCAAAAGATAAGGTTTAAAACACCACTTAAATATGACCAAATTTTATTGGTCAATGTGATTTAAACCAAATCATACCTTATCTTCAAATATATTTCCATTTTGATTAATTTTTATAGATATTTAATTTTTTATATTTTTATCTTTTAAAAAATTCCAAAAGTGCCCCTCCCCTCACTAGAAAAATGGAACCCCTCCTTTATCCTATTTACACCATGTTGAGCCTTCTATCTCAACCAAACCACACCAAAATCCCTTATCAATTTCCATAAAAATTTATATAGGTTTTGGTCCACCAAAATATACCGACTCTAGTATCCTTAATAAGATATATAATGAATTTATTTCAAAGAATTAGTAATCACCTTAACTGATCACATTATTTTTACTTCTTCTTTTACATCCTATAAATATATGGTATTTATCATAAAATAATAAATTCAGAGTTATAAATATACTAAAATTTCATTATTATTATTATTATTATTATTAAACCATTATTATCCACCATCTTTCCCATTAACAAGGAAGTGAATGTATCGCATATACATACGTGCTACTTACCGTCTCCACATACCGATACCATTTGTTTTTCATCACCATATTTTATGGATGAGTATTATGTTGGGTTTAATTATTGTATATTAAAATTATGAAATAGTTAATATTTTAGAGTTTCAATATCAAATCTACCTTCTTACCTTCCAATCTGTTAGAAAATAATAACCTCAATCATTCCTACATGAGGACTACTACCTCTACAAAGTGATGTAACTCTGTTTTTCATTTTTTATTTACATGGATGGTAATAAGGATAGTTTTAGATAATATATATTACATATATTATATAGTAATTATTATAGAAATGTGAATTAATATTCCCTATTTTTTCTAACATCCTTTAAAAAGTGAAAACATCATTCATGCATACATACAGCTTACTCTATCCTTGAATTATCATTACCCGAATCTTCCATGATGATGGAAGGAACAAAAAACTATTATACCCTTTATTGTTCAAGTAGAAGGAGAGATAATCACCCCTGAGTCCCTCCTTCAATAGGCCCCAGACTGTGGACTATCACTAAGGGTGTATAGTCTCATGTAATATGGAAGGAATTTCCCTTTTTATAGAACATGATTGGGAGATAAGATGGTAAATCCCAAACAACTCCAAATACTAAAATTAAAAGTAAATCCAAAAACCATTTTCCTAGATGCATGTTCAAAAGTAAGGCAGGGGTAAGGTAAAACAAAACTCGAAAGTAATGTACCAAGAGGAAAGAGACTCAATATCAACAATAACTAATCTCAACGAATGAGATAGTAAAGTCCAGCACTGTCCTCAAAGTCCTAAAAACATGAAGAACAATTTTATATACATAGGGTGAGCAAAAAAGTATACTCAGTAGGAAAAAAATAAGCTACTCATGCACAAGTGATGGAACATACTAATTCCCCTCTGAGAAAACAGAAGAAAATCAGTCACCAACCATGGAATACAAACCAGCCCCACCTCACTAAGGTACACTCACCTAAATAATGCAAGATAATTAAAATAATAGTATAAAAACATAGATATTTGGGCACCTCGCTCACCAGTTTTCCAACTAGTTAACTTCTCATTCCTATCGATCAGACATCTTGATGTTGCCACTATTCCCACACACAGTCCCACTACCAAAACTTTCCCACATACACTGAGGACCCAACCACATGCAACCACACCTACAGACACCTAGGCTAGAACAACCAACACCATGCCTGAAGACACCTGGGCCAGAAAAACCAATGTCATGCCCAATGACACCTGGGCCTCATCTTGAATAAACTTAGGAAAACAAACCTGGCCTGTAGAAAACTTGACCCCTTGTCCCAAAAAAACCCTTTCCTGAAGAATATTGGACTATGGTAAGCCTCAATCCATTATAGCCTTCCCAAATGTGCCTAAGAATAAAGATCTAGAAGAGGGTGTGAGGAAGAAAAATTAGTAACCATCCATCCATCCTCCCTTCAGAATGTTGAGAAAGACACTGTCCCCTGAGAAATAGAGGTGATTGGAACATAGTTCTCAATAAGGGTGGGTGAGTATAAAATAACAAGGAAATAAAAAATATATATATAATCAAACACTGAACCCAAACATATATGTTTCCCAAAAAGGTCAATAATCCCACACCAACAATAATTTCGATGCTACTCCTATATGCACAACCATACACCAGCCACTTCCAAATCATAACCCATACCGCCTTTTGTTCAACTTTCATTTATTTATGCATTTAAGTAGATTCACTTAAATTATTCCAACACTACTGGGCAATGGTAACCATGCCAAGCAACCAAAAAAACGAAATTGAGTCCCAATGTAAAATAATAGAAAATAATAGCACAAAACTAGACTTTCAATCCTTCTACACATCCCCATTCAAATACTATCTACTATCATTATTATAAGTAAGAAACCACCCTTTCTTTATTCCACAACCCATCTATGTAGCCTCACTTTCCAAAAAACCCACCAATGAAGTCCAACTATAAAACCGGTCTACAAACGCACCGTAGTCCCACTACTCAACATCGTTTCATGACCACAACACAACATAAATCCAGTTTGGCTACCTATAAATTCATCCATTCCACAATTAATCAATCTCATAGACTAATACAACAACACACTCCCACAATTACATACCACATATTGATCCCACAGAACCTAGACCAGAACACATAACACATAACGAAAACCATCAAACCAACTGTATTTAAATTTAACCAACAAAGGTCCTTTGATTTCCACATTAATATAAATGGGGTGATCATAGAGAATGTTTAATCCTGATGAATATAGTTATTTAACCAAGTGTATTTGATTTATTATATTTCATGTTATATCTACATATCAAAAAAACACTGTTAAATACCACCAGTGCACAAGAAAAGACAACCAATGGTCAAGATTTTTAAAAGGCACACAACCACAACAATCCATAAGAGAATAAAATATAACAAAATAAAAAATAGGTAACCATGATCAACCAGACCTTGAAATTTATTTTATTTATGCAATTTATCTTTTTATTCTGTTAAATTATTGTTTAATTGTTATTTCAAGAATTTTGTCTGGCCATTAATTATAAGAAAACCTTAACGTTCCTACCTCGATTGATGCAAAATTAAAGAGAACCAAAAGAAAGTCCTTACATGGATGATCAAATATCAAAGTTCCTTCTTTCTCCAAGAACAGCGGATGACGAGACTTGTAGGAATAACTCTAATGATGAGTGGGAAGGGATCCAATATAGTGTCACGACTCTTCTTAGGATGAATTCTTGAGGCACACTAAGAGAAACAAAAAGGAATAACGAAGGGAGGATCTCTGCTTTAAAAGAGGCCAGATCCTAAAATTAGTGAGACCTTTTCAAAATACTTAAATGTAATATCATGGATTGACCATGAGTCTTTCTAGTTTCATGTGATGGAATTAATTAATATTTAATAATTCCCCTCAGAAATGGTGGAGATAGACCTATAGACAATGGTGATTTGATAGGTTTCCTTTAAACAGAAAAAAATTCCTAACAGGGGTCTAACTGGAAAGGATGGGATACTGAAAAATGGGAAAAATTGTGTGACAATGATAAAAAGGACACACATTTTGGTAAGTCAAGGGTCACCCAAATCTTATGGGATTTAAAATATTATTTATAGGCCTTAAATTACTTTGAAATGGGTATTAAAACACTTTTACGTTAAAATAGATGTTTCAATAGTGGAATTGAAAAGTCTGTTAGAGGCTGGAAATGACTCACCAATGGGAAAGTCACTGAAAAGTTGGCACCAATTCCATTGCACCAGTCAGTGTGAAAATTGTATTGATTGGTACCAGTGATTTCAATAGGTACCACTGATGTCTGATTTGTTCCACTTATGCCCATCGCGTCCACTAATGGCAGATCGGTGCCACCGATGCACATCACTGCCACTGATGGTTGATCAGTGCCACTGATGCCCATCGGTGCTACTAATGATGATGGTTGTCATTGATGTCAATAGGTTCCACCATTTATTCAACCTAAAATATTTAAAACTTCTTAATGAGTCACCGATAGTCTCAATGATACCTCAAATATCATGTTCTTTCAATGTAATGGACCAGGAGGGTCTAAGCCATTACATGAACAGTGTAATTAATTTTTCATAAACTATCATTTATGGATGAACCTATATATATAAGTGTTTGTGTGTTTGTGTTTGTGTGTGTGATGAATATATATTATATTTAGAGATTATGTAACTAGTATCTAATTACATGTATTGGAACTTCTGAAAAAAATCTCTCATGAAAAACAAAATTGTTAAACACCCAAAAATAATGACTTTAATAAATAATTATTAATAAATGGATGATGAAATATTATAAGTGGATCATTTATAGTATTATAATTATTCACATGATTTTGGTATATAATTATAATAAATTTAAATTTCTTATACCTGAAGTCAGAGTACTTTCAAAGAAAGTGGAACTTAGGATAAGGGATTTCCATCTCACATTTACTTCTATGAGACATATTTTATATTCACTGCATTTTTCTTTTATGTGGTGTATATAATTACCATGAATTACTCTTATAATTCTCATAATTAGAATTATGATGATATACATATCCAAATATTTTCATCCTTTTCCTAATGTTCTTATTTGGATGTTACCAAACTGTCAAGGGTTTTATGTTGTAATCTCTTTGTTTATCTGGATTTATTATGATTTTGTTTTTCGATGAAAAAATTTTATTATCTTGCACTCATTAAACACATTTATTTTATTATAATCTATTTATTTATTTATAAATTTTTTTTCATTTAATATTATTCTCTTCAAGTACTTAAGAGACTAAAATTATTTTTTTATGGATAACCAATTTTTTTCTTTCTCCATAAAAAAACTTTTTTATTCAATATCTATTTTTTCTAAAAATGTTTTCAAGAATATTTATAATAATATAATATGTTTATTTAAATTCATTCTTACACATGGTTTAATCTCTACAAAAAGTTTTAAAAGTAATATTCTTACTATTTTACAAATGAGGTACTTTTTGACTTTTTACAAAAGTGTAAAAGGAATGAATTCATTTAAATTATACGACATGGGGAGAATTTAACACTATCATGTCCAATAAATTATTTGAATATTATTTTATAATTTTTCAAGTTTTATTTTAAATAAAATATTTTATTTAATATTTTTCAAATTTTTATACTTCAAATATGTCATTTAAAAGTAAAAAAATGATATGTTCCTCATCAAAAGTTTCAAGTGATCCTTAAAATTATTTTCTATATAAAACAACATACTTTGATGGTTACTAAACTTTTATGTTGATATTTTCCAATTATACCATCCTTATTCTTTCTCTAGATAGTTTATTATTATAAAAACAATATTTTTATGAAACCTATTTCTTTTACATGTGTTTTGATATGACAAAATATTTATGAAACCAGTTTTCCTTTCACGGGTTTTGATATGATGAATATTTTATGATATTATGGCACACATATGTATTATTTTTGTTATGTAATTTGGGAGACAATAATTTTATATACCTACAATGATTTGGTAAATATGGATATTTAAGGGGATAAATAAGAAAAGAATAGGGCGTGAACCTATTTAAGTAAGGGAATCTATGAACTATGATTATCTTGGGTGTGAAACTTGACTACCATGATGACTTAGGGAGTGAACCTAATCAACTCTGATAGTCTTGGAAGTAATCCTTGACTAATCATGGAATGATTTTCTTTGCTTATTGGAATGCCAAAACTTATTTATAATAACAATTTCATACTCTCATGGCTCATTTTCTTTGATTCCATTGAGATTCATATATTATGAACTACCATGATTTATTCTATGATTCGTTATTATGATCTATGATATTAAAGGTATGGTTTTTTAATGTTATTATTATGTTCTCATCCCCTTATGCTCATGTTATGTTGACATATCTCTTTTTTACACATACTGAGCATCTATGATCACCCTTTATTATGTTTCATTTCACCATGATCTGATGAAAGGTATTAATAATGATATTTATAATAAGGTATCTAGTTATAACAATGTTAGTAGATGATAGTATAGTTCACCTATGAACCATAGGTGTACACATCCAAGTTTCCAATGATATTAGTCCTATAAAATTATGGCATGGATAATTTTTTTAGGAATATTCTTCTAATAATATGTAATATTTATGTATGAAAGTTTGGGTCTCTGTAGTTGGTTTGATATAAAGTTTAGTTACCTTTAGAAACTATGATGATAAAAATTTAGTGATAAACATGGGGATAGATATAATTATAGGATAACATCCTAAAGCTCGGGTAATGATCATGGATGACCTAGGTTAAACATAAGGTGAGATAGATTAAAAAGAAGGTGTAAGGATTTAGACATACAAAAAATTATTTTCCATGATTATGTTGTTTTCTACTATAATTACTATTGATCACATTATTATTTCTAGTTTTAGACAATAGTTGGATCTATGAAGATTCATGATAATGGTGAATGTGACTTATAATAGAGTGAGCGTCCTCAAGAAATGATAAATTAAATAGGAATTGGAAGGAAAACATTGCAGTTGTGGATAATCCTATTTCCTTATATATTATTAATAACATAAACTTTGGGGAGATAACTAATGCTTTAAATAATCAGAATATGAAACTTTATTAATGTTCATATGGTAATAAACATCGAAGAAATAAAGTCTAGTTTTTTCATGTTAATAAAATGATAAAGAAAATCCCAAAGAATGCTTCAAAGGAAGGGTAATATGTATTTAATAAAAATATGAATGAATAAAAAAACAAATTACCAAGTAATATAATTTCTTATGCATGGGGAACATGGGAATTTTTTATTCAATTACCTAACCTAAGGGTTAACTCCTAAACTAAAGAAAGACCTATGTTAAGTCAATAATTGATGTAATAATATTGAATTGTTTGTGTATTTTAATTCAATAATTATGTTATATGTGTTTTTTATCAATGAAATTATGGTTATAAAAATCATGAAGCATATAAGGATTTTTGTGAATAAGTTTTTTATTAAGTATTTGGATGTATATGTTAAATAGTATTCATGGCCTAGAAAATAGTTTTAATGGTAAGGATATATTTTATGAAAGATAAAATATTGAGGTAATGATGGCCCATAATATATACCTGGTGTTGAGGTAATAATATTTTGTAGAGATAATGTAATGATTGATATAGATAATTTAAATGGGATGGTATCAGTGACATTTAAATTAATTAGTGATTTTATGATAAAGTGATTTATGATTATCGTTATTTAATTTTTGGATATATGGAATATATTGGATTGTCAATTATTTTATTTTTGAAATATGGATAAAGATAATTCTTCAGAAGAATATAAGTTTTCATTGAGGTTTTATAGTGATTGAGATTATTTTGAGAAAGGAATATCATTTTCAGGATAATATATGATCATGGTGTTCCCTTGTGGGATATGTGACATTATGAGAAAATTTATATTTTTTAGGGATAAGTCCTAATGTTTTTGTTGGATATATATATATATATATTTATGTGTGTGTGAACAAACCATTATGATTTTTTGGTTTTGAGTTTGGTCATACATATTTTGGAGGATGTCTTAGGAAAAACAAATGTGTATTGTATTATGTCAAAGTTTTCTTTCTAATAATGAGGATTTATAGAATAATGTATTAAATTAGATAATTTGTGCTAACCATTTTAGTTTTGGTAAATATTTAGAGATAAAGAGAAATACATGTCACTCTTTTATGGATCTTATGATTAAAAAAAGTTAATTTAAGTTCTTTAGGCATAAAAAAGTCTTCTTTGAAATTCATTTCTTACTATAATAAATAAATTGTAAATTTATCAAAGCAAAATTGAAGCATAAAATTGTGCTTACAAAATAAAAGGATATCATGTGAGTATATTTTCTAGTTTTCTCTATATTGATAGTGAAGGAATCCATCATCTTTAAGAATATGGTATTGAAATATAAATATAATATGTTTACCTTCATTTTTGATGAATTAATAGTCCTTTCACCCATCACATATATATTCATTTGTGGTCTTTAACTTTCACCTAACTATGTTTTATATCACTCACGATTAGTCCTTGGTAATCGGTTTTCTTCTATATGTCCTAATTTTCACTTCCCAATAATATTCCCCTTCCTATTTTTTGGTTATTTTATATGACCTTCATATTTCCCTTTTAATCTTTTCAAGAAAAAGTTTTATTGTCACTTTTTACTATGTGGGATTTCTACATGGAATATTTCAAATGAAAAACACATGATTAACGAGAACAAGTTAATATTGAGGGGAAGGAATTTTTCGGGGGATAATATAACACCCTGAAATTTTTTAATACATTTCAATTGAAATAAATTTTATTTATTTGATAGTATGCGTGAAACTTAACACTGATTTTTAAAGAACCACAATATACTATTAAAAAAATATTATTTAAATTTGAATATAATGACCAAGCCATTAAATTTAGTATTATTAATAGGATTAACCACATTATGAAATATATATATATATAAATGTTCTTCTCAAGAAAAAATATTTTATTAATTCTTAGTAAATAAGTACTCAATTTTTAGTGAAGACGGTTTATGCTTCAGAAATTCAGTTTCTTTGAAAAAGATTTTATTAAATTTTTTAAATTAAATTAATATTTTATTAATAAAACTTTTATAATTTTTATTTTAAATAATTTTATTATCTTAAATATCATGTAAAAATAACTTATTTGAAATTTTGTGATTTTTCTAAAAATATTTATTTTTCAGTGAGTAACGAAAAATACTTATTTTTCAAAACCTGAAATTTATTTTCATTAAAAAAACCTATAATATATTTAATTTCATCATAAACTAATATAAGACTCATTTAGTTAAAAAAATATAATTAAATACATATTAATAAACATTATAATCCTACTTTTAGACAAAAAATGTATTTTATCAGAAAAATATTTTTTGTTTCACTTTGCGGAATACTTATAAAATGAATTTCTTCCACATATAAATATTGAATTTAGTAAAATGTATTAAATATTTTGAATCATAAAAATTAATATTATTTAATAATTCAACTTAATTTTTTGTCATACTAAATAGTAAAATAGTAAAAATTCCTCACTAAGGTAAAAGGGTAAATAGGGTTCACATAGGTTAAAACTAATTCATAAGGTTGCCATTTTTCATATTTAATATTATTGAATGAATTTATTTATTTTTTTATCACCTTCAGATTAATATTTAAAATATAACAAAACACTTTTCCACAAAACATACTAATATAATATTTTATGAAAAAAAAGAACAAAATGTCACTCTATTGCTTTTAAAAAGTTTTTATGTCTTCACAAAGTGACAAAAAAGTTATGAAAGAATATTAATGGTCATTTTAAGAATAAAAAAATTATTTTCAAGATGTTAATTTATTTATAATTTTTATTAATTATATAATACCTTAAATACTTATAGAACACTAGCACAATATTTCCCCAATTAATAGAAAAATACAGTAAATGACTTTCAAAATATCAAATGTAATATAATTTGACAGAATTGGTGTGTCCCGTTAATTAAAAAAACAATAACATGTTAGAGAGGTGTAAATAGAATATATTTTCATTCATCATCATTTTATGTTTTATTTTTCCCATTTATTATATCATTATTAACACTTTAATAGTGAAATAGTTATTATTGCGATTAAGGTTAAATAGGTTAACTAAGGTATTAAAAAAAAAGATATGTTTTAGTACAAAACAAAAAATATCAAAAAAATAATTTATTTAAAAAACCAACCTTATCATTGAATCTTTATCTATTTTGATGTATTCATATAGATAATTTTTTTAATATTTTATTCTTTCTAGAAATTTGAAGAGTGCCTCTCTCCTCACTTATAAAAGGATTCCCCTGATTTATTTTCTTTACACCACTTAAATCTTTCTAATTCAACAAAACCCTACAAAAATACCTTATCATAATAATTATCCATATTATAAAGGTCCTATTCTTCCAAAAATTCCAACCCTAGGATCCTTATGAGTATATCTAAAGCAGTTCTTTCAAGGAAGAGATAGTTTTCCTAAACGATCACTTTCTTTTTTAATTCTTCATTTACCCCCTACAATTATGTGGTATTTGTCATAAAATAATAAAATGAGTACCATAAATATACTTAAATTTTATTATTATTATTATTATTATTATTATTATTATACAACCATTATCCACCATATTTCCCATCTAATTGTAAATGAAAGTATCTCTCGTACGTACTTACATCTTACTGTTTCTACATAGTGATACAATTCATTTTTAATAGCCATATTTTATGAATGGGTATTATAATGGGTTTAATTTCTATATTTTGATATTTATGAAATAATTATTATTATATAATTATAGTATCATATATATATTCTTACCTTCCAATATGTTGTAAAATGACAATGTTTCTCTAGCGTACGTGTGGGCTACCACCTCCACAAAGCGATGTGATTCGTTCTATCATTTCCAATTTACCTGGATGGTAATAATGATATATTTAATAAATATATATGAAATATATGATTTCATAATGACTATATAAAGGTTAATTAATATTTACCTTTCATTCATATCATCTATCAAAATGTGAAGACAATGTTCATGTGTGTGTACGACTTACCATCTCCATGAAAGTTGTAATTCATATTTTATCTCTATACATTATGGTTGAATCAATATATATATATATATATATTTATTTAATGAATATATATGATATTTCTATCATTATTAATATTTCAAAGGTGATGGAACCATGATCAAATTATAAGGATGAAAACCATTGTACCAAAAATCTCATGAAAAATGAAACTGTTAAAAACACAAAAATGATTATTTTAATAAGGAATTATTAATAAATGGATATTGGAATATTATAAAGGATTTATTTATAATGTTATAATTATATACATGATTTTATTATATTATTATAATATACTTAAATTTTTTATATGGGATTTTATAGTGCTTTTATAACAGTTTGAACTTGAGGTAAGTGATTTTTGTCTCACTTTAACTTTTATGAGATACATTAAATATTCACCTAATATTTAATTTAGGTAGTGTATATAATTCCAATGAATGTATTTTATGATGTTCCTTGGGAGAGTTATAGTGATATACATATCCATAGAAGTATCTCTCTTTTTTAAGGTTTTGATTTCAAATTTCAAAAAGTAGTAAGGGTTTATTGTAGAGACCCGTATCTTGACGTACATTGACATTACATTACATTTGCGGAATACTTAGTACATAACAAAAACACACACACAATGATCGTAATAGTTTAGTGTCTTTGGAAACTCGGAACGTAATCTTCTAATCGTGGTGAAAGATCTTCAATATCTCCCATAAAGATCTTCCCTCTTTTTACCTAAAACCTTTCTTTATATCCTGGGGAAAAGAAAACATAAAAGGGTGATCTCAAATGCTCAGTAAGGGTAAGCAAAAGAAAAATCAATCACATCATATTCATAAGAACATATCTTTTTGGAAATCTTAACCTGCAAAAGAGAGCATAATTTCATAACATGGGATAAATCATGGCAGTGAAATGTAATCACAATAATCATAACTTAAAACATGAAACTTTGTGGCATTCACACATAATCATAGAGAATCATTTCTTGTTAGTCAAGACTCATTGCCAAGACTATCTTATTGGACAAAGTCCCTTTCTGAATCGAGTAACCCTCGTTTCAGTCCTGTTTCACTGAACCGGTATAACCTACCGTTCCAGCCCTGTCTATCTCATGAGATATAAAATCTTTACACAATGCATTGGAGGGAGATATAGGTCCCACCCATCTCATAATGATACCATTCTTATGTGTGCCACAAAATCATAAATCATACATCATTGCATAACCCATGTAATACAAATGGGAATCATAAACATCATGACATCATAAATGAATTCATATAAGATAAAGGAATTCATAAAAATAATTCCATCACAACATGATCAAATCAATGTAATAATAGGGAAAAAACAGAACCCTTTATTATCTTAGATGGAAAATAATTTTGATAAAACACTTGAACTCCATTCTTGAGGAAAATATCATTTCTACTTCAAAAACATTTTTCCTTTCTTAACATGTCATACGACTTTAAAATAAAAGAAGTTGATTAAAAATAAACTTTAAAACTTGTAAAGGAAGCTTCTTGGAAATAATTTTTTAAAAATCCATTCATTCCATATAAGTTAAAAAAACATTCTTCGTTCTTTGTCGGAAAAGTCAAAAAGTACCTCGTACGAAAAAAACGACAAAAGATTCCTTTCATATTCATTACTAAAAACTCACCGAAGGGTAAAATTGGATTTAAACAATTGTAGTTGGATGGAAATAATATTAAATATTGAGGAAAACATGGATGTGGATGATAAAATACACCCCAGTAAATACCAAAGTATAAGCAATCTCGGATAAAAATGAGATTGTGATATTTCTCTTACCTTAGGTCTGATTTGCTTCGTATGTGTCCGAAACTCCTGTATAATGATTTAAATAATGTCATTGACTTATTACAGAATCATATTCATTGTTATGATATCATATATGGTTCAATTATGACATTATATTACCCGTTCTTTTGTAAATTCCATGTTAAAGAAGCGTTTTGGGTAAAATCGTTTCATTTATCGTAGGTGTTTTGACTTGTTGTTATTGACATTATTATTACTTATATCATGATTTAATTACTTACAGAATATAAAATATGATTTATATATCATATATATATATATATAATAGATAGATAAATGAAATGAAAATCACCGTTCATGGAGACGGTAGTCCGTACGTACGCATGAACGCTGTTTTCCTTTCCTTATTGTCTTGAATGGAAGTAAGTAGATGAAATACATATATATATATATATACATAAATCCAGTAGCTTTATAATGTCATATATTTCATTATTATTTCTTATATATACTTTATAATCATTCTTAAATGGTTAACATGGAGAATGAATCTCATCGCGCCGTGGAGACGGTAGTCCGTACGTACGCACGAGCGATGATATCGTTCCCATGGTCGTGGAATTGTGTTGAAGTGTATGTAGACTATTTCAGTATCAATATCACTTTATGATAATCATATATAGTTACTCATTACACCATTATACCCATCCTATTAAGGTGGTGGTGGAAAATAGATTACACCACGGCGTGGAGACGGTATTCCGTACGTATGCACGCGCGGTGATTTTATTTTTCCGTAGGATGGATAGAAGGTGAATTATGGTTGTTTCATATTTATAGTAACATATCAGTATGTAAGTAATACTGATGTTATTACTTTTTCATGAAACAACTAAAGAATAAGAAGTTGAAGAAGAAAGAAATTGAAAAGATCGGTAATGGATATTACCTCTTCTTTGAAACGCCTCTTTGAATCCTCCACTTAGGGAACTAAGATTGGTCTTTGAAGAAGACCAGGACCTCTAGGATTATTCTAGGGAAGTGGATAAGGGATTTTGGCAGGGGTTGGCCGAGCTTGAAGGCTCAAATTGGTGTGAGGAGGAGGGGGAGGAGGTACCCTTTTATAAGGGAGGAGAGGGGCACCTTAGGAATATCTCAAAATATTATTTTATATTAAAGTCAAAATCGGTTTATAATGGTTCCAAAGGGACTTATTTCGAAGATAAGGTGGGGATGGGTCGCAATCCTATCATCCAATAAGATTTAGACAAGTTTAGGGTATTATTTTAACCTTATCAATTAGATTTAACTCTAAGTTAAATAATTTAACTTTTACCGTGTCTTTTTGTTTTCTTACACTATATGGTTAATAAACTTACTATAACATGCCAAAAAAACCCCAAATTGTTTATTATTAATATATATATCCTTATC
Organism: Viscum album; assembly: GCA_963277665.1. Classification (NCBI taxonomy): domain Eukaryota; kingdom Viridiplantae; phylum Streptophyta; class Magnoliopsida; order Santalales; family Viscaceae; genus Viscum; species Viscum album. Next base: position 356,833,393 of record OY728150.1, read on the forward strand.
TAAGTCATTTGGCCGAACCTTAGATTTTTTGGAATAAAATAATAATTAATAATATAATATTTGATTTAAAAAACTATTTTGTGTCAATTTTGACACTATTTGATATATGATTTTTCTGAAAGTCATAACAGAATTATATGTTCGAACCAAGTTGATTAAATCAACGCTAATATATCATAGTAACCTAGAAAATTAGTGGAATTCATAAAAAGTCTCAAATTACATTTATTGTGGTGTTTATAACATCAATTATGTCAATATTTCATAAATAAGATAATTACTGCATCATAATTGTGTCATTAATAAATAAAAATATTTAATGTCTAAAAATTATAAATAAAATACCATTATGTAGGAAATATTTTTAGCTTTCTAATTAATATTTATAGTCGAATTTATCTTATGTATAACCCCATATTAAAAATGATTTACTTATTAAACTTTGATTTTAACTATTTTAACCCTTCTTTAAATAAATTAATAATAAATGTCCTAATCTAACCCAAGTGGGCCTAAATGGTAATATTTTATTCATAAGGTTGTTTTTGGTTGAATTACACTTATCCAATAGAATTAGGACATGTGTTAGGGTAATAGTAATATCATATTTACCCTTAGTTACCCTATTTACTATTAACCGCGGTAAAAAAAGTAAAAAGTTACTATTCACCAAAAAATTGTTTTTATCTCATTGAACCACATTTTACTTACTGATATCAACCGTGTCTGTCGGATTTTCGAAATTCCATTCACAGAAGCGGTAAAATTATGTTTTATGCAAAATTCAGTTTTTAACTACCACTTAGTAGTTTCACTATTAATCAAAAATTGATGTTTTTCAGAACAATGCCAAAATTTCATCCTAAGCTATATTTCATATTCCCAATTCAAAAATGAAGTCTATTTTACCAAATTCATAACATAGAAGTTGCATTAATTAATTTTATAATTAAATCCCGCTGTTAAAAAATATAGCGTGTTTTTAAGAAACAATATCTATCAAAAGATTGACACTTGATTATGTCTGGTTTAAATGTGAAATTACATTCAATGACCAACATTGTATTAAATTGTAAAAATATATTATAAATATACATTAAAACCACTCAAATTAATAATTTATCACTATTAATTATTTCGATTAAAAAATTTGTTTTTAATTATAATTTTGTAATTTTCACTATTCATCAGAATACGAAAGTTATCCGAAAAGTACCAAAATTTCACCTTAGGCTAAATTCGATACTCTGAATCCATAAATGAAGTCCATTTTGAAAAATAAAATTTACAAAATTTCAAAAAGTGGTTATTACTATTCACAACAGCTAGTTTTAATAATATCTTAATAGCATATCGCTGTTTAGCGAAACTTGGTGTTGCGTACAACACACGCTATCGAGGAAGGTCGCGATTGCGTGTAATGCAAGGCAAGTCAAGGATGTGTGTTGTGAAAGCTCCTTTTGGTGTAGCATACAACACAAGACATAAATAAAATTAAAAGGAACATTTTTCATAAAATCTCGGGCTGTTACATTCTACCCCCCTTAAAATGAATTTCGCCCTCGAAATTCGTCGGGGTTATAAATGGTTTACTATTCGAAAGTTTCTTTAATAGAAACCAACATCGTAAAAAAAATACCAAAACCTGGCTTTAAAAACTAAAGTATGAAATGTAACGATTACCCAAATAAACTAATCACTGGGTTTCCACATAGGTGGAAATATGGATATGGAAGAGAAATTTAACCATCATGTTCTGATAGAGAGTGGTAGAGAACATGGCTATGGAAAATCCAGCAATCACAAAGACATAAATTTGTGACGATCTAAGGTACCATCTGATTCATCAGGTATAAGAGCACTAGGACAACATTTTTTGTTTTCAAGATCATTTCCCTAAAGTTGAAGAATTTGAATTAGAATAAATACTTACTTTATTTTGGTACAATCTCACTGTTGTTCGTGCCTTGAACAATTTACACTTCATCTCTTAAATAAATGAAGTTGAATTTCTAATTCGTGAAGTGTTAGCAGATCATGTGATAGAACGACGGGTCATTCCATCTGTCTCAAACAAAAGGTTAGCAAAAATTATATACATAAGTCGATCTATAGTGAGATTAATCACATATTGCTCCTAAAATGGACTTATACTTTATATATCATACTGTTTAATATAATAAAACTAGTTTCTACTAAACAGGGACTTCCTGTAGGCCAGTGGTAGGCGATAAAGGCCAGTCTCACTTCGTTTGTGGGTTCGATTCCCACAGCCTTGTCTAAATCGATGGGTTGTCGCCCGTCCTGCAGTTTGTCCTTTTTCTAAAACTACATTACTATAACATCCCATCAATAATATCGGAAAAAAAACTTTTATCCTTAAACAATACTCACTTATGTCCAACATAATCCATTTCAATCTTTAGGCTTATCCATAATACTACAGTCCACTCTCATAACATAGTGAAAACGATTACCAGAGATTTAATACCATCTTTGATCCCCATATATCATAATATATGTTTTGTTGGTCACATTCCAAACATTCAAAGTCCTTAATCATGTATTCTCTTGAATACCTTAGTGAAAACATGAATGCAGTTTAAAGTTAACACTTTCCACATACCAAAATCCTCAAAATTCTATATACTCAAACCATGATATCACTTAGTCCTTATATCAATCATGAGCTCATGAATACTATTAAACATTTCATTTTCTCGTTTTCCCATCAATATGCGCATATCATCTTATTTCCAAAAAAAATATATCTCAATCACTTTGAATACCACATCAATAAATATTGCAATGATACAACATTATTTTGGAATCCCATTACATAAACACTTAATCATTCCACCACATCGTTTTCATATTCAACATTGCCAATAGTGATCGCATGTGACTTCCCTTTGTCCTTTTCCTTCAGTGGTTGCTCATGTTGATCATCACTAACACTTGGATTAGGGAATTTATTAGCATAATGCCCCATTTCCTTGCACTTGAAGCATTGAAGTGTTGGTGGTGCGTTCTCTGCAGTGTTTTCTTTATTCACATCATTAGAAACCCTTTTTCCATTACTTCGACACTCAGCTACTCGATGACATTCTTTTCCACACTTAAAACATTTTCTATTCCCTTTAAGACAATCTCCACCATGCTTCTTTCCACACTTTGTGCATAAGGAAACATTCATCTTCTTTTCACCATTATTCTGAGATTTCTCCTTGAACTCCATCTTTTGTTTCTTGTCAAAACCATGAGATGGATATGTAACACCAACTTCCATTTCTACCTTGATAGCACAACGCACAATTTCTTCATAGCTACTGAAGTCTCTTATAGATAATGCCCTTCGAAGACTTGGTTTTAAGCCACTGAAAAATCGATCAACTTTACTTTCAGGTTGGATGATAATTCCAGATGCATACCTTGCAAGTCTTGTAAAATTCGCTTCGTATATACCAACAGATTCATCATCCTTTTGCTTTAGTTCAAGAAACTCCTTCTCCATCTTTGTTCGAAGAATACGAGGGAAGTACTTATTGAAAAATAAGTTCTTGAACTCGTCCCATTCCATGGACTCAATTTCATCTCTTTTCCTTGTATTCTTGATAAGATTCCACCATTGATCAGCTTCACCTTCCAAACGATATACTGCTAAGATGAATTTATCATGTTCAGAACATTGAAGAACTGAAAATATCTTTTCAGTGGTACTGATCCATTGTTCAGCAACAAGTGGATCAGAAGACCCACTGAAAGAAGGTGGACGTTGCCTCGTGAAGGACTCAATAGAATATTGTTCCCTTCTCTGCTCATTTGGAAGTCCAGAATGATTCATAGCTTGTGTAAGTATAGCAATAATATTTTTCACTCCATCTCCCATAACATTTGTTTGTTCAGGAGGACAATCATTGCATTGTCCATTGCATTGATCAACACGGTTCCTTTGGGTTCCAGCCATCGTCTAAAACCCAAAAAGAATAGTGTGAGAGGCAAAAATCATGCTAGGGAAAACAACATAATAAAGGGGGAGTACCTTCAATATCTAACATCTTAGGTTTAATTATATGATCGTTAGCGTAGTTCTAGTACTATAACCTATACGTATACTTAACCTTAGGGACATCCCTAGACATACCGTAGAAATATCTCTAGGGATCTCACTAACGTTTTCGCATCCTAGTTTCCAAAGGTTGACTAAACCTTTCCTCTGATACTAACTGTAGAGACCCGTATCTTGACGTACATTGACATTACATTACATTTGCGGAATACTTAGTACATAACAAAAACACACACACAAGGATCGTAATAGTTTAGTGTCTTTGGAAACTCGGAACGTAGTCTTCTAATCGTGGTGAAAGATCTTCAATATCTCCCATAAAGATCTTCCCTTTTTTTACCTAAAACCTTTCTTTATATCCTGGGGAAAAGAAAACATAAAAGGGTGAGCTCAAATGCTCAGTAAGGGTAAGAAAAAGAAAAATCAATCACATCATATTCATAATAACATAACTTTTTAGAAATCTTAACCTGCAAAAGAGAGCATAATTTCATAACATGGGATAAATCATGGCAGTGAAATGTAATCACAATAATCATAACTTAAAACATGAAACTTTGTGGCCTTCACACATAATCATAGAGAATCATTTCTTGTTAGTCAAGACTCATTGCCAAGACTATCTTAGTGGACAAAGTCCCTTTCTGAATCGAGTAACCCTTGTTTCAGTCCTGTTTCACTGAACCGGTATAACCTACCGTTCCAGCCCTGTCTATCTCATGAGATATAAAATCTTTACCCAATGCATTGGAGGGAGATATAGGTACCACCCATATCATAATGATACCATTCTTATGTGTGCCACAAAATCATAAATCATACATCATTGCATAACCCATGTAATACAAATGGGAATCATAAACATCATGACATCATAAATGAATTAATATAAGATAAAGGAATTCATAAAAATAGTTCCATCACAACATGATCAAATCAATGTAATAATAGGGAAAAAACAGAACCCTTTATTATCTTAGATGGAAAATAATTTTGATAAAACACTTGAACTCCATTCTTGAGGAAAATATCATTTCTACTTCAAAAACATTTTTCCTTTCTTAACATGTCATACGACTTTAAAATAAAAGAAGTTGATTAAAAATAAACTTTAAAACTTGTAAAGGAATCTTCTTGGAAATAATGTTTTAAAAATCCATTCATTCCATATAAGTTAAAAAAACATTCTTCGTACTTTTGTCGGAAAAGTCAAAAAGTACCTCGTACGAAAAAAACGACAAAAGATTCCTTTCATATTCATTACTAAAAACTCACCGAAAAGTAAAATTGGATTTAAACAATTGTAGTTGGATGGAAATAATATTAAATATTGAGGAAAACATGGATGTGGATGATAAAATACACCCCAGTAAATACCAAAGTATAAGCAATCTCGGATAAAAATGAGATTGTGATATTTCTCTTACCTTAGGTCCGATTTGCTTCGTATGTGTCCGAACCTCCTGTATAATGATTTAAATAATGTCATTTACTTATTAAAGAATCATATTCATTGTTATGATATCATATATGGTTCAATTATGACATTATATTACCCGTTCTTTTGTAAATTCCATGTTAAAGAAGCGTTTTGGGTAAAATCGTTTCATTTATCGTAGGTGTTTTGACTTGTTGTTCTTGACATTATTATTACTTAAATCATGATTTAATTACTTCCAGAATATAATATATGATTTATATATCATATATATATATAATATATAGATAAATGAAATGAAAAACACCGTTCATGGAGACGGTAGTCCGTACGTACGCATGAACGCTGTTTTCCTTTCGTTATTGTCTTGAATGGGAGTAAGTAGATGACATACATATATATATATATATACATAAATACAGTAGCTTTATAATGTCATATATTTCATTATTATTTCTTATATATACTTTATAATCATTCTTAAATGGTTAACATGGATAATGAATCTCATCGCGTCGTGGAGACGGTAGTCCGTACGTACGCATGAGCGATGATATCGTTCCCATGGTCGTGGAATTGTGTTGAAGTGTATGTAGAATATTTCAGTATCAATATCACTTTATAATAATCATATATAGTTACTCATTACACCATTATAACCATCCTATTAAGGTGGTGGTGGAAAATAGATTACACCACGGCGTGGAGACGGTATTCCGTACGTACGCACGCGCGGTGATTTCATTTTTCCGTAGGATGGATAGAAGGTGGATTATGGTTGTTTCATATTTATAATAACATATCAGTATGTAAGTAATACTGATGTTATTACTTTTTCATGAAACAACTAATGAAGAAGAAGTTGAAGAAGAAAGAAATTGAAAACATCGGTAATGGATATTACCTCTTCTTTGAAACGCCTCTTTGAATCCTCCACTTAGGGAACTAAGATTGGTCTTTGAAGAAGACAAGGACCTCTAGGATTATTCTAGGGAAGTGGAGAAGGGATTTTGGCAGGGGTTGGCCGATCGTGAAGGCTAAAATTGGTGTGAGGAGGAGGGGGAGGAGGTAACCTTTTATAAGGGAGGAGAGGGGCACCTTAGGAATATCTCAAAATATTATTTTATATTAAAGTCAAAATCGGTTTATAATGGTTCCAAAGGGACTTATTTCGAAGATAAAGTGGGTATGGGTCTAAAGCCTATCATCCAATAGGATTTAGACAAGTTTATGGTATTATTTTAACCTTATCAATTAGATTTAACTCTAAGTTAAATAATTTAACTTTTACCGTGTCTTTTGGTTTTCTTACACTATATGGTTAATAAACTTACTATAACATGCCAAAAAAACCCCAAATTGTTAATTATTAATATATATATATATCCTTATCTAATTCATTTGGCCGAACCTTAGATTTTTAGGAATAAAATAACAATTAATAATATAATATTTGATTTAAAGAACTATTTTGTGTCAATTTTGACACTATTTGATATATGATTTTTGTGAAAGTCATAACAGAATTATATGTTCGAACCAAGTTGATTAAATCAACACTAATATATCATAGTAACCTAGAAAATTAGTGTAATTCATAAAAAGTCTCAAATTACATTTATTTTGGTGTTTATAACATCAATTATGTCAATATTTCATAAATAAGATAATTACTCCATCATAATTGTGTCATAGATAAATTAAAATATTTAATATCTAAAAATTATAAATAAAATACCATTATGTAAGAAATCTTTTTAGCTTTATAATTAATATTTATAGTCGAATTTATCTTATGTATAACCCCATATTAAAAATTATTTACTTATTAAACTTTGATTTTAACTATTTTAACCCTTCTTTAAATAAATTAATAATAAATGTCCTAATCTAACCCAAGTGGGCCTAAATGGTCATATTTTATTCATAAGGTTGTTTTCGGTCGAATTACACTTATCCAATAGAATTAGGACATGTGTTAGGGTAATAGTAATATCATATTTACCCTTAGTTACCCAATTTAATATTAATCGCGGTAAAAAAAGTAAAAAGTTACTATTCACCAAAAAATTATTTTTATCTCATTGAACCACATTTTACTTACTGATATCAACCGTGTCTGTAGGATTTTCGAAATTCCATTCACAGAAGTGGTAAAATTATGTTTTATGCAAAATTCAGTTTTTAACTACCACTTAGTAGTTTCACTATTCATCAAAAATTGATGTTTTTCAGAACAATGCCAAAATTTCATCCTAAGCTATATTTCATATTACGAATTCAAAAATGAAGTCTATTTTACCAAATTCATAACATAGAAGTTGCATTAATTAATTTTATAATTAAATCCCGCTGTTAAAACAAATAGCGTGTTTTTAAGAAATAATATCTATCAAAAGATTGACACTTGATTATGTCTGGTTTAAATGTGAAATTACATTCAATGACCAACATTGTATTAAATTGTAAAAATATATTATAAATATACATTAAAACCACTCAAATTAATAATTTATCACTATTAATTATTTCGATTAAAAAAGTTGTTTTTAATTATAATTTAGTAATTTTCACTATTCGTCAGAATATGAAAGTTATCCGAAAAGTACCAAAATTTCACCTTAGGCTAAATTCGATACTCCGAATCCATAAATGAGACCAAGGTGAAACCTTAACCAAAGCCTTCAGATTTTAAAACCCATGGGAAGAGGAACTTTAGTGTGTCTTCCATTTTCATTTTCATTCCAACAATGAGAATTTTCATGCACTTTTAATACCAAACGATTTTGGTCCTAGGGGTGCATGTGGATTTTCATTCCCACAGTCATGAGGACCCCACCCTAGGGGATAGTTTCAAGGATCTCCTAATCTCTGAGATAAAGTTTGGAGCCTTGTGCTTCTAGTGTCATATTTGAGATTAAGGATCTCTAATACCAAGATGGGAGGGTGAGGATCAAGCTTTCATTTCATTTTAACATAGAATGGAATACTACTCTCCCGCTACTAAACAAATTTTAGGGAATCCCACCTGGAGTAAGCCCCAAGACATTCTTCAAAATGGTTTCACTCTTACCCCTCCTTGCTCCTTGAGGGTCGTGTCTTTATGGGTAGTCAGATATGACTATCCTAGATATGAAATGGGAAAGGTAATGGGCATTTCCAGGCCTCTTTTTATTCTCCCTTAGGTCTATCCTTTTCCACAAGTGGAGGGGGAGATGTGTGTGGTTTTCCAGATCTTCTACTTTATCTTGTTTCTACCATTTACACATGACTCTTCATGACTTGTGTGGGATTAGGGGAAATCAACTAACGTCTCATACACACCATCAGATGCATGTTTTGTAAAAGTATCTTCACCTGAATATTTCTCTCACCATCCTTTTGAGTGATTCCATAAGCGTGGGTTATCAAGTTCATGTATCCAATCTCAGAGAATAATAGATTGTGTGGTTTCTCAGACATTTTTCTTTCCTCTTTTTTCTCACACAGTTCATGACTTGTGTGGGATTATAAGTTGAAAATGGTCATGACATCAACATGATATCAAACCTTGTTGGTGTCCTCCTTATGAGTAAGCCCCATATGGACCTATCTTTGACAAAATTCAAAGTGTATGTCCCAACCAACCTAGGGTATCCTCCTTATAAGTAAGCCCCAAAATACTCATTCAAGGTAATCATACTCAAGAGTAAGACATAACTTAATTCCCTCAAAGGTAAACATTCCCCTATAGGGAATCCATTTAGAGAGCATATATAGGAGTGGTTCATCACAACAAAACTATGTAGGATTTGATTACCATCTAAATGGGATATGTAGGAGTAATCCCCTAGTTTCAAACGCAACACACTAAAGAAATCATATTCTCTGTGGGCCACATTCCTAGTAAGTTCTAATTCAACCTGAAAATCAATATCCCTTCCAGGATCCCTAGGATGATTTGGTATAAGTCCCACACTAATATTTTACTAGGCACCTTCCATCTATACTTCCTTTTCACACGATGCTAAAATTCATGATTGGGTCCCTATTCCAAGACCATAAACAGTATTATGTTCCCCATTAAGTGGAACTGAACTGTGTGGGTTATGATTCCTTTCACTATGATACGAATGAATCTGATTTTATGGGTTCGATCTAAAACTCAAAACAACTCTCATCTCCCTAGATGATGATACACTTTAGAGTGACCCACTGAGTGAAAACAAAACTAGAATTATCATAATAATGAACAAATAATATCTAATTAGTACATAAGATGATTACATCAATCGACAACCACATATTCATATAGATGTATCCATTTATGAAGAACCTTGGATACATACAGATGATCCTAAAGGGTGTGATGATACTGAACTCCCATCATATCGACCAATGTGAGTTCTTAAGAATTGTTGGTCAAACATTCCAATAACTTTATGCCTTTGGAATATAGGTCCCTCATGGATGTATAACTGTTGGGTGTTTCCAGTTTCACAAAAAAACTCAATTTAAACTCTTTTAAAATAGTGAATCCAAAGTGTATGATTGAAAAAAAAACTCATTCCCCCAGCAATCAACCATTGGTAAAACATCATTTTTGTCAAAAATAAAAAATTGTAAACCCTATATGAATCTGTAATGAAGATGACAATGTCACCCACCTTTTAGGCCTCATTCACACTCAAAATGGTAGAGGGAAAAACAAGACAATCAATCATGAATCTTATCATTAAAATGAGATGATTTTTTTATAGATTTTTATGGTTTGTGTTTTTCATATATCTAGGCACTCTCTCTCCTGACTCCCATTGATCCAACGACATCCTTCCATATTCTGAAAAAGCATTCCATGTCCACTATTCACACTAGTTCTTCATCCAAACAAAGTACATCATCCCCAAACCAACATCTTCAACATTGGGTCTCTAATGCCCTGGTCTAGGAGAATCATCAATACGATACCATCTCAACCTTGGAGACTACCCTCTTGTCCCTCCATATAACTAAGACCCATTGTTAGTCTTGCCAATGATGACCGGTGGTCAAAGAGAATATGGTATTGGCATCCATCTTCAACCATTTCATAAGATTATCCCAAAATTGTTATAATCATTCCCTCTTGTTAGGTAGGTGTATTAAAAGGCTATATATGACCTCATCTAGAAGACACATGGGTCTTTCCAAAGTAATGTTACCAGCAACCACCATCTCCAACATCATGAGGTTGTGATCCATCAACATGATGACAGTTCTATACCCAGTAGACCGACCCAGGTCATCTGTACCTAGGAATGAATGATGACAAACCAAGGGAAGAAACCAATAAAAATGAGTAAGTAGACACCCCCTCCCTTCTGAAGAAGCAAGCCAATTTAATTTTTTGGCCAAGTGTGAGTGGGCATATACACCAACCTGCCCTAATTCAGCCAGCCATCAAACTCATCTAGCAGAATCAAAAGAATATTATTGTTCAAATCTATAAGAATTCAGTAAGTGGGAACCTATAATTTCCTTCATTATCTTAGCCTACCAATAGACACATCTAGAAACACCCAAAGAAGCCAGCCAGCCACGTTTGGCAGCAAACCGCAAGTAGGTGCAGACACCCACTTTCATTCACCAAGCCTACCAACAGTTTTTCCTAGAAGCATCTGAAGAAGATAGTAAAAAATACTTGACAAAAAATAGGTGGAAAACACAACTCTATACCCTCACACATGAGTACTTTTACTATCCACATATAGAAAAGGGAGGACGAGCGCAAGCACAAACACGTAATCCAGATATAGAATGGGCATATATCCCCATTCCAATCACTGATTTCAGCAATCATATCATGAAAATAGTGAAAGGGAAAACTAAAATACCATCCCACATACTAGAGACCTAATAGTACATCATTATGCTGAAACAATTAGTGCATAAGGGATGGACACAGTACTCTATCCCAACAAGTGGGGTCTCTCATCAGCATGTTATCTCGAAGAAAAAACACACTTTTGCTCCCATCCTAGAGGGTTGTGGGTAAAACTCTCCCATGATATATTGAAAATTGGATCGGGAACACACACCTATTCCAATCAGAGGTAATCAGCTTATCTCAATAGCCACTCCAAGGTTGGAACATACCCTTATGAATAAAACTTCCCCTAACAAGTAGCATCAGTCACTCTCAAGAAGGCATCCAAAATGAAGCCTTCCCATAGAAAACTAGAAAAGAATTAGACGATCTATAATCTTGATCAACTCAATTATAGAGTTATTGAAGACCTCATGCACTTATATATGGTATCTCAATATCTTATTGTCCCATTACCAAATTATGGGAGGAGTAGAAGTAATTATGATAGTCCTCTCTGGGAACTTCACTACGAAGGCTTACACATGACTATGATCTAATTGATCTCAAGATCCCATATTTTGATGAGATTCATGGCATCACTCCACATGTATGGAAGATAAAGGACCAATAGGGTTTCCCCCTTACTGTAATCCACTATAGTGGTGCTTTCCATGATGGAATATACTGTGAAAATTCTCTCTATGGTACTATTTCACATTGTTAGGAGAATCCTCCGCTTGGAAATGTTGTGATGAGAAATCCCTCTTATTGTAATGTGCTTGTGAAAACAAGGATATTCATGTCTGATTCCTTTTCATTGAAAAGTGAAATCCTTTCTCAACAAGAAGACAACATAAGGTGACAATCATTATCTGATCCTCCTTGGGATTTTCTACCTTCCAACATGATAGAGGTGGTCCCTACTAATAATATTTATTATAATAAAGAGGAAGTAAAGCATCCACTCTAGTCAGATTAGGTATAGGGGCCTATATCAAAATATTAATAAAATATTCTAAACATGAGGAAACAACTAGATAAAGATGACATATTATTCATGTTCTAGTCTTCATCCATCCCTTAGTAAAATATTCCAGAAGCATTGATGGAATATTTTTTGCACAACATCTACCTCAATATATTGAAAACTCTCCATCACTTGATAGAAGGATTATTACACTCTAAAGAGTATAAAATTCACGTCATGGTAAATGAAGGTATGTAATGCCATATTGTTTTGGCCACTCTCCTAGTTTAACAACATCCAAAGAAACAACAAGGATCTATTCAATGTAAATTCCTCATCACATTAAAAATACTATGATAGTTGATCATTTATTCATCATTAGGTGCTCATATCAGAAGACGGGTTAGACACATAGAGTTACATTTCACCATTACCACTAACTAGAAAATCTCTCATAATGTGGTATCATGTAATTTTGTAGCTTCAGGATGGATTCAATAAACGAATCTTTTCCATGATAGATGATACGATCTAAAAAATAGGTCTTGACCAACTACTGCCAACATTAGGCTAGAAAAGAGCATTTTATAGAGAGACTTATGGACCAAAAATATGAAAATATCTATCAAGAATCCCTTTTGGGAGAAATAAGTAATCAAATAGAATAAATGGAATAGATAGTACAATGTTATTCAAGAATTGGTGATCCATGTGCATAGAAAATGATACAACAATCCCATGTTTTGGACAAAAATCCTTAAAATTAGAAGAGTGGCTGCAAAAGTAGTATCCACAATTATTTAGGAGAAACCCTAGAATATATATATAGGGGGTTTTAACCCAACTATCAAGGCTAGAAAACCAGGCCTGAAGAGTTGAAAAATTATAGAGGGAAAAACCCCCATCCCACAAGGATGTGGGATTTCTCACATCAACAACCTCCCCCTTTTCCAAAATCAGCCTTATCCCAATTGGGGGAAACAACACAGAATGGATCTTCCCAATTTTTTATATCTTGTGATCTATTTTCACCACTAGGATCATGCATCATTGAACTATCTAGGGATTCCATTTGGGTTACTATCTTCCAAAAAAATCCTAGATTACAATAAAATGAGAGGATGAGGCCTCGTGGAGGGTTTATAAAAAGGAAATCCCATAAATAAATGGATATAATTCCTACCAGGTGTTTTCCATTAGTAAATATATTTAATTCCACCCTTGGAGGCCCTATATAAGATAAGGTCAATTCAAAGGAGGAGTCATAGGAGGAAGTTTTAGATCATAATTTGTTCCACACAGAAACAATTGAAGTAGGTGAGCATACCTAGAACCAAAATATTACTATGAATTTGTAAATTCCCTAAAATAATCCAGCACTACCTCTCCATAAGGAATCCAACAAGGAAAAGGGATGGGGTCACATTGTACCGCACCTGCCTCCCAAGGAGGTTAAGTCCCTTTCACTAGAGGAAGTATTTTCTCAATAAGAGGATGATATGAAATAATTGAGGAAACTCGACACAGGAAAACTCTTACAGCGTCTTCTTGGTTTATATACTTTGTAAGAAGATCCAAAACTCGCACCCCTAACTAGATTACCTCAGTAAAGAGGGTTCATCATAGCATCCAAAGTGGGTCTTGAACACCCAATCAATGTGAGATATAAACCACCAATATAATTGGATCCTATGGTAGAATATTGGAAATTTCCTATATTGGTTTTATAGCCATAACATGCCCAGGCACATCCGTATAGGCCTTCCCCTGTGGGACCCCCATGGCAGATACCAGTGTACCGCCACCCAAGTTCTTACTAGATACTATGCCAACTCAAGCATTGGCCCAACTATACATTCTTCAAGGGATCATGAATTCTATAGAGCACTCACTACTCGCTTGAAATCCATGATGTAATGGTGGACACTAATACAACCAAAAAAGAAGCCTTAACTTGTATGGTTAAATTTGACTCCTCCATTGCCGAACTTTATGAATCCACCATTTCCCACTTTTAATATTTATGGAGACCCAGATCAGCATCTTATGAATGTTCTCTCCAATGGTGATCCCATTATGGGAACCCTTGAACAAAAGGAATCAGTGAAACATAGGTGATTCGTTCAATCACTAAAAATTTCATCCTGTGTATAGTATGTGATTTTGTAGGCTCGGTCAATTATGAGGTAAAATTACCTCCGTCAAAAGTTTCACTTCCAATTTAACTCAACACTATAGAAGAAAAGATTACTTGGTCTCTCAAAGTGAAAATAGTGAGAGAATTAAAGGGTCTCATATTTCATTTCTTGGTGAAAAGGATTGAAATACACATTAAACCTAGAGATCCATCAGTAAGACAAGTTTCCCATTTATATAGTGAATATTCATGATGAGTTGTGCACACCATTGATTCCTGTAAAATATACCACAGGATATGGGACCTCTTCAAAATTTCTCAAAAATAGAGTACTCCATTTCATATACTGAGGAAAAGTCCAATGTAATTCCATAAACATAGGGAAGCATAATATGAAAAGAATAGGCTTCTACTATTTCAATTAAGCAGGCCCCTATACCTGTTATTACTCTAAAGCATGCACCATATTCTGCTAATGAAATTCCTCATCATCATAAAAAACATCCACCTTTTCAGGATGATCAAAAATAGCATAGGTGAAAAAAAATTAGTAGATGAGAAACATGGTCTATTCTATACAAAATGAACAAGTCCCTAGCTACTTTATATCGACATTGGAAAATAACGGGGTAAAGTTACAAATTCCTAGGAATTTGGGAAAAATAGAGTGATAAAGATCTCCCAAACTATTTTCCAATCGACCAATTACTCAGACATAGTATTTATGAGTGTTTTTTAAGAATCCCACCAAAATATGGTAGAATCTGGGCAACTAAAGTGGAAAACTTTTCCCGCCCAAGTAGCATGTGTCTCTACTGCCGATCTGGAGGAGTAGAATGAATGGAATGAATTTAATAGAAAAGGTATACAAAAGTTTTGAGACTGTATGGTCAGAAAATCAATCAACCAAATTCATGTTATCCTCCGAGAATAGTTTTAGCATCTGACTATGCCTTCGGTAACCTTTGATACAACACAGGCAACTTCATCGATAGCTCAGTCCCTAGAAATTTCATCCTCTAAAAAGCGACATGGCCTGAAGGGTAATAAGAAAATTTAGGAATATGATATCATATAAAAGCCAAAGTAATTATTGACCTTAGCGTAATTCATGTCGATGGTCTCAAAATCACAAGCACTTCTTTACCAAAAAATACAATAAGAGAACACCCCCCATATAGAACCTCCATCATATGAAGAGGTTTTCTTCAATTCTATTAACTTTATTCACTTACTTAATCCCTTATCATATGATGAGTGTGATTATGAACCCGAATTCCCTACACTTTATTGAGGAACTATGGGAGGAGGTCGTCTAAATTGGGGATATAGTGAAATACATTGTCGTTTTAGTAATCACTACCCTAACTGGGTCCCTAATCAAACCATATTCTTGGACGAAACTGGTGGGAAAGCTCTCTAGGGAGCTCAACAGGAGCAAGTAAGTTTTCCCACACATGATAGGTTCTTCCCTAACATAATCATCTTATAACATAGACTATAAGATATAACACCACCTAATCAACCTCAGCATGTAGTTAAACCTATTCGGCTCAATCCACATATAGTAGAAGCACCTTTAGTTCCTATTCCAAGGGTTGATCCATCTACATCAGGAACATCAACTACCAAACTACCTACGAAATAGTATCCCCATGCTTGGAAGAATAGACCTTTGGACGAGAAATATGATCTTTTGAACCGATTATCCTTAGTGTTGCCTAGGTTTTCAACCCTAAATGCTCTGAGTCTATCAAAAGATCTCCGAGAAGCACTTATCAAGGCCTTATCAAGCCCTCGGAAATTTGAAGTTGATGTTACTAATTCTGAAGTGTACCAAAAAGATAATGATCCTATAGAATACCACATGGTCATCTCTTTTACAATCTACAATGATGAAGCCATCATACATGGACATTTTTTACCCTTATATATCTGATAGGATAAATGACATTGATATCTGATGAGCCTTCATTGGTAATGGCATAAGAGTCAAGTTTATCCCGATCCAAACATATCATCAACCATGTTTCAATTAATATCACTTGTTCCCCACTACTATAATGTTACAATGCATGAAAAAATGAGTTAAAACCTCTCAATGAAATCATACTCGGGACTCAGTTTGGTGATCTCATGTCTAACTCGGAATTCATGGTTGTTAGACATCATAAAAACTTCAATGTTCTATTAGTAAGACCTTGGCTACATCAGCATGCTGTTATTCCCTCTTCATACCACCAATTCCTCAAATATTTTATTAGTGGTCACATTGGGGAATTTCATGGTGATAAGGTCCCATTAAAGACCTTTGAGTCAAAATACATTGATGTTGGATTCTATCATAATGAATGGAAATAGTCCATGGATGATAATGTCACTCAGAAAAATAACCCAAATATTTTGGAGTTGATCATGAACAATCCTTTAAAATAGAAAAGTGAAAAGTTTGTTCTCCCCATAAACTAAATCAAAGATGTTGTTTGAAATTTGAGAATACATCCAATAGATTATGTAATGTCAATTATGAAAATGGATCCCGATAACATTGGAGAAGATGTCATCTCTCCAAGAAGTAATGAATGACTGGATGAGAATATCTTAATTCCAAACCCTGATCATGAACAAATACCAGTTCTATTTTCTAGGTTAGTTAAAGTTGTCATGACATAGGGAGAAAATGAATATGCTCATTCTTAGTCCCTTGTTTCCCCTTTTGAGAACCAAAAAGGAATAATACCAGTAAGAGAGACTATAATGGTTGCCTCATCTTCTGGATTTCCAGATAGTGACTCCCCTACTCTCTATGAGTAACTTTAATCATCAGCTACTTCATAAGAAAGGGGCGAAATAAGAAAAGAATGAGTAAGAGGAAGAAGAGTAAGACCTCAGGGATGCCCCTTCAGTGTTTGAGGAAGGTTTATCCCCCACTATTGACGAGGTTAAAAAAGTAAACCTAGTTACACAAGAAGATCATTGACCATCATTGATTATTATGTCCATAACTCTTGAAGAATGAGATGTATACACTTTTTTTGAAACAAAATCATAATTTATTCACCTAGAATTACATAGATATGCTAGGACATGACCCCAAAGTGTCCACCCATCATCTAGGTTTTTTAGAAGACCATCAGGGACACAAGAAGGCATCCAGAAGGACACACCATACTCCTACCTCCAAAATTGAGGCTGAGGTGGATAGACTCATCAAGGAAAAATTTATCCAAAAATTATAGTATCGGAAATGGCTAGCTAACATTGTCCCTATAAAGAAAAATGGGAAAATCAGAGTCTTCATTAACATGAGAGATCTCAACTAGCACTGTCTGAAGGATGAATTCTCGGTTCTAGTAACATAACTCCTGATTGATGCAACAACTATTTATCAATACCTCTCTTCATGGATTTCAATTCAGGATAAAACTAAATTAGAAAGGACCTAGAATATGAATGGGAAACCACCTGTTGAGACCCCGATGGATTATTCTGCTATCATATAACTAACATTGGATTAAAGAACACTGGTTCCACATTTCAATGTTCCATGAATTTTACCTTCAAACCCTTACTGGGGATGTTTTTTTTAAGGTTATGTTGATGATATGGGGGTCAAATTAACATTATGGCCACACAGCCAACCTAGAGACTATGTTCAATAAGCTACGACATCATAGCCAGAGGAGAAACCCCTAAAATGTTCTTTTAGGGTAACCTCAAATAATTTTTTTTAGCATTTTTGTATGTCATCACGGCATCAAAGTTGACCCTTGTAAAAACAGTCCACCCTTAGCATGTCACCTCCTTGAAAGCTTAATGAATTAATAGGACTTTAAGGAAACATGGCCTATATCTGGTGATTCATAGACAACCCTCTAAAAAATTGTTTCCCTTCACCAGACTGATTAATATAGAGGTTTCATATCAATGGACCAGTGAGTTCCAGGAGGTATTTGACACCCTTCATAAATTACTCTTGATTCTACCAGTATTAATGCTACCCATTGAGAAAAATTCACTCATCCTATATGTGATAGCCCTAGAGTGATACCTAGGTTCCTTCTTTGCATAGAAAATGATTTTGTGAATAAAATATCATTTATTATCTCATTTAAACCATGATCTACGTTGAAACTAGTTATTCAGATATCAATAAGAGATTTCTGGCATTAATCTTTACAGTCTAAAAATAGAGGCACTACCTATAGAACCTTGAGTTCCAATAGTCCTCTCATAATAACCTGATCAAATATATCCTTAGTCATCCAATGTCGATAGTATTTATAGAATGGTGGGAAGTTATCCTCTAGCAGTTCAATATATAGTTCATTCCTTAGAAAGCAGTGAAAGCTCATACCTTGGTATATTTCCTTGTAGACACTAATCTGCAGAATAAACGAATTTAAATAAAAAATTATGAGATGAATTGATGTTATACATTCAAGGAGGCCCACAAAAATGGAAAATTTATTTTTATAGTGGATCCAAGAGACCAACAGAGATGAGAATGGAAGACCCTAATCTCAAAAAAGTCGGTTTAGGGATTGTGCTCATTTTTTCAGTGAAGCAAGTTTGACCTTACTTCTTTCTACTATAATAACATTGTTCCAATAATGAGGAATAATATCAAGCCTTAATTTATGGCCTAAAAATAGATCTCCAAATATTGGTGTACCACCTAGAGGTTATAGGTGATTCAGAGTTTTTGGTCAAATAGTTCAATGGAGATTATGCCATCAGAAAAGTAGAGTTGGTCCCTCTACCTGATTATGTATAAGGGTTAATGGGAGAGTTCCACTCAGAGACAATATTTTCACATGTATCATCATCATATAACCCCTAGTATAATGCATTGGATAATGTATTTACTACTCTGGAATATCCAAACTCGGATGAAACAGTCATCAGCATTTCCCATTGGCCAATGGTCTCACCTTTTATTCAAGTCCAAATAGAGGAGATCAATGAAGTCATAACAATTCCTTGTCTCTATGGTGCTACCATGAGATTGATTACTTGAATCATATAATACCTCACAAATGGAATAGTTCCATCATCCAGAGATAGTAAGGATAAAATATGGTGGTGAGAAGTCAATTTCACTCTTTATGATGGCCCAAATCACCAGAAATCCCTCTATACATGTAGATTTATTGGATTCCTTATCAAATGTATTGATAGAAAAGAAACTATGGTTATTATAGAAGAAGTCCATGTGGGAGAAAATAGTGCCCAATAGTATGGGTATAGGATTTCTGATAAATCTGAAAACTTGGATACTTTTTTCCTTCGATGACGCAAGATTTCACAGAATTCAACAAGAAATTTCATTCATATCAAATTCATGCCAACTTCATCCATCAACGCCCATATTTTCTACATACATCCAAATAATCATGGTAATTTTCCATATGGGGACTATATTTTTTGGGGATATACGCCCAACTACAACCAAATAGATCAAATACATCCTAACTACTACTGATTTATTTTCCAAATTGGATGATGCGATACACCTCAATGATGTTGGGTCCAAAAGAATTTTCAACTTTGAGAAAGAAAACATCATAACCAAATTTGGTGTATTTCATACTATACTGATGAAAAATAGAAACAATTTTTTCTTTCGAAATGGGAAAGTTATACGAAGAGTACTATATCAAATCCTACCATTCATCTCATTGTCATGAAGTGAGTAATGGATAGAAAGATGACTTTAACAATACCCTATCAATAATACATCATAAGATGGTGGATAAAGATAAACATTTCATGGCCTTACAAGATCTTTTACACCTTATGATCTTATAAGACTACAACATGTACTATCATATGGGAGACCCTGTACTCAATGGTGTATTGAACAAATGCATTCCTTACATTTGGGATCCATTTTCCATCACTTCATATATCCATATGTGATCATATATCCACATATGTGAAATCCCAGAAAAGATTGTATTAACTGGAGTGGATCAATGAAAAATTAATTCAACCATTTCCTCACTTGAAAGTCTATCAAAATCACATAGTGTGGGCCTTTAAGAAGAAGTTCCACCTCAATTAATTTCTCAAAGAAGAATTGGTATTGGTCCATAGGACTCCAATTATACTTGAAAACATGACTTTGAAACATGAACCAAATAAAGAATGATATTACTTAATTCAAAGGGTCCACTCCAATGAAGCTTATTCCTTAATCTCAAGGGATGGACAACTCATGACAAACCCATCCAATGCGATGTTCCTAAAGAAATATTTTTGAGTAATCACACGAACTAAGTCCAAGATAACAGATGTTAAGCTGTGTAGTTGGTCATTATCTCATGACCTTAAAATGGATGACATAATTTCTGCGCCACATGGCACAAAACTATAGAGTATCGTTGTCCCTATTGCATGATGTTACACTGCACTAAATATGGTTCTTTTCATAAGACATAAAACTGAAATACACCATCTTTCCTTGTCACATGAAATTAAAAATGCATGGTTAACATCTCTCGCCTCTCATATTGAGAAACCCCCAAAGTACCAAGATCTATGATTCTCTTTTAAGTCCCTTAAATATGGCCCTCCATCTCAGGAGTGAGTCCCAATCATTTCCCTATAACCTCTCAGTTAGTTAACATTCCCTTTTGAATAGACATGAGGAAGAAAAGATTTGAATCTCCCTTTTATAAGCCCCGCTAATATCATTGCCACCCCACAGTGTAATTTGGGCCCCTATTATTGGCATAAGTACCAACATTATCACATCCTTATCACATGAAAATTAACTACATGATCCTATCAAGAACTACATGTGGCTTGATTATCATTCTAATAATAAACATAATGATTCCCATGCCTTCTATCCATGGTCTAGCAGGGACTAAAGAATATAGGATTCCTCTTTGTTTTCCCTGTGTATGAATTAGATATGCACAAGGAACTTTTTCGGGACACATGGCTTGATTCCCATTACAACGAGATGTGTAAGGATGACTATACCTCATGTTTTGGTCCCAACCATAATTCTAGAAAATTTTGAAGATCATTTCCCCACATCAAACCATGATTGATGTTGGGGAAAAAATTTCTAGAACTATGTATGGATTTATTCTCATTATCTTGATATATGTAGTGACTCCAAAATCTCCAATCTTAGGTCCATATGCAATAAAAAATCCTTTAATCCATATATACGGATTGGACCTTCATATAGGAACCTTCAAGAACTATGTGTGGATTTATTCTCATTCCCATTGGACATGTAGTGACACTTAGATTTCCAATATCATGTCCATTCACAATGTTTATATTCTGTTAAATTGGTTCATCTGTGTCCTCACCACATTACCTTAAACTGAATGGGATTTCAAAAACTATGTATGGATTCATTCTCATCCTAATGAGATACGTATGGACATGTAGATCATATCATATGGCCCATACAACAAGGTATCGAAATTAACATATCTTTCACTTATGTTTCCTTTGTGTTGTGGAAGAAGCCTTTGACACTCTTTATTTCTCACACTGAGCATAGCACACGTGGGTTTTGGAGTTTTTTTAAATGTACACCATAGGTAAGTAAATTATATAGATTCACATTAGGTTTACTATGGAAATGGCTATAATACCTTAAAAGGAACAATAGATGTCTTCATCACATGAAAATATGTTGTATGGTTTCCCCAAGAACTATGTGCATCCTGATTCTCATTTCAATGAGATACATAATCAATTTTATATATTCAATCTTTGGCCCAGCCACAACACAATATGGGAAATTTATCTACTCTCCCATGTAAGAATCAGATCTACATGGAAAGATCCATTATGGGTTCTCACCCTATGCATGAACCATTAATAAAAAAACCCACTTCCTCCAAGCATTAATTCAATCAGT
Organism: Viscum album; assembly: GCA_963277665.1. Classification (NCBI taxonomy): domain Eukaryota; kingdom Viridiplantae; phylum Streptophyta; class Magnoliopsida; order Santalales; family Viscaceae; genus Viscum; species Viscum album. The sequence continues at coordinate 356,855,725 of OY728150.1, forward strand.
GTGGGGTCATCATTTTAGAACTATATGTTGATTGATTCTTACTCCAAAAAGATATTTAGTGATGAACATATAACATTCCCAAACCCATCCATAGTATTTCCTCACTCATCATGTCGAGACACCTTCATTCTTGCCTCATGATGTTAAACTGTATGACTAATGTCCTGGCCACATGAATATAAAATTCATGGTACCTCAATAACTATGTATGGATTGATTCGCATTTCAATGAGATATGTGGTTGATGACTAGGTCATAATTCCATGTCGTATCCATGGGGAAAAGAATACTACCATCTATACTATGTACAAATATTTAAGAAGGAGCTCTTAATTTGGGTCCCCTCATTTTGGGGGTCTAATGAGGAAACATTGATGTCCTCTTCTACATATGAGTCATATCTATTCAATGGAATCTACACTTTATGGCCAATATCAGTCAAACCATTTTATTTTTTCTCATATGTATCTCATCCACATTACATACTCAAAATCATGGAAACTTTCGGATCTTAATAATATTTCTCTGGCTCCTGGTGATATAACGTCTGATACATGAGGAATAATTTTATTAACTATTTTGTAACACTCTCTAGATGGATTTGAATAATGTATCATATAAAATGGGTCTGTTAGCCAAAGGATTCCACTACTGACTATGTTGTAACACACCCCAATTTCATTTTCATAAAACAACCCACAAAATAGGTTTGAAAACTAATGACAACTTCATCCTTGGGGGAAGCCTCTTCTATCCTTGTAATCTTTGATGAAATTGTATTGGAACAAGTGATTAAAATTTAGTCGATGGCAATCCATTTCATACTTTCCCCATATCCCTTATCCCAATATGAAAACCCCAAAGACCATGGTTTTCATTTTCCTCCCTCATGTCCAAAGTATATAGGAACAATATTGGGATAGTATGCCACATATCACTGATCATTTCCATAATACTATGGTCCTAGAAATATATCCTAAAACTACATGCACCATATTTCCCACATAAAGGTAATACATACATGGAGAACCTTTTTCCCAGTTTGTGGGTAAATTTTCTCTTGAAATTATCCTCCTTAATTCAAGTAACTCCTTCATCAAGCCTAACATTGTGCACAGGGATATCAGAATCTTCATAGTCTTCCATTGGTCATCAATGATAGGATGTCATAATTTTTGAGAACTTCTTTGTGTGACTATGTTATAACATGCCCCGAATGTCTTTTCATAAATTATACCCAAAATAGGGTTTTCATCCAAAGGATTCCACTATTGACTATGCAGTAGCACTCCCCATTTTTCTTTGCAAAAAGTATCAAAAAAATGGGTTTTACAATCAGTGGTAACTTCATCCTCATGAGAGACCACATACATCACCATAATACTTTACTACATACCACTCTTAAGATCCAAAAATCCCTTGATAATATCTTACAAAATACCCTTCCTCATACCTGAATATGACGGTAAATTCTGATGCAGATTACCTAGAATGAGAGATTCATTATGCTTTCATTAAAAACTAAAGACCTTAAATTATATCCCCCAAAATGTTTTTACTGTATGAATTTAAACTAAATATCATAAATTACTTGTTGGGTGACTTTAAACTGTATAGCACAATGTCATTGTTAGAAAAAATTAAAATGTATAACAACATCCTCTCCATAATATGTCAAACTACATGGTCAATGTCTTGGTCACATGAAATTATACTACATAATGTTTCAATACCTATCATGAATGGTAATTCCCCCTAACACTGGTAATCTAAAAAAATATACCCTCCTCCACAAAATATAAATTCTTGTAAGAGTTATTTCTATTTCCAAGCCAGTCCCAACACAGATTCTCTCTTCATTCTCAAACACTTCCCCTTGGAAATACCAACCATTGTTGTCTTGAGAAATATATATATCCCTAAAATATCTTTGGTCTTTAGTAATATAATATTATAATTTTTTATAACTTATTTTCTTGACTATACTATAATACACCCTAGATTGATTTTCATAAAATAGATCACAAAATAGGTTAGCCATCCAATGGATGCTATGTTGTTACATGCCTCAGTGGGAATCACATAAATCATCCCACAAAATGTATTTGTCAACCAGTGGTAACTTCGTTCTCATGAGAGACCTCCTCAATTGATTAATATCATGTTTTAGACTCAGATACCAAAAAATAATGGCTAAATATTCCCAATCAGTTATATAAAGAATGTGGGAACAATCTTATCCAACAAACCATATTTGGCCATCCTTTCAAAAAATTTGGTCAAATTTTTTCGACCTAAAATACCGATCTCTTTAGTCCTACTTGCACAAATTTGAACTACCTACGAAAAGATACAATACTCATCAGGTTGAAAACTCACAAAGGTAAATTTATAAAAAATATGTGTCTCGAATCACTAGACCAACACTCTATGTAGTTTTTGAAAATATTAAACAATGAAAATAAAAAGGAGTAAAAATTTTTGGGCTGAAAACCGGAAAAGGGTTCTATAAGAAAAATAAAAGTCATTCCTACTAATCCTTCCTTATTAGACTTAGGAAAATATTATAGTGATGACATAAAAATACATGTAGTTTGTATGATTTCTCATATAACTTTAGAAAATGTCAAACTACGCTCTCTAGGCCCCATGGGTTAGGAAAATGTTAGAGTGCTCCCTCAGCTTGGTCATTATAATCATGACACAATGACATTTAATTGAATGAATAATTTTTTTAGTGTTTTATTATGAGTACTATAAGAATGAAAGTCCATAAACAAGTGACTAATAACAAAAAATCCATTTTATTTAGGATTCAAAGTGCATGGGAATTTCCACATGATGGAGCATCCTTGAAAGAAAATTAGTTTATTCTCAGCATAATATTTGAAAATTTAAACTGTACCTCAAGAAATTTCTGAATATTTCTATAGATTAGCCATTTGAGTAGTGGTAGCCTCCTCATATTTATGTATTTTCTCTTAATCTGCACAAATGACGTCCTTTCTTTGTGCCAAATCCCCAGCCAAATATCAGTGTAGTTGGACAAATTCTTCCTCTACAACATTTATTTCCTATTCGAGTGGTATTATTTTAAGATATTTATCATTGAGGTGATCTTGGTACACCTCCACCATCTTATAGTAACTATCCACATCTTTGATTATGGTAGCTCTAAGTTCCTGAAACTGGATCTCCTATTATGCCTCATCCTGTTGTAAACACTGCTCTTCTTCCCATTACCAAATGATAATTTTCACCAATTTATGGATATTGTGGTAATTAAATCTTCTATATCCTCGTATAGAAATATTAAACGGGAGTCAGTGAAGTTGCGATGGAATTTATTCAAGAGGTGTATCCCTGATTATATTTCATATATCCTAACATAGAAAAAGTTGTGTAGTTTGGAAAGCCTATTGTGTCTGCATATCGGACTCAAAGTCACTCTAAAAGGGAGATACATAATCTGGAATTAGCACACTTAGTGATGTTCCTTGTTTTCCTCCCTATAAAAAAATATCATCTTCACCTACTGATGTTGTGGGAGATATAATGGAACCCCCATTTCAAGCCCAATTTCAAAATATTATGCAACTGAATAAAAGGTGACACTTATCATCAACACTATAAGGTCAACATAAAACAATTAAAATGATGTAACCAAAACAGTCAACAACACTCACCCACTATTGGATCAACTATTGGAATTGATACCTATACAACACTCTCATCCTCAAATCTCATAGTGGGAACCTCCAAATAGAGAGAATCCTCTTGTGGAGTGGCCAAGGATCCGAAAGTGGGCCAACTTCATCAAAAATCCTCCTTGTGGGACATTCACCAATAAAACAGCACCTCCATGTGATAAAACCCATTGACGGAGTATCAGAAGGAAAATGAAAACAAGGAGAGAGATCTCAGATTTCAAGAGAGGTGAGACAGGAGGGGATGAAGAGGGGAGAAAGGAGAAAAGAGGAAGGGGGATGGGTAAGGCACCATAGAGGTCACAAAATCCACCCCTCTATATTTCCACCAATGAGAAACCTAAGGTGATAGGAAGACGAGGGAATGCCTCTCAGAGGCAAGGTTTATATTTAAAAAATCATATTTATTTAAGGAAAATATTTCATAAAATATTTGGGTGTTATAGGAAACAAAAAATTAAATGTATAAGATATGTTTTATCAAGTATTGTTAATTACAATAGTATATTTTCATATAATGTAATTAAAAATTTTATAATGGATGAAATTGTATATCTTATAAAAATAAAATTAATTTGATTCAATAAAATTATCATAAATGGTTAATTATTTATATAATCTATACAAAATATTAACAATCTCCTAAAAAATAAAATAAATAATATTTATACATAAGTTAAAAAAATTATCAATAAAAATTTTAAGACAATAAACACCTTCCATAACTTGGTTTAGAGTAAAATCATAGATAAATTTATTATTCTTTACCTCATCAGGATATATTAACTTATCTAGGAGTTCTAATGATAGTATTAGGTTTAATTAACTAAGTTACCATCAATATTAGTTCCCCCTAAAATACTGGATGTTACTTGGAGGAAAAGTTTGATGGAATTCATGACACCATTTCAGGATTGGTGATTACACTCAATAGATCATGGATCTATAAGTTAATGTAGTTGTAAAGAAAATATTAACTAAATACCATCAAATATATTGATAAACCCTTCTAATAGATTATTTGATGTTTTGGGAGACTAAATAAAATAATTAATTATGTCATAACTAGTAAACCATATAATGTACAAAAATATGATTTTATTTTCTATATAAAATGGAATGAAAAACAATGGAATTTCCATGATCATTCTAGGAAAAAGAAATATTTCTCATCATCACAAATTCTAAAGCGTTATATAGGATCTTAGGCATTGGAATTATATATTAAAAATTAAATTTTTATTAGAATCACTTCTTCCTGATAAACCATGTCAAATAACAAGTAAGGGTCCAAAACATTCCTACATGATGTATATAGACCATGCATTAGATGTCTATTGAATCTTGTTATGATAAATTCTAAGGGAGTTGAATACTCAACATAAGGACGTGGATGTATAAACCATTTTTATTTATATCTAATAAATTAAAAAGGATAAATAAAAGAAATAAATAGATTATATTTACACTACATTATACAAGTGAAAACTAAAATATGGATACCAATATAAGAATTTCATACTCATGACGATGTGGTATATCAAAATGTTAGGAAATTTAGTCTTTCATATTGATAAAAATATTATCCATTAACCTATTATTATCATACTAACCACATAGATTCTCAATATTATATAAAAATAATAAAATGAATTTTATGGAGAAGCCACTAAAGAATATTTTTTCTATATTTTTCCAAGTTAATAAGGATTTATGGAAATTTGGTTCTCTAGTCTTAATAGTGAATAATTGAAGGAGATTTTTGAAAATATAATTCAAATTATAAACTGAAAAGTTCATTTCCAACTTATATGAAATAAATAAAATATTTAATATGGTATAAATCAATTTTGGTATATTTTTAATACATATTGCAATAAAGTTCACTATAATTTGAATTATATTGAATTAAAGAATAATAAAGTTTAATCTTTTAGTTAAGGTATATTCAACACTACAGGTAGTATTTTTATTTAACTCCTTCGAAATTAAATAAAATGTGTGAATCACATGTTTTTCTCCAAATATAAGAAACAAGGAATATCAAAATAATTACATAAATTATAGTAAACCTTTAATTAGCTGTTGTAGTTTGATTCTTATGAAATTTAAATGAAGATTGTTGTATTATTTTTCCATGTGGAAATATTCATGTAAGACTATTTTTTAAATGGAGAGTAACCAAAAAATGTCTCTTGGTATCTATTTTTAAACATAATTGTATATTATTTAATATTTTAAATAAATGCTGCTATGTTATACCATATTAAATAAATAGTTTAATTATTCATGAGTTTGATATGTCAATATTCAAAATTAATGATGAATATAAAATAAAAGACTCAAATAATACCCATTTGAGGAAGGATAATTATTTATCCAATAAAACTAAAATTATGAGTCAAGGATATACTAGGAATATTTTTTAGACTCTTTGGATCCAAAACTCATTGGTTTTAAACATGTTTACTTATAAATATCTAAGATAAATAAACCTTAAAAATTAAATATGGTAAAGACACAAAACATATATAATCAATTACGTAAGATAAGAGTGAACTATTCTAAGTATAATATAGGCTTAAAAATATTTTACTCCATGATATTCATTTGAAATATTTTTGGAGTATAAAGTTAAGTATAGAATATACTTTGAAATGGATAAGATATTCTTAATATTGGTGATCCAAATAATATCTTATCCAAGTATTCATAAATCATTTAAATTTTGACTAGATTTATTTAAAAACCTATATTATCTCATATAAATCATATTAATGATGTTAATAAAATGAGGATTGATAAGGAATCTTATATGTATTATAAGTCTTACATTACTCTTTTTGATTCTTCACAAATACAAGTGTTAAAAATTAACCATATTACAACTATAATGATAAATGGACATCATATAAGTTATAATATAGAAGAAGTACATTATTTCACAAAATTATGTTTTTTGATGAGAACTATTTATTAATGAACATTTTAAGCAATAAATCTAAAAAACAAAAACAAATAGGGAATCATTGTAAATTATCCAAAGTTTCAAAGGATGTTAATAATCCTATGATATAAAATTCTTAGTCAACTTAAGGAATATAATTATATTATAAATGAATATATCTTTATTTTAGATGGTGGGGTCAAGATATACTTCAAAAAATTCATGGATGAAGATACAAAATATTTGCAATAGGAACAAAAACTTCACAAGAAATATCTGTAGGAATTGTTTTATAAATAAATATTATGATGGGAAGATAAAACTAAAGAGTAAAGAATTTATATTCACCAATTTGGGTGATATATTATTCATTAAATATAATCAATACCTCATGAAAGGATGAAATAAATTTAAATAAACTAATGTTAGAAGGAGGATAAAAAATCTAAAATGGATCCCATTTACCAAAATTAATCTTTGTATTTTGGTGTATTCTATGGTTTATATAAATTATATAAGTACATATTCAAGAAGGAAAATTACATGGATGTTAATTTTGGTACTAATAAAAAATTATTGGTTACTACAATGTTTAGACAACATTAAGGAATATTTTATGTCCAAAAACCGTTTTAAATAAGTTTATATTCTAAAATACATTATAATTATATGTTCTGAAGTAGGATTCCTTTATTATTAAATTTTTAAAATGGATTTCAAGACCTCATTAATTAAGAGAAATATTTTTGAAGAATTAAATATGATATAACTATAAGGGTCTTTGATTCTAGAATATGTCAATGTCATATGCAAGTTGCGGAAATCAATTTAAATATTAAAGTAATCCTTGAGATAATGGAACATTTTTTTTATAAATTCACAATAGGGATTGATTTTATTAAGAATAAAATTCTAGATCAAAAAAGTTACTATGGTTACAAGTGGGGGTGAATTATAGTTTAAATAAATTAAAATAGAACAAAACACAATTCCTATTTAAGTAAAAAGCATTTAGAACAAGGATCATCTGATAATCAGAGTAAAAAAATAAAAATCAGAAACTGTCTGATTATATTAGAGTATTTTTATTGGTATCACATTCACACTCATAAAATAATATGTTTATAAATATAATTATAAAAACTAACATTATAATATATGCATAGTGGGAAATAAAACTTGTATAAAAAAGAAATAAATTTTTTTATAAAAGTAATAATAACTTTAAATATTAATAAAATATTTCACTCTTTAACCTCAAGAGTTAAAGAAGTCAGAAACCCTGACTTAAAATACCCACATTTTTATACCTCCTGTAAAGGTATATCTTTCCTTGCCATGAAATCCCTTGATATGATGATCAGTTTGGAATTGTCTTACAATCCCCTGGACACCCTTGATATGATGATTGGTCTCTATCTTCATATCCCAGGAATCCCACAATATGAAGGATTAGATTCACTATTTTCTTATCCCTAGAAGCCCTCGATCAGTACCATGATCAGAAAACAAATATAAAATAAAATTTTTCAAATGAATTTACAATCCTTACAAGGATTATTTATAACTTCAAATGTATAATGAATTACAAATACAATGAATGTGGTTTTATGCAAAGAAATCATTAGAAAACATGAGTTGCGAATGAATCATCTACCAAGTCTTCAAATGACCACTTATTTATAATCAAAGATCCAATTGTCATATTTCTGAGTTAGTTTCAATGACCTTAGAAAGATTACACTTAATAGTTCATAGTGATCTGTATTAATATAATTTTCGACATCATTTTTTAGCATCATTACAATGCTAATTTGTATTCCTTCTAATAGAAAAAAATCTTTATGCTTCGATTATAAATATTGAAAATCTTAATTTAATTTCTTAATTATTTTCAATCAAATAAACTAAATGGGGATAATTATAATGTATTGGTATCAATGTATCTTTGATGGTTAGGACTTTTTTCATCTTGATAGGTAATATTTAAGTCTAACCACTAGTCAAAGAAAAGTTCATTCTGATTAATCAGACTCACCTTCATTCTAATGGATCAGACTGAATAATAAAATTTTATATTTGAAATATATTTGAACCAGTTATATATTTGGTACAAATTAATGATTTCTAAAAAATCATACTAAAACACTTGGGATATAAAAAGTTTTTAAAAATAGTTTTAAGAAGGCTTTCTGATTTCCAAAACTAAGAATAGAAGATTAAAAAGTAAGACTTTAGATTCAAAAATATCCCACTTTTTGGAAAGCACAAAACACAGTACTTAAAAAATAATAACATTGAAATACATACAACCCATTGAAATTTTATGATAATAAAATATATACTTAATATAATAACTATCCCTTGGTTTAAAAATTCAATATAATCTGATTGAAAGATTTATTTCTTGGGTTTCTTTCCATTAATAAATGTATTTATGAGATATTTCACGCTTATAAGGAACTCTCCCCCAAAATAACAATCTCCTGAAACATTTAAAAAACTCTAACCACTTGAAATTATCACTTTATAGATCTCTCGCCATTTAAATTTCCCAAGACCTTATCCCCCTTTGTGATTTTAAAAAATTATATGGAAAAACAACCCCTGAAAAGATATAAAATAAATAACATATGAGAAAACTATAAATGAATTAACTATTTATCCATGAAATAAAATAAATAAAATTTAACCAAAATTAATTAGAATACAATAAAACAAAAAAAAAATTAGATTAAAATTTATTCACATTCAACAACAATAAAAAAATTAACATATTACATCAAGAGATCAAAATGAAATTTTTTATCTTTATTCAAAAATGTATTCAAAATTTCCTTAATATTATTAAACACTTCATGGTACTTATAATCCTTTGAAAATAATGATTTTAGATTTTCAATCTAGTCCTCCATCCCAGATTTCTTTTAAACTTCTAATTTAGGATTTTCAACTTCTTAAGTTATCTTTTTAAATTCTTACCTTACAAGAAAAACCTCTTCTTCACACATTTTGAGTCTATTATTCTATAATTAAAAATTTTAAACCTTTTCATTGTTTACATCAACATACTTTTCCTATTCATTTTTCAAATCATTTAACTCTTCTACAAACATCACATGGTCCAATACATATATTAATAATTTTTAAAAATAACAATCCATTTATAAATAATGTTTTATTACTTATAAAAACCTATCAACATGATCCCTGAGATCACTATTAACCTAGTTTTACCAAGTAACCATTTGATTATAGGATATCTTTTATTCCTTGTTATTTTCTTCAAATATTTTCCTGTTTTATTCAATATGAACTAATGATTATTTCATAACTTTTTGAAAAACAATTTTTTCATTTAAACTATTTTGGATCATTTTAAATCTCACTTAAATATTTAGATGATAAGGAATTGAGTCACACATCATTCTCAAGGATTAGAAAATAAAATAAAAACATTCTTTGAGACTGTTTTTTTTTCGAATCCAATGACTATGATTCCGCTTTAAGATCACATTGTCTGGAAGACCTGGCATCTATTTTTTCATTCATTTCAACTTTTTCTTTCCCTTTATTAGAATCATTCTCATCTTCTGAAACTTTTACAATGTCCACTTCTTCTTTATCAGATTCAAATTTTTGAGACACTTTTGTCTCTAATTATAGATATTCTTCTTGAGCTTTAGAAGATGACATTACTTCTTAGTTTGATAATGACTTATCTTTCTTTGATTATGATTCTTTTTTCCTTTTCTAATCCTTCTAATTTTTCATCCTTTTCTAATTTATAAGTTAAAGGAGTAGATTATGATGATAAATCTGATGTTTTATTCTCCTTTTCTAGTTCATCAGTTTTTGTTTCTTCATTATAATTTTCTTCTAATTATTTTTCCTCTTATTATTTATCATTATATTATTATTTTTTCTTTATCTCATACATCATCAAGTTAATTCTCTAATTCTTTATGAAGTTCATTCTCTAACTTCCTGGTAGTTTTAGAACACCTTTACGAACATTATTTTGAACTAGTTATTTTTCATATTCAGAAAATTCTTCCCATTTTCCCTTATCATCCACTTAAGGAAATATTAATGGTAAAATTAATGTTTCAAAAAAAACTCTTAAACAGCCTATGTAATGATCTGATCAATATGATAAATTGAGAGAATTGGATTTTTAAAGTCCTTATTGACATATTTCATTAGTCTTTCCATCACATTTTTTTTCTACTAGCCTCTTCTTATTTTTATTTTTATTTTCTACCTCTTTCAACTTATCCTTAGTATTAATCTTCAAGGATAAGGCTTTTTCATTATCCATTCGAAATTTAAGATCTCTAGGGTTCTTTTTATCCTGTATTTCCATGAACTCTTTAAAAATATTATCATCCATTTTCTTTACTTTATTTTTCTTTTCCAAAGGGGGGATTCATCCTTTAATTTCCCTTTCAAAAATTATGTTCCTTTCCCTATTTCCATATCATTTATAGAATCTGTATCATAAAAAGTCCTTTTTACTCTATCAAAAAACTTCTCAGACTTCGAATCAAATGCTAACTCAATTCATGAGATTATTTCTTCACCAATTAGTGAAATATTTTATCACATCAGAGAATTTTTATTCTCAACATTGAATTGTTCCATACACTTCATAAAAAGTTCAGTACAAAAGAAGAAAACATCAAGATCATTGACTTCATCAAGGAATTATTTATTTCTTCCGCCATAATGAACACAATTTTTACCAAGTTAACATTCCTAATTTATATCAAATAATACAAAACAAAAATATCAAAAACATTTAGGTCTTACATATCACCCTTCCATAGTATAAGGTATCTTTGTATCCATAAAATGATGGGTCAAGTTTCTAATGATATATGTTTGACCTTCCCGACTTTATTATAAAATGGGAATAAGGATTCTTCATCCTTGGGTTTCTCAAAATATCCAATCCTATTAGTCACATTATGTGAGGTTAGATAAGATTCAACATGATAAGTAACATCATCTAAATCTACTACTCATTTTTATGAAATCGTTTATTTCTTAGAAAAACAAGTAAAATACACTTCTTTCTTTCCATATTTTGAAAAAAAAATAACTAATACATAGAATTATCTTACAACATCCTAGTAATTTAAGTCAAATCCCTTATCAGGTTTTTATACACAAACATTCTCCTAGTCTAAAAAATAAATAACCCTTTTAAAAATGGAATCATATTTATCATACCATGATCTCTCAAAATGTTTTTCTCTGAATACTTCTCTTTTTTGGTGATATATTATTATTGTTTTTTTTGTAAATGAAACTCATTATGATTGGTTGATGAAAAAATGTCTTCCAGAATGTTTTTTTAGAAATTTTTAGTATAGAAATTTTTTTATTCATAAATCATTTTATAAAAAAGTATTTTTTGGATGATTTAAAAAAAAGTAAGTCAAAAAAAGTTTATAATATTTTTTATTCCAAAACAAATGAATCTAAAGAATATTTTATAAAACCTTTGGAATCTTTATATTTTTTTAATAAAATATGATTTTGAAAAATTTTTCGAAATTTTTTTATTTTGAAAAATCTGTATAAAAACTAAAATTTTCTAGAAAACAAAAAAATCGTAGAAAAAAAGTTTTCATAAAATTGAAAGTTTTAAAAAAAAAATTAAAAACAAAGACATATGTACTCTAATTATGAAGAAGAGATTATTAATCTAAGGATATTGGTTAAAAAGAAATATATATAAATAATCACGTATCATTGATCGTTATTATATTCTATTTAATATATTCATATTTATCAAAACTAAGTGGTTTTATAAAAATAACATCATATTTTTCTTGTGTTCCAATGAATTTTAATATCATATCTCATTTAAGTGTGTGATCCCAAAGGAAGTGGTGTATTATGTCTATGTGATTAGAACATGAGTAATGTGATGGGTATTTACTTTGGGAAATGGAACATTTGTTATTACACAACATTTAATATTTAGTAAAACTCATTTCATATTCAATGAGTGTGTTTTGCATCCACAACACTTGAGCACAATAACTTCCAACTTCCAAATATTCGACTTCAATAGTGGAAAATTAAAATTCATGTTTTTATTACATGACTACGAAACTAAACCTTCTTCTAAGATGTAAAGATGAGGAAATTCCATATAAACATTTTTTAATTATATGGAATTATTACTGGATACAAAAATTGATAGAAAATGATTCCAAGGCCTGCTGTTCCCAGAAAGGAATTTTTAATTTTTTTTAAGGTACGTTCAGTAAACATGTGGGTGTGAATTTCTATCTTTTGAACCCATGCTCGGATTAAACATCTAAGGGCACTGTTGAACTTTCAGCGCTGGTATTCTCTTAAGATAACTTTAACTTTGTTTTGACAAATTCAGACAGAAAAGTTATTTTTTCATACTTTTAGAAAAAAATAATAAAATATATAAAGATGTTATTTTATTCTTTTTAAACAGTTGAGAGGCGAATGGTGGGACTATAGTGTAACGTCAAAAAATAAACATTGTTCATTTAATGACTTGAACCTCTTGTTGTGTAAATGCAACGCTTGTGGTTTATTAGCATCATTAATTATGATTCATTAATGAATCATAATAATGAACCAATGTGGCGGGGGTATTTTAATTTAAAAAAAATCATTGGTGTGGGTTTTGGGAACCCACAGGAGGAATCCTAATGTAGTGTTGGCCACATATTCCTCCGCCAATGAATGGATTTTTGATGATGCATATTGCGGAATCGATCTAGAGGTAGATAGATGATGAACGACAACGCATGTAGACCTTCTTCTTCTTCCACAAGTGAACCCAACGTGTTCAAGGTAGGGGGTTTAAATTTTTTATGGTTAATTTTAGGTTAGTTTCATTTAAAGATAAATTGGTAAGGGATTCAGTAATGTGTACATTATCCATAAGGAATTGAATTACCAAAGGTATGTTTGAAAATAAACCAATGTTATTCTATCTAGAATTTTCATTATCTAAATAATTTTATAAATAATATCCATAACTTTCACTCCATATTTTAACAGCTATAATAATTTTCTTACTCTTATTATTGTAATAATTAATTGCATTTTGATATGAATTCCACTCTTACTTTTCCTTCCTTTTTCAACTTAGGACAATCCTATTGAATATATCTTTTATTCTTACATCCATAAAAAATAACTTCACTAGAGCCATTATTGTCATTTTTATCCTTATGAAACTTTTTTATATGTATTAAAACCCCTTATTATAAATACCTCGAACCTAGTAGCCAAGTGTCGGTGCCCTTATTTGTTAAATTGGAACGATTTCAAAGAATAACATACCAAAGTTCCAAATAGTGTAGTGTTCTTGGTAAATTAGATATATATTTGAAATTTAAATTACATTTGGGACATAAAATAAAAAAAAATATTTTTTTGAGAACAAAATTAATTCCCTTTTAGTAACCCTACATATAAATAATAATAAACTTCATATAAGCATATGGAATATCAAACCTAAGAAAGGTGTGAGATCAAATACCCAGTAAGCATTATGTATAGAGGAACCAATAATGAATCCATGGTTATAGTTAACATGGAAAGGTAAATAAATGAAAATAGATGCCATGTAATCAACAAACTGAGAATTAAAATTCATCCATACATTTTTTTCAAAATTAAAAAATCTTGGATAATAATTTCTAAATTCTAAATTTATGTAATTCTTAATTATTATACATAGTGTATCTGGCACATGATCCACTATCATCAATACCTTACACAAGATGGTTTAATCATTTTGGGTAAAACTAATTTAATATTTCCATATTATTAATCTCATGATACAATTAATTCATCATGGGGATCTTCTATATAGGTTCCTCACCTGTTTTTGTGTCCAAATCATTTATTGTATATCGAATTATTGATTTAGAAATATATTTTTAAATCTATGTGCCTCGTACCAATTTGAAACATTTGAATAGTAATCCCATGAAGGAATAGAATTTAACAAAATATTAAATAAAATGAGAATGATATGATATGTTAAAGTGGATGTATATACACATCATAAAATTATGTGGTTATATAACATCAAAATATGCCTCCAGGAATAGATATTGATATGAAGTCCCTTATAAAGTTAATTTCATTAATAAAATGGATAGATTCTGTTTAATCAAATTAAATCCACCTAAAAAAAGAATGAATATAATAGGATATCACAGATAACTTTATCATTAAATAATTAGTGAAATAAAAGTTTAAACTAATGAATTAAAATTGATTTAATAAATCCATTACCACTTGTAATCAGTCAAATCGTATGCCCCATAAAATTAAAATTTATAAAATTAAACATTAAATAACATGAATATAATGAGATTAATAATATGATATATAAAATTCAATTATAAATACACCACACAAAATAAGTAATGGGTTAATAAGTCAAATATCTCATAGATGTATAAGTGAGATGAGAAAACCCTTACATCACACTTTCCTTTAGTTTTGTGTAATTTTATCCCCTTTATAATGGTTTAAAGAATTATATTCACTCAATAAATAACTATATTAATATTTATAGTAATTTATATGATGATTTCATAATATCTTATTACCCATTTATTGATAATATTTTGTTATTTGTATGGTTTCAGGTGTATTTGTTTCATAGATTCATAATCGTTTCATCTGTGTATTATTATTAGAATATAACTCCAAAAGTGGAATGAAAAAGTTTTAATTTACTTAAAAAGTATAAATGGTTCCATATATCATTTTTATATCTTAAATGATTATTATTCCTTAGATATAATGTTAATGATAAAATTTTTGTTTCTTTTGACAGTTTTTCAGAACACTGCAAACTAGTTTCATTTTATTTACTATTATGAGTATATACTAGTTCTAGAACATGAAATCGGATATAATATAATTATTATAATATTATTTAACCATAATAATAATTTTATGTTCATCCATTAAGTTTTTAATGAAAACAAACAAAGATATTATTCACGAAGATGGATTATCACCTTAACTTGGACAATGGTTTCATTTCATTGAATAAGAGGAGGTAATAAAAGGGATAGATATAAGATATTACATTGTAAATATAAAATTAAAATTTTTACATTATTATTGAATTATTATGTCCTTATTTATGAAGTAGGTGCGTATATAGTAGAAAAATTAAAGAAAATAATAGTGGAGTTTTCACAAAATTACCACTCGAATATCACCTCCTTAGAGGACACCTTGAGGGCCTCCAATTTTTTCCTTTTGGTGAGACCAAAATTATTTGGATATGGAGTAGTGATTATGAGAGTTTTTGGAATATATTTTTGGAGATACAAGGATTTTGAATCAAATTGTGGTAGTGAGGGGTGGTATTTATACTTGAGGAGATGTGGGTGTAGGTGATTAAATAATTGATATTTTATAATTAAAGTCAACCACATTGAGGTGGAATTAATTTAAATGAATTATATTATTAATTAATTTGTTTTATTCAGGTTAGGATAGATACATATGTTAATAAAACATTATTTTTCATAATTTTTAGGTTTTTTAATCTTTTACCTTTTAACTTTTACCCTTTTCACTATTTTACATATACTACGGTAAAGAAATTTTTTACCACGATAATTTTATATTACTATAATTTAAATTGAACATACTACATTAATTGGACTTTGTATTCAAAAATTGTAATCCATTTTAAAAAATTTATTTCATGGAAATTTTAAAATTATATTTAAAATTAATCATGTAGACACAATGAAAAGGTTTATTTTTAAAGTGAAACGTTCAAAAGATTGAAATGTTTTTATATCCGGTTTCAATGTGAAATAGATTCCATTGACCTAAATTGGTTTGGTTTATTTTTAATTGGACTAATTATTCTTTAAAATATAATTATCTATATAAGTAAATTAGTTGAAAATGCATTTTTCAACTAAATGGTATTATTTTTCACTATTCATCAAAAAATGAAACATTTTAGAAAAATTCCAAAAATTCACCCTTGTATGTTTTGGTATAATTATTTTAAAAAATATTTTTATATATTCATGTAAAACTTATAAATGTTTAAAAATGAAATTTTAAATTAGGTTTTCCATCATAAGGAAATAAAACTAACTTTAGAAATATATTTCTTTATACTTAAAATTAGATCTATTATTATCTTAAGCCTATCAAGAATATTGGATGAATAAAAAAAATTTCATTGAATATATAACATGTAAATTTCTATAAATGTTTTCACTAATAATTATTAATTTAATTTATTATGATAAAATTCAATTGTGGGACTAAAAATAGTTTTTTTAATAAAAACACATCCTTTATAATCTATTGATCATTCATTTTCATTTTCAATTAATTTGTAACAAATGAAATAATTTTATAAACATTTTCAAACTATATTATCATAATTTAGTTAACATTTTTCACAACCACTGACTTTATGTCATTTTTATAATGTTTAAGTGAAGTTAATAATATTTAATAGTATATAACGGTTCGTCAATGATCAATGTTTCCTATAATGTATACTATCAAAGAAATTGTATTTATTTTAGAAGACACATAACATAAAATCTTGGGGTGTTTCATTATTACCTCATTCAATAAATTTTTTCCTTGCTGTTTTAAATTATGATTTGAAAATAAGAGGATGATTCTTGAAAAAAAATTTGGAAATCCCACATATTAAAGAGGGTTAAAAAACATTCCATTAACAAGAGAGAAAGGTAAATGAGAAGGTCATCAGAAAATTAGGCTTTCAAATAGGATAAAATTAGTCTGAATTAATAACTAGGATATAGAAGAGATATTTAACCAACATGTTCTAAAGGATAATGATAGAGTATATGGTAATTATAAATTTAACCATCACAAAACCATGAATCTTGTGATCACATAAAAGACTAATGATTTCTTAGTAATAAAAGTAGATGGATAACATTTTTGTTCCAAATCCCATTTTCCTAGAGTTTAAGAATTATTTTAATATTCAGATAAGAACTTGAGAAAATAAATATACATTATTACTTTCCATGCCATAAGCATAATCTCGTCCTTTGTTTGTGCTTCGATCTAATTTCACTCCATTCCTTACACCAAAAAATTATTTTTCGTAATGATTTTTTTTATTCCTTGAGCACATTGATGGATCATAAGATCCAAAAGTCATTCCTTCAACCTTTACATATTTAATGAAATAAATATGTATATAATATTATATCTAATACGATAAATTATATTTTAACTGTACACAGAAATATAAAAGGATCAACATAATATATTCCATAAATTTTTAAATTTAATAGACATTTTAGATAAGTCGGTTCAAATTCAAATACCTAGAATTTAGAAGGAAGGTCACTAAATATTCAAAATCAATTTAAAATCATATTTTATGAACAAAATAATTTAGATCATATTGTCACATAAACAAATTATTAATGCCTTTATCATCTTTAAATCTTATTGAAAACAAGCATGCTTCTAAAATAATATCAAAAGTTGCTAAATATATTCCTTAAATTAAAACATATATTTAACACAAAATAAACCATTAAGTTACCAACCACATTCATAGTCACTAATACTATCCCATAAACATATTTTTATCATTATTATCTCAATATAAATCACTTATTAAGCTCATATTTTTTAAATCATGTGTTTTCTAAAAGATTAACTTAGAGTAGAATCACTTATCTTAGTTACTAGTAATATTCATCAAAAACCTTCAAATCCATAAAGAATAATACTGAAATAAAATCTTTATATACCTTATGATTCTTATAACCACATAATCAGTGATAAAATAACTGGGAATCCAAATACTCATGAAATTTAATCATTAAACTCCATTATATGCTTCATAATATCATCCCTTAATACCTATTTCATGCCATTTGTAGTCTCTTTATCATTAGCAGTATAACCATAACTTTTATGACATTTCTTATTCACTTTATGAGTTTCTCCTTGTGAAATATCTTTTCAAAATGATCTTACTTTACACATTTAAAACATTCAAATATCAATGATACCTTAGAGACACCATTATTATCATCCTATTTCATTAACAAAACTTTTCATTTTTTCATAGATATTACTTGATTTTTCCTTATTTTCCACACCCAAAACCTCTTCCCATTCTTTTAGAACATCTATATGGGTTTTTCTTCTCATATTCTCATCATATATTAAACTGAATCATCTTTCCTTTATGGTATCCACCACTCTATCCCTCAAAAAACATTATCCTTCTTTTATTTAGTGAGTCTAATTGATTCTTAATGTGTATGATTTTACTCATATATCATACAAACTGGTTAAGAATAATCACTATATTATTCTTTCTAGTCATAATCCCATTTATTTTATCAACCATACATTGTATATAACATTAAATATGGACCTAGTTCATTTTGGCTCCTACCACTGACTAAAACCCAAACACTCGGTGTTTGAAATACTAGTCACAGATATCTATCACATAGTATTGAAGAATAATTTATAGGATGTATTTTTGAACTAGCTTATCCAGGGTCATTACCAAATCTATAGAATGTTATCCTAAAATTAGGCTTATCCAAAAATTATTTCAAAGGTTTATATTCCCTAATCTATGTTTTATTAAATCTAGTTCCCAAGGTTTTTTCAAATCTTTCTCTAATTACAAAAATAATTACCTCGACCCCAGTATCCTGGGGTTTGTGTCTTTATTTTTTTTATGATGGAATGATTACAAGGAATCTCATACCAAAGGATAGAATAGTTTAGTAGTCTTGGTAAACTAAATACATATATGAAATTAAAATTATAATTTGGAAATTAAATTCAAAAAATATTTCTTTGGGGAAACTATTAATCCCCTTAGAGTAACCCGGAATATCAATCATAAAAAACGTTTTGGAAACCTAGGGAAAATAAAACATAAGAAAGAGGTGAGATCAAATTCTCAGTAAGGGTTAAGTACAATGGAAGCAATAAAGAATCAATGAGCATAGTTAACATTGAAAGGAAAATAACTAAATACACATGCTATGTAATCATTAAACTAAAAATGAGAATGCATCTATAGATCTTTTTTCATAGTTAAAATCTCATGGATAATACTGAATTCTGAGTGTAGGTAATTCTTAATTATTAGATGTCTTGAATGTGGCACATGAACCATTACCATCAAGACCTTTCACAAGTAAATTTATTCATTGTGGTTAAACCCCATTTTGCCACATTATTCATGTCATGAGACTGATGATGCATCAATGGGTTTTTCTATTTTTTCCCCATACGTTCTTTCATCCAAATCATTCATTATTTATTAAATAATCACTTTATAAAGATATTTTTAAATAAAAGATCCCAACACCACTTTGAAACATTTTAATCTTAAAACCATGACGGAATATTATTTATCAAAACATTAAATAACATGAGAATTATATTATATGTAAAAGGTTTTTTATATACACATCATAAAAGAAGGTGGTTTTATAACATCAAAATATGTCTCAATGAATGGAGATTGAGATAAAGTCACTTACAAAGATCATTTTATTAATAAAATGGATCGATTAGGTGTATTAATTGTAAATACACATAAAAAAGTTTAAATAAACTCTAGAAAATAAAAATTAATTTCACAAAGAACATTATAATGTCATAATCAATGAATTATAATTTTAACCCAGTGAATGAAAATTGAGTTAAGAAATCCATTACCACTTGTAATGAGTTGAATTGTACACCCCATATAAGTATTTTTTATCAAATTAAACATTTAATAACTTGAATATAATTATATTCATGATATTATATATCAAAGGGTGTTAAATATACACCACACACAATAAATAATGGTTGAATAAGTCATATATATCATAGAAGTAAAAGTGAGACAAGAAAACCATTACCTCACACTTTCCTTCAGCTAAATGTATTTTATTCTCCTTTATAATGGTTTAAATAATTATATTAACTCACTAAATGACAATATTAATATTTATATTCCTTTATATGATTATTTTATAACATTTTATGACCCATTAAGTAATAATATTTCATTATTTTCATGGCTTCGTGTGTGTTTGTTTCATAGTTTTGGGATTCGTTAATTTGTGTATAATTATGAGAATAAAATAATATAAGTGGAATGAAATAGTATTAAGTCATCACATATATCATCCCATATATCATTTCAATTTAAAGCATATGGATGATTCATTAGATAAAACGTTAAGGATAAATATTTATTTTATTTTGGTGGTTTTTCTGAACACCACAAACTAGTTTCATTTTATTTAATTTTATGAGAATATATTACTTCCAGAATATGAAATAGTATATAATATCAACACTAAAATATGATTTAATCATTATAATATTTCTATTACCAAGCATGAGGGCGGTAATGTAAAATGAACAGAAACGTTATTCACAGAGATAGTTGATCACCATAACTTAGACAATGGTTTTATTTCCTTGAATAAAAGGAGTTAATAAAAGAGATGGATATAAGATATTCCAATAGAAAAATAAAATTAAAATATCTAAATGATTATTTAATTATTATTTCTTTATGTATGAAGGGGTGAGGATAAAGTACAAAAGGAAAATAAAATAAGAGAGGTGTATTAATAAATTTACAACTTGAATATCACCTCCTTAGAGGACCCCTTAAGGACCTTGGATTTGGACTTTTGATGATAAAATAAGAACATGTACATAGTGAGAGTGGGAATAAGAGGTTTTGGAATATAAATTTGGAGATATAAGTCTTTTGAGTCGAATTGGGGTGGTGATGGGTGGTATTTATACATGAGGAGAGGTGGGTTAAAGTGATTAAATAATGAATATTTTACAATCAAAGACAACCATATTGAGGTGGAATTAATTTAAATTAATTTAATTTTCAATTAATGTTTTATATTCCATTTAGGTTCAATAAAAACCTCAAAAAAATTAAATTCTGTAATTTTTAGGTATATTAAGATTTTACCTTTTAACTTTAACCCTTTTCACTATTTTACCTATATTGTGGTAAATAATTTTTTTACCATGGTAATTTTTTATTCATAAAAATTAAATTGAACATAAAACCTAATTTTGACCTTATAAATCCAAATATAGAATCTATTTTATCATATTCAATTCATAGTATTTGAAAAATTAGTTTTATAATTAATCTCATTGACACAATAAACAAGAGGGTTTTTAAAATGAAAATCCAATAGAATGAAATGTTTTTATATCCAATTTCATGGTGATGTTTATTAAAATGAAATAAATCTCTTTTATTGATGTATAAGTGAAAAAAATATACTATGAAACCAATTTAAAATACAATTTAACTATATAAATAAATTAGATGGAAAAGAAAGTTTCAAATGAAATGTTATACTTTTCACTATTCATCAAGAAATGAAACTTATCAAAAAAATGCCAAAAAACAACCATATTTTAATTTTGATATAAAACATTTATAAATTAAATTTATTTTACCTTAGAAAAATTATAAAGTTTCATGATTTATATTTAAAATGGGTGTTCCCTCAAAAGGCGGCAAAACTACCTCTATAAATATATAGCTTTTATGCTTAAAATCAGATTTATTTTTATATTAATCCTATAAAACATATTGGAGGAATATAAAAAAAATTATTGAATATATAACATAAAAATTTCATTAATAAATATCTATAATAATGATTAATTTATCGTATTATGTTAAAATATCATTGTGTTCATAAATATAATTTTTAAATAAAAACGCATCCTTGATATTAAATTGTTCATTTATTTTCAATTTCAATTAGCTGGTAATAAATAAATTTATTTTATAAACCTTTTTAAACTGTATTTTCATAATTTAGTTAATACTATTCACAACTTCCAACTAAAATTCTATTATTTAGTGGTCATGTTATAATAGTAATATTTAATAGTATATCACGGTGCGTCTAAGCTCGATGTTGTGTGAAATATATACTATCCAAAATATTGAATTTATTTAAGAAGAGACATTCCATAAAATCTTTGTGTGTTGCACTTATTTCCTAAAATATTATTCATCCTTCTAGAATTATTTTCCAACTCATTCTCAAAATGTTCTAATGAACTAGAATCGAAATGAACAACAACTTTCTTCTTTTTTGAATACTTCACTACTCTCTCAGCTGAAAAAAATTTAGTAGAAATATTAAATGTTATTGAAAATGAAAAACCTCCATTATTATTTTTTGATTTATCAACATCTCTTTTCATTTTTTCTTTATATTGCATTATAGTTCCAATAAGTTCATCTAAATTAAGATTAGTAATCTTCCTTGTGTCATCAAAGGCTGTTCTTATGGATTGTAACTAATTTGGAAGGATCTCTATATAATTTTCTACTGAGATATTATCTTCAAGACCATTCTCATCAAGAGATTATAAACTATTTATAATATTCATAAACTTCAGGTTCATCTTGGAAATGGTCTCTCTGGGTAAAGAATCAAATTCTTGATAACTAGCATGAATCATATCTCTTATTTTGTTGATAACCTTAAAAGTTCCAAAATGTATTGATTATAATTTTTTCCAAATACTATTGGAAACTTCAAATGATTAAATCCAACTATATATGTTTTTAGGAAGAGAACATAAAATAGTGTTCCTTACTCAGTAATTCACCTGAAACTCAAACTTTTCTTTCTTTGTAACGGTTGTGACATCCTTATTAGGAATCTTGTAATTACTGGTAATAATAAAAACATTATCTACTGAATTATTAATAATGAAATTATTAATCTGACCACTTCAATATTCATAATCAGCACCATCAAATATGGGTGGACTTCTCAGATTCAAATTTTCAAGGGTTCTAACATTTTACCCTGCCATCTTATGAAAAACCAAAAAAAAATTATATAAACATGTCATTGTAACAAAGATTATAAACAAATAGTTATAATATGACTTAACAAAACTTGAATTTGATAGAAGAAGTAAAATAATCATCATGTATAATTAGTAAAACCTACATTGATAACAATTGTTGGATCAAAAAAGTTACAATGGTTATAATAGGGGTGAATTTTAGTTTAAACCTTTTAATCTAGAAAAAAACACAATACCTATTTAAGTAAAAAAGATCATACACAAGGGTCATCTAATAATCAGAATAACAAAATTGGAATCAGAAATTGTCCAATTACATCCGAGTAAATTTATATGTATAACATACACACCTATAAAATAATATAATTATAAATATAATTATACAAAATAACTTCATAATACATAAACACAATAAATTAAATCATTCATAAACAAGTAATAGAAAATATTATAAAAGTAATAATGACTTACAAGCTTAATAAAAAAATTAATCTTTTACCTTAAGAGTTAAGTATTTCAGAAACCTTTTCTTAATGTACCTATAGTTTTATACCTTATGTAATGTTCTGTCTTGCCACACAAAGGAATACCTCTATATGATGATCATTATAGATCTGTCTTCCAATCCCTTAGAGGCCCTCAGTATGATGATCAATATTTGTTTTCCTATCCCCGGAAGCCCTCAATATGATGAATGGGATTCACTATCTTCTTATCCCTGTAATACCTTAATCAGTACCATGATTTGACAATAAATACAAAATAAATTTTATTCTAATTAATTTAAAATCATTACAAGGATTCCATAGTACTTCAACCCTTTGAATAATTACTAAGACTAATAATGAGGTGTTCATGTAGCAGTACTGTAGCAGGGCACTGTAGCAGTACAGTAGGCTCCTTCTTGGAATCCAAAAGACCCAAGATCAAATCCAAGAATGGAAGAAATTTCGAGGCTATTGAAGCATTACTATAGAAGTGGCATGACTGTAACAATGACGGTACTATAGTGGCGGAGGCACTAGAGCAGGTACTGTAGTGGTGGTGGTACTATAGCAGGTACTGTAGCAGCGCGGTTTCTGTAGTAGTATTTTTCACTGAGGGGCCCTTTGAGCCAAAATGGGCTTTCAAGACTTGTATTTTGGCCACTTGGCATTTGGCCTTCGGGCAATATAATGGTTCTCCCTCTAACTAGTATTAAAGAGTTCTTTTCTTTAAATAAAAAATTGAGGCTTTGGCCCCAACCTTTAAAAAATGTAGAGAAATATTTAAATGACTTGATTTGGGAATGAATCATCTCCCAACCCTTCAAATAAACTCCTATTTATATGAAAATCTACAATGGTCATATTTTGGAGTTAGTTGAAATGGCCTCATACATCTTGTACTTTCTAGCTCATTGTGATCCAAATTAACTAAATGTATGACATCATTTTTTAGAGCCATAACAATGATAATCTGTATTCCTTCAGATGTAAAAAATCTATATACTCTGATTATAAAATCTAGATAGTCTTATTGACTTCAATATTGATTGTTAATCTGATAAACTGAATGAGGGTTGGTTTGATTTATAGGGGCCAATGTCAGTTATAGGATCTTGAATTTTGTTAGTATGATAGACAAGATAACAGACTTACCCTTAGTAAAAAAATGGTCAGTCCAATCAATTGGATGCACCTTCAGTCTAATAGATCAGATTGAAATAATAATAATATTCATAATACATTGGAAATATATCATTATTAATTTTAAAGTATTTTTTTCTATAAAAACATTCTAAAATAGTTGTGATATAAAAAGTGTGTAAAAACAATTTAATATGTTGTTTGTGACATCCAAAATTAATGTAATGGAATTTTAGAATTTATAACTATTGAATCATTATAAAAGTGGTCCATATGTCTATAATTGTTCTATTTGAGTTCCATAGTTATCAAGTAAAATATGTTTATAAAATATTTAAAATAGTAATTATGCTTGCAAATATTTTAGACTGAGTTTAAAATTATTTCCCCAATAAATGATTTAATGTTGTGACCCAAGTTTTATAGATAAAAAATATATCATGTTTCATCAATGGGGTTTCTTAGAAGGATTTATTATACATATTTTTATATTGTATTGAAAATACAAGATAAAATAATTCAACAGTGAATTGTTTCCTATGTTATGTAGAATAAATCTCACCAAGATGGTTTTTAAGGCACAATAGAATATTAAGATAATGAGTAGAAATCCATATGTTTAAGGAATGGGATATATGATGTATAATGTGATATGTACTAAAATTTTATAATTCTTATGTATAATATTTAATGGGAAAATATCAAAAAAATACCAAGAAGATATATTTGGCACCTGTCAGAACAATCCAACAGTACATGAAAATGTACAAAAGATAAGTTTTTAGTATATGAAGAAATAGAAACTCTATTTTTTAATGGGATATAAAATAGTGATTCCTATACCAAATTATGATCTAATATCATTGTTGGGAAAATTAAAAATATAAGATAATAATATTAGATCCATTTTTATCCATATCAATACATACCAAGTATGTAATATATTCTACTGCATCTAAAGTAGTAGTATGAAATATGATATGATTTTTTATAGATCATGGATTAATATCAAGATAGTAATGTATTATCATAATATATTTTACATTAATCTTATGAATATATAACAATCCAAATTCTTATGTTTATGATTGAGAAAAAATATGTATACTTGGTGATATAACCTATTTGGAGTTTTGTTTGAAGAGGTGAAGACACGTTATAGTATCCATAAAAACATGGTTCGCCCAGTTACAAAACCATAATTTTTTAAGAGCATGATTTATCATATGAGAGATTATAATTTCTTCATTATATGTTGGTTCTAGTGTATGTATGAGTTTTTTGGAGTTGATGTGAAATAAGAAACTATATTTTGTATTTAGATTACCAAAATATAAATAAATATCTTATCATATAATTATTTTTTTCTATGTAACATT
Source organism: Viscum album (assembly GCA_963277665.1). Classification (NCBI taxonomy): domain Eukaryota; kingdom Viridiplantae; phylum Streptophyta; class Magnoliopsida; order Santalales; family Viscaceae; genus Viscum; species Viscum album. Next base: position 356,882,303 of record OY728150.1, read on the forward strand.
AATGTGATAATATAATGAGATTATTTGTCACATCAAAGGGTTATATTTGCTTCATTCTATAATTATAACCCCAAGTTGATATGTAAATATTCTTAAATATAATTCATATGATCTAAATATATTTACCTACAATAATGTCCATGATGTTTTAATATCAGGTGATGGATGTTTATAAGTTATTGAGACTTCTAATGAATTTCACACTTTGTAAACTCGTGGAAGGGAGGTATTGAGAACATACCTACTAATAAGAGCTCCATATTATGTTTCTTGGATATTACTGTCTAGTAAATTATATATTAGTACTTCGAATTCATATTATTTTTAAGTATTGCGGCTACTTCCATCAATTTTAGATAAATAAAAAATATATCTTTTTTTAAAATATTATAATGTGTGTCATTAATAATATATTTTGATGTATGGATGAAAACCATTATGAAATATACTCGCGGTGAGGTTTCAAACATTTTGTGTATTACAATTATTGTAGAATTAAATAAGGAAATAAAGACAGAATTTGTTTTCCTTCCATATTAAAGTAGTGATATATCCCTATCAATTTGATTGAAATGGAATTGTCTTAAAAAATCTATGTCCATTGTAGTTTATAGACAAGTTCCATTCGTAAATTCAAAGAAAGTTAAATTGATAATTAGGGTGTTGAAACTAAAATTCATTATGTATGATAAGATATAGGGAGAAAAGTGGATTATATTATATTGTAGAATTCATAGAAAGATGTTTGTAGTTGATAAATTAAATTCATTCTCTATTGGTGTTTAATGTGATGTTAGATATTGATTATGTGCTTTAGCTAAGTTTGGTTATTTCTATTGTGAAAGAGGCCAAGATTGTCACTCACTAAGTGTATCTAGAATATAATTTAATTATATGAAATTTAATATTAATAATAAATATTTTTATCATCATGTGGAATAATAATTATTCAATAAAATTGATTTCATAAGTTCAACCATGGGGAATTTGAGTTTAGAGTATGATTAATGAATTTCATCTATTTTTTAATTATTCACAGGATAATAAATAATATTTATTTATTCATGAGTTTAGATAATATAGCATTATAAATATTTATCTATTTTATGATATAGTTAAAATAATTATTTATTCATGATTTTATTAAATGTAATTTTTATTCATTTATTTATTGAATAAATATTTTATTTTTTAAGGTTCGGTGAATTACATGAGAGGATTTAGTTTGATTTTAATGAAACAATAAAAATAATATATTTTAATTATTATCATTTCAATAAATATAAATTTATTTTTTCAGAAATGATATTAAAATAACCTCATCTCATGGAAATATTATTATTATAATTACTACTACTACTACTACTATTATTTTAAATGGGGTTTTATTTTGATTAAATATTTAGATAAGGGTCACTATAGAATTATTAAATGTCTAAACCTAAATATAAAATATAAATTAAATCATTTTTTGTGTGGGGGTATAAATACAATTGAGAAAATTTATCTAGAATTTACATAATACAAATTGAGTAAATACTCCCTTACAGTCTATCATGAATATATACAGAATAAGAGTTATTATGGTGATCGATGATGAACATCATGACGCACTTGACTTTTCTATATGATCACTTGGAGTTTCATAAAAAGAGTTTCAAAATTTTTTGTCTATTCATGTATACATATTTATTAATCCTTTCATAGATTCTTAATGGAAAAAATAGTTCAAAGGAGAGGAAATATAAATCAATCATGATAGTTATAATATATTTTGTAGTTTTTTTAAATTAATTATAAATTAAAATTTTAAGATATTATCTAGAGATTATATTGTGGATCCATCATTTTCTTCATATATAATCCATTGATATCAATTAAAATCCAAATTTAGGTTCCCAATAAACACTTCTACTACACTCACAAACCTTCACTGACATTCATCAATAAACAAATAATCATAATGTTTTCTAAAATTATGGAAACCAAATCAAAGGGGAATATATATCCTCAATGAAGTCATGATGAGGTAATGGGTCTCTAATATTCCCACCACTATATATCACTTACATATGTAATGGAATGGTAATGTTAGATTAAGTTGGTATGAGAAATTCAAGTGAAATCCAATAGTTCTTAGATAATTATAGAGAAATAATTAGGACCTATTTGGGTTATAGTTGTGATACCACACATGTTTCCTTGGAAGATGAGTCACACTATGGCTCCAATTATGGGATGATCTTAAGATATATAATAAAGAACTTATAGAGTGTTTCTAGACTTGAAAAAATATTTTAGTGACTTTATAAGGGCCTATAAAATTGATTATGATTTTCTACTTAGATTGGTAACATATGTTTGTGTTAATTAGAGTGATGTTTGACTATACGTATTAAAAATAGATTAACTAACATGGATAACTTATGATTATAAATGGGGATTATTTATAGTATCCTTATAATACCTAATCATAATTTAAAGGGGGTTTATGAAGTTTATACAAGTAATTTACTACCTAATATTATCTTTCCTTGGAGATTGATGTACAAATTGTGTTAGTGGGGATACTTATAGACTTAGTCACTGAGATTTGAATGACTTGTGATATTGATAAGGAGTAATGTTTATACTAACAATATCTAGTATAATCATGAGTAATGAAATTACATGGATGGGGTATCAATATCATTTCTATATTTAAGGTATACTCTAAGACTATAGAAAAAAGATGTGAATTTTATCCTAAGGACATAGATTTTTAGAGCGGTGATATTCATAGTTGATTGGTTAATAATGGTATGGTAAAACCTAACAATGAGTATATTTTTATACTTTACAAAATCATTTTATCGATTATATTATCCAAGATTTAGGCAATTGTGATGTTGATACACGTTCAGAATTAAGTGTGATAATTTATCAATTGAGTGATATGATCGGTTAGGGCATCCCCTATGACTATTTTATGATGATTATTTTGGAAATTTCATGTTTACATGATGAGTAACTAAAACAAGGGAAAGACGATCATGTTGGGATTGTTATTTAGGATTAAAAAGAGTAATCAAAATATGTATGCCACCAGTTATGTTGAAATGATACCCAAGGATGGGTGTTTTTTAACTAGTTATCAAATCATATATGTTATACCCTATACTAGTATTATTTCTAAATATTGATTATAAAAAAGTACATCGATTAGAAATTTTTCTATTAAATAATCATACCAATGATTCCCCAGTCTTGTAACTATATATGAGAACCCATATACATAGTACACCTTAATTCATGATTTATTAAAAATGATACACAAAATACGAACAGAAAATATTCATAGGCTTACTTTATTTATTTAATGATAAACCTAAAAAATAACATGAAATATAGAAACAATAAAATTATTTAGAAACTCCACAATTTCACCTTAAAATACATTGATCTTCTAATAATACATGGGATAACCTGGGTACATTCAAAAGAAAGGGGTGTGTTATAAACCCCTATAAGAGAATAATAAAATAATAAAATAAGTTAATGAAATATAATTATGTCAAGTGGCATTAAATGATGACATAAAAAGGTGATAATCATAATATTTAACTTCAAACAATGCTATCAGACAATAACATCAAGTAAACCTAAGGAATGTTGTAGCTACAAAAAACATGACATCATAATAATAAGTCAAGGATAACTGTAGAGATAGAAAAACATAAGGTTCTTATTATAACCTCAAATTCACTATACATGTTATATCATGTGATATAAACATTACCCAATGCATTGGAGGGATATATAATTTGGTTCCCACCTGTCATATTAATATCATGTACATGCAATACTATGCCACATAGATCATATAACATAAGAATGTATTTAATCACTTTTAATCTGAGGATTAAGTATTGTGGGTTAGATACTTGGAAGTTGACAATAAATGATGGAAAGGTCCATCTAGGTGAATACCCTTGAGTAGAAATCTGGATGGGTATCTAAAATAAAAATGTTTATCATGGAATGTCATAGGATAATTTCAAAAACCAAATGGGTGTATTTAACAATTCATGGATGGGAATAATGAGATTGAAAGGAATTATATCATTACTTTTTAATAACAACGAAGGTAAATGGGTGTGTATAAATACATTATAATTTTAACAATTTTAAATCAAAAGGCTTACAACAAAAAAAGTACTCAAAATAAAAAGGAAGTGGAGAGGATCCTTTACCTTGATAGGACACTTCTAAAATCTTGAGAGGAGCTTCATAAGATCTTGATAACACCATTGGAGAGAATTAAAAAAGTATATAGAGAGAAAATTCATGATAAATGTGTTTTGAGTGAATTTTAATGGGAGGATTGGTTGGTATTTATATAAAAATAGACAGGAATTATTTTTCAATTTCTAAACATAGGTTTTGATCTCTAAATGATAAAATAATCATAATAACAAACATTCCAATGGTCTCTAATAGAGTGGGGTAATTTTTATTATTTTAAATTGTTAATAAATAAATATATAAAAATAATACATTTGGTGATGTGGAAGTGAGTCATGTTCATAAAGAATTGATTTTAATACTTGAAAATATAAAATTGGTTTGGGAGGGTTCCTTAAAATATTATAAAATTAATAAAAATAACTTCAAAAATAAATTATATTAAAGGGAAAACATGATTAAATTTTGGGATAATATTTATAATATTTATTACATCACTTTAGGTCTATTATGATTTTATAATATATACTGTATATTAATATCATATTTTATTTTTACCCAAAAAAATCGACTATCTTATAGAATTATGAAAAAATCACCATTTTAAAATTTTGACATTCCATTTTCAGAGATAATATTTATTATTTAAAAATAATTTTCTAAATATGAGTCTTCAATTTTAAAAATAACTTCTAAAAAACAAAATTTCTTATAATACTAAAAACATTCTGGCCATTATCAAAATTAAATTTTACTTCATTAAATTATATTATCATTTATATTTAAATTCATATTATTTAGTAATAAGATTTTTCTAAAACAATGTTCATTTAAAAAATTCTTTAAATTTTCCAACGAGTGTCTTAATTGAGAGTATATATTGCCCAAAAATGAATTTTTTATTTCCTCACATAAAGAACCAAATTTTAGAAAAGTCATTATATAATAATTTTTTATTTTTTAATAATAAATGATAAATATAATAATTATTTTATTAAAAAAATAATATATATATATATATATATATTTAAATTCATATTTTTAGGGTTTATATACATAACCCCTTATTACACCAGAATATTCCCTAAGGGTAAGGTGTATGATAGTGGTGCTTTATTGGGGTGGTTCGGAGAACATTGTCTGGTATATGATCCTTATGGGCTTGAATTTATCATGAAAATATTTCTAATTGAGCTTTAGTTGTTAGATCTCAAAATGGGATTAGTCAAGTAAAAACCCCAGTGATTCCATATCCCTTAGAATATCTGATAAATGGGATTCATAGGGTACAATCCAACTAGTCGATTTCATCTCTTCTTTTATCTCTCTCAATAATATTTTGTTATAACCCTTAATATATACTATTAAAAATGGTCACTGTACAATGTATATATTATAAACATTTAATATGCATAATGGTATTTAAAACGTTAAAAGATATATTTTATAATGGTCCAAAATATCTAAAGTTGGACATTTGTTTTCCATAATGACATTACATAATAAGGAATTTATATAATTAAAATGGAATTACATTTATAAAAGTTAGGTTCATTACATTTCTCTTCCCTTTAAAATTTTTTCCAACAAAAAATTATTTTATGCACTAAAATAGATGAGTGTACTTATATTTCATCACCTCTTTTGGATCCAATGTCACCTCCTCAAACTAGTTGTTCCACCACAACACTTTGAGATGGTGAGTTTTCTTATTTCGTATAACTTTTTCTCTATATTCTAATATCTTCACTCACTACTCCTAATAGGAAATATCTTTCTCTAAAGGTTCCACCTATTGATTAAATATATGTGATGGGTTTGGTATGTACTTCCTCAATATGCATATGTGAAACACATCATGTAATTAAGAAAGGTTTTTTGGGAGTGCTAGTTGATAGGTCACTACTCTTATATGATCCATGATCTTAAAGGGGTCGATCTATCTAGGAGTATTCTTTCCCTACTTCCCAAGCCTCATGACCTTCTTTCATGATGATATACAAAATAATACCGTATCTCTAGCATCAAACTCTAGGTCTCATCAATGGTTTAATGAATATATTTTTTTATTCAAATTTGTGTATTTTTTAAATCGATTTTAATGGTTTAAACATTTTATATCATCTCTTTGATAAGATCAGGTATCATAAGATTCCTCTCCCCAAATTCAACCTAGAATTTTTGAGTCTGACACCTCTTCCCATACAGATCCTCATAAGTTTTCATTTGAATTCTATAACAAAAAACTTTTTTTATGAGAATCTCACTAGGGGGTTGTATAGATCCAAACAGCCTTATAAATTCCTTGAAAATTATCTCACAATAACCTCCATATTTGTAATGGTTCTTTTAGACTGACTATCCATAAGATTTTGATAATAAATACAATAACTCAACTCAATATACAATTCTTAATATAATATTTTCTAGAACTTTGAGGTAAACCTCAAATAATTATTGGATATAATGGTGAGTGGAACCCCTTATATTCTTACACTTCCCATATGTATATATTGGTGAGTTGGTCCAAAGATAAATCTTCCTTCATAACATTTAAATATATTGAATTATTAAGATGGTCAACTACCACTCAAATGGCATTATTTCATTTAAATGTCCTGGGGGTTGCATGATGAAATCCGTTGTTAGTTTTTCCCATTTCTATAATGGTATGGGAAATTGTTGTGTCATAATCGTATACTTCTATCATTATTCATTAACTTGTTTTTATACCAATAATCGAGATAAAAAATCTGTAATCTCCCTCTTCGAGTTGTCCCATAATAATTTTTTCATCAGATCATTGAAAATCAAATTACTTCATATATGAATAGTGAATGATGGGTTATCCACATTAACTACAAGTTCTCACATTAGTTTTGGTTTTGTGGGAAATTTCCATGCTCCAAACCCTATAACATCATCTTTAGAAAATTTGATGCTAGAATATTTTCTACCATTTTTGGTAGTACCACATATACCTTTTGGGCCTCCTTGATCCATTCTAAAATGAATGGTTGGGTAGTTATTTGAGAAAGGTAGCATGGATATGCTTTTACTAATCCCATGTCCATCCTTTACATGTCCAAGAATATTGGATCCCTTACAATCTTCATCATGAATCTTGTTGTACGATCCTTTTAACTCATAGCATCTTCCACTTTGTCAAACTTCCTTGGATGGTAATGGATTGAACAATTATAATCCATGATCAGTTATAACCACCTTCATTAGAACATATTGAGCTTATTTTGTGTAAAGATATACTTGAGACATTTATGGTATGTATACAAGTCAGACTTATCCCCATAGAGATAATTCTGTGAAATCTTTAATGTGAATATCACTATAGGCAATTCGAGATCATGAGTTGTGGGCATCTTCCCATGGGTATTTAATTGTTGGTAGGCATAGACTATCACTTTTCATATTTTATGTGTACACAACTTAATCCATTTTTTAGGCACCGTTATATATCATAAATCCTTCCCCACTAGTGGGTAATGTCATTACAGTGCATTAATTACTCTCTAATTTAAATCTTTAAATCTATCCTTACATTCATGAATCATAATAAACCTAACTAAATTCCAAGTTATCTTAGTTAGTGGGCTTGAAATTTATGAAAATATTCTAAAAAATCTAAGATAATACTCATCTAATCCAACAAAATTATATATCTATATCACAATTTTTGGTCTATATCGTCACTGATTTGCCTCTATTTTCAAAGGATCTACATACATCCCTTTTTCAGTGATAACATACCACATAAATATAAATTTCTCCATCCAAAATTCACATTTATTGTACTTCACAAACAAATATTACATTCACAAGGTCTTCAGAATATAAATCAAATACACCTCATATTCATCTACGATTTTGGATTAGATAAGAAGATATTTTATAAATAATACTAAAAACTTTTTAGGAAATACCTAGAATATATTAATTAAGTTCATAAGGATATATTGAGAATTATTGTGTCTAAATGTCATCACTATAAACTCTTAGTTACCATTCTTTGTAAGAAAAAGCAGTTTGGGATATATCCTCCTTCTTCCCCTTTACATTATAATATCCCAACAGAAGATCCACCTTAGAAATTTATTGTGCTTCATGTAGCTGATTGAACACGTCATCGATCTATGGAAGAAGATACTTATTCATTATCATGATCTTTTTGAGCTAACGATAATAAATATAGTGGTGTATTTACCCATAATTATTTTTTATAAAGAGAACTAAAACACCCCAGGGTGAAGCACTTGGTCATATAAACCCTTTATTAATATTCTCTTATAGATGACTCTTTAACTCCTAGAATTCAATATTGAAAATTCTATAAGTAATCTTGGATGTTGGTAGTTCTCTAGGGATAATCTTGGTAGAGGAATCAACATACCAACTTGTAGGAAGACTAAGAAATTCGTTGGTAAATACATTTGCATACTCCCTTGTGATGGGAATGTCATCATGGATGATCTTTTCCTTAGATATAATCACTTGATCTAGATACGCTTTCTCATAACACAATAATATATGTGATTTATATGATGATACCAAAGGTAATTAATCCTCCCCTTTTCACTTAGTATAACTCCCCATTCACCATACATGGTATCTCGTGGGATAAAAACATTACTCGATGCATTAGAGGGCTATATAATTATGGGTTCACCTTTCACATTCATATCATTACATGAATTTGTGTGCCATGTATATCAAAAAACATAAGAACATATTTAATCAATTTTTATCCCATTATTATGGATTATGGGTTATATACATGTAATTCCAAAATCAATGAAGTTTATGTCCATTTAGTTGAATACCCTTTAGTTGAAATTGGGATGGAAATTCATAATACAAATGTTTGGCATGAAAAAACATGGGATAATTTTGGTAGCATAACTTTTGTAGATACAAAGTCATTTTTAGGATTAATGAGAGTGAAATGTGTTATCTCATTACATGGTATTCATAAGGACTGTAAAATAGATGTGTAAAAACAGATTAAAACATGAAGATTTATTAATAAAAATCAATTATACAATGGAATTTTCTGAAATAAAACAGAATAGGATAGGATCCTTGACCATGATAGGGATATTATTAATATAGGGGAGGATATTAGTAAGAGATTGGGAAAATCTTGGAGGTTCAAAGAGAGATAGGGACATTATCATTATGATAAAAGAGTTTTAAGTGAAATTATGTCAGGAGATTTATAGTTACCTAAGCCTTTTACACATATTATTAAATGATTTATAAATATAAATATCGATTAATAAAATGAAACGATCATATATTCCATGTATATTTGGAATAATAGGTTCACAGTATATCAAATTTGGGCAAAAAATTAAAAAAAAATATCTATAAAGAACTCATAAATCAGTTCCAGCTCCCAAATTACATGGGGTAACCTAGGGAATACATAGACAATAGGGGTGAGATAAAAACACAATCAGTGAATAAACATGATAAATAAACACAACATGTCAGTTAAAAGTATATATTGGTATCAAATATAGAAGTATCCTGAGTAATCTCATGGAACCATAATATAAATAACATGAAATCATAAAATCTTGGTAGCATTGTAAATATGGAAGAAACACAAAAACATGACATATACATGAGTCAAGGATAATTTCCTAGAATATATTACGTGGTGTAAAATGTCCCATAATAGATTTGGTTTACTCTATAATCTCATACATGATGTCTCATGAGAGTATAACATTACCTAATTCATTGGAGTGTTTTATAAGAACACCCGTCATAACATGTTCATCATCTATGTGTTCTACATAATGGAAATAAGTCATAAGGAATAACATAATAATTACCCCTAGAAATAAAATGGTTGGAATAATATTTGTTCATAGAATAATAAGATTATATTTTAAAATGAATTATTTTTATAAATGATCATAAGGCATGTATTACCCTGAAAATTAATGGGGAATGAACTAGGTATATATGTTAGATACATATATATAGAATTTATAAGAAATCCATAACATAAAAGGTTGTCATCATTGATAAAAATATTAAAAAATTCTTATGGAAAATAAAATTTTCAATTTTCATAACACCAAAGGATTTCATCTTATATAGAAAATGATTTGGAATGATCACTTAGAACATTTTTTCAGGTAAATATCCTTTACATTTTAAAAAAACTTATTTAAAATCTAAAATATTCTCAAACACTAAAGAAATTGTTTTTGAAATTTACCTTTTAAACAAAAAAGGAAGCATTAAGACACTAAGTGGTCTTGATGGTGGAAGAGTTCTGTTCATGTTGAAAATATTAAAAAACACAAATATTCTTTTCTGAAAAAATTATATAAAGTAAAAAAACTAACTTATTCATAAAATTATATGAATATTCATCTTAAAATATCATTTAAAATTTTATTAAATTTTGAAATAAATTTTTACAATTAAATTAAATCATTTTGTAAAAAAATAATTGAAACATGGATATGGAAGAAATATTCTTTTCAATCAAAGATATAAACAAAGTTAGATTATCATAAAAACATTTTCACAATAATTTTAAGTAATAAAGATATGGAAATTGTATTATTACTAGAAAATTTCATGAATTACCATAGGATAGATAATTCATGAGTTCATTTAGTGATGGATCGTAATATTTCATCATCATAAAATTAATCATAAATAATCCAAATAAATGATGATATTGTAAAATTAATCATTACCACTTTGGTAACTTTTTATTCTTATAGACCATGAAATAAATAACATCAAATGAAACCTTAAACACTAAAAATATAAAGTTATTAAATATATTAAATATCAAAGTGACAGTATATACACCACACAAAATAACTAAGTGATTAATATGGTATATTTCCCACAAAATTAAAAGTGAGATGAGAAACTATTACAAAATTCACGTCATTATGGTGAGTGTTGGTTAATGTGGTGATTATGTGTATAAAATATAAATCCAAACAGATACAAATTTAAATACAACACAAATCAATAAAAAATAGTTTCCCATGTAATTTTGGCATAATATAATCAATGAAGTAGTGGTATAACCCAATTAAGGAAAATTGAATTAAGAAACCCATTACCTCATTCTTTTTTTTAGTTGAGAATTTTATAAACCCATGTATAGTTATTTTAAAAATGTATTTAATTTATAAAAAACTCATATTAATATTTATAATACCATATAATATACTTTTATGACAACTTATCACCCATTAATTAACAATAATTAATTATATCAATTATTTTGGGTGTAAATTAATTTATTCTCTTCGTCATGTATTATCATGAATGATGTGGATATTGAACATTTGATATATTTAAATCATATATAGAATTATATTAATTTTATAAAAATAATTTTTTTCATTATATTCTTCTTTATAATCAATATTGAATTTTGACAATAGATAATGAATCACATCACTTCGTGAAGACAGTAGGTCTACTGTTCTCACGAGCAACGCTATAATTTCTTTAACAGAAGAAAGAGTAAGGAATTTAATGGTATATTAACTTTCCAAAATCAATATAATTTCATGTATATATATATAACATATATTTATTAAATTTACTCTTTATTACCGTCCATGTAAAAAATTTGTGAAAAACATATCACATTGCTTCGTGAGGTGGTAGACTTTCATACACACGAACAACATTGTCATTTATTCAATAGATGGGATGGTAATAAATTAAATGCTAAATTTATTTTATAAAATTATTAATATTTAATTAATATCATATATCAATATAAATTTAATCCTAATTACCTTCTTTGTACAATGTATGTGAAAAAACAAATCACATCATTTTGTGAGGTGGTAGTCCATCGTACACATGACTGATATTATCATATTCTCTACATAATGGAAATTAATGAGATATATAAGATATTATAATTATATAAGTATAATTTTATAAAAAATATCATATATAAAAATTATATACATAATTATATCTAGCTTTCATAAGTGGTGATGGAAAACAAATTACATCGGATTGCGAGGTGATAGTCCGCCGTACACACGATCAACTATTTTGTTTCCCATTTGTGAGATAAGGATATGGTTTAGGTAATTAAATTCTCATTAAAAAAACTAAGTATATTTATTATACTGAATCCATTATGTCATGATGATTTAAAATTATTTTGAAGAGGTGGATGAAGAAATAAAATAAAATGTTGGGTTAAAGAAGTTACCTCTTCTTTGGAAAAATTCTTTTGGTTTGTACCAAAATCCATCTTAGGTTGGTTTATGACCAAAAAAATATAATTTAATGATTTTATTTAAGTTGTTAAGTGATATTTGTATATATTTTATGAAAAAAAATGGTTTTTTGAAGTTTTTAATGGAGAGGGTAGGGGTATCCTTTTGTAAGTGGGGGAGAGGACACACTTATGTTTTTTGGAAAGAAAGAATCACACCCAAACTTGTATCGTAAAAAATGATCCAAAATGTTCCATTTTAAAACCATAGATGAGATAAATTCAAAACATGACCATAAAATAGTAATTAGACATGTTTTGAGTCATTTTTAATACTTTTTTTTAGGTTAACAAACCGGTAAACTTATTTTTATCACAACCCTGGTAATATTTTTTACAGTTTTCACTATTTATTAGGGTATAAAAATAAGTTGAAAATATTATTTAGTATAAATTATTCTAATTCAAAATTTTATAATTTAATTTTCTAAATTCAACTCAAAAAATTGGAATAATTTTATTTTAAATTAAACCCAGAGACATGTCGAAAAAAATAGTTTTCCAAAACAAAAACATTCAAAAAGTTTAGAAATGTTTTAATATAAAAATTAAATATGATATTGATTAAAATGAACAAGTTTTTATTAATAAATATATAATTGAAATAATTTTACATTTTAAACCACATTTAAAAAAATCTTGTATGTTCTTTTATTAAAAAGGTTATTTTTTAATAAAAATAATTATTTTTCACAATTTAATGAAAAAATAAACTTTTCAAAAAAAATACCAAAAAATTATACATAACATAATTTTTACATTAGGATTTCAAAAATTATTTTAATTTTGTAAATAAATTATAAAATTGTTAAAAAAAATTAATTTATGTATGCAAAGTGTGACTAAACCACCTTGTAGTAAAATACAATTTTTTCAGAAAGAAATTCTTTTTATTTGAAAGGTTTCTTATTTTATTTAAAATAAATATATAATTATTGAATTTATTTTATTAATATTTAAACAATAAAATTTTCCCAATTTATATAGTCTTATTCTTACCCTCCAACTCAATGTCTATGTTACAATTTCCATGTTTAAAAAATAATATTTTAATAAAGTATCATGTTTCGTTTAAACCGATGTTGTGTGTGTCACAAGATATCCAAGAAATAGAATTTATTTTAAAATAAATATATCATAAAGTGTCAAGTTTTTATATTCACTTCTAAGTTATTCATTGTTGTCATGCACACTATCAAACATGATATTCTTCTTTTAAAATCTCGGGTTTTCATATTCTACACCCTTAAATAAATTTTATCCTTGCAATTTAACATTTATCTTTGTAATCATGGGTTTGAAGTTTGAAAATAATTTTATTTGGAAACTCACATAATAAAATTAGTTAATAAATATTCATATTAAAAATAGGGAAAGTTAAATATGAAGGTTATCTAGAATAACACACATCTAGGTTTCCATGTAAGAGAACATTGGTGGGGAGTGAAAACATGGAAATATAAGAAAAGTGAAAATAATTAGAGGCAATGACATATATAATTGATCAAAATAAAGTTAATTGTCAAGATGATGTTAAAAATCACAAATCTATAAATAATAGAGGAATTAAAATATAATTGTTGATGGAAATAGGATAACACTTTTGTTTAAAATTCTTTTTCCCTAGAGTTAAGGGTATTTTATCCATAAATATAAGGAACACTATAAAATATACATACTTGATATATTTATATTTCATAAGAAAAACTTCACCCTTTGTCTATGCTTTGATCAATTTCCACTTCATTTCTTACTCTGAGAAATTAATATCCAAAAATGATTTTTTTTATGCCCGATGCACAAAAATTAACTTTTAACGGGTCGTAAGATTCATAAAAGAGTAATAATATATTCACCCTATATTTATTAAAAACAAAATGGTTTGAAAAAATTAATATAATATTCAAATTGAATTTGAATATATTAATCTCAAAAATTAAATAATGAAACTGAAGGTTTAACATAGATCATTACTTAAATAAATGGACCTATATCCCAAATCAAATCAATAACCTCAACATGAAAGAATATTTTAACTGAAAATTTTATATCATACCCTTTATACTTACATCTCAAAAAAATAATATCATTCTTCCAAAATATACTTCATCCTAATAAAATGTCTCTCGAAATATCATTAATCAACCAAAAAACAAATGAATTGATGTCATAAGGTATTTACCAAAATAAATATAATATTTAACCTTCAAACAGTCTAAGTAAAAAAACAATGTTATACTAACCATAATTTCAAATAGGAATGTGGTAGGCATTGCACCCTTATCACCCTTCAGTTGTTGGTTCAAGCATCATAGCCTTGTTTGATGTGATGGGTTGTCACCTTTCTAGCTTGTTTTTATTTTCCAAAAACTATGAAAAAAATGTGTAATAATCATATTCATAATTTTTCATGATCCTATAATGTTATAATTAGTATTATGATTGTATTAAAAAATAACATTATTCGTCAAATCACTTTTATTAACCATTAAGTATTTCTATACAGATCAATCCTTTCCACAAAATCAAATAATTACCTCAACTAAGACCACATATCTAAGATTATTTTTTTCCCTAAATTATTTCTTTTTTCATAGGGAATAACCTATACATTAAATAAACTTTCTAGGTAATTAGTACTATTCCACATATTCTTGAAAATCCTTAACACAAAACTTATATAGAAGAATCCTAATATAAATATTTCAGGATTCACATAATTCTTGAAGTCCACTACATAAAATTTTTAATCATACCACTTCGTTATTAAAACATTAACTAGGATTCATCATATTATTCCTTAATACCTCCTTACTTTCATATCTAATTTGCAATATCTTCATCATAAATAATAAAATTGTTACTCATAGTACCATTTTGATCATCTTCTTTAGATTTAACACTAGGAAATTGATTTTAGTTGTTCCTATTCCTTACACATTTAAAATAGTCAATCATTGATGATGACCAAGGTAATACATTATTCTCATTCATGTTATTAACTAGTTTTTTCATTTTTTTCTTAGTAACCACTTAATTTTTTCCCTTTTTATCCACGAGTATAACATCTTATTGTAACTTTGAGACAATCCCTTAAGTACTTGTTCCCACATTCTCAAAATATCAGAAACTGAATCTTCTTTCCTCCATAGTATCCACCAATATAACTCTCAGTGATATATATATGTCACTTATTTAGGGTGTTTGATATTTTATTAAGGTGAATTTTTTTTATCATATATCTTGATACCTAGTTAAGAATAATCAGAATAACTTTTATTATAATCAGCATCCCATTTAGTGGATCATCAATACATTTTCTATAACATTCCACATTAACCCAGTTCCTTATGGTTCCCTCCATTGACTAAATCCATAAAAAATACTGTGAGTAATAATATTCATAGTGGGAACAACATAATCATTAAAAAAATATTTTTTATATATCTAAATCATGACACCTTCATTTAAATATAATACATCATACATTTAACCTTGGTCATCAAAAACCATCATCAATTAAAATCCATTACGATGGTTTATAAAGAGTTTGTGAGTTTATAAATAATATCCCCTGGTAGTGTCGAACAAGGTTTATGGTAAGGCCCATTATCATGTTCTAGGTAACACTCAAGTCAAGTTTAGCATACCTTTTTCGAAGTTATTTCCTTTATATACATATATAACATAACCAAATCCACCTGTAGTATATGAATAGGAGTGAAATTTCTTGTAAACCACTCACTATAAACTACACCAAAATTACACAATATTTTACAATACATAACCCTGTCCTTATAATTATCCTTATACTTATCCTTGGGGTTTTTACTACAGTTTTCCCATCCTAGTTTCTAAAAGTTAACTATACCATTCCTATGATACCAACTATGTTGACTCAATACTTTTACACATATAATTACATGATTTCATAACATAAATATACATTAATATAATATAAGGATAAAAAATTCCTAGTATATTTGAAAGACTAATTTCATAATACATCAAATGGGTACTAAAATTATAAATTTTTATTTTACTCTCCATAAAGATATCCTAAATTATTTCAACCTTCTATATAATATGGAATAACCCGGGGAATATATAGACAAAATTAATGAGAAAAAAAGACCAGTAAGGGAATAAAAATTAGGAGGAAACATAATGTCTGAGTTAAAATTATATTATGATATCATGTATAGAAGGCCCTTGAGTAATCACATGGAAGCATAATATAAAGAACATTATATCATAATATCATGGTATCATAGGAACTATGGAATCAATACAAAAACATACATAAACATGAGTCAAGGCTAACTACCTAGACAATATCACATGGTGGAAAAAGACCAATAACAGATTAGGTTTACTCCCTAATCCTCTACATAACATCTCATCAGACCATAAAATTACTTATTGCATTAGAGCACTATCTGGGAACACCCATCATAATATGTTCATGATATAAGTGTGCCACATAAAGTAAATAAATCATAAGGAATAACATAATAATTATTCATGGAAATAAAATTGGTTGTATAATCTTATTTCCTGTCATAATCAAATGAAATTTCATAATGAAGGCATTTGAAAAATGATCATAAGGCATATAATATCCCTTAAAAGGAAGGGGTGAACTTGTAATATATGTGAGAGACATATATACATAATTTATAATGAATCCATAAAATCAATGGTAGTTTTAATTGATTAATATATTAAAAACATTATTGAGTAATATAAACTTTTTCAATTTTAATAACATAAAAATTACATCAAAGATGGAAAATGATTTTGAAATATCACTTTAAACATTTTATGAGGGGAATAGCATTTAAATTTTTAAAGCACTTACTTTAAAATTTAAAACTTTCTCAAATATTAAGGAAAAAAATTGAAATTTACTATTTAAACATAAAAATGATTCTTTAAAACATTGAGTGGTCATGCCGGAAAAAGAGTTTCGTTTATGATCAATATGTTAACAATACAAAGATTCCTTTCATATTTTTTAAGAAAAGTAAAAAAATACATTTTTCGAAAAATAAAGAGAAGATTCATTTTAAAAAAATTTGAAAAAAAATATAATTATGGTCAAAAAATAATTTAGAAAATTATAGTAAAATATTTTTGAAACCATTTTATTAAAACATGGAAATTAATGAAAAAAATTTTACTGAAGAGAGAAATGAAGTTAGATTTTATTAAAAATATTTTCAAAATCATTTTAAGTGCCTAGGAGATTAAAATTGTACTATTACATGAAAAGTTCATGATTAACCATAGGAAATTAAATTATGGTTTTTCTTGAGTAATAGATCATAATATTTCATTGTTAAAAATTTAATCATAAAAAATGGCAATTAATGATGAGATTGTAAAACAAACTATTACCACTTTGTTAACTTTTGAATCATAAACCCCATGAAAGAGATAACATAAAGTGAAACATTAAATACCATGAATTTAAAGGTATTCATGATATAAGATATCAAAGGGGTAGTATATATACCACACAAAATAACTGATAGGTTAATATGTCACATGTCTCACGAAAGTAAAAGTAATATGATAAACCATTAAAAAAATTGTACCACTGAGGTGAGAGTTAATAATTAAAGTGAATATGTGTGAAAAATAAATATCCATATAAATAAAATTTTAAATAAAAAATAAATAAATAAAAATTAATTTCTATCATTATTGTTTCATAATATAATAAATGAATCAGTCCTATAACCCAATAAATAGAAATTGATTTAAGAAACCCATTACCTCAAGCTTCTCTATAGTTGAGAATTATTTAAAATACTATATATTTTTAAACATGTTATTTACATATAATTTTTTTTAATATTTATAATATCATATATGGTCCTATTATAATAAATTATTACTCGTTTGTTAATAATATTTCATTATCACTATTATTTATGGTGTTAATTGCTTTGTTTTCATATGCATGTCTTGACATGGAACTTCTGGATCTTGAAAATTGGATATAGTTCCATAATCTATATAATGATATTAGTTTTATAAATACCAGTTTTTATTCTTCTTTATAATCATTATTAAAATTTGATCATGGATAATGAATCACATCACTTCATGTAGACGGTAGGTTGAACGTACGCATGAGAAATGTTATCATTTCACTAATGAGTGAAAGGTTAAGAAATATGATGGTGTGTTAATTTTAAAAAATAAATATAATTTCATATATATCACATATATTCATTAAATTTATAATTGATTACTTTCCATGTAAATAATTAGTGAAAAATGTATCACATCACTTCGCGAGGTGGTAGTCTGCTATACGCACGAATGACATTATCATTTACTCAATGGATGGTAAGTTAATAAATTATATGATATATTTATTTTAGAGAGTGATTAATATGTAATTAATATAATATATCAACATCAAATTAATCCTTATTAACTTCCATGTGAAACGTAAGTGAAAAACTAATCACATCACTTTTTTAGGCGGTAGTCAACTATACCCACGAGTGACATCATTATATTCTCTATGAAATGGAAATTAAGCAGTTATATAAGATATTATAATTATATGAGTATAATAATACCATAAATATCATATATAAATCTTAAATAAAGCATTATATCCATCTATGATAAATGGTTATTGAAAATGAATTACATCAGTTTGTGAGGCATTAGTCCACCATACACACGATCAATGGTTTTGTTTCCCATTAGAGAGAGGAAGAGATGGTTTTCAGTTATTACCTTAATATAAAAACATATTTTTATATGGAATATATGGATTTTATTATATCATCATGGTTTAATAATATTTAGAGGAGGTATAGGATGAAATAAAATAAAACTATTGGTTATGGATGGTACCACTTCATAGGACAACTTCTTTTGGTATTCCCCAAAATCATTCATAGGTCGGATTTATGAATCAAAAGAGTCTTCTATGATGACTGGATAAAATTAGGGAATTTATTTGGGTAGGGATAGTCTGATACAAATATTTCTTAAATTGTGTAATGGATATGGTAGGTGGGGGCCTTTTATAAGTGTGGGAGATGACACACATTGTATTTGTGAAAAAAAATAATTGCACCTCTATTTTTCTCATACCATAAGGCACAAAAATGAACCATTTTCAAACCATAGAAGATATAAATTCTAAATATAATGGTCAAATATGAATTATAAAAATAATTGTTTCTAAACCTTATCATTTTAGTTAACCCCCCCCCCCCATTGATAAAACTATTTTTACCATAACCATGGTAAATAATTTTTTCTATTTTAACTATTCATTATGGTCAAAAATTAAGTTTATCGTATTATATAGTATAAATTTTGTATATTAAAAAAATTAATCCATTTTTCTAAATTAAAATCACATAATTGGTATAATTTTATTTAAAGTTAAGAAGGTATTCATTTTGAAGAAATGGTTTTTTAAAAGAAAAACATTCAAAAGTTTAAAAAACATTTATATGAAAATAAAATATGAATTTGATTCAAATAACCTAATTTATATTAATAAATATATAAATGGAATAATTTTTCTATTTAAAATAATATTAATTTAAAATGGATCATGTAATTCCTTTAAACGAAAAGATGGTTTTTGAATAATAAAAATTATATTTTTCAATATTCATCAAAAAATAAAACATTATAAATAATAAAAAATAAATACCCTAATATAATTTTAATTTGATGATTTAAAAATTTTATTTTATTTTTTAAAATTAATTAATAAAAATTATTAGAAATTAATTTTTATTTAGGTGCGCAAAATAATGACTAAACCACATTTTAGTAAAATTTTATTTTCAAGAAAAATTTATTTTTCTTTTAAATGATTTCTATTTTATTTCCAATAAATAAATAATTATTGAATTTATTTTGTAAATATTTAAACCATATAATTTTTT
This sequence comes from Viscum album, assembly GCA_963277665.1. NCBI lineage: Eukaryota > Viridiplantae > Streptophyta > Magnoliopsida > Santalales > Viscaceae > Viscum > Viscum album. The sequence continues at coordinate 356,902,772 of OY728150.1, forward strand.
TTAATTTAGTTAATCGTATTCATACCCAAAAAATTAATGGATTGGATATAGTGGCCATTTATAAATAAAAATAATTTTATATAGTATCACGTTTTATTTAAACCTAGTCTTTTGTAAATTTCATGATATAAAAGATATTGAATTTATTTAAAAATAAATGTGTATTAAATTATAAAGGTATTATATTCAATTCAAATCTTGGGGTTCTCTGTCATACATTCTATCGAGCATGATATTCCTCTTTAAAATCTCACGATGTTGCAATAATGGTGGGTGTTTATAGAAAAAATGGATGGGAATCCATTATTAATTTATAAACATAGATCATGGACACTATATGATAAAATAATAAAAACCATAAATCATCACATGGTTTTTCCCATAGAATCTATCAAATAGTGGTTTTTAATATATTATTAGTCCAAAAAACATCTTAAAAACTATCAGTGATGTCGAAGTGGATCATGTTCGTAAAGAATTGAATTTGAAACAATAAAATATAAAATATGTTTTATAGGATTCATTAAAGGATTAAAAAATTAATCAAATAACATAAAAAAATACATTATCTTAAAGGGAAAACATGTTTTTGTTCAATGATTCTCCTTATTTAATTAATTAAATCACATTTGGGCTATTAGGATGTCATAATAAAAAAATATATTTATACTGTGTTAAATTTTAACCCAAAAATTTGAGTATCTCATAAAACTATGAAAAAATAACCATTGGATAATTTTTATATGATTATTTCAAAAATAATATTTATTTTAACCAAAACAATGTCATAAATGTGATAATTTTAACTTTAAAATTAAAATCCAAATTTCCTAAAAAAATACACATTTTTATAATACTAAAATCATTCTAGACCTTACAGAAATTACATTGGACTTCATTAAATTATATTGACATTTATATTTAAATAAATATTAATGAATAAGAATATTTTAATGAAATAATATTTATTTAAAAAATCATGAAATTTTCAAAACAGTGTCTTAATTGAGAGTATATATTTCTCAAAAAAGTAATTTGATTTCCTTCTATCAAAATATAATTTTTGGAAAACATATATGTAATAATTTATAGATTATTAATAAAAATGTTTAAATATAATATTTATTTTTTAGAAAATAAAATGTATAAATTCAGATTACTAGTGTTTATATAAATAATCATTTATCACACTAGCGTAGGCCCTAAGGGTAAGGTGTGGGACATTGGTTCTTTCTAGGGGTGGTTTTGTGAATATTGTTTGTGTTGTGATCTCGATAAGCTTGAATATCTCTTGTTAATAGTGTCACTCAAGGATTGGTTCTTGGATTTCAGTTTGGGATTGGCCAGGGGAAAAGCCTAGTGATAGAATCCCCCCCGCAATCTATGATAAATAGGCTTTATAGGGTATGATCCTACCAGTCATAGTTGTTGTTTCTTTCATTTGGGCCAATTGTATTTTATTATAACTTTTAATATATACTAATCATAATGGTCACTGTAAAATGGATATATTATCAATGATTAAGATGATTAATTGTCTTTTAATTCTAGCAACTGATATTTTATAATGGTCCAAAATATCCAAAGTAGTGCATTTGTTTTATATACCTACATTAATTAATAATAACTTTTTTCATTTAAAAAAAATTTAAATTATAAATTTTCAGGCCATTACATTTTATTAGCCATTGGTGCTTCATATTCTTCCCTGGACTAGTAAAATTTTCATCTAGCTATGATATTTTTTATTTCTTGGATTATATGACTTTTTAACCTAGAGTATGAATTATTATTCCCAAGATTGGGTATTATTCTAACTAGAAGTGCAATATTATTTTTCACTGGACTATGTATTTTTTTCATGTAGTAGAGTAACCTGTTATTCCATGTACTATAAATTTTATAAGCAAGTAGTTATATTTTCATGACCTGTCCCTCGGGGCCCGTGCCGTGACTACCCCAAGACCGCCTTCCATAGGCCAGGGGCTGGCTACCATCACCCAAGGAATAATTCACTAAATCTGGGAAGGCATTGCCTTTATAACTGTAAACACACACAACAGAACACATAGCTGGATACAAAACACTAAGAAAAACTGTATAAAAAGAGAGTGCTAAAAAGTAAAGGGGCTGGAAATACAATGCTAACTGTAAAGTACAAGTACAACTAAAAAGGAAAAAATAACTGAAGGGTGAAGCGCACCTCCTGGATTGTCCAACATGGATCATACCTGAAGGGTAGGTACATATAGCCTCCTAAACACACCACGTCCGTCAGTCTCCTCCGGGTACCGACTCGTCGTGAGGTCTACCTCCGAGTACCATCCAGTCCTTATACACTCATCCTCGGTCAGCACTGTCTGTCATCTGCATCCAACACATTGAGGTGTGGGCATAGCCCATGCAGGTATGAGTATAACGATACTCAGTACAGACCCCGAGACCCTCAAGTTCGAACAAAATCTAAAAAGGATAAACCACAAGGTATGAAATCAATAGATAACCCCACTAAGGTATATGCCCATAAAAATACCTAAGTTATCAAGTAATCCATCTTAATTATAAGGAAAAAACAAAGTTACTGAATCATCTCACACAGGTATAAAACTTATGTAGAGAGATAGAGACGATCAGATATATCCATTGAATCATCTATTTTGTCGAACCCACACAGGATCCAGGAACAGAAATCAGAACTGTCGAACCCACACGGGATCCAGGAACAGTAAACAGAGCTTTCAAATTCACACATGATTAAGGAACAGTCGTCGAAGCTATCGAACCCACACAGGATCCATGAATAGTTGTTAGTGGTGTCAAACCCACACAGGTTCCAGGAACAGTCATCAGTGTTGTCTAACCCACACAGGATCTAAGAACGGTCGTCAATGCACAGCCAGCCACAGTGTTCCGCATAAAGAATACGTGATTCCGGGAGGGTCCAATCCTCAAGCCAAGTATTGATACATCAACTTCCATGAAGTCCCATGTTTATGTATCCAAAAGATCTGTCTTTCAATAAGAAACCCAATACGACAGATGGTGCGTCAATCGGACGCCCGGTCTGAGAGTTATTGGCATTTCCGTTCCGAGGGCCCGGTTGGATTTACGTTCGATCCAACCTAGCCATACCCAACTATGTTCAAACCTCGAGCGGGGTATACCAAAAGAACCGCCTCCTTCCAAGGTTTCTGTCACTGCATAAATTTCATCAATCGAATGACCATATCTCAAGTTACGGGCAAAAGAGTGGAAACTGGTCAAATGGGTCCGGGTCCGGTCCCGTCCAGTCGGACCGACCCGGACTGTGAGTCCAACCCAGTCTGTGGGTCCACCTAATCTGCGGGGGTGGCCCGGCCCATGAGGGAAGTCTGGACTGCGCTAGGTCCGACCCACATTGGGTCCGGCCCAGCGGCCCACATGGTTGGCAGCCCGTGGGGTCTGCCCTAGCCGCGTCCAGGTGGAACGTCGCACCCCCTGGAAAACCCGAATGGCTTATCCGTTCGGGTGGAAGTCAACCAGCACCACGTGGCACCGGTCTACATCACGTGGGACCCAGTGAAGGTTCCCGCTCCTCCTGGCTAGCCGAGCGGCCAGCCTCCTCACGCGCCACGCTGTTGCGCCGCGCCGCCTCCGGCGTTCCGGTGGCTCAGGCCGCCTGTCTTTCTTGCGGCCGGCCTTGCGTCGACCACTGCTACATAGATACAACCCCCTTTTTCTCCATCACGTGGTGCGGTTGCGGCGCACCTTCTCCGACGACACGGCGGCTCGAGCCGCTGGTTTTATTCGCGATCGTTTTTTACCACCGCGGCCCGTCAGGCATGGGTTACTCCTCCGGCGGCGCGGTTGCGCCTCCGCCATCAAACTGTGACATTCATCATTCCATCCATCATCGAACTTTCCGTGGGTCACCGGACGAGTTCTGGTGGCCCGTTTCTTATTCCATAAGTAGTCGCTCACTCCTTAGGATGTCTCCTTCGATCTGCAACCATTGTTGATGAGTAACACTCATCATGAACTCATCCTGTGTTTAGCGTCAAATTCCACAGAGAAGGCAGAGGGGTCGGGCCTTGTTTGTTCGGCCCGCACCCTCCACGTTAGGGTGATATCAAGCATCTTGGAATTATAATCCCTGATGGAAAATGAAGAACATGCAGCAATTAACAAATATTATAACCCTACATTTTTCGTTGATCGTTGATGAAGTCACGGAAAGGCGTACATCGATTCGTTGTAGAAGAACACATCCTATATCAAGGAGGTTCTTAGGAAGGAAGTTGGAATCAGAATCGAGGTCGACATTCTTAGTCAATTAGAACATTCTTCATTGGAGAGAATAAGTTTCTCCCAAGTTCTCTCTTCTTCCAAGCTCCACCAAAAAGAAAGTGAGTCCCCCCCAAAAAATAATAGATTTATATATTATTTGGCTTTTGGCACAAAATTAAAAAAGATTCAAATTACTCAATTGATGCTCAATTAATTAATGGAGAGGATTTGGAACTATAAAGTGGGGAGATCAAGAGGTTTCTACCCACTTAAAGGGGAGTTCCAGAGGTTTTAACCTTGGGTGGTCCCCACCACATTAAATATAAAGAGGAGGTTTGGTTTTGGTGGGGCCCACCTCCATAACCTCTAATGGGAGGTTAAGGTGTGGTGTTCCCCACCTCCAACTTACACATAGTTGTCATAAAAAATAAAATAAAATATGACATGCACTTATTTAATTTTATTATTCCACATAAAACCCAAAAACTATCTTTTATTCCCGACTATCTACCGTCGAGGTTAAAGTCTTCTTAAGAGAATTATGACACCGTGAGTTCAATGGTGCCCTCTGATTTCAATTCCGAGCATCGGTTCAAAAGTTATAAAAACACGCTTGTATTTTTACTAAACATACCGGAACAAAACATCAAAAATTGATTTTGGGCACACCGGGCCTCGGAATAACGCGTCGTCAGTTTTCACGGACTCGTAAAATTCTCATTTATTTAATATTTTTTTCCACATAAATTCTAGGGCTTTATATTCTCCCCACCTCAGGGTTTTACGTCCCCATGAGCTACAACTTGAATTAAGGGAACAAATGGGGGTACTGATCACGCATCTGAGCCTCTCACTCCCATGTGCTCTCCTAGAGGTTCATGTGCTTCCAACGAATGTGCACCAGAGGTATTGACCATACATGACAGACCTTCTCATATAGATCCTCAATAAACACTAGAACCTCTGTAAAAGTCACCCATCGTTGACGTCCATATCCCCATGGTCGATGATGTGAGAAGGGTCATGCACGTATCTATTCAACTGGGATACATGTAAGACATCATGCACCCGGTGTAACTGAGGTGGAAGAGCTAAGCAGTATGCCACCTCAGCAACTTTGATGATGACCTGAAAAGGTCCGATGAAACATGGAGTTAACTTGACACATCAGCCAAATCTCTATAATACTCATCGAGGTGAGACCCGTATAAAGATGTGGTCGCCATCCTCGAACTCTTGAGGTCTCCGCCTCCTATCAACATATGACTTCTGTCTACTCTATGCAGTCTTCATCCACTCCTGGATGATCTGCACCTTCTCTATGGTAGATCATACCATCTCTATTCCCACTAGTGCTGACTCCCCAGGGTCTGTCTAGCATAAGGGTGATCTAGAAGGTCGCCCGTATAACACCTCAAAAGGTTCCATCCCTATGGTGGAGTGATAGTTGTTGTTGTATGCAAACTCCACCAAAGGTAAGTGATCCTCCCAACTGCAACCGAAGTTGAGGACACAAGCACCCATCATTTTCTCGTGGGTCTGAATGGTCCACTTAGTATGACCATCCGTCTGAATATGGAAGATGGTGCTCAGACGAAGCTGCATCCCGAAAGTCTACTACAACCCCATCCATAGCTGAGATGTAAATCTTGTGTCACGATCGGAGACCATCATAAAGGGTAATCTATGTATCCTCACAATCTCTTTCATGTAGAGGCATCCCAATCTATCTACAAAACCCTGCTCTCTGATTAGTAGGAAGTGGTTCGACTTGGTGAGTCAATCAACGATCACTCAAATCGAGCTGTGACCCCTGGATGTACATGGAAGTATTGTCACGAAGTACATGGATATCCCATCCCACTTCCACTCTAGGACCTCTAAAGGATAAACCAAGCCTTCTAGTACCTAATTCTATGCCTTCACTTGCTAACAAGTGAGGCACTAAGAGACAAACTCTGCAATTACCTTCTTCATCCCCGACCACCAGTGATGTCTCCAGACATCCGAGTACATCTTCTCCACTCTTGGATGTAACACTAGAGGGTATTTGTGGAACTCCCTCAACACTTCCTCCTGAAGTGTCATTGGTAACAAGGTATGTCCTTTGAAAAGGTTGACATGCTCCCCACCTTGGGAAAATGCATCAGGTGCCTGCCCTGTGGATATCTAAGCACGTCGTGTCTCGTAGTCAAAGTCTCCACGTTGTGCCTCCCTGACTCACTGAAGAAGTGGGGGAGTTACTATAAGAGACTGAAGGAAGTCTTCTCTATATCTATCCTAAAATGATATATGTAAAGCGGCCAGCTTCTTCATCACCTCTCCTAGAAGATGTATATCAGATCTCCTACTGAGTGCATCTTCAACAACGTTACCCTTCTAAGGAGTATCGGCTATCTCAAAGTCATTATTCTGGAGGAACTCAAGCCAACGTTGTTGTCTCAGGTTCAGGTCCTTCTGAGAGAAGATATACCTGAGACTCTAGTGGTCCGAGTAGACAGTGAAATGCTCGCCCATCAGATAGTGTTTTCACAACTTCATGGCGAAGACCATTACTACTAACTCTAGGTCATGGGTGGTGTCGTTCTTCTCATTTTGTCTCAACTGAAGTGAACCGTAATTGATCACTCCTCACTCCTACATGAGGACACATCTGAGTCCAGTCCCTGATGTGTCGTAGTAAACTATGTACCCTATGCCTTCCTCTAGAAACCCTCAAGATGGGGGCACTAGTCAGCCTCTACATTAGCTCCAAAAAGGCTATGATGGCATCTCTCTGACCACATGAATGGTTTCCTCATCTTCTCCAAGTCTGATAGTGGTGGTGAAACTCTAGAGAACTCTAGTACGAACCTCCAGTAATATCCATCCAAACCTAGGAAACTCCATAGCTCTGTCGCACTCCTAGGTGGCTCCCAAGCAAGTACGGCCTCAATATTCACTGGATCCACTACAAATCCAGCCGCTGAGATGACGTGTCCCAAGAATTGAACCACTCAGATCCAAAACTGAAACTCCAAGAGCTTACCATAAAGTTGGTTCTCTCATAGTGTGTCCAGTACTACCTACAAATGGTAAGAATGTTTATCCCCATTAGTCGAGTAGATCAGAATGTCGTCGATGAATACTACAAAAAATTGATCAAGGTAAGGCTGGGAAATCCTGTTCATGAGTTCCATGATCACTATTGGAGCGTTAGTTACGCCAAAAGGAATAACCAAGAACTTGTAGTTGTTGTATCGATATCTGAAGGTTGTCTTCTTCACATCCTCATCTCAAACTCTAAGCTAGTGATATCCTGATCTGAGGTCTATCTTCGAGAACCACCGTGATCCCTTCATCTGATCAAAGAGTTCATTAATCCTCGAGAGTGGGTACATGTTCTTCACAGTCACCTAGTTTAGGCAACGGAAGTTGAAACAAAGCCTCAAGCTCCCATCTTCCTTCTTGGAAAACAAAATCGGGGCTACCCCGGGAGAAACACTAGGCTGGATGAATCCCTTCCCCTACAAGTCCTCCAGTTTTACCTGCAGCTCATGAAGCATAGTGGGAGCCATCTGATATGCTGGTGTAGATATCGATGTCGTACTTGGTTACAGTTCAATGTACAATTCCACTTCTCTGTGAGTAGGTAGACCTGGGACATCGTTAGGGAAAACATCCTCATACTGGTCCACCACTATAGGATAGCTCGGACTCTCCACATCTACCGCTCCAAGGGTAAGGAAGGCCAAATGATGAGTGATTGGATGCACCCTCCTACGAGTAAGTCTATCCTACGCTTCAAAAGATCCCATCTCACCAGTGAAGGTGAACTTAATCCAATTCTTGTGTACACACCTCACTTTGCGCTTAATACAGTAGATCTAAGCATGGACTGTAGATAACCAGCCCATACCCAAGATGACATTGTAAGGAATAAACGCCACTACTAGGAGATCACAACCGAAGCTCTCACCTCCTAGATTAAGCTTGCACTGTAGGCACCAGTGCATAATCGTTGAATCTTCTCCTGTAGGAATCTCTAGCTGTAAGGATTGAGCCAGCAGATCCGTCGGAATCTCCGAGCTCTGAATGAGGGAAGTGGTAATGAAATAGAGACTGGCACCTTTGTCTATAAGAACTGTATCTATGGTGGAGTAGACAAATATTGTACCACAAATCATCTCTGGAGAATCGTGATTGTAAGCCTCAGCTTCCTGGACCTGGGCTCTCACCTGTCCACCCGCTCCCTGTGGTTGGGGTGGACCTCTTGGTGGTGTTGGTGGTAACACCTCGTAACGTCATCCACCGCCAGCTGCACGACCTGCTCCTCTACCACGTCCGCCTGCACCCTGTGGATCTCCTTGATCGAACCTCTACCTATGCCTGGGAGATACCTCAACTATCTACTGATCATCCGAACGGTGGGTTGGACAGTCAAGAACCATGTCACCCTGCTCGTCGCATGTGAAAAACTATATGTTCTTCGAATGAATTGCTCTGTCTCGTGTGCCTCTCACAACCAAACCCATGTCATGTGGTCGTCCAATGGATGGTCTAGTCTTCTTGGACCTCTAAAACATTTGTTTGTTTCATGCTACAGGAGACTCCGCTACGTGAGGCCCAGTGGTGGGTCTCGCTACTGGTGACTGCTCAGCAAGGAAACTCTCCACTATGAAGGCTCGCTCCAACACCCCTGCCTACTTCAGGACACTAAGGTATATCATCAAAGCCCTGATCTCTCGCACGATCCCTTGCTTGAAGGTCTGGGCCCTGAATAATGGGTCTTGTACCATATATGTGGAGTAGCGTGATAGGTCGGTGAACCTCGCTAAGTACTGACCTACCTTCATGCTACCCTACTATAGATGCAGTAGCTCGTGTATCCACACTGCACATAGGGTGGCTGGGACAAACCCAACCCGAAAAAGGCTCTCGAAGTTTTCTCAGAGAAGTGTTGCCTCATCATGCACCTGGAGCATCAGGCTCCACCATCTGTCTGCTGCTGCCTGAAGAAGACTTGGGGGAAGGATAACCATAATGGCTACTGGTGTCCCTACTAGTCTGAAGACTCTCAACACAGCCTCCAGCCAATCCTCAACTGCCTGTGGGTATGTCTCACCCCTGTACATGGGTTGCCTCTGGGGTTGGAACTCGTGCAACGTGCTGAGGTGGTATGCACTATTTTCCATTGGGGACGGTGGCATCAGTGGCTCAACGAGTAGTGGTACCACTAGAGCCTTCTTTATGATAGGGCCATGCACCGAGGCATCCTCGCTCAGTGGACTGTCATCTTGTACAAATCCCAGAACCCTTGATGGTTGTCTACATGAGTCCATCCTAAAAATAAACAGGTGCTCCATGGTCAATAAGTTATACCTGGTGAGCTGACTCAAAGAGCTCACAAAGAAGACTCTTCAAAACACACACACAGTCAGTGTTTTTGTTCAATAAGTTAGAAATCATAAGTCAGGGTCCTAGTGTATGGATACGTCAGCCACCGCACTAACACTGGACTCCCTAAACTGAAAACCCCACTCACTACACTTAACACTATTTCTTCACAGAAAAGATTAGAGTCCTATGTTCTATGGTAGAACCGACTACTCTGATACCAATTTGTCACAACCTGTCCCCTGGGGCCTGTGTCGTGACTACCCCAAGCCTGCCTTCTATAGGATAGGGGTTGGAAACTAGCACCCAAGGTGTAATTCCCTAAATCTAGGAATTCAATTCTTTTATAATTGTAAACACACACAACAGAGCACATAGCTGGATACAAAACACTAAGAAAAACTGTATAACAAGAGAGTGATAAAAAGTAAAGGGGCCGGAAATACAAGCCCAACTGTAAAGTACAAGTAAAAATGAAAAGGAAAAAATAGCTGAAAGGTGAAAAGTAGCTCCTGGATCATCCACCAAGGATCCTACCTAAAGGGTAGGTACAGATAGCCCCCTCAGCACACCACATCCTTCAATATCCTCCGAGTACCGACTCATCGTGAGGTCCACCTTCGGGTACCGTCCAGTTCTCATACACTCAGCCTCTGTTAGCGTTGTTTGTCGTCTGCATCCAACACAACGAGGTGAGGGCATACCTAGTGCAGGTGTGAGTATAACGATACTTAGTAGGGACCCCGAGTCCCTCAAGGTCTCAAAAAATCCAATAAGGATAAACCACAAGGTATGAAATCAACAGATAACCCCACTTAAGTATATTCCAATACATATAACTAGGTTATCAAGTAATCCATATCAATCATAATGAAAACACAAATTTACTAACTCAGCTAACATAGATATACAACTTTTGTAAAGAGATAGAGATAATCAGATGTATCCATTGAATCATTTATTCTGTCAAACCCACATAGGATCCAGGAACAGAAATCAGAACTATCAAACCCAAACAGGATCTAGGAATAGTAAACGGAGTAGTCGAACCCACAAAGGATCCAGCAACAGTCGTTAAAGCTGTCAAACCCACATAGGATCTAGGAATAGTCATCTGTGTTGTCGAACCCACACAAGATTCAGGAAAAGTCATCAGTGATGTCGAACCCACACAGGATCCAGGAACAGTCGTCAGTGCACTGCTAGCCACAGGGTCCCGCACAAAGCATGCTTGATTCCGGGAGGGTCTGCTCCTCAATCCAAGTGTCGATACATCAACTACCACTAATTACAAAGTTTATGTATCCAAAATATCCGTCCTTCCATAAGAAACCCAACGCGACAAACGGTGTGTCAATCGGACGTCCGGTCTAAGAGTTATTGGCATTTCCGTTTCGAGGGTCGGGATGCATTTACATTCAATCCATCCCGGCCATACCCCAACTATGTCTGAACCTCAAGAGGTTATACCAAACTAACCGGATCCTTCGAAGGTTTCTATCACCACATAAGGTTCGTCAATCGGATGCTCGTAGCTCAAGTTATGGGCAAAAGAGTGGAAACTGGTCAAACGGGTCTCGGTCCAGTCTGGTCCTGTCGGACTGACCTGGCCCATCTCGGGTCCGGACTGGGGTCCGACCCGGTCTGTCGGTCTGGCCGAATCCACAGGGGCGGCCCGGTCCATGGGACCGGCCCGGCCCGCGGAGGCGTCTTGGCTCGCACAAGGTCTGGCCCGAGCTGGGACCGGCCCGGTGGCCCGTGCCGCTGGCAGCCTATGGGGTCCGCCTGAGCCGCGTCCAGTGGGAAGGCCGTGCCCACTGAAAAACCCGAACGGCTTATCCATTTGGGTGGAATTCAACCAGTGCAACGTGGTGCCGGTCCGTTTTACATGGGACCCCGCGAGGGGTCCCGCTCCTCCCGATTGGCCGAGCGGCCAGAAGCCTCCCGCCTGACACTGTTGTGTCGTACTACCTCCGGCAACCCAGCAGCTCAGGCCGCCAATCTTTCTCGCGGTTGGCCTTGCGCCGACCGCCGCTGCACCACCACGACCTGGGGTCGCAGCCCCCTTTTTTCCACTGGGTGGCGCGGTTGCACTGCGCCTTCTCTGGTGACTCAGCTGCTCGGGCTGCCGATTTTTTTCATGGACAGCTTGCACCGCTGCCGCTACACCGCCACAACCCATCGGTCGTGGGTTACTCCTCCGGTGGTGCGGTTGCACCACCACCATCACGCGGTGACTTTCGTCATTCCATCTGTCAGAGAACATTCTGCGGGTCACCGGACGAGTTCTAGTGGCCTGTTTCTCATTCCGGAAGTAGCCGCGCACTCCTCATGACGTCGCCTTCGATCTGCAACCAGTGTTTATGAGTAACTCTCATCCCAAATTCATGTCATGTTTAGCATCAAATTCCATAGAGAAGGCAGAGGGGTCGGACTGTGTTTGTTCAGTCTGCGCCCTCCGTGTTAGGGTTATATCAAGCGGCTTTGAATTATAATCTGCGACGGAAAATGAAGAACATGAAACAATTAACAAAGCTTGAACCCCAACCTTTGTTCGTTGATCGTTGAAGAATTCGTGGAAAGGCATATATCAATTTTTTGTAGAACAATGCATCCTACATCGAGGAGGTTCCAAGGAAGGAAGTCGAAGTTAGAATCGAGGTTGGTTTTCTTCATCGGTTGGAGCCTTCTTCGTTGGAGAGAATAAGTTTCTCCCAAGTTCTCTCTTCATCCAAGCTCCACCAAAAATAAAGTGAGTCCCCCCAATAAAATAATAGATTTGTCTATTATTTAGTTGTTGGAACAAAATTCAAAAGGATTCCAATTAATTAATTTATGCTCAATTAATTAATGGAGTGGATTTGACACCATAAAGTGGGGAGCTCAAGAGGTTTCTCCCCACTTAATGGGGAGTTCAAGGGGTTTTAACATCAGGTGGTCCCCACCACATTAAATATAAAGAGGAGGTTAGGTTTGGGTGGGCCCCACCTCTATAACCACTCATTGGAGGTTAAGGTGTGGTGGTCCCCACCTCCAAATTCCACGTGGTGGTTATAGAAAATAAAATAAAATAAGACATGCACTTATTTTATTTTATTATTCAACATATAACCCAAAAAACTATCTTTTATTCCTGACTATCTATCATCGAGGTGAGATTCTTCTTAAGAAAATATCGACACTGCGAGTTCAACGGTGCCCTCATATTTCAATTCCGAGTATCGGTTTAAGAGTTTTGAAAACTCATTCATATGTTTACTGAATGTACTCGAACAAAACTTCATAAATTGCTTTCGGGAACACCGGGCCTCAGAATCACGCGCCATCAGTTTTCGTGGACTCGTAAAATTCCCATGTATTTAGGAATTTTTTTCCATGGAAATTCCGAGTCTTTACATATATATATTTTTTCCTATACAATGTGTTTTACCAACCAGTGTTGGAACATATTTTTCACTCGACTATGTGTTTTCTTGTCTAGTGGTTCGACTTAATTTATCTTGGTTGTGTTTCCTTTACAACCTTTGATACAGAGGAATATTATAGGGGTAATAATCTCTTCCCTCAAACAAATCTATGTGACAGGGGTATTACGGTAGACAAATCAGAACATTCATGCACAATGGGAGTCTGTAGAGAAGGTGGATTTACAAGTGTGATAGTGGTCTTTAGGTGGGTAAATTAATACTTTAGGAAGAAAGAGATGTATGATAGTTATGGATTATAAATTTAGAATATGAGATTCAACAGGTAGGATGAGTTTTACTTCATATATCATAGGTAGTGATAGACTTTTATAAAAGGTTTATGGGACATAAATCTTGAGGATTATTGGTATAGAGATAGACTTTCATGGGCGTGCAAATAGTAACAATAATTTGTAAAAAAGTATAGAAGTACCAAGCAGTAGAAGTAACAAAAAATAATTATTTTATTCCAATGGATAGTACAAACCACTATATTAATTTTAAGTTAGCATCCCACCTATGACGTGAAATTTCTTTTTCCATAAAATTAACAAGTCTTGATGAAGTAGGTAGGGTTTGTCTTTACTGTAGCTTGGTAAGAACATGATATATCTATATATTTATATGTGATGTGTGTTAATAATTTTACTTCACACTATACATGCATGAATGTATAAACTAGAAAATATTATGGGGTCATTGGGATTTTCCTATATATATCTTTTCTCAAACACTACATATGGACATCAATGGGAATGCAATCCAAATGGTCGACATATAAAAATGGGAAAGGGACATACATAGGTGATCAGGATAGATTATATTGGTGGGTATATAAATATAGTTCAGAGCTAAGGTTGAAGAATTGTATCATCATATAATATATTTACTAATTTTATTTTTTCTGATGTGTGTTTTAGAGGATCATACCCTAGGGAGATCACTTTAAAGTTGTATGATTGTCATAGCATGGTATTCGTATACTTTATATAACATGGTGATAGGTTATTTGTGTGGTTTACATTATATTATCATTCTATATTATGTGGATGTTGATATATTGTATTAATATTATTTTGTATAATTTTTAGTGGGTTTTATATTACTGAGGGTTTCTTCTCCCCATGATATATTATCCAACCCTCACTAATAAAAAATTTCCTTTGATGTGTGAGGAGGTTTTCCTGAGGTATATTGTATTATGTATCATGTTTATTATATGATCACTCGGGTTGGGGAATTAGAAGTGGAATTAAATAATTTTATATATATTTTAATGATTTGGGACATGGTGGATGGAGATATGGAAAGTTAAAACTTTTGATAGAAGTATATTTGTGACTGGATAGCCCAAGTATGTAAAAAACGTTACTTGGGTATTGTGATTTTTTTATTACTTTATATTGATATATTCAACCTAATTTTTATAATGTATGAAATTTTGGAAATGGTTTATGAATTTATGTTTAGCTCAAAGTGGAAATTGGTGTGTGTGCATCCATCATTTTTTTCATAGAGGGTTTTGTGAAATGTGCAAGATTGTATTTTATGGAGAAAATGGTATTCAAAAAATTCATTGATTATTTAGAAAATTAATAATATATTAGTTGGTGTATTCATGAATAAATTATTAGTAGTGAATTAATTAATATTTCTTTACTATGTTTACTTCCTTAGAATGAATCAGTTGATATCAACATCGTTTATATGCACATGGATGTGATGTTGATCCTATAATTAGTATTATGGGTATGTGGATAACCAATGTGGATGAGATCCCTATGATGGGTGTATTGTAAAATGGATTTCCCTATGTTATTTGAGAAGGAATAAAAACTGTTTCTTCATGAGTTAGGATTATTATGGGGTGTATGATTAGTATATTAGGTGTGGGATCCTAGTGATGATGATATGAAAAACTAGTAGGTGTTAGTATAAAATGTAATTATTTTCCGATATAATGGAAACTTCTATGAGAGTGAGTAAATTGGGGTATTTAATTTTTAACAAAATACCCTATAGATATTTTCCAATCATGATACTACACATACTTATATTTTTATCATGCATCATTTTATGATGAATAAAAATTCATGAAAGAGTCAAACAAATTACTTAGTTAACACACATTGGTCTACATCCAAGAATTATACACACAACAATGTGTTGGGGTACCAAAATTCACTAAATATCACTATTTTTACATGTTTGGATTAGATTAACTACATACCTTTGTTTACAAACAATTACAACTGAGAGATCATTTCTCTATCCACAAAAGTGAACTCATTGCTTCTCTTGAATAATCTTAAAATAATATAAATAATCTCTGAAATTTTTACAATAAATTTTGTGTGGAAAAAATCTCCTTTTTTATCAATGATATTAATTCCCCTTTACTTTATAAGTTTTCACTTTGAAAATTCACTTTCATTAATATACAGTTTGTATAAAATTGACCATTTAATTTCTTCATGGCCTTCCTTTTATGTAGTTTCTTCACTCTATTTTTCCGATATAGTTTATTCATCGTCTAAATTTGAAGTGGTTTATTGATGATTTCTTTATTAATATGTAGGTTATTCATGGTAGTTTTATATCACTTATGTTTCATGGGGTAGTCTAGTTAACCCATATTTTATTCACATTAACCTTCTTTCCAAGAAATTGCTTTGAAAATCCCACTTTTTATAATAAAAGTGATTTAATCACTCAAATATTCTTATAATTCCTTTTTCCCAATATAAAGATGTTTATATGGGTATATTTATATTAATAGGGTCATATAAATTATTCTTCATATAAGATTGCATTTATTCCCTTCACAAAAAAATGCATCTTTGCTTCCAGGCTTTGTAGCATCTGTATAAGAGTTTACATACATGGAACTCCAATACTTTATAATCTCCTTCAGAAATGACATTGTCTCGCCATAATTATTTCAATAATCCTTTTAGGGACACATTATCAATCTTCCATCTTATTATAAATGATCTTCATTACAGTTTCATATAAGATTCATCACTCAAAATAAATTTTCCCTCCATTTAGTTATTTAAGGATATTGAATAGTTTTTTTACAAGGTTCCTTAATTTTCTTTAATATTTTCTCTATATAAATCAAATATTATTTCACTGAATTCTTATGTGAAAATTCTTCCATTACTCTATATTTTTCACAAAACATATTTTTGGATTCCAAACTTTTTCTAACTTAACGAAATCAAATTCAAACACTTCTAGAAACTCTTTGAGTATATTTTTGACAACTTCAAAAACAATTAAGTATCTATAAATACATATTGAAATCAATGATTCACTAAAAATATACCATATTATGAAATGATTCTTTATCAATATGAGAAATAATATTTTCTTTCAAATTTAATCAATGAATAACTTTATTCAGATCAATCTCTACTTTGTGCATGAAATAAACTATAAACACAATTTATCTAATCCATATTGATATTTTCCCCTAGATTTAATATTTAAATAATATCTCCATTTTTTCATTTCTAAATATACTCACCCCTTACATGTTTTGATAAATCTTTTCCTTTTTCTGGAATAATCTCTTAACTTCATTAAGGAAAAAAGTGGAACAATGATCTCTACATATGTTGAAATCTATGACATTCCTTATGTAACACACCATCAAATAACATTGTTTTACTCGATGGGATATGTAGAATCAAGCATGACTCCCCATATTTCATAGGATTAGAACTATCTGGGAGGTCATAATCTATTAAATGTGTAGAATATACCCTTGAATTAGATAAATACAATAGCAGAAATAATTAAAACTTATCCACTACATAATTAGAGTATCTAAAAATAAAGAAACATGGTGTTATAACACATTAAATGTAGTTTATAGAAACATGATCAAATTAAATAGATATTAATTTCCCACATGGATGGTCCCATATATAAAAAACAAAGATCAAAATTACAAACATTGTTCTTATGTCCATCCACAGACATCAGAAACCCTATCTCTATGTACCCATCGAGCTACTCTTTCCCAATCCACTACATACCTTGTGCTTAACCTAAATGTGGAAAAATAGGTATGTATATGAACTAGGAAGATTATGTAGGGTGTGAGATTATAACTCAGTAGTTTATCACTAAGGACTCCAAATATATGATGTCATATGAGTGTGTATTCATTTGAAAAATAAATACATAAATAAATATAAATGTTGAGTCATCATGTGTAAACCAGGCCACCAAAACACCTAATGAGTTAATCATGACCTTTTTTTTTTGTTTTTTTCAAAAAAGGCCCCATGTAATTCAATCATACTTCGTTCATCATCGTTTAGGAATCCTATTTTCACCTAATTTCATACGTTTTGATCTATACCCAAAGAATCAGGTTAAGGGGATATATAATTCCTCGATACACTACAATAAGGGACATGGAATGCTCCAATATCTAAATCCCATTGCATTAACTTATCACTTTAGGTAGGTCCTACTTTCCACATATCACATCCCATCTAACCCATCTCTCTCTCTCTCTCCAGGTGGTCCACTGTCATGACCCAATCCTACAAAAGGCAAGGTCCACCATCCTGACACAATCCTACTATAGGAAAGGTTTAATTCAAGTAAATAAGGATCCCATCTATCCCATGGTTATCCTAAAGGTTCCCTATAACTCATGGGGAGTTAAGTATCATGATCCATCTCTCACTCCAGAGTCTAACACATATTATAAGAATCTGAAATAAGATCAGTTCACATAGCTTGTAACACAAAACCACTAACTCTTCACCTAAGTTCCATACCCTCGGACCAAGCACTACATCTTGAGGAACATTTCACCTCAGCCATAAAGTTGTATACTTGGGTCCTTATGACTCATTATGGACTCTACTATACGATTTAATCTCGCTCTAATCACCCCTCGGTGACACCACATCCCATAGTCTCCTATAAAGTAGACCTCGGGGCCTAGTCCAACCACTTAGAAAACCATCATCACTTATAGTCCTAATACCCAGGGACTATTCCAAGTCATCTCTCTCTAAAACCCCTTGTAAAGTTGGTGCCAAGTCTCAAACAGTTCTCTCAACCCACACCTGGATCCCACCTCCCATATCCTAAGGGATGTCTCTTAACCTTTCACCCAAGGTAAAGCACTATTGTTTATAAATATCAAGTCCCATAGGACCTATCTTATTCTCCTTGAACACCATGACTCTCCTCTAACCCCAAGAAATAATTCATAGATTCCTACAAGACATACAGACATCTTGCTCATCAACACACAACCCCAAGCCCCAGATGAAACACCATAATGTTTTAAAAGAAGAAAATTAAATTTCATAGAGTAAAGGAATCACATCACAAATCTTATAATGAGTTACCCTCAACTCCCAATTTATCTTGTAGAGCACAAAACCCTAAGATTTTTATGTTTGGTAGCGTATTCAACACGCAACAACAAAATTAAAAAACCAAGGATATATAATAACATTATAACCTATCCATTAGAATGGAGGGTATGAAAATTATTACCTGAATTATAAAAATATGGTTTACACATGTATATATAATTAATTCATTGGTTAATAATTTTTTATAAATTAAAATCAGACCCTTTTGAAACTAAAAGAAAACCATTTTCTGAAAAACAATTTTAATACCCAAAAGTTGGTTTTATATGAAAAAAATAAAAACATAAATTATATTATATTATATTAATGATATTAATATATAATATATTAAATATAATTTTTAAAATCCATCGAATTTGTTTCCTATACATGATAAATCATTTTCCTCTTAAAAATAGTTTTGTCTCCTTTTTATAGAGAATTTATTTTAAAAATAATTTTTAAATATTTCATAGAATTTACCTGAAAAAATAATCATTGTTTTTTGAAGTTTAATATCAGAATTTAATTTGGGTGAAATATTCATTTTTTTTGGAAACTTTTTATTTTTCAATGAATAATGAAAAATACATATTTTTGTAATGAAACCCATATATTTTAATAAATTAAGTCATCTAAGAGCCCCTATATGTTTTGAGAATGATTTAAAGTAAAATAGGTATTTTTTATTTATATTAAATCCACTTAATGAATTTTTAATTAACTTTATATTGGTTTTAAATATAAGTTTTCTTTGAGTTTAAAAATGGTTTTTTCTAAAAACTGTTTGAAAATGCATAATGTTTCTCCTTTTTAATCAATTAAAATAACACATAATGAGGAATGTTTGAAATTAAATTTATATAAAATATATCATTAAATATTATTTTATTTTTATACAATGAGTATTATTAGTCATTGATTTAATATATAATCATCTTTTTCTAAAAAATATTCTTCTTAAAAACACATTTTCTCGCGACGTCTGTGGGATTAATACTAAATTAAAGTTTTTCAATTATGTAAATTTAATTTGGGAAAATGGATTTCATATTTGGAATTATAATTATTTATAAATTTAATAGGTTAAACATAGGTTTATAAAAAATATATTTGTGAAAAAAAAAATAATCACAGTGATTAAGGTAAAAAAGGAGTTTACCAAGTAAGTAAACTTTAATCTTATGGGGCCAAATGACCTAAAAAATTTCAAGAAACAATTTAATGGAATTATTTATATCATATATCTTCTATTAGATATTTTTTTCATTATCAGATCCACTTTACATATAAAAAACATGGTTCAGATTCACTCTTTCAAAAATTTACAAGAGTGTCACTCACCGCCCTTATAAAAGGCATCCACCTCTCCTCCTCTCTCCACACCTCTCAAAACCTTTTCCATGAAAAATAAATACCCAAATAACTTTAAAAAGTTCATCCAATTTTCTTATAATCCTTAATTTGGGAATAAGTACAACCATTAAATGCCTTTAGTTAAAATCCAAAAGATTTACCTGAAGAATAGGTAACTTTCATCAACATGTATTTTTGTTTTATTTATTTCTCCACCCCCTTAAATTATTATTATAAAATTATTATGTAACAACGTAATTAACCTACACATATTTAAATTATTTTATTTTAAGGTTATTACCTACGCCCACACACACTTCCATCAAATGGGCTACAAAATCGTCATCTCTATGTATGGAAAACTATTGTCTCACAAAACGGTGTCGTTCGTTTTTCCATTACCACATCTCATGGTTGGGAATAATGATGAACATAATATTTAAAAATGATATTTATGTTATTTATAAAATAATAATACCCTTTTATTAATCATATCATATACATAATTTTTATATTCCATTGAATAATTGATACAGTAACATCGCTCATGTGTATGGAAGACTACCGCCTCGCAAAGCGATGTTAAGAATTTTTCACTAACATGTTACATGGAAGGTAATAAGGGTAAATATAATGAATATATATGATATAAATTATATAATTATGATATTAATGATATAATTATAATTATCTAAATATAATATTTCATTCTCTTCTTAGCATTTCACACAATGAAAAAGTGAATGTGAATCGTGGATGTGTTGACTACAACCTCCTTGAAGCAATGTGATTATTTTTACATAAAAAGGATTATATATATTAGTATATATAATTAAATTTATTTTTATTTATGATATAATTATAATTCTATAAATATAAAATATTACATACCTTCTTTCCAAAATAATAATTAAAAAATGGAAATGTTACTCATGTGTACTTATGACCTACTATCTCTATGATTGTAAAATTGATCCCAACCACCTTTTAAATCCATAGATAAAGATCTCAACATGTATTATAGATTATTAATTGTACTCTCATATGGATCATCTATTTAAGGATGATAATCAGTGCTGAAACTTAACTATGTTTCCAGAGCCTGATTAACACTTCACTAGAACATCGAGGTAAACCTTAGATCCCAATCAAATATAATTAAAAGTTGTACTTAATTCTATCTTACCACTTAATTTACATATATCCTAAAAAAATGATCAAGAGAGAAATAATATATAATATAAATGATGTATTCCAATTCCGTAAGGCAATCAACTATAACACATATAAAATTATGGCATTTAAATGTTTTGGGAAGCCTGATGACAAAGTCCAAAGTGATGTTTTCCAATTTCCATTATGGTATGGGTAATGGTTGTAACATCCCATCGAAATTATATCTCTCAGCCTTAAATTGCTAAAAAATAAAGCACCAAGAGTCATATTTGGAAACATACCTTTTCATGCCATCCCACCATAAATACTCTTTCAGGTCCCACCCTTGTGCTTCCATGGTAAATAGAGAATTAATAAATATGAGCCTCACAAAATAACTCCTTTAATTTTGGTATGGGAGGAATACAAACCTGACTCCTAAACCTTATCATTCCATCACAATCAAAGTTGTATTCAAGAAAATTTCTCACCTTATTTTATATCTCTACATATTTATTTTTTTCCTCATTAATCATCACTTGTATAGATGGTTGAACATTAATTTGATAAAGATAACATTTCACCACTTTAAAATTTCAAGATTTATCCTTTCATAATCCATAACTATTGGATCTTTTGTGATCCTCATCATGGATATGCTATCATGGTCCTATCGACTCAAATCATCTTATACTTTGTCTGTTTTCCCAAGGTAGTAATATATTGAGAATTCGTAATCTTTAATCAACTCTAACCAACTTATTTGGCACATATTCAGATCCTTTTTTGTGAAAATATACTTTAAAATTTTATGATTAGTCTAAATATCACACCTTTTGCATAATGATAATGCCTTCATATCTTTACTTCAAAGATTACCAAAGCTATCTCCGAATCATGAGTTGGGTACTTTTTCTCATGGATTTTCAATTATCGTGATTAATAACATATCATCATATCATTTTTCAATAGAACACAACACATACCCTTATTTCATGCATAACTATATATAAAAAATATTTCTCCACTGAAAGGCAGTGTGAGCACAAGTGCACTGGATAACCTTTTTCTAAATATTTCTAATTCTCTTTATATTCCTCCTTCTACACAAAATTAACTCCTTTTTGAGTTAACTTGGTGAATATATTAGAAAATCATGAAAAATATTTCACAAAACATCAATAATATATATTAAACCCAAGAAAACATTGGATTTAAATTAATGTTCTTGGTGTTCACCAACATTATATAACTTCTATTTTGTTGGATCCATATATATCACCTCTATTTAAATTAGGTGATCCAAAAATAAAACTTTCTAAAGCCAAAATACACTAGGTAAATTTTTCATAAAGCTTCTCCTTTATCATATTCTTTAGTACAATTCTCTAGTGATCTTCATTATCTTTATTCCTTTCTGAATATACAAGAATATCATCTATAAACACTACCAAAAACTAATCGATATTGTCTCTAAAGACTCTATTCATTAGATCTGTGAAGATAGAGGGGGCATTAGTAAGACCCAAAGGAATCACACTAAATTCGTAGTTTCCATACCTTGTAAGGAATAATGTCTTTTGTATATGCTTCTTTTTAACCCTTAATTGATGATATCATGAATAAAGATCAATCTTGGAAAAGTATTGAGATCCTTCTAGTTGGTCGAATAATTCATCAATATGGGGAAGAGGATATTTGTTTTTATAGTGATATTGTTAAGTTCTTGATAATCAATGTAGAGTCTCATTGATCTATATTTATTCATAAAAAATTGAATAGGTTCTCTCCAAGGTGACACACTAGGGCATATGAATCCATTATCATGATTCTCTCAGATTTTCTTTTTAAATTCCTGCAACTCAATTAGGTCCATTCTATAAGGTTTCTTTTAAATGGTAATAGAACCCAATATAAGTTCTATTGAAAACTCAACATCACAATTTGGTGGAAGACCTAGTAAATATTTTGAAAATACATCATAAAACTTCAATAAAATGTGTAAATTCTTAATTATGAGTTCCTCCCCAACCATTTGAGATATATAACCTTCATTTATAGAGATCAAGACCCATAAGATGGAAGAAATTTCTACTGGAAAGTTATATTCGTCCTCGCATAGATAGATGATCATAGATTGATCTCGAATATGAAATGTGACTTCCCTTCCTTCAAAATTGATATGATTTCCATATATAAAAATCCAATCCATGCTAAGAATCACATAAAATTCCACAATTGGAAGGATCAAAATATTTACAGGAATCACTTTCCCACAAACTTCAACTGAAGAAGAATTATAAACTATTGATGTGATTGTTGTTCCATTAAGATCATTCACAGCTAACTCAACATTTAACTGTTGAGGTAATACAATGATACCCTTATAAAATTCTTTAGAAATAAAAGAGTGGGCGGATCCATAATCAAATAAAACATTTTCTACTTTAGAGTGGATAGTAAGTGTACCTTTCACCAATTCATTGTCGTACTCTACATCACCAATAGTGATCTCATGTGACTTTACATTTTATTTTTCATTAAGAGTTTAATGAAATTGATCATCATCAATAACCCTTGGATTAGGGCATTGATTGTTATAATTCCCCATTTTCTTTCACTTGTAACATTGAAGTGCAGGAGGTGAATTTTTTGTAGCCTTTTCTCTATTCGCATCATTAAACATCTTTTTCCCATCACTTTTTCATTAAAATACCTGATGACCTTCTCTCCAATACTTACAAAATTTCTTGTCCCTTAAAAGCAATTTACTCCATGTTTCTTTCCATACTTCGAGCATAATGGAAAACACATTTTCTTTTTAGTGTGATCGTTATATTTTCCTTTGAATTCCATTTTTCTCTTATTATCAAACCTATACGAATGATGGGTTACTCCAATCTCCATCTCAACCATGAGAGCACATATAAATATTTCCTAATATCTACTAATTTCCCTTACACAGAGTGCCCTTTGAAGACTTGATTTTACACCATTAAAGAATTGATTAATTTTTATCTCAGGTTGGATAATAATTTCATAAGAATACATTGAAAGTTTAGTAAATATTTTATTCACAGGTACCAAAGGATTCATCACCCTTTTTATTAAACTCAATAAACTCATTCTCCATATTTTTTTGAAGAAAAAGAGTAAATTTCTTATTGAAAAATAAGTTCTTGAACTCATCCCATTAAATGGATTCAATTTCATCTCTTTGCCTCATATTCTTAATAAGGTTACACCATTGATCAAATTAAACTTCCAAATGATAGACTAATAAGATGAATTTATCATGTTATGAACATTGGAGAAATAAAAATATCTTTTTAGTGGTACTGATCCACTATTCCACCACTAATGGATCTAAAGACCCACTTAAAGAAGTTGGATGTTGCCTCATGAAGGACTCAATTGAATGTTGTTCCCTACTTTTCTAATTTGGAAGTTTACGATGCTTCATATCTTTAGAATGTTTTGTGATAATAGCTACAAGATTTTTCATTCCATCTCCCATAAAATTTCGTTACTCAAGAGGACAATCATTTCATTTACAATTGCATTCAGTATTAATGATGTTTCTCTATATTCTAGAAATTGAATAAAACCAAGAAGAATAATATGAGAAACACTAACCATAATGGTAAAACCACATAATAAAGAATAAAATTTCAATTTAGGATATTTAGGTTTTATCCTTGGTTATTCATGATCATTTCTAAGGAACCAGGATTATAACCTACACTTCGATATATCCTTTGGATTCTTACTAAGGTTTTCTCATCCTAGTTTCCAAAGTTTAACTATACCTTCCCTCTGATACCAAATATAACGACTCATAGTTTACATACATTGATATTACTTAAAATTAGAATAATATTCATTAAAAATATAACAAAACCAAAATATGACCATATAGGCTTAGTGTCTTTATAAACTGGGCAACATAAACAACCGGTTCACAATACATCTTCATTTCCTCCCACTTATTTATTCATAACTAGACCCCTTTTTGATATATCTTACACAATACCCTTCTTGATGACCGGGGGAATAGAAACAAATCAAAGGGTGAGCTCAGATTATCAGTAATGGTAAACAAGGGGGATATCAATCATATCATAATAATAATACATAAGAACATAACATTTGAAAATCGTATCCAGTATATGAAAGATAGTGATATCATGTCATGGGATAAGACATGAAAGTTCATTAGAATCAATGAATGTAATCCCAAAAGTAATAACATAAGACATGAATTTTTGTGGAATACACATAAGCATAAAAAAATCATTTCATATTAGTCGAGGATCATTACCGAGACTATTATAGCATAAAATGTCCATTACTGAATCGAGTTCACTCCTCGCTCCAGCCATGTATTACTAAACAGAGATCATTTCCCAGTCCAGAAATGTTTATCTCATGAGACATAAATCATTACACAATGAATTGGAGGGAGATATAGGTCCCACTAATCTCATATTTAAATCATTCTTACATATTCCATAATAACATAAATCATTCATCAAAACCAAAGTAAGAAAATGGGTTTCTTTAAACATCATTCCACCATAATATAATCCATTTAAAAATTAGATTTCTTAAATATAATTCCATAATAACCATAATAAAATCATAGGAATAATAAGGATATTATACTTGAAACATAACCCTATTAATTAATTCCATCTTATATGGAAAATAATTTTTATATAATACTTTAAATTTATTCTTGAGGAAAATATATTTTCTTCTTAAAAAACATTTTTATTTCTCAAAATGCAGCACAATTTTAAAAGAAAAGGATTTATTTTAAGCTAAACTTGAAATAATTTAGAGTAATATTAATGTAAATAAGGTGTTATGATGATGTGAAAATTTGTTCTAGTCATATAAGTTAAAAAACATTCTCTTAGTACTTTTTCAAGAAAAGTTAGAAAGTACCTCGTATCGAATAATGACAAACGTTTCATTTCATACCATTGAATAAAAATTTTCCAATGGGTAAAATTTACTTCAAAAATTTGTATAAGAATTAAATATTTATGAATCATGTACATGGATGATAAATACACCCCATTTAATACTTATGTATAAACAATCTCATATAATAATGAGAATGAAAAATTATCCCTTAATTTTTTGTCTGATTTTCTTTGTATGTATATGAACCTCCTTTATAATGATTTAAATAATGTCATTCAATTATTTCAGAATAATTTTCATTTTTATGATATTGTATTTTATCATATTATCATTTTTTTGTTAATAAAATTTCATTATTACTTGTTATTCGGGTATTAATTGATTCATTTTCTTATACATGTTATGTCGAATAGGTTTTTTTTCTCATAAATATGTCTTATTTATCTCATTAAAAGGATTTTAACAATATATATCATATTTATTCATTATATACCATTATATAATCATTATTTAATGAAGATCTTGTAGAATGAATCGCATCGCATTGTAGAGACCGTAGGTCGTATTTACGCACGAGTGACGATGCCATTCCCATAATTGTTGAATGGTATTAAAGTGAATGATATATAATATTTCATAATAAATATCATTTTATAATAATCATATATATTTATTATTTCCATCATTATAATAATCAAAGTAAGGCGGGGGTGAAAAGCATATTACACCACAGCGTGGCGATGATAAACTGTATATACACACGCGTGGTGATTTCATTTTTTATAGGATGGATTGAAAGTGGAATATTGTTCTTACATAATCATAATAATTTATCAGTATACAACTAATAATATAGTTATTACTTTATAATGAAACAACTCATGAATAGTATATTGAATAAGAAAGAAGCTTGAAAGAATTGGTAGAGGAGATTACCTCTTCTTCGGCACGCTTCCTCTAAATATCCTATTAGAGTACTAAGGTTAGATTTTGAATATTACCATAACCTATATAATATAAATATTGAAGTTTATAATTGAAAATTTTATGGGATGGACAATATTTAAGTCTAAAAGTGAATGGATTGGGTGAGGGAGGACATGCCCTTTAATAATTGAGGTGAGGGGAACTTTGGGGATCTCTAAAAGTATTGACATATCATAAAATAAAACCCTATCCAAAAACATATAAAATGTCCCAATTTAGAATATCAGATGATATTGGGTTGTAATCTCTTTAACCAATAGATTTTATATAAGTTTTCTATCTATTTTAACCATATCATTTTAAATATTACTTAGTTATTATATTTAATTTTTAACTTGGGTAACAAATATTTCAATATTAAAAGGATGAAATATTTACTTATTTGATGTCAATTAGACCCTAAATAATTACCTTAGAACATTTTAGAGCATATAACAATTTTTTTTGTATTTTTAAAATATATATATAATTTTTAAATAATTTAATCAAAGGTTATATTGATAAAAAATCATTAGTGTCAAATTTGATACTATTCAATTCATTGATTTTTTTAAAATATTAAGATAACATGTTAACTTCAAACCAACTATTCAATTATATTACTAAGAGGTAAAGGTAACCTATAAAAAAATTTATATATATTAATTAGCCCAAATTATATTTATTTTCATATTTTTACTAACATTTATTTATTATCTCTATTAACAAAATAATTACTACGTCAATTCTGTGTAATTATTTAATATACATATTTTTATAATACAAATTAAACATAAAATAAAATAACGAAGATTAATCTACTATAACTCATAAAAATACGTTTATCAAATTTATATTTCTGAAATCTAACATTTAAAATGTTATACTTATTAAATTATGAATATGACAACTTTAACATCACTTTAAATTTAATAATATAAGTGCTACAATATATTTTATAAGGCTATCAATAGTCACTAACTACAACCTGGTATTTTTATTGTCGATATATACATGAACAATAATATTTGGTCATATTTTTGTTTCTTTTTATGGTTATTAGTATTTTAATAAAAATTTTTATTTATTTCTTATCAATTAATTAATTTTTACATCATCAAAGTATAAGTCCTTAAGGTAATTATTTAATTCTTAAAAATTAAAAATAAATTACTATGATAAATAAAAACATTTTATATTTCAAATGAGAATTTATAATCTAATTTATATTATGTATAACCCTATATAAAAAATCATTAATTTATAAACATTTGAGTGAGAAATATTTAAATTTTATTTAAATTAAATAAATTTAATGTCATAATCTCTTCCAAGTGGCTTCCAAAGGGCACCATTTCAAATCAAGGATGATTTATGTCAAAAAAGACTCATCCAGTGATATTAAGACGAGTGTTAGGGTAATTTTATAATAGTATTATTACCCTTAATTATCGAGTTTTCCCTTTTACCATATTAATAAAAAAAATTACCAAATTTGCAATTAATAATACCAAAACATAAAATAATGATATTTATGTAATTTGGACCAAATTATTAAAAATATGTTATTAGTTTTACAAATTTAAAAATAAAAAAGTTTCATTAATTAATTTAAAATTAATCTCATTGTCGGAAAGATAGAACGAGTTTTAAAAGATAAAATATTACAAAAGATTTAAAAGTATTTACATCTGAATTCAATGTAAAATTGATGCTAATGAAATAAATTATATTCAATGATAAAAATATATAATATTTATACTTTAAAACAATCCAATATTATATTTTAACCATATAAATTATTTCAATGAAAAAATTTGTTTTTAGTTAAACTTTAGTGTTTTTTTACAATTCATCAAAGTTTGAAAGTTATCTGAAAAATATTAAAATTTCATAAAAATAATTTTCTATACCTTGATTCCAAATAACATGTTAATGTTTTCATATAAAAATTATTAATGTGTCAACATATTAATTTAAAATTGGTTATTTATTAAAAGTCATAAAATTACCCTTTTGAAAAATATAGGGTTTTATACATCAAATAAGGTTCATTCATACCCTATGAAAAAAATTTCTATTAGATGAATATAAAAAATATTTTATTAATAATATAGAATATATATTTCATTAATTTTGTTTACTAACAGTATTTCACTCAATTTATTATTACAAAAATGTAAATATATAATAGATTTATATTTTTCATAAATAATTGGTAGCGAATTACTTCACCATACATTTTCATAAGTTAGTTATATTTATTTCCACTAACTTAACGGACAGGTTAAAATGGTAATTTTATAGTAAGGACGTCTTGTGGTTCACTTAAACTTGTGATTTATTTCAATGCAAACTATTGTAGAATTAAAATTATTTAAAGAAATTATTTCATAAAAAGTATATGGGTGTTACATTCCTCTTCAATCAAAACCCTTGGATCATGAGTTTACACTTACCTTCCCTCTCTATATCCCTCCTGAGGTGCTACCCATCTCTTAATAATCTCCTCCCAATCATTTATAAGTGCCCCCTCAAGGTAAGGGTTCTCTCTCTCTACTTTTTCACTCATGAACCTTTTTAGTATTTAACCTTTTGAATCTCAATTGATTATTTTATCAAGTATTTATAAATATTAATTTATCTTAAAATGTATGTTCTATAAATGAGTGATCATTTACGCCCTCTCTTTTTAACCTTTACCAAATCCATTACTATGTAAAAGTAAGGGATCCCCTCCTTCTCTACTTTATTCAATAAACTTATTTATATTATGCCTTTTGATTTTCAATTATTCATTTTGGGATACTTTTTTATGGATTCATATAATTTCAACTATGAATTAAAAGTGATGAATGACCCCTTTTTAATCTCATTAAATCATTGCATGATTCTTTATGTATCCCCATTATGCTACATAAATTATTTAATGATCTTACATGTCAAACATTTATATAGTGAATACCCATATGCATTCCCAACTAAGTGTATTCACCTAGACATACATATCCTTAATTTATTGGGGACATATATGTATGTAACCCACACTCATTAATCATGAGACTAAACGTGATAAAAAAATCCTTATATTGTATGATCTTTGTGGCACACTAATGCATGTACATGATATGAATGTGATGGGTGGGACTGGAATTATATATCCCTCCAATGCATTGGGTCATATTTCTATATCATGAGATATAATTTATGTTGTATGGGAGGTTATCCTAATAACACTATGTGATGTGGTCTCTTCAGTTAGCCTTGACTTATATTTATGATGTCATATTTTATGTTGTCACATTACTATGTTACCCTGATGATTTCATCTTATACCATTCCATGGTGTTCATGATTATTACTCTCACTTATCTTTACACTCATGTTATTCCTCTTGACTCACATGTACTACTTTAATTTATGTTATTATTTGATTATTCCCTTATTGGGATTTATATCTCACCACTTTCTTATTTACATCCCTATATTATCCCATGTAATTTTATAATAGTGATGGAATTTTAAGAGCTTGTTAAGAAGTTTTAAATAATGTTGTTGTATCCATATTTAAAGTTATTATTCTATGTACCTAATTTCTCATAGATAATAGTCCCCAGTATGATTTAGTATTGTATAAAGTTTATATTTATGTAATAAATCATTAATTAAGGTGTACTGAAGATATCGATTGTCAAAGTTTTGATGGCTATTTTTTTGACATCCTATCTTCTAAAGATAATTATCTAAGAGAAGTAGAATGATGATGAGTTTTGAGGAATTGGGGATTCATTATATTATAGGGAGACCATTATTAAATGTTCACTATCTTCTGAGGGTATCCTATGATTTAGGAAAAAATATTTTTTTTGTTTCCTCTGAGGAAGGTTATAATGGGAGATTCTCATCATTCCTAGTGGGTTGTGCACCAAGACACAATCAAGATGGTTTATGACATGAGATGATTATTATAGAATAAAAGTTTGAAATAATGAATTACTGACTTTTTTCTTATTATTATACTTTTCAAAAGATAAATTTCATTCTTTAAAATACTTCTAGTCTTATTTAACCACTCCATATGCCAAATTGTAATTGCTATAATATATCAATGGGATTTTGGGTTGTGTTTCTTAATACCCCCTCAAGTAAAGAATGTTATTTGTATAGTAATTGACTGATTGACCAAATTTGTTGAATTCATTCCAATTTTTGATACCACCAAATTTGAGGACTTGGGAAATTTGTATGTGAAAGAGATTGTTAGATTTTATAGAGTTCAATTGTCCGTAGTTTTTGATAGGGATACCCAATTCACTTCTAGTGTTTTGAGAGGCCCCCAGGAGGTGACGGGATCCTTGGGTAAATTTGAGAACAATGTTACATCCTTATATATATATTAAGATGGAAAAGGTTGTATATATTTTATAAGATACACTTCATGCTTGTATTATTGAATTTTGAGGAGTTTGGGATTGCCACTTTGGACTGGCTGAGTTTTCCTATAATAATAGTTAACATTTATCAATTAATATGGCACCCCTTGTTTCATTATATGGTTGGTCTTATAAATCTACACATTAGTCCAACATATTATAAATAAGATCCAACTGATTCATCATATGATGGTAATGGTATGGAGCTAATATAAGTCTTAGTTTGGTCATCATCGATTCCCTTTGGAGTTCTCAGTCTGTGACAAGGTTTTTTCTTAATCTCTCACATATTGGGTCATCAATGTCTTAGTAATTATAGGAAGCTAATACTAAGATATGTTGTACCATTTGATATAGCTGAGTATATCAAAAAGGTGGAATACCATTTTTCATTTTCACCATATATGACATCATTCAAAAAAAATTATCATGTGTAGCGGATTAAGAATTTTCTTTTAGACTCACCTCATGTCTTGAGTAAAGCGAAACTTGATATATAACTATATACGATTAAGAATAAGCAACCAGTTTGGATGATTGATTGTCGGATAAATTTTCTTTTTAGAAATTATATACCCTTATTTCAGATATTATAGTATTATTCTTATAATTATTATGATACATGGGTGTGTGGTTCATTTATGTGAGATTAGTGGCCTCACTTCATTAATATATAGTCTTCTTGACTGAGTTTATGGGAGTAGAAATAATTTATAGGGGGAATAATTATAACATCTTAACACCCAATTTCTGGTTCTAATGGCCCTTTATTTTTATCACCATTGGTTTGGATATTATATAGATTTATGTTTGGTGATTTATAGGGTTTGTTTGTGGTTTTTGGGCATATTCATGGTTGGTGCACATTTAGATCAAAACATGCAGGGATGGACTAAAAACTATGTACCTTATATTTGAGTTCTAAAAAAGGTCTCATGGTCAGTTTCATAGTTATTACTAACCATGTTTCCAAACCCTCAAACCATGTGGCTTGACACATTGGGGTTATGAATATTTAGCACACATATTTTCAAACCATGTGGAAAAACCTTGCATCTCTTCTATTATCCCTGAAAGGGTGCATTGTTCGTGCACGGTTTGACAAACCATTCAGTAAAACCATATGATGTGAATTTATTATTCTAAATTTTCATTTTAGTACATGATACCTACCTTTTTTGTATCAATTATCTTATATTAGAAATGTATACTTACCAAGGTGACTCCTCTTAGAGATTTTGGGGATTTCATGACTCCATGTGATCAATTTCGATAAATCTTTTATTGTTGGATCTAAAGTTTTTATGGTATGTTCTTATTTATCTTAATTATTAATTTTTATTCTTGATCCACCATTATTGTCCTAAAAAAAATATTATTTTATGAATGTTGATATTGGATCTATGGTTTTTGTATTTATCTAGTTTTCTTTCTTATAGATCTTTTAAAAAATTGGGATTCACTGCCTCGATATTCATTTGTTGTTGTGATTTTGTTTAAAATTGTAGAGGTATGTGTTTTCTCTATTTACTTTATGATATAGATGATGAATTGAATATTATTATTTGATAATTTAAATCATATAATTATCCGTTGATTTTTCTATCCATCAAATCTCCATTGGTGAATCCCAGATTGGGTAATTTTTTATCATGAGGATTGAGGTAGGTAGTTCTGTAAGTAAACTCCAATATTTTGAAACCCTTATTTCTTTCTTAATTTGAAATGGATTTCCAATTTATTTCCTCATATTTATTTTAGTCCTTAATAAAATATTTTAAAATGTAATGGTGTGTCTATGATGAAATCCCTATGAACTGGATTTTAAAATAAATTATTGATTTCTGGAAAATGATCTAAAATTGAAAAGAATGATTTGAAGCTTGGTTTTGATGATGAATTTTGAGAATAAAATGTATGAAATTAATTTTGGTTTTAAATTAAATTAATTAATTTAAAAGGAAATAAATTTTAATGAAAATCATTTTATGTTGATTTTTTAAATAAAATGGAATGTTTTGAAACTTGAACTTCGGGCTTAATGACATGAATCATTAAAATGATTTGAGATTGATTGAAATGAACGATATCCTAGAGTAAGATTGATTACATTGAAGCACATGGTAAACTAGGTAGTTAGGTGTAAGGATATACATTCTAAGAAAACTAATATCTAGAAATACATGAATATGAAAATGAAACTAAACTATATTTAGGTCATGGAGTTTATTATTTGGTATTATCTTATATTCCCCCTAATAATTTGATCTAGGGAGTGTGTGGACACCTAGATCCATATTTAAATGTGATTATATAGAACCTTCTGTCTAGAACTAACTAAACCATTATGTTTTATTGACATGGTGCTATGATTTAAAATGAGTATACATTTCAATGTTTAATTGAAAATTCTTATCCGTGATTTTTTGATATAAATGATTATTTATACTTGTTTTAAAAAAGATGCTTCTGTCTTCTAGACTTGAGGGGAAAAAACTTGTGTACCTATTTTATATTATCCATTGGAATTTTTTTAAAGAATATTTTTATGTGAACTATGAAATGATTTTTATTTCATGTTTTAATTAATATTCTCACAATCAGTTTACTTGATATGGATTTCTTATAGAGTACTTAGTGAGATCCAACTGTGATTTGTTTCTTACACCCTACCTTTTCCTTTGAAAATTTCTATATTTTCTTATGAAAATTATAGTGAAATTAAATTCACCTCTTGCAGGTAGTAAATGTTTTTTATTATAGGGACCTTGGGATTTGGTGAAAACTAGTGGGGCATGTGATGCACTTTTTTAAAGAAGATTCTAGGATGTTTTCCTTGACGTTTGAATGAGAAATTGTGGTTGGCGTAGAATTTTTGAGAAGTGTATGTATCTACTTGTGGTAATTTTCTATTGAGTGTTTGGAATAAAAATTCTTAATAATTTCATATCGACTTATTTTCCTTGATGGGTTTTCTTATGCTGAAATTAGTCCCTCCTAATTTTTTGGATGCCAAGGTGTCAGTCGCCAGCCTGTTGGGATTAGGAATACCCTTCAGGTAGTTTCAGAATTTATTAAAGTATCATTTTGGTTTCTTATCTAGCTTGGTCCATGGTATTGATGATCCTATATATAAAATAGAAAAATCCAAAAAAAATCACACATCAGTCATACTTCCATCCCTATGCCCTAAAAACCATATCAACACATACGAGTCAAGCTACTCTAGCCTACTCCACTAAATAAAATGTGCTCAACCTTAAAGAAAACAGAAGCCATAAACACACACCTAGGTGACCATGTAGGGAGTGAGAATATAAATTAGTAAATTATAACTAATAAACTCTGACATATTTCATTATATGTGTGTGTATGGATGAGGTAAATAAATATAAAAATAAAAATTCCCATTAAGTCTTTGTGTGTGAACTATGAGCCAATGACACTCGATGTAGGCACAAATTCACCAAGCCATAATGTGATAACCAATAACCCATGATAATATATCATGAATTATTTGATTCCATACTATAATTCCATTGTCACCTCATTCCATATTTCCTAACCCATACTTGATGACTCATCATAGGGAATCATCTAATTACTCAACCCACTACCCGAAGGGGAATGGTACAATTATATGTCCAAATATAAACCAACTATTATTCACTCAATGTAGGGTCCATAATCCAAGTCCTATGACTCACCATGAATCAATCCTCTCTATCAGGGGGGTCTACTATCAAGACCCAACCTACTCAAGGAAAGTTCAACCATCCAAATCCAATCCTACTCAATTTAATGTCCCTCTTCCAGAACCATAGGATCCCATATCTCTCATAGATATTCTTCCAGTTCCATATCGATCATTGTTGGTCTAAACCTTTGGATACATCTCCCACACCAGAGTCGGCCACCCATCATAAGCGCATGAAATTAAAGTAGGTCATGAATACCATTACATTGCCTCATCGCCTAGGTGTTATTCACTCATACCTAACCCCACACCTCCAATAATATCCCACCTCACCCATAAAAGTGTCTAATAGGGGTCCTTATAACCCATTTCAGTATCTTATCAATTATACCATCTCACAAATATCACCCCTTAGTGAAACCACATCCCATAGGCTCCACCATCCTAATCCTTAGGACCCGATCCAACCACCTCATAACCCTTCATTACTTTGAGTATCCCATCCCAATGAATATTAAATGTTATAATTCTTTAATCCCCATTAGAAACATTTTTCACATTCCCAAAAAAATCTCATGAACCACACCTAAGTCTCACGCCACATCTCTTAAGGGGGTTTCTTACCCTGTCTCCTAGGGTAAACTCCACTTCATCACAAAAATCATGTCTCGAAGGACTTACCTTATTCACATAATCCATCATAACTATCCTCTAACCCCATGAGGTATTTCCTTTACACTCATGAGATGTGCATGCAACTTGCTCATAATCACTTATCCATAATCTCATAATGTCTTCCCATTATCCTAGGAACCCATTATAGTCTACCTCACATCACCACTCAAACCCCACAACCTACCCAAGACCTCACATCAACATAACCAACACTCTTATCCATTAGTGACACTTTCATTTGAAATACCCATTAACCTAATGTGTTAAAGACCACTTATTATAATCATAGGAGGCTTAACGTCGTCATATATCTTTTACCCAAGGAACCTCAGTCCATAATCACCATAACTAAACCCATGGAATTTTGCAACCATGAATTCTCATAAATAAACACACATATGAGTTTTTATCATAGGTTCTACCTACCTCCATACCAAAGTTATCCTCTATCCAAACTCTTTTGTGCCTTTTCCAAGATCATCCATTCTCCCGAGTTCCAATCTCACATCATAATACATGAAAAAAATTAATAAAAATTTATAAATAACTTCTCTATTTAATTAAAATAGTCATGATTTAAAAAATAATTACCATGAATTCCTGACACATAGAAACAGATTCTCATAATCTGTAATCAACCTTTTGAGACCTAATCAAGCCTCACTTGGAAAAATACACATTATTCTCTCCTGATTCCACCATGATATGATGGAATAAAAAATGAAACCCTAACCTATATTTCCCAAAATTACCATTTTTTAATGGAAAATAAAAATATATATATAGGGAGATACATACCTAGAATCAATATAGATTATAAGAAATATCCCTTTTTGAATGGGGGTATACGTAGGGGAAGATATGGGGAAAGTATATAACTGAATTTACCTCTACCATGTATGATTAACCTAAAGATAAATGATTTCAAACCCCAAAAATACGGGTCTCCCTATAAATTAAAAAAACCACCTAGGCATTGGTTTTTCTACTCCCAGGTGGGTCATAGTGTGACACCCACCTTCACCTAACATTATTGTGGTGTGATTAGGGTCTATGGTGTGATTTTAATAAGGTAGAGGTCTTGGACCATAAACTAACACATTTTTGTGTATAATTCACACCTTCAATAGTGTGATTCCAAAATATAGTATGTCACAGTTTGGCTGGATACAGGTGCATCAATTCAGAATATGTTATAAACCTCGTTATAACGCCAACCAATGTAACCAAACTATCTCTTGATCCTCTTCCCTCGTCAATTAAAATCTCCTTTAGTTGTCTTAAATCTATTATTCTTGGTATAAAACCAAATTCATGGAATAACCCCTACATTATATCAAAAAATAAAACTCCCATTAAATGAAAACTGGCCCAAAAGTTGTGATTCATTACATCTTTGGGTGTGGGAGTTCATTATCCACACAATTTTGGTGTGGGGTTTGATTATATTATAAGATCTAGTTGATGCTTCTCAAGCATCTCCTTAGGTAGTTTCTTTATCCTAATATCTATTAATTGAAGTTTTATAGGCGCATACTCATTTTTTTCAAACCCATGCTCAAGTTTATCTTTCATAAAGTGATACTATATTTCAATTTGATTCATCCTTGGGTAATGTCTAATATTTTTAAAAATATTGATAGAACTTTAATTGTTAAATTTTATTCTAATAGAATACATCACTTAAAATCCCATATCATAAAGTATTTTCTTTATCTATAATAGTTAACCACAAACATTAGTGGTATCAATATATTCATCTTTTATGGTTCTCAAAGAAATGTAATCGTACTTCATGATAGGATAAAAGATGATGAATCCTCAAAGATAGGATATACCACCTAATATTGAATGTAACGCCCCGACCCTAGATACGCAGAGTCGGTGCATTATTACATAACATTGGCATGATCACAAGAAAGATCATGTCTCGAAAGACCGACTAGTTTAGTAGACTTGGAATAACTAGATACATTAATAAAGTTTACATTACATCATAAAATGAAAACTACAAAAATATATTCTCCATAGTCCACACTCTTATCCCCTCATACTATCCCTTTAGGTCAGTCATAAATTACTTCTTCACATCCTGGGAAAAATAGAACATAGAAAAGGGGTGAGCTCAAATGCCCAGTAAGGATAACAATATAGAGGAAACTTTCATAAATAAGAATAAACATTTAAAGTGATGTATAACTAAAAAAAATCCATTTAAACTTGAACTTCAACATAATATGGAAGAAATAAAATGAAATAATTCCATTTACTTCTTCACATGGATATTATACTAATCGAATAATCACATGCAATATCAATAACCACTTTCATAATGATAGAATGCATAATGCCAGACTATCATAACCACATAGTCAAGGACTGGTGCCAAGACTACAAATAATATTTTGTCAAGGCCTTATTCCAAGAAAATAGTTTGTCTCATGAGACCTACTGATGCATCGAGGAGCTATAGCGGGCTACACCCGTCCCTTATTAACTCCAATGAATTCCTCATATGAACAGGTTTAAACATAACATAAACATTCTTATAAAAACTAGCATATGTAATGTCAATACTTTCTTCATAAACCATGAATGGTATAAAAATAACACATCCACAGTCAAACATATCACAAAACCATCAATAAAATATGGACGTTTTGTATCATAATAAATCAACTCCAAATAAACTTAAAATCCATCAAATGATGTTGATATAGATGAAATAAAAACTCTTTTTAGAGAAATATCTCTTCCTATTTTGAAATCATTTAAGAGTCACATAATTATAAAATAAAACATTTAATTTGAAAATTTTCTTATAAACTTGTAACGGAAGCTTCGAAGATTTTATAATGGTGGAAAATAGCTGCACCCTTCGTATAAGTTAAAAAAACATTCTTACCTTAATTCTGTCGAAAAGGTTAAAAAGTACCTTGTTTGGAAAATGACGGATAGATTCCTTTATAAACCTCTTATAGAAAGTCAAAAAATGTTATAAATGACTTTAACCCATATTGTTTTAAATTTTAAAAATGTTTTGAAATACATTTTTAAGAAACATGTATGTGGATGATAAAGAAATCCCAATAGATTATCATGTATAAACAACCTCGGATAATGAAGAGATTGCGAAATAAACCCTTACCTTGTAATTTTCCTTGGTTTAGGGTGGGTTAAATTATTGTATAATGGTGAAATAATTATTATTAAATTATACAAGATTCATATACATTAATATGATATCATATATGATCTTTTAACGTTGATTTGTTAATAATATCTTAGTATTATCGTTGTTTCGGGTGTTAACTTACTCGTTCTATTTTATATGTTTTGTTATTTAAGATGTGTTTGTCATGGATAGGTTGTATCTTATTCATATCTATAATTATATCAAGTCCTTAGATACTATTATTAATCATAAAATGAGAATTAGACTTGAATGGATACGATGGAGAATGAATCTCATCGCGTTCGTGGAGACGGTAGTCCGTACGTACGCACGAGCGACAATATCATTCTTTTGATATTAAAATAATATATAATTGGATGGTATATCATATATACATAATCAGTATCATTTTATATTTATTATTTACATGAATTAAAAATCATTATTATACCCATCCAAATAATAATTTATTGAATAACAATTACACCACGATGTGGAGACGGTAAGTCGTACGTACGCACGTATGGTGACATGTCATTCAAATGATGGATAGAATAAGGAATATGGTTGTACAATATTTATAATAACATCATAGTATATATAATATACTGTATTTATTATTTTAGAATGGTAATAAAAAAGAAATAAGAAGTTGAAGAAGAAAGGAACTTGAAAGAGGGTGGTGAAAACATTACCTCTTCTTCGGGTTCTTCCTTTTGATTTGATCAAAAGGGATCCTTAAAATGGCTTTATGATCAAACTAAGTCATCTATGTTGTATTGATGGATGTTTAGAGAGTATTTGGGCAGGGCTTGGCCGAGCCAAAAGGCTTTTAATGTGTGAATTAGTGAGAAGGGGTAGTTCCCTTTTATAAGAGGGGTGAGGGGAACCTTTGGAAAAGCTAGAAATATTATTTTATAATAAATTCATATTAGGTTTTAATGGCTCCAAAGTGGATTATTTAAAGTTTAAGGTGGGTATGGGTCGAGAACCACTCAACCAATAGAATTTATATAGTTTTGGGTCATTATATTAACCTTATCTTTAAGTATTAACTCTTAGTTAACTAGTTTCACTTTTACAATGTCTCTTTGTATTTTTATATTATATGGCTAATAAACTTACCATATACATCCAAGAT
Organism: Viscum album; assembly: GCA_963277665.1. NCBI lineage: Eukaryota > Viridiplantae > Streptophyta > Magnoliopsida > Santalales > Viscaceae > Viscum > Viscum album. Next base: position 356,942,804 of record OY728150.1, read on the forward strand.
AACTCCAAGTGGTCCATTAATGATACACCTATCATGATATAAGTATCTTGGCCCAAATTTATATTTTTAGGAATTGAATATCAATTAATAATATAATATTTGTTTTAAAAACGTTTTTATGTCAATTTTGACACTATTTGGAAATTTGATTTTTGTGAAACTCATAACAGAATGATTAATTCGAAAATATTTAATTAAATAATTCCTAACATGTCATATTAACCTATAAAATTAGTTTAATTCATAAAAAGTCTCAAATTATATTTATTTTGGTATTTATAATATCAATTATTTTAATTTTTCAGTATTATGGTAATTACTTCATCACTATAGTGTCATACATAAATTAAATTATTTAATGTCTAAAAATTATAAATAAAATATCATTATGTCGGAAATATTTTTATATTTCTAATGAATATTTATAATCAAATTTATATTATGCGTAACCCTATATTAAAAATGTTTTAGTAAATAAACTTTGATTTTAACTCTTTTAACTCTTCTTTGAATTAAATAATAATAAATGTCCTAATCTAATCCAAGTGGACCTAAATGATAATATTTTATTCCTAAGGTTGTTTTTGGTAGAAATAAACTTGTCCAATAGAATTATGACATGTGTTAGGGTAATATTAATATCATTTTTACCCTTAATTACCCTATTTACTTTTAACAGTGGTAAATAAAAGTAAAAAGTTATTATTCATAAAAAATTATTTTCATCTCATTGAACCACATTTTACTCCTTTATATTAACTTTGTCTCTCATATTTTTGAAATTCCACTCACAGAAGCGTTAAAACTATGTTTTATGAAAAATTCAGTTTTTTAACTACCACTTAGTTGTTTAACTATTCATCAAAAAATGAAGTTTTTCAGAAAAATACTAAAAATTCACCCTAGGATAATTTTAATATTACGAATCCAAAAATGAAGTTCATTTTGAAAAATAAAATTTATAAATTTCAAAAAGTGGGTATTACTATTCAAAGTGGCTAGTTTGATTGGTTGTGGTGTGTTAGAACTCGATGTTGCGTACAACACACGCTATTGCATTATTCAAAGAGAAGAGTACCGTAGAAGCTTGGAGTGTTACATTGAATTTTTATCTACCAATTAATTTTACTAATCAGTTCCTATATATCCTAATAACTTTTTCTAGTTTATTTCAATACAAAGAAAGATAAAATTCATTTTGACTTTGATATAGTACAACATTTTCTTTACAGCTTGTAACTATATTTCCATGGTATTACTCGAGTACCCTGCACCTTGATAATTGGTAAAACAAATGTCGGGTCTTGTTGATATTAAGTAAAATGAACTCTAGATTATATTCTTATACTATATGATATTGACCTATTTTCTGTTATAATTCATTGGAAACATCAACCAGTTAGAAACAACTATTCTTATTTCCATGTAATTCACTATTCCAAATATTTTTGGAAACCCCTATAAATATTTTTATTGATATATGAATTTTTTATTCATTCCCTATATCACTTGAAATCTAATTACAAATTTTGACCCTCTGATCATTGAAATTTTGAACTATAATTTCATGAATTCCACAAAATTCTTGTATTGTGCTTTGTTTTATCCACTAAAAACTATTTCATTAAGAAATATGAGAACCATAATACTTTTATCACCCAACTTTTTAATATATATATATATATACTATGATAAAATACTTAATAATGGAAAATGACCTTCTTTGAGTCTTTATCTAGTCTTGAATATCATGATCATGGTTTTTTCTTCAACCAGTAAAGCATATTATTTACTGAAAAAACATTGTTCTCATATCCATGCACAATAAAGCTGTAATTATGTTTGATATACACCTCTTATTCAAGTAATACATTAAATTGATATAATTTTATATCCATTTAGAAAACTATGAACCACTTTTTTACTGTTATAGGTAAGAATAATTGAATTCTTTCCAACCTATCCAGGGGAGAAACTATATAATCTATATTGATACTTTTAATATGGGATTATCCTTTTCAAATAAGTAATTCCTTTTTTATTAAATGTGATTTATTAATTTATTTCTTTATAGAAAACCCATTTAGTCCCAATGATATTCTTATTAGTCAGCCTCAAAATAATATCCTAAGTTGGATTCTTCTCAATTTCTTCAAGAAAATCATGTATTTACTTGATCCAATTCACATCCTTAGAATAATATTCAAATAAATTTGGATCTACCTAATATATGAGTGAGGATTTATATAAATAAATCACTATCTTTTCTCTCACTTGAGTTTTCTGATCACCAAATATATTATTCTCATCATTTTCATATATGTAACTTATTTTATGTGAATCTAGTGATCTAAATTTAATATTTTTTTCATCAATTTATTGTTCAAAATCAAAATCAACCCCTTGTACTCCCCCTCGTATTTTCAACTACTCATCACTTTCTTCCATAATTTTATCATTATTTTTCTAACTATAATATTAATTTACAATCATAGGGACATCTTTCCTTTCAAAAATATTTCAAATCCATTTGATGAAATACTTGTATATAATTCACCAAGATGATTATCCAGGTAAATTCCCTTAATATCCATGAAATTTTAACTTCTTATGATTCTACATATAATGAATAAATAACTTTGTTCTACAAATTTTAAATTCTTCCAACATTAGCTTCTTCTCATGATATATATTGTATAGAGTCTTTTCTTCTCAACTAAACAATTTTTTGAGGATTTATCACTAGTGACACATAGTTCCTTATCAAATTATTACCAATATAATAATTCACTAGGATATTTTTGAACTCAATTACATTTTTTAATTTTAATTTTAGAATATTATTCCCAAGTATATTTTCAACCTTAATTTGATACTAAGTAATACAATTAAACTCTTTGGACTTATGGGTGATCTCCATCATCCATTCAATTCAACTAAGATCATCAGTGAAAATAATATATCAACTCTTTTTATCAATTTCTCTCAGTGATATCAACCTCAAACATTTAAATTCACTGATTACTAAAACATTCTTGAATTCTTATACTCTAGTTCGTATATCTTTTCAATAATCCTTCCCTCTTGAAAAAACATTTCTTATTTGATTATGATCATATTATAGTCTAGTAATATAATGAGATCAATAATTATTAGTGATGTATTCCATGTAATTTTTAATTAAATTGAAATTCATTTAATTCTACAACCTCTTTTCTTCATCACTGGATAAGAAAAATATAATTTCTTCTATAATAATAAATAATTGATTCCCTTTCATTCACTTTCATTTCATTAATACTACATATTCATTTACATTGATGATACAAACATTCTTGGTAAATTTTAGCACATACCACAAGAAAAAAAGTTGACTTACACAAGTTGTGATTAAGTCCTTCAAGAGACAAGACACCTACAAACCTCATGTATTTGCCTCCAATTTTGGACAACTTGGATACAATGATATTTAATACCTTATCATTTCCCAGTATGATTACACTTTATCTGGTTTACCAGACTCATATCCTAAGACCCTTATTTATTTTCAAAAGAGAATACAATTTTTTTCAATTATCTACACTCCAACTCAATTTAGTACTTTCCAGGTAAAATCTACAACCAATACCTTATTAGCTCTTTATTTTTGAACCATGTATTTGAATTAAAAACTGATGATGATTGATATATTTGATTCTCCTATAAATATTAAAAATCGGCCTCATCGTACAAAATGGAAAACTGATTTTTCATTTTCAACCTTCTTGATGATTCCATTTACTATTGTGTATGAACACTTTGGCTCTCTATAGTAACATTTCATTATGTCATCAAAGATTAATATATATCTTTATGTTCATAAACACCAAATAATAAGTAATATACATCAAAACCATAACTCTAATATTAAACGTTTCATAGATTCTATCATTTCTCTTACTCCCTCTAGATTATCTTAACTATAGAAAACACTATTTGAGACTGTACCTTCATTAAAAAATAAGAAAACCTTATCTTTTGGAGTACTTTATTATATTTTTTCTACATATTTAGAGGAATTTTAGGTTATTTGAGTATTTTTAGTTTGATGGATACATGAATAAATATTCCTAATCAGAGTGGACACTTGTGGTTTTCCCTCCATCACCATCACCTTTTGTTAATGATCAAGTCCCATGTTATCTATTCAAATTTTATGTGTATTTTGTTTCTATATAAAATTATATGACTATCTTGTTGAATCTCCTTTATATTTTCTATATCCCATTGAATTTTATTTCACTATGTCATGTTGGGAGTCAAGATTCTCTCCTAAAATTATATTTTTCACTATAGAACAAATATTTCTCCCTCATATTATTAAATACATTTGACTCAATCATTCTCTTTTTTATCAAAACCATGAATAATCCAGGTCTTATCTTTGATCTTGAGTTTATACTCAACTAATGACTTCACACTTTTTCTATTTTCATATTTTTAATTTTTAATTTCATCCTTTAACCCTACTTTTTTCTCTTCTTACTATTGCATGTAGTGTTTGGGATCTTATAATAAAATATTTTCTTTCTTAGTATTAACCCTCCAAATATCTATCTCATAATGTGAAAAGTCTAAATCTATATTGAGGTTAACCCTTCCATTAACATTATTGTTATCATTAATATTTTCCTCCACTATTTAAATATTTTCTACAAATCAACATGAAATTCTTAAATAGGTTATTTTCAATCCTAAATATCATTTACTTTTGTTCCTTAAGATATATTATCTTCTTATGAAAGAATTTTCTTCTTTTAGAAGAAATTATTTTTTGACTCCTATTACTTTTCACATTATTAAATAATTCTATCATGGGTCTTAATCATTATAATTATAATCTCATAACTTCTTAGGATACCAAGTAGCAAGGTGACCAAGCTTTCCACATTGAAAAAATTTGAGTGGATTTTTCCCTTTTAACTTTCCTTTTCTCCTTTTAAATTTTGACTAAAATAATGATATAACATAATAAAACTTCATTTATTTGGGATTATATTTCACTAAAGGATTATTTCCTTCCTTTGATGAAACAACTTGAGACTTCACATTTTCAATAGCATTACTTTTTATTTTTAAAATTTCAATTGCAACTAGGGTCCTATGAAGACTATCTGATGTGATATTTATTTTATCCATATCTTTTACCACTGATACTATTGGATTAAATCAATAGGTAAGTCTTATCATAATTATGTTTGCAACAATAAAATCATTAATGTTTTCTCCTGATCCATAAATGTCCATCATAGTCTCATTAACCCCATCATAAAATGAATCAACAGATTCATTTGGTTTTATATAAAAATCCTTATACTTATTCATTAAAACATATAGTTTAGATTCAAATTTCGTGGAGTCTCCATTATATATATTGATAAAATATTCCCCAATGGAATGTGTTCTAACTAAATTATTTGGTTTAAAAAAAATTCAATGTGTCAATATTTATTTGGTACATGAATTGGTAATGATTAGATAATTAATGAGTCTAAATTAGATTTCATGTTTGATAATACATCCATGTTCAAAAGTTGGGTGAGTTACTTACATGATAAATTCCAAAAGATATTTGTGTTTATAGCTTTAAGAACATAGGTAAAGAATTTTAAGACAAATTGGATACATTAAATACAATAATTCATGTGATAATATTTAAAAAGAATAAGTAAATTATTGGTGGATAGAGAAACATTGAAAGCTACATTCTATAAGTGTGTTTTATGTTTTTTGGTATTTCCTATAATTTATTAGAATATTAGTGAAGAATGGAAAATTCATGAATGGGTTGAGCTACTATGGTAAATCCCCTAATCCTCTACTTTTCACAGTCAATTGTGTTATATGTATGGTTGATTGTTTGTTCATATGGTTAATACAATAACATTTCCATATAGATCTTATGGTCTATCAATTCATGGTCACTTGGTTGTACATAGGGTCAATCAGCATGATAGATACTTTGTTCATGTGGTTGATCAAGATGTTTGGTTGATCCAGGTATGTTTCCAATCCATAAATTTTTTCAATATAGATGGTGTAGTTTCTTCACCTGGTCACTTTCTTCACATTCACTCCATTTGCTAAATTCTCAAACTCATGGTCAATCACATTTTAAATGAATCTTCAAGTGATCCAGATGAGTGAAAACCTAAGTATCCTAATTTTAGATATTCTGAAGAAATAAAATATGATGATTTTACTGAGATATTCTTCATGGATTATACCTCATGATCAATCATGTGATCATTATTCAAGAAAATGAATATTGAGGATTTTTACATTCCATAAAAAGGAGGTATATATCGAAATGATGCATGATAATGTATACATAGATATTTTAAAGGAATTAAAATAAGTTTTTTTGTGGATGTAGAGGATGTAATATTTGAATATAAAATAAAAAATAAAGTAAGAGTCTTTAGGATATTTAAATGGATGTTTTTACTAGGGATTTAAACGAGTCTATATGATAAATGAATCTGGAATCTATTAATAGATTTAAAAGAGGAAATCATTCCTTTTGAATATTACAGATTTTATAAATTAGAAAGTAAACTAAATATTTACATGATATTATTCTACGAATATATATATCTTCTAGTATCAAAGAAAATTTGTGGTGACTTTACAAAAATATTGGTAGATCCTTTCGAATTGTAAGATCCTATTACATTATAGAGTAAATAAAATGAGAAGAAGTTGAGATCCATTTAAGAAAAGAGAAATCTTTTGTGAACCCAATTATTTATGAATTCAGAGAAAGATTCATATCACTCAAGATCTATAGGAAGTCTCAAGAACAACAGTGTTGTTGAATTTATTCAGTGGGTACATGTGTAGACCTACTGATCCATCTACACCTATTAGAGTACTAAAATCTAGTGGTGTAGAGAACACTAGATTGAAGAAAATGGTAAATTTTGTTGGATCATCGTTGTTAATAGTAATTGTATCCTCTGGTGGACTCTGGAATCCATGGAGACCACAATGATCATTTTGTTTTAGATGCTTGACGAATATAGTGTATAATCCATGTTAGGGGTATAAATAACATGGAAATGATAAGTCTTTATAGATTAAACTTATAAATATTTTGTGATTCTCTCTTATTCTAAATACACATGAAGGTGTGGCAATGATAATTCATTAAGTGGATTGAGAAACTTTAAAATTTAAATTAGTTAGGTTAAAAGGTAATATATCCTAAAAATAAAAGAGATCACTGATTCCCCCATCACTCTATCAAGGATCCAATTGGGTTTAGGAATAACATCATGTGTGTTAGGTCCACTAGGTTAGATACCCTGAGAGGGGGGTGAATCAGGGTATGACAGATTAAAAAAACTGCCCCTTTTGATCTTGTCTCGCTGTTAAGCAAGACTCTATTCTCTCTCATTCCTACAGCAAAGTATAAACAGAAACTAAAGCATGCACAGGACATAGTGATTTTTACTTGGTTCTCCCTCATTGGGCTACGTCCAAGGATCATACACACACAATGTGTCGATGTACCAAATCAACTAAAAGCGCACTACTGTTTAAAAAGTTCGGTATAGATCACTTCTATTCCTAGGCTCGATGTATTTACAAATTTTAGGGTCAGCTCACTACTTTCCCAAGGGTCACTCACTATTTCTCTCTCTCTAGGTCATTGCCGGTGGATATGATCACATTCTTACTCTTCATTTTCTCACTGCTTTGGAAAGGATCCACTCACAGTTTATAGACCTATAGGTCTCTTCATTATCACAAATGAATGCATCCTCTGTTGAATGTAGATTCTCTGTTGAAGTTCAACTTTCACCCTTAGATGAATCTCACATTGCACCGAAGGTATTGAGAAATCTTTCAGCCTTCACACAGCCCTGAATCACTGTCGTGCTTCAAACATACCTGGCGCCCTTCTCCAAGACGGCACGCAAGTTTTGGCATGAAAGTTACAACTGGCATGCAATTCAACCTCAACCACTTGCGCGACACAATCTTCTGTAACTCCAAACTTGTGCAACTCACACCCTTTTACGCCCAAACCAATATTGGCATGGAACCACCAACTATCGCACTTCTTCAAAACATGGCACGCAAGAGTCACCAAACCACTTTCACGATACCTCTTTCTTCAACTCAAAACTTGGGTGACTCCCTTCCTTCCTCGCCCAAAACACATTGGGCGCGCAACAAACTACTGGCGTGCAACTTCTACTTGCGCGACCACACCACCACTTGCGCAACCACCACACCTCCACGATGGAAGATCTGATTTTTTTTCCAAGTGTTGAACTCATACTGAATGAGGAGGGGTCGAACTCTATTTATAGTCATTTGAACACCCTGTGCGAGGGCGTACAAGTCTCCTCTCGGCATGCAAGTCTCAGTGCGCAAGTCTCTACCACACATGTCACTTGCACGACCAACCCTAAAACTTGGGCGCCCCTTTTCCCTTTTCCATATTTTGATGTTCTGATCTTGAAAAACATATGGCATGCAGGTTTCCTCTCCTTAAATAAAACGGTCCGCAAGTCCCTTTTCCAAAACCACTTTTCTCCATTTGTCGATTTCATGCCCAAAAATTTGGCAAACACTGGAAAATGGCGCCACATTGTATCTACTCTTTTTGTATCACCTTCAGATCAACCATTCCTTTGTCGATGTTTTTGAATAAAATATGGATCGTTAACCACATCCCTTGAAATCAACATGCCACCATGAAATACCCTTTTTCAAAATATTTGTATGTCATGGTTTGCTTTGTCAACAATCACAACTCAAATGTACACTTTGTCAACAAACACAATCACCTCAAAAATGCTTCAATGATACCTTGAGGGATTTTTCCCAACAATGTGAGAGTTTACAAGACATCACTTTCATGAAGAAAACATTGGAAAATACCTCTCTAACATGTTGATTCCCCTATCATTAACAATTTACTCTTTATTGTCTCCCTCAGATAAACATCTACTTTTAATATTAAACAAAATTCCATGACTAAAGGATATATAAACATCCATCCATTAGGTTTATAATTAGTTTTACGTATGATTCTTCAATATCTGAAATTGTTTCCATAAAATATCTGGATTCCTTTTTGATTCAATGAAACCATGAAATATAATAAGAAAAATTCAAAATATTTGAACCATTTTATATTATACCTCTTATAGGTTCCTTACTAGGGAAAATAATCTACGAGGGGGAGAATTAGGGTATAATATTTTAAAATAAATCCACTGCTAATCTTGTTCTATTATGGTAAAAAACACATCTCACCTTATCTCACATCAATATATAATGAAAATATAATCATGTAAGAGACTAGTGAATTTTTACATTGTTCACCTACACTAGGATATGTCTATAGAGAATACACATGAAAATATTTCAACTCACAAAAATTAAATTAAGTTAATTTTTGTATACACGTCTTCAGAAACTCAGTATCCTATATTGTTTAAAAATAATTAGAACTTAGAATTCACTACTCTCCCAACAAATGTGAATCCACTGATCCTCTAGAATAATCTTCTGATTCTATGAATCAACTATAAAATAGATCACACTAAAATTAGGGTGACGTGATTATAATTTTTTATTAATAAGATTATTTCCCCTATACCATGTAATATATTCTATTCGAAAATTCACTACCATGTAAAATTCAATCCATTTAAAATAGACCATATCATTTATCCATATTCTACCTTCTGTGTAGTTTATTCATGATCTGACCTCCATATAGTTTTTCCATGTTCTACCTTCCTCATAGTTTATTTATGGTTCCCTAATTAATGAGTAAGTTATCTTTGATAGTATACCTACCATTTATGTTATTCATAATAGTCTCTTTACCATGTAGTTTCTCTATATTATACTTCTTTCCTAGAAATTTCTTCCTGGAATGCCACTTTTCAAAATGAAAGTGATTTAATCACTCTGATATTGGTCTAATTACGTATTTTCTACCTAATAATGTTATTGGGTATCAACAAATAGTCAAATTACCCATGAAAAAAACATTTAATATTACATATCTTCCTTTCGTGTAAAACCACATCAAATAAAAATTATCCTTTTCTTCCATGTTATATGGTAGTTACATGTAATTTTCAATTCTTGGAAAATATGAAAATTATATAATTTTAAAATTATATAGACAATAAATAATTATTTCTTGAATACTTTGTTCTCCACATAACCCTTATTCTTTTTTTAAAATTATTTCCTTTCTAGATTCTATATAAGATCTATCCATAATGGAAACCTTTTAATCAAATTATTTATTTTACAATCACACATAGTTTTTTTGGGATATTTCTTCATTTTATTTGAAATTTAATCTATATAAATACTATGTGGATTTTTAGAATTCATATGCTAAAAATAATTACTTTACTCTGTATTTTTTACAAAACATCTCATTTGATTCTAAACCTTTTCAAGTAAAACATAATCAACCCCAAAAAATTCTAAAAAACAACTATTAATGAATGTATAATGATTATTCATTTTTGGAAACATTTCAACATTATTTTGTAATAAACAAAACACAAAAAATGCTAAAAATGTACTTAAGGAGTTTTTATAACAGTTATCAAGGTATCAAGCAACTTTTCCTATTTTTTCTCAATACGATTATAATATGTGAGGATAGCCTGATAGTGGGATTAGTTTAGATACATGGATGCATCCCCTATTAAGAACGTGGTTATAATTTATAAATGATTTATTCATGTATAATTCCTTGGGTATTCATGAGAAGGAAAGCATATATAGTGTTATATGAGAGGTCTGCTTCGCATACATGAGATTCGTGATTAACTGATTATCCATGTGAACCTTGGAATTATAGGATCCAACTCATGAAAAAACGTGTTGAGTTTTATGGAAAGGTATTATTATAGTGTTTTATTACATATTAATAAGATTTAATAGAAAATGTGCACATAAATCAATTTATACAATATTTTACTTAGGTAGCAAGTGATATATACATATTATAGGATAATAAATGATATATTTGGAAGTAAGATCATGTTAGAATAAATGAATCTTTATATTTTCCAAATAATATAAGTCAATTTGTGGTATTCTAGTGGGATTCATTAAGTAACAGTTCTTAGGTTGTGATCAGGGTATACAATGACCATGGAAAAGTGTTAGACACCTTATCTAGGCCAAGAATTCGATAAATGAGTTATCAATTTAACACATGTGTATGTAAGAATAGGAGCTACTCGAGGGGTGGTTAGATATGGATTGACCTGTGATATTTTAGGACTAAAAAGTGCTTAGTTTTAGATATGTGATCATGGTAATATTTTTATTCTATGCCCAAGTGATTATGAGGACTACAGTTCATCTGAGATGATTAGTTAAATGGACCTGAGATATAACCTCTTAAAGAATGTAAAATATAATGATATATCTAATGACTTATAATTAATGTCGATGGGTTGAGTATTCCAACACGGATATTGATGGATCTAGAGAGTAACTTAAACATATAGAGTTGGGAACCCATGGAATTATGTAACTATGTGCATGACAGTTTATATTTTACAATAAGTTAGAGTGTGAGAGTCTAATGGTATCATGTGATTTATTTGATCTTAGGATATTTTTTAGGAATCAGGTATTATAGAAATAAGTTTTCAATGAAATTAGACTATAATAGAATAGATAACAATAATATCTATTTATCCTTGAGTGAGGCTTGTGGGATAAGTCTTTCTGGTAAAAATGAGAATGGATTATGGTTATTGATTTTTGAGCTATGATTCAATCTATGAAAGTATTTTTTTTATTGAATTATGATATGGGATACCCTATAGTGAGGATCACACCATCAAATTATTAAATTTTTTACCATTATTCAAGGATATTTTTTGTAAATGTTAGAGATGATATGCATGTTGAACCTAGCCTAGTATTTTCTGAGGTTCCACACTAATGCATTGATATAAGAGGGTATGATAGATTGGGTTAACATGAGACACCCAAATTTGGGTATCACTCTTTGGTGTTCTTATAGAGTCAATATATTTGGTATTATATTGGTGAAATATTCAATAAAAGGGATGGATGTTTTGTTTCAAACAAGATAATGTAGTCACTTGCAAAATAATACAATGACATACACAGTAGATCCAAGATTAATGTTATAGACTTGGCCTTGAGTAAGATACTATTAATTATGGAGTATATGGTTTAATAATTATCAAGTATAGATCTAAGTGAGTGGTGGTCTTGAATTTAGAAGTGATATTGACTATATGGTATGAAAATGAAAATTTTGTAGGATGAAACTATCACCTTTGTGAGAATATAGTTTGTAGATATAGAATTATCCATGATCGTTATTATGAGTGAATTATATTTTCAAATTGAATAAATATCATGGGATATTAATATTTTATTTTCACCTGGTATTGAGTGTATTGAATCATAATTTGATCATATCATTTTATTTTTAGTAATTATTTCTTAGTGATATTGTTCTAAGAATGATACTTTGGATAAAAATTACATTTCTAAATTTTGTATTTAGATGGTGAAATAATAACTTATGGAAATACTATAGATAAAAGGTAGACATCCTATCTTAGTGACTAATTTATTCTACTATATGAATTATTCTTGATCAATAGAAATGTAATGGTGGGAATTTTTTAATGATCCATGTCATCAAACATGAAAAAATTCTGGTAAGGACCATGCTTTAGTGGCATTAGATATTGTGGAATTTTAAAATTATAGTTTTCAACCATGTAAAATAAGTCTTGAACACGTTTTAAATATCTAATATGTTGTTTTAGAGGTGAGAATATAGTTGGAAAATACCTAAGGTGTATTTATTTATGTGTTATAAAAGGGGAAGTTGTGGTGGGTTCAATCAACAAGCCATAGTTTTATTCCTTCATGGTAATGATACTTTCCATAAGGATCAATAAAAAACTTCATATTTAATTTAGAAATTCACTATAGTGGACATCCTATGGTCGATCTCTCAAGGAGGCACACTAACAAACATTGTTATTCATTATTAATTATTTTCTTAAATAAAATAAATTACTATAGATACAAAAAATTGTTGTTTAAAAAGAAAATTCAAATGAAATATGATATCCATATGAATATATATTCAGGAAGATAAAAATAAAATTATGTTAAGAAGAAAGACAACAATACTCAAGAGTATTCCTATAAAAACCTATCATTGTTCTAATGAAATTATATTTGATATTATTACTTTCAAAAAATTAAAGGTTCAATGTTTTTCAAATTTCTTATTTAATTAACTAAAAAAATAATCATACACTGAAACATAAAACAAAAAATAGAATCCTATTTTAATTATGGTTTAACAATTGTATCATCATATAGAAACAACACATTCCAAATCCATTGTATGATGGACTATAATGATGAAGAAAAGAAAAAATTATAAATATGAAGAGATGAATATTTAGAACACTTAAAAGGAATAAATAATAAAAAAAATAAACAATTTAACTATCAAATAAATATTATATTGAAATAATTAGAAATAATAAAGAATGTGGTCATAATTAAATATATCTACTCATTTCCTTTCTTAGATAAGAAATGAAAGATTTTATTCCATAAATCAAGGAGAAAATAGATCACGACATATAGGTAAAGAAGAAGATAAAACATTAATTAGAGTATAATGAAAAATACACAATATAGTAAGAGAGAAAGTAGTATAAAAAGTTATGTCCTCTAACTAAAATGTTAATAGGGATAAAATGTATAATCCAACCTATGTTATATAAAAATAATGAAATAACTAGAATACCATTCTAATGATTTTTATAGGTCCTCATGGAATAAAATTATTGTATATCTATATTAACTTTGGTTGAAATCATTGATACTAGATTTTACTTCTTCAACACACCATTATATAAATATAGATTAATACTTAACTCTTCTACATTCTTCCATGTAGGTTTTACCTCATCTCTAATATGTACACACTTCAGGACACCCTACATATCATTATTCAAATTACTAAATCAGATCATGTACTTCATTTTTATATATGAGTTTAAGTAAATTGAAAAACTTGACCCAACTCACTCCAAATTTCAACAAAGTAAGCAATGAAAACACAATACCTAATCAAACTCTTGAATTGTAGTAAGAAAAACCGCCTCAATCTTCATACCAGCAAGATCCACTCTATATTAACTCCAACATTAAATGGGTCATCCACATATCTATTTTGAAATAGTAAGAACCCCTCGAATACCAAAAGATTGATTAAACGATGAATATTCATCTTGATCCATGAAACTACCATCAAAATAGGTCAACTAGTAGAACACACAATCACATATTTACAAGAACTCATGATCTTCCCAACTTAATAGTAGTATCAGAACACATAAATAGTAGATAATGACCATAAAAAAATCCAATTAAACTCTAGATTTGTAAAAACACCCTTCAAATCATACTCTAAAAACTAAATAGTGATCAAACTCGAAAAATAATGTATATCTAGATTCATATATTGATTTATCATCCTCCATCTAAAGAAGACATGGTAAACAATATAGAAACATTAAACCACCCCATCAATATTAATTCTCCAAATACACAATATCATTGTTGTGACTCAAATTCTTCAGAATTTCAGAACTTGGGCTCCCAGTCTAAATAATTTCATCAGACTATAGCTCAAGTGTCATTAATCTACTACTTCAGGGAACAATGTATCCATTTTTGTAGAAAATAAATTGAATACTTATTTGGGGTTTGATGTAATCCATTTTTCAAAGCATATCTCTCCACTTGAGATAGATTCTTTTTGGTATTTATATGACTATTCCATATTACAATGGTGTAGTCATGTCAGAACAATGTGTTTGTTGTGACAGATGTCACTAGGAGGCTTGGGAGAGATGAACTCATTTTATTTATCACCATTTTAAAAATGATGATATTTTCATTATATTATTATTATAATTTAATCATTTTGTATATTAAAACTATTTTCTTATAATCATTTAATTCTAATAATTTTCATTACGATTTACCAAGAGTGTTTAATAGGAGTTTTAAATGACATTTCAAATAACTTCAGTGAGTTGACATTTCTTGGTGAATTTTATCATAATATAGATTACTTAATTAATTATTATTTTTCAATAAATTAATTATTAACCCTTTGGAAAAATATGAGATCATAGTGCAAATAAATATCAAGGATGGATTAACTAGTCATTGTGAAATGATGTAACTACATGAAAAGGTAATAGGTCCCTAATATTATAATGATTATATGTAAATTATATATTTCATGAAATATAAAAGTATGGGAGAGTGGGTGTAACTGACCTAAGTTAGAGTAGATGGATCTTGGGTGATTAAGTTGAAATAGGAATGACTTATTTAGTTCATGTAAGTATGATAAAACATGTTCCATTAGAATATGAGTTTCTTTGTGGTAATAGTTGGTGTTAATCTTCAGATAAATAGGAAAGGACACCATAGAGGGTGTCCAATATTCAGAAAATACGTTAGTTACCTAGGGAGATCCTATAAAATAGAGTGTGAGGTTCTATCTAGAGTGTCCATGTATGGGTGTGTTATGTAATGAGGTGTTAGAGAACCCCTATGGAAAAAATGGATTAAATATGGGTATGAGAAAAGATTAATGAGATATTATTTGAATGTTCCTATAAGTTTTGTAAAATATTTTTACCAATTTTATACTAGTGATTGACTACCTATTGATTCATTTAGCTTGGGGGTTCATGTTTGGAATAACTTAGTAAGCCTTATTATTTCTTTCACCGAGTGTTGGGTGACTTGGGAGATAGATAGAAACTAATGGTTTAGATATAGGGTTTTAGTATCATCCTGAATTATGACCTAATGTGGATATCATATCAATGTGATTTATAGATGTATTTTCTATTATAAGACTTTATAAATGATAATTTCAATTGAAACATAAGGGTATAAACCACCACAAGGGTGATTATCGAGGGTTGTGGGTTGATCCAAGGATAGATGATCCAAAAATTGATTATATTGGGATTATCAAAAAATGAAAGGTGATAAATGATATTATTTATCGGATAGGTAGTATGGAATTTGGGTCATTTTCTCTATTAAATTATATGAGTATTTAGTTAAGGGATAAGATATAGTAGGAAACCACTTGTCATTTTGATTATGATGATTATTACAGATGTTTTGTGTTGATCTGATGCATGAATAAATTGAGGGATAGACAATCATTCCAAGCCATTTATTTGATATTTCATACAATCATAGACACACTAATGTGTTTAATGCCTGAAATGATACCATGGATAGGTCATTTGTACTACTATATATTAGATATATTATATCTTGTATTGGGTTTGTTAGTTACTAGAGATTAAAAAATTGACTCAATGGGGTGGGTGTTTTTCTATATAGTTATCTAATATAAAATTCCATAGACTAAGCTCTAAAATATCTAGTGGTGTAACATGTTATACATTAAACTTAATTACATTATAGTTAATGTAGTAATTCACTATTATTTGATTTGGGTGATTTTCTGAAAAGTAGTGAGAATTATTATTCCCTAAACTAAGAATTATTTATCCTTTAGTGAAACTTTATGTTTTAATATCCAATTATAAAAAATATTATTCCCTAAAATGAGTAATATTATTGTTCTTGGGTTCTCTCACAAACTTTTATTAGGAGACTAGTTGTAAACATCATGGACATACCCCATCTTGGGAGCGGGTTTTGGGCCAAGGGATCTCAATTTTTGGTTGTGCGATTGGGGGGTGACCTTTTAAACTTCTGAGGCTCCCTTTTGTTGGATCGAAAAGAATGATGATACTGATTGTAGTATCATAATAATGATGGTCGATATACAAGATGGGGGTGAATTATATATTTTAAAAATTCTTTGGGAACTTTTAATGTTGGTTAGAAAGCTTTCTATTGTTTAACAAGGTTAAACAAAGTAAATTCACAAAACCTCTAAGTTCTACTAACTTTTTTGATTTCGAAAATGTGATTACGAGAATGTAATTTCAGAAAATTAGTTTCGAAAATGAAACTTAACAGAAGTTTACAAAGATAAATATTCTACCTTAAAGTGTATAGAATCTTACTAAATCTGAGTGTACAAGTATATGGATGTATAAGTAGTTATACTTTTCTCAGCAAACAAAATGCGGCGGGAAACATAAAACAAACAAGAAACAAGTAATAAATCTTTTAACCCAAAGAGATGGGTATCCAACAACCTTGGATAAAGGTCCCTTGATTTATAATTTCAAGAAATTATGTCTTACCCACACTAGGGTAATCCCTCAATACGAAGATCAGAGTCTGTCTTGCTATCCCCACAAGCCCTCAACTTCAAGGTATTTAGCACCTCTGTCTACCTCGGTAAGGAAGTTCTCGAACTTTAAGGTAGTCAGCACCTCTGTCTTCTTATCCCCATAAGCCCTCGAATATACTCAGAAAAATTCGAAGATGCACGAAGCAATTCAAAACAAGATGTTTAGTACGCAGAAAGCATGAAAGTATCTATCTATAAATCTCTTCATCAGCATGTAATCTCTAGAGTCGTAGAACAGTTGTGAGCACTTTCAAATGAGCTCCTATTTATAGGCACATTCTTAATGATCAAATCCCTCGTCCAATGGTCATATTTTTACTTGAATTTCAGTGGGACATGGACAAGTTTCACTCAAACAATGGTTAGTTAGTAACTGAATGCACGACATCATTTTATAACCAAAGCATCAGTAAGAAAAAATAGGGTTACTTAACCAAATTCATTTTTCGAAATGTAGGCAAAAATGAAATTTTGAAGTCTACCCAAAAAATATTCAGAGTCTACAATACATGGATATTAGGATTCTGTCTTCAGAAGAATTTTGAGTTAGAATTCAATACAATTCAGAGTCTGAATTTTAAGGAAATTAGAAGTCTGAATTCATAAGAATTCAAATCCTAAACTTATAAGAGTTCGGAGTCTGAATTCAGAGAACTCCGAACCAGAACTCATAAAAGTTTGGTGTCTAAATTCAGAGAAATCAGAGTCAGAAATTAGAAGAGTTTGGAGTCTGAATTCAGAGAACTAGGAGTCAGAACTCAGAAGATTTTGGACTCTAAATTCAGAAAATTCAGAGTCAGAACTTAGAAGAGTTCAGAGTCTAAATTCAGAGAACTCAGAGTCATAACTCATAAGAGTTCGGAGTAAAAATTCATAGAATTAGGAATCTGAATTTGGATCTTGAAAATATAATGCTCTATATCAATGTATTATATGATTCTGAGGTTTTAGATATGAAACTGAATTTTACACTTAGACAATATAATGAACAATGAAAAACAAGGTAAGGATAAATTTCCTTGGGAATGGAAAATTTTCATTATCAAGTAAAACATTAGGTAAATGAAATTTGCCTTAAGATAAGGTGTTTGTGATTTTCAAAACATGAATAAATTGTAAAGTCATAAAGATATCTTTTTGACTCAACTATATCCCCAAAAAAGAAGGAATGGAAAAGTCATAAGGAAACCTTATTGACTCAACAATCTCCCCCATTTTGGAAGGCACAAACATTCTTACAAAAAAAGAATATAATGACATAGAAAATAAAACTTATCTCCCCTAAAACACATGGGAAAGGAGGAAAAAACTAACTCCCCCTTAGGAGTTGTGATACTAAGGATCGTATTCTAGATTTTTGGAATGATATTTTTCAAAATCTTGAATACGGAAATCTTTGTAATGAAAACTCTCCCTTAGATGAACTCCCCCTTACTTAGGAACATTTATTCTTTACATAGTATTCTTTTTTCATTTCTCCCCCTTTGTGATTTTCAAAAATATATACAGGGAATGGAAAAGAAATTATATTACCTGAAAAATTAGTACAACACATCCAAAAGACAAGCAACCAGAAATTTTATTATGATTGGAAAAAATTTATACAATGAAGGAAAATTCAAAAAAAAATATTAGATTTAAACAAAGTTATCTTTCCTTTTCCTTGGGTATCAGATTCTTCACTATTGTCTTTAGCTTCTTGAGATCCTTGTGGTCTTCTTATGCTCGCTTAAGAATCTGATCCTAACCCTCTACTTCCTTTTCTAAGGCTTTGATCTTTTCTTCCTAAGGATTACGAATTTTAGCCTGAGCCTTCAAGGATTCTTCCTGCTTTACTAGCTTCTCTTCAATCTCAATCCTGAGATCTCTTTCTCTCTTCTAGATTTGAGCAACTGAATACAGTTACCCATTCAAATCCTTCACTTCTTGAATCCGAGAATTCTATTCCAGAGTTAGCTTTTCTTTAAAACTGCTTGTGATATCCTTGATCTTACCATATTCAATGTCAAATTCCTCCTTGACACTATCTTGGAACTCATCAAGATCTCTCATGTCCTCTATGGTTTTCCTTGACCAACTGGTCATCTTGTTGCATCATATTTTAAGGCCTTCATAGTTGATGAAAAAATTCTTGAAATCAGCCTCAAGCTTGACACACTTATCCATCACCATTGATACTGAATCCGATTTATGGTTCAAGGTGTGTTGAAGCATCAGACATCTCGATTCAATGCTTGGAAAAATTGGAATGGTCCCAACAAGCTTCTTCAATGACTGAACAATGAAATCATGTCCAAGGGATGATGATTTCGAATCTGAAACTTTTCTTGGTGAGATTTCTTTTTCTAGCTCAGAAGGTTTCCTCTTTGAAGATCCACCGGATTCATTCTTCTTTACAACAGATTTACTAGGTGTATCAACAACCACCTATTTTCCCATATCAGTTTTCAGAATGGATTTCTCATCAGGATATTCATGTTCAATGTCAGACAGGTGAACAATTTTATCTTCATTTATCTCTTCTTTCTCATCTCTTGCCTCATCATCCTCAGGGTGTATGAAATGATGATTAAAACATTCATCTTTAGGTATCTTATTCACTTATTCTTTATGATTTTCATCTTCACCTTTCTCATCTTTCTCAGGTGTATCCATCCTTAATGATTTTGCATCAAAATTTCGGATTGAGAGCTTCTCAGATGGGATTTCTTTCTCATGAAAATATTCTACTTGCTTAATCAACTCTGCAGGGTCACAAAATCTTTCTACTTCTTCTTCAACTACTTTTACTTCTTTTACTTATTTGAATTTTTCTGAAGTCACAAATTTCTTCCCCAGAGTTTCAGGTAAAGCTTCTAAAAGGAAGTATTCTGGTACCAGAATATTTTCGAAAGCTTTCTAAGTATCCCTCAGATGTGATTTCACAATCTCTGCTTCAACCATTTTCTTCTTTTTTTTTCTTTTCTTTCTCTTCCCTTTCTAGATACTCAATTGTCTTCCCCTTTATATATTTTTCTTTAGTATGGTCTAGTAAAAACTTGGGATCCTCTTCTTTCATTTTCTTCTAATCTCCCCTCCACTTAGTCACTACCTCATCCGGATAGGATTTTTGTTTTTTCGGCATTGGGGGTGCTGACTGAACTTCCTTGGCCAATGGAGTTTTTTCCTTTTCTTCCACTTCCTTCACTAGCATCTTCCTTGCACCTTTTTTGAAGTCTCAATAACTTCCTGTTTCTTCGGTATGGCTTCACCTTCTTCTTATGGCAAGTCATAAAATTCTATGAATTATTTGAAAAATCCAACATTCATCCTTCTCGAGGAATCATCACTAACCAACATGACTTTGCAATTCCGTGGTTTTGAACTACAAAGAATTTTGAAAGACTCCAAGCACCGAACAATCATCTTTGAAAGAATGGCTGGATACATAATGATCCGAGCCTTCAGATTTCCATTCTTTATATTATCAATCAAAATCATAATATGTTTAACCAAATTAACCTTCCTCAGATTAACCAAGAAATCCAGGATATACATGTCACTCTTCTTCAAAGTGTCCTTATCCCCTTTTCTCAGAATTATGAAACCTTGAACCCATAATTCAGGAATCTGATAATTTGTAGAAATATTAGAAATATTTGGAGTCTTTATTTCAAAATGTCCAAGACAAGACATCGCCTTAAACTTATTGAAAGTTCCTTGATTATCAGGCAACATATGGGAAAAAACTCTGCTTCTCCTTCATACGAAATACCAACCAAGATAGAATCCTTGGTGTATGAAAGAGTATAAGTCTTTCCATAGATTTTGAAAGAGAAATTATCTATGACTTCTTCCATAAAAAACTTACTGACTCATAAAATCCTACTAGAAAATCCGGATATAAAAAATCTTGATCTCCTGGCTTTGATATGAAAATATTGTCCCATCCATTGAGCTTGATGTTTTTCGAGATTATAGAATCATAATTGGTGAAGAAGTTTGGATGCACCAACCTTTCTCTATAAACCTTCCACTCTGATATTGGCTTGATAGTTGACATGTTTTTCTGAAAAGATTCTTTGAAAAACATTTAGAGTTGAGTATGATCTGAGAAGTTCGAAATGGGCTTATGTAAGAGGGAAGAACTTAAGCACACGAGAGCTTGAGTTTCAATGTGGGAAAACCAATAGGGGATCCTTTATATAGGTGTTTGAAGTGACAGTTCAGCTTCCATACCCAATCCAATGCTTGAGAAACTTTATGATCAGATCTGATGGTTGAAAAGATAGCTACAAGGAAATTTTGACAGAATCTGATCTTTTGAGATTTTAATAGAAACATTTGGATTTAAGGAAAAGAGAATCTGAAAATTTTAAAAACAAAGTAAAATATCAGCAAGTAAAGGATGATTATGAAAAATTAGGAAAGGTAAACATACCTATTGGATTTCTTGGAAGAATATTCGTTGTGGGGAAAATTATTCTTCAAAAACTTTAGCTTCGGAAACAAACTTTTTATTATGAAAAATTTTAAAGAAAACTAACTACGAACAGATTTTTAGAAAAACTATATAAAAAAACTTCATTACATAAAATTTAGAAAATCATACTATGAAAAATTTCCTTATGAAAGATTTAAAAAATATTACTGTGAAAATTTCCATTAAGAAATATTTAAAAAATCCGACTACGAAAATTTCCATTACGAAAGATTTAGAAAATCTGAATATGAAAATTTCCTTTATGAAATATTTGGAAAATATGACTACAAAAATGTCCATTACGAAAATTTTATGTACTAAAATATTCATTATGAAAATTTCGAGAATGAAAATATTCATTATGAATATTTTGAGTACAAAAAATTAAAGAGTACGAAAAAAAATTTGACTTCTAACAAACAAATGTACTCCCCCTATGAAAAAAGAGTTTGTTACTATAAGGAGAATGGTTTCAAAACAAAGTTAATATGGAAGATTACCTTATGTTAATCATTAATAACTTCTTTTTAATGTATTAAAATCTATTAGAGTGTAAAGATTTTGTGAAAATATCAGTAATTTGATCTTGTGTTCCGATAAATTGAAGAATGATATCCCCTTTTTGTGTGTGATCTCTAAGAAAGTGATGCCTAATATTTATGTGTTTTAAATGAGAGTGATGTGTAGGGTTTTTACTTAAGGAAAAGGAACTAGTATTGTCACAATTTTTTTTTGTTTTGGTAAACTCATACTATAGTCTATGAGTGTGTGTTGCATCCACAACACTTGAGCACAAAAACATCCAACTGCTACATATTCGGATTCAGCAGTCGAAAGTGCTACTGAGTGTTTCATCTTGAATGAACAAGAAACTAATGAATCTCCTAATAAATGACACATTTCATATGTGCTCTTTCTATCTATTCTACATCAACCAAAGTCATCATCTGAAAAACTATTTAAAATAAAATTATTTCCAAGAGTATAAAAGAGTCCTAGGTCCATGGTTCCCTTTAAGTAGTGAAAAATTATTTTCACTACCTTTAAATGAGATTCCTTAGGATTGAATTGATATCTTGCATATATGCATACTGAAAACATTAAGTCTGGATGACTAGTTGTCAATTAAAGTAGACTTACTATCATACCTATAAAATATTTTCGATCTACAGGTTTCCCAGCTTCATCTAGATCAAGTGAATTTGAGGTACCAGTGGGAGTACATATACTTTTGGTGTTGTCATATCCATACTTTTTAAGAAGATCTTTAATATAATTGTGCTCGGATATATAGATTCCTTCTAATTTTTGAGAAATTTGAAAACCAAGGAAAAATGTTAACTCACCCATCATACTCATTTCAAACTCATATTTCATTATATCTACAAAGGAAGTGGTTAAAGATTGTTGAGTTGAACCAAATATAATTTCATCAACATAAATTTGAACAATCAAAACATTTTTCTTATCTTTCTTTATAAAAAGGGTTGGATCTACATTTTAATTAACATAATTACTTTGAAGAAAAAATCATGTAAGTGTATCATACAAAGCTTGAGGGGCTTGCTTAAGTACATATAAAGCTCTGGTAAGTTTATAAACATGTTCAGGATGTTTCGTATCTTCAAAACTGGGAGGTTGTTCAAAAAAACATCCTCTTGAAAAAAACCATTAAGGAAATCACATTTCACATCCATTTTAAATTGTTTAAAGTTGATGAATGCTGCAAAGGCAAGTAGAATAAGAATAGATTCAAGTATAGCTACTGGAGCATAGGTTTCTTCATAGTCTATTTCTTCTTGTTGATTATAGCCTTTTGTAACCAAACTAGATTTATTTCTTACTATGATTCCATTTTCATCACATTTATTTCTGAAGACCCATTTGACTCTAATAATAGAAGTTTCCTTAGGTATTTCCACCAATGTCCAGACTTTATTCCTTTCGAATTCATTTAGTTCATCTTGTATAGATGTTATCTGATCATCATCACCTAAAGATTCATCAGTGATTTCTTGTTCTAATTGGGAAAGGAATTCTAGATGTTCTACTTCATTTCATAAAGAACTTCTAGTCCTTATAGGTTGACTTACATCACCAATGATACTGTCACTGGGATGATTCTTTAGAAACAACTGATTTGGGTTTTATAAAACCAGTACATCAATATAGGGTAGGAAGTCTTCTGGGGTAAATGCTTCAAAAATATCTTCTTGGACATTTTCCTTATTAGAAAGATCTTCTAACAAGGGATGATAATTAGTTTTTTAAAACACATCTGAAGATCTAGGTTGGGGTTATTTAAAAACAAAAGGATCGGTTTCATCAAATTTGACATGTACTGTCTCTTCAAGAGTACAAGTGATATTATTGAAAACTCTGTAAGCCTTAGAAGTTGTGGAGTAGCCTAAGAAAATTCCTTCATCAGATTTTGGTGCGAATTTGTGTAAATTATCTTTAGTATTCAGAATGAATACGTTGAAACCAAAAACATTGAAGTAGGAAAGTCTAGGTTTTCTACCATTCCATTACTCATAAGGAGTTGTATTAAGAAACGGTCTAATCAAAACACAATTTATAGTATAACAAGCAGTACTTACAGCTTCAGCCCAAAAAAATTTGGCTATAGAATATTCACTCAACATGGTTCTTGTTATCTCTTAAATAATTCTATTTATTCTTTCAACATCACTATTTTTTAGAGGTTTTCTTGGTGCTGAGAAGTTATGAGTAATTCCTTTTCTACTACAAAAAGATTCAAAATCAGAATTTTGAAATTATCCTCCATGATAACTATGAATATTTATCAAAGTAAGGTTTTTCTCATTTTTAACTTGGGATCTAAAACTTTTGAAATAAGAAAAATCTTCAGATTTATTTGCTAGAAAATAGACCCACATAAATCTAGTGTAATCATCAACTAAGAAAAATACATAATATTTTCCTCCAATGCTTCCAGTTGGTGTTGGACCAAAAAGATCCATATGCACTAACTGCAATGAATCAGTGGTTGAGACTTCACTGACTGATTTAAAACATGATTTATGTTGCTTGCCATATTGATAAGGATCACAAACTTTTGAAGAATCAAACCTGAGCTCCGGTAGATCCTTAACTAGTCTTTTCTTAGATATTTTTAATAGGTTACTAAGGTTACAGTGTCCTTACCTTCTATGCCATAACCAAGAATTACCTTCCATTTCATAAAGGCAAGGTATTTCTTGGCTCCTGTGGTCTTCTAATTTTAGTGTGTAAATATTCTCTTCCATATTGGAAGAAAGAATATACTCTTCCTTGGAATTGTGTACTAAGCAATTTTCATTCATAAAATTCACAAGGTAACCTTCAAAACATAATTGACTTATGCTAATGTGGTTGTCATATAGACCCTTAACAAATAAAACAATTGAAATCAAAAAAATTTCAAGAAGAACGATATTACCTATACAAATAATTTCTCCCTTAGCATTATCTCTGAAAGTTACTCTTCCTCCTTTCGTCTTGATAATATTTTCTAAGTAGTTTTTGTTACCAGTCATATGTTGGGAACATCCACTATCCATGTACCAAGTATTGTTGTTGGTACTTCATATATTTTCTTGAAAATAAGAATGTTAGACTTTAGGAACCAAAACATTGTTGGATCCAGAAATTTCAGAAAGCAAAATCTGAAGTACCCACATTTTCTTAGAAAAATAAGCCTTATGAAAACCTAAAGACTGGGTTTTGTTTAAGGAACAATGTTGTTCCCAATTCCCAACACACTGACACTTAGTGTATAATGGATCACTTTGAGGAACAAAATAATTATTGCAGAAAATTAGTTTGGACTAGTATAACCAAATCCAGAATTATTCCTTTGAGGTTGAATTTGGGAATACATTTTATCAAAATTTTCCTTACCTAAGGTAAAGTTTTACAAAAACTTCCTCAAGAAAAATATTTTGGACTTTATTCTAATAACTAAGTTCTTATCTTCCAAAACATTTAATTTATAACTAGTGTTAGGATTGAAAACATTTTTCTTAGAAATTACATTTTCTAGATCCTTGGAAATTTTATCCTTCTCAAAATTTACTTCCTCAAGTATATTTGAAAAATTTTCAAAATCGAGGCTTTTCTTATAAATATCGTTAGAAAGATCTGATATTTCTTTAGTAATAATAGAAATTCTAGAATTTTCCTTATCAAGCTTTTTATTGACATTAGAATTTTCATTCTCAAGATGCTTAGTAAACCTAGAAACTTCTTCGTAGGTGTTGGAACCATGGTTGTCTTTTCATGAATTGGAGTATGTTTTGTGTTTGTTGTCAATCCTCAGTGGATGTTCGGAATATGTTCCAGAAAAGTGATCTTATAGTTCAAGCAGATAATAGTATTGAAGGTGGCACCATTTTCTAGTGTTTTCCAAATTTCTGGACCTCAAAATTGACAAATGGAGAAAAGTTTTTTTGGAAAAGGGACTTGTTCGCCAATTACTTGGATGCTCGGAAACTTGCACACCATATGTTTTTCAAGATCATAACATCAAAATATGGCAATGGGAGAAGGGGAACACAAGTTTTGGGTTTGGTCGTGCAAGTGACTAGCGCGGTAGAGACTAGGGCAGCTGGACTTGAGCACCGAGAGGAGACTTGCGTGTTGTCGCGCAGGGTGTCCAGAATGCCTATAAATAGAGGACCACCCCTCCTCTTTTCTGATTATGTTCAATACTTAGAGAAATTCATATCTCTCGTCGAGCAGGTGTAGTGGTCATGTAAGTGGTTGTGTGGTCGCGCAAGTAGAAGTTGTGCGACAGTTGTTTGCTGCGCGTCCAAGGTGGTTTAGGCGAGAAAGGGTGTGAGACGCCCAAGTTTCTAGTTGGAAAAGGAGGTTTCACACAGGTGGTTTGGTGACACTTGCATGCCAGGATTTGAAGAAGTGTGATAGTTGACAGTTGCGCTCCAAAACTGGTTTGGGCGGAAAATAGTGTGATTCGCACAAGTTTGAGGTTGAAAAAATAAAGTGTCGCTCAAGTGGTAGAGGTGAACTTGTGCGCCATCTTAAAACTTTCATGTCATCTTGGAGAAGCGTTCCTGGTGTGGTTGAAGCATGCCAGTCTTTTTGGGGCTGCGTGAAAGCTGGAAGTTTGTCTGATACCTTTGGTGCAAAGTGAGATTCATCTACAGGTGGAAGTTGGACTTCAACAGAGCACTTATATACAACAGAGGATGTATTCATTAGAGATGATGAAGAGACCTTCACGTCTATGAACTAAGTGGGACTTCACCGAAGGCAGTGAGATAGGGGGAGTCAACAGTAGTGACCTGAGGGACGAAGTGAGGTATCCCTAAACTTTTGTAAAGACAGTGTTCCTGGGACAGAGTGACTGTGCCCGGACCTTTGTAATCCATAACTAGTGAAGTTCAGTGGAATTAGGTACGACTGAAAACCTGTCGGCGTATTCTCCTTGGACGTATCCCTTAGTGGTGAACCAAGTAAAAAAGTGTTGTGTCTTCTCTATTCATGTTAATGTTTGCTTTGTGATCATATCCATCTTATAGGTTTAACAAGTTTCTACCAATGTGGGAACAAGATCCATCACATTAAAAGAAACAGTTGTCACCCTGATTCACCCCTCCCCTCTCAGGGTGTCCCTAGGTCCTACAAGTGGTATCAGATGGAGGTTTTTGGTGTTAGATCTGTCCTTTGTAATCATGGAGAATGCAGTCAATGCTAGGGGAATACCTCTCTTCGATGGAAGTAATTTTCAGATTTGGAATAACATAATTAAATCACATTTAAGATCCCTTGGAATTGAAGTCCTCTTTGCTGCTGTGCAAGGAATACAAGATACTGATCCAACAGGGCATGCTATGACTAATACAAAAAATAAAGTTCTCGACGCAGATTCTAAAGCTCAGAATGCTATCACTACGGCTCTCTCATACCAGATCTACCTAAAGGTGATGAGTTGCACCTCAGTAACATCTATGTGGGATAAACTTGAAAATATTTATGAAGGAGACAACAAAGTGAATGAGACGAAACTTCAACTCTTACGCAATAGGTTTGACGATCTAAATATGCATCTTAATGATAACTCAGATTCATTCTTCAGTTGAATTATTGAAGTAGTGGGAGAAATTAGTGGTCTTGGAGAAGAAATCAAAGACATTGATATCATAATGAAAATCTTAAGAAGACTTTCTTCTATGTATAATGCAAAGGTGTCATCCCTTGAAAAAGAGATCTATCTAAACTATCTTCGAATGATATTTTAAGTAGTCTAGTGGCATATGAGATGAGAGTCAAACCCGAAGATTCCACGACTCATGTAATCAAGGAAATGGCATTCAAATCGATGGATAAACTGAAAATTTCTGAATATAGTGGTGGTGAAGATGAAGAGGAAAAGTAAATTCTTTCTATCATCTCCAAGAATATGAATAAGGTAAAATTTAAATTCAAAGGTAAGTTACCTCTGGCATGTTTTCATTATGGAAGAGTCGGTAACATTGCCTCTCAGTGCCAAATAAAGTTTGATGATGATGAAAACAAAGCAGAAGACAACGAGAAGCCTCAGAAAAGGTTTTTCAAAAAGGGAGACATAAAATCTAGAAAGAAAATACAGAGGAAGAGTTTTTTTTTGTGAAGAGGAAGATGATGATATTGAATTTAGTGAAAAATAAGAACTAGAATTTAAAATAGGAAACCATGCTTCCATGATGGATACCATTGAAAAGTCAGAACCCTCGATCAACAAAGGCAGAGATAATCATATTACTGATAATGGTTATCCAAATATTCAAATTAAGGATTCCCTTTCAAAGAATGGGAATAAATGCAGGATATGTAATAAGTGGAAGGAAATGGTGGAAGAATCATCAGAATATGTCGATGAGATTGAAGCAAGCATTGAATGACTAGAAGAACTAGTGAAAGTTCAGTCTTCAATCCTTGAAAGAATAGATGAAGTTGTGGAACTAAATCTTAGAATTGAAGAACAAGAAAAGGTCATAAATGACCTTTCATCCAGACTGGAAGAAATTTCCAAGGCTTTTGAGGGTCTTGAGGAAGAAGTTATTACTCTTAGGAGTAAAATTGAATCTCAAACAACTGCAAATTATGGTAAGAAGAAAATTCATTTTGGAAGATTCTTAAATGCAGAATTAATGGCAAGAGCTAAGTGTGGTTCAGATGGGGTTGGAAAAATCTTGAGTGATCAAAGACCTGCTTGCATGGGAAAGAGTGGAATTGGATGTGAAGCTGAGACATCAACTACTGGAAGTGAAGAGAGCCAAAATAAAGACAAGATGAAAGTTGGACATGTTGAAATGTTTCCTGAAGTTCTGAAAAAGAAACCCTCAATACAAACTAAAAGGAGAATTGAAATTTATCATTAAACATTCAGAAATGATAGGCAGTCTAACTATTCTACCAAGTAAGAATGTATGAGGAGAAATTCATGTGATAAGACAGTTCCTCTCATGGAGTGTCAGTTTTGTGGCTATTTGGGCCATACCATGTCATATTGAGAAGAGGAAAAGAGCTACTTGAATGGGGAAGATCTGGGACATCAACAATGGAGACTAACTTCATATCCTCCATCTTATAGAAGAAATAGTTTCTATGGATATTGTTTCCATTGTTCTAAATTTGGTCATAAATCTATGTATTGCAGGTAGAGATTCGATAGAAGAGATTCATACAACTCTCAGAAATAGGTCAATATTCATCCTCTGGATGGTGTTGATCTCACAAATAGGTTTTCTCCTCTGGAAGAAGATTATGGGTATGAAGAATTTTATTATGTGTAAGAAATAATTAGAAGGACTTCAATATCTTATACTCAATCCAATACCTCATGGAAAGAAAAAATGAAGATCGACAAATCCAATCTTGCTGAAGTAGCCTTAAAAGCTACAAAGAGTAGCAGCACCTAGATTCTTGATAGTGGATACTCTTAACATATGACAGGAAATACTGACCTTTTGAAGAACATTGAAAAGAAGGTTGATGGAATAGTCAGGTTTGGTAATAATGGTGATTTGAAGATTAAAGGTAGTGGGAATATTGCTCTCGCCAATGGAGAGTCGAAGAAGACTGAAGTTCTTTATGTGGACGTTCTACGCCACAATCTTCTCAATGTAAGTCAGCTCTGTGACTCAGGGATCATAGTAACATTCAATAAAAAAGGTTTCACTATAAAGGGAAAATAGGGAATTCTCCTATGAAAGGCTGTAGAACAGATAGAAACTTATATCAGGTTGACAGTAAATTAAACTCTTGCTATTTGTCTGTTGAATAAGAAAACAACCTCTAGCATCGAAGGCTGGGGAATATTAACCAACAAGACATGGAAAAGATATCTAAGCTGAAGATTGTCATGGATATCCCCATTTCAAAATGTGAACGGGAAAATACTTGTGATGCTTGCATACGAGGGAAACTAGTTTGTAATTCATATCAACCAAAGAATAAAAGGGCATCAAACCTTCTTGATATCATCCATACAGATGTATATGGCCCAATAAATTTTGACGAAACTCATGAATAGAGGTACTTAATCCTTTTCATTGATGATTATAGTATAATGGCTTGTGTAATGGTGATTCATAGGAAGCGACAAGTGTAACACCCGAGATTTTTATGAGTAATATTTTGTTTTTATGTTATATATATATCATCAAAGGAATCTTTCACTACACACTAACTTGACTTACTTTACACGCAATCGCGACCTTCCTCGATAGCTTGCATTGTACGCAATACCGAGTTTCACTAAACGACGATATGCTATTAAAATATTATTTAAAATAACTGTTATGAATAGTAATAACCACTTTTTGAAATTTTATCTTTCAAAATGGACCTCATTTTTGGATTCGGAATACCGAAATTAGCCTAGGGTGAAATTTTGGTATTTTTCTGAAAACTTTCAATTTTTGATTAATAGTGAAACCACTAAGTGGTAGGTTAAAAAAACTGAATTTTGCATAAAACTTAATTTTACCGCTTCTGTGAATGGAATTTCGAAAATCCGACAGACACGGTTGATATCAGTAAGTAAAATGTGGTTCAATGAGATAAAAATAATTTTTTGGTGAATAGTAACTTTTTACTTTTTTTTACCGCGGTTAATAGTAAATAGGGTAACTAAGGGTAAATTTGATATTACTATTACCCAAACACATGTCCTAATTCTATTGGATAAGTGTAATTCGACCAAAAACAACCTTATAAATATAATATGACCATTTTGGTCCACTTGGATTAGATTATGACATTTAATATTATTTTATTTAATGAATAGTTAAAATAGTTAAAATCAAAGTTTAATAACTAAAATATTTTTAATATTGGGTTATACATAAGATAAATTCGACTATAAATATTCATTAGAAAGATAAAAAGATTTCCTACATAATGATATTTTATTTTTAGACTTTAAATAAATTAATTTATTTATGACACAACGATGATGCAGTAATTACCCTTTTAAGGAAATGTTAACATAATTGATGTTATAAATTCTCAAATAAATGTAATTTGAAACTTTTTATGAATTCCACTAATTTTATAGGTTACTATGATATATTAGTGTTCATTTAATCAACTTGGTTCGAACATATAATTCTGTTATGACTTTCACAAAAATCATATATCAAATAGTGTCAAAATTGACACAAAATAGTTTTTAAATCAAATATTATATTATTAATTGTTATTTTATTCCTAAAAATCTAAGGTTCGGCGAAATGACTTAGATAAGGATATATATATATTAATAATAAACAACTTGGGGTTCGTTTGGCATGTTATAGTAAGTGTATTAACCATATAGTGTAAGAAAACAAAAAGTCACGGTAAAAGTTAAATTATTTAACTTAGAGTTAAATCTAATTGATAAGGTTAAAATAATAACCTAAACTTGTCTAAATACTATTGGTTGATAGGATTTCAACCCATCCCCACTTTACCTTCGAAATAAGACCCTTTGGAACCATTATAAACCGATTTTGACTTTAATATAAAATAATATTTTGAGATATTCCTAAGGTGCCCCTCTCCTCCCTTATAAAAGGGCACCTCCTCCCCCTCCTCCTCACACCAATTTGAGCACTCAAGCTCGGCCAAACCCTGCCAAAATCCCTTCTCCACTTCCCTAGAATAATCATAGAGGTCCTGGTCTTCTTCAAAGACCAATCTTAGTTCCCCAAGTGGAGGATTCAAAGAGGCGTTTCAAAGAAGAGGTAATATCCATTACCGATCTTTTCAATTTCTTTCTTCTTCAACTTCTTCTTCTTTAGTTGTTTCATGATAAAGTAATAAAATCAGTATTACTTACATACTGATATGTTATTATAAATATGAAACAACTCTAATTCACCTTCTATCCATCCTACGGAAAAATGAAATCACCGCGCGTGCGTACGTACGGAATACCGTCTCCACGCCGTGGTGTAATCTATTTTCCACCATCACCTTACAAGGATGGGTATAATGGTGTAATGAGTAACTATATATGATTATTATAAAGTGATATTGATACTGAAATAGTATAAATACACTTAAATACAATTCCACGATCATGGGAACAAAATCATCGCTCGTGCGTACGTACGGAATACCGTCTCCACGATGTGATGCAACTCGTTCTACATGATCGTCATTACATAGTAATTATATAAATGAATTTAATGAATAAATATGATATATGTTACACTAATACCATTTTGGATATAAGGTATCTATAACCTTAAAAGAAGAATAAGAATTTATTCAGAAAAACACGCATAAGAACAAAAGGCAATAAAGACCCGAGTAACAAGTAACAATGAATTATTACTAATAAGAAGCTAAGAATATGACCATATATGATATCATATCAATATGTATGATTCTGGAATAAGTCAATAACATTATTTAAACCATTATACAGGAGATTCGGACACGTACAAAGTAAATCGGCCCTAAGGTAAGGTAAATATCACAATCTCATTTTTATTCGAGATTGTTTATACTTTGAAATTTACTGGGGTGTATTTTATCATCCACATCCATGTTTCCTCAATATGTAATATTATTTTCATCCACCTACAATTTTTTAAATCCAATTTTACCCTTCGGTGAGTTTTTAGTAAAGTATATGAAAGTAATCTTTTGTCATTTTTCGTATGAGGAACTTTTTGACTTTTCCGACAAAAGTACGAAGAATGTTTTTTTTAACTTATACGGAAAGAATGGATTTTTAAAACATTATTTACAAGAATCTTCCTTTATAAGTTTTCAAGTTTATTTTTAATCAACTTCTTTTAGTTTATAATTGTATGACATGTTAAGAAAAGAAAAGTGTTTTTGAAGTAGAAAGGATATTTTCCTCAAGAATGGAGTTCAAATGTTTTATCAAAATTATTTTCCATCTAAGATAATATAGGGTTATATTTTTATCCCTATTATTACATTGATTTGTTTATGTTTTGAGGGAATTATTTTTATGAAGTCATTTACCTTATATGATTTGTTTTATGATGTCATGATGTTTCAAGAATCCCATTTTTGTTACATGTGTTATGAGATGATGTATGATTTATGATTATGTGGCACACATAAGAAAGGATTCATTATAAGATGGGTGGGACCTATATCTCCCTCCAATGCATTGGGTAAAGATTTATATCTCATGAGATATACATGGCTGGAACGGAAGGTTATTTCGGTTCAGTGATACAAGACTGAAACGAGGAGTGAACTTGGTTCAGAAATGGACTTTGTCCTCTAAGATAGTCTTGGTAATGAGTCATGACTAACAAGAAATGATTTTCCATGATTATGTGTGCATGCCACAAAGTTTCAAGTTTTACGTTATGATTATGGGGATCTCATTTTCACTTCTATGATTTATTCCATGTTAAGATATTATGATCTCTTTTGCAGGTTATGATTTTCAAAAAGATATGATATGATTTTTATTTCCTTTATTTGCCCTTGCTGAGCATTTGAGCTCACCCTTTTTTGTATGTTTTCTTTTCCCCAGGTCAGGAAGATGGATATTAAGTATAATATGCTAAAAGGGACCCTAGATATGATGAAATAAATGGGAGACACTGTAGAAGATTTATGAACCAGTTGTTTATGTTTCTCAGTTTCTAAAGACACTATACCTATACGGTCCTTTATGGTTTTGTCATATGTTGTAATAAGTGTGCTTCAATTTTGAAG
Organism: Viscum album; assembly: GCA_963277665.1. Classification (NCBI taxonomy): domain Eukaryota; kingdom Viridiplantae; phylum Streptophyta; class Magnoliopsida; order Santalales; family Viscaceae; genus Viscum; species Viscum album. The sequence continues at coordinate 356,976,898 of OY728150.1, forward strand.
TATTAACAATATATGTAAAGTATGGGTCGTTATAGTTGGTATCAGAGGAAAGGTAAAGTCAACCTTTGGAAACTAGGATGTGAAAGCCTTAGTAAGAACCCTAAGGATAAGTCTAAGCATAGAACACAATCTTAGTGTTTTATAAATGGCCATGAATAACCTAGGATAAGACCTTAAGCGTGAAAATTTTATTCTTGAATTATGTGGTTTTCCTATTATAATTAGTGTTGCTCACACTATTCTTCTTGGTTTTAGTCAATGGCTGGAACCCGAAGGAACCGTGTTAATCTGGAATGCGATGGGCAATGCAATGATTGTCCCCCTGAACAACCAAACGATATGGGAGCTGGAATGAAAAATCTTGTAGCCATGCTCACACAACTTTCTCAAGCTATGAATCATGCAGGACTTCCAAACAACCAAAGGAAGGAGCAGCATTCTGTTGAATCCTTCATGAGGCAGCGTCCACCTTCTTTCAGTAGATCTACTAATCCATTAGTTGCTGAACAATGGATTAGTACTACTGAAAAGATATTTTCAGTTCTTCAATGTTCTGAACATGATAAAGTCATCCTAGCAGTGTATCGTTTGGAAGGAGATGCTGATCAATTGTGGAATATTATTAAGAATACAAGGCAAATGGATGAAATTGAGTCCATGGAATGGGACGAGTTCAAGAACTTATTTTTCAATAAGTACTTCCCTCGTATTCTCCGAACAAAGATGGAGAAAGAGTTTCTTGAACTAAATCAAAAGGATGATGAATCTGTTGGTACCTATGAAGCAAATTTTACAAGACTTGCAAGGTACGCTTCTGGTATTATTATCCAACCTGAGATTAAGATCGATCGATTCTTTAGTGGCTTAAAACCAAGTCTTCGAAGGGCGTTAGCCATAAGGTACTTCAATAGCTATGAGGAAATCGTTCGATGTGCTCTCAAAGTCGAGATGGAGATTGGAGTAACCCATCAGTCATATGGGTTTGATAAGAAGAGGAAAATGGAATTCAAAGGAAACTCTAAAGAGCACACTGAAAATAAGATGAGCTTTCCCTTATGCTCAAAGTGTGGAAAGAAACATGGAGGGAGTTGTCTTAAAGGGACAAGTAAATGTTTCAAATGTGTAAAGGAAGGTCATCGGGCATTTGAATGCCGCGATAATGGGAAGAAGATGTCTAATGATGCAAACAAAGGAAGGGATACACAGAATGAACCTACTACACTTCAATTTTTCAAGTGCAAGGAGATGGTAAATTATGCCAATCAATGCCCAAATCCAAGGGTTGATGATGATGGCCGACATCAACAAACTCTTAAGGCTAAAGAAAAAGGAAAGTCACATGCAATTTCTATCAGCGATGTGGAGTACGATAACAAATTGGTGAAAGGTACACTTACCATCCGCTCTAAAGTAGCAAATGTTTTATTTGATTCTGGATCCACCCACTCTTTTATTTCTGAAGAATTTTCTAAGGGTATCACCGTATTACCTCAACAATTAGATGTTGAGTTAGCTGTGACAACACCTAATGGAACATCAATCGCATCAAAAGTTTATAATTCTTCTCCAATTGAAGTTTGTGGGAAAGTGCTTCCTGCAAATCTTATGATCCTTCCTTTAGTGGAATTCGATGTGATTCTTGGCATGGATTTGATTTCTTTATACGGATCTCATATCAATTTCCAAATAAGGGAAGTCACATTTCATATTCCAGATCAATCTATGATCGTCTATCAATGCAAGGATGAACATAACCTTCCAGTGGAAATTTCTTCCATTTTATGGGTATTGATTCCACTAAATGAAGGTTATTTATATCAAATGGTTGGTGAGAAACTCAAGATTAAGAATATTCCCATCGTACGAGAGTTTGATGATGTCTTTCCGGAGGAATTACCAGGTCTTCCACCAAATCGTGAAGTTGAGTTTTCAATAGAACTCGTACCGGGTGCTTTGCCTATTTCAAAGACACCTTATAGAATGGACCCAATTGAGTTGTAGGAATTGAAGAAGCAACTCCAAGAGAATCTTGATAAGGGATTCATACGCCCTAGTGCATCACCTTGGGGAGCACCTATTCTATTTGTTAAGAAGAAAGATGGATTAATGAGACTCTGCATTGATTATCGAGAACTTAACAAGATCACTATCAAGAACAAATATCCTCTCCCACGCATTGATGAATTATTTGACCAACTACGCGGAGCTCAATACTTTTCCAAGATTGATCTTTGTTCAGGGTATCATCAATTAAGGTTCAAAAGGGAGGATATACCAAAGACGGATTTCCATATAAGGTATGGACACTATGAATTTATAGTGATGCCATTTGGTCTTACTAATTCCCCTGCTATCTTCATGGATCTAATGAATAGAGTCTTTAGAGACTATCTTGATCAATTTGTGGTAGTCTTTATAGACGATATTCTTGTCTATTCAAAGAGAAAGGAAGAGCATGAAGATCACTTGAGAATTATATTAAAGACCCTGAGAAAGGAGAAGCTTTATACCAAATTTACCAAGTGTGAATTTTGGCTTCAAAAAGTTTCATTTTTGGGTCACATAATCTCAAAAGAGGGGATATCTGTGGATCCAGCAAAAACAGAGGTTATCGAAAGATGGTCGAGACCAAAAACAGTAACTGAGATCCGAAGTTTTCTTGGTTTGGCTTGATATTATCGACGTTTTGTAAAAGATTTTTCACGATTATCTAACCCACTCACCAATTTTACTCGGAAAGGAGTTATGTTTGTTTGGACAGAGGAATGTGAAGAGAATTTCAAGGAGTTGAAAATAAGGTTATTCAGTGCACCTGTGCTCACACTTCCTTGTAGTGGAGAAAGGTTTGTGATCTTCAGTGATGCATCCAAGAAGGGATTTGGGTGTGTTCTTATGCAAAATGATATGGTGATATCTTATGCCTCACGACAGTTGAAAATCCATGAGCAAAATTACCCAACACATGATTTGGAGTTAGCTGCGGTAATCTTTGAATTAAAGATTTAGAGGCATTACATTTATGGTGAAAGGTGTGATATTTATACTGATCATAAAAGTTTAAAGTATATTTTCACACAAAAGGAGCTGAATATGCGTCAAAGAAGATGGTTGGAGTTGATTAAGGATTATGACTGCTCAATCCATTACCACCCTAGGAAAGCAAACAAGGTCCCAGATGCATTAAGTCGACAAGAACATGCTAGTTTATCCATAATGAGGATCACAAAAGATCCAATATTTATGGATTTACAAAGAATGGATCTTGGACTTATAATGGAAGGGGAAAAATCTTATCTTTCTCAAATGAATGTTCAACCATCTATACATGTGAAGATTAAAGAGGCACAGAAAGAATATGTCGAGTTACAAAAGAAGGTGAGAAATGTTCCTGAATTCAACCTTGATTGTGATGGGATAATAAAGTTCAGGAATCGGGTTTGTGTCCCTCCCATCCCCGAATTAAAGAAAGAGATGCTGGATGAGGCTCATAGTTCTTCATTCTCTATTCATCCTAGAAGCACGAAGATGTATAGGGACCTGAAAGAGTACTTCTGGTGGGATGGCATGAAAAGAGATGTTGCTGAATATGTCTCTCGATTCTTGGTTTGTCAACAAGTTAAAGCTGAGAGACAGAAGTCTAAGGGGATGTTACAACCATTACCCATACCCGAATGGAAATGGGAAAACATCACTATGGACTTTGTCACAGGACTTCCTAAAACATCCAAAGGCAATAATGCTATCTGGGTCATAGTTGATCGTCTTACAAAGTCTGCACACTTCATTGCTATTAGAGAGGATTTCTCTCTAGATCAGCTTGCCAGGATATATGTAAAGGAAGTGGTAAGATTGAACGGATTACCACTTTCTATTATATCTGATCAGGATCCGAGATTTACCTCGAAGTTCTGGTGAAGTCTTCAGCATACTCTGGATACAGAGTTGAGTTTCAGCACTGCTTATCATCCTCAGACAGACGGTCAGTCTGAGAGAACAATTCAAACCCTAGAAGATATGTTGAGAGCTTGCTCTATGGATTTCAAAGGAGGTTGGGATCAACACCTACCTTTGGTGGAATTTTCTTATAATAATAGCTTTCACTCCAGCATTCAGATGGCTCCTTATGAAGCTCTCTATGGAAAGAAATGCAGGACTCCAACTTGCTGGGATGAAGTTGGGGAAAGAAAGCTATTAGGACCTGATCTCGTTGATGAAATGGCAGAAAAGGTCAGATCTATTCAACAACACATAAGAGCAGCTCAGAGTCGACATAAAAGTTATGCTGACAACCGAAGAAAAGACCTAGAGTTTGAAGTGGGTGATAAAGTGTTCTTACGAATATCCCCCTGGAAGAGGGTTATGAGATTTGGAAAGAAGGGGAAGTTGAGCCCTGGATATATCGGTCCTTTCGAAATACTGGATTGTGTTGGAAAGGTAGCTTACCGATTGGCTCTTCCACCGAATCTCTCTCAAGTTCACGATGTGTTCCATGTATCTCTCCTGAGAAAGTACATACCTGATCCTTCACATGTACTCAGCTCAGAAGTTGTACCGCTGGAGCAAGATCTTTCTTATGAAGAACAACCGATAGAGATTCTGGATCGTAGCGAAAAAGTCCTACGAAACAAGACCACTCGATTGGTGAAAGTTTTATGGAGGAACCACCAACTTGAAGAAGCTACATGGGAGCTTGAGGATATGATGAGGGAGAATTATCCTCATCTGTTTGTTACAAAGTGACGAATTTCGAGGGCGAAATTCTTTTTAAGGGGGGTAGAATGTAACACCCGAGATTTTTATGCGTAATATTTTGTTTTTATGTTATATATATGTCATCAAAGGAATCTTTCACTACACACTAGCTTGACTTACTTTACATGCAATCGCTACCTTCCTCGATAGCTTGCGTTGTACGCAATACCGAGTTTCACTAAACGACGATATGCTATTAAAATATTATTTAAAATAGCCGTTATGAATAGTAATAACCACTTTTTGAAATTTTATCTTTCAAAATCGACCACATTTTTGGATTCGGAATACCGAAATTAGCCTAGGGTGAAATTTTGGTATTTTTCTGAAAACTTTCAATTTTTGATGAATAGTGAAACCACTAAGTGGTAGGTTAAAAAAACTAAATTTTGCATAAAACATAATTTTACCGCTTCTGTGAATGGAATTTCGAAAATTCGACAGACACGGTTGATATCAGTAAGTAAAATGTGGTTCAATGAGATAAAAATAATTTTTTGGTGAATAGTAACTTTTTACTTTTTTTTACCGCGGTTAATAGTAAATAGGGTAACTAAGGGTAAATATGATATTACTATAACCCTAACACATGTACTAATTCTATTGGATAAGTGTAATTCGACCAAAAAGAACCTTATGAATATTATATGACCATTTAGGTCCACTTGGATTAGATTATGACATTTAATATTATTTTATTTAATGAATAGTTAAAATAGTTAAAATCAAAGTTTAATAACTAAAACATTTTTAATATGGAGTTATACATAAGATAAATTCGACTATAAATATTCATTAGAAAGATAAAAAGATTTCCTACATAATGATATTTTATTTTTAGACTTTAAATAAATTAATTTATTTATGACACAACGATGATGCAGTAATTACCCTTTTAAGGAAATGTTAACATAATTGATGTTATAAATGCTCAAATAAATGTAATTTAAGACTTTTTATGAATTCCACTAATTTTCTAGGTTACTATTATATATTATTGTTGATTTCATCAACTTGGTTCGAACATATAATTCTGTTATGACTTTCACAAAAATCATATATCAAATAGTGTCAAAATTGACACAAAATAGTTTTTAAATCAAATATTATATTATTAATTGTTATTTTATTCCTAAAAATCTAAGGTTCGGCCAAATGACTTAGATAAGGATATATATTAATAATAAACAACTTTGGGTTCGTTTGGAATGTTATAGTAAGTGTATTAACCATATAGTGTAAGAAAACAAAAAGTCACGGTAAAAGTTAAATTATTTAACTTAGAGTTAAATCTAATTGATAAGGTTAAAATAATAACCTAAACTTGTCTAAATCCTATTTGTTGATAGTATTTCGACCCATCCCCACTTTACCTTCTAAATAAGACCCTTTGGAACCATTATAAACCAATTTTGACTTTAATATAAAATAATATTTTGAGATATTCCTAAGGTGCCCCTCTCCTCCCTTATAAAAGGGCACCTCCTCCCCCTCCTCCTCACACCAATTTGAGCACTCAAGCTCAGCCAACCCCTGAAAAAATCCCTTCTCCACTTCCCTAGAATAATCCTAGAGGTCCTGGTATTCTTCAAAGACCAATCTTAGTTCCCTAAGTGGAGGATTCAAAGAGGCGTTTCAAAGAAGAGGTAATATCCATTACCGATCTTTTCAATTTCTTTCTTCTTCAACTTCTTCTTCTTTAGTTGTTTCATGATAAAGTAATAAAATCAGTATTACTTACATACTGATATGTTATTATAAATATGAAACAACCCTAATTCACCTTCTATCCATCCTACGGAAAAATGAAATCACCGCGCGTGCGTACGTACGGAATACCGTCTCCACGCCGTGGTGTAATCTATTTTCCACCATCACCTTACAAGGATGGGTATAATAGTGTAATGAGTAACTATATATGATTATTATAAAGTGATATTGATACTTAAATAGTTTAAATACACTTAAATACAATTCCACGATCATGGGAACAATATCATCGCTCGTGCGTACGGACAGAATACCGTCTCCACGAAGTGATGCGACTCGTTCTACATGATCATCATTACATAGTAATTATATAAATGAATTGAATGAATAAATATGATATATGTTACACTAATACCATTATGGATATAAGGTATCTATAACCTTAAAATAATAATAAGAATTTATTCGGAAAAACACGCATAAGAACAAAAGGCAATAAAGACCCGAGTAACAGGTAACAATGAAATATTACTAATAAGAAGCTAAGAATACGACCATATATGATATAATATCAATATGTATGATTCTGGAATAAGTCAATAACATTATTTAAACCATTATACAGGAGCTTTGGACACGTACAAAGCAAATCGGGCCTAAGGTAAGGGAAATATCAAAATCTCATTTTTATTCGATATTGTTTATAATTTGAAATTTACTAGGGTGTATTTTATCATCCACATCCATGTTTCCTCAATATGTAATATTATTTTCATCCACCTACAATTTTTTAAATCCAATTTTACCCTTCGGTGAGTTTTTAGTAAAGGATATTAAAGTAATCTTTTGTCGTTTTTCGTACGAGGTACTTTTTGACTTTTCCGACAAAAGTACAAAGAATGTTTTTTTTAACTTATACGGAAAGAAGGGATTTTTAAAACATTATTTCCAAGAATCTTCCTTTATAAGTTTTCAATTTTATTTTTAATCAACTTCTTTTAGTTTATAATTGTATGACATGTTAAGAAAAGAAAAGTGTTTTTGATGTAGAAAGGATATTTTCCTCAAGAATGGAGTTCAAATGTTTTATCAAAATTATTTCCCATCTAAGATAATATAGGTTTCTGTTTTTATCCCTATTATTACATTGACTTGATTATGTTTTGAGGGAATTATTTTTATTAAGTCATTTACCATATATGATTTGTTTTATGATGTCATGATGTTTCAAGAATCCCATTTTTGTTACATGTGTTATGCGATGATGTATGATTTATGATTATGTGGCACACATAAGAAAGGATTAATTATAAGATGGGTGGGACCTATATCTCCCTCCAATGCATTGGGTAAAGATTTATATTTCATGAGATAGACATGGCTGGAATGGAAGGTTATTTCGGTTCAGTGATACAGGACTGAAACGAGGAGTGAACTCGGTTCAGAAATGGACTTTGTCCGCTAAGATAGTCTTGGCAATGAGTCATGACTAACAAGAAATGATTTTCCATGATTATGTGTGCATGCCACAAAGTTTCAAGTTTTATGTTATGATTATGGGGATCTCATTTTCACTTCTATGATTTATTCCATGTTAAGATATTATGATCTCTTTTGCAGGTTATGATTTTAAAAAAGATATGATATGATTTTTATTTCCTTTATTTTCCCTTGCTGAGCATTTGAGCTCACCCTTTTTTGTATGTTTTCTTTTCCCCAGGTCAGGAAGATGGATATTAAGTAGAATATGCTAAAAGGGACCCTAGATATGATGAAATAAATGGGAGACACTGTAGAAGATTTATGAACCAGTTGTTTATGTTTCCCAATTTCTAAAGACACTATACCTATACGGTCCTTTGTGGTTTTTTCATATGTTGTAATAAGTGTGCTTCAATTTTGAAGTATTAACAATGTATGTAAAGTATGGGTCGTTATAACAAGTACTTGATTGCATGAAAACGTATTGCCGGATTGCCGAGAATGACATTGGATGGATAGTAAAATTCCTGCGATCTGAAAATGGAGGGGAATACATGTCCGTTGAGTTTGATAATTACCTAGAAAAACATGGAATATAGCATGAGGTAGATTCTGTGAGAACTCCATAGAAAATGGAGTTGTTGAGTGCCGGAATCAACAGGTCAAAAATATGGCCAGGACTATGCTGATTGAGAGTTGTATCTCTCACTGTTACTGGAAAGAGGCTGTTGAAGCTGCAATGCACATTCATAATTGAACATGGCTTTATATGGGAGAAACAAAGACATCATATGAATTGTGGCATGGAAGGTAGCCTTTGTTGAAATATTTTTGTGTTTTCGGAAGCAAATTTTTCATCTGAAATAAAGACAGAAATCAAGGGAAGTTTGGTGACAATGTTGATGAAGGAATTTTTCTTGGGTATCCAATGAACAGGAAAGTCTACAAGTGTTTCAATAAATGCTTGGGGAGGATTGTGGAAATAAATGACGTTAATATCATTAAAGGAAAACGCCAAATGCTTCAAATAATTCATATGCTGAGGAGATAGAAGATGAGGATGAATGTGAACATGGAGTAAATACAAATACAGAAATAGAGGAAGGTGTACAAAACACTCAGGGGTCACATCACGATGTTGACTCAGAAGAAGAATCTGAAGAGGAAATCTTGGGTGGAGAGAATGCGACTGAACATCACATGAGAAATTGAAGAGCTAAGATTGATCCATCTAACATAATTCGGGACAGGTGTGAACCCACAAAAACAAGGAGGATGAGGAATAAAACACAATCTGCATTTCTATTAGCTGTGGATCCATCCTCATTTGAAGAATCTAAAAAGGATGAATTTTGGGTGAAAGCCACGAATGAAGAGTTGGATCAGATTGATAAGAATGAAACATGGGATCTTGTCCAGAGACCCGAAGGTCACAATTTGATTGGTACAAAATGGATATTCAAGAACGAGTTTGATGATCATGGAAGTGTTGTTAAAAATAAGGCACAACCGGTATGTAATGGATATTCCCAGATTAAAGGTATTGATGTTGAAGAAACCTTTGCTCCAGTGCCTAGACTGGAGTCAATCAGGATATTTCTTGTCATGGATCTCCATAGAGGATATAAAGTATATCAAATGGATGTCGAGACAACATTCTTGATTGGTGTACTCTAAGAAGAAGTCTACATTGAACAACCAGTGGTTTTTCTACTTGGTACTGATGAAACAAAGGTCTGCAAACTAAAGAAAGCACTTTACAGCTTGAAGCAGGCACCGATGGCATGGTACTCCCAGCTAGATTCTTACCTCAAGAATATGGAATTAAAAATAGGAGGAGTATATCACAATCTATATGTGAACAATTCCCCAAAAGATCAATTCATGGTTCTAGTCTACGTTGATGATATTATATTTGGTGGAAGCAGGAAAAAATCAGTGGATGATTTTTCTAATCCCATGAAATCAGAATTTGAAATGTCTATGATTGGGGAGCTCACATATTTATTGGGGATACAGGTGATTCAAATTGAGGATTAAACTTTCATTTCTTAGGAAAAGTATGCAAGAGAGCTGCTGAAGAAATTTAACATGCAAGACTCCAAACCAATGTCAACTCTAATTGCAGTTGGAACCAAAATTGGAAAGCATGAGGATGGGACATCTGTAGACCCTACCATGTACCAGAGGATAATTGGGAGCCTACTGTACCTGACAGCAACATGGCCAGATATTTTCTTTCCAACATGTCTAGCATCCCGCTTTCAGAGTAATCCAAAGGAAGAACTTATTGCAGCAGTAAAAATAATCATAAGGTATATTCAAGGTACACATAATTGTGTCTTATACTTTTCTGCATGATGGGATAGTGAATTATCATCATTTTATGATGCTTATTGGGCTCGTGATGTAGTGGACAGAAAGTCCACAAGTGGTGGAGTATTCTATATTGGGAATAAATGTGTTGGCTGGTTGAGCAAGAAACAAGAGAGTACTTCTCTTAGTACTGCTGAAGCTGAGTATATATCTGCCACAAAGGAATTCACTCAACTGCTATGGATGAAGCAACAATTAACAGATATTTGTGAAGAGTTGAAGAAACCAATGGTGATTTACTGTGATAACAAGAGTGCAATTAATCTTATGAAGAATCCGGTTCAGCATTCTGGTACAAAACATATTGAAATTTGGTATCACTTTATCAAAGAGAAAGCTGAACAATGCGTGATTAGAATGGATCATGTGGGAACTAACGAGCAAGTGGTTGATATCCTGAACAAGCCACTGTCAACGGCTGTGTTTGAGAAGCATCGGTTGAACCTCGGTGTTCAGCCACCTCCCAGTGCATAAGGAGGTTACGAAAAACCCCTATCCCCAGTTATGTTAACTATTTTTAATCTTTCTGTGGATATGATGCAGGTTTATAGGGGAGATACTATCCAGGGGTGTTTTGAGATGTTCAATGAGAAAATAACAATCTTTGGTTTTATTTCCAATGGGGGAGAAGTAATAAATTCAGGTCAAGTTTGGTATCACGATGAGAATTCGGTGATAGGATAAGAAGGAATTCTTTGGACATGTAATGATTCTAGGAAAATTTAAGAGAATTTCTTGGGCGTCATTGAGAAATTCCAAAACATGGGATCCCAATTCATGCTTCCCCTCTTGTTTTCTACATCGAGCATTTCTCACGTAGACATAGAGTAGTGGCTAAGCTGATTCTTGAGTTTTTTGGTTTGTATGTGGTCGGTACTCTATTGAATTTATTTACTGATCGCTAAAAAACCCAAAGGGGGAGATTGTTGAAACCATGGTTGTCTTTGCAAGAATTAGAGTATGTTTTGTGTTTTTTTTTTCAATCCTCAGTGGATGTTCCGAATATGTGCCAGCAAAGTGATCTTACAGTTCCAGCAGATAACAGTATTGAAGGTGGCACTATTTTCTAGTGTTTTCCAAATTTCTAGACCTCAAAATTGACTAATGGAGAAAAGTGTTTTTGGAAAAGGGACTTGCGCTCTGATTACTTAATGGCTTGGAAACTTGCGTGCCATATGTTTTTCAAGAATAGAGCATCAAAATATCGCAAAGGAAGAAGGGGCGCCTAAGTTTTGGGTTTGGTCGCGCAAGTAACTAGCACGACAGAGACTAGGCTGGCTGGACTTGCGCGCTGAGAGGAGACTTGCAGGCCATTTCGCAGGGTGTCCAGAATGCATATAAATAGAGGAACACCCCTCCTATTTTCTGATGAAGTCCCAGAATTAGAGAAATTCAGAGCTCTCATCGCGCAGGTGTAGTGGTCGCTCAAGTGGTTGTGTGGTCGCACACGTAGAAGTTGCGCGACAGTTGTTTGTTGTGCGTCCAAGGTGGTTTGGGCGAGAAAGGGTGTAAGTCTACCAAGTTTTGAGTTGGTGAATGAGGTGTCACATAGGTGGTTTAGTGACACTTACACGCCAGGATTTGGAGAAGTGCGACAGTTGACAGTTGTGCACCAAAACCGGTTTGGGTGGAAAAGAGTGTGAGTCGCGCAAGTTTGAGGTTGAAAAAGCAAGTGTCGCACAAGTGGTAAAGGTGAACTTGTACGCCGTCTTAAAACTTGTGCACCGGATTGGAGAAGCGCGCCAGGTGTGGTTAAAGCATGCCAGTCTTTTTGGGGCTGCGCGAAATCTGGAAGTTTGCCCGATACTTTTGGTGAAAAGTGAGATTCGTCTACGGGTGGAAGTTGGATTTCAACAGAGAATCTACATACAACAGAGGATGTATTCATTAGCGATGATGAAGAGACCTTCATGTCTATAAACTTAGTGGGACTTCACCAAAGGAAGTGAGCCAGGGGGATTCAACGGGAGTGACACGAGGGACGCATTGATCTATCCCTGAACTTTTGTAAATGCAGTGAGCCTGGGACCGAGTGATTGTGCCCGAACCTTTGTAATCCATAGCTTGTAAAGTTTAGTAGAATTAGGTACGACCAACAACCTGTCAGCGTATGCTCCTTTTAAGTAGCCCTTAGTGGTGAACTAAGTAAAACATGATGTTTCATATCTCTGCATGTTAATGTTTTCTTTCTGATCATATCCATATTACATTTTTAACAATTTCCTACCAATGTGGGAACAAGATCCATCACATTAATAGAAAATTTTGTCACCCTGATTCACCCCTCCCCTCTTAGGGTGTCCCGGGGTCCTACAATTGGTAGGTAAAGTATTATCCTCATTAGAAGCAGATTATTCATTTGAAGATTCATAATATTTACTATCATTATAATTAGAATATAGGGATATGTTGATCATAGATTCACCATTGTGTACCTTAGACATTAAGCAATGTTTTTTAATAGGTATTAAGTATATTAAACCAAGATTCCACTACCCAAAGATTCATAATATGATGATTCTTCATAAGAGTCTCCAACACTGTCACTCCATGTGTCATTATCTTTCAAAACTTTCATAGCTTTAGCTTTGTAGTACTTCATTATATTTCTCTCTGAATGCATATCTTTTATTTGTTTTCTCTTAAGTAAAGAACAATCAGGCCTTATATGTACAGCTCTTTTTCATTCATAACATTTGACTTTTGAATCATTCTTATCTTTCCTTTCTTTCTTCTTGTATCTGGATTAAAAGTTCTTCTGTCCAACAATCTTGTTCATTCTTCAAGCAAGATTGGCTAATTCATTTTCTAAAGATTCACTTCCACTAGATTCAGATTTTATAACAACCTTCTTAGATTTAGATATTGTAACTCTCTCAGGAGTCTTGGATTTCATATGATTTGAAGTAGTTGTAAAATAAACACTTCCATTACCATTATTCTTCTTTACATTATCAGCATCTCTCTTCATTCTAGTCTCATGTTGAAGAAGAGTTCCAAAAATTTCATCATGAGAAATCTGAGTAACCTTTCTATTCTCATCTATAGCTGTTCTCTTGGATTCTCACACATTGGGAATGATGTCTATGATCTTGTCCATAAGAGCTTCATCATCTAATCCTTTCTCACCCAGGGATAGTAAACTATTGACAATAGTCATAAATCTTTGTTGCACCTTACATATGGGTTCTCCATAAGGAAATAAAAAACCATGATATTCAGCTCTGAGCATGGCTCTCCAAGTTTCAATATATTTGGAAGTTCCAAAGTGAGTAACTTCAATCTTCTTCCATATACAATTTTCTTCTTCACAAGATGAAATTTGGAAATATATATTTCAAGTCAGAGAACAAATCAACGTATTGCGTACCTTATAATTCAGTTGATATTCATGCTTTTCTTGGTTGGTGAAAGTACTAACTTCCATGTCAGGGATTTTATATCCTCTAGTAAGCATAAAAAAATTATCTACTCCAGTATTGATAATGAATGTATTCATGTGATCTCTCCAATATTCGTAATCATTCCCTTCAAAAATAAGTGGTCTAGTTGGATATAGGTTGTCAATGGAACCAACATTGATTCCTTCCGTCTTAAAGAAAGTCTTTCCACACAAACATGTTAGTAGTAAGGATAAGTGAACAAGGAAAATATTCCTCAGCAAGAAAAAAGTAGAACAATGCAAAACTTGAGATAGGAAAACTTATATGTGAATATAAGTATTTCAGAGACCTCCTCTGATACCAATTATTGAATCGAAATAATAGACGATACTGATTGTAGTATCGTAATAATGATGATTAATATACAAGAGGGGTGTGAATTGTATACATTAAAAATTAATTGGGATCTTTTAATGTTGGTTATAAACCTTTCTATTTTTTAACAAGTTTAAACAAAGTAAATTCACAAAACCTCTAAGTTCTACTAACATGCTTGATTCCGAAAATGTGATTCCAAGAATGTAATTCCAGAAAAGTAGTTCCAGAAAAGAAACTTAAGAGAAGTTTAAAAAGATAAATATTATACCTTAAAGCGTATTGAATCTTACTAAATCAGAGTGTACAAGTATAAGGAAGTATAAGATAGTTATACTTTCCTCAAAAAACAAAATATAGTGGAAAACTTGAAACAAACAAGTAACAAGTAGTAAATCTTTTAACCCAAAGAGAAGGGTATCCAAAAACCTTGGATAGAGGTCCCTTGACATATACTTTCAAGAAGGTTTGTCTTACCCACACCAGGGTAAACCCTCAATAAGAAGATCGGAGTCTGTCTTGCTATCCCTGCATGCCCTCAACTTCAAGGTACTCAACATCTATGTCTTCCTTAGAAAGGAAGTCCTCGAACTTTATGGTGGCCGGCACCTCTGTCTTACTATCCCCAGAAGCCCTTGAATGTACTCAGAAACACTCAGAGTCGCATGAATAAATTCAAAACAAGATGTTCAGTACGCACAAAGCAAGAAAGTCTCTCTCTATAAATCACTTAGGCAGCATGTAATCTCTAGAGTCGTAGAATAGTTGTGAGATCTTTTAAATGAGCTCCTATTTATAGGAAAATTCTCAATGGTCGGCTCCCTCCTCCAAAACATGTGTCACTCAAACAACAGTTAGTTAGTAACTGAATTCATGACATCGTTTTATAACCACATCATGAGTAAGAAAAAATAGGGTTACTTAACCAAATTAATTTTTCGGAATGTACGAAAAAATGAAAGTTCGGAGTCTACAAAAAAAATATTTACAGTCTATAATACATGGATATTTGGATTCTATTTTTAGAAGAATTCGAAGTTAGAATTCTATAGAATTTGGAGTCTGAATTTTAAGGAAATTCGGAGTCTCAATTCCTAAGAATTCGAATCCTGAACTCATAAGAGTTCGGAGACTGAATTCAGAGAACTTAGAACCAGAACTCATAAAATTTAGGTGTCTAAATTCAAAGAAATCAGAGTAATAACTCTGAAGAGTTCAGAGTCTAAATTCAGAGAACTCAGAGTCAGAACTTAGAAGAGTTCAGAGTCTGAATTCAGAGAATTTGGAGTCAGAAATCAGAAGAGTTCGGAGTCTGAATTCAGAGAACTCAGAGTCGGAACTCATAAGAGTTGGAAGTCTTAATTCATAGAATTTGGAATCTGAAGTCAGATCCTGAAAACAAAATTCTCTATATCTAAGTATTATATGATTCCTAGGTTTTAGATATGAAACCTAATTTTACACTTAGATAATATAATAAACAATTAAAAACATGGTAAGGATAATTTTCCTTGGGAAAGGAAAATTTTCCTTATCATGTAAAACATAGGGGAAATGAAATTTGCCTTAAGATAAGGTGTTTTTGATTTTCAAAACATGGAGAAATGGTTAAGTCATAAGGAAATATTGTTGACTCAACAATCTCCCCAAACAAGAAGGAATGGAAAATTCATAAGGATACCTTATTGACTCAACGCCTTAAACCTAATCTCTCTTTCTTGGAAGCAAATGTGCACCCCTCCTTCATCTAGATAGTTCCCAATCCCACTAAAAAGGCCCTCTTTGATAGCATTAGCTTGGATGGATCCCCTAACTGCTGCATTTTCATTGGGTCATCTAATGGTAAGTTCTTGACCAAATCTTATAGACAACATATACTCGCCCAACCAGAGAGCGACTAGTAGGGGTGGCACCTCTGATGAAAATCCACCCTAATTAAATTCTCAATATTTATTTGGAGAATCAGACACCAGGTTCTCCCCTCAGATTGGGAAATTAAAGGGATGGGTGTCCAGCTTTCTTCCAGGTGTGAATATTGTCCTCATCCTCCGTAGGAATCCACGCTGCACATATTCTTTCAAAGTGAATGCTCCATGCAGATCTAGTGTGAGATTGGTAAGTTATCTCTACCTCCTTGCACCATGGTTTCCACTGAGGACTTCATCTAAAACTAGTTCAGTGGCTACCTAAACAAAATCCTGGAGATTTCAGCCTAGGGACTCTCTTTGGGGTGGGCTGCTAGTGCATCTGGATGGCACACAACTAGGTGTGACACATGGCTCACTACTCTATTCTTTCCTTACTTGTCAGAGTCAGGTACCTTGCCTTGGGAAAAGGGGGAATTGGTTTCGTTGTATTCCTCCTTCCTTGGTCCTGAAGCTCAATTTTTATGGCACATTTGGCTTTGGAATCATGTGTGGTGGCAGTGTGGTTCATGACACATCATGCTTGGTGATTTTTCTTTTGAATGCTTTCTATGGACCAGGGAATTCTATTACGGTGGCGGAGATGGCGATGCTTATCACCCTCTCTCTATACATATCCAAAAATATGACCTTGACCACTATTGATACTAATTCCAAACTGGTTTGGAGCTCTCTCATTGGTACCTCTATCTCTCCCAAGAAAATCACTTAATGGATCCAAAAGTCCAAGTCCCTCCTTTCTAGTGATATAGAGATCCTCCTGTTGTACCCCACTCTCTTGGATTTTAATGATCACAATCACTCTCATAGTGATCTAATGTTGTTTCAAGTGTTCTTGTTAATAGGCATGATTTCAGGAGCAAGAAGTGGCAAAAAAAGGAAAAGTGGACTTTTTTCAAGTCCACCGGCCAGCCGGTGTAGGACCACCGGCCAGCCGGTAAGGGCACCGGCCAGCCGGATCCAGCCCATCGGCCAGCCGGTGGACAAGGCAGAAGGGCTTGCCCTCTGCCAGGTGCCACCGGTCAGCCGGTGTCTGGCCACCGGCCAACCGGTGGACCCAGACAGAATGGGATGCATTCTGTCCAGACCACCGGTCAGCCGGTGGCTCTGCCACCGGCCAGCCGGTGGCATCATGGCTCAACAGTGAGACCTACTGTCTCACCACCGGCCAGCCGGTGGCCTCAGCACCGGCCAGCCGGTGGCTCCTGGGCAGAAGCTCTCTCCACCTCCCAAGGCACCGGCCAGCCGGTGGACAAGCACCGGTCAGCCGGTGAGCAAAGTCAAACTAGCCGTTGGAGCTTGACCAGACTTGTCTACTTGATCCCCAACGGCTCCGAAAGCCCTCCAACGGCCATATTGAAGTATTTGGGAGTATTTCTCCTATAAATAGACGTCCATGGATTCCGGGAAGACTACCGATCATATACCGAAGCATACCAAAGCTATTTTGATCATTTGAGGCTCCTACGACAATTCTCAAAGGCCACTTGGGATCCAATTGCCACCCTTGAAGCTTGGGCTGCCTCTACATCAACTACACTCACTTCTTGGCGCTCAAGGCTTCCTCTAGTTTGTTCTAACTTATTTACTTCAATTGTTTAGTTCTTAATTGGGTTTGTATTAAAACAAACCACCCGTTTTCTTTCTTCTTTCAATTTGGGTTTCTTGCTACAACCAATATAAAAAAGCAAGCTGTAAGAGGGTGATCTAGCCTACCTTAAAACGGCTAGTGGGTTTCTTGCTATAACCATTAAAAAGCAAGCGGTCGTATAAATCTCCCAACGGTTGAGTTGGGAGCGGAGACGTAGGCTTGAGTTTAAAGCCGAACTCCGTTATCAATTGTGTCTTGCCATTTTACTTTCCGCTGCTTTTAAATTTGTTTTAAATTGTTAATTAATTTTAAAAAGGCAATTCACCCCCCCTCTTGCCATCACCTCCGACCCAACATTTGGTATCAGAGGAAGCGTTTGTGTAAAACCTTAACCGGTTACAAACGAAAAATCCATAGTGATGGCTTCTTCCTCACAAGCACCCGAAGGGTATTCCATGACTCGGGCTCCATACTTCGATGGAACCGATTACACATATTGGAAAACATGAATGATTACTTTTCTTAGGAGTATTGGCTATCCTATATATAGAATTGTTATGCAAGGCTACACTCTTTCTAGTAAGGATGAATCTAATTGGACCCCCGAAGATATTGCCAATTTTGAGCTTGATGGCAAAGCCATGAATGCTCTTCATTGTGGGCTAGACCGTAATGAGTTTAATCGTATTTCTACTTGCACCACCTCACACGAAATTTGGAAACTTTTGGAAGTGACCCATGAGGGCACTAACAAAGTCAAAGACACTAGGTTAGATATGTATCGTCAAGACTTTGAGAGTTTCACAATGCACCCACACGAGTCAATCACCGAAATGTTTACTCGTTTTACTGATGTTTGCAATGGGAGAAAGTCCCTTGGTGATGATGTTTCAGCAGAAACAATGGTGAAGAAAATTCTTTGGGTCCTACCAAGCTCTTGGGCACCAAAGGTGACAGCAATCCAAGAAGCGAAAGATGTGAAGAAGATGCCGGTTGAAGAACTCATAGGGTCACTCATGACTTATGAGATTACCATGAAAAGACAAGCCGATAAAGAAGGAAAGATCTTCAAGGAGAAAAAGAACATTGCTTTCAAGGCAAAGGAAGAAAGCTCCTCCGATGATAGTGAATCCGAGATGGCTCAACTAGCAAGGAAAATGAGCAAGTTCATGAAGAAAAAGAAGAAATTTCAAAAGGCACGAAAGGAAGAGCCAAAGGCGGAGAAAGAAATCACTTGCTTTGAATGTGGAAAGAAAGGCCACATCAAACCGGAGTGCCCCATTTTCAAGAAAAGGTTAAAAGAAAAGAAAAACAAGAAGGCCTTCAAAGCATCAACATGGAGTGCAAGTGATGACTCCATGTCTTCAAGCGACTCAAGCGATGAAGATGGAAAATGCCTAATGGCATTTGATGAGGTATCCTCTTCTCACTCTTCTTCTCACTCTTCTTCCTCATCTTCTTCTTTTGATAATAATATGTCTTATGAAGAACTCCAAAATGCAAGAGATCAATTAGAGGAAGGTTTTCACGAACTTACCTCTAAATTTTTGACCTTGAAAAAGAAATACAAAACTCTTATTTCCGAAAAAGACAAACTTCTCAAAGAGAATGAGGAGCTTGCCCTTAAAGTCAAAAATATTCCAAATGTAGATTCTCTAAATTCTACTATTAAGGATTTGAAGGAATCTCTTGCCAAGTTCACCCAAGGTGAACAAAACTTAACTAAATTGCTAGGTTCTCAGCGTTCGGCTAGAACCTCACATGGACTTGGCTATAACAAGCAATCCACTTTTTCTAGGGCACCCACTACTTTTGTAAGGGGGTGCTCTCAATACAAATTTTGTAATTATTGTAAAAAGACCGGTCACATGATTTATGAATGTGATTGTAAAAATGCTAGGTATGGAAGACCCAAATCCATTACCTACTCGGATGAGTATCATAGAAGGAATCCCTCTAGAACATTATGGGTTCAAAAGTCTCTTTTTGCTAATCTTTCCGGACCCAAACTTATATGGGTACCAAAATCTCTTCTTTCTTGATTTTGTAGGATAAACGCCAAAAGAGCAGGACCTCTAAAGGCTCATGGTATCTCGACAGCGGTTGCTCAAGGCACATGTGTGGCGATCCCTCCGAATTCAACTCACTTGAAGAATTCGATGGAGGATATGTCACCTTTGGTGATAACTCAAAAAGCAAGATCGTCGGAATAGGTACCATTGGTTTTGGTAGCTCCTCTTTTATTAAAGATGTTTTATTAGTTAAAGGTTTAAAGCATAATTTAATTAGCATTAGTCAACTTTGTGATAGTGGTTTTTCAGTCAATTTTCAAAATGATTTATGCAATGTGTTAGATTTTCAAAACAAGTTGATATTTTCTGCTTCCCGTTTTCAAAATGTTTACATTATTGATTTAAAATCTCTAGCTAGCCAAAATGTTAAATGTTTAAGTGCTCTTGACAATGAGTCTTGGCTTTGGCATAGAAGATTGGGGCATTGTAGCTCCCATTCACTTCTAAAGCTTAATAAGAACAAGCTCATTCGTGACCTTCCTAAACTTAAATTTAAGAAAGATTTGATTTGTGAGCCATGCCAACTTGGTAAGCAACACAAGTCTTCTTTCAAATCTAAGAAGGAAGTGTCCACCTCAAAATCTCTTGAACTCCTTCATCTTGATCTTTTTGGTCCTACTCCCGTAGCAAGCTTAGGTGGAAAGTCCTATACCTTAGTTATTGTTGATGACTTTTCTCGTTTTACTTGGGTTTTCTTTTTAGCCCATAAGAATGATGCTTGTAAAACCTTTTTGAAATTCTCTAGG
Source organism: Viscum album (assembly GCA_963277665.1). Lineage (NCBI taxonomy): Eukaryota > Viridiplantae > Streptophyta > Magnoliopsida > Santalales > Viscaceae > Viscum > Viscum album. The sequence goes on from OY728150.1 coordinate 356,997,310, forward strand.
AAAGTAGAAAACGAAAAAGGATATAAAATCATATCTCTTCGTAGTGATCATGGTGGTGAATTCGAGAACAAAGAATTCGATGAATTGTGTTCCTCTCAAGGATACAATCACACCTTCTCAGCCCCTAGGACTCCTCAACAAAATGGAGTGGTTGAAAGGAGAAACCGAACTCTCCAAGAAATCGCTCGAACCCTCCTTAGTGAATTCGACCTCCCTCAATATTTTTGGGCCGAGGCGGTAAACACTGCTTGTTATACTATTAATAGAGTCCTTGTAAGACCCCTTCTTAAGAAAACCCCCTATGAACTTTGGAAAGGCAAATTGCCCAAAGTTGGTTATTTTAAAGTGTTTGGGTGTAAATGTTTTATCCTTAACACAAAAGATAACCTAGGGAAATTTGATTCCAAATCCGATGAAGGTATTTTTCTTGGGTACTCCAACTCAAGCAAAGCCTATCGTGTCTTCAATAAACGTTCAAAAACCATCGAAGAATCATCTCATGTAAAATTTGATGAAACTCTTCCAAAACCTCACCCGGTCATTGAGGATGTTGAAGATAAGCTTGGTAAGCTTCATTTGAATGATTCCTCTTCTCCTCTCAAGGAGGATGACCATCAAGAACCCTCTTCACCTTCTTCGCCTTCCACCTTGCCTAAGGTTTGGAAACCTTCTAGAGACCATCCTTTAGAAAATGTCATAGGTGACCTTCAAGCCGGTACTCGAACTAGAAGATCTATCCTCAATGAAGTTGAACATCAAGCCTTCATTTCTCACCTAGAACCTCAAACCGTTAATGATGCCATTAATGATGAGAATTGGGTTCTTGCAATGCAAGAGGAACTAAATCAATTCTCTAGAAATGATGTTTGGACTCTTGTTGAAAGACCCAATGATCATCCAATTATTGGCACTAAATGGGTTTTTAGGAACAAACTTGATGATCAAGGAAACATAACCCGGAACAAGGCTCGCCTAGTAGCTAAGGGCTATAATCAAGAAGAAGGAATCGATTATGGTGAAACCTTTGCCCCTGTTGCTAGGTTAGAATCCATTAGGATCTTGTTGGCATTCGCCACCCACTTAAATTTTAAGCTTTTTCAAATGGATGTTAAAAGTGCTTTTTTAAATGGTTTTATTTCTGAAAAAATCTTTGTTGAACAACCTCCCGGTTTTGAAGATCCAAAATTTCCAAATCATGTTTTTAAGTTAACCAAGGCTCTTTATGGCTTAAAGCAAGCCCCTCGGGCTTGGTATGAGCGGTTAACAAAATTTCTTTTAGAAAATGATTTTAAAATGGGTCAAGCCGATTGTACCCTCTTTTTAAAACGCACTTCAAAAGATCTTTTAATAGTCCAAATTTATGTTGATGATGTTATCTTTGGTTCTACCAAAGAATCTCTTTGTACTGATTTTTCAGATTTAATGAGAAAAGAATTTGAAATGAGTTTTATGGGAGAATTGAAATTTTTTCTTGGTTTTCAAATCTTTCAAAATTCAAATGGTATTTCTCTAAGCCAAAGCAAATACACAAACGAGCTTCTAAGTCGTTTTGGTATGGATCAAGTAAAGGAAATTAGTACACCCATGAGTACTTCATGTAAGCTTACGTTAGACGAATCCGGGAAACCGGTGGATAACAAGCTTTATAGGAGTATGATCGGGAGTCTACTTTACCTAACTGCGACCCGTCCTGACATCATGTTTAGTGTTTGCCTTTGTGCTCGTTTTCAAGCCAATCCTAAAGAATCCCATCTTAAATCGGTCAAAAGAATTTTCAAATATTTAAAAGGATCCAAAAATCTTGGTTTATTTTATCCCTCAAATACTTCTTTTGAACTATCTTCTTATTCGGATGCTGATTTTGGTGGATGTCAATTAGATCGTAAGAGTACTAGTGGAACCTGTCATCTGCTAGGCAAGTCCCTTGTTTCGTGGAGTAGCAAGAAGCAAAATTGTGTTGCTCTTTCTACTGCCGAGGCCGAGTATGTAGCCGCTGGCAATTGTTGTGCCCAAATTATTTGGATGCAACACACTCTCTTGGATTATGGTCTTTCCTATGATCATGTCCCAATTCGGTGTGACAACACTAGTGCCATTAGTATCTCTAATAATCCAATACAACATTCTAGGACAAAGCATATAGACTTAAGACATCATTTTCTTCGTGACCATTTTCAAAAAGGGGATATCACTTTGGACTTCATTTCCACTGATTTCCAACTAGCTGATATCTTTACCAAACCGCTCCCAGTTGACCGTTTTGACTTTATTAAAGGGGAGTTAGGAATGATTCGTCAATGAGCACTATTAAATATTTGACTTTCTTGGCTTGCCTATATTTTATTTTTATTAGAATTTTTTTTAAACTTTTTTTAATTCTGTTTTTTTATATTTTTTATGACTTTTGGCACCACCGGTCAACCGGTGGTACACCACCGGTTAACCGGTGGTGTCGGGTTTTGCTTTTTGGGCCGACCCGAGGAAGGGTTAAAATCAATTTTAAAACCCTTCCTCCCTCATTTCTCTCCTCTCTCTCGGGCAGCTCCTCCCAAAACCGAAGCTCCTCCTAACCCTAGCCTCCCTTCTTGATTTTTGACCTCTCAAAACTCCTCTATTCTCTCAATCTCTCTCTTTTTAGCTCCTTTTGCCATCATGGGACCTCGATCTTCACGCAAAGGCAAGGGAATCGCTCAAGAAGCTCCTCCTCCTCCTTCCATCCCTCAACTCCCGGACATTTGGCATGACAAAGTCATTTTTCCGGGTAGAGTAATTGATTATCCTTGGCTGTCTACTGCTCGTCTTGAGCTTTTCTCGATTATTGAGTATCAACATTGGCATTCTTTTTTTGAGCCACCCGAAAAGGATGTCATCTATCCTCTTCTTGTCAAAGAGTTCTATGCTCATTTGACGTGGTCCGTTTCTGATGACATTGATACCATCTCCTCCACTGCTCTTGGGCAACCCATCACTATCACTTCGTTGGAGATTGCCCGGATGCTCGGGGTTCCTCATGTTGGACCCCATGCTTTTGCTCAGGGGGAGTTTCCACGGGACCGTGAGTTTGATGTAGCCGAAGCCCTTGAGCATCTCACAGGGCACCCCACGAATCCTATTGTCAAGCTCTCCCAGCTTTCTCCTAATCATCGTATTGTTGAGCGCCTCATTCAAACTTCTCTTGCGCCCCGTATCGGGGATCATGATAATGTCAAATTCATTGATATTTATCTTCTCTCATTTATCACCCGAGGCATACACTTCAATTTGGTCCGGTTTCTGTTCCGGGCCATGACTTATGTGGCTGAGCACCCGCGCCGGTCCAAAACTCTACCCTACGGACGCTTCTTGACTAAAATCTTTTCATTTCTTGATGTGCCTCTTCATGCCACTTCCTTCGAGCAGCCAACGAAGGATAGCATAGTGAATTTTATGATGGTGCAACGAATGCACATCCGTTGGCACCCTTGGCGTCAGGAATGGATTGTGGACAAGGACGGTCTTCTCAAGGCCTACTCTCCTCAAACTCATTCCCATCCTCCTGCCAATGCCATGCCTCCTGCTATAGCCGCTGCCTATCCTCTTTCAGACAGTGAGGATAGTGATGATGATGAAGAGGAAGGAAGTGGTGACGGCGAAGGTGAGGCTGATGCTGCTGCTGATGAGGAGGCTGGAGAGGGTGATGATGCACCTGAGCCTGCTGAGGCTGTGCCCCCTCCTGCTGATGCTGGTGGCTTGCCGGTGACGGCTGACCAGTTCCTACGCTTCCAGGATCAGATTGAGACTCGGCTGGACTTGCAGTTTTCATTCTTCAGCTCTCAATTTGATCAGCTTCACTCACGGATTGACTCTCTAGATCGTCGCTTTGAGGCGGTCCAGGCTCCTCCGGCTCCTCCGACCTCCAGGCGCCGCCGTCCCTCTCGGCCCTCTAGGAGTGAATAGAGCCGTTCCTGTTTTTTGGCTTGTATTTGTATTTGTATTTGTTTTTTGACCTTCCTTTGTATCGTTTCATCTTTTATGGAATTCAAGTTATCTTATCTTTCCATCCTTCTTTGTCATTCTTTATTAGTATTTTTCTTTCATAATTTTTCTCCTATTTTGATAATCCCAAAGGGGGAGAAAACCTCTCTATTACATAGTTTTTTATTAAAATGCTCTTTTTACAAGTTCCATTTTAAGTTTTTGATGTCATCCAAATCTGTTTTAAATGGTTAAGTTATTATTTTTAATTAAAAAATGGCATTTGGTTGCAATTTCAAAAAAAAGGTCCTTTCTCAGTATTTCAATGCTTTCAAGATCATTATTTTTGGCACGTCTCTAAGTTTTCCAAGTTCAAATTGTTTATTTAAAGTTTTCAATTGACATACCTTTTTTTTAAAAGCTTTCATACCCTTTTTTAAAGATTTCTTTTTTGTGATTGTGATCATCAAAATAGGGGGAGATTGTTGTACCCCACTCTCTTGGATTTTAATGATCACAATCACTCTCATAGTGATCTAATGTTGTTTCAAGTGTTCTTGTTAATAGGCATGATTTCAGGAGCAAGAAGTGGCAAAAAAAGGAAAAGTGGAATTTTTTCAAGTCCACCGGCCAGCCGGTGTAGGACCACCGGCCAGCCGGTAAGGGCACCGGCCAGCCGGATCCAGCCCATCGGCCAGCCGGTGGACAAGGCAGAAGGGCTTGCCCTCTTCCAGGTGCCACCGGTCAGCCGGTGTCTGGCCACCGGCCAACCGGTGGACCCAGACAGAATGGGATGCATTCTGTCCAGACCACCGGTCAGCCGGTGGCTCTGCCACCGGCCAGCCGGTGGCATCATGGCTCAACAGTGAGACCTACTGTCTCACCACCGGCCAGCCGGTGGCCTCAGCACCGGCCAGCCGGTGGCTCCTGGGCAGAAGCTCTCTCCACCTCCCAAGGCACCGGCCAGCCGGTGGACAAGCACCGGTCAGCCGGTGAGCAAAGTCAAACTAGCCGTTGGAGCTTGACCAGACTTGTCTACTTGATCCCCAACGGCTCCAAAAGCCCTCCAACGGCCATATTGAAGTATTTGGGAGTATTTCTCCTATAAATAGACGTCCATGGATGCCGGGAAGACTACCGATCATATACCGAAGCATACCAAAGCTATTTTGATCATTTGAGGCTCCTACGACAATTCTCAAAGGCCACTTGGGATCCAATTGCCACCCTTGAAGCTTGGGCTGCCTCTACATCAACTACACTCACTTCTTGGCGCTCAAGGCTTCCTCTAGTTTGTTCTAACTTATTTACTTCAATTGTTTAGTTCTTAATTGGGTTTGTATTAAAACAAACCACCCGTTTTCTTTCTTCTTTCAATTTGGGTTTCTTGCTACAACCAATATAAAAAAGCAAGCTGTAAGAGGGTGATCTAGCCTACCTTAAAACGGCTAGTGGGTTTCTTGCTATAACCATTAAAAAGCAAGCGGTCGTATAAATCTCCCAACGGTTGAGTTGGGAGCGGAGACGTAGGCTTGAGTTTAAAGCCGAACTCCGTTATCAATTGTGTCTTGCCATTTTACTTTCCGCTGCTTTTAAATTTGTTTTAAATTGTTAATTAATTTTAAAAAGGCAATTCACCCCCCCTCTTGCCATCACCTCCGACCCAACACCTCCATACGTGGAGTGAGGGAAATCGGGTGACTGATTTCTTAACTACTTTTGCTACCCCAGAATGCCCCCTTTTTGAGTTTTGTACCCTTGGATCCCTTCTCCCAGGTGGGGAATCCCATGTTATCAGGGACACTCTCAGTCTTCATTTCATCAGGACACCATGATTTGTACTGCTCTTGCTTCCCTTAATGAAGTAAATATTTTTTTGTGGATGGACTAACCTGATTTGTGGCAGTTCGACTATATCATTAAGAATTTTCTAGGATTTTAAATTGGAAATGACTATTACACCAAAGTATCAGAACTTGGTAAAGTTCTTATAGTTGATCTACTTGGAATATTGGAGTGTTTATGATATATCAAAATTTTGATATGTGATGTTTGTTACCACTTTTACTTTACATTATACAAGAATATATATATATATATAATGGTTCATATTAGGGGCCTTTTGTGGATTCTTAAAAATCATTATTCTCACATCATAAACATGCATCTAGGTAGATTTGAAGGACTTATAGTTCACATGCAGGAAAGATAAAGGGCCTTATAAATGTGAGTTTACTAAAGTAACTTGGTGGGGATGTGGGGAAAATTATGAGGTGATTCCAAGGACATGTAGTGTGTCTCCTTTTGTATTAATTTTTTAATTTTAATATATATATTATATAATATTTTTCCACAAGAAAATGTAATTCATGAAAAATAAATGTTATGGAATTCCATGATTATACTTGTTATAGAATAATGAGAAGTATTTTTGTGCTTATCCTTCCATTATAATTCCATATTATTTTGATTTTGACACCTATTATAGATGTTTACTTTATATATCAATCATTTTTTTCTTCTGACATTGAGTTTATAATCTCCCCAAGAGATATTATCAGGCCCTCACCATTGTTTTGTAGCCACTAGAATACTAAGAGGCATGTCTGAGGCATGTAGAGCTACAATTCAAGCCTTATACATGGTTCTCAGGGCCATAATGACATATTCTACTAATAAACAATAACCACTTTGACCACATATAAATATTTTGTCATCATATAATTAAAATTCATCAATTTTCAATCTCTAATAATCTAATGAGTTTATAATATGAAATATTTTTCAATAAAATACTTACAATTGTTTATTATAACATAAAACTGATCATATAAAAGTAGGACAATATTTCTTGTAAAATATAGTTTTTTATTTTCAATTAATTGTATCTATGAGTTTAAGGTATAAATAAAATAAAAATATCAAAAAGTAATAATTTTGTGTGTGTGTGTATCTGTGTGTATGTCTAAAAATTATTAACAAACATATACAAATACATTTCAAAATCATATACATACATAGAGATATATATGTATGGATGTGTTTAGTAATTAAATATATTTACTTAATAACTTATATTTTATGAATATAAATATACGGTGTCTAGATTTAAGAGGGGAGAATCAATGTTATCTAATTTTTATTAACATGTAAATATTTTTTTGAACTTTTTCTACTCAACCTCCAACACCTATCAATATGAATTTTTATATATTTTTATTTTCACTAATAATATTCCTTTTTTAATAAATAATATCAAACATTAAAGGTAAAAATATTTTTTTAAGTTTCACTCATAGTGTGAGACAAACATTCTTTTAATGCATAGTTTCCATCCATGAAATTGAATAATCTACTCATTTCATAAAGTAAATTAGAAAGGTGAAGTGTTATCTATGAAACCATGATTGGAATCACACTAATATTACAAGAAAATGACTTATTTTTTTCTTAATACCTCATTTTATCTTCACTATATAAGGTTTCATTATTTGTTATAAACTACTCCTTGATATCCAATAAATATTTAGACAATTTCTAGTAACTATTTTATTCTATTTGGTTAAGAGTAATTCACTATATTACTAAAATTGAAAAAATAAATATCCACTTCTCACATATATGAATGACTATGATATGTCAATATAAACCCTCAAAATCCTCTGTATAATTTGTTTACTTTTTTTCTTCTTCACTCAATTATGAAGAATCTTCTTCTATGAATTTTCATCTTCATTTTTCCCTATTATGTCTAGTATGAATAACTAATTTATATTTTCAATTATAATAAAAATTAAACCTTGATTATGCATCAATGATTCATTTTTTATTAAAATCAATAATTAAAAATTAATCATCAATTAATTTTCTATTCAAATCCCTAAAACATAGGATATGATTTACAAATTATGAATTAAAATATGAAAAAAATTAATACTTTTATCTCAAATATATCATTTAATTGAATCCTTTAAATCTAGAATGATATATAAAATAATTTAATCTATAATATAACATTAAATCACAAATAATATCTCCCAAAATATATAATTTAAATTCCAATATATTTATAAAATTAAATACCAATATTTCATAAAATTATTCATTCATATTTTTACTAAAAAAATTCTATAAATTAATCATTACTTAATGTTACAATTTATTTTTGAAAAAAATCTTGAAATATTTATTAGATATGATAGAAAATATTATATTGATAGATTTTCAATGAAATATATTATGTTTCTAAATTTACCAATTTTCTCAAGGACACAAAAACATTATGATAGACTGATTTTTGAAATATGTTATGGATAATATATCTTTATCATATCCTTCATTTAATTTAAATTGTAAATTAATCAGATATACTCAAACAAAAATTATTTTGTTTCAAACTTTAAGTATTATTAAATTTTATATATACATCCATAATTACATTTTTCTACTTTTAAAAACATTAAGTTTATTTAGAAATATTCGCAACATAAAAAAATTCAATACAATATTTATAAATAAAATATTTTCTATATATCAATGGAAAAAATAAAAAAACAAATAAAAATCATAATTTTAGGTTCATGCTCCTAAAACGTTTCTTCCAAGTATGAACAACATATATAACATTGTAAATATTGTATAACGTTATCCAATTTTTGTTATATCAAATCATTGTCTGACCCATTCTCAACTCAATAATTCAATATATCATATAAAAATTTCAAATTGTATATCATAGTGTATAATTAGAACAAAATTTTTAGTATTGTTTCAAAACCTATATAATAGAATTATCTATCAGAAAAAACATAATGTTAGATTTACACAGGGGAACAGTGTCCCTGGTTTTAAAGGTTTAAACCCAAATGAAATAAATTTATATGTTTTTTATTTAGACTACCCCTCAATATAACACCTTATGGATATCTGAAAATCTACAGACATTGATCCACCCTATAATATAAGGCCTCAAGGACACCCCCTAAAATATAAGGACCTCATACTAAGGTATTTGGGAGAAATTTAAAAAATTAAAACTTTTTAATTATGTGTTAGAAAATATTTAGAATTATATTCAGTGTCTTAACTTTGTTTGCACATATATCAATTAAAATGTTTTGTACATGTTGATATTTTTAGACATAATGTTATGTCCTAAATAGTAAAGGTTCAATACACTAATATAGTATACTACTAAAGTAAATTTCAATTTATATATTCATAAAACATCATTAATAGATCAAAGAACATTTATTATTAATTGATTTTGAAAAAGTCATTCAAACCATTTTCATGGAGGATTATTCTTATACTTAAATACCATATATTCTATATTGATTATCTAAGATCTATCACATTATATCTTAGTTTTAATATTCCAAAAATAATATAAAAATGTTATAAATCATGTAATAATAATTTTATTATAAAATCATATAGATAATTATTCTGTAGGAAAAAATAATTGTGACTCTAGCTAAATTTCTATACCATATTTTTTTGATATTATGTGCTTTGGAAGGATTTTTATTATTCTATTATTTTGATTGATCTTTGTCCCAAAATTTCATACTTGTTATATAATGACTATTCTCTCATTTTTATATCTTTTTCTTTCACATAGGTCTTATGTTTTATTTAATTATAATTTATCATTTACAAACTAGAATATTTTATTATAGATTCCAATGTTTTATACTACCTAGCTATCTGAAATTAGTGATACAAACATCCACCACCTTAATGTGTATTTAAAACCTATTAAAATCAGGATTTAGGTTTTCCATTATCTATTTTAATCCTTTTTTAAGGGTGTAGTTGAAATGTTTTTGTGGAATTTTACGATGTTCTTTTCTACAAATATTTTGTGACATCCAATTTGTTTCTGTTGGAAATTATAAGTTTTTTACTTCTAAAATTCATATATTGGTTCAGAAAAATTATAATATCCCTAAAAGTCAAGGATAAATCAATATTCATTCACTTATTTACACATTTGAAGTAATATTCAGTGGTGTGGTGATATATGTTTTGTGTTTTCTCAATATGGTATACATAAAATACCTTATATGCATAGAATGATATTCTATGGTCTCTAATGGATTTACAATATTCTTAATATAATTTAGAACTGCTCAAAACCATTTAAAATTGTTCCATAAGATTCAATATTTATCTATAAACATTATTTAATATTTTTACCCCAAGTGTTTTTCATTTATAATGTTACTATTATAGGGACTATCTTATAGGTTATTTTTTCTCATGATACTAAATGATTCAATTCATATTCATCCCAGGAAATTTTATTTATCCTTTATTCTCATATCATCCAATGTCATTATTTTTATTATGGGAAATTCATCTCATTTTATCTCTAACTCATCTGAAATGATTTAACTTATAACATATGTGTTTCTTAAAATTTTTTGTATCTCTGATCAATATCATTAGAGGAATAAACTCAGCTACACCAAGAATTGACCATTAATATATTATTTAAATAGAGGATCCTTGGGATATAATACAAATTTTTATGCCTAGGTTTACATATTATAAACATGTAGAGGGGTGTGAATTAATATTTTCTAATTTTTATTTTCCTTGGAAATCAATTTTTATAATTTTTTAATTTTTCAAAAAAATAAACCTCTATTATATTTAAAAATGAATTTTATTATCATTGTATTTTTACCCTTTCTCAACCTTGTGTAAGAAGTAAAATCAAACAAATCATATAAAATTATTTTTACAGTTTTCACTCACAGTGTGATCTACATCCTTGTTATGCATAGTTTTCATACATGGGATAAATAATATAAAGTTTTAATAAAGAAAATTATAAATGGAATTAATCAATAAGTAATAATTAATTATAATCTCAAAAATAAATCAAGTATCATACTTATTTTTATAGTATGTTATCCACAATAATCATTTTAAAATGTTTCATGATTGGTGAAGAACTCCTCTTTGATATCCTCTAAATATTTCATTGGTAATAAATGTGAATGTTCATTTGTTTTGGAAAGTATAATTCAATTTTACATTGGAATATATTAAATCATCCTTTTATTCTCACAAAAGTAAATTACTATAGGAGATTAAGATAATTCCTTTAACTACTCTATAGATTTTTTTTTCTTTTTATTCTTTATTTTCTTCACTAAAGTCTATAGTATATTCTCTTATAAATTATGATCTTCAATTATATCTTTATTAATGAACAATATCTCCTATAAATTTAGGTATTCAATTATCATAAAAATTATTCTTTAATTCTCCATCCATCAATAATATTTTATTCCAAGGAATAATTGAAAAATAATCATTAATTAATTAAATATTCAAATCCTTAAAAAATAGGATCTAATTTGAATATTTTGCGACAGATTATAAAAGTAGATTTTAAATTATTAAATCACAAGGATTATAAATAATTTATTATTTTAAATAAAAAAGTGTAAATAATCTAATTTAATCTGGTTTGTGACTTTAAATCTCAAATAATATTGATTATAAAATCTTCTCAAATACTAGATCTAAATTCCAGGATATTTCCATAATTAAATATGAATATTTTAGACATAAATAAATTCTATTTTTTCCAAAAATATATTAAAATAAATCATCAATTATTCTTTAAAAATTATTATAATTTCCATGAACTCATTCATAGTTAGTATTATAAATATTATGTTGATATATGCTTTATAGAATTTGTTTTGTGTCAAACTACATCATTTTTTTCATGGACCGTGACATGTTCCACTTTTAATTTTAAAATTTGTTATATGTAATGAATATGACCAATATCCCTTATTTTAATTTATATATCAAATAAACCAAGTACACTCAATCACAAATTTTTTCAGAAAGACATCAATATTTCTAAAATGTTTTATTAACATCCTTTGTTATGTTATTTCAACTATAAATATCTATTGTATTTAATTAAATCACATTAAAACTCATAATATTAGTATAATATATTTTTAGAGATGATATACTTTTAATAAATCAATACCAAACTCAAATAAAATATTTCAACTCAATGATATAAAAATGTTCTCTACATAATTTTTAAAAAATTTAGTAAATAATAAAACTTATTTTTCATTGTAAAAATCTCTGGTAAATTTTTTATAAGCCATTTATTTATCTATAAAACTATTTTATAGCCTTTTAATCACCCAAAAATTTCATATATCAATTATAAAACTCAAATTTTATACTATAGTGTATACTTAGAACAAAATATTTTATGAATATTTAAAAGAATTAAATATACACCCTTATGAAAAAACCTTTTTAATTATTCTTCAGTGCAACACTTGAATTATATTCAGTGATTTAACTTCATACTTTCAAGGTAAATTCAATTATTTTGAACAGATAGACAGTTCTTCCCTAAACGTTTTGTGTTAATCATTTTATGTTCTATTCCCTCAAAAAGTGATCTAAAACTTTTAGATTCAAATTGTATCTTTTAAAAACATCATAAAAAAGAATATGACATATATCAACAACTGATTTGAAATAACTAATTCAATTTTTTATAATTTAAATATGTTAATTATTATGACCAATATGTTTTGGGCATATTAACTATGATTAACAAAATTATATTTCAATTAAATTATTTAAAAGGGAATATACATGTCTTATAAAACTCATAATAATTATCTATCAGAAAAAAATAATGTGGTATCATTTCATAAAATAAAATGTTTTTTATTCTATATAATTTTTTGGCTTTTTATGTATGTTATATTATGTGCTTTGTAAAGATGTATTGTATTCTCTACCTTTGATATATATTAAAATAAATACTTTATACTCAATCCATATGGGATATTCTATGATTTTCAAAGCCAATACTTTACTAGGGATATATGTTGTGTACTATTCTAATAGATGACATGTAAACTAACGGACTGCATTGGAGATTTCATGTTTTTTGTTATCTAACTTTGTGTACCAGTGAATCACACTTCCACAAAATAAATAAATTTTCAAATCCTATAAAATTCCTAATTCATGTATTTCTATATCACTTTTAACCCCATCTCAATGGTGTGCTTGATAATACTTTGTGTTGGTTCACCATGATTTACACTATAAATTTTATGTGTAGTATAATATGTTTGTGCTAGAAAGTGTATTTTATGTGATTCAAAACTTCATGCACTGAATAAATTATACTTCTACAACATTAGTATCTATTTTAATAATTCCAAACTTAAAATTTATTTAATCTATTATAAATTTAAAAACCTTTTTAGTGGTATTCCAACATATGTTGTGTGAAAAATTAACACGGTTTTCATAGCTTCTGTTCCAGTGGAACTATAAGATTCTAAAACTTATTAAAAAACTCTTAAACACATTAAACATGATTATATAGGCTTCAACATGTTTCTAAAAACATCATTTAAAATGTATACCCATATATTATTTATCCTTAGGTTAAATGATATATAGACTATTACTGGGATTGTTTCTTCCCAGGATATTTATTATTGGAGCCTTCTTCCTTTCAAGATGATTTTATATTTAATTATTTACATATCTAAATGTGCTAGTATTATAATGAACTCTTCATCCCCGTTTATATTCAATTCATCTGTGATATTTTTAAATTATATAATATATGATGATAGAGTATGTTGAAAAAAATTCAACTTCATAGCATTTTTTAATAATTATTTTCATATATTATTTTGAGTATAGTTTAGTGGGTTGTTATGTTTATATAAATAAATATTATATGAATTTTAGTTTCTGTACTTTTGAGAGTAAGAATACAATTTTAAATTTTTTACACTCTAAAATATGTTAAATATATCATTTTTAGAAATTTTATTATGAAATTTGTATTTTGAGACACTAATGTATAATTTTTTTGATAATGCTTAAAAATAGTGAATAGAGGGAAGTTGGAATTATTATAAGCATAAAAATAAAAAGTACATTGTACATAATTTTTTTTCAATTCCTAAAAATTCAACCCAATCTCATGGACACCCTATGAAAGGAGTTTCTACATAATCCTAGAGATTAGTCAGGTGTGAACAGGGTCCCATGAGAATGTAACGGGTTATATATATATGGTTAGGGAAATGGATCACAAACAATGTGGTGACTTAGGATCATAGGTATCATAGGGATTCGCCATAAGAAAAATGGAGGAGGTATGGGAGGAAACAACCTAAGTTTAGTTATTATATGGATGATGGAGCGTTGTACTCAGGCTTATAAATAACTCCACCTCCCCATATCATTTATGATGTATTACAGTGGAGTATTTCTAAAGAAGCACTAAAATACATTATTCCTACCTGATAATCCATGAGTTCTATTAAACCATTGGATATAGATAGCTAGAAATATATGTTATCCACCCAAGAACCATTGTCTTCTTTAATAGATTCAATAATGGACTTCATTGAATTAAAACTCCTCACTGCTAAAAAATATATTTTTTGAACTTATGGGTACCCAAAACTTATGAGAACACATATTTATACATACAAGGATTATCAATCAAATTACAATCCCATTGAATAACCTTTAGGTAGTGAGAGACCATTTTAACTCCTAAAAGATTTATTTGACATTTAGAATCCTATATCATAAACTTGGGACAAGAAGGTGATGATTCCATGTATCCCTTTTTATTATTTTCTCTAAAATATCCTCAAATATAAAACCGCACACCAATCAGTTTTGAATCGGTTCATACCTAGTGTCCCTTGAGTAGGAGGTTAAAATTTACTAGGAGGATATTCTCAAAAAAACATGAACTATTGATCTCATATATGGGGCATGTAGTCTTCATGAAATGGGGGTGAATCATTATACAATTGTTGTTTTCCCAAATTAGGTAGTTTGTTATAGATTTCCCAAGTAGAGAAAGATTATGAATAGAGATATGGAATCTGACTCATACTTTCTTCTACTCAAAGTTAAAATAAAGAAGAAACCTCTTGAAATCATTTTTTAAGATAAGTTGATAATTCAATATGGAGTTAAATGCTTTATGGAATCCATACAATTCATAGTATATTAATGGTGCTAGAAATTTAAATTTATTGGGGGATTCACAAAAATTCAATGCATATTTTATTGGGGTTGGTTCCCTAGAACCACCTTATTTATTACATTTTATTATAATAATATTAATATCAATAAATATCTTATCACATGATGATTCTTATTCTACATAACATTAATTTGATAATTTCCTTATAGTATCACCACAAAAAAAGTATATAGCATGTTAGATTCAATGGATCGTATGACTACATTGAGAGGGGGTGAATTAGTGAAGAATTTTTATTATTATATTTCTTCCAGTTCTTGAAATAGACCTCTTCAGCTAGTTAAAGAAGGACTCTATCATAACAATATTATGCTCTCAACTTTTTATGCTAATACAAAAAATAAAAATAATAAGGCACATATAAATTTTTATAAGGTTTGGATAAAATGTGTGACCCTACTACTTGTTATTTACATTAATCACCCTCAATATAGAATTTAAAAAATAATTTAATCATAAGAATAAAATGGGTATGGTGGAATCACCCTTCACCTACAGTTTCATAACAAAAAATACTACTATTACACAGCATCTTGTCTGTTATAATGAGTCAGAAAATATAAGAGAAGTAACTTGAAGATTAAAGTTACTTCAATAGATGTTGAAAATATTTTCCCTAAACCTTTACAATATTCAAGATAGAATGCTCACTTAATATAGTATTATATATAGATCTATTCATTTATTTGAAATCTCAAAACTCATTCACTGAACACTCAATCTCAATCATATGTAGGTGATAAGTTCTAAACATCACACACTAAGCACTCTTTTTTTTAATATTTTTCTCAATTCTAGTTTTTTATAACAACACTTCTTTTATTTTTTCTACTAACAAGAGCTTCTAGGAATTTATCTTTTCAAAAATCATTACATTTATAATAATTAAAAGGATATTAAAAAAAAGTTTCCATAAAACGAAAACAAGTAATACTTTAATATTATTAATAAAAAGGTGTGATTTTAGCATTATTATTTTTGGATTCCCACTAACTAATTGGTACTACTCAATACATTAAGTCACTTGTCACAATTATTTAACTCATATGACTGAAATTCATTTGCATATAATCATTTAGTACACCAACTTCTTCTTCTTCCAAATCAAGATATAAATGCACTAGTAAACAAACTCAGATTCTTTATTTTTAACTTCTTTTACTTTATTTTATCATTCTAAATATTCTATCTTCTTCAATCATATCGTGGTATGATAGACATATCACATCTCTCTTTTAAACTCATCTAAAGAACTCGGCTTATAACACTACTTGACTGGATATTTATTTTGGATATTAAGAATAATACTGAATCATCCCAATAAATATTCTAGATTTAATATCTGGAGTTTCTTTTCAAAGAAACTAAAAATTTTCTTAGTTTATTTCAATTTGGATGTCCTCATCGCATATCATGTTCTTCATAATGTGGGTGTCATGGATTATTTATATTTCAAGAATCACAATTGACTTGGGAAGTTTAAATCATTGAGGAATAGATTTGGAATCATTTGGTTTTATTTCATTAGAGTATTCAATTTTTAGAAACTCAATTTTTCACCCAATAGAAACTCACAAATTTCATATGTGTTGAAGTCTTACATTGTGCATTCAATTCCCTATGCATAGTGAGTACTTATTATAAAAGGACTAAACTAGATCAAATTCTTGCATTCATTGCATCAAATACTTATTCTCAAAGAAATATGTTCAGTGGAAAAGGATTACACTCATACAAAAAATCTCACAAACCATATAGCCTTATGTTCAGCAGAGTTCTGTAATTGAATTTGATGTTGGTTAATTCATACGCTCAATAAAAAATTCATATGTCTAGTGACTTTTAATTTTTTCTTTCATTAGATTTAAATAATACAATGATTAAAATAAATACTTATATCGATATGCAAAGTATTATTCTAGGGACTTCATCAAATTTTTATAGCTATATAGTATTTCCAGATTGTCAAAATGACTTCAGATATTATCCAAATTGTATCCAAACTTCTCAAAAATAATATAATAAATTCACGAATCATCTTAGAAACCTATAATGGTCATCAATAGTGGTTGGAAACAAATATAAACCATAAAAACTATTAAAACGATAATAGGCCACAACAATGTACACCTTTTTCATTTATTAGAAACATCATTCAATACTTCAATATAATCATACGAGAATCATCAAATATCATCCTTTCTAAAATGTGTTGTGTCTCACACCACACTACCAAAAAAGGTAATGTTTTAGAGAGATCTCCATCCATTGATGAAAAGAAGGTGTGGAAAAGTGACTTAAATGAACTCCCCCTCAATTCATGCTTCCATTTATCAATTCCAAAAACCTCCCAAGTATATAAATATTCACATATTCAGATGACAAAGTAGGGAACACACTTCATTAAAGAGTTTTATAACTATTTATACCCATTTTGGAACACAATCTAAAGACTATTTGGGGGTTCTAAAAAATAACATTAGTAAAACAGTGAAGTATGAAGATGTATTTACATCCTCAAGTCATTAAATTTATCCTCTGTAAATGATTTAGTAATAATGTTTTAAATTGGTCCTTGGTACTGAGAAATTCCATTCATACTTCACTAATTACCATATTACTTTAATGAAATAATACCTAAGATAAAAAATTTAGAATTCAAGTGTTTAAAAATATTATTGGAAATATCAATAGCACTTTTATTATCATGAGAAATACATAATGGTATGTTAACTTCAACTCTCAAATCATCCCAATGAACCTGCATCCTAACCACCTATATACCATCACGTGTAGTATAAATATACCTAGTTTCAACTATTTTTAATTCCACTAAACTCTACTTTATGTTGTTCCAAGCCATATAGTTCCCACCAAGAAAAAATGTTCTATCTAATGTTAATTTCATGTCAACATAGTCACGAGCATAATCAGCATCAGAAAAAACCCAAAAAATAAAGTATTAACAGGATCTATACTATAAGATAAAACCCAATGTATTTCTCATGTATTTGAATATTATCTTGGCTGCTAGTAGGTGTGAATTTTTTGGATCACTCTGAAATCTACCACACAATGTCACAATGAACAAAATGTCTGGTTTAGAATTTTTATGGTAGATAAGGTTTCCCATAAATTTTATATAGTCTCTTTGATTTACACTTATGATAGAATCATCCTTAGTTTGGTTCCAAAATCCTTAGTAGTGGAGATCCTTTTACATTCTTCCATTCCAAACCACTTCAATAATTTCTTGCAATACTTTTCTTGAGATGTAAAATATGATCAACTCCTTATATGAATTATAATCCCATAAAGTAAAACATGTCACCCAATGAGGAAATATCAAATTTTATTTTCATATCCTTGGTAAATTACTCATATAGATACAATTATTCACCTACAAAAATTATTTCATCGATATAAACATTGAAAATAATAGTACCGATGGACAATGCCTTTATAGAAAGATCGCTATCATTTTTTTCGTTAAACAATACATGCATCTCAAGAATCCATAAAACATTTAATAAAAGGCTCATGGAGACTTCTTCAACCCAAATAAGTACTTTTTGATCATTCATACAATTTTCCTATCTTTATCATGGGAAAATACTTCTGGTTTTTCAATAATCACCTCCTCTTCTGACTCACCATTAAAAAATAAATATTTCACATCCGCTTGATAGATCATGTATCCTTTATGGGTTTCCAATTCCAAAATAAATCTTGATGGTATAAACCCTTGATACAAGTGAAAATGTTTCTTCAAGTTCAACTCATTATATTTCATAAAAAAATTTATACACCCATCATTCTTAATTTTTTGTGAGTTCACCTCTCTTCATCTTATTTCAAAAGACTAACTTAGTGCCAATGAAGTTATTCTATATTAATCTTATTACAATATATTATCAAGATTTCTATATATAGTTGATCAAGATATTAATTTATTTTATCAATTTTATCACTTTGATCAACTACTATATGAACAATATGCGGCTCAATATATGAAGTAAGTGTAGTTTGGTTCCTTAATATCAGCCTCATTTAGGTTTGGATAGGTGCATCCTACTGACCAATACTATTCTTAGAGTTGTTTTTTTACTCTATCTTATATATCACTAATTATCATTCCCAAAATCCTCACTAGTAACATTTGAGTCAATATCAACCACAACTAGCTCTGTTACAGCTATCTCAACAAATAGTTTTTTAAAATTCTAA
This sequence comes from Viscum album, assembly GCA_963277665.1. NCBI lineage: Eukaryota > Viridiplantae > Streptophyta > Magnoliopsida > Santalales > Viscaceae > Viscum > Viscum album. The sequence goes on from OY728150.1 coordinate 357,016,595, forward strand.
AAAAAATCATCCTTAAAAGATTCATCATCAACCTCAACAAGAAATTATATTTTATATTTATTTTGAACTATTTAAAAATATTATCATTCTATAACCATATATCATTTTTTAGTCCTGCATTTTTAACTAGGCTCATTTAAAAGTACCCCATCAAGGTGCCTTCTTTAGCATTTTCTTCAAAATTCCCAAGATTTTCCTTCTTGATCTTTATCTAACAAGGGATTCCAAATAATTTTAAGTATTTTATGGTTGGTTTTTATTATTCCACATATTATATGGAGTATTAGGTTTTTTAGGTCTTAACAAGAACTTGTTTTTCATATGAATATAAGTGCAGATATCTTCTCTCTAAAATAACAATTAAACATTGTGCTCAACTTGTATGGTTCTTCCCATTTTAAAAATACCTCTATTTTTTTTACAGACAAACTATTCTGTTTAAGAGTGTATAGTGTTGTATATTTATGTTTTATCCCATTAATTTATAATTATATCTCAAAATCACTACCTTTGTATTGTTAGAAATTATCTTACCTTAACCTTTATATGTAAACACTAAGCACTTTTTCCACTTTTCTTATAGAAACATTGAACATTTGAATAGCCTTTGACATGTGTTTCATGAAGATAATATTTTTCATATATGTATATTAATATATTAATTTAATGAAGTAGATATCACCCTTTATTAACTTATTCCTCATGGGACCACACACATCTGAATATATCATTTATAAAGGTCTTGTAGATTATATGATTGTCTTCTTATGTGTCTTTTGATTCATCTTCCCCTTTTTAAATGTCTCAGAAATTGAATCTATTTATATCTTGAGTTAGGAATGGTATCTCAATAATTAATTCTTGTATATATTTCTCATATTTCCTTGGATGATTTGACTAAGTCACATATATCAAAGGTCAATTTCATCTTTTTAACCCATGTAGAATGATTTTCTTGGGTTACTAATTTGAAACTGTTTTCCCCTTTTCTTTGAAATCTTGTAATTATTATTTCATACTTGAAATTTCTGAAAACTCCTTAGTTATTTTTTTGAAAAACTTCATTTACCTCATCAAAAAATTTTCTAAAACAAAGAAAATTATGTTTCATTCCTTAAATAAATAAGACATCATTTCAATTGAGTCCTTTATAATCAATCTAAGTAGTTCTATTACCTTTGATCTTTAGTGGGAATTCATTTTCAAATGTAACTACTCCTCCATCGTGTTCCTCAATGTATTTAAATATTTTAGTGCCTCTAGAAATATGTGAAGATAAAACACTACCAAGTATCCAAGGTCATATTTCTTACATTCATTAAAGACTACCTTTAAAAAGAATGACTTCTCATATAAATTTTTATTCTGAACCCCTTTTTTATTTTCTTAGTATGATATTTTTCTAAGAAGATATTGTATACATTTTTTAGAACAGTTTTCTAGACTCTCACATCTACCACACAGTTCTTTAAAACATTCAAGCTGGTTCTGAGTAGACATGTTTGAGGTGACTTTGTTCATTCTTTCTTCTAAGGTGAAACACTTCTTTTCATCTTAAAATTTCTCCAACTGATATAATTCCTCCTTTTAGGTAGATAAATATTATGCTAACATGTACAAACCTTATAAACATAATTCCTATAGCACTAATAGTAAATATTGAATCTGAATATTTTTTATAACCATCATCATGATCTGAAAATTTCATTCCCATATTATATCTTTATTACCTAGATATCCTATAAACTTTCTTACTATCCATGGGGATTAATTTAATCTATATTCTTCTTTCATCGATAGATATAGCATATGACTTATAATTATCTTTTCTATCCCAATATTGAACTTATTTTTAATTGATACTTATTATATTAGGTAAAATAAATTAAAATTTTACTGAAGTTTCAAGTTTTGGTTCAATCTAAAATGGTGTATTAGAATTCTTAGTTATTTTAGATGTCTCAGGTAACACCCTATTGTTTTAAAAATAAATTTAATATATAATGTAATGCAAGAAACATTGAGACTCTATGAAACAACACATTTTTACCATAAACTAGTCATTAAAAATAATTTTTCCGCCTTTATGTTTTGAATTTTGAAAAACAGGCATACACAGTTGCGATCAGTAAGATATTTAGAGTCTAATAGGATCAAATTAAATTTTTTGTGAATCATAACTTGGCCTTTTATGAATAGTAATGAACCCTAATTATTAGTAATATGACCCTTATGAATATTAACCTAATCCCTGTAAGTATAAATAAAATGTAGGCACCTTATAAATGAGAGTGAACATTTTAAAAATTAATAATTAAATGTTAGTATTTTATGAGTAATAAATATTTCATTAACATTTTAAATTATTAAAATTATTTAAAATAAAATTAAGTTTCATAAAATGTGTTCTTAAATAAATATTTTTTTGTCTGGTGATTTTAGGATAATTTTATGGGACCTTACATGATTTATGAAAGTGTTATAATATCTATTTTGAAATTAAAATCTATATTTTTCAAGTAAAAATGATTTTATTTAAAAATTAAATTTTACATATTTAGAAAATTATTTTGATAAATTGGAGTCCATATTTTAATTCTAGATTTCAAAAAATAGTTATGGTGATTTTTTGTGATTTTTCTAAAAAACTTGAATTTTAGGTGAATAGTAAAATATTGTAATTTATGGTATAAATACATTAGAAGATAAATACACTATTACTTGAGCCATTATTGATGTAAGAACACCTGGTTCAAAATTACATGAACATGTTACTATTTTTTATCACACGAATAAACATTATTTCTTTTATTGAGAAAAATAATAAAACAATGAATAAGATGTTCAAAAATCACCCCTGCCTCTACTATAAAACCAACCCCTCACTCCCTCTTCTCCTCACTCCTCTAAGCCTTTCATATTACAAATTTCTACCCAAATCCTCTTACCTAGTCTCTCCCCATATCTCAGAGCTTTTCGGTTTCCAAAAGACCAAAACCCCTTCCCTTAAGAAGGTTCTCAAGGAGGATATTTAAAGAGGTAAACCCTTTTCCTTTTTCTTTTAATTTCATTTTCAATTTATTTTCCTTTCTTATCATATCATAACCTCCTATGTCCAAATTATCATTATAAATATAGTATAATCTATATAATTAAATGATATAATTTTAATGGAATATCCTTCCTAAAACTACTATCTCTCTCTCTTTTATATAAAAATGAAATCATCACCCGGGAGGTGCTGATTTACAACCTTCATGGATGACGAACCTTCGTTCTTTAATTTCAACATCAAGGCTGATCATGAAACAATTTTTATTTTTCAATCTGATTATAAAAAATGTATTAATTATTATTTAATGTTCTAAAACTATTATATATTCATAACACTAATTCATACAACAAAACAAGTTTGTAATAATCAAAATATCGCCAAAATAATATAAATGATTATCACTAATGTTCTATCTAATAAAAAATCCTCATACCATATAAAAAAATTAATAAAATCACAATTATATATTATTTATGTACATTATTATCATATAAATTTAATTTTGGACAATTATATCAATTTCACATGAACTTCCATACTCATATAGAAGTATAAAGATCATGAAAAACCTGGAATTGAACGCTCTCGAGCAATAAACTTGTATTTTATAACCCATCCAAAATTCCATAAATGAAATTAATAAAACTATAATAAATCTAATACATGTATATAATGATCTTAATTAATTATTTAATGTATTTAATTTGATTGCCCAGGATGTTAAGTTCAAGTGCATAACTTATTTGGACATAAGGTATGAGTTTTCTACCCAAACCTCCTTTTTCTATCAGGATACTCTTTGTCTCTCTTAATCCCAATTAAATTATTAATTATTCTTATTTACTACTAAAAATTTATTTTTTAGTTTTCTATATATGTGTACCAATCATAATCCTCATTTATTTTTTGGTAATTTAAATGTTTTATAAATATATTTCTCAATTATTCCTCATAAACAAGCCTGATTCAAGGGAACTTCCAAAATTCTTACCTATTTTAAAGTGCACTATATGATATGTTATAAGCTACAATTACTTTTCTAAACCCTATAGTTTCATAATTAAATACCTAACTTATTTAATTTCTATTTTAATTCAAGTATTTTTTCAAAAGAACTATTATTTTCAATGTAAAAGTGTATTCCTCTCAAAAATTCATCGATGATTTTATTAGAGTATTTTTTTCTATTCCAACACCTATATTGAATTTTAAATATTATTGAGGTTAATATTTTATGTTTATCAACTAAAAAATTGTATTAAATGTTTTATGATATATTTTTCTATGGATGTGCTATCTTGATACGATTCACCATACTACTCATAATGGTTAGTGTTTACACGTACAGATTGGATAAAGTTATTTAATATGTTCATATTTTTTATGCTTAGCCCCATTCATATAAGGAATTAATTGGAATTATAGTATGATGTGTGGACCTGCTATAGCCCCTCAATGTATGGGTAGATCTCATGAGAGAAAATAGAATTTATTTTTAGTTGCGTCCTTACCCTAGTATTTTTAAACGTCTTAGCCGAGGCCTTGATAATATGTTTCAGACATCCGGCATTATGCATTCCCTAATTATGGTATAAATTATTGATAAACCATGTAATTATTTGAAATTTATAATATCAATGGTTATTTTTCACTATCTTATGATCATTTATATTTTCTTACATAATCAACTTTCATTCCTACCATATTATGCTCAAGTATATTTTTTAAGGCATGTGTTTTTAGTTGTTCACCATGTCTAGTGTTTATTTTTATGATAACTTATGATATATTACTTACCCTTAATGAGAATATAATATAACCCATTTCTTATGTTTTATTTTCCCTATGTTTTCAATATTAATATTATAAATTACTTGCATGGATAATCTATGAGTCATAGATGTTTCCAATGGGGTTACTATTATGTATTTCATTTCATGTTGTAATTTTTAACTTATGTTTGTATCTTGTTTTCCAAAACTACTAAAATATTCGTTTTTTTGGGATACAAATTTCTTAAAATCATGAAAATTTATTAATAAAAGGAACTGGCTCTGGGAAACTGGGGTCGGGGTCCTTACAATTGGTATCAGTGGAATTTTAGTATAAAATCTAGATACTAGATTTAGAAAATGTAGATTAGGGAACAAAACCCTAAGATAGACTTTGAGGATAAGTATACAAGAACATCCTATTATTTTGGTAAGGTATAGATTATGTGGATCATTCTAGAAAATACATATTTGTCTAGATACTACAAGTGGATGTGGTTCCAGAAAAGATGTACCTAGAATTAACAACTCTGACAAGGTGTTATGGGCATGACTCAGGTAACCTGGTACACGACAACAGGCCTTACCGCACACCTAGTTCGACACTTAGGGGGGATATGATTAGATGGTTAAAGTTTTATTTATAAAACATTCAGAATTATTTTTTTGCTTCTAATTTTGGTTAAGGCCTTGAATGAACAATTTTTTATCAAAACATGGGAATATGTTGAATCAGCGAACAATCTTGAGACACTTGAGGGAGGTGCACACAATATACGAGGTCGGGGCATAAGATTTGAAATGGTGTGCAAGATATTGAATGCCCAATGTGACTTCAAATCTATTATTCCACATAAACCATTAGAAAAATAACCAAGTTAAAAGTGTTAAAGAAATTTGGTCAGCACGTAAGAAGAGGGACTACACATACGATCTTCTCTACCCAATGCGATGTTAAATGAAACTTTCATGTAGGACACCTTGTGATCTTCCATGGAAGTTTTTGTCTATAAATTGAAACATACCCACTCATTCCAAGGTACTGTTACAGAAGACAAACTGTCACTCCCACATGTAAAACACGGCCCCTTCCATGACCGCGTAAAAGATATGGCCTCAAGGTACTAGATCTTGCATGACAGGTCTCCCAGGGGTCCTACTTCAGGTGGGCTCACTAGGGGTTTATCCTCACCCATTTCCTTTTACTCTAAGTAAATTATGCACAAATAATCCTTCAATAATTCAATATTTTACTTTATCCATAACTCTTTCTCCCCAAACCCCTCATCTTGCATGCCAGTCTTCCATCTTGCACGTAGTCCTAAATATTGCGTGTGGGCATCCATCTTTCATGTCATCCTTTACCTTGTATGCAACCTTTAAACATTTTTGCATCACTTCTTATATGATACATGTGTTGTCCTTACTACAAGTCACTGTGTCAGATCTCCTCTTGCATATAACACCCTTATCTTGCATAAACTTTCCTCATGTGGCCTTCCAAGACTGCGTGTAGTGATTTCCTTGTCCCTCAAGTGGTTTTCTACGTTGTGGCACCTTGTATAATGATTCTTAACATAGTAACACTAACATTTATTCATCCTACACATATCCACGCTAATTTGGACCCCTCAATGGATCACTCCACAACCCTGTTAACTGACAGAGTCTTCCCTTCACCAAGGGTTAAAGTGCACCAATTATGTAAGTCCTGTGGGTGAGGAGTAAATCTATGTCATCTGAGATATAGAAAATTAAACTACCAAAAAAACCACATCCTCAATACCAGACGTTAAAATTTGATCACCGCATAAGTGACGAGACCCAAAAGATCGTGAAGGGGATGAGAACTAGTGCCCTATCAATCCTTATCTCTCCCTCTGTGCTTTGTCACCATACATAACTCAAGAAACCCTTGAGTAATCCCTGACACCCCTTTATAGGGTGATCCATGTATGGTTTTTATATCCTCCTCATACACCTAGACCCCTACTCGGGTTTCCCTCGTTGAGTAAGTCATAATATTCTTCTCTTGGGTTGTTGGCCATGTGTAAGCTCTACACCATTCCTATTGTCCACACCTTTCATGACACGATCATTAGGCCTAATTCTACCTATTATTTCTCACACCATTCAAGAATCATGTGGTCTTATAATACACATCGAACATGACATCCTATAGGCGGCTAACCATGCAAAAGCCCCACTCCCCCATTCTGAACTACATGGACCTTGATCCTTTCCCTTTTCAATCAAGGTACATAGGCCCATCACCCATTGATCCTGACCACTTTATGTCAGTTCAACCTCATTCCACATGACATTACACTATATACTTATGAAATAAATGGGTTTTGATTTTTGTCTCCAAGACAAGTTATGTAGGAAGCCTCCATAAGGTTCAACCCCAAAGGCAGGTAAACTACGGTATCCCCTTCACTAGAAACCACATTCTTGTTCCACCCCTTATTGGGGTTAGACTAGTTCTCAAGATGTTAACCATGCCTGGTCCTCATCATGTCTCCAGGTTGTTTTCATTTTTGGTATACCATAATTCTATGCCACACTCCTGAACTACATGGACTTTGATATTTTCCCTTTTTAACCAAGGTATGTAGGAAGCCTTACTAAGGTTCAATCCAATCTCTCATGTCCCATCTAGGTCCCTCCCTCAAGAATTTTTTTGTTAAGATCATATCTCAACTCAGAGGTTCTACTTCCTTCAGGTCTCTTCATGTGTCCATTCTCACAAGTCACATCCTCCAATGACTCATTGACCCATCACAGAACTACATAGAATGTGATTCTCTTCCACATGGATACATAAGAAACCTCCATGAGGTTAAATCCCAACAAATGGTAAACTACGGTGTCCCCTTCACTAGGAACCACATTCTTGGCCCACCCCTTAGTGGTGTTATACTAGTTCTTGGGATGCTATCCACACATGATCCCCATAATGTCTCTGGGTTATTGTCATTTGTGTACACTCTGATTCCATGCCCCACTCATGAACTATAAGGACTTTGATCTTTTCCCTTTTAAAGTAAGGTATGTAGGAATCCTCACTAATGTTTAAGTTGATCTCTCATGTCCCATACTAGTCTCTCCCTAGATCCTTTGTGTTTCGGGAAGATCTTGCCTCAACTTATAGGTTCTACTTTCTTCAAGTCCCATTCATTAATCCATTCTCATGAGCATCCTCCTCAGGTGACCCATTTACCCATTTTAGAACTACATATACTTTTATTCCCCACTATATGGATATGTAGGAAACCTCCCTGAGGTTCAAGCCCAAACACTGGTAAACTATGATGTCCCATTCACTAGGACCCACATTCCTGGTCCACCCCTTAGTGGTGTTAGACTAGTTCTCAAGATACTAACCATGCATGATCCCCATCATATCTTTGGGTTTTTTCCTTTGTGTATGTTTTGATTCTGTGCCCAACTCCTGAACTACATGTACTTTTATCTTATCCCTTTTTAACCAAGGTGTGAAAGAAGCCTCCCTGAGATTCAAGCCCATCTCCCATGCCCCATCCTGGTATCTCCCTCGATCCTTTGTGTTTCAGAAAGATCATGTCTCAAATCGGAGGTTCTACATCCATTGAGTCTCATTCATGCATCCATTCTCTGTGTCACCTCCTCAGGTGAAACATCACCCCATCCTAGAAATACGTAGACTTTGATTCCCAACCATAGGGATAAGTAGGAAACCTCCATGTTGTTCAATCCCAAACACTTGTAAACTACAGTTTCCCCTTTGTTGGAACCCACATTCTTGGTCCACCCCATAGTGGTGTTAGACCAGTTCTTAGGATACTAACCACAAATGATCCCCAACATGTCTCTAGATTATTATTCTTTGTGTACACCCTGATTCCATTCCCCACTCTTAAACTAAGTGGACTTTGATCTTTTCCTTTTTTAATCAAGGTACGTATGAAGCCTCTCTGAATTTCAAGCCCATCTCCCATGTCCCATCCTGGTCTCTCCCCCAAGCCTTTGTGTTTCTGGAATATCATGCCTCAACTCAGAGGTTTTACTTCCTTTGGGTCTCATTTATGAGTTCATTATCACAAGACTCCTCCTAAGGTGACTCATATCCCCATCCCAGAACTATGTAGACTTTGATTCCCCACCATAGGGATATGTAGAAAACCTCCCTGATGATCATGACCAACATTGCTACCTTCATATTCATTCTTGACTCCATACCTATACATTTCACCTTACGAAACTTCATCCATATCCATACTGATTTTTACATGGGCCACCACATCCTAGTGAAATCATGTCATTCATATGGGCAGTTAACCATATGTAATCCCCATTTATCTCATTTCTATTGGCAGCACCCATTCCTCTAACCATGCATAAGCCCCAATATATGTTCGGGACATTATCTTTTGTGTACACACTAATTTCATGCATCACCCATTCTAACTATTTGGGTTTTGATCCCTGTATCAAATACAAGGTACATAGGAATCCTCCTTCAGGTTCAATCCCAACCAATAGTAAACCTTGGCATTCCCCTCTCTGGGGACCACCATCATGATCTTCCCTCAGTGGTGTCTAGATCAACCCTCACAGTGTGACATCTTCCCTTTTTGGGACACACCACCCAGGGTCCACCCATTTTTTGGGAATTTTAACCCATCCATATGGTAAACTTTCTAGGTTTTACCCCCTCACAATGTACCCATCTCATCTACTCTCATCAATGTTTGGATCAGTCTGATCTTTCTTCATTGGACATTAAACTCATGGCATACCCCATGTTAAACATGGGAAGCTTTTGAAATCCTCAGAGACATGCCTCTATAAAAAAATTCATAACACTCAACATGGGATGCCTTAGGCTTCCACGCCCTCAAGAATCCCTATCATAAGAAAAAAATCTAGATTTACCAGTGTTTCAGTGTCTAGACACGCCAATGATGCTCAATGTGACTACTCCCCTGACCAAATATTGCTTCCCTGAATTGGCCTCTTGGAATGTCTTGATACAAGGACTGTAATTAACTGGTATCCACAAAGATATAGAACCATGAAGAGTTTCATAAACAACATCTTAATCTTTAAGGGAGACCAGGACTAGGTGCAAATTCCGCAGAGGACTCCACGGAAGGAGAGACTCACATCCCATCATCCTATTTCAATCAAGGTTAAAACATATATGAAGAAGTGATGAATTCCACCAACCTTTGGAAAATAAAAATTTGGGGAAACAATCAGCACATTTCTACCGACAATGTGTTCCCTAGAAGAAAGTGTTAGAAATAGAAATGGTGAACTCGATGTGAAACTCCTCTCCTCAATATGAAAATTATTAGCGTTCGATACATCAGTAGATAAGTGTGTTATTGAATCCAAATATTTGGTGCTAGGTCCCACTCAGAAAATAGTGATCCTAGCATGAAAATCATGAGGATTTGGGGGAATTTTATCATTGAGCATCCCAATCTATTACATTGTTAGTGTGGATATTTCCATCCAGCTATGGAAGACTGAATGGTTCTGGGAAACTGGGAATCACTTTCCTTTTATCTATACTGATGGATGAATCCTCTTACTTTGCAGGACCCTAGATACAGCTACAGAAAACCAATCACATCTTACCCACAAACGTTGGGGTAGGGGCAATACGAATTCAGAAATCCCACATAGATTCACCCCTTCTGCAATCACTCCCACAACCACAGCTTCTATGATTCCACCCCCTGTCTCACCCTCCGAATTTATTCAAAGGAGGGAGATCGATACTATTATTCAACGATATGAACTAGATGGGTCTTCCTGATGAGGGATATGGACCATTGCGATTTGGAGTCTTTTTCACCTCATCATATCTGCCACCCCCAAGGTCTGCATAGGTAGCCACTACTCCTTACTCCAAAATTCAACCATTTCAAGACCCTCTCCTCAGAACACTCTTATAACTCACTCCCTTGCACTGACAAAGTAAGGGGTGTATCAGTCCTCTCGGATATGACTGCGGCCATGGGACCACCAAGGAGGGATCCCACCAGGCCATGTCAGCACCATCATCTAGTCCCACATATTGAGGATCAGGTGGTCCGTACCCCTACACATTCGGCCCTAGTTCGTCTGATCCCACACTAATGTCATGTGTAGACTCCGTAGGATTCCCTCTAGGGGGAATCATATTCTATTGCTCTAGTGGCTCGAACAACCACTAACCTGTGTTACTAGCTCCCTATTACTACATAGTAGGGTCACTACTACACCCGAGTGGGATTAAGATCCCAACCACCCCCTGGGCAGGATAGGTCGACTCTTTCGGTCGCTGATGCAGGTGTTAGTCGTTGCGAGCTGACCCGTGGCGATGACATTCAGTACAGAGGTCCTCCTCATACCACTTCTAGTTAGAGTGGAGGTCCTCCCCAATATCGTGTTTAGTATGGGGGTCCTGCCCATGAAACCATCATTAGTCTAGGAAGAGGTTCTCCCCGTATTGTTGACACCTGACATGAAGGCCCTCCTCATGCCAATGGTTTCATGGATGGAGGTTCTCCCCATGTTTTAGGATATCGATGCAAAGGTCCTCTTAATGTCATCACCAGCTTGAGTGGAGGCTCTCCCCAAGGAAATATCAACCAGATCAAAGTTCCTCCCCACTCCAGCATTCAAAACCGCGGAGGACCTCCCTATGTTCCATTCGACATCTACCTAGGTGCCCCTCGCGCCCTGGATTATCAAAGTGCAGGTCCTCCCCATGTCAAAGATCTAACCTTATCTAAAGAACCATCATGGGGTAGGAGGGTGGGTCATTTATACCTGAGAAAGAACTATAAGAAGCCTCATATCACAATCAAGCATGTCCATTTTTTATACTTTGAAGTGGAGTACAATCTGATGATGGAACCTTCACCCAAATCCTCCATATCAGGGACTCGGACAGGAACCCTACGTATCAGCTTCATCCTCTCATAAATAAAGATTAACCAGATACCTGAATCCCTCTATATATATATATAGGAGGATGAATATTTGGCTCTTTTATAGGTTCTAGGTGTACAATACTCTCTATCATCAATGGGATCTTTCTCTACTTCAGTAAGATATCATAGAGATTTATTCTGGGGACCAATCGATGATGACCACCAACTAGATCCATCTCCAATGACCACCACCCCTATATGAGAAGCATTAGTTAGTCCACCCTCCTATATAGATGTGGTGATACTGTTAGAACAGTCCCCAAGAAGTATCCCCAGATGCAGTGGTTTTTTGGCTCATGCATCATACTCTCCACTGGCTAGTCCACCAACGCAACAGTATATGTCAGTTCAATTACCAGTCCCCCAACTGGCCCCAATCGATGAGTGGGGAAACCAAGGGCTAGATCCCAAGTCTGAGCGGAGAAGTTTTTGGGACATTATTGTGGTGGATCATTTCCTCGAGATGTTCGGGCTAATTTCAACTGTAAGCTTAAATTTTTTGGAATCTGTCACCCAGGACGAGGTTATGTGCTTCCATCGAACCTTAGGGATGATGCATTTCCATATCCATTGTCAATGGTTGGCTTACCCCAAGAATCAGAAACACTTTGACAACATTGGATATTAGTGCGTCTGGTTGAGTTGGCCTCACTTCCCGTCACTCAACACCCTACATCACCTGGTCATCATCGAACCCTCCAACAACGTTGTTTTCAAAGATTTATGGGGATCTAAATAAGTATTAAGGAGGCTTCCCCATATGTCCAAATCCATTGCTGGGGGTAGTATGTTTCCCTTCATATCAGTCCTACCCTATGCCAACCTGGTTCACCTAGTGATATCGAGCATATACCTTAGGAACCTTCATAACGAACAAGGTCATCCCAAAGATATATCCAAAAGGGGGTACGAGCATAGGATCTGGAGAATAGGGAAAATCACTAGGGAAGCACAACACCCGGTTGACACTGTAGGTGTTCACACTCACCCGAAAAGGCTGAAACATGGTCTCCAAGAGCCCAATGACTCATTTCCTTTTAGTTGAAATCTCAATAAGGGAAAAGCACATGTTAGGACAATAAGGAACTTTGATCCATCTGATTCAGTATAGAAGATGGAAGAGGATCCAGAAAAGGCTGTGTTACATCAGCAACTCATCGAATATAGAAAGATGGTTAATGATATCCTCATTGAGCATGCCATGGAACGATGGCTAGATTATGATAATCCTCAATTGAGGTAGCTGGGGAAGGGGTAGGTACAACTTCTCTTGGGCAATTTTCCTCTTGGGGGTCTCGAAAACCCTGCCCAACTAGAAATAATAGAGGTCGGTACTTATGGAAAGTGGCCATGAAATGCAGCACCAAATCCACTTGATCTGCATGAAAACCTACATCAGGACCCAGCTTAGGTTCTAATGGACACTCTGTAAGCTCCACTAGACACTCCTTAGTTTCCTCCAGTAGCCCCATAGGATATTCCTCTATCCCCTCGGGTAATTATGCCATTCACTCCAAGATCTTCTAATCCCACTTACCACATTGAAGAACATGCCAATGCATTAGTGTTTATGGATCCCCATCAAGAAAGGAATCCTTTCCAGGTTGATCTGATGGATTCTCTTATTGCTCACCTCAAGGCACTGGAAACTCGATAGGTGGCAATCCTGCCTGATGGAAATCCATATCCAGCATCGATGGATGATATTCCATCACCCCCTAGGTTTTGCGAATCCTACCTTCTCCCCATTCAATGGGATGGGTGATACATTGTATCACCTGGCCCACATTATTTTAAGTTGTGGCCCCATGTTGGGAACTCCAGCACGACATGAAGTTTCTAAGCTCCAGTGTTTCCTATAATCATTTTAAGGGCCCATATTTTTCTGGAACATCTAGTTACCCATTGGGTCAATAGCTGGTTGGGAGGGTCTTCATAGGCAGTTTCTCTACCAGTTCAGTTCCACCACACAGAACACAAGTATTTCTGACCTCTTCAAGTGCAAGAAAAGGCCTAATGATCATGTTGTAGACTTTGTCTCCAGATGGAAGGGCCTTATATATTCACTCGATATGTCACTGACTATAGAACAGATGCTAAAAATGTGCATAGGGAATGTGAAGATTGAATTGGTCCTCTCTCTCATCACTCAAAACATCCCAAGAATACTTTGTGGTTTCTCTAATAAAGCTCAGTGTCTAGTGGAATCCTCGTAGTAAGCCAAGAAATAATGCTCTTTACCTCTTACAGTCCCCACAATAAGATCCACCAAGGCCGAGACCATTGTTGTTGAACTAGTATAGGCCCCTAGACATCTAGAATTGTTATAGGAAGAGCCAGCTTTATAGACTTGTCGAGGGCTACCACCTTAGCCTCAGCCTCAGACTTAGAATCACCCACCTCAGAATCGACAGGCACCATCTCATAACACATCGCCTCTGCCTAGGTGAGACAATCAGGTTACACCTTTTTTTCAAGCTCCTTCAGCCCCTCATCAAGGCCAAGATCCTAGATCTCCTTTATCGGATTGAAGAAACCAGACCTACTCATTCAATGAGGACCAGGTCCCTGGCTATTTTCAGAGGTCCTTAGATTAAGAAATCTTTCCATTTCCAGAGTGTAAGAGATCCAAAGAGCTATATCTCATATATCACCCTAACTATTTTCCTTATTATTGGTTCCCTAGGCACACCCTCAAGCAATGTTATGTATTCAAAGACTGTATCCAAGACCAGGTCGATAACAACAAAGTCATATTGGGTCTGGCCCTGGCACAAGTGTCATGTGTGTCTGTAAATCCTGATAGTGAGAGTGAGGGTGAATGGCAGTAGGTTTCTATCCACAGGTCCCAAAAGTATGATAATTGGATAGATTGAAAGGTAGTTGACCATGCCCATGGTATTATCCTTGCATGTTTAAATCATCTTGATCCTTATGAAGTAAATATTCTACCTTCAGCTACTACTTCTACATTGACATCTCGACCTTCATCCTCTTAGAAGAGTAATCATCGATGATGCAATGGAAATAAAATACCTCCACCAGTACCGAAGCCGTCCTATACTCTTGGAAACTTTTTTACCTCAAATATGGGAATTTCCTCTAAAATCCGCCCAACAATGGAGTGATCTTCACGTGATGATTAGAAGTATGCCTCAGTGAATACCATTGAACTAGTAAACCCCTACATGGTACCCAGTGATGAAGAGTTATAGGAAGAACATCCCAACATCCCCAATTGATACTAGAATTGACGAATCCATAGGTATGTGAATCGTCATAATGCATTGTCTAGTAATTTCATCCAATTCATGCATGCCACTAAGACCATATATTAGGCTCAGTGTAGAGATTATCATGTTCTTCCTTCTCATCTTATTTCATCAGATTCACCCCCAACACAATTTTTGTATCTTGATTAGGAAGAGTCACCACTACCATGCTATGATCAGTTGAGTTCCATTGTAAGTAGACCTCAGTCATCTAATCATCAGCTGGCAGTCACTCTATGTGATTTGACTTGTGAGTGGTGGGACAATCCCAACACCTGCCAGAATCTATCATTTTGACTAGCAGTTCCCAACATGCCTCCTTCCATTGAGCGACCTCTAGTTAGTAGAAGTATGCATGTTTCACAGAAATATGATTTCTTCAAGAACCTTTCTAGAATTTCTATGTGGGTCTCAATCCTAAAATATCACTACCTATAATAATATATGTGTGAATCCCTTAGAGAGGCTTTAAGAATCCCCCTTCTGTTTAAAACGGAGGTCACAACCACAAAAGCCTTTAGTGCTAAGGTAGTCAAATTGGCAGTGTCAGGCCATCATTTCATTCTCGAGATAAGATGAAGGTTCTCTTATACAGGGGAACATCTTCCCACTATATATCAATTTCTAGTTCAATGGCATGGAACTTTTTCATTATATTGTCAACACATGTTCTGGGATCAATCACATCTCGACCAGAATGCTCTATAATATGGGACTATCTAAAATAGATTTCAGTCCCTATGACCTGAATATTTAAGGTTATGATAGGATGGAACAAACATTGATTGGAAAGATCTCCCTAAAGAACAAGTTCAGCGGCCTAGTTGCCAGCACTAAGTTCATGGTTGTATCATAGGACACCGCTTACAATGGATTTCTGGGTAGACCATTGCTCCACCTACATGTGGTTGTCCCTTCCTCATATCACAAATGCCTTAAGTACTCCATTAATGGAAAGGTAGGCTTACTCCAAGGTGATGTGTCCCCATTTTCTTCTTGTGAATCCCAATACTTAGAAACTGAATATTATAAGAGGAAAGATAATCAGATTTAGGAAAATGGGGTTAAGCACACTAATGTTTCTGCCCACCCATTGAATGATTTAAAGGATGAGTTAATTCTCCAAATCAACTGGTTGGAGGCCATGACCCCAGACCTAGGACATGGATTCATCATTGTAGGGATGAGAAGAAATAATGTTCCTAAGAGAAAGGAATTCTGGAAGATTATTTCATACTCCTACACGAATTAGGATCAAGTTATTCTGAAGACACTTTCCCCTCTAAGGTATCGGGATGTTCACCCCGTGCCAATGGAAGTATGCCATACTTTCTTGTTCCACCAGGCTGGATTGAACTGACTCAAGACGAAGCAACCCTACTACTTTGATATTATCTTGCATGGCCCCTTGGGTCGAAGACCTGATGGGATCAGATCGATAGCTTTCATCTCCATGATTTCAGCAGTGCGGGAGCCCTCTGATGAAGATTACACTACCTCTCAGGCTGGAACCAGCATTCTGTCAGGGTCACCCAACTCAGAAGAACTGCCCATGTTGATGATCCTCTCACTGTGTATGATGAAGAAGATTTATAGGAATCCACTCCCATGTTTGAATAAGGTGTCTTCACCAGGTTTTATGAGTTTGTAGTGGTGAAACTCAGCACTATGATGGATCCAAATACAATGCTAATCAGTGTAGTTATGTCTGTAGAAGAGTATAAAAAATATGTGGATTTCTTAAAACAACATTGATATGTATTTTCCTAGAGTGAGAGTGAGATTCCATGACTGGATCCTTAGGTCTCCATCCACCACCTTGTCCTCCTGATAAACCATCATATGCTTAAACAGCCTCCCAGAAAGATGCACCCCTCTCTTGGTTCCATGGTTAAGGAGGAAGTTAATAAACTCAATAAATCCAACTTCTTCAAGGAAGTTCAATACCCAAAATTTCTAGCCAACATCATTCCTATCTGAAAGAATAATGGAAGGATCAAAGTTCACATCAACTTTAGAGATCTCAACCGCCACTATCTGAAAGATGAATTTCTTCTTCCTATGATAGAGTTGTTGATCTATGCTATTGTTGGGTTCCAAGATCTCTCCTTCATGGATGGTTATTCTAGATATAATAAAATCAAAATGGCTCCCGAGGATGAATAATCCACTACCTTCATATAATAACAAGGTACTTTTTGTAATCAGGTAAGTCCTTTTGGTCTAAACAATGAAGGTGCCGCCTTTCAACGTTCCATGCACCGCATATTCAAACCAATTCTCAAGACGTTGGTGGAATGCTATGTGGAATGATCTAGAGGTTAAATCCCATTAGTTTAAGGACCATCTCAAGGATATTGACAAAGTGTTCTTCTTCCTCCTCTCTCATCATCTAAAGATGAACCACTTGAAGTGTGCCTTCGGTGTTACCTCTGGAAATTTACTCATCTTCATTGTCATTTATAGAGGCATCGAGATAGATCCATAGAAGATCAAGGCTATCAACCAGATGCCTCCTTCAAGAAACCTCTGAGATCTCTGAGGTTTTCAAGGCCACTTAGCCTACATACATCAATACATTATGAATCAGGCTATCAAGTGTAATTGATTTTCCTGGCCCATGAATGAAGGTGCTGACTACCAGTGGGATGAAGAGTATTAGTCCGCCTTCAAGGAGATCAATAAGTAACTTCTAGAGCCTTTTGTTATAATGCCTCCCATTTCCAGAAATCTTCTGGTCCTTTAGCTAACCACGCTACAAAGATCTCGTAGTGCCCTTCTCACTCATAAGAACAAAGAGGGAACAAGGAATAGTTTATACTATCTCAGCCTCAGGCTCTTAAATAGAGAGATCATATGTTCCTCTATCAAGATGAGAAGCCTTGAACTATTATCCACAATGTAGAAGTGCTGACATTACTTGAAAAACCATGAGATATAGCCGGTATCCCATGTGGACACACTAAAGTACATTCTAAACCACCCCATGTGGAAAAGCCATCTAGCTCAGTGGGTAGTGATCCTTCAACAATTTGACATCTTGTTTTCTCCAAGAAGGCTATCAAGGGACATGCAATGGTAGACTTCCTTACCCCCCATCTGACCCTTGTAGAGCAGTCTCCAGATCATGATTTCCCAGATGAGGTAATCCTATCGGTGGATCAAGTCGTTTCATATTGGCAGATGTACTTCGACAGTGTGTTACGAATCCCTACCGGTAGGAGACTCAATGATCCCAATATTAATAGGGTATGAATGGGTATCGTATTCACCACACCTATATAGGATTTTTTTCTTATTCATTCTTATTTTCATAATGCTACTCCTACAACAAGGTAGAGTATCAAGACCTTATCATAGGCCTCAAGCTAGCCATCTAGATCGATGTTCCCCACCCTACATGTTTAGGAGGACTCTAATCTAGTCATCAAACATATCAATGGAGACTATATTGTTAGTAATCCTTATCTCATACCATTTCTAGAGTGCACTCTCCAGCTGATGGCCCAGTTCCCTTCTCAGCTAGAACTTACTCATGTTCCTCTGTTGCAGAATAGTCGAGTCGATGCCTTGGCCTTCCTTGCTACATCTCTTACAGAGCCTGACTAGGATGAATTGATTATCCATGTGGCACATAGAAGATTCATTTCTCTCGTTACCCTAGATAACAGAGACATTCGGTAGGTAGGACATCTCACCACTGATTCATCCACATTGGGCCCCCGGGCTCCCCCTACAATAGTACTGGAAGGAACCCCTGGTTGGACAACTCTCTTTATCTAGTATCTATAGCACAGTAATCTCTCATCAGACTTAGCCAAATGTGAGTGATTCTATCAGTGTGCAGTATAGTTCACCCTCAAAAGTGGTACCAGTCTTAAACATATCCTCTATAAATGTGGGTTTGATGGATTTCTCCTCAGGAATATTCAAGGAGATGAGATTACCCAGGTCATGCAGGAAGTTCATGTCGGTTCATGCTGAGCTCATCAGGTAGGGTCAAAACTCTCCCATCAGATCCAAAGGTTGGGATAATTTTGGCCCACCATAATCTATGACTATATCAAATTTTCTAAGAGGTTTCACTCATGCCAGATCCATGATAATTTTTGTGCATTGGCCGCCAGATCCTCTCCATACTACCAAGTACTCTTGGCCCTTTTCATTCTGAGGGCTTGATGTCGTGGGATTATATCCACCAGCAACATTTCACCAGTGAAGGTACAACCTGAACACTACAGATTTCTTTTCCAAGTGTTCAAATGTGGTTCCACTAAAAGTATTCAAGGACCTTTCCATCATTGATTTCGTGAGCTCCAATATCTTCCACCGATTCAAAGTCCCTTACACCAACCTCACCAATAACCGCACCAAATTCTGTGTAGCTAATTTGAAGAAATTGTATGAAAATTAAAATATCCATTCTAATCATACCTCTCACTATCATGTGTAAGAAAATGGGAAGATTGAGGTGTTCAACAAAACCCCCTCTAACATCTTGCACAATATGGATGGCCCGAACAAGAAGTGTTGGCCGAGAAAGCTCCACAATGCTCTCTCAGCTTACCGGAAAATGACTCGTATTTCCACCAAGGTGACTCCATATTCCTTGGTGTACGTAACAGAGGCAGTCCTTCCCATAAAGATTCAGTTACCATCACTCTGCATAGCCATTTATGATCATCATATGTCAAATAGAGTAGCAAAAGTATATCTGGCTGAATTATAAGATCTCGATGAGAATAGGCTTCATGACCTACACAATCTAGAGATGCATGAGAAAAATATATCCATAGATCTCAAAAATAAAGTTCTCCATTATTTACATCAAGGTGACATGGTGTTGGCCCTGAGAATGCCAACGATACCTAGTAGGAATCCACCAAAGATGGAGCCCAAATGGGATGGACCTTATATCATTCACAAGGTTTACCCCAATGGTGTGTACTCTCTATTCACTAAGGATGGTGAGCACATTACTCCTCCAACCAGTGACAAATTCCTCAAGCAGTACTTTGCATTAGTATATCCCTCTCATCCTGTAAGATGTTAAACTATTATATCTTCCCACATGATGTTAAACTATTATATTATCCCAATGTTGTTAAATGGTATATGGTCTAAGTCCTATGACCTTAAACTAAGTCCCCTTCGACCTTCATGATGATAAAATATGAATGGTGAATACAATTCTTGATGGTCTAAGATCTATGACCTTAAACTAAGATCTCTTTCATCCTTACCACAAGACTTTAAACTGCACGGGTTCCACCATGCCTCAGATGTGCCCCTTATTTGTTCTTCCATTGCCTTTCACATTTTAAAGGACCCCCTAGAGGCTTGGTCTCATTCCACCTTGTCTCACCACCCATTCTAGGCCAATGAACCATAAGATTTTGAATGACATTCAAGTTTAACCCTGAGTTTTCGAATATGGTCAGCGGTTATCCCTCGTCTGTTTTTTCCCATTCCAAGACATATGATATGGGTACTGTGTTTTGAACATGGTCATTATTTATCCCCTATCATTATCACCATCCCCATGGTCTCCCAAATATCAAGCATGGTGTATCACCCTTTTCTGGCCTTTTATCTCATGCACGCGACATTAAACTAGGCACCTACAGTCTGACCTCTAATACCATAAACTAAGATCTTCCACATCCATATCGCATGATGTTAAACTGCACAAAATTTCAAGAACTATTTATGGATTGATTCCTTCCCTTAAGGGATATGTAGGAACACCTAGACATTTCATCTCTAGGTCCAGCCTCAAGACCCTCGACCTTCTCGGCCTCTTGGCCCAGGATATCTCTTGGGATTGTGTGGTGTGGTAAAGAATCTTCAATCTTTATTAACTTTCGGTTTACTTTGACATGAAACCCACATCCCTTTAAGACACCCTTTACCCATGTTCTTGTTACATGATGTTAAACTGAACATCATTTCAAGAACTATGTATGGCTTGATTCCTGCTCTCATAGGATGCATAGGAATGCCCATACATTTTAACTTTGAGTCCAGCCCCAGGTCTCTCAATATGTTTTGGCCCTTTTTCCTAAGGTTCCTCGTTAGGATTGTGGACGGTTTGGTTTGGACTTATTCTATCCTCATTCACATTAGGTTTTCTTTCTCAATCCATGTGCATTACCTTTAGAACCTCATTCTTTCTATGTCCTTGTTGCATGATGTTAAACTATACAACATTTCTAGAACTACATGTGTTCTGATTCTTTCCCTTGTAGGATACGTAGGAATGCCCGGAAATTTTTTTTCCAGGTCCATCACCGACTTCACTGACCCATTTTCCCTTAAAGATCTTTTTTAAGCATGTGATGAAGTGTGGACTTCTTCTATCCTCATTCACATCGAGTTTACAAATAGCCACACCACATTCCTTCCTTATTAATTTATCCCTTTCATCTATATCCTTACCACATGACGTTAAAATTCATGGCATTTCCAGAACTATGTTTTTCTTGATTCGTTCCCTTACAGGATACATACTAATTCCTAGAAATTTCATATTTGGGTCCAACCCTAGGTTCATCAACCCATTTTTACCCCTTCTTGTCTTGACTTCTCAACCTCTATTATTCCTCAGCAATACACTCAGATGCACTTTGGTTTAGGCCTTAGAGTGTTTGGTTCTTCAAGGACATGATTTCATCCATTTCCATACTTTAAATGCCCCTTTATTTAGGTTTCCATCACCTTCCACATCTAAAAGGACCCTTGAATAGTATGGATGCTCGTCCTTAAGTCTCACCTACTATTTCATTCCAACATCCTGGAGGATTTCAAACAAAATTTTGAGATCGGTTTTTTGTTTCGAATACGGTCAGCGGCCAGCCCTCGGGTGTTTGTTCCCATTTCAATCCAAAAGATATGGATGTTTTGCTTCAAAAATGGTTAAAATATAACCTCCATCATTACATTAAACCCATTATTCCCTAAATATTGGTATCATGATTCACATCCCATTCTATCTCACCATGTTTAGACATAATTTTGACACCCTCATTATTATCCCTCTCTGCACCTTTGTGCCTTGGGAGGACGAACCAGTATCGTGGGGTCATATTTGACTCCACACCTTCATCCCCTACTATGTGATTCCATGCATTGTAAATATATTCTCCTCCCTTATATACCAATCCAAGAATGGCTCACATGGGCTAAGGGATTTTGGTAAGGTTTTTTCCTGGACGGAAGAGTCACACATCCTTTTGGTCTAATCTCTATGACCATAAACTAAGATCTCTTAAGTCCTTATTGCATGATGTTAAACTATGCCTCTTACATCCAGGCTATGTAATGATAAAATACTTGGACATATGATGTCTTCATTTTAGAAGTTGTTTCCCCTTTGGTATTGTCCTTCTTCCATGACACATTCAATAACTATGTATAGATTGATTCTCATTCTTATGGTATACGTAGTGACGCCTAGACTCTTCTTTTATAGTCCAGTCATAACCCCTTTAATCTTTCTACCTCTCAAACATATCCCATTTTCAAGAATGTTTGATGTGTCATGTGGACTTCTTTTTCCCCTATTCGCGTTGGGTTATGTACCATGACACATAGTTTCCCATAATCTGAGATGTATGATACTAAAACTATGTTACTATCATCCTCATTTGCCTGATGTAAAACTGAATGATATTATAAGACCTCACCAGATAGATCCCATCTAGAAATAAGTTTTATCTTGATTCAAACTGATACACTCACACAATGTACTTTCATCAAAGTGGTGTAATTCTAAGAGTTTTTTACTTTATTTGAATATCATGGCATTCCATCACCATGATTTTCATGCCCAGTATTTTGAATCCTCATTCCCTTTCACATTTGAAGGGACCACATAGTTTTTAGGATGCTTGGCCTTAAGTCTCACCTACCATCCTTGGTCAACACTCTGGAGGACATTGGATGACACTTCATGTTCAGCCCCACATTTTTGAATATGGTCAGTGAATTTCCCTCATTTTTTTACTATTTTAGGATAATGCAATGTGAATTTTGTGTTTCGAATTTGGTCAAAAATTATCCTCCATCATCTTTCGACCCTAGTTGTGTTCCTAATTTTGGGTATTGTGATTCACACTCTTTATTCCTCATTGTTCTAATTGATCCCAATTCCCTAGGCGTTACCCCACTCATGCACTAGAGCATGTTGATAAAGAAAAGTTAACTATTATGGGAACCTTACCCTGCAGTCATGGCCTCTCTCCACTCGAATACTTTGAATGATTAGTTTAAAATAAAATATCCTGAGTATTCTAGGTTTATTTGGCACTCTCATACGCAAATTTTATGATTATGTAGTCCTCCCTTGTTTCTCACACCAGGTATAACCCACGTGAGATTAGGGATTGATCGAAAGTCATTTCATAGTCATGATCAAGATATACTAATTAAAACGAGAATGAAAAAAATATATCCATACATGCAGTTTGAGATGGGTAAAAAAAGAAGGAAATATGTTTCATGAGTCTGTCCAAAACACATCCCTTAAGGATTAGACACTTTAATAGACTACTCTAATACTTCCAAATTCTAATAGGTATCTTACAAAATCGATTCCTGCTCCCCAAGTGCCCATTCTTCACTAGCCGCTACGGAGAAAATCTCATTAGTATTGATTTTAATATGCTCCCGCTCATATTGGATCTCGGTAATTTGTTATATTTCCTACATTTCATACTTCTGGGAATCTTCTGGTTGGTCTTTCAACCATTTAATGAGATCATATTGGCTTGTGATATATATAGATTTTTTATTTGCCTTCTCTTCAAGGTTTCAGACTTCTTGCTCAACCTCAAGAAACTTCTAGGTGTTATTTAATTTCTTCAGACACTAGGAAAAATCGTATCATTGGCTACTCTCTCACATATTCTCATACATATAATCATGGATTATCATATGAAGAAGTTGAGTATCCACCCCTCCAGCATAGAGAATTCATAGTCATGTGTGAATTAACCCCATTTGATTTATCCATTCTGCCTCTGATTGATTGAGGAATCTCTTGATGAATTTCCATGTCTTATGTCACATCATATGACTCACCTTGGCTGTGTCAAGATCAAATACATCCATTTCCTCTGGATCTATAGGTTTGTACTCAGCAAAAATAGCTAAGAGTTCCGTGGAAAGGTCCTCTTATGGCATCCCTTCTTGTTCGATGACCTTGCCACCGCCAACCTGAAGCTCTACACTGGAAGTAGAATCACCTATGATTACAGATGCTTACTCATAGGGTTCCCGGGCTGGACCATTTAGAACAATTGGTTTTTCATGAACTGGAGCAATCACTGGTAGGACTCCCGTAGATGTTCCAGACCTAATAGTTTGGTGAGCCTCCAATCTTGCTATCACTGTATTGGGAATTAATACATTGGTTAGTTGAGTTACCTGATAAAGATGAAAACATACAATGATAGAAACCTACATGAGTTCGAGCACAATAGTATCCATTATATGAGTCAAGGTAAGAACAACCACCACAGGAGATCCCTCATTGCTTGTTAACTCAACGATTGGCACTGGCACCTTATGAACAGTGGGAAAAACCTGTGACTTCAAGTTCTTCATTTCATCCCCTCCTGCTGGCTCATCACTAACCACTTCAATCGTAATTAGCCCCTCACCCACTACAGTCATGTTCGGTCCTCCTCCCTTCTTGATCCTAGATGCAGATTCATGAGGATTTATTTCCACATACATTGGCACATTCTCATCCCCTACAAAGGGAGCTTCTTGAATATCATCACTGATGTGTTCCTGAATAGGTAATAGTTTGGTCAGTGGATTCAAACAATAAAAAAGAGAAAGGCTGGTAGAGGAGGTAAGAGTTGAGATTCACCTCAAGTTGTTCAACTAGCTCAGTGTCAGAGCCTGCGATTTCATAGCTCTCACATTGGCTTCCCTGGAGGGTGGCTATTTACTGAGGTCTCCCACCTCCAGGACCTTCCTCCTATTCTCCCTCTTCCTATTCTTCCTCTTCCACCTCTTCCTCTCCTCCTTCTTCTTATTCATCATTGTCATCATCCTTGAACATCAGCATTTCCAGGTCGCGCTCTTAGACAAGCATCACTTTCACAAGAAGATATTGTTCTATATACCTCCCCTACTGGAATGCATAAATATCCATGTCTATTAGGTATGCATTTAGGTGATGAAATTCCACCCTTTCTGCCACTTGAATGTACCCTATGTATGGTAGGTCAATACTGGTGCACACCAGTCTCTGCCATATCTCTTTGGTGGACATTGATTATCTCAACATCCTCCAAGAATACCATAAAGATGGGAAAATGGCACCAGTTGTCATCTTTAGAAGATAACATAGTCGGTTCCCAGGGAGCTCCCTAGCTGGCCCACGAGGACGCCCAAGGAACCATCCCTATTTAGAAGGTGAAGGTACATTCTCATCTTGCAACTCTCCTACTGAAAAAGTTTCATCCCACGCCATTCCAACTTCCTATATTATTCCTAGTCTCACCTCCCCAAAAGTGCCTCATCTACTTACTCATTGTTCGGACTCCACGTTGTCCACCTTGATTTGTCGAATTTGTTTCCGTATAATCACCTTTGGGTACGCTGTTATCTGATGGTCGACAAACTCTATTGACAGGTCAGCATTAACATCAGTGGGGGAAAAAGTAATGACCTCACCAAATCCAACATCCATAAACATAATCCACAATTGGAAAAGGATTCAGGGATTCCACTCCTCTTATACCATTTTATACACTTTTTTGGAATCTGCTGCATGCACCCAAATTTCCTTGAAAACCTCTTTGGCACATAGGGTAAACAAATATTTAGTCGTCAATTCGAGATACCATCACAACACCCCTGATGCTTTGCAGGTATTCCCTCTGCTCCAATGGGCCTCGCCCATCATCTACCATCTAGCTAGCTGGGGACCGAAATGGATGAAAACGTGAGATTTCATTTTTTCCGATCTTGATTTTGATCCCCTCTTCATTGAATGTCAAGGTATGAATTCCGGAAATATTTAGTATGGATAGTCACAGACAGTCACCTAGAGGGAGGATGGAACTCAGGAATTCATACCCACCATAATGATCTCCAACCTAGCCATGAATAATATGGAATGATCTGCATATTATCATGGGCATACTTCCTCTAGAGATGTGCCTTAGAATGGTATACATCCTGGTGAATACAGGCACCCCTAGATTGACCTTGTTCTTGGCCACCATGATTCTGACCATTACAAGAATCCTTGGACGAACCCCCATCCTCATTTCCCTCACAGGAAATATACACCCACCCAAAAATTAATCAAGGATCCCATTATATCGTACATTTGGGTTTCATCTTTAATTTATTCCAAATCACCATGATCAGTACTCGCTTGATTCCAAGACTATCTAATATGATCCTGACTTCCCCTATGTGATGTGTTTGGGCTCTTCTTCCCTAATCTTGGAATTTTCAATGCCTTTTCCTAAATTAGAAATAGACCTAACCATATCTAATAGGATATTTCTTACAGGATATACTTGATTTTCATCTTCTCATTGGCCACCTCCAACAGATTCTATATCAGGATAGGGGTGAATTTTCGGTCTGCCCAGACATTATCCATTGTAAGAAAATCATCATTCTAGTACCTTTCTAGGGTAAATCCCTCTAATGTAGTGGATAACCAAAATATTGATGATGAACTCCCCATGGTGGATATGAAAAGTATTTTTGTTTGGCGACCACCGAATGAACAGCTCCAGTACCAGGTCTTACTAATGGTACAAATGGAACAGTGATGTCCACATAGCTTCAAACAGTCCGATAGACCATGGATCCTCCCCAAAATCCTCATATTTCTGGCGTACCTAGTACTCCCATGCCCATTCACTAATAAAGTTTCCCCATGACCTGAATTCCCATTCCAGCCAACCTTTTTTCTCATCAGTAATGCTACTTCTAAAGGTGATCACATAGTGATCTGGAGATTCTTAAAGAGTTGTATCGCTAAACACAAAAGTCTTGGTCTTTGGATTTAGGATCTAAATAGTAATATTTTGGGTTTCATTAGTGGGGTGACCATTTCGTATCATATTTTACTATGGAAGGATATCCTTGCGTGTTACCCATGATTGTGGCGTGTCAGCCTTAAAACCTGGCATCATCACCTCTTCCAAAATACTGAAGTTCCATATTAGTATATTTTCACTTATAACATAATCATTTTCTATCTTGTGTCAACATATAGAAATGAATCTGATTATTGGACATTACTCTTCTCACATGAAGAATTTGAGGGTTTGTGATCATCTGGGTCCTCCTTACTGCAGCAGCAGGTACCCTATCAGCGTCATTTTGTTGAATAAACATTTCCATCAGATCTCAGAATTGACAAAGTGTTTTGCATAAAAGAATGGGGTTTCAGTGCATAATACATACAATTATGCACAAGATGGGTGTTAGATGAGGGAAATTCATCCAAGTTAGGTGCACACAAGATTTAGACGGAGTGAAAAATAATCTGTAGTTGTGCTCAAGGCATTGACCAAATTCAGAATATTTCACGTATAAAGTAGGTTATTTCACGCATGAGAGAAAGGTATCCTATCACATGGTAAATTAAAAATATGTAACTGTGACCCCCCCCCCCCCCACACACACACACATATTTATAGGCACAGAACTACCCTTTTGCATGCACAGAAGTGGTTTGCACATCGAATGGGAATTTTTGCATGCACCAACCATTAGACACTCTACTCTTTGGAATTTCCCTCAAGAATACAACCCTCGAGTCCCCTTTCATCTCATAATACAAGGGGGTATTTGTTGTGGCTGAATTTCAGTTAAGGCCATGAATGGACATTGTTTGATCAAACCAAAGGCATATATTGAATCAACAAACAATCCCAAGACACCTAAGGGAAGTGTGCGCAAGATTGGAAATGATGTACAAGATATTTCATGCCCAATGTGACGTCAAATGGATTCTTCCTTATCAACCTTCATAAAACCATCCAAGTTAAAATTGCTAAAGAAATTTGGATGGCACATAAGAAGAGGGACCGTACGCAATATTTTCTACGCCCAATGCGACGTCAAATACCACTTGCACGCAAGCCACCTTACATGCCATCATAGAGTTTTTCTTCTATAAATATAAATGTCCTGCCTAATTTTAGGGTACCATTATGGAAGATAAATCATTTCTCCCAGGTGTGAAATACTTCCCCTTCTGGGATCACATGAAAGCTATGTCCTCAAGGACTGGATCTTGCGCAATAGGTCTCCTAGGGGTCCTACCTAGGGTGGCCCCACTAGGGATTTATCCTCACCAATTTCTTTTTACTCCAAGCCAATTTTGTGTAAATAATACTTATTTTTCACAAGATTTTCCTTTTTCTAGATACTATTTCTCCCCTAACTCCTCATCTTGCGTGAATGTCTTCCATCTTGTGTGCATGTCTTCCATCTTAGGCATAGTTTCAAATCTTGTGTACGGGCATCCATCTTGTGTGTCATCCTTCATATTACCTGCAACCTTTAAACTTTTTTGCATCAATTCCTATATACTCCATGTATTTTCCTTACCCCAATGCATCATGTTCAGGCCCTTATTTCATGAAACACCCTTATCTTGTGCGAACTTTCCTCATACGGCCTTCCAAGATTGCGTGTAGTGATTTCATGGTCCCTCGAGTGGTGTTCCGTGTTTCGATGCCCTTCCTCATGCTTTTTTGTATATCCACACTAATGTATATTACTCCTATGCATAGAAATACTAACATAGACCCCTCAATAGATCACTCTACAACCCCATTAACTAATGACATTGCTAGTGCCTTCTATTCACCCAGGGTTAAAGTGCACTAGTTATATATGTCCTAGGGTTGAGGAGTAAATCCTCATCATATAAGATGTAGGATGTTAAATGTATAAGCAACCCCACATCCTCAACACACGATGTTAAATTATGATCACCACATATCTTATGAGTCCCAATAAGATCGTGAAGGGGATGGTCACTAGCACTCTCTCACTCCCCCTCTCTCTCCCTCTGCGCTTTGTCCCCATGCATATCATGGGAAGCCCTTACATAAGCCCCAACACCCCTTGAAAGGTTTATACATGTATGGTGGTCATATCCTCCACGTACACCTGGACCTATACTCAGGATTACCTCCTAGAGTAAGTCCCAATCATATTCTCATGGGTCGTTATCCATGTGTAAGCCTCGCACCATTCCTCATGGTCGCACTTTTCACGACACAATCATTAGGCCTGATGCTACCTATTTTTTCTCACATCGAGCATGAATCACGTGGGGTTTGAATAAGAATAAATTGTGACATACTATGGACTTCTATCCATACATAACCCCTTCTCCCCCATGATGAACTATGTGGACTTTGATCCTTTCCCTTTTCAAGCAATGTACGGAGTCCCATTACCCATAAGTCCCAACAACGTGGGTTTTGATACTTGTCTTCAAGACAAGGTACGTTGGAAGCCTCACTAAGGTTTAACCCCAAACACTGGTAAACTACGGTGTCCACTTTGTTGGGACCCACATTCTTGGTCTACCCCTTAGTGTTGTTAGACTAGTTCTCGGGTTTCTAACCATTCATGATCCCCAACATGTCTCTAGGTTGTTGTCATTTTTTGTACACCCCAATTATATTCCCCACTCTTGAACTACATGGACTTTGATCTTTTTCCTTTTTTAAGCATGGTACGTGAGAAGCCTCCCTGAGTTTCATGCCCATCTCCCATGTCCCATCCTAGTCTCTCCCTCGAGCCTTTATGTTTTGGGGAGATCATGCCTCAACTCGGAGGTTCTACTTCCTTCGGGTCTCATTCATGCATCCATTCTCACGAGCCACCTCTTCAGGTGACTCACGCCTCATCTCAGAACTACGTAGACTTTGATTCCCCACTACAAGTATATGTAGGAAACCTCCCTAAGGTTCAAGCCCAAACACTGGTAAACTACAATGTCCCATTCACTATGACCCACATTCTTGGTCCATCTCTTAGTTGTGTTAGATCAGTTCTTGGGATACTAACCATGCATGAGCCCTAACATGTCTATGGGTTGTCTTCCTTTGTATACACCCCAATTCCTTTCCCCACTCATGAACTATTTGGACTTTGATCTTTTCCATTTTTATGTAATGTACGTAGGAAGCCTCCTTGAGGTTCAAGCACATCTCCCATGTCCATCCTGGTCTCTCCCTCAACCCATTGTGTTTTAGAAATATCATGACATCACTCAGAGGTTCTACTTCCTTCAAGTTTCATTCATGTGTCCATTCTCATGAGTCACCTCCTTAGGTGACTCATCGTCCCATCACAGAACTATGTAGTCTTTGATTCCCTTCCACAAGGATATGTAAGAAACCTCCCTGAGCTTTAAGTCTAAACAATGGTAAACTACAGTGTTCCCTTTATTGGGACCCCATTCTGGGTCCACCCCTTAGTGATGTTAGACCAGTTCTCCAGATGCTAACCACACATGAGCCACATCATGTATATGGGTTTTTTTTCCTTTACCTAAAATACATGGAATTAGATATTTTTCCTTTTTAATAAAGGTGTGTAGGAATCCTCCCTAAGGTTTAATCCCATATACCATGTCTCAACCTAGTCTCTCCCTCGTGCCTTTCTTTTTTGGGAATATCATGCCTCAAATCAGAGGTTCTACTTCCCTCAGGTCTCATTCATGCATCCATTCTCATTAGCCGCCTCATCAGGTGACTCATCACCCCATCCAAGAACTATGTATAATTTGATTCCCCACCACAGGAATATGTAGGAAACCTCTTTGAGGTTCAATCCCTACACTGCCAACTTCATACCGATTCTCAGCTCTATCCCCGTACATTCCACCTCTCCAAACTTCATCTATATCCATCATCATTTTCACCTAGGAAATCACATCCTGATGAAATAATTCTATTCATATGGGAAGATAACCATGTTTAAGCCCCATTTATCTCATTTCTCTTTGCAGCACCAGGGCCCCAAACCATATACCATCCAGCCTTTTTATCACAGAAACTTTCATTACATTTTACAAAACCGAGGATCTTTAAGATTTAGTGTCTTGGAAACCAGGAACTTAAAACATGAAAACATAAAACATTATTCTTAAACACTTGAAAGGATTATCCTCAGGTTCATCCTAGGTTCATTACTGCATCTCATAACTTGGGGACATACATCAAATGAAAGGGTGAGCAGAAGGCC
This sequence comes from Viscum album, assembly GCA_963277665.1. Taxonomy (NCBI): domain Eukaryota; kingdom Viridiplantae; phylum Streptophyta; class Magnoliopsida; order Santalales; family Viscaceae; genus Viscum; species Viscum album. The sequence goes on from OY728150.1 coordinate 357,047,922, forward strand.
CCGTAAGGGAAACAAGGGAAAACATTTAACATGTGAACTTGGGATACATCAACAATGTCATGAAAAAAACTTTAAGGTATGAGAAAGAAATCATGAGATATATCATAATAAAAATAAAATTTTTCATAACTAGAAGATTTGTCTACAACATTTAATATTGACAATCATTTCATTTCACCAAGGTCCATCCCCAAGGTGTCATTAAAAATTACCAAGGTTATTCACCAAGGTATTAGTCTAAAAGGTCATCTCTAGAGATTAAGTCTTTACCCAATTCATTGGAGCGCTATCTGGGCGCATCCTTGAAATGTATTTATTATCATGTGGGTCACATATATAATAATAAATCATTTCATAAACAACCCATATAGCATAAAAGAAATGGGTTTCATTTAATAATCATAACATTTTAAAAACTGCATTAAAGACATGATCTTTATGTCACTTTAAACCCACGGAAAGGGAAAGAGGGTTTCATGTATGTAAATACCAGAATATAAAATAGAACATTTTTATATATATGTGAATACCCCTGTATAAATAAGATCTTTTAGTATTCACTTAATAACATAAAATAATTTTGAGAAAAAGAGAGGCATTTTGAGACGAAAATTATGCAGCACAACAGCTACGTTACAGGGTTTTAGAAAACGCTGAAAAGAGAGGGGACATGGGTCAAACATTCATAAATGACACATAAAACAGTAGAGGGACAGAATATAAGGGATTTAATAACATGGTAATAAAATTTTAAAATATACCATATGAAATGAAGAACATGAAAGGAAGACAAAAATAAGATTTCTCTTATGAAAACTCGGCAGCCTAACGGCGTCACATAAACTTCAACCAAAAATGAATTGATGAGATCAAATATGGTGTCTCATCATATGTACATAAAATAAAAGTATGATAGATATAGATATCATACCCCAACTTAATAAAAATGGACTTTCAATACTTGACATGGAATTATAACTTTGAAAAAGGAAAAAGGTAAAAGAACCACTTAAAAATTAGGCAGTCTAACGGCGCCACTTAAAACTTCAAAATACTAAATTGAAGAGATCAAATGGGGTATATAATCATATGATCATAAAAGATCAATATGATAGATATATATCTCATACCCCAACATAATAAAAAGGAACTTTAATGACTTGACATGAAAGTAGAACTTGAAAACGAGAAGGGTGAAAGAACCACTTAAAAATTCGGCAGCCTAACGACGCCACGTAAAACTTCAAAATACTGAATTGAAGAGATCAAATGGGGTCTCTCATCATATGATCATAAAATATTATTATGATATATATATAGATCATACCACAACATAATAAACAGGAACTTGAAAGACTTTACATGAAAATAGATCTTGAAAAATGAGAAGGGAGAAAGAATCTGTTACAAAAATTTCGGTAGCCTAACGGCGCCACTTAAACATTCATAAAAAGAAATAATGAGAGTAAGAGGGGATATCGTATTATATGAACATGAAAATTTAAGTAAGAGGAATATAAAATAACATCATTTAACATAAGAACATGGAGCATAAAAGAAATGACATAAAAGAGATTACTTGAAAAGAAAGAGAGAGGTCGGATCCCTTACCTCAAAACGTAACTCTTAAAACTCAAAGTTTGGGACCTTGAGGGCTTTGGGGCACCTTGGGAGGACTCCTTGGGAGGTAATGAGACCAGAGCTTCATTGGGGGAGAGTTTGGAGTCGAATGGATGAGAGGATGTCTTGGTATTTATAAGGAAAGTGAGGGGACAAGGCATTAATGGCCAAGGGACACCTCATTGGTGATTTTGGCAAAACCATGGGCTTGCCCATGGTATTGGCCACTTGGGACACCTCATACCTTATCTTACTATTCATAAGTCCACCATATTGATTACATACTTAATCCATCATTTAATGATGTCATTAAACACTCGTAACTTAAAAACTGTATTTTTACTATTCATCAAAAATTCAACTTTCTTAGAAAAAACCCAAAATTTCACCTTAACCAAATATAGATGCTCTGATTTCAAAAATGAACTCTATTTTATAAAAATAATTTTCCAAACATTTTTAATTTAATTATTAAATAAATACACTATTCACTGAAAATTCATTTTTTCAGAAAAATTCCCAAAAATTACCTTAACATTATATCGATGCTCTGAGTTCAAAAATGAAATCCATTTTATAAAAATATTTTTATAAATATTTTTAATTTAATTTTTAATTAAAAAACACTATTCACTCGAAAAAACTAATACTTGACTAATAATTTATGAAACTGTTATTTAACCATTTTATTGAATCTCATTACATAATCAAGGTGCCTAGATTATATTAATACTTTCTTTAAGTGATATTACTAATCCATTTGGTCACATTACTAATCCTAAGCATAAAATCACTATTCATAATTTACCATTCATCAAAAATCAAGTTGATCTTATTAGACTCTAAATTTCGTACTGAACATAATTGTAGAAGACCATTTTTTGAAAATCATTACACAATTTTAATTTTTTAAGGTTTACATAAACATTTTTAAAATATCCTTTTTCTAAAATTCATAAAAAAATATGCATACTATATTTATCCGGTCAATTGAAAATTCATAAACTTCATCATAAGAAGAAATCCCAATTTTTATTTAAAAAAAAGGATTACACAAGGCAGTTACGGTCTCCTTACATAGCCCCTTATCACACCAGCATAGGACCTAAGTGTAAGGTGTGCTAAGGTGAGAGAATCTGAGGGAGGCTCGGCCAACATTGCACGAGTAGTAATTTCTATCAGTTTGAACTTCTCGCGAAGGATATTCTTTTCTAGCTTCACACGATGAAGTTCGGCTTGGGTTTGGTCCAGAGAAAATCCCAGTGGTGCTACCTCCTTCCCATGTTCTGTTAGATGGGCTTCGATCGGTCCAAGACTACTGGGTGAGGCCATCAAATATTCTTTCTATATTAATTAAGCAAGATTAATTGTATTTAGAGACAATAATCAAAACGTTTAGTTTCCAGCGGTCATATTGACCAATGGTCATATAACAGTCAAAACCCAAGGGTCTCATTTTAATTATACTCATGTTATCAAATGAAACAGTTTTGTTGAGTATAAAAAATAAAATAACACACAAAATTAGGAAACAAGATTTATTCAAAATTCAGGGTGGTTACAATCTTCCCCCCTTGAGAAATTGCATCCTCATAATTTTTAAAATTGGGTTTTGAAATTTCATTGAACGTCCCACATCGAAAAATGAGTCTGTAAAACTATTACCTTAAAAGAAAGAATGGGAAGTACAAAGGTCACCCGAGTTAACCAACAATAGGATTCCATGTAGGAAAACATGGACATGGAGGAGAAAACAAAGGGTCATGTTCTGAGGTAGAGTAATAGAAAACATGATTAGGAGGAAGTTAACCATGAGAAAATCCCAAACTTATTATGTGTGTAAACGGTATTTGATTACCTAGTAGGAAATGTAAACCAACAATATTTTTTTATGTTCCATTTCATAATTTTGAGGAATTAATTTACTACATAGAACAAAAACATAAGGAAATATACCCACCGTCAAGTAGAGTTTCATCCTTTAATAAGTCTCTACCAAAACTAATCTTTTCTCCAAATGATGAGAATTCAAAAACACTTGGTCTCATCAAAAGAACAAGAATCATCTTCTAGAGAATCACATAATCTACAAAATATTAACTATCTATTTCTTCTATCTTTAAACATTATCCCAAAAACAGAAAGGGTAAGGTAAAACAACTCTTCAAGAAGAAAGAATCCCATAGGAATGGAAACTACTTTTAAATCTTCAAAGTTCCATGGTACTACCCAAAGTTCATCATAGACCATTCCATAAATAACGGTCCTTAAAATTCCTCAAAATAAACCAAACTAAGATTGAAACCCAAATACAAGAAGTATTTGATAACATAGTCTTCCAAAATAAACTTCATTGTTCATATCTAAACAACATCAACCACTCCTAACATTTTATTACAAAAGTAGCTAACCTAAACATATTTTACCCAAGATAGGTTAATCATTTCCATAAGTAACCTAAATTACTATAAGTCCACCTTAAATTCACGGATTCTTCAAAATATAAGTCAACCTTACTCCTCAATGAAAAAACTGTAGTAATCTATTTACCTGGATCATATAGGTTCCCCAAAATAGTGAACATCTTCCAAAATAATAATCATCTTTTAATCCCCTAATCATCACTATCATATTAATACGGAAATCATCACATTTCCTATCACATTGGTTGTTAGGACATGTTCTTCCATTTCCCACCATTAACTAAGAAGAGAATGTATAATTAGGGGCTTAAATACTTAGCTAATAATCATGAAAAGGAACTTAAAGCATATAAGGATAACATGTAGAAGAAAAGTATAACCTAACTTGTGATCCCCTAGTTTATCTATGATCATATATTCTTATGTGAATCTTTGTTTTATTTTATCTTTGTTCCTTTAATAATGGTTTATACTAAGCTTATGAATTTACCAAAGAATATCCCCTGGGAGTGTCGTAACCAAGAGTGCAGCAAGGCCCGTTGTCGTGTACCAGTTCCCATTCGAGTCTAGCTCAAAGCGGTGTTTTCGAGTTTTACCCCTATATACATCTATGCTAGAGCCACCTCTACCTGCTCGTATCCAGACAGGTATGTATTTTTTTGGCAACCCCTTACTCAATACTCACCAAAATATCATGAGGATTTCCTATATTTAAACTTTTCTATAGGGTTCTTCCTAGAGTTTTCATATCCTAATATCCACAAATAACTAAACCATCCTTTGATACCAACTATAGCATCCTGCCTTTTTATCACATAAACTTTCATTACATTTTACAAAATTGAGGATCTTTAAGATTTAGTGTCTTGGAAACCAGGAACTTAAAACATGAAAACATAAAACGTTCTTCTTAAACACCTGAAAGGATTCTCCTCATGTTCATCCTAGGTTCATTACTGCATCTCATAACCTGGGGACATACATCAAAAGAAAGGGTGAGCAGAAGGTCCAGTAAGGGAAACAAGGGGAAACATTTAACATGTGAACTTGGGATACATCAACAATGTCATGAAAAAAACATTAAGGCATGAGAAATAAATCATGAGATATATCATAATAAAAATAACATTTTTCATAACTTGAAGATGTGGCTACAACATTTAATATTGAAAATAATTTCATTTCACCATGGTCTATCCCCAAGGTGTCATTAAAAATTACCAAGGTTATTCACCAAGGTATCAGTCTAAAAGGTCATCTCTAGAGATTAAGTCTTTACCCAATGCATTAGAGCGCTATCTGGGCGTACCCTTGACAAGTATTTATTATCTTGTGAGACACATATATCATCATAAATCATTTCATAAACAACCCATATAGTATAAAATAAATGGGTTTCATTTCATAATTATAACGTTTTAAAAACTGCATTAAAGACATGATCTTTATGTCACTTTAAACCCACGGAATGGGAAAGCGGGTTTCATGTATGTAAATCCCAGAATTTAAAATAGAAAATTTTGATATATATGTGAATACCCCTGTATAAATAAGATCTTTGAGTCTTCACTTAATAACATAATATAATTTTGTGAAAAATAGAGAGGCATTTTGAGACAAAAATTCTACAGCACAACGGCTACGTTACAGGGTTTTAGAAAACGCTGAAAAGAGAGGGGACATGGGTCAAACATTCATAAATGACCCATAAAACAGTAGAGGTACAGAATATAAGGGATTTAATAACATGGTAATGAAATTTTAAAATATACCATATGAAATGAAGAACATGAAAGGAAGACAAAAATAAGATTTCTCTTATAAAAACTCGGCATCCTAACGGCGTCACATAAACTTCAACCAAAAATGAATTGATGAGATCAAATAGGGTCTCTCTGCATATGAACATAACAGATCAGTTTTATAGATATATAGATAATACCCCAACATAATAAAAAGGGACTTTCAAGACTTGACATGGAATTATAACTTTGAAAAAGGAGAAAGGTAAAAGAACCACTTAAAAATTCGGCACCTTAACAACGCCACTTAAAACTTCAAAATACTGAATTGAAGAGATCAAATGGAGTCTCTCGTCATATGATCATAAAATATCAGTATGATAGATATAGATATCATACCCCAACATAATAAAAAGGAACTTGAAAGACTTGACATGAAAGTATAACTTGAAAACGAGAAGGGTGAAAGAACCACTTAGAAATTCGGCAGCCTAACGGCACCACTTAAAACATCAAAATATTGAATTGAAGAGATAAAATGGGTTATCTCATCATATGATCATAAAATATCAGTATTATAGATATAGAGATCATACCCCAACATAATAAAAAGTAACTTTAAAGACTTTACATGAAAATAGATCTTGAAAAATGAGAAGGGAGAAAGAATCCGTTACAAAAATTTCGGCAGCCTAACGACGCCACTTAAACATTCATAAAACAAAATACTGAGAGTGAGAGAGGATCTATCATTATATGAACATGAAAAGAAAATTAAGAGGAATATAAAATAACATACTTTAACATAATAACATGGAGCATAAAATAAATGAAATAAAAGAGATTACCTGAAAAGAAAGAGAGAGGTCAGATCCCTTACCTTAAAACGCAACTCTTAAAACTCAAAGGTTGGGACCTTGAGGGCTTGGGGGCACCTTAGGAGGACTTATTGGGAGGTAATGAGACCAGATCTTTGTTGGGGGAGAGTTGGGAGTCGAATGGATGAGAGGATGGCTTGGTATTTATAGGGAAAGTGAGGGGACAAGGCATTAATGGCCAAGGGACACCTCATTGGTGGTTTTGGCAAAACAATGGGCTTTCCCATGGTATTTGCCCATGGTATTGGCCACTTGGGACACCTCACACCTTATATTACTATTCAAAAGTCGACCATATTGATTACATACTTAACACATCATTTAATGATGTCATTAAACACCCGTAACTTAAAAACTCTATTTTTACTATTCATCGAAAATTCAACTTTCTTAGAAAAAACCAAAAATTTCACCGTAACCAAATATAGATGCTCTGATTTCAAAAATGAACTCCATTTTATAAAAATAATTTTTTAAATATTTTTAATTTAGTTTTTAAATAAATACACTATTCACCGAAAATTCATTTTTTTAGAAAAATCCCCAAAAATTACCTTAACATAATATCGATGCTCTGAGTTCAAAAATGAAATCCAGTTTATAAAAATAATTTTATAAATATTTTTAATTTAATTTTTAATTAAAAAAACACTATTCACTTGAAAAAACTAATACTTGACTAATAATTTATGAAACCGTTATTTAACCATTTTATTGAATCTCATTACATAATCAAGGTGCCTAGATTATATTAATACTTTCTTTAAGTGATATTACTAATCCATTTGGTCATATTACTAATCCTAAGCATACAATCACTATTCATAATTTACTATTCATCAAAAATCAAGTTGATCTTATTAGACTCTAAATTTCGTACTGAACATAATTGTAGAAGACCATTTTTTGAAATTCATTACACATTTTTATTTATTTAAGGTTTACAGAAACATTTTTAAAATATCCTTTTTCTAAAATTGATAAAAAAAATATGCATACTATATTTATCTGGTCAATTGAAAATTCATAAACTTCATCATAAGAAGAAATCCCAATTAATTTTTAAAATAAAGGATTACACAAGGCAATTACGGTCTCCTTACATAGCCCCTTATCACACCAGCATAGGACATAAGTGTAAGGTGTGCTAAGGTGAGATAATCCGAGGGAGGCTCGGCGAACATCGCACGAGTAGTAATTTCTATCAGTTTGAACTTCTCGTGAAGGCGATTCCATTCTAGCTTCACACGATGAAGTTCGGCTTGGGTTTGGTCCAGAGCAAAGCTCAGTGGTGCTACCTCCTTCCCAAGTTCTGTTAAATGGGCTTCGATCGGTCCAAGACTACTGGGTGAGGCCATCAAATATTCTTTCTATATTAATTAACCAGGATTACTTGTATTTAGAGACAATAATAGAAACGTTTAGTTTCTAGTGGTCGTATTTACCAATGTTCATATAACAGTCAAAACACAACGGTCGCATTTTAATTATACTCATGTTATCAAATGAAACAGTTTTGTTGAGTATAAAAAAATAAAATAATACACAAAATTAGGAAACAAGATTTATTCAAAATTTCGGGTCGTTACAAACCATGAATAAGCCCCAACATATCTCTGGGTCGTTTTCCTTTGTGTACACCCCAATTTCATGCTTCGCCCATTCAAACTACATGGGTTTTGATCCCTATATCCTATACAAGGTATGGAGGAATACTCCTTGATGTTCAATCCCAGCAAATGGTAATCCTTGGTGTTCCCCTCTCTGGGGTCCACCATCTAGATATTCCTTCAGTGGTGTCCAGATCAACCCTAACGGTGTGACATCTTCCCTTTTTGGGACATACCACCCTGGGTCCGTCCCTTTTTTGGGTGTTCTAAACCATCTATTAGGTAAACATTCTATGTTCTCCCTCCTCAGGATATACCCATCCGGTCCACTCTCATCACTATTTTGATCAGTCTGATCTATCTCTACTAGATATTAAACTCACTAAAAACCCCATGTTAAACATGGGAAGACGGTGAAAAGCTTGGAGGCATGCCTTTGGCATTAAATTCCCCGCACTCAACATGGGATTCATCAGGCTTCCATTCCCTCATTAATACCTATCATAAGTAAAAATCCATATGTACCAGTGTGTCGGTGTCCAGACATGTCAGTGATGCCCAATTTTTCTACTCCCCTAACTGAAGGTTGCTTCCCAGACTTGACCTATGGGAATGTCCTTATAGAAGAAGTGTAATTAACTAGAATCCACAAAGATATGGAACTGGGAATAGTTGCACAAACAAGGTATTAATCTTTAAGGGATACCCATACTAGGTGTAAAATTCTATGTATGAATCCACAGAAGGAGAGAAATAAACCCCATTATCCAGTTTCAATCAAGGAGAAAACATCTCTGAAGAAGTGATGAATTTCTCCCTCCTTTGGAAAGCGGTAATGTGGGGAAATAATCCGTACGTCGCCACCAACATCATGTTCCCTAACAAAAATCATTATAAATAGGATTTAAACGTAAATATGTCCTTAAAGTAACCATGCTTATGATTATGATATTAGACATGGATAATATTTCAATTTATGTTAAGTGTTTTTGTAGTTTTACATTATATATTATGATTCATAACCTAATTTAATGTATTCTATTATTTATAAATGGTGCCTATTGGAAGGAATGGTTACTTCCTGAACATGTGTATCCCATATTAGGATTTCCCAACTATATAAGATAATGATGTTTCTTATGGAGCTTTGATTGGTATTGAACAACTTATAACTATACTAAGACATCTGACTCGTGTTATAAACAATAACCTTACCCATATGGAGAATGCTAATCCACACCGTGGAGTAGAAATGTTAAACTAGTTTATGTGAAAATATCCTCCATCATTCAATGGGACTAAAATCCCATTCGTAGCGGAGCAGTGGATAAGTTCCTTAGAGAAGATATTTCTCTCTTTGGGATGTAACGAAAGGAACAAGGTTATCATTGAAATTTATCATCTATTAAGAGATATAGATTAGTGGTTGTTTTTAATTCAAAAACAATAAGGAGGATGAAGAAATAGAATAAATAAAATGGAGGGAATTTAAGGAAATATACTTAGGAAAATATTTTCCTTGAGAATAGTGAGCAGATATGAGAGGAAATTCATGAGTTTGAAATAGAAGGAGTATAAAACATTGTGAAGTATGAATCCAAATTTACAAGGATATCAAGGCATGTCAGAGACTATATACTTAATTTAAGGAGTAATATTGATCTATTATTTTATGGCTTAATACCATTCCTCTGAAGGGAACTGGTTTCCCAAACTTCCTCATCATATGAAGATATAGTCTCATGTAAAATAATGAGAGAGAAATAATTATCTAAGTCTTATGAATTTAAAGGAAATCAAGAGACGAAGAGGGTGTAAGAGGAAATAATAGATAAAGGGAAGATTAAAAAGGGGAGTTTTCCAAAATGTGATACTTGTGGAAAGAAACACCCCAGCGCCTACTTAAAAGTAAAATGAGTTTGTTGAAAATCTGGAGAAAGAGGCCACAAATATCGTGATTGAAAGGGAAAAAACAAGCTACCAATGATCAATTCTACAATTGAAAAGACATGGGACATTATGCCAATTATTATCCTAACCATCAAGGAAACATTAGCCAGAGATGTCCAAGGGAGAAAGAGAAAGCTTATATGATCACAACTACTAATGTTGAAGTTTATAATGATGTGGTGGAAGGTACCTAAATCATTTCATAAAATTAGTCAATTCTTTATGTGATTTTGGATGGTCACATTATTTTATATCTTCACATTTTTCCAAGAAAATTATACATTTCCAATTTCATTTAATAAATTATTTTTTAGTCAAAAATCTTAACGGAAGTACCATTTCAACAAATACGTATTGATCATTCCCCCTTATGACACATAAATGTGCTGTAGTTTATGAAATTATCATTATACTCATGATTGAATTTGATATAATTATTGGTATAAATTGGCTTTCATGTTATGATGCAAAAATCTATTGAATGAATAAGGAAGTTAAAACGTTTTGAAAATGATATAGAATCCCTTATCTTTAGAGAAAAAAACTCATCATTTGATTATTTTCTAGATCCACCCCCAGTAGATCTAATGAATGAAATTATTAGGGAGGAAGATAAATGAGTATCTATGGGTGAGGAATGAAATATTCAAATTGAGTATGTACCTACTATGAAATAATACATTGATGTATTTCCATAGGATTTACCTGGACCTACTCCAGAGTAAGAAATTGACTTTTCTATTGATTTTATTCCTGAAAAAAGGCCTATATCAAAGACTCCTTATAAAATGGACACAGTGGAATTAGTATAATTGAAGAAACAACTGGAGGAATTGAGTGATAATGTATTTATTCACCCTATTGTTTCTTCATGGAGAGCCCCTTCTCTCTTTGTCAAGAAAAAAGATGGATCCATGTGGTTGTGAATTGAATATAGAGAAATCAATTCTATTAAAATAAATAATAGGCATCCCCTATCTTGGAATGATGCTTTATTTGAGCAAATTCATAGAGGCCAATATTTTTGGATGATTGACCTTTGATCGGGATATCATCAGTTGTATGTGAGGAAGGAAGATATTCCAAAGACAGCATTTCAAACTAGGTATGGGAATTACAAGTTTACAGTAATGCCTTTTTGGACTGACTAATGCACCCTCTATTTTCAGGGTTCTAATGAATAGATTTTTTAAGGAATATCTTGATGACTTTATTGGGGTATTTATTGGTGATGTCTTGGTATACTCCAAAATCTACTAAAATCATGAGAATCACTTGCGCATTTTTATAAAGACTCTTAGAAGAAACGAGACATATGAGAAGATTAGAAAGTGTGAATTATGGCTTCAAACAGTTTCTTTTATCATCAATAATTTCTCTAGAGATGGAATCTTAGTTGATCGTTCAAATAAAATGGTAGTTTAGGAATGGTCCACTCTAATGAACATAGCTGAGGTATGTAGTTTTATTGGTTTGGAAGGGTATTATCAGCATTTTTTCAGAAATTTTCCTAATTAGATTGCCCCTTAACTAAGATTACTCGTAAAGGGGTTATGTTATAATGGAAAAAATAATTTGAAGAGTTTTTTTAAGAATTTAAGAAGTGGTTAGTGAGTTCTCCGATCTTGACTCCACTATAAAGAAATGGTGGATTTTTGATTTATAGTGATGCATCAAAGAAAAGACTTGGTTGTATCATTATAAATAATGGTAGAGTTATTGCATATGCATCAAGGTAGTTAAAAATTCATGAAAATAACTATCTAACTCATGATCTATAGTTAGTAGATATAATAATTTCTCTAAATATATGGTGAAATTATCTCTATGGTGAAAGATGTGAGATATATATTGATCACAAGATCCTGAAATATATCTTCTCATAGAAAGAAATCAACATGAGGAAAAGGAAATGGCTCCATCTACTCAAGGATTATGATTATTCCATACATTACCATCTAGGGAAGGAAAATAAGGTGGTTGATTCATTGAGCAGGAAGGATCATGGAGTTATGAAGAAAATGAGGATTGACAAGGATTCTATGTAAATAGATATAGCAAGGTTGGATATGGGAATTATCAGATAAGGTGAAGCATCATTAATTTTTCAATTGGTTTACCAACAATATTTATTGGGAAGAATTAAAATTTCTGAATGTGAGTATGAGAATATTCAAAAGAAAATTAAATATGTGAATGATGGGAAGTTTTCAAATTTCATGGGTGAGGATGGAATTCAAAACTTTGGGAGAAGGCTTTGTGTTCCCTATATACCCAAACTAAAAAGGGAGTTATTAGATGATTACTATAGTGTGAATGTTTCTATACACCCTAGTAGCACAAAGATATATAGAGATTTTAAAGAACATTTCTGGTGGGACAACATGAAGCATGAAATTTTTGATTATGTATCAAGATGTTTAGTCTGTCAATAGGTGAAGAATGAAAAACAACATCCAATATGAGTCATGAAACCTATACTTATTCCTACATAGAAATGGGATGAAATCACCAGGTATTTTGTAACTGGATTACCAAAAACTCCAAGAAGGAATGATGAAATATGGGTAATTGTTGATCAACTTACCAGATATGCACAATTCCTTACAATAAGGGAGGATTTTCTATTGGTGCGCCTTACACGAATCTATAAAAATGAATTTGTAAGACTTCATAGAGAACCTATATCAATTGTATCTAATCACAATCTAATATTTTCATCAAAATTCAGAAAATTTCTATAGAAATGTTTGGATACTAAGCTTCATTTTAGTACTATTTATCATCCTCAAACTGACAGGTAGTCAAAAAGGATGATCCAAACCTTAGAAGACATGTTGAGATCACGATCACATGATTTTGAAGGTATGTAGGATCAGTATTTTCCATTGGTAGAGTTTTATTATAAAAATAGTTTCCATTCAAGTATTCAATTGGCACAATATGAATCATTGTACAAAAAGATATGTTGTACACCAACATGTTGGGATGAAGTTTGTGAAAGTAATGTTGTAGGCCTAGAACTTGTGGATGAAACAAAAACAAAGGTAAATACTATTAAAACTCATATCATTGTAGATCAAATAAGGAAAAAGAGATATGTTGATAATCGAAGGAAGGATTTTGAATTTTAAGTGGGAGATCATGTTTTCTTAAAATTATATGCACGGAAGGGTGTCATAAGATTTGGGAAGAAAGGGAAACTAAGCCCCAGGTATATTGGTCATTTTGAAATTATGTAGAGAATTAGAGATGTGGATTATTTTTTGGAAATTACACCTATCCTATCTAAGGTACAAAATGTGTTACATGTCTCTTTGTTAAGTAATTACATGTCATACCCGACACTAGTACTCACTTTTGAAGGTATAGAATTGGAACCTAACTTATCTTACTGTGAAGAGCCCATCCAGATTCTAGACACTAAAGAACAGGTGTTGAGGAATTGGACAACTCAGTTGGTAAACGTACTTTGGAAAAATCATAAAATTAATGAGGCGGCATGGGATCCTAAGGAACTTATGATGAATGCCTACACAAATATTTTTATAAGGAAACATTTTTGGAAATATTTAGGTTGAATTTTTTGCAAGGGGGGAAGAATCTAACACTGCAAGGTTTAACAAATAAATTTAATATAGAATTTAATGCATGAAACATTAAATCTCTATGAAACAAAACGTTGTTATTATAACCTAGCTATTTAACATAATTTTTCACCACTGTGTTTTGAATTTTAAAAAATGGACATACACAGTTTCGATCAGTAAGATATTTAGAGTCTGATATGATCAAATTATATTTTTTTGGTGAATAGTAACTTAAACCTTATGAATATTAATATAACCTTATGAATAGTAATATGACCCTTATGAATAATAACCTAACCCTTGTAACTATAAATAAAATTTAGGCACCTTATAAATGAGAGTGAATATTTAAAAAATTAAAAATTAAGTATCAGTATTTTTGTGGGTAATAAATATTTAATGAAAATTTTAAATTCATAACATGTTTTAAAATAAAATTCATTTTCATAAAAATTTTTCCTAAAAAAATATTTTTGTGTCCTATTATTTTAGGATAATTTTATGAGACCTTAGTTGATTTATAAAAGTTTTATAATATCAGTTTTAAAATTAAAATCTGTATTTTCCAAGTAAATAATGATTTTATTTAAAAAATAAATTTCACATATTTAGAAAAATATTTTGATAAAATACATTCCATTTTTATATTATACATTTTTATAAATCGTTATGGTGAATTTTTTTGTATTTTTCAAAAATACTTGATTTTTTTGTGAATAGTAAAATATGATAATTTACGGTATAAATACATTAGAAGATAAATGAACTATTACTTGAGTCCTATCTGATGTAATAAAATTTATTTAGAATTAAAATTAACTTATTACTATTTTTGGTAACAATAATCAACACTACTTCTTTTCTTGAGAAAAATAATAAAATAAGGAATAAGATATTCAAAAATCACCCCTCTCCTCCACTATAAAACCCACCCCTCACTCCCCCTTATTCTCACTCCTCTAAGCAATTAATCTTATAAAGTGAAATATAAATTCTCTTACCTAATCTCTCCTCATGTCTAGTATCCCTTGTTCTTTCCAAAATACCATAACCCCCTTCCCTTAACGTGGTTCTCAAGGAGGATATTTCAAGTGGTTAACCCTCTTCCTTTTTCTTTTAATTTTATTTTCAATTTATTTTCTTTTCTTATCATATTCTATCCTCCTATGTCCAAATGATCATGATAAATATATTATCCTCTATATACTATAACTATATCTTGTTAATGGAATACCCTTCCTCAAACTACTATCTCTCTCTCTTTTATTTAAAAATGAAATCATCATCCGAGAGGTGCCGATTTACAACTTTCAGGGACGAAAAACCTCTGTTCTTCAATTTATCCTTCAAGTATGGCCATGAAACAATTTTTATGCATGAAACAGAATATAAAAAATTTATTATTACTTGTTTGACATTCTAAAACTAGTATATATACATAATAATAATTCATACAACAAAACTAGTTCGTAATAATCGAAATATCGCCAAAATAATCTAAATGATTATCATTAATGTTCTATTTACTATTTTATCCTAATACCTTATAAAAAATGAATTCTATCAACATTTAATATTATATATGTTTATTAGTATCATATAAATTCAATTCTAGTTAATTTTACCAATTCCACATGAACTTCTATACTCATATACAAGTATAACAATTATGAAAACCAAGGAATTGAACGCTCCTGAGTGATAAAATTGTATCATAAAACTCATCCAAAATATTATAAATGAAATTAATAAAACTATAATAAATTAAATAAATGTTTATAAGGTTATTGATTTATTAATTTATGGATTTAATTTGATTAACTAGGAAGTTAATTTTAAGCGTAAAACTCATTTGGACATAAGGTAAGGGTTTTCTACCCAAACCTCCTTTTTTTCAGGTTAATCTTTGTATATCTTAATCCCAATTAAATTATTAATCATTATTATGTAATCCTTAAAAATTATGTCTTAATTTTATTTATTTCTGTACCAATCATAATTTTTATTTATTTTATGGTGATTTAAATATTTTATAAATATCCTTCTCAATTCTTCTTGATAAACAAGCATGATTCAAGGGAACTTCTCAGATTGTTACATATTTTCAAGTGCACTCTATAATCTGTTTCAAGTCAAAATTATTTTTATAAAACCAATAATTTCATCATGTAAAAGTTAACTTATTTCATTTCTATTTTTATGTAAATATTTTTCCAATAAAACTCTAATTTTCAAAGTAAAATTGTCTTTCTCTCAAAAATTCCTCGATGATTTTATTAGATTATTTTTGTTTGTTTCAACACCTCTATCGAATTTTATGCCTTATAATGGTTAATATCCTATGTTTATCATCTAAAATATTTTATTAAATGGTTTATTATTATTTTTACTATTGATGTTATCTTGATACCATTCACCATACTACTCATAATAATTAGTGTTTATGTGTACATATTGGGGGAGGTTATTTCATATATTCATGTTGTTTATGTTTAGCCCATTTTATATGAGTAATACATTGGACTTATGAAGTGATATGTGGACCCAATATAGTCCCTCAACTCATAGGTAGGTATTATGAGACAAAACAGAATTATTTTTTGGCTAAGGCCTTACCCTTGTATTTCAGACATCTTGGCCAAGGCCTTGAAAATATGTTTCAGATGTCTGGAATTATGTATTGCTTCATTATAGTATTAGTAATTGATAAACCATGTGATTACTTGACCAGTAGAATATCAATGTCAATGTTTCATTGTCTTATTATCATTTATATGGCCTTATTTAATTATCCTTCATTCCTTCCATAATATGATCTCGTATATTTTAAGGCATGTGTTTTTAGTTGTTCACCATGCCTAGTGTGTATTTTTATAATAACATCAGCTATATTACTTACCCTTATTGAGCATATTATCTCACCCCTTTATTTTGTTTTATTTTACCTAGGTTGTGAAGATGAATATTATTAATTACTTTTAGGGATAATCTAGGATTCATAGATGTTTCTAATGGAATTACTATTATGTATTTCATTTCAAGTTTTAATATTGAACTTATGTTTATATCTTGTTTTCATAAACTAATAAACTATTTATTCCTTTGGGATACTACTTTATTGTAATCATGAAAATGTAATAATATAAAAACACTGGCTCTAGAAAACTCAGGTTGGGGTCCTTACATCTCAGCCTTGACTTTAACATATTTTTTGAGGTCCTCTCTCACTCTTTTCAACTTTATTTTAGTTGTAAGATATTTTGTTTTATATTTATCAATCACTCTTCTCTAGTACCCTATTTAAATTAAAGATATTTTATCATATTTTCATTCTTAGACACTTTTAACTTTGAATTATTGAGTTCCTCAATCAGTTAAATTTATTTCTTTATAAAATATTTGATAAACACAGCTTTCTTCTAAACATCCTTCTTTAAAGATTTAATTTCCCTCTTGAGATTTGTGTTCTTATCAAGGAATATTTACAACTGAGATTTTAATATTTTATCCATATATGTTTCTTCACTAACATCAAATTCACTACATTGTGAGGATTAATCCTTCTCCTCATGTGCCATAAAGTTTATGAAATTTCCATTCCCTTTATCCTTGGATTGATTTTTGGATAAAGGGTTTTCATATTATTCTTTGGTTGTTAAAATTTTTCTTTTTCTTCTTGAAAATTTCTTCTTAAAATCAGAAGATTTATTTTCATCCATGGTATTCTTCCACTAGTTCATCTTCAACTTTTCATAATTTTCATCATCCTCATTTACAAGTTATTTTTCTATGTAAAATTTATAGAAAATTTATAACACCATCATAGGTAATGAAATTCAATGGTAAAATATCCATATTTTTTTCTTTTCCTTTATGATTTATTTTATAGATAAGATACAAGATTCTATTTTCATCTTCATCAGTCACATAATCACCATTTCATTCACTAGAATATTTAGGATCTTCTTATTTTAACTTTAACTTTCTTAGGGATTCAAAATCCATCTCATATTTAACTTTCTTCTTAAAATCATGTGACTTTCTCATTTTATAGGCAATTATAATATTATCAAGATCAATAAGGTAAGGATATTACCTATCCTCTGAAGCATGTATTTGGGGATAAAACCTATCTTGTAAATTCCTCATGGGTTTCATCATGACATCATTATCCAAAAAAAATACTAAATCCTCTGATGTGACTCACAATTTCATTAACTCTAATAGAGTATTCATAAATGGATTCATCTTTTACCATATTTATATCTTCAAACTTTATTCTATATATTTTTATATTTTCCTTTTTTATCTTTAACATTACATTCATTGCTTCTTTCTAACTTGTCCCATGTTTCCTTGGCAGTTGGTAAACCCGTCACCTTGGTGAAAACTTTATTAGAGATATATATAAGAATAACATTCCTTACCTTCCCATAATATTTAATTTTTATATTATTAGTTAAATTCACATGATCACCTATTCTAATAGGTGTAAAAACAACTATATTTCTATCAAAAAAATTAAGCCCTAAGGAAAAAAATAAGGTAGTATCCTATTTTTCTAACCAAAAAAAAATTCCACAAAAATTTATTACTCCTCTATTGTTCAAAGAGTGGATGTTTTTTTATTCAATCAACTGAGATATTATAATGGAGGTAACTCAAAACTACTAAAAAATTAGATCCAATAGAGCATATGAATACACTAGTAGGGTGAATGAATTAGTGTGGACATTTATTTTTATTATTTTATATTTATATTGAAATAAACCTCTTTATCTAGTTATCTCATGGCTCTATCATAAGAATATGATACTCTCATTATTACATGATAATATATAAAATATATAGAACCATATACAAACTAATGTTTACAAGTTTCATACAAAATGGTTGAGTTGACTCCTTGTTGTATCCAGTAATCACCTTGGATAGAGATTTTCCACTACAAGTCAATCACCGACATAGAATGGGTAGGGAGAAATCACAATTCACCTATAGTTTCATAGTATAAATATTCTACCATTCAATATCATATTGTTGGACATATTTTGTATCTCTCTAGCTATAATGAGTCAAAAAAATGAGAAAGATCACTTAAAGCTTTGGCTTTCTTAATAAATATATGTATGCCATCTCTATAAGCCTTTAGAATATTCAATATAGAATTCCCACTTATTGAGTTATCTGATTTATATATTCTTCTCTATTATTAACCTAAAAAATCATATACTTCAAACACTAGCTCAAGAAGATGTAGATGATAAGTTCTGAACTTCTCACTCTAGGCTCCCTTTTTCTTCTCAATATGTTTATCCCTACTACTTTTTGATAAAAAAAACTTATTTTATTATTACCACGCACATGATCTTATTATAAATTATATTTTCAAAAAACATTAAATTTAAAATAACTAAATATATCTTATCAAAATTAATTTCCATAAAAGAAAAACCCTGACAAAATTAAAACTATTATAAAAAAATGAAATATTTTAGAAATCCAATTTTTTGTTTCCTATGAATTTATTTTCACTGATCAATAAGGTAATCCACGTGAAGATTATTTTTCATGATGATTTAACTACAAATAATAAAACTACATTTTATATATTAATCTAATAAAATATATTATTTTTGTTTCTTCTGAAGATATAATATAACTAGAAAACAAACTCATATTCTTGAGTTGTCATGCATTTAAATCAACTGAACCATTATCAATGTTCAACTTTATTTAATCATATCCTAAAATGATAGAGATTTCATAGCTCACTTTTAAACTCATATTTCATCACTAATTTACTATAATAAAAATTATAATATTAATAAAAGTACTACATCATCCTAATATACATTATAGATTTAATATCTGGAGCTTCATTTGTAATTTACTCATATTCATCTTGGTTCATTTCCATTTGGTTTTTATCATCACATGTCTTATTATTAATCATGTGGGTATCATGGATTCTTCATGTTAATTGAATAATAGTATAATTGTGATGTTTTTATCACTCATGAACAAATTTGGAATCATCTGTTTTTATTTCATCAGAATATTTAATTTCTGGAAACATGATTTTTCACCTAGTAGAAACTCAAAATTTTATTATTTGTTGAATTATTATGCTATACATAAATAAACTTATTCTCAGTGATGATTTATTATGAAAGCATAAAATTTTATCAAATAATAACTTCCAATTTCTTAAATATGTACACTTAAAGACTTACATTCAGAAACAAAGGATTATGCTTAGAAATAAATTCTTATGATTTGTATAGGATTGTGTTTTATAAAGACTTAAAATTGAATTTTATTCTGTAAAATCATATACTAAATTCTAATATTGTACATTTAATTACTTTACCTTTTTATCCTAGATTTATATGAAGAATAAATTATTATGATAAATACTTACATTATGATCTAAAGGATTACATTGGGGGATTTTTCAAATTTCTTAGAATGTTTAGTATCTCTATATTATTAAAATGACTTCAGACATTATCTAAACTATCTCTAACCATCTAAAAAACAATCCAATGAATTCAAGATTAATTTAAGTAACCATTATTGATTCTCAAAAAAATTCAACAAATGAAAACCTTCAAAAACTTCATCGATAAATCCAAGTCCACGGTATATTAGATACTTGCTATAATAAGAACATGAGGAAGTTATGACTGTATTCTTAAACATATGTTATATGGTCTAGATGACATTTGTCAGATGGGATACAAAATATGTGTGACTATGAGGTGTTATATACTCATAAGCAGATGAGACTTATTCTAATGAAGATCACATTTAGTAATCTCCAAATAAGAGTTTATCATGACTTAACCCCCAATAAGAATTAAATATGTTATCTATCATTGGATAATCATATATGTGGACCTCTGTATCGGTCCTTACACGTGATATTATTATTAATGTATATTTTCAATTGCATACTTTGATGTATTCATTAAATCCATGGGGACATATGTTCGCAGCAAGGTAGGATACGTTTGGTGTGTCATTAGTGATATAAAATTAATTGAATAAGAAAAAAAGGATTTATCCATTTTGTGTTAATGAAAGAAGATATATTTGAACCATTTATTCAAATAAAGTTTTCTTATTTAATTATTTGCCATAGTAGTTCGTTTACAAGTTAATTTCAAAGAGTCAAATAAAGATCACTCATATAGGTTGATGACATGAGTATTCATCCTACTTGATGAGATATTGAGACAATGGGATTATATTACATAGTAAGTATTCATATATTATTATTTTCATTTCATTATTAAATTCCTTCTCAATTTGTTCCATAATGTGTTACTATAAACTGATCTTGGAATTTAGGAAAGTTCACATAATGCCACTAAGAAAGAGGCCTAGATAATTACACACTAAGTGTGTTATTAATCATAGTTAAATTCTTGTTGAATTTAATTATAAGAATAAATACAATTATTAGTTTATAGAATAATAATTATTCAATTTTAGTTGATAGAATTAGTTCAATCACCATTTATATAATATTAGAATATGTGTGAGTTGATTATTAAATAAATATTATTCATAGGTTAGTGAATATAATAAATATTTCTCTTTTTTATTATTTTCAAGGTAATAAATATTTATTTATTTATTCACTAGTTCAGCAAAAAGATTATTATAAATATTTATTTAGTTATATGTATGTTAAAATAAATATTTATTTGAAAATTTACAAAATTTAATATTTATTCTTTTTTTAATGATTAATATATCATTTTTTATTTACTTAAATAAATATTTATTATTCAATATTAGATAAATGCCAAGTAGGATTGAAGGTTCAAGTTATGTACTCAATGTAAATGAATTAATAATATATGAATTTAGTGCATATCATGAGAATATAATAGTTTTATTATCATAATTATTTAACATGGGGTTTAATTGGAATAATTAATTTGATAAAGTGATTTTCATAGTTACTAATTGTTTATATCAAAGTATATATTTCGATTTATATCATTTCGAAGATATGGGAATTTTTATACACAATTAATTATCTTCATAGAATTCTCTCAAGACTAAGAGGATGATCTTCCTCCTCCACCCTCTCAAGAATTATAAAAAAATACAACATTTTTTATAATAAATGGAGAACAATGTAAGAGTCTTGGTACCTCTATGATAGAACCTAGAATACCAAGATGGGTTCTCAGAGATTCATAGAGCATGTGTGGATACTGATAAAGGAATTATAGTATATATTCTTCACCAAAATGATAAAACTATGAGAACGGCCACCAGATTGATCAAAAATAAGAAGAATTATCTAGTCTATGTAATACTTTAAATTAATTATAAATTAAATTTGAAAAGATACTCATTATTAAGGTTTTTGGGTTGTTTCACCATGTTATTTGGATTTTATTCATCAAAACTGGTGAAAAAAATAATTTGGAACTATCCCAACTATGGTTTTTTGTTACCTATAAACATTAGGTGATATCAAAGTGGTCACATTTAATATTATAATTATTTATTATTTGGATGATTAATTTTTGGTTTTGTTAGAGAGATCTCATTTCCAGTTTTATAATATTTAACTCTAAAATTTTATATAATGAGTTAATTTAAATTCACTTGAACAAGAAGAGAAAAATAATAGATCATGAATTCTCAAAGATCCCATATAGAGGTGCTAAGGATAATGAAAACAAGACATAGTTACGTGATGTGAAACTGAAATTACAATTCATGTACCCTTGGTCAACCACCCAAGAATAGACCATCTGAATTATGACACGCCATGTTTGGATTGTTACATGGTGTCATTACACTCCATGTATTGACCAATAGTTTGCATGTGGAAAGATATGTAATACACAGTATGTATCTGGTGAAGACATTGTTTAACCCCAAATATTTTCTACCCTATCGGAATCGAAGAAACTTTGAGGTCAAATTATATTTCATCATTTCATGTCATGTATTTACCACTAGTATTATGACACATAATAATTTAAATTAAATGGCATGTAGTTGGTTGTAAAATTCATGTAACATGTGAAAATTCATGTGAGATACAAGCAGATTTTGTAGGCATATAGTGTGGGTTTCTAGTAATTAATTACATGATGTGTAGTTGGTTACGCATACTATGCAACCAGACCAACTCATACAATAATTACATAGAGTCATGCATGATGTGTGAGTCAACACATGGATAACTAAAATATAAACTAAACTAGATATAATGGAGCTGGTTATACACATCATGTGGCAAGTTTTTTCACCCTAGGTACACTTCGAGTGATTTTCTATGGGTACTATGGAATTAAATACTTAAAAAATATTTTTCATGTTGTTATATAGATACAAAACATGAATAGTATTCATTCTGAATGTGTAATTTATGGTCATTTCCAATAATATACGCCACATGTATACATAGAATGTTGTGTGGTCATATATGTAGTCTAGGATACATAGCTTAACCCATGGAACAAAACACTGTGAAATATCAAAACACACCGTGTAAGCTAATATGTCAAGTCAATATGTAGTACATGATAAGTACTACACAAAAATTTATTCATATACATTTTTGAGTGAAAATAAACTTCAGGTGATAGTTAAATTATAGAAATAAATTAAATTAAATGTAGAAGGCCACATGTTGTGTCTCTAATGGTACATGTCATGTGTGTGTGTGTGTGTTAAATTTTGAAATGAATTTAATCTGACTGGGAGGGTACACACCATGTACCTGATTAGTATAAATTGTGTAAGAATTAATTTTAAAATAAAAATCATTTATTTAATTTATTTAAAATTACCTTGGATGTGGATCTCAAGGACTCCATGGACATATAATTAAGATAAATAATTTATTAACAAGATGATTAATTTATTAATTTTATAAATTCATCTTAATAATGAATAAGTTGAAAAGAATGCTAGAAATTATAATGCATACTTGTTTCATGGTGTGAATGATCATGAGCTTGACCAACATGTGTTTTTGTTGGATTTCTATTTAATTTAACTATTTATTGTACCATTTTTATGATAATTTTATTATTAAATTATATATAATTGTCAATAAATCATATCTTTTTCCTTTATTATGTATGGGCCTACATGTCCACGGATTATTTTATGTAACCCTAAACCCTTTTCCCCTCACCTATAAATGAGTAAGAATGTTTAAATGAAGGATATACCAATTATAGGAGATGGTTTAGGATCTGTGTTGAAGTGAAACTAACCAAAGAGATATATGGGTTAATGGACAAATTATGTATCTCAATTCAAGTATCAACTCAAAGATTTATTTACCTTAGGATTAAGGTTATCGTATCTTCCACTTGATGAACCAACCAATAGTTAAAATCTCATGATTATATCACTTATTTATTTTATTTCTCAATCGTATGTTTATTTATATATGTGATGCATGTTTATTTAATGATTAAACACTATCAAATAATGTAAATAATTAAAAAACAAGAAATATAAAATAAAATAATTCTATTATGTGTAAATTATTTTATCAAAAATGGTAAATTTATTATGTAAAATCCATATAAAATTAAATATCATGTGAATAAAAAATAAAAAATATTTATGCATAAGATAATTAAAATATCATAAGGAAAATATTAAGTCATACATCACCTTCCGTCACAGGTGTTAGAATACATCCATAGATAAAAATATTACTCTATCCCTTAAAATAACACATTAATTTATTAAGGATTTCTAATAAAAGTTTTAGGTTGGCTAAACCAAGTTTCTAACAAAATTGGTTTCCCTCACAATACATGATGAAACATTGAGGAAGGTATTGAATAAATCCAAGTTTAGGGTTTTATTATTAGATATTCTGCTTAAAAAAATGGAGAACTATGGGTTAATATAGTTGGATGGCCCTCCTATTAAATTACCTTCGAATAATTTAACCAGAACCCCATCTAGTGTATTTGAAGGCGAATATGGATTCTTGCCACTAAAATATCCCTATGATGGGATATTATAAATATAATAGTGATTCCTATTTGGATTTGTTAAAATAGTGGGGGAATAATAAAACTAATTTATTTCATCACACTTGGTAATCATGATAAAGTAATAACATCATATTTTATTATAGAAAAATGTCATGAAAAATAGTAAGAGAATTGAAGCCATTCTTGTAAAAAGATAATGTCATGAATCAAGTCAGGATCCCATCTAACCCAACACTTGAACAAGCTCGAGATAAGGCCTAAAGGGAATTACTGATCCCCATGGGTGGGAAACTAGTTCCAGACATAAAAATAATCCAAATGGAAATAATATTTTCCAAAACAAACTAGGATCGAATAAACTAAACAGAGAACACGAAAAACCCAACAATAATTAAAGATTAACAAATATACAAAACTGGTCTGAATTCAACATCTATTGAACATAACAAAATTAAATAAAAAACAAAAAGATAACAATGCAACATAATCTCCATGTGACTTCTTGGTCACCACCAACCGTAAGGCAAACCTGCTCCAAAGGCAAGCCAAACCAGAAACCTGAACCTACAAAACAGCTCGGTTCTACTAACATTGAGTGGTTCAAGTAGGGTGTGGGCTTAAACATCTCAATAGGTAATCACCAAAGATTCCATGCATTTCCTTTCCAAAAATATGCCATAAACACTAGTTTGAAATACACAAAGAATATAAGGTTTTAACCATTTTAAGAAACCAAAAACTTCTTTCCATAGATTACCTTTTTAAAACCACACACATAGCTTCACTTTGTAAAAATGATTTCACCTTTCAAATCCCAATTCAAAACCAAATCCCCAAATAAAAATTCATATCAATTTACCAAAAAGGGGGCCATGCTGAATATAAATTTTAAAAACAAGTAATCAAAAATTACCAGGGATAATTTTTAGAAACAGTATAAATAAAAAGAATATATAAATGGTAATGATGGGAATCTCTTAGAAATATCTAGAAGAAATCCCTAGACATACTCAGTTCGGACTCACCTACAAAAATATGGTGCAGTTTCCTAGAAAATAATCAATTGGATGATATAAATTGACCAATTTAGTGGCATGCCCCACCTGGACCCACCAAGTCTAGGGTGTACCAACCCACCTAATCGGGGTTGATAAGAAACTATCACTCAACCCTCAAGATAATGGACTAGAACCCCATGATAACAGCACTAAATTAAACATGGTAGAAACCATAATCCATTATTTCCTAATTTAAGATACATTAGAGGGTATCCCATCCCAAATTATAATGGTCTCCAAATATAAGTAAAATAAAAATAGTGTTCATGTGGACAATCCACAAGAGGGGATCCCATCCCAAGTTCTAGTGGTTTCTAAACATAAGACAATTCATCATGAACATACATGAAAATACATTTATTTTATATGTGCGCTCATACAACTATTATATATTACATGGAAACCACAATTTTTTCAAAAAAAATCCAAATCACTTTAAAAATCATTTTAAAATTCCAATCAGGATTTCATGATACCTAAGTTTTCAATTCTTTTTTCTAGAAATTCCAAGATGACCACTGATCCCATATATCACATAATTTTCAAAACCACTTTCCATTTCATTAAAAGGTTCCAATCGGACCTTCACATCACATAACATCAATTCAAATTTCCCAAGGCAACATAAAGTACTCACTGGGACTTCAACATTTTGAATTAAAGCCCATTTTTTACAAAACATGCCAAATGGTCATAGTTCCATGTACCACATAATTACCATTTCATGTCTCAAAATTCTAAATAGGCCTTCATCCCAATAGTTCACCAAAAAATTATCTCAAAATTCCAAATGGCCTAAGATTTTGGAAACTTGTCTGAAACCACATTTAAAGTCACATTAAGTGCTAACGTGTCATTTAGAAATCATGTAACCATTAAAAAAACACATATGAAAATCAAATGTTCCCATGGAAAATCCCATTTTCAAATTCATTCACACCAAATAAATTTTAAAACATTCTTCACATCACCTTAACAATTTTCAAACCCATTTGAGGTGCATAAAAAATAAGTTCATATGCCACAAAATTGATTTCTTTTAGAAAACCATCATCCAACACATGGGTACTTCAAGTCACTTTGAAAAAGCCTTTGTAAAGAAACATCACAAGATTTTAAACCAATACAACAAGCTACACATAAGTTGCACACCATAAAAGCCACCCATTTCCACATACAATACCCAACTCACAACCCAATAATATTTCCAAATCATAACCAAGGTCAAACACCACCCCAAAGCACCTGATTTCACTTTTAAAGATCAATTGACAGTTTATCAATCACCTTGTGTGCATTTACATGAAATCATAATTAAAGAAACCTTTTTGACACCATTTGACACCCATTTTCTATCATGAAAATCCCATAATAATTTATACTAGAACATACCAAGAAAGATGATAACATTTTAAAATAGTTTCAGAGAAGCTAAAGCATAAATGTAATATTCTGGAAATGAAATGGATGGAAACACCTAACTCAATGATGTGAGAATGGAATGAAACTTTAGGAGAAGTAATAACCTATCTGAAGAGACAATTTTTACTCCCTAACATCAAATAAAAACATCCCACACATCAACCATAACCCATAGGGTTTGGCCAAATAGGTTCCACCAAATAAAAACCAAGGAACCAAGAGTGGAATGAGATAAGAGGAGAAAATCCATCAAAAACCCTGAATAACTCACCTAGGCATCTTCAAAATGAATCCATGTACAAAGGAGGTCCAAATGACAGAATATTGGGAGCTCCCATGGTGTGCTAAGGTTATGAAAGGGCAGAAAATACTGAATTGTTGTTAAAAAAGTGGATGGGAAAATGAATAATTTCAAAATTTCAATGACCTGGGAAACTTGCACAGTTTGGCAACACAATTTTCCAAATTTTTCACCAAACGTTCAACCATAACTATCTAAGAGGAAAAATATGCACGGTTAACCTGCACTGCTAGACAAATTATGGGACAACCATGCGGTCCGCACTGTCCAGAATGAAATTTTTTTGCACATTTTCCTGGTTGAGGGAATATGGTTTCCTCTAACTATTTTCCACCCATGAACCACCTACTACTAAGACTAAAATATCTATTTTTTCACCAAAAACCCACAAATCTCACAACTTGAAACCATGAACTCAACCAAAAGATCCAAATCCATGAAAAAAATAAACTAAAGTAATTTCCAAAGTTATGGTGTGAAAATTATCCCCACCACAAACACTTTCTTCCCCCATAAATTCACCCAGATGAATGATAAAAAAACTTGACCCCAAAGCTGAATAAAACTGAAAAAACCATGATCCTTGGGGTGACTTTTCCCTTCACAAGTCACACCCGACCATTTATAAAGGAACTGCATCACAAAGAACAATGGGAGAACAGTATAGGGTTTTCCCCCACCACAATAACCTAACTAATATAACCAATACTAAAACTCCCAAAAACACCACCTTGGGAAGACTAGTGTCAAAACTCCCAAAATGAGCTAACCCAAAATTCACCACACAAGCTAAAGAACACCACCACCAAAACTAGAATTTAAAACATAACCAAACCAAAAAAACAAGGGTAGACCCATGAAATTAACTCAAACCTAACACCAAACCTAAACACAAATTCAAATCATCAAATTCCATAGGAATAGATATCTTAAAACAAGTAAAAAAGAAAACTCTAACTGATTAAGGAAAGGATAACCATTTTAAGATCTAAATCCAAGGAAAAACATGATTCTATAAAAAAATAGGACCAGAAAGATTATTATAATGAAATAGAAACTCACAATAGAAGAAAATGATACTATAGAGAAACTCCAATCATCATCAATTCAACACTTGATACAAAAACTGGGCCAAGGTCCCCGCACACCCGATAATTCCTAAATATGCACAATCATCACTCAAGGGCCTATTACTCGATACCTGGTGTCTGAATCATCTAATTATTCACTATATATATCTAATACCCATCAATAAAGGCCTCTTATTTAGGCAATGCATCTTACCAAACTTCTTCGGATGACCCAAACAGAGACAATGATGACATGCCTTTAGAGGATCATGATGGGACGGCTTCAAATGCCCAAAGTGGACACACTAAAAACACACAAGTGAATGGTCCAAAGAGAGATAAATAGTAACCAAGGAAAAAGGCTCCATAGGAACATGTTCCTCTAGAACAAACCCCTCACTAGATGGGAAACCTTCATTGGTGATAAGAGATATCGGATTGCCAACTTCCCGATCTCTGGAAACTAACTCAGTTAAGAACACTTCATCCACCAACTTCTTGAAATAAAGATCCTTGGAGGAGAGTACTCGCTCTTTGATCTTTAGACAAATATCCCAAATGAAAATAGAATATTTCAATAGATCCTTTGATTCTACCTCTGGAGAAAAGGAATCTATCTCCCTAAAGTAGTCAACATAGGGCTTCACTCTCTGTTGGCCTTGCTAAATACACATGTGTTCTAATAATTTCCTTATATTCACCACCTCAGGTATAAAACATCAGAAAAAAGTGGTCATAAACACCTTTCTTGTCATTAAAAATTGCATCGAATATGGGGAAATCACCTTCCATATTTCCAAATCTAGACCCTCAAAGAAACCCAGAATAGTACGCACTCTCAGATCTTTGGGAGTTATCAATAATCTAAAGAAAATACAAAATTCCTTAAGCCATTTCACTTCCTCTTGCAGACCTTGATCACCATGAAAGTTAAAAAGAAACTAAGAATAACTAAGAGCTGGGAAAGACTCACTAGAAAATTTGGGAACCCTTCTGGGAGGCATATTCTGATCAACACAACGAACACAAAACCAAATTCAACATCAACATAAAACACAATTGAAAAGAACATCTCAAGAAAAAATAATAGGCACACGGGCCAAACACAAAAATAAAAACAAAAAATTCTTTTTAAAAAAAACCACCATTCCCATTTCAAATTCCAAAACGACCTCCTTCTAAGGCTACTTTCCAATGAAAAGATCCATTTTTTCGCAAACAAAATCAAATTTTCAAGGCAAAAATAGTTTCTGAAATAATTTACTATTTTGAAACCCCCTTTTCTGAAAACTATTTCTTATTTCAAAATCAACCCACACCAACCAAAATTAGACCAAAACACAACTCAAAACAAAAAAAAACAAAACAAGGCACTACTCACACCAAACACCTAGGATAAGGAAATAGTGGCCATGCATAACTTGGAGACATATATAGTGGTATATTCCCAAAGTAAGGATAAACAACTAAGAGGGACTTAAACCATGCACACAGATTCCACATGGCTCACTACTCCATGTGAGATTACTACATGACACTAGATCACCTCCATTTTCATTCCTCATCCAAACCACTAAGCCAAAAAAAAGACTCAAATCCCGAACTACCCCTGGACACTCGACGATCTGAAAAAGAAAGGGTTCATGAATTCCTTCTCATACCATCCTCTTGAGTCCCAACAATCCTAATATCCAATCTACATGACACCCCAAGCAGAAAATGACCTTCTTTGATACAGTTTTTTTCACGAACCAAGTCGAGATTATATCCAACCCGACACTCGACCCAACCCGAGACAACACCTGAAGGGAGTTCCTAATCCCCAAGGGCTGGAAACTAGTGTCGAGCATCAAAATATTCCAAATGGGAACAAGTTTTTCCCAAAAAA
The DNA here is from genome assembly GCA_963277665.1 of Viscum album. Taxonomy (NCBI): domain Eukaryota; kingdom Viridiplantae; phylum Streptophyta; class Magnoliopsida; order Santalales; family Viscaceae; genus Viscum; species Viscum album. The sequence continues at coordinate 357,078,477 of OY728150.1, forward strand.
AACCAAGCTCGAATAAAATAAACAAATAATATTGAAAAAACCAAGAATAACTGAACATTAAAAAATAATAAAAACTGATCTAAATACAACAGCTTCTAAATAAGAAAAAACTAAATACAATACTAAAAGATAACCATGCAACATGATCTCCACGTAACCTCTTGGACACTACTAACAATAATACCAATATTTTACAAAGGTAAACTGAACTAGAAAGTTAAACCTACAAAATAGATCGAGTCTACTGATGATGAGTATCACAAGTAGGGTGTGATCTTAAATAGATTAATTGGTAATCAAAACATGGTACATGCATCTCCATTCCCAAAATAGTTCACAAACACCCATTTAAAATACATAAAAAAGATGGTATTTTAACTATTTTAAGAAACCAAAAACATATTTCCACAAATTCCTTTTTAAAAACCACACACAAATTCACTTTATAAAAATAGTTTCTCCTTTCAAATACCATTTCAAAAACAAAGCCCCGAATGAAAATCTGTACCATGTTACCAATAGGGGGTCAATACTGAATATAAAGGTAATAAAATAGGTAAGCATAAACAGGCAGGGCTAATATTCACAAGTAGTAGATACAAAAAGAATATATAGATAATGATCATGGGAATTTCCTAAACATCTCTAGAGGCAATCTCTGAACGTACTCAGTTCAGACTCACCTATCAGCATATAGTGCATCTCTATATACAATAACCAATTGTCTGATCTAAACTAACCAATACATTGGAATGCCCCACCTAGACCCATCATGTTGAAGTGGTACAAACCCATATAATAGGGGTCAAAAATAAACTTTCACTGGACCCTATAGATAATGACCAGGAACCCCATGATAATAGTAATCTATAAAACATGGTATAGAAACCATTACCCACACCATATTTATGCATGATCCATTAGAGGAAATCCCATCCCAAGTTTAAATGGTCTCCAAATTTAATCTAAAAACCAATAGTGTTCTTGTACACAAACCACTAGAGGGGATCCCATCCCAAGTTCTAGTGGTTTAAAAACATAATGCAAGTCATCCCGAACATACATGAAAGGTCATTTATTTCACAAGCATGTCCATCCAACAATTAAAGGTTACATGGAAACCACTATTAATCCAAAATTAAAAAAATTCCAAATCATTTTAAAATACCAATCGACATTTCACGCTACCCAAATTTTCAATTCATTTTTCATGACATGCCAAGCTACCCACGAGGCCCATACACCATATAATTTCCAAAACCAATTTTCATTTCATTATAATGTAAAAATGAAGGCCTTCACATCACATCATGTCAAGAAAAATTTCCTAAGGAAACATAAAGCAGTGACCGGTCCATCAACATTTTCAATTCAAACCCATTTTTTAAAAAACATGCCAACAACCAATCAACATGATAGAATCAATTCCAAACTATCCTTTTATAAAACTATTTTGAAACTGTTTCACCAAATAGTATAAAATTCAAAATGGGATTCCACATCATATGAGTTTAAAACAAAACTCCAAAATATCTCAAGTGTTAAATGGTCCATAGTTCCCTGAATGACATAATTACCATTCCATGTCTTAAAATTCCAAATGGGCCTTCATGACAATAGTTCACAAAAAATGTCTCAAAATTCCAAACGATCTAAGATTTTGGAAATAAATTTTAAACCACATTTAAAGTCTCATGAATCACCAGCACAACATTTATAAATCAAGTAAATATCAAGAAAAAACATATGAAAACCAATTATTCCCATGGAAAAAGCCCCATTTCAAATTTATACACACAACAAATCCATTTTAAAATATGCTTCACATCACCTATAAAAATTGAAAACCAATTTGAGGTGCACAATAAAAAAGTTCATATGCCACAAGACCTATTTATATATGAAAACTATATTCCAACAAATTATCACTTCAAGTCACTTTGAAAACACATTTTTACAGAAACATCACTTGCTTTTAAACCAACACAACAAGCCATGTGTAATTGTCATTCCATAAAAGCCACCCATTTCCACATAAAACACACAACTCACAATCCAATCACATTTAAAAATGCATTAACAAGGGAAAAAACTACCCAAAAGTACCAAATTTTACTTTAAATGATTAATTGACATTTTATCAAAACCTTGTGTGCATTTACATGAAAGCATAATTAAATAAACCCTATGGAAACCATTTCGCATGCATTTTTCATCATGAAAATTCCATAAAAATTTATAATAACACATCATAAGAAAGATTATAACATTTTGGAAACATTTAGGGGAATATAAGCATCAATGGAATGTTATGAAAAATAAATATATAAAAACACTTACCTTAACGATGTGTGAATGCAACGAAACATAGGGAGAAGGAATAACCAAGCCTGAGAGACAATTTTCACACCCTAATATCAAAGAAAAACAACCCACACATCAACTGTAACACATAGGGTTCATCTAAGAGAGGTTACACCAAATAAAAACCAAGGAACCAAGTGATGAAAGAGATAAGATAATGAAATCGACCAAAATCCATGAAAAACTCACCTTGGAACCTTCAAAATACATCCATGGACAAAGGAGTAGAAAATTATGGAAGCTAGGAATCTCTCATGGTGCGCCTAGCTCAATCAAGGGGAGGAAATCCCGAATTTGGGTTAAAATAGTGAAGGGGTAAATGAATAATTTCACACTTTTAATGACCTAGGAAACTTGCAGGTTTTGAACATACAGTTTTCCAAACTGTGTGCCAACCGTGTAAGACTCACTATCCAAGAGGAACAATCCTCATGGTTATCTTGCATGGCTTAAAAAACTATGTGACAACCATTTGGTTTCTACTATCTAAAATGAACATTTACCACATGGTTTCCTCGGGGTAGGATGCATGGTTTTTTCTAAGAAATCGCTAACCATGTGAGAGCTTCTACTAAGCCCCAAATCTCCATTCTTTCACCAAAAACTAACCTAAAAATCTCCAAAACTCAATAATTTAAACTGGGAACTCAACCTGAACCTCAACCAAAATATATAAATAGAAGAAAAGAATAAAATAAAATAATTTCCATGGTTGGGGTGTAATAGGCAATATCTTCACTAATAAAAATTTCCAAAAGTAGTATAGTAGATTATTTACACCACTACTACATTAAAATTTGTATTATTTTATGGGATCCCTCATTTCTAAACCAAAACATTATATAATAATTAAATGTGAAAATTATGCCTATATTAGATACATATAGGATGATTCAAACATTTTTTTCATCATGCTATCAGCTATATCCATAGTGTGGAAGATGAAACATAAATACATGAATGTACACACCATGGTAACTCATATACTTGAGATTGAAATTAAGAATTATGATATTAATATAAATAAAATTTTCACTACACTGCAACCGTGTTTTAAGATCTCATGTTTTGATTTGATTAAAAACTTTTTAATGAATTTGAATTTTTATTTTGGGGGTGGGACAAATGTTAAACCAATATTTAGAATGTAATTACAAGATTTGGAATAATTTAAAGTGTTGTTTATTAAGGTATTTAAGGCTCTATTGGTTTCTTGGAATCCCAGATGAGTTTCAGAAGCATCGAGATTTGAGATCTCAATTCCAGGAGAGGCATCCATGGGTGCACGGTTTGTACTAACCATGCAGATCAACCATTATGCCACTTTTAGTAAGGCACACAGTGTATCTAAACAATTAATTAGGTCCAACAAAACTATGTAAGGTTTATAAGGCGCCAAAATGATTTTAGAATCATGGAACTAAGGCTACATAACCATGAAAAATTACTGTAGAAATTTTCATAGGGGTTTGCATGGTTGTTGCATAGTTAATAAACTGTTTGGACCAACCATACTACTTAGTGGGTGCTTAGAAAGCGGCCCCACATGGTTGGTTAATAGATTTCTAAACTCTATTTCCAAATAATATGCCTCATTAAAGGGGATCACAAATTAATATGTTTTCCCGATATCTTTTAACCTTAATTTCTTCTTTCTTCTCCCTCACATCCCAGGAACAGTAGCCACTATATCTCCCCTCTTCTACTCTATTAATATTTTATGTATCTTCTTCATTTGGTCTATAAATCGATCTTTTTTTGTTGTATTGGATCAACCTCTATTATTCTACAATTACTCTTCCTTATTTTCTAAATATTATTCAATGTATTTAATTTTTTTTAATTTGACCTCATATGCCCTATTTTCAGTGTTTTTGTATAATTATTTGATTACTATTATTTCAGAACAAATCAAAGGCTGATAATGGATGAGTGAAGATTCCTTGGAATACAGTAGGAGGTATATATTAAATTCCTTTAAAATCATATCATTTATAAAATGTTACATTGTGGTGAATTATGGACTTTTTTGGTGTTTCTTTTAAAAATGAAAAATGGATGAATTAATTGTTGGAACTTGATACTAGACATGTCATAAGACTTTGATAATTTTTTAAAGGTTAATGAAATAAACCCAAACCATCACTTAGGTGGATAAAATTAAATTCCTTGATGACCTTAAATAGTTAATACCATCTTGTGGAACTTATTCATTTCTAAATGAATGATGATAAATTGTAAATAAAAAGTGTACTTAAATGACCTTTATATCACATCTAAGTTATTGATTAATGAAATTAAATTGTCAATGAAGTGATGAATTGAATTATGATGATTATAACATGGTGTGAATGATTTATCAAATCCTTGATAATTATTAAACAAAGTATGCCAATCCATTTATTACCTTGATCACCACTTGGATTCTGATATATAATTCCATGGATAGGATTATAAGGCACTTTAAACAGAATGAATTATAAATTCTTAATTAGTGTTGGTCACAACGCTCACCATCATTCAGTTATAATTATAAGAAACAAAATTTCTCTTTACTATTTGAATTTATTAGACTCAATGTTCCTTAGTGATTCTATTAGTAATTATTTGACATGACATTCTTTATCATTAATATTATAAGTAGTTAGGAATGGAAACCCCTCTCATTACTTATTGAAATTGTAGGGCATGTAACCCCATATCATTCCTTATAAAATTATTGGGCATGGGACCCATATCATCATTTATCAAATTGTTGGGAACGACACCCCATATCATTACATATCAAATTTTTAGGTACGGAACCTCATATAATTACTTAAAATCAATCATGTTGGACATTGAGTACTTTTATTGATGTTTTTTTGTTTTTTTTTGTTTACTGTTGTTCATTAGTTAAATGGTTAGGCACAGTGCCCCCTTATCAATTAGTGGGAATTTTTGTTCATGATTCCCACTCTCCCTTGGTTTATATGTTTGATTGATACTCTTTATTTAGATATGAATACCCATATGATTTTCATTACACATGGATTCATTAATTATATACCATGGGTCCTGATAATATTTATATAAAATGTATAGGTTCAAAGACATCTTTTCTTAGGCTAAAGATGATTATATTGGAAATGTATCTCATGAGGAACTCGTTGCAACATGGTTTATTTATGTTACTAATTCCACTATTATACCTACACATTATTCCATTTTACACTAATATACTGGATATGAATTAGATTCCATTGGGGGTGTATTATTGAGTTTTACTCACACCCTATTCAGGTTGTCGTTTGGTACCCGAACAGATCTCTTAATTGCAGGTTAGGACTTGGATAGTACTTTATTGCTACTACTCTCTATGGAATATGACTTGGGATGGAGTTGAGGATGTATCATGTACTCAAGCTGCCAATATGAGCTATGCCTTTTGTTTATTTATTATTTTTCTGTCTAGAATTTTTATTTGTATTACCAACTATATGTTTATTTCCTTGTATTTATGGATTATCATGTTCATGAATGGTTTTTTTTCTTTGGAATTCCCATGGTTATTATTGATTATAAATTATTATTATATCTCTCTACCTTTCATTTATTCATGATTATGTTATGTTTATTACTGATCTAGAGGGTATTTTCACCCCCCCCCCCCCATACCACCTTTGGACCCTCTCTACTAGTCAAAATCCTCTGTCTTATGGGGACGCACAATTTAGGCCTTATCGCCAACTAGTCTATCTATTGTTCATTGTGTGAACTAGTTCAGTGTGTGATAAGTTTAAACTAGAAGTTCAGTACCTGGAAAATGGTTTTTAATTCAATATATTGAATCACATTGATCATTTAGAAAATTTGGGCTTTTATATAGATAATAAATTATCCATTGGCCACCTTTTATCATCCCTAAAACTTGGATTATCTATATTAATTAATAATTATAGAATGAATACTATGAAGAATTAATTTATGAATAATTTTAATATGCTTCAATATGAATATAAGGATTTTTGGGAATATTATTCTTTACTCATTATGGGTAACAAAATGAAATTAAAGGTTGAAAACCCCATGACTAGTTCAAAGTAAATAGTGCCTTTAAAATGTAATTTAATGTAACAAAAGATTTTGAGGATGTGTAATGAATAGGATGTTATCTGCTTGACATGTGTCAAGAAAGTTCAATTGAAGAGGTATTGTAATGAATTGGGGAAGTAGAAAATCGTATCTTATACTTTATTAATATTCACCATTGCATGTAATATTTTTGTAACACTTCTTGGGTATTAAATACAACATGAAATTCACATATTTTTATCTAAATATAGGAACTAATGAATTTTAGAAACATTATTATAAGTAAGTTAAATTCTATAAGTATATAATAATGTTTGATTACTATGTTATAAAAGTGAAGCACCAACTTTATATTTCCAAGTTTATTTATTTAGTTCAAAATATTGTTTTAAATTTAGTATTACAATTTCAATTATCTCAAAGTCCCATCCGATAAAAAATGTGACATTATTTCATGTTTGAAATGAATGATGTTATGGTATTTTCTATAATACTAACAGTACAATAGTACTTGAATCACATACATATAATATCAACAACGAATGATGAATATAAAATATAAGACTCATACACATTTCTATAATGATAAATCTTTTTCAAGTAAAACCGAATGTAAATTTCAAGTATATGACAATAAGGGTTTTAGATTCTTTAGAGATAAAAGTGTTAGGTATTTTTATGTACATATTTATTAAGTTTTAGAAAAATTACCCTTTAAAACTAAAGGACATAAATCCATAAATATTCTATAATTAGTTCCTCAATACATACATGAACTATTCTAAGAAGGATATAGTGGTAAATCAATATACTTCTGGATATTCCTTTATGAGATTTTAGGAATGTAAAATAGAAGTGATTAATATACTTAGAAAAAGATATATAATCCTTTAGGTGGGAAATATGATAAAATATATTGACAAAGTATTTTTTGATCATTTAAATGTATATTGGAGCTACTCTTGAACATGAATTACCTTATACACATCAAAGACATGATGCTAGTGCAAGTAGGATTGATGAGGAGTCTTATATGTATTTCAAGTCTTCCATAATTCCTTTTAATCCTAGTTTCAAAAATAATAGTATAATAGCTAACCAGAATCTGACTAAATTGACTAATGTATATCGTATAAGTTATAATATGATTAGAATCCATTACGTAATAGCTTAATGTTTTTAATGATAATAATTTTTAAATATGATTTAAGAAAAAAACTTACATCAAGGAAAACACTAAGTGCATCTTAGTTAATTATCCTAATTCTAATCAAGATATTATTTCCCCTAAGATAAAAATGTATTATTAAATGTTGATTATATTTTTATAAGGGTGATGAAATTATCTTCTAATAAATTGGTAGAATTATTCAGTTAAATTAGGTTAATTCTTCGGATGCGCATGAGTTTTCATATGGAAACTAAAATCTATATGATTCAATGGGAGGATATGTTCCAAAGATTCATCTGTATAGCAAACATAAAAACAAAGAGGTGGTTTTATATTCACCAATATTGGTGATAAATTATTCGACAAGGTTAATTAATATTATAAGGAAGTAATAAATGAAAACATGTTATGATTCTAAATTTCATGAAAAATAAGAAATGGATTTTGAGTACCAAAATTCAATTTTTTATTTTTTTGGTTTCTCTAATTGATGTAAATTTATTGGTGGGTACTCACAAAACAACATGACATGGATGGAATGGGTTGTTACCAATAAGGCTAGATTGGTTATTAATGGTTTATAGTGGTGTTTATACGTAGTATATAGTGAAATATTTTCACCAATCATCATGGTAAATCTATTTAAAATTCTACTTGTCAAAATAGAGTTCTATGATAATTATTTTGGGAAATTGGATTTTAATACTACCTTTCATGAAGAAACTACTATGGAATATTTCTATATTAGGAAACCAAAATGGATGGTGACACAATATAAATCCTAAGGAATTAGAGTTTTACAGATCTATTTATATATTTAATTAATCATTGTGACATTATAATTTTCATTTGATGAAGCCACCAGAGAGTTTGGTTTTATTAATAAAGAAAGTGAGATTAGTGAGAGCGCTATAGTTTTCCAAATAAAATGTGTGGATGATATATTTAAAATATTTGTTAAGTAAAATAGTTGGATAGTACTAAGGAACATATATTTCTATAAATTTAATTAATATGACAGCTAGTTCCTGGGAACAATATATGATAAAATAGATATCTAGGGTTTGTAAGATAAAATCATAGTATTTACGTTGATAAGGTATTAAAAAATAAAAGTAATAACAATTCATGAATGAATTTATTTCCTATATAACATGTCATGAAATATCTCCAATATGAGGTGTTTTGGAATAGGAGGATATTATAATGATTAATAATATTCTATATACTTAAATGTATAAATTTATCACATCCACTTAAGTGTTTTAAATATATTACATATTCCATGTTATGTACTGAAATTTGATATTTCATATGCATAAATCATAGTGGGAAAATATTAAAAAAATTAGATAACTACATAGGCTTATAATGAGAACTTTCTAGAAATAATTAAAAATGTGAAAAGGATAAGTTCTTGGTACTTAAAAATGTTGGAATACTAGTTATCATGGATATATAAAACTAGTTTTCATATAGATCAATTTGATATAATATTACAATAATGATATGGTAGTAAGTAATACAATCTTATTACAACCAGTGGTTTCTATATCTATATATATCGAGCATATTGCAGCTTTTAATTCATCTTAAGTAGATATTTAGAAAAATTTTGTTCTAGATTTTGGATCTATACCAAGATTTTACAGTATTGAAATTTGATAATATTATTACTATGGTATTATCCAAAATAAAAAAGTTAATGATACTATATAAAATGTAAATACTTAGTTATATCACTTCTTATGGGATTTTCACAAAGTACTATAGTCGTATTAAGCATAATAGCATTAGGATGTTGTGGTTGGGATAGTAATTGTAGTCATAACTCAATAGAAACATGTTTATAATGTTATATCTATCAAGTTATTGGTTAGAAGTTGGATCTAGTGAAAATGGGGATTTTTTGGATTTGGTTCTCTATAAATAACTTAATTTGTACTTTATATTATGAGAATATTAATATTAATTAATATCATATAACATGATTATTTTTATTTTATCTAAAATTTATGTGATAATTTCCTTGGAGTATTTATCACATTGAAAGGATATAGTATATACTCATTATATTGAAAACCAATAGATACTTTGATGGTATTGTTAAACATACATTATATGATCTAGATGACATCCATATGAAGAGAAATAGATAATGGTTAAATATCAGGTGTTGGATTATCATATGCCTCTGTTATTTATTTTAATGATGTTCGCACAATGTAATCACCAAGAGAAGAGATTTTGAGGACAACCCCGCTAATAAGAATTCCACATGTTATGTTTCATTTCATATTCCTGTCTATGAATGTGTGTATTGATCCATAGAGATTATATTGTAATTAATGTATATCGTGGATCATATAATTTGATGTGTTGATAAATATTGTGATGAAATATGCTCATAGGAAGGTATGATACTTTGGGTGTGTCGTTAGTGATATGAAATTAATTAAACAATTCAATAATGGGATTATACCTTCCTAGTTAATAGATGATGATATATCAATCCCTTTGATTGAAATGGAACTATTTTATTAAATATATGGTCATGAAAGTTCATCAATGAGTTCGTTTTAGAGATTAAATGAAAGACAAAAAATTATATAGGTTGATGATATAAGTATGCAACCTACCAGATGAGATATCATGATAAAAAGACTATATTAGACATTAAGCATTCATATGAGGTTTTTGTCTTTGTGACATTAACTTATTTTGTTATGGGGGTGTTGATATGTAGTTGGATGTTGATCTTGGACTTTAATCATTTTCACTTAACTCCAATAAGAAAGATTCCTATAGGGTCACACACTAAGTGTATCCAAAATCTTAATTAAATTGTATTTGAATTTAATATTAAGAAAAAATATTATTCTTAGTTTTTTTGTGAATAATTATTCAATTAAAGTTGATTAAATTAATACAATAAATAGTTACCTAAGTTTGGAATACATGTGAATTTAATATTAAATAAATATTTATTCACAACTTAGTGAAAACATTAATTATTTATCTCTTGTTTATTATTCACATGGTAATGAATAAATATTTATTTGTTAATGATTTTAGTGAGTATACTACAAAAAGATTTATTTAGATACATGAATATGAAAATAAATATTTCTCTGAAAGTTTAGAGAATATAATATTTATTTATTGAAAGAATGAATAATGTAGTGATATATATTTATTGAAATAAATATTTATTATTTAATATTTGATAAATACCAAGGATTGATAGGATTGTTTAAAGTCCTAATGGAAATTATTTATTGATCCATTAGTGTAGCACATTTCATGAGAATATAATAATTATATTATATTATTTTTTGAAATAGGGTTTACTTAGAATAGACAATTAGAAAAAGGAACTTTATGAAATTACAAATTATTTAACCCAAAGTAGATAATTTGATTTATATTATTTCAAAGATATAAGAACTATTGTGAAAAATTAATTCTCTCCATATAATTCTCTCAAGATAAATTTAATAATCCTCCTCCTCTCTCTCAATAATGGTAGAATAAGAGATAATATTTGTTGGGATCAATAGCAAATGATGCAATATGCTTGGTTCTTACATGATAACACCCAGAATACCAAGAGTGGTGTTTGAATATTTTTTGAGAATGTGTGGATAAATAATGAGGAATTATAGATTTGATTATTCACTACTACAATGAAACTATGAGGGTAGCCACTAGATTGACCAAAAATCAGAAGATTCATAAATACAAGGTAATTGTTACTTTAAATTAATTACTAATTAAATATAAAAAATATTATATATATATATATAGAGATTTTGGGGTTGTTTTTTCAATTTCATTGGATTTTAGCAGTTGAAACTGAGGAAAAATATCATTGAGCACTGGTCTAACCACTTTTTATGTGACTCAGAACCATCATATTGAACATATACATCATTTTTATCCTATACATTATCACTTATACCATTTATTCTATCACTCCATGCCCATACATCAGTCTGTATCAATAAAACATTATCTATTCTCTCCATATCTTTATATATATATATATATATTCTTTATCCAATGATTCCACTAGTTCAGCATTCTATCACATAGATTCTAGATTCTGAACCTCAAAGTCTCATTTTGTATATTCTCTATATAAACTCCATAATAAACATTATTCTCATTATTTAATTCACTACCATTCATTCACACCCAACACATTATCTAATCATCATGGACTGGTATAAGGACTAGCAATAGGCCAAGAAGGAGAGGATGGAGACCATTTTATGGGAGAGTTTTTCTCACTCCCTTTATTCACCACTATTTTTTATTCTTATCTATGTACTGTATTTTGGGGTGATAAAGGGGTGTAATTTTATCTTGTGTTTTATTAACCTATATTTGAGTTATTATGTATCCTTTTCTTAACTATTTAACCATTTGATCAATTAATTGATGAGTGTGTAAGATTTTTGGAGTTACATTTGAAACCCAAACCATGCATTAGAGTTTTGATCAATGTATTCTTAGGAATATGAGTTATATGAATAAAATTAAAACTAAATCATAAAATATGGAATGAAATCACTACTCATAAGGGACACGAGAAATATCATAGGGTCTCTTGAATTTATGAGCAAGTCCTTTTCTACCATTAAAATGGAATTTTAGTAATTTGTAATGTTTTTAATTAAATTTTGGTTTCAATTTATTAGAATTTATCATGAGGTTGATTACTAACCTAAATACCCCACACGTATCTAATTAAATCAATATTTAATTTTTTTGTTACTTCCTCTTCTTACTTATTTAAACACAATCAAAATTAACCTAAAAAATTATTTACTTTCTGGTCAGAAAACCACACAAAATTGAATTAAATTGTGTTTACACTAATTATAGACAAGTGGACCATTGGATTAACCAATATTATATCCCTTTAGTGATTATGTGATTACGTAGTGATATTAAGATCACAAATACCACATTGTATTTCTGAATTGTTGCATAGGATATACATATTTGATCAACTAATTTTCATTCTTTTAGTAAATAAAATTCACAAAAACACTTAAAATTTAATTCAACGGATTTTTTTAAAAAAAATATTCATTAGATTATTAAAAATAGAATTGTATTTTAAGGTTTAATTTGAGTTAATTGGTAGTTATTTTTCATAGAATTTTTATCAATAATTTTAAATTTTGTATTTAAGAATTCATAGAAATAAGACATCATTTGAACGCATGGAAATAGAATAAAGATAGCCTTATATATAGATATACATTAGATTATAGTTTCTACATAATATTATAATGTATAATTTAAATCTTGTTATACAAATGTTTTTGTATTTTCAAATTTCCAATGTGAGAATAAAATCATCCTATATAAAATTATCACAAAGGGAAAGGAATTATGATCTTGATAACTATAAATTATATTTTATCCCTACATTCAATGGAAGATAAAGAGAAGATGACTATAGTTTCACCAAATACTTCATCACAAATGTTCAATTGGTTCTTATGAGGGTATTCATGATTCAATTTGAAGAAAAAATTATCTAAATATAAATAAAATTTATTTGATAAGTATAATTATAGATTTTCTTCAAGGGTATAAGGAAAAATTACATAAATCGTAGTATAAGTGCAAGAATTACAACCAACAATACCCACACCACTAATTACCACAACTATTTATTATGTAATTTTATATAATAGGGTAACACTAATTGGAAAAACTCCATTAGATAGAATTTATTTTGGATATTATAGAAACAAGAATTTATAGGAGTTAAATAATATCTTAAATATATTAACTATGAATTAACATGAAATGTTGATGAGAATAAAAAGAGTTATGTCCAAGGAATATGCTTACACTAAGGATTTTCATTCACAAATTACTAACCTTCAAGAGAAACTACAAGATTTGATTTCAAGGACCCAAGTAATGAACAAGAAATATTTTTAATGTGTAATGTTTGGGTATAACTCAAGTCAATGTTGGAATTTTGAAATTCATGTAGTATCTATATACTTTCATGTGTTTTAAAGAAACATGTAATGTTCTAGAATTTATCCAATGAAAAATAATTCATTTTTTGATACATGTGATCAAACTTATAGGTACCATTTTGACTTTTATTTGAGATATAAATTGTATTTCTATCAATATTGATATTATGGAATTCAGTTTTATTTTAATTTAGGTTGCAGGAACCATAACACTTCTAAGAGAGAAATAGAAAGGATTCAAGGAAAGTTTTAATTTCAAAAAAAATATTATAAACTATTTTTCAAAGAATTCATAAGTAGTGGTACCCAACTTTAATATTGTATGATAAATGGACTAATATGATATAGAAGAGCCTTCTAAAAATACAAGATAAATTTTAAAGGAATAAGGATAAAATAAAAATAATCATTCAAAACACTCAAGACCATATACAGAATAATCAATGAAATTTTTATCAAATGAAAACAAGGGTTGATAAGTTTTATCAAAACACTCATTTATGCACAACTAATTTTGAATCACAAGTTGAGTTGACGGAATGAAAAAAATAGTGAATAAAGACAAAGAATTATGCCCATCAAGGAAAAATACAACATAATTGAGTGTTTCATAGAAATATCTAGAAATAATAACAATGATCTTGAAGTTGGAAATTCAAAAAATAATTAAAGTGAGTTGTTAAATAAGAAAGAAGAGTCTAAAATTTCTAAAATTGAAAAATCAGTTTGAAGGAAATTATTTGAATTATCATAATTAGAGAGAACTACCACTGAAGAAGAAAATAAAAGAGAATCCATAAAAAATAGTGAATATACCAAAAGAACATGAAATTAAAAGAAACTTATATCCAAAATTTAAGGGAAAATAGATTGAAATATAGAATAAAAATATGGTAATGAGTTATTGAGGTTTAGAAACCCTAAAAAAATTATCAAAAATGAGACATAAAATGGAATCAAGAAGCGGGATTTGGTCTTAGAAACATATTTTCAACTAAAAAAGGGGTTAAAAACTATATATAGAGAGTGTGAATGGTTTCTCAAGAAAAGGAATATTAATGGGATACAAATGTATTTCACAAAATTAAAATGGAAAGATTCAGATAAACTATTTTTATGTTGAAATAATAAAACAAAAAATCCCTAAAAGTGTAAAATTATTTGAGGAATAGTTTTATGGTTAATTTTTTTGTATTAAATGTGGGAATATTAATAGAAAAAGGATTTATGCTTGAAGTTAAAATGCAAAGGAACAAAATCTAGAATAATTTGAGTGACTTAGAAGCATTATAAGTCAAATAAAGTCAGTTATTGAAGAACCACTTGAGTTTCTATTAAATAAGACTAATATTCCTCGGGATCATGGTTGATCTTGATGTGGAAGAAGTCAAGATAGTGATTTTAAGACAAATGATTCTGGGGATACAACCCAATCATATGATTACTTATGCTTGTTTTTAGTTTTAATTATTATTTTTCAATAAATTCCCATCTGCCACACAAGAGAAAAACATAATACAAGGAAAGGAATCATAATGGATGGGGTGTTTCTTATCATTAATTTAATATTGTTTTCATTATACACAAATTCATTATTTAAATGATTTAATATAACTCCTTTATTGTGAAAATATTGACCACATAATATAAAATAATTATTAGTGGAAGATAATGTGTGTGGTGTGTTGTGATTAAGAATAAATATGCTTGGGAATAATTTATCCATCAAACTCAAGAAAATAATTCACCTGGAATACATTATAGATTTTTTGTAGAACTTGTTCATTGAAACTTTAATCATATTTTATTTAGGTAAATAAAAATTTGGAATGAATGTATTGGATTATTTAATTAAATAGTGAGTTACTTGTTTACTAAACTAAAGTAAAAAATCAATTTTTCACCCCAAATAATATCTGGAAAAATTATTTGAAATGGTGTAGTATGATAGGATGGGATCCAAACTATTTTATCTTGAAATTTCTCAGAATAAGTTTTTGTGTGTGTGTGAAACATTAAAATACATCAATAATAGTAATATAATATTTTATATAAGTATCTAACCTTACTTCTATGTCTAGACTATTGCAATTAATTTCAAGGGATGGCTTTTGTTTTGGTTTTCTTAGTTCTATATTAGTCACATTAAAATATTAAATATGTAAATTACACTATATTTTGTAATAAAAAATTGTAAAACATGTATGTTTATTGAGAGTGATGAAGGGTAAGGTGAATTAAATTATAATAACATGATTCAAATAAAGTAATCTAGTTGGTGTATAGTTATAAACCTTTGATTGACTAAAATTGGGCAATGGAATAATGAACTTAAGTGAGTGGAATCTGATAAGGTTCCATTAAGGTTAAAATTTTGATCCAATTAATTCCTTGGAAATTATAATTCAATTAATTGGGTCTCAATATTTATAGAAGATGAATTATTAGTAAAATATTTATAGTTATGTATGAAATGAAGAAAAGTAAATATCATGTGTTGGGGTGTGCATAACATATTTTTTAATTAGTTTTTTATAATATTTTGAGCATATATATATAAATTTAAATTAAAAATGAGGATAAGAGATGACTAATTAGGGTTTAATAATATCTATGATAGTTTTTTATAGTCCTACATGAAAACAAAATGTTGACAAATGTTGACCATTTCTAAAAATTAAAGAAATACTTTGAAATTTCAAATATACTGTAAAAAACATTATCTTGGGAGACCAGTAGGTGTTGAACTTGTGATGCTTGAACTATCGATTAATATGTTTGTCACTTGATTAATATATCTCAATGTAAATAAAACACTATAAAATTCCAAATATATAGAAAAATTTATTATATTGGAAAGTTATTGAAAATTGAATTTGTGGCGCTTGACCTATTGAGTAACATGCATGTTACTCGATGTGTGTGTGTGTGTGTGTTCATTATTTCATGGGTGTGTGAGAGAACATGATAACATGAATCTCTATTTATGTGGGTGTGTGTAGATTTGTGTGTGTGTGTTTGTGTGCTCTCATGCATGTGTGTGAGCATGTGTGTGCTCTTGTGCACATGTGGGGAGGTGTAGGAATGGGTGTAGTGTTAGTTGTCACACTCTAACCTTATATAACTCTATTATTTTATTTTATTTTTGAGACTCTCCTATTTTTATATATTCTTGATTGGGATTTATTTGAATTTGTTTAGTTTTTAGGATGTAAAAATCGTATCCCATGGTTAAGGTGGATGGTCTTTTCTAACCATGCGGAAACTACATGGTATACACTTTATACATCACCGATCTGAACCACAAGGTTGGCCCACTATTTCTATAACTATGTATCCTACCCATGCATAGTTCTCTAGGATCCCAATAGAAGGTTCATAGTTAGAACACGGCTTGAATGAACCATGGGGACAAACCATGCATAATGTCTATATTCATTAAAAGTGTAAATTGTCACTTTTACCCTCTATAAATTTTAACCAAGATCTACTCCCCACTCCTTGTATTTGATATGAATGAAAATAGGGATCCTCCCCTCTGATTACTTCCCTCCCCTTGGTGATGATCTTGAATTTTCTTTATCTTTTGTGGTGGATTCTTCAAGGTCATCACTCCTAGAATCTTCCTCCTTCGATCCTTCTCATTTATTCTCATTTTCTATAACCCTAACATGTTATAGTGACTCAGATTTATCTTGAATTAATTTTTAATTTGTTATTTTATAATTTAGGGGTTTTCTTGGTTCTTTAAGACTTATTGGGTCTTATTGATCAAGAATAGCACCATACAAGGTTGGTGGTCTCTTTCATAGATCTTGAATTTTAGAACAATGATTACTTGTTTCTTTAGATACACGTATTATCTATTTTGTAAATTCTATAAAATATTAGTAATAGTTTTGATTAAATGAGGGTTGTTATTTTTTATTTTCTTTAATTTTGTATGGAGTTTACCTTTATATTTAAAGTGTAACATTTATTTTCAAATCCTTTCCTCACAAGTCTTTTCATAAATCCTTGATTAGATCTCAAAAAAATTTATCAAATCATGAACTAAGTTTTACTTTTAGAAACATTTTTCATTTCATGCTTTATTAATAAAGGCCAATGAGAAACATTTGGAAATTTTAAATGATATTTAAATGTTAAAACCCTTTTTGAAACATGCCTAAGTGTTTTAGAAAATAAATTATTATTGTATTATGCATCTTATAGTTCTCAAAAAAAGATCTTTTGTGTTTCATGTATGTTATTGATAGAATTGGGGTTGTTTATTCTTAGTGTGTTGGAGATGAGGTTGAGGATAATTTTTAAATAATTTAATATGTTTATATTTTTTCTAACTGATTTCTCAAGTTTCCTATATTTTATATTCAAAGGTAACCACAGGCGTTTAGGTGGGATGTCTAAGTAAACATGTTGCGATAGTTAAGATCACACTCTAGCAAGTGGAACTAAGTTAGATTTTAGTCTTGTTATAGGATATTACCCTAGTTTATATTAGTAAGGGAAACATTAGGTGTTATAGAAGGTTGTTTTTATCTAACTTTGATCTTGTTCAGTAATCATATAACTTTTTCTTAGATTTTCCTAGTAGCTCCTAGGTTCCCATGATAACGTTTTCTCATGTGTTCTATTTTTCTTCTTATAACCATATTTTTAAATGGTACTATTATAATATGATCTCCCTTACCATTTTTTTGGAGAGATATTATTTTTTCGCATGTCCTTCATCCTAAAAAAGTTTTTATAATGATATTTTCTTAAAAAAGTAAATGTCTCAAGTTAGATAAGAAAAATGATTTTCCAAAAACTTTATCATGTTACTTGTTTTGTAAATAACTAGAAAAAAAACTGTGTATATTTATTTTCAAACTAGAATTAAATAGATCTATCATTAAAGGGTATGCTTGGATTGGTGGGTGGTGACCTATTGGGATGTATATCTCATTCATGTCATCTTTTCATGTTTCTTAGGTTAGTCAGTTCTTCTTAGACATGGCAGTTGATTCCCAACTCTCAATTGGTATTGGGTTCTTAGTTTGGTATGGATGGAGGCCAGTGATGGTACTTCGCTTGACTCATGGATATAGGTATTGGGAATTTCCTATTTTATTCTTAATTATTTGTTTTTTTATCTTGGTTTTCTTGTCCTTTCAGGATACCGATTAGGAACTCTATATCTGGTTTCTATTATGTTTATAGATTATATATGTTATATTTGTAATTTTATCTAATTTATATCATGCTTTGTTTAGTTTTATCTTGTTAGTTCTTCAAAAAATATCATTTTCATAGGTTATCATTGATGCTTTATAATTTTCCACCACCCTAGGGCAGTCGGGGATTCTCCTCATGGATGTCACAGGCTGGCTCAGGTGTCTGGTCCAAGAGGTTTTGTAACATCCCAATATTTTATAAAATATATTTCCTTTATAATTAATTTAAAATCTATGATATCCTGAGTTACATGAAATTCATGTTTTATCATCATTTATATGAAATACCAATTTTATCTTGTGTTTCACATAACATTAATTTTTTTTATAACTTGCATTACATGAAAGGTCGAGTCTTATCAGAAAATAATACACTATTATTATTATTATTTTAAATGATAGTAATCACCTAGTAGTTAGAATAGTAAGAGTTAATAGGATAAACTGAATTGTGAAAATATAATTTAAAAATGTATATATAATTAATTCATTGGTTACTAATTAATTAGAAACGAAAATAAAGACCAATTAAATATAAAGGAAATGTTTTTACAAAAAAATATTTTTATGCCCATAGAGGAATTTTTATTAATAAATTAAATTAATGAATATTATTGAGAGATATTAATTTAATTTTTGATTTATATATTCAACCAAATTTGTTTACATTAATTTAATATGTTTGATTGGAATAAAATAATAATAAATCCAATTTTATGCATGAATTACCGTACATTTTTTAACGTTAGTTTTTTACTTTAGCATACTTATTTCAAAAATAAATTTTGAAAAAATTATAAATTTTAATTGAAAAAATAAACTTTATTTTTAAAATTACAATTTCAAAATTATCTTATGGTGAATTTGTTTTATTTTTCTGGGAAGTTTCATCTTTTTGATCAATAGAAAAAAATACAAAATTTTAATTGAAAAATGACTTTTTGTTGAAATAATTTATAATGATAAATTATATTTTAAATTGGTTTTAAAGTTAAATTAGATATATTATAAATATATTGATACAATTTATATCATTAAAATATTTTTTATATTGAATTTTGATATAAAAACATAGTAAACTTTTGAACATTTTCACTTTAAAAAACCAGATTTCTCATTCCATCTAGAGGATTAATTTTAAGTTAAATTAAAAAAATTATGTAAATTAAATTTATCAAAATTTATTCCATATTTGGAATAATTTCAATTTATATTGTCTATTATGGTAAAATTTGTTTTTCATAAAAAATATTAGTGAAAAAAATTAAAATTAATTACAACGATTAAAGTAAAAATGATTTTACTTGGTGGTTAAAATTAGAATATAAGGTGCAGAAATGACCTAAAACATGTAAAAATAACATTTGAAGTCCATGTATAAACCATTAAACTTATATTATCTAATTGGGTGTTCTATTCAATCCTTTTGTTATGTAAAACTATGGTTTTACCTAAATTCTTTTGAAAAATGTAAAGTGTGTATTTTTTCCCCACTTATAAAAATACACCACTTCTCCTCCTCCATTCACACCTCTCAATACCTTTTTATTGTATAATATATGTCCAAATATCTTCCCAAATTCCCTCCCATAATCCTAGAATGTTCACATTGATCATAAATCCATCCAATTAAGTCCTTTGGTGAAAACAAAAAAGAGTTACCTGAAGAAGTGGTAACGTTCATCAACGATCACTTTTGTTTTATTTATTTATCAAAAAAAATAATTTATTTTTATATCAATATTATATAATAATCCCATTATATTTAATATTATTATATGTTTTTATGATAAGTCTATGACATACAACTTCACAAACTGACATCAAATGGGATATGTAATCATTGTTCGTGTGTACGGCGGACTATCGGCTCGCACACCGATGTCGTTCGTTCTTTCATTACCACCTCTCAAGGTTGGTAATAATGATAATAATATTTCAATATTATATTTATTATATTTATGATTTATTTATTCTCCTTTACTTATTATATAACACATACCTTCATTTTTTCCATTTTGTGGGGATATAATAACATCATTTAGGAATGTGTGGACTATCACCACTTTAAAGTGATGTGATTCATTCAAGCGTTATATGGAATATATTAAGTATGGGTTTAATAAAAATATTTGATATAAATGAGATCCATATGATATTTATAACATAATTATCCTTCTGGAAATATAATATATCACTTTATTTCTAACCTTTTCACACAATGAAAAGGAGATAACGTTGTTTGTGGACATGTGGACAACCACCTCCTCAAAGCGATGTGATTATTATTTTTCTTTGTCACCAAATCAACTAGAATGATATATATAATTATTATTAAATAAGTAATATCATAATTTTTTAATTATTGTTATTCTTTATATTTTAAAATAATTACCTCTATAACTATAGTCAACTTACCAAATTCATTTAGACACATAACTCGAATATGGTCAAAACGTATGACGAAAACATAATGGATTAAGAAATTTTATAAAATATTATAATAAGTGAAACAAAATTAATATAAACTAAAAAAAATTCAATAAAGTAAATAATTAACATAATTTTATTATTCAGGAATATAAAGACACATGGGACAAGTCAAACTCAATGTAAGGGAATTTGTCTCAATCTCCTTTCATTGAGGCATATCTTGATGTTATATTCCTTTATGGTTTTACAAGGTCAATATACAACCAATTGAAATTTTATATTCTGAATTTATCTATTATAATGGTATTTAAAGTTTTTTAAATTTCAACCTCATGTGGGGATTGTGATTTAAGTATTTCCAATGTGATATAGGAATTTTCTCTAAAGAATAAAAACAATTTTAATATTTCCCTTACAAGTCTTCCTTTTCCATTTATATGTTTAAAAAATTATTTCATGAAGGTTCTAATGGACATAAAATATTTATAAATTTTATTTATTTATCTTTGTAAATTATTTTAAAATGTTTTCAAAAGAAATATTTCTATGTGTTTTATAGGGAACATTTTGATAAACAGAAAAAGGAATTCTAAATGTACACACCGACAATGAATTTTCTATTCTCGTGAATATTAATTTATGTATAGAATAATCTTAAATATTTCATGTTTTATTCAAGGAAATCCATTTTAACTTTTTTTTGTGTTTTGGTATTGAGAAAAAAAATCAAATAAAATGGTGTTTTAGTTTTGAAAATGGTTTTTTAAAAGGAAATGGTATTTTAATCTCAAAGTGTTTTCCACCTGAGTTTAAAAGATTTTTTTCAAAGGGTTTTATAATTAATGTGTGTTATTCATGATATTTCACTTAATAATCATACGAAACAGGTGATCCTGATACATATTATATGAAGGGTTTATCCCCATTATAGAATACAGGTGCACCCGATATAGATTATATGAAGGTTTGAGCACCATTATGGATCATAAAAAATGGGTTAGTCTGATATAGATTTTATAAAGGTTTGATCCCCATTATATCTCATGGGTTATCCTGATATAGCTTATACATAGGGTGATCCCCATTATTGATCACTAATTTATTGGGTGATGATTATATTGGAAGTTGGCCATATGGTTATTCAAATCAAAAATGGGTTTTGAAATGGTTTTAGGAATATGATGTTGTTTGTAACCTAAAAGGAGTTTCAATTACTTTATATGGATTTTAATGGAATTATTTGAGAAAAATGTGTGTGTGTTTTCTTGTGAAATGTTTTTATTTCTTTCTCTCAAATGAAATTTATATAAAGGTAAATATTTCTTGGGTATTTATATTTTTATTGAACTAACTGTTTCCTTTCATTTTATATCCATTAAAAATATTTTTTTCTCATCCTACATTTTTAAAATGTTTTCATATGGTTTAAGGATGTGTAAGGAAAAGGAATAAGTCAAGTTGAAATCTGTAGATATTTTCCGTTAAAATAATTCATGATTTATATTAAAAGTTTTATATTTTGGGAAAAATAGATACTGATCAGAAGTTTTCACTTTATATTTTATATTTTTGATATGTATTAGTTGTGTCCTAATTAATTAAAATTCTAAACCTTAAAAGATCCTCCATTTGAAAGAATGTATAAAATTTTGTTTAAACTTGGGATTATGTAATGATTAATGTTGATTCCTTAATGTTCATATCAATGGTAAGTTTTAGATAAATTTAGAGGTTAGGAAAGTATTAATAAAATTCCCCTAAAAATATTTTACCTTAGGGATAGTTATAATTATATATAATTTAAATATTACCATGTTTCTTCAATTAATTATTCTTGTTAAGAATGGTTTTCAACAGAGGAATCAAGGATGTTGTAATAGGAAGGAATCAAGAGGAAAATATCCTACCAAATTAGAATCTTGAGATGGTTGGAATTAGAAAAGAATAGTATTTTGTAGTGATTTCTCAGTTGACATAAGCTATAAATGGTGGTGGTATCCATACAAGATAGGAACCTGATATTCCATTAAGTAACATATTGGTAGTGGATAATTTCATGAGGCAACATCCACCATTATTTAATGGATAATATGAACCATTACTAGATAAAGTATGTATTAATTCCCTGTAGAATATATTAAGTCATGTAATTTTCATAATGTCAAAAGGTAACTCTTTTCATCAATAATTTTGATGGTGAAGCTGATCAAAGCTGGTATTTTGTTAAGAATAGAGAAGAGAAGATAATATTGATTCCATAAAAAAGGAAATATTTAATAATATTTTCCTTGATAAATATTTCCCTAAGGTTGTTCGAATTAGTATAGAGAAACAATTCTTAGAATTAAAGACAAAGGAATATGAATCAATGGTCACGTATCAAGATAATTTCACAAGATTGGCCATGTATGTTTTGGATTTGATTTGAGAAAATCATAGTAAAATTAATAGATTTCACCTACGATTAAAACCAATACTATGAAGAGATTTTGCCTCCCAAAAATTTAAAATTTAATAGAAAGTGACTAGTTATTGTGAGAAATTTGAAATGTAGTTTTTCAACACTTACATACCATGAGATAACAAGAGTAAGAAATGGTAAAGGTGGTAGGAAATAGAGAAGCAACCAACTAATAATTATAGACGTAAAACAAAAACATGTTCCAAGTGCAGTAAAATTCATTTTATGGAATATATTTTAGGATCTAAAAGGTGTTAATAGTGTGGTAAGTTTGTTCATAAAGTTCATGATTGTAATGAAAAGAGTCCTAAACAATCCAAGAACGAGATGATATATAGCTAGTCAAAACTAAGATGTTTTAGTTACAATGAGTTGGTAAATTATGCTAACATGTGTCTAAAGTGAAGTTACTTACTCAGGGTTTAAATCATTATTATCAGGGGGAAAATGAGTTGGAAAATCATTTTTTCTACTATTATTGAGGTTGGTCCTTCAAGTGAAGTGATTGAAGCTCCAGGGATTTTAGTACTTTTATAAGGTTGACCATAAGTTCGAGGTTTTAGGAATTCCTTTTAAGGTTTTAAGTGGTGAGATCATAAATTCATTAAAAACTTTTTCTTTAGAGATGTTTTGATGGGTTTATTTTTATGTAAGGATTTAGTTTAATGAGAAGTATGCCTTTACCGTTGAATATGCATTTTAAGGTATTTATAAACTTTAGGGTTAATATGATCTTTGAATATTACGCTTAATTTTAGGGATTTTTATCATATTTCTAGGAATATTATAAGGATTAAATTTTGCTTATGGAATATAAATATATCAAGTAATTGTGTTTCCTTATATTCTTAGATCCTAAAATAATTCCTCAACTCCAGTAAAAGGATCATGAAACAAAAATTTTATCCTAGTACCTTCATTTATGATGAACTAATGGTCTTTTTTATTATCACATATTTATGGTTTTTAGGCCCTCAACATTACATTGATCATTCACTTACTTATGATTAATTACCTCAATCACTCCCTACAATTATTTATACTTTTCCTTCATTTCTCACCTATGTTCTCCTATTTTTAAATTTGGAATGTATTGTTCCAAATGAATTCCATACATACTTTTCCTTCTTATTAAGAGGATTTTTATTAACCCTTTACAATGTTGGTTTCAATAAAGTAATTTTAATCTATTGATAATGAAGATGAATTTCAAGGGAGAAATTCATTTTAAGGGGGTAGGATATAAAACCCCATATTTTATGAAATATATTTTATTTAAAATTAATTTAAATTCTATGATACATTGAGTAATACACGATTCATAGTTTATCTTTATTTATACACAACACTAAGTCTATCTTGTGTTGCATGTAACATCAATTTTTTTCTATAACTTGTGTTACACACAAGGATGATTCTAACCAGACAACAAAATACTATTAATATTATTATTAAATATGAAAGTTGTCACCAAGAAGTTGGAATGGTGGGAATGAATAATATTTACAAAATTTTGAAAATATCATTTTAAAATGTATATATAATTAATTCATTTATTACCAATTAATTAGAAATGAAAATAAAACCCAATTGAATATAAAGGAAATGTTTTTACAAAAAATGATTTTTATGCCCACAAAGGCGTGTTATTTTAATGAGTTAAATTAATCACTATTATTGGGAGTTCATAATGAAATTTTTTATATTATATATTCAACCGAATTTTTTAACATTCATCCAATAAGTTTGATAGGCATAAAATGAGAACAAGATTAATTTTAAGCATGAATATCAGTATTTTTGTCAAAAACATTTTTGCCAACTTTTAATGGAATAATTATTTTAGAACCAAATTTTGACAATTTTAGAATTTTATTTGAAAAAATAAATTACTTTTATTAAATATTAATTTTAAAAAATTATATTAGGGTGAATGTTTAGTATTTTTTGATAATTTGCATTTTTTAATGAATAGTGAAAATACTAAATTTTAATTAAAAATAGAATTTTTATGTAAATAATTTTTTATGTTAGATTATATAAATTGGTATTAAAGTTAAATTAGATCCATTATACATATATTAATACAATTTTGGTCATTTAAAATATTTTTATATTGAATTTGGATATAAAAACTGAGTAAACTTTTGAACATTTTCAACTTAAAAAGCCCACTTTCTCATTTCGTCTACAAGATTAATTTTAAATTAAATTCTTCCGCATCTTTGAATTGAATTTGAAAAAATGTATTCCATATTTTTAATCATCATAATGTATAATTTATAGTAATTTTAACTTATTTTTGACAAAAAATATTAGTGAAATTAATTAAAATTAATTACAGCGATTAAAGTAAAAATGAGTTTACTTAGTGGTTAAAATTAGAATATAAGTTATAAAAAATGACCCAAAACCTATAAAAATCCCATTGTGTGGACATATTTAGACCATAAAAACTATATAATCGAATTTTTTGTGTTATGGAATCCTATTTTTGGGTTAAAACATGGGTTCACCTAACTTCTTTTCAAAAATTCCAAGTATGTCCTTTCCCCTATTTATAAAAGGCCACCAACCCTCCTCCTCTCTTCACATCTATAAATATATTTTTCTCATAAAATAAATATTAAAATTTATTCCAAATTTTCCTCCATAAATCCAATAATATTTAAATTTTTCATAAATCCGTCCAATGAAGTCCTTTGGTGCAAACCAAAAGGAGTTACCCAAATAAGAGTTAATGTTCATCAATGAGCACTTTTGTTTTCTTTCATTCTCAAACACCTTCATTTATTTTTATATAATAATTATATAATAACCATAGTATCTTAAATATACGTAGATTTTTTCATGTGAATGTTAAAACCTACAACTTCACACGCATCCATCAAATAGGATATGTAATCATCATTACTGTGTAAGGAGGATTACCGCCTCAGAAACTGATGTCGTTCGTTCTTCCATTACCACCTCTCAAGGTTGGGAATAATGATGGACATAATATTTTTATATAATCTGTATTATTTTGGGATTTATGTATTCTCTAGGACATATTATATAAAACATTTCTTCATGGTTTCCATTTTGTGGGAATACGATAACATCGTTTTTGGACATGTGGACTACAGCCTCCTCAAAGTGATTTGATTCGTTCACGCTTTACATAGAATGTATTAAAGATGGGTTTAATAAAATTATTTCATATAAATGACATATATATGATATTAATGAAATAATTATATTTCTATAAATATAATATATCACTTTCTTTCTTAACATTTCTCAAACTGAAAAAGTAATAACGTCATTTGTGGAAGTACGGACTACCTCCTCCTCAAAGCAATGTGATTCTTCTTTTTTTTCATCACCACATCAATAAGAATGATATATATTCATATAATTAAATAAGTATTATGATAATTATGTCATTATTATTATTCTATATATGTTTAAATAATGACCACTTTAACCATAGTCAACCTACCAAAGTCATTTTGACACATAAGCCGAATATCGTCAAAACATTCGACATAAATTTAATGGATTAAGAAATTATATAAAACAATGAAATAATTGAAATAAAAATAATAATAAATTTTAAAACATTTGTCATACAATTAAATAATTAACATAATATTATTATTCAGGAATATAAACACACATGTGACAAGTCAGACTCAAGGTAGGGATTTCATCTCAATCTCCTTTCACTGAGGCATATCTTGATGTTATGAAACATAATTCGTTTACAGGGTGTATATATTGACCATTGACATGATATATCATGAATATATCTATTATAATAGTATTTAATGTTTTTTAAATATCATCCTTTAATGTTTATTATGATTTAAATATTTCTAATGTGATAAGGGGCTTTTCTCTCCAGAAATATTCTCTTTTAATGTTTCCCTTCCAACTCTTCCTTTTTCATGTCTATGTTTATAAAATGATTTCAAGAAGGTTTTAATGGACATAAAATATTTATAATGTAAATTTATTTATCTTTTTACTTTATTTTAAAATGTTTTCAAAACAAAATTTTATATGTGTTTTATATGAAATGTTTCGATAAACAATAAAAGGAATGTTCAACGTATAGTGACAAAACTTTTCCTCTATTGTGAACATTAATTTATTTCTATATTACTTTTAAATATTTCATGTTTTATTGAGAGGAAACATATTAAAATTTTTTAGTTTTGGTATTAAAATTTTTTTTAGTAAAATGGTGTTTTGGCATTAAAAATGGGGTTTTAAAAGGAAATGGGGTTTTTATCAAAAAGTGTTTTTCACATGAGTGTAAAAGAGTTTTTAAAAGAATATTATGATGAAGGTGTTTTATTAATGAAATGGTATATGAGAATTATATGAAATGGGTGAGATTGATACAGCTTATAGTAATGGTTGAGACCTATTATGGCTCATGGGTGATCCTGATATAGCTTATACGAAGGGTTGAGCCCCATTATAGCTCACAAATGAACCTGATATAGCTTATACAATGTGTTATCTTCATTATAGATCTCTAATTCATTGGTTAATTATTATATTATAATTTTTCCTTATGGTTATTCCAATTAAAAAGGGGTTTTTAAAGGGATTTATAAATATGATGCTTTAAGTCACCTAAAAGGTGTTTTAATTTCTTGTTATATATTGTAAATGCTTTTTTTGAGAAAAACATGTGTATTTTTCCTTGTGAAAAAGGTTTATTTATTTATCTCAAACAAAAATTATGTAGAGTTAAATATTTCATGGGTTTTCTTGTTTTTACTAAACTAATGATTTTATTTCTTTTTATTCTCCTTATTGAGATTTTGTACTCGTACTAAGTTATTAAAATGTCTTAATGGGGTTTAAGGATGATTAAATTAAAGGAAGAAGTCAATTTGAAAGTTTTGGATATTTTCCATGAAAATAATATAAGATTTATTTTAAAATTACTATTTTATGGGAAAATGGATACTGATCAAAAGTGTTCGCTTTGTATTTTATGGTTTTTTTGTATGAGCTATGGACTAATTCTCTAAAACTATAAACCTAAAAAGATCATAAATGTAAAAGTAAGTACAAATATTGATGTAAAATCAATATTATGTAATTATTAAGGTTAGGTCCTTATATTTGGCCTGAGTTGGTTCATGAAAAAATGGTATTGGAGCCCTAGGTTGTTGTGAAGGCCTAAATGCTTGAGTCTCCCATGGTATTGTAACATCCCTAGTATTTATTGAATAATACATTTTTATGTATAATAATATTTATAAATAAGATATTAATTTTATGTTAAAGTTCAGATTTTGTCTGATAGCATACTCAATATGCAATAATAGTGTACTCTGAAATCTTACATTTCACACAACGTTGAGTTATACCGAAAAGTAATACATTAATATTATTACTATTTTAAATGGTAGTTAATTCCTAGACATTGTATTAGTGGGAATGAATATAATTAAATATATTATTATTTTACATAATTTTTAAATGTTTTTACACTTATCCAATTAGTTTTTAGTCTTAAAATGATAATGAATCTAATTTTAAGCATAAAATAGACAAATATTTTTAAAAGGTTGCTTTACCTCCTTATGATGGTGAACCCTTTTTAAAAGTGATTTTTGTCACTTTTATGTGTTATATTTGACAAAATAAACTTATTATTTATAATTGTGACATGAAAATTTACCTTGGTTGAAATTTGGGTCCTTTTCTGATGAAATTCATATTTTAATGAATAGTTAAAAGTACTGTATTTTAATTCAAAACTACATTTTCATGTAATTTGTTATATAGTTAGATTATATTTTTAATTGGTTTGAAATTTTAATTGTATTATGTTTTTATCATGTAACCCAATTTTTTTCATTTAAAGTAATTTTACATTTAAATTGGACATAAACACATGTTAATCTTTTGATATATTTTACTTCTTAAAAATATGATTTTTGGTTTTGACAACAGGAATTAATTTTAAATTAATTACTTAAAATTATGTGTTTTGAATTTGTAAAAATATATTTCATATTTGGAATCACAAGTTACAAATTGTTTAAATAATTACCTTTTATTTTTGGACGCTATGAATAGCAAACTTTAGTAATTATTTTTATTTACCATTATTAAAGGGTAAATCTGGTAAATAACGGTAAAAATTATATTATAATAATACAAAACTATACTAACACATGTCATAATCCTAATAGATAATATATTTCTGACCATTTTCATCCTTGGCTCAATTTTAGGACCCCATGGAGCCACTTTGGTGTGATAATGACGTGTTATAAGAATTAAATTAAAGTAAAGAGAAATATAACATAAACATGTATCTTTTAATTAAAAAAATTTAATATAGTGTTATAAAACTGATCTATCTCACTATAAATAATAATTATAAATATAAAAATATTTCCTATGTCATTTTATTTTATTTATAATTTTTATACATTAAATAAATTTATTTATTTATGACACAATGATGATGCAGTGATTACCTTATTAGTGAAAGATTCAAATAAATG
Source organism: Viscum album (assembly GCA_963277665.1). Lineage (NCBI taxonomy): Eukaryota > Viridiplantae > Streptophyta > Magnoliopsida > Santalales > Viscaceae > Viscum > Viscum album. The sequence continues at coordinate 357,108,734 of OY728150.1, forward strand.
ATATTAAAAATATTAATATAAATGTAATTTGAACATTTTGATGCCATAAATATTTTTTTGGATAATTATAACATATTATATTTAATTTAATTCATCTTTTTTGAAGTAATCAGGTTTTTATGACCATAACAAAAAACAATTACTAAATAGTGTCAAAATTGACATAAATGAGTTTTTAAAACAAAAACTATTTTATTAAATGATGTGGTAGTCCTAAACATATAATATTCGTCCAAATGACATATATAATGTTACAAATTTCATTAATGATCCACTTGTTTTTCTCTTGGTATTTTATAATAACTATAGTAACCATATATTATGAAAATACAGGAAGCCATGGTAAGAGTTAATGTTCTTAACTAAGGGTTAAAGCTAAAATAGAAGGTTAATATTGTGACTAAACATTCCTAAAACCTATTTTATGAAATTATTTACACCCATTATCATATTATACTATAATTATATCACTTTTTAACTATTATAATTCTAAAATCAATTTATAATAAAGTAACATTTCAAGACTTTCCTAAAGTGTCCCTCCTCCCTCTTATAAAAGGTCTCCACCTCTACCCACTTAATAACACCTCTAAATACTCTTTGATAATAAAAATTATTATCACATAATATCCAAAAATCCCTAAATTACTCTTAGAATCCCTAACATGTGAAGAATTCAATTCAAGAAATCATTCTGGCTCAAATCAAAAGAAGTTACCCGATTTAGAGGTAATGTCTTCTCTTGAATCCCCTTCCTTTATTTTTATTATACAATCCCTATGATGTTCTTATTATTTTATTACATAAAAACCCTAGTATATTAAATATACTATTATATTTTTATGTGAATGATTCTAACAACACATACACACTCCTTCATCTAATGGATACAAACATACTATTTAAGTGTATGACGAACTACTGCCTCACGAAATTATGATTGTTCAATTTTCTCCTAACACCTATCATGGTGGACATTATGATTTTACTATATTTATATATGATATATATTATATTTATTTTTTACCTATTATCCTTTAATTTTTATTCACAATATACCTTTATTCTTTCCATAATGTGTAAATACGATAATTTCATTTGGGGAAGTGTGGACTACCACCCTCTCAAAGTGATATGACTCGTTCATTCCATACATGGAACAAATAAATGATGGATTAAATGAAATTATGTAACATATATAAAAAAATATTTAAATTAAATTATAATATACCTATTTATCATTTACTTTCATTCCTTTAATATGATAAAGAAATGAAAGTAGCGTTCATGTGTGTGTACGGCCTACCGTCTCCATGAACGGTACATTTCATTTCTTATCTAAAAATGTTATATAATATTATAAATACATATATACTGGATATATATGATATTTAAATAATGAATAATATTCTTTAGATAATAAACTTATGACCACATGGATAATTTTCATCAAAACTAGTTCATTTTTTACTCAAGTACTAAAAATCGACAAAATGTTTGATATGAACTCATATAATTAACTAATTTCTATAACATGGTAATAAGTGATATAAAATGAATAATAAAATTTAAAAAGTTTCTAAAGAAATTAAAATTTAACTTATTTTTTTATTTAGGAATTTAAATAATGAACGGGACAAGTTAGATTCAAGGTAAGGAAAATCTTAACTCAATCTCCATTCATTGACTTAAATATCCATGTCATTGGTTTTGTTTTCCAAAGAATATGTGTGAATTTTCTATGATTGTTTTACACTAAATTTCCATTTATATTGGGTTTATTTATATTTTTCACACATAATTATGTCATTGATTTATCCTTAATTTAAGGATATGATCTTTATAAGTGATTTTGTCACAATTTACATTTCATTGAGGCTTATTTGTTGTTATCCACCAATTTACTTTTATATGGTGTATATACTTCACTTTGACATATTATATAATGAATCTCCATATTCTCAAGATATTATAAGTTTTGTTTAATTTTATTATTTTATTATTTTTATTCATTTATTCTCTCAAGTGGTAAGGGACTCTTTAACTAAAACATCATTTTAATGGTTTTAAAAACTTAATCATAAATCCATCTATTTCATGTCAATATTTTAAAATTTATTTTAAGGAATTATTTATACGGACAAGAATTTTTTTAAGATGTTAACTCCTTTAAAAAGTTTCAAAGTGTTATGGGACACTTTTATCCAAAAATAATCTTTTTAAATGTTTTAATTTTGTTTTCAAAAAGGATTGATTATGTCAATATATTTAAATGATATCTTGTTATTAAAATGGGTAAAAAAAATTACTCTTGTTAATGTGTTGTGATTATGTAATGGTACTTGGAAATTTTATGGGTGGTTATGTGATAAACCAAATACGGGTGGTTTCGTGATAAACCTAGGGTGGGCGATCACGTGATAGCTCTCTAATGCATTGGGTAATGTGATGGAGGTAAACGTTAAGGTTCATCTTAAGAGATTTAGGGAATATATTGTGATCGGTATTCTAAACGTAACCATAAAAGTTACTCTCTATGTATATTTTAAAGGTACAATGTAAGTATGATATATATGCCACAAGTTACCTTTATGTTTTATGATTTCTATGAAGTTTTGAAGGAATCTTAAGATTACATGATGTAAGATAATTAGTTTATGTTTTATGGGTGAAAAGTATGATTTTGTGAAAATGGTTTCATGGGTTTTAAATATTCATGGACTAATAGTTTTATTATTTATTTTATATTCCTTACTAAGCTTTTTATGCTCATCCCATGTTTTTGAAATGTTATTCACAGGGTATAAGGAATGGTAAGAGAAAGGAAGAATTCAAGATGATTTATATCAAGAAAATAATTATTGTTTTATTTAAGTTTTTTTATTATTGTGAAAAAAATTGGATATAATATAGGTGTCTATTTTTTATTTTTTGAGTTGTTATGTAATATTTATGGCATAATTCTCTAAAAATATAAACCTAAAAAGATCCTCAGTGTGAATTCTTGACTTAAATCAAGATTAAGTAATGTTTAAAGGTGTGGCCTTATAGTTATTTTGGGATGTCAGAGAGTTTGGTGGTATTTTCATTAGAATTAAAGTGGTTAGTCATGAGTTAGTTCTTGACCTCCACTAATTAGAGGTGATTATTGAGTTAACAGGGTGGTCTTGGAAGTTTGTGTCTTGAATCCAAGCTTGGTTCTTAGATTTTTTTTAGGTTTCTAGTCTTAATTAAGTGTTTCTTGTAAGTTTTGAGAAATTTTTGTCCATTTTGAGAAACTCCAATGTTTGGATTAGATTTTTGGAAGAATTTAAAGGGTTCATGGTTATTATTCATGGTTTGCAAAACTATGTGAAAAACATTCAGTTAGCTTGGTTGGCTTCTAGTGATCACTTCATGGTTTTTGAATGGTATTCCAAATCATGTGACCAAACCATATGAAATAGTAATTTATTTAAATTTTTAGAAAATTTGAATTTTTAAGTGGTTTTTTTCCTTATTGATTTCTTGTTATTTGTTTTGGATAATTTTTGGTATTTATTTTTAATTTAAAATTATTTTTTGGGTTATCCAATTTTAATTTTAAAAATAAAAAACTTGTGTTTCTTTTTAAAATGAATGGGGATTTGTAAAAAATGGAAAACCATGTTAATGGTTTCAGAGTTTAAAGTGAACTGGGGGATCAAGAATGTTTTTATTTGATAAATAATATTTAATTTATAATTCATTAAACATTTTAACAAAGGTTTAGTGAAAATTCTAGTTGAAATTTATTTTGGGCCCTTGAACTGAATAAAGTTGCTAGTTATGGATATTTTCAGAATAAATTGGTATAATTTATTGAATTGTTTCAAATTAAGATGTGTATTTTGAATTGTAAAATTATTTTTATGAAAATGATTATAGTTATGTATTTAGAAAATCTAAAAAAATGTGTTTTTCTCAAAATTATGATGGAGGGGTGTTTATTTGGTGACCTTTTTATGTTTTTATATTCCCCCTTTTCTTATATTTGGATTTGAGGAATTATGAGACTTGAGGATTATTTTAAATGATATTTTGAGTATGATTTAAAAAATTATATTTTGATTTTTTGGGTTTAAATTTTTGATTGGTTTTGATGGTATTTTGTGTCTCTTTCTTCTAGAGTATTACTCTTTCAAGTCTAGATAGATTCGCAATAGGGATATTTGGGATGTTTTCTACAAATAAACCCTTTAGTTGATCAAGACCCATTCAATTTAGTTGTTTCATCTTCTCTGTTCAAAGAACCTAGTGGTATTCCTCTTCTAGATCAGCCTCTGGACTTCATATGTGAGTTCTAGAGTTAGAATCCTCCTAATTTCCATGGAAAACTATATTATAGAGAGGTGTAAGGATGTTTGTAGATAATTGAGGAGGTTTTTATCTAACTTGAGCTTCCTTATCCTCTTAAAATCAATTTCACTACTTTCATGATAGAAATCCCATTTTGGTTGTCATAGATATCCACTATCTAGAAAAATATACTTAGGGACCTATCATTAGTATTATTCAAGGAATTATTCATCAAATATGTTTTTCCTTGATGAGGTGAAAGTACTGATGGTGATGGAATTTTATGGCATCTAGCAAGATGATATATCAGTGTTAGAATATTCTATTCGATTCTCCAAGTCAGTACCATACCTTTATAACCCTTAAATGGATGAAACCTTGAAGGCTCAATATTTCAAAAAGAGTCTTTATATAATATCCTATCTATGATGTTTCCTCTTTTACCCATAACTTATAAAGATATAGTGAAGTGGTATGTGAGGATTGAAGTTGGCTTCGAAGGAATTCCAGAAGTAGTTCATGTTTCATATATCCCTAAGAGTGGTATAGAGAGCTCCAGTAAGGGGGAATGGAAGTGGTCCAAGTTTCGGAATCCAAGAAATAGTGTCAAGTGACCACCCAGTTGGTTCATGATGGACTCTTTGGTAAACAAGTATTGTGTGTTTCAATAATGCAGGAAGGCATAACATAATAATACTCTTTATTAGGAAACACCTAAATCTTTTCATACATGTGGAAATCTGGTTTATCTGAAAATATTTTTTCGAGGAATTTTTTATAAGATGTGTGGAGCTAGATCCACATTTTTGAGAGATTCTCAAGTTTAAATCATTTAACCTAATGTTGAAGAAATATTTTTTTCAAGTATATTCCCACTTTTTTTATCTGGTTTTGTAGCGTGTTTTCTTCTCGTGGTGGAATATTTTAGGCGATGGAGTATTTTAACTATGAGAACATTTATTTAATATAAATTTATTGTGATTGCACTAAATTTTGATTACCTTATATAAGTGAACCTTGCGTCATTAAAAATTTATTTTCCATTTTATTTTTTGTGTTTTATTGATCTTTATAACTCCTTTCAATTTTTATGTTGTTGTACAATGGTTCTTGGAACATTTCCACTCATTTTCTAGATGTTTTAAACTCATCGAAATTTTATGTTTCATTACTTGTTATTAAAGGTCAAGTTTCTCTGTTTATTCTTAATATAGTGGAGAGAAAACTATAGGATAACCCCTTTCCAAATCAATGATATTTTCTCTCTACCTTTCCTTAAGTTTTGGTTTTTATTTATAGGGTAAATTATTTGATCCTTGCCTAGAAAAAACCCTTATTTTAGTCATTTTATTAGTTTTGTATTATGGTTTGTGTTGTAATTGCAGTCATGACCTAAACCTAACTAGGGCATGAGCCACAACTACAAGAAGCCTACCTCTATAGGCCAGGTCATGATGACAAGTTCTAAAAGGAATATCCTAGATGGGATGCCTTTTCCCAATGTACTTTTACACACACCCCTAATCATCTAAATGAATAAGTGAAGAGGTATAAAATTAAATGATGCACTATTTAGAATATAAACCAAGTAGGAAAAACCTCTAGGGTGTACAAGAGTAAAACAGTGTAAACTAAAATGTAAAGGGGAAAAATACAATTCCAACCAGAAAGATATCCCAACCTAACATAAATATAAATTAAATGTGTTGAGATATCACATCCTCTAATCTCCAAGCTCTTAACACCATACACGGTCCAATTCACCCAGTATCCTAAATATCTTCTAAATTCACTTCCAACCTCTCTTTTTTCTGTATAAGACATGACACATGTTAGAAAATCCTGCATAGGGGTTATTATGTACTTACCCAGTAGGATTCCTTGAAAGTTAAAGGGGGAGCAGTAAGAGACATGACAGGAATAAATAGTAAACATCTCAACCCAAAGTAACTGATTAAACAAATCCAATGATATGAATACATATATATATTCTCAAACCAAAGAAAATTAAATGAGAGATAAGGGGATATATATCTCACAACCCAGCCTATGAAAAGAGTTCCATCAGTTCTAGAAGTCCAACAATGATGCCCAGTATCTCACGTGTTTTTTTAGAAGCAACCATATAGAGACCCACAACTCTCCACTATCCCACATAGTCAAGGGGAAAAATATCTAGGTAGAGGAACCGCACCCTAGTGTTTCAGGGGGGTCCCACTTAATAATTATTTTAAGAGGACCTGCACCTTAATGCATCAGTAGGGGTTCCACTTTTTAGGTAGAGGACTTACGCCCTAATTCGTCAGGGGGTTTCAACTCTAGTGTCATGAGGACCCACACCCTATCTGATATGGGGTTCCACTCAATAGATAGAGGACTCGCACCCTAGTGCATCAGGGGGTCACTCTGGTTCAATTAGGACCCACTCCTAATCTGATAGGGGGTTATACTCAATAAATAGAAGAGTTGTGCCCTGGTGCATTAGGGGGGCTCCATTCTAGTGTCATAAGAACTTGTACCCTATATTATTGGGAGGTATACTTGGTAGATAGAGGACTCACGACTTGGTGCATCTGGGGGGTTCCACTCTGGTGTCATGAGGACTCACACGCAATCTAATAGGGTGGTTCCACTTGGAAGATATTACACCCTCACCCTGGTCCATCAGGGGGATTACACTCAAGTGTCTCTTGTGATCCCATGGCTAATCATTATCATCGTTGGGTGCTGCTGAAATAAGTATCATGCCTAAAACACCTCACATTCAATATTAAAATCCATTATAGATTCCACTATCATGTTCTACAGTGAAATACTCTCAAGATAGGCTCATCATGGGATAAAATTTGATTCCAAACAATGTATATACAAGAGGTTGAAGTATCCTTGGAAGGAAATAAGGGGTACATCGCATGTGAGGGTCCCACACGGCATGTGGTCCCACTTCTCTTCTTGTACATGTCCATACCGGTACACATCTCACCAATCATGTAGAACTATGCAGTGTGTGGGGGGTATGCATGATGTGTCCAAGCCACTAGGGGTCCTTGCTTGGGCTCCCCATTTATGCCTATCTACTTCGGTAGATGGCGTGCGGGTGGTCGTATCTATGTACTTCGGTACATGACATGATCCTATATGTTTCCTCCTGCATAGGGATGTTCCTGTGTACTTGTCCACATGAAATTTCCAGCTTTTGAGGGATGCATAGTGTGTTGGTGGGATACACATCATGCCATTATCATCTATTTTCCCAAACCCTAGTCTCCATATCCTAGGGGTCACAATCCATGTGTTCTTCCAAACTACATGGCGTGTAGTTAGGATTTTTTCAGAAGTTTATATCTACAACTATGTTCTTTAGATCTATGTCCTCTACTGCATATCTCATATCCACACCACCTATAATCAAATGGGGATCCATTGATTCTTTGTTTTTGGCCATTTGTTTATTGGAAATTGGATTCTAATTTGTCTCGATGGATTACCATAGGCACCGTGCTCCTCCCATCGTGCCTCCATTATCTCAGATCCTAGATCTACCAAATACATCAATATTTATACCAAGATTCATCCATAAATACATCCTTCAACACCTATCCATTTGTTTCATGAAAAACCATCACAAATTTGGGGTCTGGTCATGCTCGATACCGCCCGGAAATGTCAAATCATGATCTCATGGTCCAATGATGACAAATGAAAATAAATTTAGGGATAAGGGAATCCAAAACATAGGTTTATGAATATTTTCTATGATTTATTGTCCAAATATCATGAGTGAGGGGTGATAAAAAAATAATAATCAATTAATTCAAGTACTTGGGTGCATGCAATTATCCACAACTAGAACAGATCAAATAAACAGATTGATCTTTCTAAAATATTAAATCAAATGACACAGAATCCATAAATGATTATTTCTACCTCGATGATGGATTTGTTTCATCAAATAACATGCTCTCCAATGATTGAGAGGAGTTTTGTATTCATTGTGCTTTCATCTGCTTTGATTCAGAGTTTTGTAATCATCTAAATTTGATTTTCACATAAAGAGGATGAAGAACACCTCTTTATGGTCCCAGGTTTATGTGGATAACCCTATGAAAATCATTATAAGGGTGTATTTAAAGATAAAATCATGTCAAAGTTTTTAAATTAAATAGATGAATTTAATTTTTTATTTCTATTAAACACACTCGCCAATGGTCTCCATATCTGAACGCCCTATGCTGACTAGTTTTAGGTTGTGCCTAGGGTAAACACCATGTTCTATACTTAGTCATGGCCTCTGATTTCTGACATGAGGTTCCATTTAATATTTATCCTAATTTCTTTAAGAAACTATATGTGTGAAATATAAAATATATTTAATATCTTTATTAAATTAATTCTGGGAACATGGGGCCTCAGAATCACATGTTGTCTTAGAACATAGATCTAAAAATATATATATAAATATTTCAAAGTCTTAAAAGGAAAAAAAGGTCTATAAATCATTACTTCCTTTAATTTTTACATCCCTAAAAATTAAAACTACCCAAAAATATCAAGATATTGAGCCCACATTTGTCTCTCCTACTCCTAGGATCTCTCCTGCATGTTCACATACTACCACAACACATGAACCAAGGGGGTGGTCCATCCATATGAGATACTATCCTGTAAATCCCCAATATTCACTAGGTGCTCCATAAAAGGGGTTTCATCCTTGATGTCCAGCTCTCCCTAGTAAATAATGTGTGTGGGTTCATGCATTTTCCTCCATATATTCGACATGTGATATATGTCATTCACCCTCTCCAACAATGGGGCTAGTTCAAGGTAGTAATCAAACTCTCAAAACCTATATAAGATCTTTAATAAACTGATGAACCTCAGGTATATCTTTCCTCTTCATCCAAATCTCCACAATCCTCAACACAGGGAGACTCTCAAAAAAATGTGGTCTCCCTGCTCAAACTCCAAGGGCCTAGGATGGTGATCGGTGTGATATTTATACCTACTTAGTGTTGTTCTCATTCACTCATGGATGACCTAGACTCTACATTATTTCCTACGCCATCTATGGACCTTCAAGAGATATAATGATAGTATCTATCTAGAACAAGGTTGACATGTAGGGTCTCTCATATAGGTTCTCAAAAGGTTTCATGCCTATAGATAGCTATTATTGTACACAAACTCTACCAATGTCAAGTGATTCTCTCAACTCTAGATTAAGTCTAACACACAATCCCTCATTGTATCCTCAAACACCATGATAGTGTTCTTGGTTTTCCTATCTTTCTGGGGGTGAAAGGTTTTACACATCCTCATCTGGGTCCCAAATTCCTCATACAGGCCTCTCTGTAATAGTTAAGTGAATGGTACATTATAATCAGAGATAATAGTTGGGGGAACTTCATGAACGTGAAAAATCTATGTACATTTTCCCGAAACTCTCCACTGAACTATTCTCCCCAATAGCAAGGAATTGTATTGAATTTGTGAGTCAATAAATTATCACCCATATGGAGTCATAGAGCTTTGTTTTCCTCAAAATACCTATAATAAATATCATGGATATGCCACCCCATTTCCACTTCGAGATCTCAAGGGGATGCAACAAACCTTTCCGAACCTAGTGCTCAACCTTCACCTACAGACTGGTGAGGTACTGTGAGATGAACTTAGCCATGCTCCATCTCATGTTGTCCCACCAAAACAAATACTAAAGTTTTATTTACATCTTCCCCACACCAAAATGTATAGCTAGGGGAGAAGTGTGGAACTCTCACATCATCTCCTCTTGCATCGTGACTGGGACCACCATCCATCCTTGGAAAATGATGATGTGATTACCTTCTTCATAATATCAATTTGGTGAATCTCCTATGGATATATGGTCATTCAAGACCTCACAGTTGATGTCTCCAACCAGGGACTCTCTCACATTCTTGAGAAGTGAAGGACTGAACACCATTGACTGAATAAAAGTTGAACCATCCTTCTTAACTAGGTTTAGCTACAAGGAAGCCAACTGCTCGGAAGCCTCCTATACCAAGAGATCATAGAAATTTTTACTAAGGGAATATTCTACCATGTTTTCCATCCCAAAATTATAGATTTTCTCAAATTCATAATCTTGTGGGAACTCCAACCAGCACTACAATCTCATGTTCAAGTCGCTTTGCATGAAGACATAACAAAGACTCTGATGGTTTGATTAAATCAAGAACTGATCTCCTGTGAGATAGTTCCTACAAATCCTCAGGGAGAATACTACCACACCCATCTCTAGGTTGTGAATTTCATAGTTCTTCTCAAGGGGTCTCAACTTCCTTGACCCATATGTGATAAATTGCAGACACTACATCGACACACTGTCAATAAAACTCTTGAGGCATCTCAATACATTGTGTACTCCACAACCTCCTATGGTAGTCTCAAAATAGTATCACTCACCAGCCTCAGCCTCAAATCCTTGAAGTCCTTCTGGCACTTCTCAATCCAGGTAAAAGGTTTCCCTTTCCATGTTAGGGTGGTCCAAGGGGATATAATCCAAGATAATTCTTCCAAAAACCACCTGTATTACCCCACCAAGCTAAGAAAACTCGGTACTTATGACATGATCTTGGGTGGATCCCAATAAATCATTGCATCAATCTTCACTGGGTCCATAGCTAAACCATGCTCATAAATTGAATTCCCCAAAAATTGAACCTCACGAATCTAGAAATGGAACTTTGAGAGATTACCATAAACCTATTTATTCTAAAGACAATATTGGACCACCTCAATTGATTTGCATGCTCCTCCTATAATACAGAGTATATGAGTATGTCATCAATGAACTCAACCACAAACTGGTCAAGAACAATTGGAAAACAAGGTTTATCAAATCCATATAAATGGTGGACTAATTCATCTCACCAAATGGTATCACTAAGAACTCATAATGTCTATAGTGACATCAAAATGCTAGCTTCATAATATCACCCTCATGATCTTTGAACTGTTGGTAGTCAGACCATAGATCGATCTTCAAGAACCATCTCTCACATTAAAACTAGTCAAAGAGTTCATCAATCCTCGGAAAGGGGTAATTTTTCTTTATTTTGGTCTAGTTCAGGTAGTGATAATACATGAAAAGATGCAAGATCATGTCTTCTTTTTTCATGAACAACACTGGAGCTTCCTAGGGGGACACACAAGAGATACCCAGGGGGATGCACTGGGCCTAATGAAACCCTTCTCTCGAAGGTCCTCCAACTAAAACTACAGCTCCCAAACTTTGATATGGGAAATCCAATGTTGCATAGAAGATATTGAAGTGGTCATAGGATGCAAGTAGATATAAAACTCCATCTTCTGCCTTGGAGGTTGTCCTGTAATATCCTTGGGGAATACATCCATAAAATCCTCCATGACCAAAGGAATCCAGATGCCTGAAGAGCCTACTATGCCAAGGGAAATTCTCTTCAACTATCTCATCTCACTAGTGTAAAGGCATCTGACTCGTCTTTGGTGATAGTAAATCTGGGATCGGTCCATAGATAACCAATCCATACCTAAGATGATGTCATAGGGTTATGTCATGACAACCAAAATGTCCCATGTGAACCTCTCTCTATCAAGAAATATATCTCACTAATGTAAGATAAAATATATATAAGAAATGTTCCCCATATGAACCTGAAGACAAAGCTGATGGGATAGAACCTCAACTATGAGATTTATCTCTCAGACCAGGATTATAGAGATGAATTAATGACTAAAACATGTGTATAATAGTACTAAGGAAAGAGTATAATTAAAATAGTTCATACCTCTAATCATCTCATATGTCGCTGGGTTGTAAGCCTCCATATCCTGTAATTGTCGGTGGCCCTGACAGCCATCTCCCTGAGCTTGATGTGGGATGCCTAGCGATGGTGGTTAAAGGATCTCATAACATCGTCCACCACACACATCTCCTCATCCTAAATCTCCACCTGCCCATCTACTATATTTTCCTCCCTAGGTTCCTCCTTACCCACACCTGGGAGACCCCTGATCATAGTGATACCTATATCGTGGTGTTTTTTCAGCTATTTGTCTACTCTTCTTAGCATTTCTGGTCGAGAAGTCTCACGCCATTTGACCTCACCCATCACAACCATAGAACCATCCATCTTCACAATTATCTAATAATATAATCTATCCCTATGTCACATGACCACAAGCCTAAGTCTGATCATAGGGAGGTCTCCTGAGTCAAGATCTTATCATCTCGTGCTTTCAAGCTATTGTAGATGACTCAGTCCTGTAATAATCAGTGTCAATTATAGATACGTTAAATCCCTTTGATAGGAATCTCTTTATCACTAGTGTCTGCTCCAATACCCTAGCATAGGTTGTAATTCAAAAGGGAACCACGCTATCATGTATATATGTATAGAGACCCTTCTTAATCTTCTCTTAATAGAATTATCCACCCTAGATCATGTCAAGGGAGTGTATCATAAGGTCTGTGAATCGCATGGAGTACTCATCCACTTTCATCTCTCTCTGTTGTAGCTCCAAAATCACCTCAATCAAAACTAAGCACAAAAAATAGGGTTATTAATCCCCAAGAAATATCTGTTGGATGTCGGGCCATGAGAGTGTTGACTCATTGTGCATCTAGGTAACAACACTCGGCCCATGCCAAGATTCTCTGAGGAAAAAGATAGATGAAAATGAAACCACCTGATCTTTCGATGTCTGGATAAGATTGAAAACATGGATTACTAACTCTATACAATCCTCCACTGCCTGGGGATATGGTTTACCATGGAACCATAGTATAATCTAGTGTTGGAACTCATAGAGTGCGCTAATACTAAACACATCCTCAACCTTCTTTGCTGTTATGATCTACTACTCAATAGGTGGGGGTGCTTCTACCTTTACAACTGGAGGAAGAATCTCATAGGATAGACCCTAAACTGAGTCCTCATGACTCATTAGATCATCACCATGATCCAGATCTGGTAACCTGACAAGATTTCATTGTGATGACGTCCTGCAAATTTAATCAAGATGTACTATGGTAAAATGATAATATATATAAAATAGAGAGTTGACTTAATAAGGGCATTCAAATACACAATCCTATATGATACATGAACCATTTATCCCTTCAACAAATGTCTTGGTATACTTAGTTGAAAAGTATGTAGTCAAGCTCTTAGTGAATGGATATGTTAGTCGTTTGTAGTATCACCGGGTCCCCTATCCTAAGATCGACACTCGAGATCCTTTGACAATGTTTCCCTATATCCAAAAAAATCCTCATAAGAGGACAACTCCAACCATTGTCCCAAGTAATGAACTACTCAAATACCAATTTTTCATGACCCGGACCTAACCGGGGCTCAAGCCGCAACTACCCCAAACACACCCCCATAGGCCAGGGGTGGTGATAAGCACCAAAAGGAATATCCTAAATGGTAGTCCTTTACCTAATGTACCTATACACACACACACCCAACCATATAAATGAATAAGTGAAGACATATAAAATAAAATAAAAATAACTTTCTAGAATATAAACCAAGAATTAAAAACATCTATGGTGTATAAGAGTATGATAGTGAAAACTAAAAATTAAATGTTAAAAATAAAAGATCAACAATAAAGACATCCCAACCTAACAAAACTGAATAGTAAAAGAGTTGAAAGAGAAAAGCTCATAATCTCTAAGATATAACCACTATGCATAGTCCAATGAACCTGGTGTCCTTAAGAACCTCTAAAGTCACCATTGACCTATATATTATCTATATAATACATAACAAGTGTGGTAAAATATTATCCATGGGTGACTATATACATACCCAATAGGACGCCCCGAAAGTTGAAGAGGGAGCAGTAAGAGACCCAAAAGAAATTGATAGTAAATAGATCATCCCAAAGAGAGTAAACAAATCCAATGATATGGATGCAGATATATATATATATATATATATATATATATATATATATATTCCCAAACAAAGAATATAAAATGAGTGAGAATGGGATATCCATATCAAATTTTAGCCTAGTAAAAGGGGTAAATCGGTTTCATAGGTCCATCAATGATGCCCAACATCTTGTGCGTCTGTCCTAAAGTAACTAGGTGGATAGCCACACCTTATCACTATGTCTCATAGTCAAGGTGGAAAAATATCTAAGCAGAGGAGATGTTCTATAGATCATTAGGGGGTTCCACTCAATAATTATTAATAGATAACATTCACCCTGATGCATTAAGGGGTTCCACTATATGGGTAGAGGACATGCTCCCTGATGTGTCAAGGGGGTTTTACTCTGGTGTCACGAGGAATTATGCCCTATCTGATAGGGGGTTACACTTGGTAGATAGAGGAATCGTGCCCTAGTGAATCAATAAGGATCTAATATGGTGTCGTAAGGACCTAAACCTTATCTAATAGAGGTGTTATATTCAGTAGAGAGAGGAACCATGCCCTAGTGTGTTAGGGGGTTTCACTCTAGTGTCATGAGGACTCATGCCCTATTTGATAAGGGGTTACTCTTAGTAAATAGAGGACCTGAACCCTGGTGCATTGGGAAGGTTCCACTCTGGTGTCATGAGGACCTAAACTCTATTTGATAGGGGGTTATAATTAGTAGATATAGGACCCACACCTTGGTCCTTCAGGGGGTTCCACTCTAGTTTCTATGTTGATCCTCTACCTGATCACTGTAGTCATCAGGTGCTGCCTAAATAAGTGTCATACCCATACAATATCACATCACAAATCAAAAGAGACTAATGAGGACATCATCACATTCTACATGAAAAAACACTCAAAATGGGGTAATCACAGGCCGAAATACAAGTCAAAACAAAGGAGATACAATAGGTTAATGTTTCCTTGGAAAGAAAAAAAGGGCACATACTGGGTGAGAGCCCCACACTATGTGTGTCCCACTTATTTTCTTGGTCACATCCCAGTTGGAACATGTATAACCAAAATTTTAGCACTATATGAAATGTAGGGGGCCTAAAAGTTGTGTCTAAGCCACATGTGGTCCCTACTCTTTCTCCCTGGTCATGTTTGTGTACTTCGGTACATGGCGTGCGCCTGGACATGTCCATGTAATTTATTAAATGGTGTGCGCCTTGTACTTTCCACACACAAGGGTTATTTCCCATGTGATCCTCCACATGGAACTTCCACCCATGGAGGGATACATGACTTGTAGTTGGGATGCATGTCATTCATCTGTATCTTTTTTCTAGAACCCTATTCACTACAACATAGGGGTCACACGCCATGTGTTCTTATGAACTATACATCATGTAGTTGGGATTTTTCCGTAAGTTTAGATCTATATTCGTGCAGTCTATATCCATATACATTTCCACATATATCACCTCCATGCCACCTAGAATCAGATGAGAAGCCTTCGATTCATCATTCTCGACCATCTGTTGGATGGAAATTGGATTCCAATTTGTCTTGGTGGTTCAACGTAGGCAACACACTCCTCCCATCACCCCACCATCGTCTCAAATCCTAGATCCATGAAAAAAATCAAACGTTATACATTATTTATCCCCAAATCTATCCTTGGTCACTGATCTATTCATCGAACACAAAACCATCATGAATACGGGGGTCTGATTAACTTCGGTCCCACCCGATAATGTTGAATCACAACCCCATGGTCCAACAATAACTAACACAAATTTATTTGGTTATAAAGGTATAAAAAACAAATTATTAGCACTCTTTTCCAATTATTATTGTCCAATGATCATGAACATGAGTATCCTAGGTGAGAAAAAAGAGTAACCAGTTAATTGCAGTACTTGGGCACATGCAATTGTCCACAATCGATGTCGATCAATAAAAGGGATTGATCTTGGTCAAAAATTTATTCAAATGAGGAAAAACCAAAAAAATGAAAATTAATACCAGGATACTGGATCATTTTTTGTTGAATAATGTTCTTTATAATGATTTAGAGGATTGTTTGCACTCACTACACTTCGATCTTCTTCGATTTGGAGTTTTAACATCGTCTGAATTTGATTTTCCAATAGAGAGAAGGAAGATTACCTCTCGAAAGTCCTAGGGTTATGTGGATAACCCTAATAAAATATTCATAAGGGTGTAATTGAAGATGAAATTAGGTTTAAGTGTTTTAATTAAATAAATAAATTTATTTATTTATTTCTATTAAACACACTCAACAATTATCTCCATATTTGAATAACCCACGCTGACTAGTTTTTTGTTTCACCTATGGTAAACACCACATTCCGAACTCAATCGTGGCCTTGAATTTCTAATTTGAGGTTTTTTTAAGATTTATTGCATTTTCTTTAATAATATTTGTGCACATAATATAAAATATATTTATTATTTTTATAAAATTAATTCTGGGTACATTGGTCCACAATATCACATATCGTCTCAGATCCTAGATTTGAAATATTTATAGAAATATTTCAAAGTCTTAGCTTGAAAAAATGATGTCTTTATAGATTCTCTATAAAATAACGAGGGTTTCATAACAATTTTATCTTTTTTTGGTTTTTCTTGGGTTAATTTGCACTTGGTTATTGAAGTATCTTATGAAAGGTTTGACCTTTCCTTTTCATGATTTGTTGCTTAGTTAATGGTGAACCATTTATGGCTCAGTGTTTCATCTTACGAGGTGAATTTTATGTTTGATTTGGGAATGCTTGGCTTACTTAATTCTCCCTTGGTGATTCATTTCGTTCTTAAAGGATAGATTATTTAGTCATGTGGTTTTTTTCATGAATCATCCCTTCATTTGAGAAGCTGAACCACTCATCATATTCTTGATAAACCAATCCATCTAGTGTTTTCTAGGGGTAAAAATATATATTCTTGGGTGAATTTTCACTCCTAAACCTTGGATATATCTATTATTTTATTTAATATTGATTATATTTTGTTTATAAATATTCCTGGGTCATTTTTCTTTGAATTTTAGAGTTTTCAAGAGGTGTATAGTATATCACATGATTAAGGTACATGAGTAGTCCTAAACAGGAAAAAATAATGTGACTGGTATAGTAGATTTCATAGAGCCAAATCACATGGATTATTTAGTTGTGTGATCTTCTCATGATTAGTTCTCCAAGAACTCAGTAGAGAGTTCATGTTCGGGACATAGTTTCTCATACTGTACTGCCAAACCATGTGTTGTGCCTAGGTTAATTAAAAGTGTAAATTACCACTTTAACCCTCTTTGATATTTTATCATAATCTACTCCCCTATCATCTAATTTTGTATTGATAACCCCTAGGAATCCGAACATATGATTTTGTCCCACCCCTTGATGAAATCATAGATTTTCAATAAGTTTTATGGTGGATTATTCAAGTTAGTGATTCATGGACACTTCTTCCTTCAATCATTCTCATTTATTCTAATAATCTTCAACCCTATCATGTTCCAGTGACCTAGGGTTGTCTTGAATTTATTCTTAATTGGTTATTTTTTTTAGTTTTATGGTTATTTTTGGTTCTCTAATCCCTCTTGGGTCTTGTTGAGGTAGATAGCACCACTATTAAAAAAATTAAAGGTTCCAAGGTTAGTGGTCCCTTGCAAAGATCTTTAATTTTAGAAAATTGATTTCTTATAGTTTTAGATGCAGCTTTTATGTGTTTTAAAAATGTTATCAAATATAAATATTAGTTTTTATTGATATAGGGTTATTATTTTTTAATTTATTCAAATTAAAATGATGTTTCCTTTATTTTAAAAGTGTATAATTTATTTTTTAAATCCATTTCAAGAATGTATTTGTATAAATTTCCAATTGTAACTTTAAATTTTTTTATAAAATCTTGAACTAATTTTTAATTTTATAAAAAAAATATTTCTCAGTTCATTAATAAATAACTATAATTCCCATTTGGGACTTGTAAATGAGTTTTAAAAGTTTAAACCCCTTTTGAAACATTCCCCATGTATTTTGGAAATGAAATTATTATTTTTGTACGCATGTGATGGTGCGTGAAAAAAGGGTTTTTTGTGTTTTATGTATGTTCTTAATGGAATTGGGGTTGTTTCTTGTGAGGGTATTTGTGGTAGGGTGAGTCTTGTTTGTAAATGGTTAAATATGTTTATAATATTTTTAAATGAATGCTCGACACACCTCCATTTTAGATTCATGTGTACCATGGGTTCCTAGGTGGAAATCCTAGGTATGCTTGTTGCACTAGTTATGATCATTATCTACCTAGTGTCCTTGAGATATATTTTAGTCTTATTATCTGATATACACCTCATTTATTGTGGTGATGGAAACACTAGGTGTTAGGGTAGGTTTTTTGTCCAATTTTGGCCTTGTTTAGTAATCATATTGATTTTTCCTAAATTGTACCAGTATCTCCTAGGTTCCCATGATAACTAATTTTCATGTGTTCTGATTTATTTTTCTTTATAACATTATTTTTAAATGGGCCTCCTAAAATATACTCTCCATTTCCATTTTTTTAATATATCTTATTTTTTCACATTTATTTCCTCCTAAAAATGGTATTATAGTGATATTTTATTAAAATGTAAATGTCTCATGTTAGAGAGAAAGTTTATTTTTTAAAGACATTAGCATTTTACTTTTTTTGTAAATAAATTTTAAAAATAAATTTTATTTCTATTTTCAAATTAGCAAGAAATGGATTTATATTTAAAGGTTGTGTTTGGATTTGTGGTTGGTGACCTATTGGGTTTTATAGCTCAGTTTTATCATATTTTTAGGTTTTTTAGGTTGGCTAGTTCTTCTAGGATGTGGTGGTCGATACCCAAATCTTAGTTGGTATTAGGTTCTTGGTCTAGGTATGGATAGAAACTATTGAAGGTTCTCCACTTGATACTAGGATATGGTGGTTGTGGAATGCACCATTTTTTATTTATTCCATATTTTTTTATCTCGGTTGCCTTATCCTTTTAGGTTTTCAACTATGAACTTTGTATCCCATCTCTATTATGTTCATTGACAATTTCTATTTTGTTTGGATTTTTATCTCTTTTATAGCATGTTTTTTTAGTTTTATCTTATTTACTCTTCAGGAAAAATAATTTCCATATGTTCACATTGATTCCCTTGTAACTTACTACCACACCAGGGGAGTCGGGAATGCACCTTGAGGATATCATTGGTAGGTTTGGGTGCCCAATCCAAGGGGTGGCCCATGCTAGTTCATGACATTGTCCTGATGTGGGAGGGGGTGTTTGGTCATTATAGTGGGGGGTTTTGTGCATGTTCATGTGCGTGTTCATGCATGTATATGTGGATATATTTATATATTAATATATGTGTTACTAAATTTCAATTTAAAATTTTCGTATTGATTTTAATATAAAATTTTAAATTTAATTTTAATTTAATATAATTACTTTTCATATATTTTTGTTTATATGTTTATTTTTTATATTCATGTGTGTTTCGTTAATTATTTTTCACATTATAATTTTTATTTTAAATTTTAATTATATATATATATATATTCAAAATTAAAATTATATTTTAAAATAGAAATACATACATGACTATATATATTATACATAATTATATAAACAATATTTTCACTGTGTATGTATGTGAGTGTGTATATAAACAATTAACTAATGAAAATATATATATTTATAACATTAGTGTCTCATGTGATAGGGATATGTGTCACAACACATTTCAAAATAAATAAATTATAACACATTTCAACTTTTCATTATTTAAATAGGCTTGGGGTTGAAGACCCATTTTTATTAAGGAAATAAATACCTTTTTTATTGGGTTGTGATGAAACTCATTAAAAGGTTTGAAGGCCTAGTTTTATATAGCCATTACAAGTCGGTTTCCTAAAGACAAAGTGTCCCAATTCCATTATAAGTGATGTATAAGGATCTTTCTTTCCACCTATTCACCTAATTCTGAGAACCATCTCATAATGTGTGCCTACATAATGCTCCCTATGCCTATCCCCTCTTCATTTTTTGACTCTCGTTCCACTTGCGACCACCATTGTAACTATGGCCTCACTCTCTGGTTGCATCGCACCATTGCTCGTCCCCTACCGCCCATCCCATGAGTCTTCATCCCTCGAGAATCCAAGACTCTGCATAGCTGTTGTCATCCCCACCACCTTAACTCACCCCTAACTCACTAACATCCATCATGACTAATAATCTATGGCCCGCATCTAGGACACCTTTTTGTGGTCTTATAGTATTCCCTATTACCCATGCATAGGTAATTCATTGGAAGTGATCCTTCCCCAAAATATGGGAACTTCTATCCCCCTCCCCCCCCCCAAATTTAATTGGGGAAACATTTATTCGGGGTTGAACCCCCCGACATGAGGTTCAACGACCAGTTTCCTTGCCATTATAATGGATACCCCTTTGAAAAACATGTATGAGAGAATTCTCAAAACACATATGGGGATCAGATAATACCAAATAACACTACACATTCCCCAGCTGAACAATGAATTAGAATCTCCCTATTCATGATATGAACATTATTTGAGTCTTGTAGGACTCAATCCTACACCATTTCCCCCATGTAGATAGTAAAAAATGTGTAGGGTAATGCTCAACTCCCAGTGGGGGCTGAAGGTTCCAAGAATAGTGGAAGTTCCTTGGTGGGTGAAATAACCATAAAGGTTTTTTTGATTTTATGGATAATTTAAAAAAATTTCATGTCATAAATTTCATGAACAACGAAATTATTTCATAGAATATTGAAATAAGAGAACCCAAAACTCAAATAGGATATTATCATATTAAATTTATAATTGATTTACATTATATTTGAAGAAAATATCTAATCTGGGGAACTTTTTTTGATGAAGATGTTGATCATATGAAACCCTTTTTACGTTACCTTCGTTTCACTTATAGGATACAAGTGTAGAATCCCTATAGAGATGATCCACACATTCTTCTTTGATCTCCAAACAATCACCGATCAAATGTTAGGTACTAGCATGGTGGATCAATCACCTTTTGTTGTTCTTCTTGATCACTCAAGATCATTCAGTCTTGAAGGAGTTTTTTTCATTCTTGACATGAATAGGGAATGAAAAAATCCAAAAAGAAGTATATTGTGCACAATGATTTTTAAATTATTAGTTTTTTAATTCTCTATACACAATATACAAAAACATCTATTTATAGAACTAAGGTTTATGTTAAATTATTATTTAATTACATACCAACAATTAAATAATATAAAAATCTTTATCAAAACCCATGCCATATAATGATAATAATAATATTATTATTTTATGGTGTGTTCCAATTGGAACAATGATAAATATTATCTTACCATAGTGTAAATTAATATTTTTCACCAAACACAATCTTGATTTGTTCCAACTCGTCGATATTTACTGAATACCAGAATAAGTATTTGATTAAATATTTTATTCATAAATAAATATTTTTTTCCACATTCTAGTGAATAAATATATATATATAATATTAAATTAATATTTGTGATTGATAAAACAAGAATAAAATTATTTCTCAATATTGAGACTGATATTTATTATGTTAATTAAATTCAAATATAATTTAATTAAGATCAATGGAAACACTTAGTGTGTGAACCACTATCATTATTTCTCATTGTCATTAAGAAATCTTGCCTAATGTCCAATATTTATATCTAGAAATGGTTCAGGGGACCCAAGAGTGAGAACTTAATATAAAAATGTTGATAACAATATATAGATGATCATTGTGTATTATAATCCCTTTATCATAATATCACATCGAGTAGGTTTCACATCTGAGTCATCAATATATATGCTAGATACATCTTTATTTTACTATATAAAATAAACACATAATTACACCATGTCCATGGAATTTGATGTGATGGTTCTATTCCTATCAAAGGGCCAAGATATCAACTTCTATAAATATGGGAGGTAAAAATCTTTCCTTGACTTATCCATTAATTACATGTCATTTGTGACACACCCAACATACCCTACTTCCCATGAATATATGGAATCAAGGATTTGGTTAGTAAATATATGTGTGTGATCCATAACATGAATTAATGATAATATTTAAGTCTAATGACCATTACACATGCTCATAGAGAGGAATATTTAATCACACCAAAACATTTGGAATTCTTATAGGGAGGTATGTTCTCATAATCCCCTATCTTGGAGATTACAAAATGTGAACTCCATGAGAAGAAGTCTCTTCCACTTATAAGTACTATCACCTGAAATTATATATAATATGTTCCCTTTCATAGTACATTATCTGATCATAGAACTATATTTAAGATTATTTTCATAGCACTTCAAGGTTCACATCATAGTGGGGAACTATTATGACATTATCAATTAAATAGAAACCCTAAGGCATTTTTAGATTTAATTCATGAATAATAATGAACAATTTATAATATGATATTTTAATAATATTAAAATATTTTAATATACATCTAACAAAAGTACAAATAGTTTGTTCTAAAAGACTAACTCCAACAAACCCCAACTTGGACTAGAGCCAATAGGTTCTGAATTTTAGTCCTTTGTACCTAAAATGATGATTATATTTCTGCTGAGTCAAATATTTAGTCAAGGGGTCCACCACATTGTCTTATTTGGATATTTGTTTTGCTATAACTTCACCCATTTTAGAAAAATCAATCAAGAGATGATACTCACAAAGTATATACTTCATAATCTGATGTAACCTTGGATCCTTAGCGAGAACCACCATTGTAGTATTATCACAATAGAGTGTTATAGTATATTTACTACTAGTTATCACATTAAGGTATTAGATGAAGTTTCATATCCATAATTCTTCTTTAGCTACCTCAAAAGTATCAATATACTCTGACGTTGTTGTAGAATTTTCAAACATAGCTTGCTTTGACCTCTTCTAGATCATAGCACCTCCATTCAGAGTAAAGATATATCCCATCTATAATTTCATATTTTCTTGATTTATTTTGAAAATAAAATCTATGTATCCTATGTAGACTAATTCATAATATCCTCCATGAAATATGAACATATCCTTAATATGCCTCATATACTTAAGGATAGTATTGACTATCATCCAATGGAAATCACTGAGGTCATATTGATATCTTTCTACCACACTTAGGGAATATTCTAAATCTATCCTAGCACATTTCATAGAATATATTACTGACCCAATTGTAGATTTTTATGTAATCCTTGTCATTCTATATCATTCCTCATGTTTCTGAGGACACATTTTCCTAAAAAGATGAATTCCATGTGATATTGGAAACAAATATCCTCTTGGATTGTTCTATACATAATATCTCTAGTATCTTGTAAATATATATACCTTGAATTGTCCCAAGAAGCCTCTTAGATTTATCATTATGAATCTGGAACCCAAAAATATATGTTTCCATGTTTAATTACTTTATGGAGAAACATTTATTCAACTAGGATTTAACATACTGTAAGACAATTATTCCATTTATGATATGTAATTTATCGTCAACATGTACTATTAAAAAAATGACGGCACTCCCACTAAACCAATTATAGACACAAAGATCACATTCAATATTTATGATACCAAATTCCATTATGGCTTCATCAAAATAAGTTTTTCATGCCCTAAATCTACCTTTACTTGTTAAATCATTCTGAATCTACTTTATTCTTATATTTGAATACATATGTGATCACTAAAAGTTATGTCTCATAACCAATTTGTTGAAATAGATTAATTACACTAAATAACAAATGCAATTAAATATTCTCATTTTTTCATTTCATGGGTAAATTTTTTATTCCAATATCACTTATTTCCACATATGAAATAGATATCATCATATTCCCTTTATTTCCCCTTGATATTTCACTTCTTGGATGGGCTTTGTGAAGAATATTTGGACTTATAGATCTTTGTTCGTACTTTCCTTTTGTTCAATGTAAGTATGGAAGAATTTTTTTTCTTCATCTCGTTATAAACTTAGTAAATAATAGTGAGTATATCTAAGAGAGAATTATCATTTTTTATCATATTAAAAAAATAACAAAACTAGAGAAGCTATGAGAGAGTGATGTAAGAATGATATTTTTGTATAGTTATTCAGGGAGTTTAAACCTAAGAAACTTTAGGTAATCAATGTGACCAATGATTTTAAATATGTGAGACCTAGTTGGATAAACCTATCCAATATTACTCTGAAGTAGCACCTTGGATATCTCAAACTGTTATTTCCTAACTCTCTTCTAATATAGGTCATGCAGATGCTCAATTATTCTATAAGAATTCATGTCTTCATAAGACTTCATGAGTATACTCGACATGATTGATATAATCAAAGACTAAATGTTGATGAAATCACTCAAGTGTTTATAATAGATAGTGGAATATTCATCACTTTCCTCCTAATTAGGTAGAAAAGGTAATCATGATTATTTCATATAAAATTTATATTCACGTAGAAACATAACCTGAAGTTTTCTAAACCATTCCTATAAGTTAATGCTAGTGAGGAGATGGTATTTCTCTAATATTGAACATACAGATAGTTTGGATGATTAACATTCCATTTATTCTACAATTATAAAACAGAATATTATTAGTACTTTTCATGATTACAAATTATGTAAGAAAAAATAATAGCATTAATTTTATTAATTCTCTAACTATTGTATGAAGTCTGAATATCCCTCACCATTGAACTTGGAATGTCTAATTTTTATAAAAATATAGTGACAAGGATCCATATACCGCTTTTCATAACCAAACAAGGGTTTTTGAAGCGGCTAGAAAGTATTTAGGTTTGCAGTTCTTTCCCAATTGTGATCTTATGGATCCTTGATTCGTTTAGTGGAATCCCCAATCTAGAAATTATGACTTGTATTTCCTTAATAATTGCCTCTAAATTACACCAAGTCTATCAAGAGAAACTCTTATTGATGTAAAATTGTTAAATCAACCCAAAACCTTCATAATAACTCCCCTTATAAATATAAGTATCCCAAAAAGGGATGGTCAAACACTTAGTTATATTGGTTTCATTCCTAATCAAGTAATGGAAGTATTTGTCATATATAATATTAGATTGAGTTATTTTATTTATTATTCATAAAAATTATCTTGTTTTATCTTTTACATATATTTTTTATATTAAATGGATTTTACTTAAGGGATTAACCATGTTTTGATAAATAATTTTATGCATAATCCATTGATTTATATTCTATCCTTTCACTTTAGTTAGTTTATTTATAGGATTTCAGTCTTGCATCTATACGATAAATAATGAAAAATAAAGATAAATAAATAAATAAATGACCTGATCATGAACTTATCAAATGGTTGATTTATTAAGAGGATAATAAATCAACCTATGAGATAGGGGATAACTTATTATGTAGGTCTTGGCATGAGTTACAGCATTCCACTTATCCATCTATGTATCACCTAGGTTGGTTTTGTCTTGATTCTATCTTGAACCACCACCACACACCTTAGGATACTCCATTTATTTCAAGTATTTATAAATCACATGTAGGTGAGGGGAACCAAAGGATTCGGTAAGTGGAATTACATAAATAACCTTAGACATGTAGGTTTTGTATAATAGAGGGGAAGAAGAATCAAAGGCTATCATATTTAATTTAATAAATAATAATTACAAAACCATGCAATAAATTAAATTAAATAATTCCAACACATACGCAAGTCTTGGTCAAGCTCATGATCAGTAGTACACATGCAATAGTTGTGAAAAACTATATTAGATAGCATTCATTTCTATTCATTACTTATTATTAATATAAACACACGTGCATTAATTAATTAACCAATTAATTACTTTTTATCTTATTGACCATTTTAATTCTCCTGGATATATCCATAATAAATGAATTTATGGAAAATAAAAGGGAGATCCAATAATTAAAGATAATTTCAATAAATTAACTTAACATTTAATAATTTTTTAATACCTTCATTAAGTTTCCAAACACATTCGGTTCTAATAAATAAATAAAAATTCTACAATAAGTAATTTAATATAATTTAATTATATCCATTATTAGGTTACTACATGGCATGTACTTTTGAGATACACATCATGTACCTAGATGGTTATGTAACCGGTATAAAAACTTAGGGATTGAGTGTATACCTTGGATGGACTACACAATGTGTACAATCCAACTAAATTTCATGTATAATGATCATTTTATGTTCGTCAAACCCACTAAAGGATTCATCATGTTTGTCAAATATAGGACCATACAACATGTACTCCAGCTACACACCATGTGTTACACTAGCTGTGTGTATTCATGACTCAATGAATGGTTTAGTGTGTACTTTAGTCATGGGAATTAATGAATTGTACATTGTGTATTCTAGCTACACATCATGTATTTCATTAATATTCTAGGTTATTATTCTCACATGGTTTTTACCATGTATTTAACCACATGGTTTTTGTGAATTTTTTTGGTAAACAATGTAGACTACACTATGTGTACACCAGCTACTTGCCAATTAATCCAACAATTTGTGTTTCAACATAGTATGGTCTACACATGGTGTACAATAAATGCACCATATCTAGTAAAAGTTTGTAATTTTGTGTATCTTGTGGCATAACTAGGTATGGTTCACTTAATCACACAGAAAGTACTATGGCTACACGTCGTGTAACCTATTCATAACCTACAAAAATATTTGCACTTATCGATTGAATATTTCGTCATTTTTCATCTATTATTAGTCCTTTAAGAAAATAAAATAATTAATGATGATGATCAATATGTAAAAATGATATTAATTAAAATTAAATTAAATAACAAATATTATGGAAATGAAATATATAGCCACTATTTCACATATAGATCAAAAATCAAATAAATAATTATAAATGTAAAATGTGGCCACTCTAATACCACTTGAAGGTTCTGAGTGTAGTGGAAGAACCTTGGTGGGTGAAATAATCGTAATGGTTTGGTTGATTTGATGGATCATTCAAAAATATGTCATGATGAATACCCAAGGACTAGTGAAATTTTTCTATAGAATATTAACAAAAGAGATCCCAAAAACCATAAATGGTCACTTTATATTAAATTTATAATTAATTTATATTATATCCAAATAAAAATACATAATCTAATGATATTTTTCAATGAATATGTTTATTGTATAAAACTCTTTTTGGAATACATTTTTTGTGTATATAGGATTCAACTATAGAATCCCTCTAGCAGTGATCCACACATACTCCCTTCATCACTAAACAATCACCAATGGAATATAAGGTACTAGAATGGTGGATAAATCATATTATGTTGTTTATCTTGATCTCTCATGATCATTTGGTCTTAAAGGGTTTTTTCTCATTCTTGAGAGGAGAGAAGGAAAATTTTGAGAGAGAATTATGTTGTGCGTAATGATTTTCAAATTCTCAATTTTTCAGTTCTACCTACATAATAGACATTTCCATAAATTTATAGAGCTATTGTTTAGGTTAAAATATTATTTAATTTCATATTGTCCCTTAAATAATATAATAATATTTATCAAACCCTATGCCTATAATGATATAATAATATTATTATTTTATGATGTGTTATAACACCCTGAGATTTTAAAAGAGGAATATCAGGTTTGATAGAATATATGACATGTAACACCAAGATTAAAATAAAATATAACACCTAAATACTTTAGGATATATTTATTTTAAAATAAATTTAATCTCTTCTATATCTTTTTATGCACGCAAAATCGGGCTTAAACAAAAGAGATATTTTATTAAAATATTATTATTTAATCATGGTTATTATAACCTAGCCGTTAAGTTGGTGGGTGTGAATATGATTAAATAAATTGTGAAAATTATATGTATTTCACTTTTATATATTAAATTTAATAATTATATATTTATTGGAAAAAATCATTTAATAGAAAAAAACGTTTTCTAAAAAAACTTTATTTTACTCAAATGCAGTTTTTTCACTCTTTGAAAACATAAT
Source organism: Viscum album (assembly GCA_963277665.1). Lineage (NCBI taxonomy): Eukaryota > Viridiplantae > Streptophyta > Magnoliopsida > Santalales > Viscaceae > Viscum > Viscum album. The sequence continues at coordinate 357,137,077 of OY728150.1, forward strand.
TTAAAATTAATTTTATCACTATTAGAAAATTAATTTTAAATAACTGACTTTATTTTTTAAATCATCATATAAAATTATATTAGGGTGAATTTTTCGAAATTTTCAGAAAATTCTCATTTTTCAATGAATAATGAGAAATACTGATTTTTTATAAAAACATTCATTTTTTAAAGTATTTAAAAGACCTGTTTTATTTTAATGTTGTTTTAAAAGTAAAATTAGTTAAATTATGTATCTATTAATAAAAATTATTTCATCGGAATCAATTTCATATTGAATTTTTATATAAAAAAATTAAACTTTTGAAAGTTATTCTTTTGGAAAACTGTTTTTGAACAGGACTAGAGGTTTAATTTTAAATTAAATTCTACCACTTATGTGAGTTTAAATTGGAAAAATGGATTACATATTCCTAATGATAATAATTTATAATATATAATAAGTTAAAATTAATTTTTAACCATAATTAATAGTGAAAACAGAAAAAATCATTTTTCATGGTTAAGGTAAAAAGAGTTTACAAGGGGTTATGCTAAACCAATAAGGGTTAAAAATGACCAAAAACATGTATTATTACTATGTTATGGTCATATTAAAACCTTATATATTCTAATTTTTTATAATGGTCCATTTTTATCCCCATTTCATGATAATAAATTGGGTGTAATTCTTTCTTTTCAAAGATACTAAGTATGTCCTCTCCCCCGCATATAAAAGGTCGCCCACTCTCATCTATATTTCACAAATCCAAAACCATTTGTTTTAGACAATACATACCTATATCACTTTCTTAATTCCCTCCCATAATATTATAATCCATGGTTTGTTCATAAAAATATCCTAAGGAGGATTTTGGTGCGAACTAAAAGAAATTTTCTAAAGAAGAGGTAACGACCTTAACCTAGCATTTTATCTTATTTCTTCCTCCACCTACTTCAAATATTATTAAACAATTCTGATATAATGACCAAACTATATTCCATATACTTAGTTTTGTTATGTTAGGTTAATTACCTACAACTATATCATCCCCTCTCTATTGGGAAATGAAATCGTTGATCATCTGTACGGAAGACTACCACCTCACGAATCGACGTAATTCATTTTCCATCACTACTTATCAAGGATATATATAATGATGTATATAAATTTTATATATGATATTTATGTTATAATTATACTTATTTAATTATAATATCATTTCTATATTCTTAATTTCCATTCCGTAGAGAAATATGATAACATCGATTGTGTGTACGGCAGACTACAACTTCACGAAGAAATGTAATTCGCTTTTAATTTATGCTTTACATGAAAGGTAATAAGGATTTATTTGATTTTTATATATGATATTAATGATATAGTAATCACTCTAGAAAATATATATATCATATACTTTCTTACCATAATATCCATTGAATAAATTATAACTTGGTTTATGTGTACGGAGGACTACCTCCTTGCAAAGAGATGTGATATGTTTTTCACTAATGCTTTACATGGAATGTAATAAAGGATAAATTTAATGAATATATTTGATATACATGAAATGATAGTGATTATTGAAAATTAAAATATCATTCATTTCTTTGACACCAAAATACATGTTTCATGGGAGAGGATGAGGAAGGCACAACCTGTTTGATGAAAATTTAGATTAAAACGGCCCAAAAATATGCTTAAGAGACTAGATTCATGAAATTACCCACATTAAAAATGGATTTGGATCATATAAGTCTCCATAATGTGAAGATTTTAAGGTAACATCCACATGGTGAAATTTAGGATTCACATATCTCAATTTCATGGATGTCTCTTGTCATGAGGATGTTTAACGTAACCTTCACGCAGTGTAAATCAGGTTCGCAGAACCCCTCCTATTCACAAAACTCGTATAGATTCAAAACCGCCTCTTTATTTTATGAAAACCATTCCCTAACCTTTGATGGGCCGATAAATACCTCCTATGTCTTAATTTTAAGGGTACATGACCTTTAATCTTCTGTGAAAATCTATAAGTTCACAATACTTTAAAGCATCACAGGTGAGAGAGAAAATTGATCTCCCAAGGTAGCCATATTTTGTGAAACCATGTCCCATGGGGTTTTGAGAACCACAACCCATGGTGGATATTCCTTTCCTGAAGTTACATGGACTTAATGAAATAAAAAATCCCTTTTATTCTCATTGGTTTCTTGAGATAATTATCCTTCACAAAACCAGCCCCATGGGAACCAACTCTTTACCTTGAGGTAGGGTCACCCTGTTTCGAGAAACATATTCTTTTGAGAGAACCCTATCCTCTGCGAGACCCCTAGACTTTATAAATGTACAAGATTCAGATAATACCCAACCTTTTTGAAACCCATCCTCCAGGAATCATCAGGGTGCCTCTTTTCTATTGATCCACTTTTGGGAAAGTTGAGTGCGCAGATCCCTTGATAATCCAAGATCGATTCAACCATACATTAAATTCTTGTGTGACTGATTCCACCTATCATCGTGTTCATTCACATTACTCCTAGTTCCCCCTTATTCATAGGTACCTTAATTTCTATCACTCCTAAAAATAGGTTCCCTAATGTTGGGCCTCCTGATTTCTACTCCTCCACAGTGGTGCCAACACCATGCCCTGCCCAGAGGCACATGAGTAGTGGACATGTAATCCCAAGATGTGGAATCTTTAATGGAATCTATGAAACAATCTTGGTGGGGATTACTTATGATTAATCTTATAACCACATTGACATGGTCCCCCTAGAAGAGTGATCCCCATCCACATCTCATCTGTAATAAATAAAACTTCCCAACTTTATGTCCTATTTATATGATGTCAAACTACATAACAATATCCTTAGTACAAGATATAAAACTATTTCCTTACCCTATGTGATGAACACAAGATTCCCCATGTATGAAAATCATGGGATGTCATCATCTCTCCCATCATGAGACAAAACTCCCACACTGGGTAGCTTCCATGTGTAAGTCCTACACCATCCTTCCCCACCATGGGAATAAACTCCTGCCATGGGTAGCTTCTACGCATAAACCCTACACCATCACTCATCAACACTCCTTCTGAAACATGATATTCCTTACCTCACAACATTAAATTGGATGGACCGGTCCCCTCACATGACATTAAACTAAAACATCGAACTATGTGGGTTTTGATCTCTATTTCTTAAATAGGGTAGGTAGGATTCCTCCTTGAGGTTCAATCCCGATAACATTCAGTGTGAAACTTTCCTCCATGTGGGGACACACTTCATCATTCCAGTGTCAAATTATCCCCCTTGGGGGGACACACTCCATCATCTAAATGTGAAATTATCCACCCTAAGAGGAAAGACTCCATTATCTAGTGTAAAATATTCCCTCCTAGGGACACACCCCACCAACTTTCCCCACAGGACATTAAACCCATGAACTCATATATCTCCACAAGGCATTAAAATTGTTCCCATCTCCACAAGATGTTAAATTGTTCCATGATCTAGAATCCCTACCCCATTCAATAAACCTATGATGCCTAGCATAAAAATATTCATAATAATTTCTCCCCTAGCATCAAATACCTCATGGATGACATGGGATGCCTTGGTTTCTGTGCCTAATATACCTCACAAATGATATGACCTCCAAAAGAGGAAGAATATATAGGTTCCCAATCTTCCCAACATCTCAACATGCCTAATTTGCACAATGTTACTACCTTCCATGACCAAAGTTTACTACCCTATTGAGATATAAGTGTCATAAATAACCAACATCCACCTCGAGATGGAGTCAAGAATGAGTTTTTCAAAGATTAATTAAATCTATGAGGGAGACCTGGACTATGTGGTGAGCTACAAAGAAGAATATATATAAGGAGGAACCAACATCCAATCATCCCATTTTGATCAAGGATCATACATCATCAATGAGTGTGATGATATATTTCCCACCATTAGAAAGTGTGAATGTGGGGAAATAGGAAAGCAGCATGCTAGACACTAGGTGGAGGGACGGTGCTTCACCATAGTAAAATCCTTGAAAATTGAGATAGTGAACTCGATATGAAGCTCTTATCCTCAACCATGGGTACTAGTTTCAATTGGGGAACCATCAAAATTTTATGTCATTAGATTCGTATATTTGGTGCCAGTTTCCACTAAGAAAAGAAAATGGTGGGACCATAATGAAACTCACATTCAAATTGGGGTAGTTAACATTGGGAATCCTTAGAATGTGATATCATCTGTGTTGATCCCTCCTCCATTTCAAAAATATTGGAAAATTTTGGGGTATTAGGAATCTTTTTCCCAATACCTATTGTGATGGATGAACCCATGTGCCTTACAGTTTTCAAGCTATGGTAAGCTGGTGACCACGTACAAATAATCAATGTGGTAGGGGGATCTTTGATGTGGAAATCTTAAATGATTATACCCCTAACATTACTTACATCACATCTTTATCTTCTGGGCTCTCAATCCCCATCTCACCCTAAAAGATCATCCAAAGGAGGGTGATTGACATCCTTGTGTGCCGATATGAGTGGGAAAGGGTCATTACCACAAGGGATATGGCCTCCCAAGACCTCAAGGCATTTTCTCCTTGCCGAAGACACACCCCCAAGGGCCGTGTAGGGGGAAGCCTCCCCTCGTTCTGATGGAGAAATGATTTGGGAGACTCTCTCTGAAGCGCTCTAACTGCTCAATCCCCTACAATGAGGAGGTAGGGGATGTTTTATTCACAATGAAACAACTATTGCTCAGGAGATACCTATGAGAGATCCCACCATGACTCATCAGGGTCAGCACTGAATGGTTCCCCAAGATGATGAATGGTTTGATTTCATCACCGCTCCATGGGCCCCAATCTAGAACACCTGGTGTCGATGTTGGGGGAAAACCTAGAATAATGCCTAATAAAGGGTATCTTCTACATATCATGTGGCCCCTTACATCACTAATTTATCCCACTAGATCCATATAATAGGTGAATAGGTATCAATCTTTTCCCACCTAGTATTGAGACCCCAGATGCATCCTAGGAAGGCTAGGTTGACTCTCTCACTAATAGATATTATGATCCAACTCATGATGAGGATAATTAGTGAATAAGTCCTCCCTACACCAATACTAACCATCATGGAGATCATTCCCAAGCTACCACCAATTAGTTTGGAGGTCCTTCTCATGCTGTTACCACTTAGCATGAAGTTCCTCCACATGCCATCAACAACCAAAGTGGAGGTCCTCCCCAGTCCATCAATAACAAAAGTCGAGCTCCAACCTACCCTATCAACAACCAAAGTGAAGGTCCTCCCCACTCCATAACCAACCAAAGAGGAGGTCCTCCCTACTACATCAATAACCAAAGTGGAGGTCCTCCTTGCTCCATCAACAACTAGAGAAGAGGTTCTCCCTACTCCTCAACAACCAATATGGAGGTCCTCCCTGCACCACTGTCAACCCACATAGAGGTCCTCCCCATGATTAATATGTTACCTTATATGAAGAAACATCCCATGGAAGTTGGTAGAAAACCCATTATCATAGGTGTAACCCTAGTAAGTTTCATGTCATCATCAACCTCTCAGATTCCAAGGTAATGGATGAATCAATGAGGGAATCTTCACCCCATCTACCAGAGTCTTTGGAAGAAGTGTGAAAAATTAGGCTGACTATCCTATAATATAAGTTCCATAGTATCCCCAAATCCCTATCCAAATTACTATAGGTGGAGGATGTTTTATCTCCCTTACAAGGACTCATAGATCAACTGTCCCCATCACTCGCAACTTCCCTCTTCTCTACCTCCACACAATAAGTTGGGGATATGTCCGGTTCTGGGTTGACACCCTCATAAGGTTAAAACTCCAATGAGCCAAAAATGGATGATTCCACCATCGTACAAGATGCAGTGGTGCAAACTACAACCTATATGAGCATGATCTAGAAGTTGGATTCACCTCCATGAGATATCTTATAACGCGGTGGATATTTGAATTGTGCGGCACCACCTCTTCTGATAGATCATCCATAAAGAAGTTCTATGTCATAACAGCCACCCTTATATCTACCTACACCAATTTAGGTTTTGGTCAAACAATTTTAGGATCCTTCCCCGGAGAAAGATGGCCTATGGGAGGTTTTGGCCACCGACTAGCTATCGGTGATGTTTTGGCCACCTAAAACTTCACAATTTTAAATATAAGAGTCCCTCACAAAGGAATGGGTAGTGTTTTTTCACTAGATTATATGGATGACACTTTACCACCTATGTGATAGATAAATGACCTACCCAGGGTTCCAGGAGCACCTTGATGCCATAACCAACAGTGAAATAAGTTTGAGATTGTAGCACTCATGGTAGATCAACACCCTGAGTCGTATGGATGCAACCAAACTCTTCATCATACCTACTTAAATATCCTCATTATTCTCTTATGGGTTATGGAAGAGTCATCTATACACGTGAAAATAAAATGATTGGGGTAGTTTTTCAACCTCCATTTCAACCCTATCCAATGGCATCAACAGGACTGACAGTCTGGCCTAACCATTGATGATGAAGGTTCCACTATGATTACTACCATGGTCAATATGGTCATCATAGATTCTTCAAATGATCATATGAATAAGGCTTCCAATTAAATTAATGATAGAGAAGACCAACCTCATGAGTTGTCATAGTACCAGGTTTACCTTATGGAAGGTTCCCTCACTCATTAGCAAAGGTAGGCACTATGCCTTAAAAGACCCCCAATGTGACAATGTTATATATCCATCAATAAATTGATAAGATTAAGGGTTATGTCAAACCCTTTTAATCATATGAGGATATGTGAAATGAATATTCGGAACCCGAGGTATCTTCCTTTCACTAGCATCTCAAGGAATACAAAATCATCACCGTTGATCTCATTATTGAGAAGTACCCAGACCCCAAAAATTCCTTAAGGGACTATTTCTATCCTCTAGTTTGTCATCCTGTACTCCAAATCCAAATTCCCCCAATTTGAACTTGGTGTCCCCATTTATCTAGTCAGGGTATAATCTAGGTTATATTGCATGGGACCAAGGTATGAGTAGCCCACCCTTCCTGAGTAGCATGATTATCTACCTCATGATCAGGGTCATACTGTACCCAAATTCAATGATCCTATCAATGAATTGGTGGATAGAGAACCTTTTTAGGATGATGTAATAGCCCCTCTAATTTCTTACCTTAAAGATTTGTAAACATGGTAGGTGAAAATCTTTCTTGATGGAAATTGGTACTCAGCATGGGTGGACAATGTCTGGTCACCCTTAGAGTTTGGAAATATCTTCTTCACTATGTTCAATGGGATGGGTGACCCACTACAGCATTTTACCCACTTCTCTTTGAGGTTTGGTCTGATGTTGGGAACTCCATAACAGTAAGAGGTCTCCAAGATCTGATGTTTCATTTAGACCTTATAAGGGTCTATGTTCTTATAGAATAGCTAGCTACACATAGGTTCAATTGCTAGTTGGGAGGATCATTGATGATAGTTCCTCTATCAGTTCATCTCCACCATGATAAAAATGGGAATTATTGACCTCTTCAAGTGAAAATAGATGCATGACGAGTGAGTTGCAGACTTTGTCACCTAGTGGAAGGGACTCAAGTATTCTCTCAAAATGTCATTTTCCTTGGAATAGATGCTAATGTTGTGCATGGATAATGTCAGGAATGAGATGTTTCTTATCCTCATCTCCCTGAACTACCCAAGTGTATTTTAGGAGTTCTCTAAAAAATATCAGTATCTAAAATAATCCTTGCAGTGGACTATAAAATAGTTATTCTCATTGACCCTTCCACCTCCCATGTGAAGAACTAAAAATGTAGAGACAATTGTAACTATGTATGTAGAGGTTCCCAAGAAAGTAAACCTAATGGATGATTTTCTGGATGATCCTCACTGAATGTATCCCATATAGAAATATCCTCACCCTATATATCCCCATCATGAACAGCCTCCCCAAGAGTGGCCGCCTTGATGAAAAAATATGGCTCCAAGACCCCATCAAGGGCAAGATCTTGTGATGCCTTTCCTAGACATAAAAACAGGACTTGTTCCTTCAGGGATTCATGGTACCCATGTTACATCATCTACACCCTAGAGAAGGGAATCCTAAAGTTAACAAATTGAAAGAGACGCTAGGAGGTCCAGGTCACTGTTCATCCTGATTATTTCCTATAATGACCCAAACTGTTATAAATAAAATTCCACTTATGATTTAATTCAATGCATTTTTTGTATTATGGTTATATAAAACACATGAATTTATTTGGTCTTATTATATCTATTCATATTTGAAAGACTGTTAAGTATCATTACCATTGATAACATAGTTATTGAATAGTTATCACATGATTAGTATAAATATAGGGTTATAATGAATCCAATTGACCTAGACAATGGAATTGATGGCCTCATCCAGTAGGATCATACAATATGAATCCCATTTATTAGAGATTATGAGGGTGATAGAATCACTTGGATTTTCCCTTGACAAGCCTAAACTCAGATCCAACAACTTAAGCATGAGAAAAATTGTTTATGGGAGAAGTTCAAGCTCATCGAGATCACAGCCAAAACCAAGTATGTTAAACCACCACATGAAAGTATCACCATCATGAACCATACCCTTAGTGTGTTTTCTGGTGTATTAAAGAGATATTTATCAATACCATAGTAATAGAATATGTATAATCTATTTTTAATAGAATAATGTTCATATCGTTACTTTATAAATGATTTTTATTTTTTATACAATAAAACAAAAATTCTATTTATAATTAGTATTCAATTTCAATTAAGAAATTTATTTTGATGAATTAATGGATATTTAAAATAAATAATATTTTAATATTTTTTATTAAATATAAATTATCATATAATTTTTATGAATTTAAATTTAATTTTTATAAGTGTTTGAAAACTATTATTATCAAAAAAGGCTAGCATTTTTCAATAAATAACGATTCTTATTTTAAAAGTGAAAATTAAAATATTTAGAAAATTATTTTTTTTTAAATGAATATTATTTTTGGAATCATATTTTTTAAATTATCTAATGGTGAATATTTCATAATTTTTTGAGGCATTCAAATTTTTGGGTAAAAATTAAATACCATATAAATATATGGTGTGTATTATGACATCATAATGACCCAAAAGAGATGTAATAAATACTATAAATGGTATCCATAACCAAATCTATGTTTTCCATTTTAAATAATGTGATTAAATGTTTATTTTATTTATTTTATAATTTTTTTATGAATCCTCCAAAACCATTAATATATTTAAATGTTTTAAAATAATTTCTTTAAGAGTATGACTCACTTCCACATCAGCAAGGGTATTATTTTATTAAGTTACTTATACAATAATGAAAACCAATCACCTTTAATAGAAACCATGGGTTAAAACCATGTGAAAGTTTTTGGTATTGGTTATTTTATTACATAGAGTCCAAAACCTATGTTTTAGAAATGATAAAGAATTCCCCAATCATTTCCTATATAAACCCACCCATACTCCCACTTCTCTTTACTATAAATCTTTGGATCACGTCCTTACTCTTACATACCCTCTCTAGAGTCCTCCCAAGGTGTCCCCAAGCTATCAAGAAGATCCTCTAAGTCATTTTAAGTCACACTTTCAAGGTAATGGTTCTTTAATTTCTCCTATTTATTAAAGTATATTCTTTATCTTATGCCCTTTTTCTCCAAATCCAAATGTTGGGATATGTTCTTATATATCCCCCTTACTTCCCCTATGATTCCCAAATTATAAGATACCCCTTTTACTCTCATAAATCCCTACCAAGGACATTTATATTCCCCCATTATGTTATTGAAATTCCACCATGATTTTTCATGCCAAAGTATTGGGTAGTAAATACCCATACCCATTTCCTATCAAGGGTGTTCACATTTATGAAGTTATAATTATTTAATTATGGACTTAAATGTATTTATTCTTTAATACTTGATCATGTAATAATGTATTATGATTAATGAATCCAAGTTGTATAATCTATGTGGCACACTTAAGCATGAGAATGAAATAGAAGTGACATGTGCACCTGGAATTATATAGTGCTCCAATGCATTGGGTAATGATTAGTCTCATGATAAGTCATGTTGGGACAATAAGTAAACCTGATTCATTTATAATAATTTTCTCATCATGATTTCTTGTCTATTATCCTTTACCTATGTTTATGATGCAATTTTGTTGGTTGTTTCCACATTTACCATGTTACCATTATTATTATCAAGCTATATCATGTCTCGTTGTTGATGATTATGATTATCACCCCTTTTATGTACCATTTATATTCATATTGTCTAACTTGTATTACATTATTCATGTTATTCCATGTTTATTCTTTTACTGGGCTTCATAGGTCACCGATTTCTGATGTATGTCTCCAGGTTATCCCAGACAGTTTTAAGTAAGAGCATGTTAAGGAAGTATTCAATAAAGATGATGCAATTCCTTATTTTAAGTTATAATGTAATGTACCTGATTACAAAAATATACTAGACATATAAATTTTTAGATTTGTATTTTCTTTACGTTTATGTAATAAATCAGGAATTATTGTGTAATTAAGAGAAGGGTTGTCATAGTTGTTGTCAAATGAAACGTTTAGTTATTTTTCGGATTCAAATTATAAAAATCTAGAGAAATAATTATAGATAAGACTAATTATAATAAAACAACAATATATTTTGGTTAGTATAGATTAATTTGTTTATCAAGAAAATAAATCCATGTCTGGATACTACAAGTGTATGGGTCTCTGGCACATATGTACATGGTGGTAAAACCTGAAAAGAACTACATTGAGCTAGACTCAATCGGGAACTAGTGCATGAAAGCAGGTATTCCTGCACACATGGTATGATACTCTTAGGTGATATACTTTGGAAAATTCATTATATCATTATGAAAAATTATTAAGGAAAAAATACCCATAACAATATAGGTTAGGAAATAGGTCATGGATAACACAGATTGAATCCTAGAAACTCATAAGTTAAGAAAATACATGTAATTTATAAGTTATCTCTTTAATGTCATTGGATTGTAATTTATGTGTTTAATATTTAAAAAATACTCATCCCTAATTCTTTTTTTATTCGAGACAATTCAAGAAATATAAGGAATTAAGTAAATAATCAATGTGATGGGAAATGTGATGATTGTCCCAATGAGATGCCCACCATGGTGGGAGTAGGAATTGTGAACATTGTGATGATACTCTCTCAGCTAACTCAAGTTATTAATATAAACCTCGATCATAAGGAGTTCATAAATCACCTTAATAAATAACCAGCTACAATTGAGATATTAATGTGACAAAGGCCTCCAACATTCAATGGATCATCTGATCCCTTAATTGTGGAACAATGGATCAACTCCATTGAGAATATATTTTTCATACTTCAATGTTTTGAATAATAGAATATTATAATGGTTGTTTATGATATTGAAGGATAATATGATCAGTGGTGGACATTTATCAATAACATGATTCTTGAGGAAGATATCTAAGTGATGGGGTAGAAGGAATTTTAGAAAAAAAAAATTGATAAATATTTTTCTCACACAATCCAACTTAAAATGGAAAGGGATTTCCATTACCTTAAGAAAATCAATGATGAATATATCAGTAAGTACAAGGAAAACTTAACAATAATTACATGATACACCTCTGGATTTGTTGTTACCTCTAAATTCAAGTTTTACTTCTTCTTTTGTGGGGAAAAAACCTAGTATAAAAAATCCCTGGTGATCCAATACTTTGATAGCTATGAAAAAAAAATTTGATGTTCCCTCAACGTTGAAATGGAGATCCATGAATCTCAAGGGTGTCATGGGGATAATAATCAGAAAGTGAAGTATAATTCTGGTGGTCTAATGTAAAAATATAATTGTGCTAATAAATTTCAACATCCCACTTTTCAAAGGTGTGGAAATAAGTACCCTAGAAATTTCCTAAGGGTGCGAGGAAATGATTTAGGTGCGAAAAGGAAGGACACCTAGATGGCGATTCTCAATAGGAGAAACCCACCAATACATTGGAGGAAAGGAATGATTTGGTCAACCCCTGGTGCATTATCCATTACTTCAACTATAAGAAACTAGGGAAATTTTCAAAACAATTCATTAATCCAAGGGTTTTTGGAGACAACCAACAACCACCAAGGAAACAAGGGCGATCTTTCTCTATCCCAACCACTAAGGTGTATCCTAACAATAAAGTGGTGAATGGTATGCTAGTTATTCATTAAATAATAGAGAAAATACTTTTTGTTTATGGTTATATGAATTCCTTCATATCATGAAAGTTTAGTAGAACTATTCAAACACCACCACAAAGTATGGAAGTAGAGAGGTTGGTGAAAATTGAAAATGGGGAAATTATTTCATCCCAAGTATATAACTCCAACATTATAAAAATTTGTTGGCTGAATTTCCCAGTGAACTTTTTGATACTCCCTTTAGTGGAATTTGATTCAATTTTGGGTATGAATTGGCTTTCCCTATATACATCCAACATAAATTTCCTCAATAAGTAAATCACTCTATGTATTTTGAATCATCCCCCCATTCTATACAAGTGACTGGAGGAGGATGAATCTTATTTAGCACAAAAATATCAAGAAATTATATTATGGACATATAAACAAGAATATCTAGCTCAAATTATTGAGTTTAAATAATATATAATTTTTTAATACATGCTCATTGTGAGGTAATATGATGATGTGTTTCCAAAGACATGGTCTTCCGCCTAGCCGAGAGGTTGAATTTTCAATCGATCTTATTCTTGGGATGTTAACATTATCCAAGACTCCATATAGAATGGAATTTATGGAACTTTAGGAGATGAAGAAAAAACTATAAGATAATATGGATACAGGTTTTATACACCCAAGTGCTTCACCTTGGGGTGCACTAGTCATATTCGTCAATAAGAAGGATGGGTCAATGCACCTTTACATTGATTATCATGAGCTCAATAAGATCATGATAAAGAACAAGTATCATTTTCCATGGATTGATGAATTGTTCGATAAGATACATGGAGAACAATAATTATCTAAGGTGGATCAGTGGTTTGGATATTACCAAGTTAGGTTGAATAAGGTTAATATCCTCGAGATTAATTTTTATACAAGGTACAGGAACTATGAGTTCATAGTAATACCATTAAGACTCACTAATGATCCATAAATATTCATAGAATTTATGAATATATTATTTAAATGTTACCTCAACAAATATTTTATAGTATTCATATATTATATTCTAATATACTCCAAAATCAAGGAGGATCATGAGAAGAATCCGAACAATGTAATAAATACCATACTAGTGGATAGGCTTTATAAAAAGTATAGAAAATGTGATTTTTAGTTGAAGGAAGTCTCATTCTTGGGGAATATCATTACAAGTAATGATATATCTGTGGACCCTTAAAAAATAGAACCAATTGAATGATGTCCAAGTCAAACATCTATGATAGATATCTACAGTTTCCTTGGATTAGATGGGTACTACCATAGATTTTTGAGAAATTTCTTGTGATTGTCAAACACTCGAAACAAGATAACTCAGAAGGGTGTCAAAAGTTCTGTGAATGATGAATTTGAAGAGATATTCAATGAGTTGAAAAGTATTCTTAACATTTCCCTTGTACTCACACTACCCACAAGTGGATAAATTTTCATGGTATTTAATGATGCTTCAAATAAGGTCATAGGTTATCTATTAATGAAAAATGACAAAGTGATAGCCTATGCTTCAAGGTAGTTGAAAGTTCAAGAACAGAACTACCCAACGCTAGATATGGTATTGGCTGAAGTGATATTATCTTTAAAATTATAGAAGCATCATCTCTTTGGGGATAACTTTGAAATATATACAGATCACAAAATCCTCAATTATATATTCACCTAGAAAGATATGAATATGCACTAATGAAGTTGGTAGAGCTGATCAAACACTATGACTTCCCAATTCACTGCCATCCTAGGAAAGCAAATAAAGTGGTAGATGGTCTAATTAGAAAGGATCTAGTAATTTTATCATTGGTGAGAATTGAAAAGGATCTAATCTTCTTATACTTGAAGAGGATGAACATGGGAATAATAAAGGAAGGAACATAATTAATCCTCTCAAAAATGATAGATCAAATGTATCTTTTTAAAAATTTAAAGGATTCTCAAAGATATGGTGTGGGAATTTAAAATAAAGGGGAAACTGTAAGAAAGGGTAAATCCTAGAAGATCAATAATAATGAATAAGGAGTTGTCAGATTTTGGTCATAGATATGTGTATCATCAAATCCTAATTTAAATAATGAGTTATTGGATGATGCCCATAGTTCGACCTTCTCTATCCATCCTAGATGCACAAATTTGTATCAAGATCTTTGATAGCACTATTGGTGGGACAATATGAAGAAGGAGATCACAGAATGTAAATCAAGATGTATTTTATGTCAGCAAGTGAAGAAGGAAAGAAAAAAATACAAGGGGGTGATGCAACCATTACCCATACCTACATGGAAGTGGGAAAACAAAAATATGGGATTTATCACTAGTCTTGCAAATAAATCAAGAGGAAATAATGATATTTTCTTTTTTGGTGGATTGTCTTACAAAGAATACACACTTCATTGGGATTTTAGAGGATTTCTCTCTCAATAAAATTTCAAGGATATTCATTTGATAATTCGTGAGCCTACACAGAACAAGACTATTGAATGTATCTAATCCAGATCCATGATTTACCTCAAAGTTCTAGAAGAGTCTCTAATACACTCCAAATACTGAGTTGAACTTCATTACACATTATCAGTCTCAAATTGATGGCCAACCTGAGTGGACAATCCAAAGACTTGAGGACATGTTAAGATCATACTCAATTTACTTAAAAGGAGGACGGGATAAACATATTCCTCTGTTTGAGTTCTCATACAATAAAAGTTTCCACTCTAGCATCCAAATGGACCCCTACGAAGTCCTTTAAGGGAATATGTGTAGAACAACTGGATGTTGGGATGATGTTAGGGAACACAAACTACTAGGTCTTGAAATGGTCGAGAAAATAGTGGAAAATGTCAACACCATTCAGTAATAGGTCAAGGCTACTTAGAGTCAAAAAAAGATATATGCTGATAATAATTTAAAATACCCATAGTTTTATGCTGGAAACATGGTATTCCTATGAATATCTCCCTATAATAAAATCATGATATTTGATAAGAAATAAAATATTATTCCAAGATACTTTGATCCCTTTGATATCCTTGATCACATTGGATTAGTGTCTTATCAACTTGCACTCCCACCTAACCTATATCAAGTACATGATTTGTTCCATATATCCCTAATTAATAAGTACATACCAAACCCCTCACATGTACATAATAAAGAGGTGGTACTATTGGATAATGATCTCTCATATGAGGAGAATCCAGTGAATATATTATATCATAGAGACAATGTTCTACGGAAGAAGACAATGAATATGGTCAAAGTGATGTGTAGAAACCACAAGTTTGAATAATAAACAAGGGAACTAGAAGATGTGATGAAATAAAATTAACCTAATCAATTTTAGAGTATGAAAAAAAATTAAGGAAAAATTTTAGGAGGGAAGATTGTAATAACCTCAACTGTTATAAATAAAATTCACCTTATGATTTAACTAAATCCATTATTATGTATTATGGATATAGAAAACACATGCACTTCTTTGGTTTCATTAAATACATTCAGATTTAAAATAATATTAAGAATCATTACCATTAATAATATAGTCATTGAATAGTGATCACATGATAAATATAAATATAGGGTTTTAACAAGTCTGTTGGGAAAAATCTCTCAAGATAACATTGCAGCATTTTTGGGTGGGTTGTGTTTGTTGACAACACAGGTTTTCATGGGGAATTTTCGAGTTCCAAAGATTCTATTGAAAATCCATTTTCACAAAGAACCATGACAAATGAATAAAAGATACAAAAGAACATATATAAGGTGGCCCTATTTTCTAGTGTTTTTCAAATTTTTAGGGTCCAAAATTTGGGATTTGGTGAACATTGAAAAAATTGTATTTCCTTGAATTTCTCATAAAAATATGGAAAAGTCATGAGTTTTGTGAAGGTGGGCTTCTTGAAGTGGATTTCGCCGAGACTGTAAGAATTTTGATGGTGAGCTCTGCGATTATGACGAGCTTTGTGAATAGTAGAGATGAAGAGCATTACAGCAAAGCTTTATAGAGGCAACGCAAAATAATTGATGGAATGCTCCGTGATTACAACAAGATTCTCCATTCAAAAATTTCTGTGGTGATTTTCAATTTAGATATAATTTCATCAGAAATTTCAGATCTTATCAATTTGAGATGACTTGGTGATAACTTTGCATGGAAGGTTATCAAGTCGGTGGAATCTCTTATAAATAGACCATGTCCCCCTCAAGAGAAGTATAGAGATCAATCGAAAAACTTTAAGCTCTAAAATTGTGAAGGATATTGGCAGATCAGGGAGCTTCACGAAAGAAGAGGGAATTTCCAGAGGTAGTTGAGCTCAGAAAAAGGAAGGTGTGTGCGAAGGCCAGTTTGGCTTTTCGGAGGACGTACACTTCGCAAAGGCTTGTTTATCTTTTTGAAATCTCAAAGACCAATGTGATCTTTGTAAAGGAGTGAGATCTGAGATCTAGAGAGCTATGTTATCTAGTGATCTTTGTGAACCTTTGAGCTCTGTGAACCTGTGAGCTTTGCGAACATGTTGGAGAATTGTGAAGGATTGTTTCATCTTTGCAAATGTGGGAGCTTTGTAAAGGTAGTGTTCTTTGTGAAAGAGTTTTAAAACGGATTTGCTGGTGTTCAAAGGAAATGTTTTATTCATCAGTGGATGAAAGTGGAACTTTAATAGATCATCTATCTATAATTGAGTATGTACTCATTAGTGATAATCAAGATACCTACAGGTCAACAAACTATGAGTGGATCTTTTGAAGAAGCAGTGAGCTCACTTCAGTTGATAGAGTAGTTAGTTATCAAATTGTGAATGGTTGTAAACCAGGAGGGATAGTCAGTCCACTTTGAACTTGTAAAAAATAGTGTTCTTGTAGTGGATTTGGTAAATAGTCACATTGCCAGTGTATGCTCCATGGATGTAGACCAATGTGGGTGAACCAACTAAAATTGTTGTGTCATGTGCATGCTTTAAGATTCATTCATAATTTTCAATAGGAAGGAGAGAGATAATATAGTTTTTCCTAACAATAAAATAAGATCAAAAGGGGAAATTGTTTTAATTTTCCATACCCTATTTTACCCCCCCCCCCCCCCTCATGGTATCTAGCCTAGTGGACCTAAAAATTGGTATCATAGAGAAAGGTTGATATCAGTGTTCCTCTCTCAAATGGAGGTCACCAATAATAAAGGGATTCAAATCTTCGGTGTGAAAACTTTTTAGATATGGAACAATTAGATGCAACACTACTTCTAATCTTTAGTAATGGATGTGTTTTCAATTGAAATGAATGGTATAACAGACGATATTAATAGTGGTGCATTATCGGAAGCCGAGTGAAGAGAATTGGATTTTGATGCCAAGGGAATCAATGCTTTAGGGGGAGCCCTATACATTGCTATAAATACCAAGGTGATGTCATGAAAAACATCACATTCCATATGGGAAAATCTATTGAATATATATGAAGGAGATACAATGGTTAGAGAGAAAAAGATGCAAGGTCTGTGGAACAAGTATAAAGATTTGAGAATGAACCCAAATGATTCTATTGATGAATTAATTGATAGGGTAGATATTGTTGTGGAATATATGCGAGGACTTGGAGAAGTCATTGAAGACATAAAGATCGTGAAACACATATTAAGGAAACTTCCACCTCGGTTCAATCCAAAAGTTTCAATACTAGAATATAAATATCTGAAAGATCTAACACTGGAAAATTTTCATAGTACCTTGGTTTCATATAAAATGAGGAACAATGATAATGTGGCTCTGGAAAAGGGGAAATCTTTGGAGGTGGCATTCAAGGCCATGAAGAATCTCACCATTGAACATTCTTAGGAAGATTAAGAGATAGATGAAGTGATTTCATTTCTTTCTTAAAATATTCAAAGAGGTAAACGAATGTTCAAGGGGGAACTTCCATTGGCTTGTTTTTTATGCGGAAAGGTTGGACACCTAATAGCAAGGTTCCCCAAGAATTTCCAAGAAGATTATGAGGATGAGGATAAAATTCACAAGAAGAAGTCTTCATTCAATGTGAAAGGTAAGAAATAGTTCAATAGAAATTTCTTTAAGAATAAGAATCTCCTTTCACAAGAATATGACATTTTGAATGAGTCTGAGGTTGAGGAGGTTGAAGAGATATAGAACTATAAAGATCTTGGAGAAAATGTTATGGTAGAATTTGTCGGTAGTACTCAAAGAAAGGAAGAAACTGACATTGATGAAGAATAAGAAGCTTAAGGAAGAGTAGAAATGGAAGTTGAATTAGAAGCATCTCTTGAAGAGATAGATATTTGGAGACAAAAAACGAAGAAATCCAACAAGGTGGTACATGATGCCAAACTCTACATACAATAGTAGGAATAAGAGAAGTGTAAGATGGTAAAATAAATTGAAAAACTTAATTCTTCTAGGCCAGAGAACTCAAAAAATGTTAATGGATAAATGATCAAGGCTTAAGAACAGAAGATGGAGATTGATGGATTGAATAACATAGTGAAATATAAAGTCAAGAGTATCGAAGAACATGAAGAATAATTAATCAGTGTATGATGAAAATGGGAGGATCAAGAAAAAATCTTAACCCCAAATGTGAAATATGGAAAAAAAAATTCAAAACACTAAAAATATGAAATAGGATCCTTGTATTTTAGTAGAAAAGAAGCAGTAATCGAGCTTAGATGTTAAGGATGATTTAGGGTTCGATTAGAAATAAAAAGTAGTCAAGGTTGAAGTCGGGCCACAAGTACCCATTTCAAGAATGAAAAATGATGTGGGTGTAAATAATAATCAGAAAATTTAAATAACCCAAGGAACAAATGGCAGTATAAAAGTGACATATAAAAATGCACCTTTTATCAGGTGTTATTGTTGTGGAAATATGGGACACTCACAAAATGTGTGTTCTATAGGCAGAAGATATCAACTTCCATAAGAAAAGAGGTGGAATCCAAATAGAGAATGGTTATTTAGAACATATTTTTAAGGAAACTATTTTTGGTGTAGAGGATTTGGGAACATGGCTAGATATTTCACATCGACCATACAGAGGAATGTGCCAAAGCAGAATCAAAATGTTCGCAAGCAGCGGATCAATGAACCAACGTGTAAGTTGAAAATGAAAAATAGATTTTCATCTTTTTTAGATGAATTAGTTACATCATACTCTAAGAAAGATCATAAGTCTCAATATATGCAGAGTGTGGAGACAAAAATATGGACCTAGAAGAAGAGAGCAGAGAATGTAGTGGTTGCTGAAATTGCCCTTAAAGCATTAGACCATTCCGGTGTATGGATCCTTAATAGTTATTGCACGTATCACATGACATGAAATAAGGATATGATTACAGGGTTAAAATATGACAAAGAATAAGTTTTCAAGTTTGGAAACAATGAAGGCCTAAAGATAATTATATTGGGAAAGGCCGAGCTTGGGGGAAAAGAAATAAGACGTGCTGATTTCTTGGTTGTAGAAAGTCTCAGTCACAATTTTCTCTGCGTCAGTTAGCTGTGTGACTCAGGGAATTCAATACGATTTACCAAGAAGACATGCGTTGTCAAGGAAAGATATGGTATAGTGATCCTACAGGTAAAAAGAACAAATGGTAATCTCTACCTAGTAATTGGAGAATAAGATATGTGTTTTTTATCCAAATAGGAATAAAAAAAGTTGTGGCATAAAAGAATTGGTTGTCTATTCAATCTATATCTAGAAGATTTGGTAAATTGTGATGTAGTTAGAGACCTCCCTAAGCTATCACAGGATCATAATCACATGTGTGATGCATGCCAATAATATAAGATCATTAGAAAAATGTATAAGGAAAAAGAAAATAAGGCAACAAGAGTTCTCTAATTGATGCATGCTGATGTTTTTGGGCCTATCACACCAAGATAAATTGAAGGAAAGAGGTACTATGTTATTTTAAACGATGACTATAGAAGAATGGTATGGGTATTTTTTTATTACCCATAAGTCTGATGTGTTTAGCTGCTTAGAGCAGTACCTAAGAGAGTGTGAAAGGATTCTTGAATAGAAAATTCTAAAGTTTCGTACTAATAATGGTACAGAATTCACAAATAGTTAGGTTGAAAAATATCTCAAGAAACATGGGATATGGCATAATGTTTCCTTGGTGAGAACTACCTAATAGAATGGAGTGGTTGAAAGAAGAAATAAGATAATCAACAACATGTCTAGAATGATACTTATAGAAAAAGACCTACCAGAGAAGTTTGGAAGGAAGTAGTGTTGACATCAGTCTACATTTCTAACAGAGCTCTATTGTGTCTGAGGGAAGAAAAGACTTTGCATGAGATGTGGTATAGAAATAATCCAACATTGAAATACTTTGGAATCTTTGGAAGTAAGTTCTTTATCCTCAATAAGGAGAAACATAGGAAATTTTAGTCACATAGAGATAAGGGGATATTCCATGGCTACTTAGGAAAAATCAAAGAATACAAATTCTTTAATAAGTGGCTAGGAAAATTAGTTGAGAGAAATTATGTCACTATTGTGGAAAATAAAAAGAATAATCAAGAGCACAGTGAACAGTATCTTGATGAAATTAGTGAAGAGTAAAGTAAAACAAGATGAGAATAAGTGGTCGATGCTGATTCAGAAGAAGATATTGATGATGAGCATGTGGAAGTAAAATCTGTATCTAAACAGAAGACAAAGAGTCGAGATGAAATTGATAGGAAGAACATCATATGAGATCAGTCAGATCCAATTCAGACAATAAGAATGAAATCACTACAGGAGACATCTTTCCTATTTTAGGTAGAGACTAAATGATTTGTTGATGTAGCTGAAGATGAAAATTGGGTTCAAGCTATGAATGAAGAGCTAGATCAGATTGAGAACAATTGGACGTGGGAGATTGTTTCGAGGCCAGCAGATAAGAATGTCATAGGGACTAAATGGGTCTATTGCAACAAGAATAATGAAGATGGTACAGTGATTCAAAAAAAATCACGACTAGTGTACAAAGGATACTCCCATATAGAGGGAATAGGTGTTGATGAGACATTATCAACGGTTTCAAGGCTGGAGAAAATAATATTATTCCTAGTCATTGTAGTCCAATGAAAGTTCAAAGTGTTCCAGATGGATGTCAAATATTTATTCTTGAATGGGGTTCTAGAGGAAAAAATGTATATTGAATAGCCATATAGTTTTCTCATTCGTGAGGATGAGAACAATGTTTTTCGGCTGAAGAAGGAATTATATGGGATGAAACAAGCACCAAGAGAATGGTACTTTAGGCCTGATTAGTATTTGAAGAAGCTCGGTTTTTAACGTGGTCGATTTGATTACAATCTCTATTTCAACAATGACAGTAATCAAAGGATGATGGTGCTAGTTTATGTCAATGACATAATATTTGGTGGATTAGATGAAGGTCACTGCAGAAAATTTTCCAAATTCATGAAAAGTGAGTTTGAAATGTCAATGATTGGAGAGATAATGTTTTTCCTTGGTTTATAAGTGTCACAAATAATTAATGGATCTTTCATTTCTCAATCCAAATATGCCAAGGAGGTTCTGAAAAGATTTGGAATGGAAAATTCCAAGGATATGAATACTCTGGTTACTACCTGGATAAAATTATCGAAATATGACGATAGAAAGGCATTTAATATCACAAAATACAGGTAGATTAATGTAAGTTCATTGTACCTAACAGTGATGAGACCTGATATTATTTTTTCCACAAGACAAGTAGCGTGATATCAAAGAGATCCTGAGGAAATCCACATGTTTTCAATAAAAAGTATATTTTGGTATATCAAAGGAATGGTGGATTTTGGTTTGATATATAATGAAAAATCTCAACTGGAGGTGTTGGGATATACATATGCATATTGGGCTAGTTCAGCGGGTGACAGGAAATCAACATCAGGAGGTGCTTTCTATCTTGGTGGATTGTATATTTCATTGCTAAGAAAGAATCAAGGATGCATTTCATTGAACACTGTAGAAGTTGAGTATATTTTCACCACTCAAGCATGCACATAGTTATTGTGGATGAAGCAACAGCTTGATGATATGGGAGTTTAAGTGAAGTCTCTGATTGGAATCCAGTACAATAACTCAAGTGCTATAAATCTCAGCAAAAATCCCATCCATCATTCGAGGACAAAGAACATTGAGATAAAGTATCATTTTATCAAGGAGAAGGTTGAGCATGGAATCGTGAAATTCGAGTATGTGCCTATAGAACTACAGGTTGCAATCATTCTAACAAAGCTCATACCCAAGGAAGATTTTGAGAGGCATCGACTGGCTCAAAGAGTTCAGTCGACTCCCTGCACTTAAACAAGTGTGGATTTGGGACCCCCTCTCCCGGAGGTATGGTGTGTTTTTTCCTAATGTGCTGATATGTGTTCTCTACTCTATTTTAGACCACAAAGCAGTGGCCTTTGGGTTCATTGGCAAAGGGGGATAAATAGTTCCTTAAGAGGTAGAAAATGTGGCTAAAGAAGGGAGAAAATGTCTTAGTCAAATACATAGGGAGAAGCTGACAGGAGGAGTAGCGAGACATGGGGGAAGCAACAAGATGGGGGGAGTACGAGTTTTAAATATGACGATGCTTGAAGTGATCGATCAAAGATTAGATATCATGGAAGTTGAGGTTCATGATGAAATCAGTTTATTGGTATCAGTATTTTATCAACAATTGGTGTTAGAAATTAAGTGATTCATAGATGAAATTTTCATAATACTCTTGTTTCTCACACCAAGCATCGCTCATGTGGGATTATAGTATGTGGTGAGTGAATCATTGGTCATTATCTGAATAAAAAAAGGATAATATAGTGGATGATGGAAGGATCTTTAGTGAGGTATCAAAGTGCAGAGAATCATTTTGAGAAGAGTTATTAATAAACCCAAAGGGTGATATTGTTGGGGGAAAATCCATCAAGGTAACATTGTATCATTTTTGGGTTGGTTCTGTTTTTTGATAATATAGGTTTTCATGGTGAGTTTTCAGGTTCCAGATATTTTGTTGACAAAGAACCATGAAAAAGGAATAAAAGATCTAGAGGCGGTACAAAATAACAGATACAAGTTGGCTCCATTTTCTAGTGTTTGATAAATTTTTGGGGTCCAAAATTTAGAATTTCATGAGCATTTTAAAAGGTGTATTTCCTTAAAGATATCATCAAAATATGGAAAAGGAATGAGTTTCGTGAATATGGTCTTATTGAATGGATTTCATAGAGACTGGAAGAATCTTGACGATGAGCTCTGCGATTACAACGAGCTTTAAGAACAGCAGAGTTGAAGAGAATTGTGGTGAATCTTTGTGGTGGTGGAATAAATTAATTGATAGAACTCTTCCCAATTGCGACGAGCTCCACGATCCAAAAATTTATGTGGTGATTCATGATTTATATAGAATATCGATATAAATTTCGGAGATTTTCAATTTGAGCTGACATGGTGCTGACTTTACATGGAAGGTTCATGAGTCGGTGGAATTGCCTATAAATAGACCACAAACCCCTAGAGATAAGTAGAGAGATCAATCGAAAAACATTAAGCTCTCAAATTGAGAAGAATATTTATAGATCAGGGAGCTTCGCAAAAGAAAATAAAATTTACAGAGGCAATTGAGCTCTACAAAAGGAGGCGCACTGCAAAGTCCAGTTTGGATTTTTGATGGACATGCGCTTCGAAAAGGCTTATTTAGTTTTGCGATATTTAAAAGACCTCTATGAGATCTGCGAAGTAGTGATCTCTGTGATCTATTGAGCTTTGAGAACCTGTGAGCTCTGCGAACCTGTGAGCTTTGCGAAGAGGTTGGAGAATTGTGAAGGCTTGTTTTAGCTTTGCAAAAGTGGGAGCTCCACAAAGGTAGTGTGATTTGTTAAAGAGTTTCCAAAGGGATCACCTAGTATTCAGAGGCAAAGTGTTACTCATCAGTGGATGAAAGTGTAACTTCAATAGAGCATCTATCAATAATTTAGGATGTATTAATTAGTGATAATGAAGAGACCTACAGGTCTCTAAAATGTGATTGGATCTTCTAAAGAATTAGTGAGCTCAATTCAATTGAGAGAGTAGTGAGTTCTAAAATTGTTAATGGTTGTAAACTAGGAGGGATAGTGAGTCCACTTAGAACTTATAAATAGTAGTGTGCTTATATTGGATTTGGTACATTGGAACATTTCCAGTGTATGCTCCTTGGACATAGCCCAGTGCGGGTGAACCAAGTAAAATTGTTGTGTCATGTTCGTGCTTTAAGATTACTTCATACTCTGCAATGGTAAGGAGAGAGAGAAGAGTGTTTTGTCTAACAAAAAAAACAAGGTCAAAATGGGAAGTTGTTTTAATTTGTCATACCCTAATTCACCCCCCCCCTCTCAGGTTATCTAGCCTAGTGGACCTAACAAAATCCAATGACATAGAAAAAGGAATTGAGGGCCTCAACCAGTAGGATCGTACTCTATAAATCCCATTTATCAGAGGTTTTGAGGGAGATATCATCACTAGGATTTTCCTTTGACCAAGTCTATGCTAAGATCAAACATCTTAAGAATAATTGGTACTTTTTATTGGAGAAGTTCAAGATCATCGAGATCACGGACCAAACCATGTATGTCAAACCACCCCATGAAAGTCTCACCATCGTGTACCTTACCCTTAGGGAGTTTTATTTTTTTATTAAATGGATATGTATCAATACCATAATAATGTGAATATTTATATTTTATTTTCAATGTAATAATTTTCATATCGTTACTTTATAAAGGATTTTTATTTTTATACAATAAAACATAAAATGTATTTTTCATTAGTATTCACTATCAATTAAGACGTTTATTTTGATAAATTAATGGATTTTTTAAATAAATTATATTTTAATAATGTTTTTTAAATATAAATCATCATATAATTTTTATTAAGTCAAATGTAATTTTTATAATGGTTTGAAAACTGTTAATGTCAAAAAAACAAACACTTTTCAATAAATATTGATTCTTATTTTAAAATTGAAAACTCTCATATTTATAAATTTATTCTGATAAAATTAAAATTATTTTTGGAATTGAAATTTTGATATTTTCCAATGGTTAATTTTTTATAATTTTCTAAGACGGTCGAATTTTTGGGTAAAAATTAAATACCAAATAAATATACGGTGTGTATTATGACATCATAATGACCTAAAGGTTATGTAATAAATAACATAAAGTGTATCCAAGACCAAATATAAGTTTTCTATTTAAAATAATTTAATTTTATATTTATTTGATTAATTTTTTAAATCCTTTAAGATTCCTTCAAAACCATTAATATATTTTAAGGTTTTAAAATAATTTATTAAGAGTATGACTCACTTCTGCATCATCAAGAGTATTATTTTTTATGTTTGAAACTTTACCTTATAAAATAATGAAAACCACTCCCCTTTATTATAAATCATTTGAAAACCATTGGAATGTTTTTGGTTTTTGTTATTTCATTATATATATTTCAAACCTATGTTTGAGAAATGATAAATAATTCCCCACTCATTTCCAATATAAACCAACCCATGATCCCACTTCACTTAAAAAAAATTAGATCACATCCTTACTCTCCCACCCCCACCCTCTATAGATTCCTCCAAAGGTGCCCCCAAGCCCCAAGAATCTCCTCCCATGCATTTTAAGTCACTCTCTCAAGGTAAGAGTCCTTTTCTTTCTCCTATATTCAAGTATATTTTTTATATTATGCCATTGTCTCCAATTCATAATGTTGGTATATTCTCTTTCATATCCCCCTTACTACACCTATGATTCATAAATTATGAGATACCCCTTTCACTCTCATCAATCCCTTCCATGAACATTTATACCCCCTTGTTATGTTGTCGAAAGTCCACCAGAATTTTCCATGTCAAACAATTTTGTAATGAATTCATGAACCCATTTCCTATCATGGGTGTTCACCATTATGAAATTAAAATTCTTTAGTTGGGGAATAACATATATTTATTCCACAATACATTATCAGGTTATAAAATATGATAATTAATGAATCCATGTTGTGTGATCTATGTGAAAAACTTAAGCATGAGAATGAAATGAAAGTGACGGGTGCGGTCGGAATTATATAGCGCTCCAATGCATTGGGTAATGTTTAGTCTCATGAGACATAATGTTGGCATAGAGAGTAAACATAATTTTTTTATGGGACATTTTCCATCATGATTTCTTGTAATTTATCCTTGACCTATGTTTATGAAGTAATTTCTTAATTTGGTTCCACATTTCCCATGTTGCCTTTATGATTATCATTCTATATCATTTATCATTGTTAATGTTTATGATTTTAACCCCTTTTATGTACCATAAATATTTATATGATCTAATATATATTAATTTATTCATGAAATTCCATGTTTATTCCCTTACTGGGATTTATATCTCACCCCTTTCTTACATATATCCCCTGGTTATCCCATTCAGTTTTAAGTATGAGCATGTTAAGGAATTTTTCAATAAAAATAATCTATTTCTTTGTTTTAATTTGTTATGTAATGTAACAAATTCCTAAATACAATAGACTTATCAATCTCATATATTGTATTATGTTTAATTTTATGTAATAAATAATAAATTAATGTGTAATTAAGAGAATATTTTTTATAATTGGTATTAAAGTAAAGGTTTAATTATTTTTTGTATTAGGATTAGAAAACTCTATAGAAATACATAGCGATAAGACTAAGTATAAGAAAACATACCTAAATTTTGGTAAGTATAGAGTGGGTGGTTTATCAATAAAATACATCCCTATCAGGATAATACAAGTGGATGTGGCTCTGGCACATATGTACATAGGGTTAAAACCTACAAAACACCGCATTAAGCTAGACTTGACCGGGGACTGGTGCACAACAACAGGCCTTATGGAACACCTTATTTAACACTTCTAGGGGATATGATTTGTAAAATTTGTGATCTTATTACTAACCTATATTAAGGGAAAATATCCATAAGAATATATATTAGGAAATATATTATGGATAAAGTATATTGAATCCTAGAAATCTATAAGTTACAAAAATAAATGTAATCTATAAGTTATATATTTAATGTCATTGGATTCCCATTTATGTGTTTAATAGTTTAAAAATAATCATTACTAATTAAAAATTTATTCTATACAATGGTCAAAAATAGGAGGAATCAATTAAACAATCCATAGAAGGGGAAATGTGATGACTACCCCAATGAGATTCCCAACCCAATGGGAGAAATAATAGTGAACATTGTGATGATAATCTCTTAGATGAATTGGGTACTGAATATAAACCTAGATCAGGAGGAGCACCCAAATACCCCTAAGAAAGAACATGCATCAATTTAGAGCTTTATGAAAAAAAGGCCTCTGAATTTCAAAGGATCATTTGGTCCCTTAATCACAGAACAATAGATCAAATCCATTGTGAAGATCTTATCCTTCCATTAATGTTATGATCAAGATAAGGTTCTACTATATTTTTATAATATGAAGGGATGATCTGATCAGTGGTGGAAATTGTTCAAGAATATAAATCCTGAGAAAGAGATCAAAGTAATGGGGTGGAAGGAATTCCAGAAAATGTTTATTGATATATATTTTCCTCACACTCTCTGAATTAAAATAGAAAGGTATTTCCTTGACCTCGTGCAAAAATATATGAATCTATCAGGGTGTACAAGGAAAACATCACAAGACTTGGATGATGAACCTCTGACTTTGTTTTTACCCCAAAATCAAAGGTAGACTATTTATTCTTTGGGATAAAACCTAGTCTAAGAAAATCCCTTACTATCTGAGACTTTGATAGCTATGTGGAAATTTTCTAATGTGACCTCAAAGTTGAAATGGAGATCATCAAATATCAAGGGTATCATGGGGATAAGAAGTGAAAATTAAAGTTTCATTCTGGCAGTCTAATGGAAAAATATAATGGTGCCAAGAAATTTCAAAATCCCACTTGTCAAAGGTGTAGAAAGAAGCGCCCTAGAAATTTTTTAAGGGGGATGAGGAAATGATTTAGGTACGGGTTGTAAGGACACCTAGCTATCAATTTCCAATAAGATAAACCCACCAATTTTATGGAGGAAAGGAATGATATGTTCA
The DNA here is from genome assembly GCA_963277665.1 of Viscum album. NCBI lineage: Eukaryota > Viridiplantae > Streptophyta > Magnoliopsida > Santalales > Viscaceae > Viscum > Viscum album. The sequence continues at coordinate 357,165,532 of OY728150.1, forward strand.
ACCCTCAGTTCATTTTTTATTACTTCAATTTCAAGGAACTAGGTTACTTTTCAAACCAATGAAATAATCCAAGGGTTTTTGTAATCAACCAACAACCTCCAAGGAGACAAGGGTGATCTTTTTCCATCATAGTTGTTGAGGTGGATCGTGACAATGAAGTGGTGATAGGAACACTATTAATTCATTCAAGAATAGTGTATTCACTTTTTTATTTTGGTTCTATGCATTCCTTTATATCAAAAAAGTTTAGTATAACTATTCAAACCCCACCACAAATCATGAAAGTAGAGATATCGATGAAAATAGAAAATGGGAAAATTATTGCATCCCATGTATATATCTTCTTCCCTACCAAAATTTGTGGGATAAATTTCCTAGAGAACCTTGTGATATGTTCTTCATATGAATTTCATGAAATTTTGGGTATGGGTTAGATTTCCCTATATATATCCAATATAAATTTCCGTGATAAGAAAATAACTCTCTATATTGAGAATCGTCCCCCGATTTTGTACAAGTGCAAGGAGGATGATGAATATTATTTATCACCAACATCTCAAACAAGTCTATTATTTCCCTATGAATAAGTGTACCTAGATCATGGCTAATGTGTTTCCCAATAAATTTCTTGGTATTCCTCCTAGCTGAGAGGTTAATTTTCAAACAATATTATACCTAGGGCATTACCATTATCCAAAAATACATATAGAATGGATGTTATGGAACTTTATTAGATAAATAAATAACTCTAGGAGGATATAGATAAAGGTTTCATATGCCCAAGTGCTTCACGTTGGGGTGGACCAATCATCTTTGTTAAGAATAGGTATGGGTCAATGTGCCTTTAAATTGATTATCATGAGATTAACAAGATCATGATAAAGAAAAAGTATCCTCTTCCATCGATTGATGACTTGTTCAATAAGAAACATGGAGAAAAATAATTTTACATGGTAGATCTACGGTTAGGATATTACCAAGTTAGGGTAAGGAAGGGGGATATCCCCAAGACTACTTTTTATACAAGGAATTGTCACTAAGAGTTCATAGTAATGCCACTCAGACTCACTAATGCTCCAACAATATTCAAGGACTTGATAAATAGAGTCCTTAGAGATTACCTTGAAAAATTTGTGGTAGTCTTTATATATGATATTTTAATATACTCTAAAATAAAGGAGGATCATTATGAGCATCTGAACACTATGCTAATGACCTTACGAAAGTAAAATATTTATGCCAAGTACAAAAAATGTGGGTTCTTGTTGAAGTAATTATCATTATTGGGGAATATAATCACAAAAAATGGGACATATGTGGACCCTTAGAAAACAAAAGCAATTAAAGGATGGTCAAGGCCAACATATGTGACAGATATCTATATTTTCCATGCACTATTTGGGTACTATCATCAATTTGCGATAAAGTTCTCATGATTTTAAAACCCTATAACTAAGTTAACTTGTAAGGGAGTTAAGTTTTCTTGGAATGATGAATGTGAATAGATATTCAAGGAGTTAAAAAAATTCTTATCACTCCACTTGTACTCACACTACCCACAAGTGGAAAACTTTTTGTGGTGAATCTTCTTATAAAGACTCCACACTTCATTGTGATTCGAGAGGATTTCTCACTCAATCAACTTATAAGGATATACATTAGATAATTGGTGAGGTTTTATAGAACATCACTATCAATTATATCTGATTGAGATCCAAGTATTACCTACAAGTTCTGGAAGAGTCTCCAACATGATCTAAATACTGATTTTAACTTTAGCATAGCTTATCACCCTCAAACTAAGGGCCAATCTGAGTGGAATATCCAGAAACTTGAGGACATATTGAGAGTATTCTTAATGGACTTCAAATGAGGATAGGATCATCATCTTCCTATGGTAAATTTCTCATATAATAACAATTTCTAATCTAGCATCCAAATGGCCCTCTATGTATCCCTTTATGGAAATAGGTGCAGAACTCATGTATGTTGGGATGAAGTTGGGGAATACAAACTTTTTGGACTTGAAATGGTCAAAGAAATGGTGGAAAAGGTTAAAACCATTCAACGGCACATCAAGGATTCTTATAGAACAAAAAATACCTATGTCTATAATCATTGATGAGACCTAGTGTTTTATATTAGAATCATGGTATTCCTCTTTATATCTCTATGGAAGAATGTTATGATATTTGGGAAGAAGTAAAATCTTAGTTTAAGATACATCGGTCCTTTTTAGATCCTTGGTCGCATTGGAGTGGTGGATTACCGACTAGAACTCCCACCTAAAATATCTCAAGTATATGATGTATAATGTGTATCCGTCTTGAAAAATAACTTACCAACCCACTCACATGTACTCAATCCAGAGGTAGTGCCATTAGAGAATGATCTCTCATATTAGGAGCATCCAGTGAAGATCTTAGATATTATAGATAAAGTTCTATAGAATGAGACAATGAACCTAGTCAAAGTGATATGGAGAAACAAAAAGTTTGAAGAAGTAATTTGGGAACCATATAAGTGATGAAATATAATTTCTCTCTTCAGTTTTAATGTAGGAAAATAAAATTTCAAGGGTGAAATTTCATAAGGGGAAATTTTATAATGACTCGAAATGTTATAAATAAAATCCCCCTTATGATTTAATTGAATAAATTATTGTTTATTATGGTTATAGAAAAAATAGTCACTTATTTTTTTTATTATATTTAATCAGATTTAAATGATGTTAAGTATCACTATCGTTGATAATATATCAGTTGAACGATGATCACATGATCAGTATAAATATAGGGTTTTAAAAATCCAATTGACACGGACAAAGGAAATGATGGTCTCAACCAATAATATCATACCCTATGAATCCCATTATTGGAGTTTTTATGGATATAACATCATTGTGATTTTCACTTGACCAAGACCAAGATGATATCCAACAACTTAAATATAATAGAAACTGTTTATAAGAGAATTTCAAACTCATCAATATCACATCCCAAACCATGTACGCTGAAGAACCCCGTGAAAGTCTCACCAACACGTACCATACCCTTAGGGTGTTCTATAATGTATTTAATGGATATTTATAAATATAATACTAATATAAATATTTATATTTTGTTTTCAATATAATAATGTTCATATTGTTACTTTATAAATGATTTTTATTTTTATAAAATAAAAAAATTGTATTTTCAATTAGAATTAAATTTCAATTAAGGCATTTATTTTGAGTAATTAATGGATTTTTGAAATAAATAATATTTTAATAATTTTTGTTAAATAAAAATTTTTATACATTTTTATGAAGTCAAATGTAATTTTATAATGGTTTAAAAACTATTATTGTCAAAAACCCATCGTTTTTTAATATATAATGATTATTAATTTAAAAGTTAAAATTAATATATTTATAAAATTAATTTGATAAAATAAATATGATTTTTGGAACCATAACATCAAAATTATCAAATGTTTAATTTTTCATAATTTTCTGAGATAGTTTAATTTTCTGGTAAAAATGAAATTCTGTATAAATATACAGTGTGTATTTTAACATCATAATGAACCAAAGGTGATGTAATAAATACTATAATGGTTATCCAAGACCAAATATATGTTTTCACTTTAAAATAATTTGTTTTTAGGTTTATTTTTTTAATTTTATAAAGCCTTTATGAATCTTAAGAAACTATTGATATATTTTAAGGTTTTAAAATCATTTCATTAAGAGTATAACTCACTTCCACATAAAAAAGGGTCTTATTTTATTATAAAAACACAACCCTTTGAATAAACCATGGTAAAAACCCAGGTGAAGGTTTTTTGTTTTGGTTATTTTATTATATAGATTCCAAAACCTATGCTTGAGAAATGATAAAGAATTCCACACTCATTCCCTATATAAAACTACCCATGATCCAAATTATCTTCACTGAAAATCATTTTATCATGCCCATAAGCCTCTATACCATATCTAAATTCCTCCCAAGGTTCCCCCAAGCTCCCAAGAAGATCTTCTCAAGCATTTGAAGTCACAGTCTCAAGGTAAGGGTTCTTTTCTTCTCCTCTTTATTCAAGTATCTTCTTTATATTAGGAGATTTTTCTCCAATTACTAATGTTGGGATATTATCTTCCATATCCCCATTAATACCCCTATAATTATTAAATGATAAGATACCCCTTTCACTCCCATAAATCCCTTTCATGATGTAACATCTTGGAACCAGATGCCACTGAAACTACCCTGACCAGGTGGGTCACATGGCCTCAAGAACATCTCCCCACATGCCAGAGGCTCCCGACTAGAAGCGATGGACTAGTTGTCTTAGTGGGGAGACTATGTCCTCATCACTAGAGTTTATCATAGTGGAATATCAATGACAAAAAGTAGCATAAGTAGTTTAATAACCAGAAAACAAGTAAATAGTGGAAGACATGTGATATAAACAAAGTTAGAAGTAATCTCATATAAAAAATTATGATAAATGTCATAGCTATCTAATAAAGCTGCCAAAACGTGTATACAATGAATATATACAATATATTTAACAAAAATAAAAAATTACAAAATTATCCATCTAGAATTGCAAGCCTCAGCTCTGTATCATGCTTCCATGCTCTAAGTAGCAATCAAGAACCTATATTAGGGAGCTTTCCCTTATCAAAACATGCAATCATATAGTCTGTTTGGGTAACCAAAGGTGTCCTAATAGGGTGTGAGATATAATCCCTGTAGGTAACCACCCAAGGTTAGGTACCAATCATCCAGTGAATATATATAACAACAGGGTTCAGGAATAAGTATAAAAAGTAAATTAAACTAAAGTAAACATCTTATAATCTCAGGTTCCCATTTTATAACCAATATATTTAATTAATTTCATTTAAAAGATAATTATTTAAGTTAACAATCAAGCATGTGTCATTTAATCAAGTTTATTTAATAAGTAATTCTCATTTAATTCATAATTCTCGAGACTCGTCGTAATATTGGAGTATTTTGTATAAACATAAGCACATCAGATGCCTCAGTGGGCCATCTAAAAGGTATAAGTCAAATACAGACTCCAAAATTGTTCTGTGGATTAGAAAATGTGTTATAATTTATTTAATTCATTATTTAATTCATAACCTAAGCCCCTCCCTATAATCTCATCTATGGAGAACCTCTCAAGAACCTAGGTATCGCTCTGGGTGTGGTATAACATTCCTTACATTTGATTTCGTTATTAGCAATCCATTGAGAGAACCCAAGTATCACCTGTGAAATAATGGTCAAATTCCATTTGAGTCTATCCATGGAATTCTTGTATGAATCCATGTATCAGTAGTCACATAATAGTCAAGCCTTAGAGTCTGTCCTTTTCACTACACTAGGGAGTCCATGTATCACTCAGACATAATCAAGGTTCAAGAAAATTGAGTCCATCCATGGAATTATTCATTTAATCCATGTTTCACCCAATAAATATAATCATTTTACCAATTCAATACCATTTAGTAAAATACATTCAAACATACCATGGTAATCGCCTTTCATTTCAATTAAAACCTCACCTCAAAAGGTGGATAAAGGCACTGATAATATTATAATGATTTCCTCTCAAATACTCACATGGGAAATTTCATTTAAACAAGAATATCAATATCAATAAGTTATTATGTGGAATATACATTATTTAACTCATATATTCATTTCATTTAAAAGAGAATCAACTAATTTCATATAATAGCCTAAGGGTTATGTTCATTCATCCTTTCCCATTAATAAATTCAATAAGAAATTCACAATTCATATTTTAATTAAATTCACAATTTAATTCATAAACCAATTAATCAATTTTATTTAAAAATCAATTTACAAATCACATCCCAAGGAAAGTGGAAAAGGGTACACCCAAAGGTATCCATTTCCAAGAGCCACCCATTGTGGTCTATCAATATAACCAACACACCCAAAGGGTTGGTTCCATTTAATTAAAGGTTCTCAATCTATAGATAATCATTAACAAGACTATTTAATTACATAGTCCATTCCTAAAAACATGAGGATTTAATTTCATTTGAAAGAAACACACAGAAATTGGGCATGCAACACAACATCATATATAAACACCTAGAATTTTAACAAAAGGTGTGAGACCACCTATCGTATCTCCATAGTTGATAGATCATCTAGTCTCATCTCATGATTTAATTCATATCGAGAGAAAATATAAGAACAGACAAAGAACCTATTAATAAGGAAAATTATCATGCACATAAATAGTGCAGTAAATATCATGAAGAATGACGAATGGATAAAAACAAATCGATTACTCACTGATGTAGATCCAACGAGATGAGAAGCACTTGAATTAGAGTCTGGACATAGATGATCTCTTGATTCCTATAATAGTCAAGCATGGATGGCTTCAAAGGGGGTTTCTTTCTGTAGGAGGGATAGTGAATTTAGCTTTAGCTTTAATATAATGTTAAGGGTAAAATGGTCATTTTACTCAAAATATTTGGGTCGCATGGTTTAGGCACATAGTTAGCTATAGAGAAGGGGCACTCGCATGGTTACCTCACACGGTTTGACTAACCATGCACAAATCCTGCACAAACCCATAATCAAAATTGAAGACTTTATTACATGGGCATGCAGCCCATTTCTCATAGTTTGTTTTAACTATGCAAGCTCCTCATGCTCTTTATCCAAGCCTTACATAGTTTCTATAACCTTGCAGCTTGTCCCGCATAGTTTGAACTAACCATGAACTGGGCTTATTTCACCCCAAATCTTGGGTTATGGGCTTTGAATGAGACCCAAACACCCATGTTACCTTTATTACCTCCAAGGGAATTCATAATAGACCATAAATAAATATTTAAACTGATAAAATACAAAAAATAAAGGATTTTTACCTCAAAGAAGAAATGGGTTCTTACAAAATTCCCCCCTTAAATAAATTCTTCCCTAAATTTACCTTCCAAGGGTGGTGAAGCATGATATGACAATAACTCTGTCCACTATAATCATACATAGGCCTCCCACTCCTAGGTCTCATACTACACTTGATCGTTCTATCATATAACTCATACTAAAGGAATAGACTAGCCTTAGAGAATCGTCATGTTATATTCCACAATACGTATATGATTCTCTTAAAAGGACACATCTAGCTGTAATTCAACCTCCTCAGGCTGAAATGAATGAGATGGGTCAGAATAATAGTGTTGTAACTAAGATACATGGAATATTTCATTCATGTTCCAGTACCTCTGAGGACTGTAGTTGATAGGCTACCAGCCTAACCCTCTCCATAATCTCAAATGGTCTCACATAACGTGGTGGAAGATTACCTCGTCTCTTGATCATCCTGTGACCCAACCTCGGTGAAACACATAGGAAACCCCAATACTTGACCTCAAACTCCAGAAGTCTTCTACAGCGATTGATGTATGATTTCTGAAGAGACTATGTAGTAGTCATCCACTTCTGAATCTATTGTACCCTCTATGTTGTCTCCTAGACAAGATAAGGTCCAATCATAGTTGTCTCTCCTACCTCTAACCAACACAGGGATGATCGGAATGGACTACCCCACCAATCCACATAAGGTTCCATTTGAATAGTATCCTAAAAGCTATTTTTGTTGTCTAATTAAACGATGGGTATATGCCTCTCTCAAGATCCTCCAAAATTCAGAACACATGAACGCAGCATGTCCTCAAGCACCTGAATCTTGCGCTCTAACTGACCATCTATGTGGGGTTGGTATGTTGTGCTCAGAAGTACCTATATACCCAATTCCCTTTGTATCACTTTCCAAAACCATGAATTAAAATGATAATACCTATCTGAAATAATAGTATTCGGTACACTATGAATTCATACTATCTCACAAATTTATAACCTCCCAAGTTCATCAACACTGAAGGTTTCCTTGATTGGCAATAAATTTGAAACCTTTTTCATCCTGTCAAAAACAACCCATACAACACCATTACCTCAAGTCAAACTTGGTAAACCTATAATGAAATCAATCGTGATTTCAACCCACTTCTACTCAGGGATGTGTAACTATTGTAAAAGTATGTATGGTCATCGGTGTTCCACGTTCACTTATTGACTATTAGAACACCTCATGACAAAACTAGCTATATCTCTTTTCATACCCAACCACTGGTACTATCGATGCAAATCCTAATACATCTTAGTGACACCAGGATGTACTTCCCAAGATGAAATATATAAATATTGCATCATCTCCTTGAAAATGTCTATAGATACCCATACGTGACCATGTACTCGAAAAACTTCATCCTCACCTACGATCCAACCAAGATGAGGGTCCTCACTTACTATACTCTCCCATAGGACTAGGCTCTCAGAATATGATAGATTTCTTATCCTCACTCTATCTATAAGGGTAGAGGTAATAGCTAAAGATAAAAGATAAGTATATCCATGACTATCCTACACCTCCAAGTGAATATCAGAGAACAACGACATAAGCTACCACTTGCTATTGACCTACTAAACTACCTATATATGAGTCCTCCTACTTAGTGCAGTGTCCACTGTATTACCTTTACCAAGCATGTAGGCTAGCTCGAAATCAAAGTAATGTTGGTATTCAACTCACCTTCACTGTCATAGGTTTAGATCACACTATGTAAATATGTACTTGAGGCCTTTGTGTTCCTTGTTCACCACAAAACACTCTCTAAGTAATTAATTCATTCAACGGAAAAATGCATGAACAACCATAGATAACTTGAGATTGTGTGTTGGTTAATTCCTCTCATGTGTCCTCAAATACTAATACCCTATTCCATGACACTATCTCTTAAAATAATCACTTATCCTAGCCCAATACTAGAAGCATCATAGTACACAATGTAACTCCTTCCTGGCTCTAGAAATATTAGTATCGGGGCTAAAGTCAATCTCCCTTTCAACTCCTGAAAGGTCATCTCATAGGAATATGACAATAAAAACCTCACACCCTTATTAGTCAATCCTATAAGCGATGCTTCTAGGAATGATAATTCCTATATGAAACACATATAGTAACTGGATTTCCCCAAGAAACTTTATACCTCAAGGACATTATTAGGCTGCTACTAGGAAACTACAACTCTCACCTTATCTAGGTCAACTGATACTCATGTATCTGAGATTATGTGACCCAAGAAGTGAATATGATCCATCCAAAAGTGGATCCTTGTGATCTTAACATATAATTGTTGCTCTCTTAGTGTATTCAATACGATCTCAAGAATTTTGGCATGGTTGTCTCAATTATGAGAATCAACCAAGATGTCATCCATGAAAACCACCACAAACCAATCAATATAAGGATGGAAAACTTGATTCATCAGTGTTATAAAGACCATTGTCATGTTTGTGAGACTGAACGCCATAAAAAATACTCATAGAGACCATACCTATTATGGAAAGTTGGGTGAGGTATTTCTTCTGGTCTAACACATACCAGATGATAACTGGATATCAAATAAATCTTGAAGAAAAAATGAGCACCTAGGAGATGGTTAAAGAGATCATCTATCTACGGTAGAGGATACCAATTCTTAGCTATAATTTGGTTCAATTTTTGATAATCCACACATAGAATAAGGATATTATCCACATTTTTCAAAAAAAGGACTGGAAAACCCCATGGAGATGTTCTAGGTCGGATGAAACCATTTTCCTCTAAATCCTCTAACTACCTATTGAGTTCCTACATATTAGTAGTATCCATCCTATAAGGAGGAATATATATGGGTGTAGCTCCTAGAAATAGATCGATAGAGAAATATAGCTTCCGGATGTGTTCCTTGATCATCCAAATATAAACTCACAATCTGGGGTGTCATCCCACCCAACCCACAATTCTCAAGTTCAACCCAAATTGCATGGACATCTCATTCACCCTTGTGAATAAAATCTCCACCCTCTATTGATTTTAAATTCACCCTTTGGTGATAGAAATCAACAAAATCATGAATGGGAACCAACCAGACTATCTTGTGAATGATATAAAAACCTTTCACATTGAGGATAAAGAGGTCCCATATGAAGTGCCACCCACCAATTTCAAGGGTTCAACCCTTGCATTTACATACATCCTTCGTTCTAATTCCCAATGGATTGTCAAGTATCATAAAACCATCATAAATATAAAAAATGATCCAAAGGGTCACCACAATGGGTGCTGATATAAATCTATGTTAATCCCCTATATCAAAAAGTATAGAATCTAGAGTAGAGGATAGTATAATAGTACCTCTGACAATAGAAGGTATGAGATCCTACTTCTCAAGGGTCTGTTATACTATGTATATCTATCTAAAACCATGGCCCTATGACACTTCCTAGCTACCTTGAGTAGATATACTCTTTTGTCATTGTAAATTTGCAGTCTAACTACTACAACGACAACCACCACCTCAGCATGATTGGACACCTGTATTCTATCTCCCTGCCAGATGAGAAGTTGGTGACTCCACTCCTGAATGTGGACACGGTGCCAATCCTATTTCACTAGTTACCAGAGGAAACATTATACAGAACCTCCATAGATAACCCATTTTTCTGCATGATCTGCACTTGACTGGGTCCCTTGTACACTTTGGTCTCATATGTCCCAACGTACCACATTTGTAGAACCTCACTTGGATACCTGAGTTTGTGTTCTGACTACTAATATCACTATGTGGAAGCTCCATACAATGATTCCTACTATTGGTTGATGTAGTACCGGATCAAGTTGTTGAACCACCATGACTCACACCTCCAGAATCCCTTGGGTTATGCTCTATAATAAACACTTGATTATCTATTCTAGAAATGGTTGTCAGCTAAAATACATTCACATACCATTGTATTTTCTACCTAAGACCATCCTCAAATTTCCTAGCTTTAGATAACTCATCACCAATATAAATTATTGTGAAGTGTTGGAGATCATTAAAATGATCTGAATACTCTATAACAGATAATGTTCCCTGCTCCAGATGAAAAAACCCTCAGGATATATCATCCCTAAATGTCTTCATATAGAAATAATCATAGAATACTATATAAAAATCCATCCAATCCATCTTTTGATGATGATCCATATGAGTGATAGCATCCTATAATCTCTTAACAGAATCACACAGTATATACACAATTAACTTTACCCTCCATTTAGAAGGTGTCTCAATATGCTCAATGATATATAACAAGGCCTCTAGCCATAACTTTGTTTCCTATGATCTGAGATCCCCCAAAAACATGGGCGAATTCTGCTGCTAAAACTCATGAATAAACTATTCCATAGTCAGGTCAAGTCATGGTGATCCCTAAACAGTCTATAGGAACCACATAAATCCTTACCAAAAACTATTCCTTAGAACCTGTGTCTGGTACATCTACCAGTGCAACAGTTAGAACTACTAGAGGATCCACCAGTATCCCATAGACCACCACCTTTAGAGTATGATAATCACCACCCATATGGAATATGACTGGAGGTCTTCATGTTGGAATGTCTCTACAATGAAAAAAATACACCTCATATCGTGATTTTTATCAAATTTCACATAACAAAAAGTGAATATTTTTAAAAATTATTGGTAAAATCCTTCATCTATAAGAATAAATTGTGCTTCATACTCCTTGAGTCGAGTCTGGGTGTTATAAAGGTCATGTATATGAAATATACACTACTAATTTCCCACTACTAAGGTCAGGTTTGGTCAAGTTCTCTTCCATAAGAAACTCAAGTTTCTATTTCATTTCCATTTATTCAATTTAATTTTCCATTTTAATTCATACTCATTTCACATTTATATCACATTTCAATTAAAAAGGTTGAACAAATGGTTTTCAAAATCCTAATCCATGATGTCATATAACACCTTATAAATCAAATATATTGCCCATGTAATCTATAACATAACATATATTAGTACACCAATAACAACATCATGCATAACTATCATGGAACATATCACAATGACATACAATAATTAATGCATCCTAAATAGCATGGCATAATGCATGACATGTCATTCCTTTCAAGTGTCTATATGATGCCTGAGATGGAACACCCTTATCTCATCAGGTTATAACACAATAAAACCATAATCATATCAATAATAATATCACAAATCAAGTGCATCACCCAAAGGTGGAATCAAATCAACTATAATAGTCACAATCCCTAAAATAGAAATTTCATTCAAGGAAATTTGGATTTTTCTTATACATGGGGGATCTACTCCTAGATACAACTCATTACCAAACTTCTATTCCTTCCTATCCCATTATATTATCTCTAAATAGTAAATAAAACCAAAAAATAGTGTTATGATACCAATTTGTAATGTCCTAGAACTGAATGTCAATGAAAGGTGTCCTGGTCTCGGTGGGTCACATGGCCTCAAGTGCATCTCCCCAAATGCTAAAGGCTACTAACTAGTAGTGAGGGCCTAGGTGTGTTAATGAGAATACTATTCTGTCATCAACAGAGTTTAGAATAGTGTAATATCAATAATAATAAGTAGCATAAGCGGTGTAATAACTAGAAAAGAAGTAATAAATGGAAGAAAAATGATATAAACAAATATATAAGTCATATCATATCTAAAATGATGATATGTGTCATATATCTCTAATAAAGTCTCCAAATAATGTATATAAGGAATATATACAGTACATATAACAAAAATAAAAAAAGTCCAAAATTATCTAGCTATCATCGTGTGCCTCATCTCGGTCCCATGCTTCCTCACTCTAAGTATCAATCAAGAACATCTAATAGGGTGATTTCTCTTATTAACACCTGCAATCATATAGTCTGTTTGGGTACCCAAAGGTAGCCCAAATAGGGTGTGTGATATAATCCCAATAGGAAACCATCATAGCTTAGGTGTAAATCATCCATTGAATATATATAACAATAGTGTGTAGGCATAATTATAACAACTAAAGGAAATTAATCAAAAGTAAACATCATATATGCTCGGGTTCCCATTTTATAACCAATCTATTTAATTAATTTCATTTAAAATACAAGTCTGTGAATTAACGGTCAGGCATGTATCATTTAATAAAGTTTATTTAACAATTCAATATCATTTGATTCATAATTATTGATACTAGGCATAATCTCAGAGTCTCTTGTATAAACATACGAACAACAAATACTAAAGTAGGTCATATAAAAGGTATAAGTCAAAGACTGACTTAAATATTTTTTGTTAGCATGGAAGACACATTATAATTCATTTAATTAATTATTAAATTCAGAACCTAATCATGTCCTTGGAATTCCTAATTTGGAATCCAAGTTTCACTCTAGATATAATATAAACCAACACCCTATGAGCCTATCCATGCAGAACATCTCAATAACCCATGCATCGCTCTAGGTGTGGTATAACATCCCTTCCATTCGACTATGTCCTTGTCGGTCCAATAAGGGAACCCAAGTATCACCAATGGTATAATGATCAAATTTCATTTGAATCTATCCATGTAATTCTCATATTAATCCATATATCACTCATCACATAATAGCAAGCCTCATATTTCATCCTGGGTAGCCCACTAAGAAGTCCAAGTATCACTCTTTCATAAGAAAGGATTAATCCAATTAAGTCCATATATGGAATTAATCATTGAATACAAGTTTTACCCAAGGAATATAATCATTGTACCAATTCATTACCATTTAATCAATTAAATTCAAACATGCCAAGGTCATCACATTTCATTTAAATTCAAACCTCACCTCAAAAGGTGGATAAAGGAACGGATAAGCTTAGAAGGCATGCCTCTAAAATACACACATGGTAAATTTCATTTAAACAATCATATCAATCTCAATAAGCTATTACATGGAATAAACATTATTTAACTCACACAAGAATTTCAATTAAAAGAGAATGTCATACTTAATCAAGAAATTTCATATCATGGCCCAAGGGTCATGTTCATTCATCCCTTCCCATTAAAAAATTCAATATGAATTTCATATTTCATATTTAAATTCAATTCATAAACTAATTCATCAATTTTATTTAAAATTCCATTTACAAATCACATCCCAAGGCAAGGGGAAAAGGTAACACCCAAAGGTAACCATTTCCAAGATCCTCCCATTGTGGTCTATTAATATAACCAACACATACAAAGGGGTAGTTCAATTTAATTCAAGGTTCTCAACCTATATAAAATCATTAACAAGCCTCTTTAATTACATTTTCCATTCCTAGAAACTCAAGGATTTTATTTCATTTCAAAGTGATTCCCAAAAATTGGGCGCGTGGCACAACGACATATATAAACACCTCGACTTTTAATGAAAGGCACGAGACCACCTACCATAGGTCTGTAGTTGATATCTCATCTAGTATCAGCTCCTGATTTGACTCAAATTGAGAGAAAATCAAATAATGTATGAATAACCTAATAATAGGGAAAATTATCTTGCACCTAAATAGCACAGACGATATCTAGAATAATGAATAAAATCTAAAAAGGAATCAATTACTCACTAATGTAGATCCAACGAGATGATCAATTATTGAATAAGAGTCCAGATGGAGGTGATACTTTATTCCTAGAATAGTGGACCGAGGAGAGATTTAAAGAGGGTTGTTGTCCATATGAGGGAGAGTGAAATTAGTTTCAGGTTTAATATAATTTTAAGCATAAAATGGTCAGTTTAAACAAAATTTCTAGGTCACATGGTTTAGGCACACGGTTTGAAAAACCATGTTCCAACATTGTATAGTTAGTTGTAGGGAAGGGTCACCCAGATGGTTACCTCACACGGTTTCACTAATCATACGAAAACCATGCACAAACCCACTGTCAAAATTGCAGACATTCTTGCACAGCCATGTGGCTCATTATTCATGGATTTAACTGTGTGATCTCCTCCTTCTCTCTTCCCAATCCTCTTATGGATTATCTAACCATATGGTCTTCCCTACACAGTTTGAACTATCTGTTCTCAAGGCTTATTTCACCCCAGAACTTGGGTTTTGGGATTTGAACGATCCCCAAACACCCCCTTTACCATTATGACCGCGAATGGAATTCACAATAGTACAAAACATAAGCATTTAAACTAAGAAAATACATAAAATAAAGGATTTATAACTTAAATTAGAACCAGGTTCTTACACATGAACATTTATACGCCCCCATTATATTATTGAAATTTTACCATGATTTTCCATGCCATACAATTGTGTAGTGAATACATGTACCCATTTCCTATCAAGGGTGTTCACATTTATGCATTTATACTTCTTTTATTGGGGACTTACATTTATGTATTTAACACTACTTGATCATGGGATAAAATATAATGATGAATGAATCCATATTATATGATCTATTTGGAACACTTAAGCATGAGAATGAAATGAAAGTTATGGGTGTGCCCAGAATTATATAGTGCTCTAATTAATTGGGTAATGTTTAGTCTCATGATACGTCATGTTGGGATAGGGAGTAAACTTGACACCTTTATGATATTTTCTTCATCATTATGTCTTGTAAGTTATCCTTGACCAATGTTTATTATGTAGTGTTTTAAGTTTTTTCCACATTTCCCATGTTTCCTTTATGATTATCATGTTATATCATGTCTCGTTGTTAGTGTTTATGATTCTCACCCCTTTTATGTACCATTGATATGCCACTAGTACAAAATATATTTAGCGCATCAAATTTTTTACATTAGTTATCCATAACCAATGTGAAAAATACATGTATATTTCTTTATCACATCATTTATATGATAACCAACATGAAAAACCTAGTGTCCCGCTTTATCAGGTTGGTTATATAGTAACCGATGTGATAAAGAAATTTTCATTTCTTTATCACATGGGTTATAAGATAACCTACATTATAAAGCACATTTTTCATGTTGTTTACTATATAACTAATGTGATGAAACAATAAAAATATCATTATCATGTCAATTATATTATAACCAATGTGATATAAAATTTAAGATTTTATGAATTGCAGTTTTGAATAATTTTAGTGTTATTCAATATCAAAAAATAAAATTTGTTTCCCTTGCATGGAAGATATAACCTCTTTCTTCAATATAGTGGCCTCCAAACTCGGTTTTCCATATGCATACATTATCAGGTTTCATCAGCCTCATTGTTTCAAATTTAATCGACTCATTTATCAACTCCCATGTAAACCCCGCACATTGATCCTTTCTCATGGATGTACTAAATCTTGTTTTTTTAGATTTAGTTTATTCAAATCTCACACTACTATCATTTTGATGTTATGTGACTATACTATGATTAATTAATTTGTTTATAAATCTTATTATGGAATTGGAATATTACATAGTGGACTAAATTAGTACTTTTGATGGTAAGGGTGTTGGAATCATTTCTTAGTTATCCACCTAGGGTTTCTTATGTATTATTATTATTGGGTTATGATAAATGGTTTATTGGGTTATCTTTTATTTAAATTTTTTATGGATTTTATGGGATCCTTGATGATAATTTGGATTTTTAATGATATCTTATGTTAATAGTAGGTGGTATGAACCCTTATCATGAATTTTAAGGTTATTCTTGTGACATGTGTACAACATATTTTTGTAAAATAGTAATAATGAGGAAAATAAATTTTCAAAGTAAGATTGGAAGGTATTTAATTGATACTTTATTTTAATTAATCTAATCATTTTTTATGATTTTTTATTGAACTATGATATGCTATTAAATCAAACTTTCATATAGAAAACCTTGTTTGTGGTTTCTTATAATGTAAATTATTTTCAATCCCTTAGATAATTATATTAATTCTCACCTTGAATGAGTATTGTTAAGAAATATTAAAAATAACTTTTATTGGATTCATTATATAACCATGTTTAACATGGTTGTAGATGCACTCTTGTATTTATTTTCAGTTATATGTTACATATAGACTGAATGATTTTCCTCAATATAGTATCATTAAAATTTAAGGCTTGATGATGTATTGTATAATGATATATGTGTCCCACTAATCGTATTACTTATGGACTAATAGAAAAAATATAGCTACTTCATTTAACATGGCCCTTATTATGATATTATACTGTTAAGAAAAACAATTTTTATTTTTTTTAATGTTTTTCAAGGTGAGATCAATTATTCACACTATATCCTGATTGAATTATAAGTCATCACCCATCCTAAAAAAGTTAGTGACTATTCATATGAATTATATTTAGTGGAACATTAGGTTATCTAGATTACTTTTGTATAATTACTATTATATATGAATGTCCATGATTTTTTAAATAACAACTCATAAAGTAATCATAATTCTCCTAAAAACATTATTATATGTTAGGTAATTAATTACAGTCACTCTGATATTTATCTATGTTATGATTAGTGGTTTACATCATATATAGTATTGTATTATACAATATTTATATAGTTTGAATTCTTGAGCATGTTACCCTCCATCTATTTAGTTTCTTATTATATTTCATCCTATATGTTGTTTGTTTAGTATTGTATAATATATAATATTATGGTTTGTTATGTTGAGAAAGATGTATTTGGATTTTCAAAAATTATTCACAATAATTGGTAATCATTTTTTTCTAGATATGATGATTTGAAGTTTTTGTTGTTGAAAATTTTATAGTAAGGGAAACAAGTTTTTTATTCAATTAAATAAATAATTCAATAAACCTTTTATTTTAAATGTGATGGATATTTTTAAATAGTTCTCTTTTTCAAAATTAAAACATTGCGGATATTTTTAATTAAATTATAATGTGAAAACATTTTATTTTGTAAAATAAATTATTTTTGAAATACTATTTTGCCATATTTTTTTAAAATTAATTTGATGTCAGTGAATTTTTTCTAAATATAAATAATATGTAGTGGTATTTAGGATTAGAAATGTAAAGGGTGCTGAATTTTGAATTATAAATTATATTTAAAATTATATCCCATAATTTTATAGAATATATAATCATAATTTTTTAATATGTATATTTTTTTAAATTTAAAAGTTTCTTTACATTAAAATTATGAAATCTTTGACATAAATTTAAACTTGGTTTGACTTAAATAATTTATTCTCACTTTTATCACCACTATATTCTTTTGAGAAGATATTTATTTTTTATATTTGTTATAGATAATAATGAGTCGAATTTGGATAATGGGAATTTGAATAAGTGATGAATATGAGGAAGGTGTTGATGCTTTTTTGTAATTTTCTAAACTAAATGTTCCAAAAAACAACATTTTTTTATCCATACCTAAAATGTGTAAATATAAATAATTTTAGATTCATAAAGATCAAATATCATTTAATTTTCCATGTTTTTAATTTGAGTTATAGCCCTTGGATTTTTTATGGTGAAACTGGGAAAGATTTCATATCTATTTATGATGATGATTTGCAAGATGATAACTTTGATGAAATTAAATAAATAATTCATGATATTGAAGTGGAGAAAATTGATAAAGAAGCGACAATTGAGCTTCTATATGGTGATGATAAAAAACCATCGTATTTGGGTTGTATGGAATTTATGGTTTTATCATCGGTTTTAAGATTGATTAACATGAAGGAAAAACACGATTGGGGTGATAAGAGTTTTGCTGATTTACTACAATTGTTGATATATATTCTTCTTAAAGACAATTATCTTCCTCATTCACATTATAAAGAGAAGAAAATATTATTCCCAATGGGATTAGGGTACAAAAATATATAGGCCTACCCAAATGGTTGTCTGCTATATAGTAAGGAAAATGAATTTCTGTCAAACTTTCCAAAATCTGGGATATCATGGAATAAGTTAAAAGAAAAATTGCATGATGATTTAGAAGTTACATAGACCCCTGCTAAGAAATTTTGGTATCTTCCTATAATTACTCATTTGAAATGTTTATTTGTAAATTTAATTAATGAGAAAAAAGTTTAATATGGCATGAAGATGAGAGGATATGTGGTGGAAAATTACGGTATCCAGCTGATTATCCATACTGGAAGAAAATTGATCAGAAGTTTCATATATTAAGAAATGAAGTTAGAAATCTCATACTTGGACTATGAATGGATGGAATGAATCCATATAGAAGCCTTAGTATCATACATAGTTCGTGGACTATTTTATTGTTAATTTATAACTTATCATCTAAATTTTGTATGAATCACAAATATTCCATGTTGAGTGTAATGATCTTCGGAACAAAATAGCCTGAAAATGATATTGATATTTTCTTGTCACAATTAATTGATGATTTGAAACTCTTATGGGAGGATGGTATTAGGATGTATGATTCTTATAAAATATAATTTTTTTCAACTTAATGTAATGATTATGTTCACTATAAATGACTTCCCAGTATATGAAAATTTTCTAGATATAGTGTTTAGGGGCATGAAGCATGTTCGATTTGAGAAAAATAGACTTCATATTATCAACTTTGTGATGCGAAAAAAATATTATACATGGGTCATAAAAAAATTCTAAATATCACACTTATAGAAAATTAAAGAATTAATTCAATGGATCATAAGGACTTGATACTGCTCCAAAACCTTTTTCCATTGATCAATATTTTGAGAGGGTGTAAAACCTTGATGTGATATTCGAAAAGACACATAAATATTGTAATTATATATATATTTTGAAGAAATGGTCAATATTTTTTGAGCTACCATATTATAGATATCATGAGGTTAAACATAACATTGATTTCATGCATATGGAGAAGAATAATTGTGATATCTTGATTGGAACATTATTAGATATTAAAGGAAATACTAAATATGGGTTGAATAAAAGATTGGAATTACTCTCAATGGGAATACATTTGAAGTTATCTCCCACTCCTGATAGAAGGTGAACATTCCTTCCCCTAGCTTGTGATACATTATCTAAGAGGGAAAAAATAGATTTTTCAGTGTATTCATGATATCAAAGTGTTGTAGGGTTATTCTTAAAAAAGTAAAAAAATTATGTCATTAAAGTATTTTAAGTTGATCAGTATGAAATATCATGATTGTGGCAACATGATACAGCAACTCATACTTATTTCATTGTGTGAAATACTTCCCATCCATGTTATAATAACTATCATGAAGGTGTGTTATTTTGTCAATTCAATTTTTAATATGGTGATGGATCCAAACTCTTAGAAAAATTTGGAAAACGAAGAAATTTCTATACTTCTTCAATTGGAAATTTATTTTACTATATCTTTTTTTATATCTTTGAACATTTAATGGTTTATTTGGTGTGAGAAATAAATCTTTGAATACCTGTATATCTATGTTGGAAATACCCTTTATAAATTTATATGAAGATATTGAAGGGTTATGATAAAAATCTATATTGACCTGAAGCCTCTATTGTTGAGAAGTATATTTCTAAGGAGGTTTTGGATTTTTGTAAAAGGTACTTGTCTGCAGTGGAGAACATTAGTTTGCCTCCATCTCTCCGTGAACGAGTTAATTATGGGAGAAAGGGAATATGTGGCTTGAAAGTAAAATTATTTACAGGTAAACAGATAAACAAGGTACATTTATACAACTTGAGTAACATAGATGATGCTCAAACATATATAAAATTTTATATAAATGTGTTGAAACAATGTTATCCAAAGAAGAAAGATATGTGGATTTTGAATGATCATAATAAAACTTTTTTTCCCTGGTTTAAAGAGACAATGATTGATAGATTAGATGCATTAGAAAAAATTGATATGGTTAGTGGGTAGACCAATTTTAAATTTTATAACATGGTTCGAGTATCAAATTAATAGATATACATTTCATATGAAAGATTGGTATAACATAAGTGCAGTTTAGAATAGTAGTGTATTAGTATTGGCAGAAGCAATGAATTTTTTGAGTAAAAAAGAAAAAACTCAATTTATGCATCAAGTGTATATTATGGACTTCTTGAATAAATATAGTAGGTTGATTACATTAAATTTCAAGTTCTAGTGTTTAACTTCAAATGGTTAATCAGTAAAAATAGCATCATACACAATGAATTTAGAATGACACTTGTTAATCTGAATAGATTCATATACACATCTGATCCTTTTATAATGGAAACACATGAAAAAGAAATTTTTTATGTTCTTGATCAATAAAATATAAAGTTGTATATTATATTATAAGGAAAAAATATTATATTGGTAATGAAAAACTTGAATAATATGCTTATTTATGTGATATCCCTACTTCTATGTAAAGATTAACAAATAATATTAATGAGAGTATCATAGAAATGGTTTTTTCCATATGAAACAACCACGAAGAAGAAATCTGGGAAAACAATCCTTTAGTATATTCCTAATTTTATAAGTAACTTATCTTTATATCCCAATTACTTTTAAAAATTTCATAAACTGTTAGATATTTTAATTTTATTTTCATTATTAAAATGCGTATTATAACTAATAAGTTAAATTGTTTGTTGTTATTGGTTTATTTTTGTTTAGTTTACTGTATTTTTCATTACATAATTTATCTATTAACTGATTATTTTGGAAATAAATTACTTTAAATAAAATATGTTTAATAAAAAAATATTTTATAAGAGTATATTGAAAAAATATTCTTTTTTGTGTAAAAAATGATTTACTAGGTTGGAGCATTTTTACTATTCATGCATCATTTTTGGATTTGTTTTTATTTGTTTATATGAAATTTTATATCTCATTACAATTTTTAAAATTTTATTTAACCATAATAAATATGAATAAAGATGTGTTAAGTTTAATTTAGTTTATTTTTTCATTTGATAATTTTTCATTTTTTATTTACATTAGCATTGTAATAGTTTAATTTGTATGATTGTGTACTAATTTTATTGCTATAATTTATAGGATAATAATAGATCAATCAACTAATACACCACATAATTCTATATATGATCATACACATACCTATAGGGTGAAATGTACACATGATCCTCTTGATGAGCCTCATCCTTATTTATAAGATACATCTACTCCCACAGGGCCAAAGAAGAGTTTGAGGGTTGATAAACGTAGAAGCGAACATTTACCAAAATTATTAGTTGATTGTAGCCAGGACTAGAGGATACTGGTATAATTCTATGATAATGATATTCCAAGAGGTCCTAATTCAAAATAATTCAAGAGTTTTATATCATTTCATGTTAAAAGAAAAGTCATTATTTTGATTGATGATTGGAGAAGTGTTGAAAAATTGACACTATCTCACTTGTAGAAGACCTTTATGGTAAGATTGTTTGTTATTATTTTCTTATCTTGGAATTTTTATATTAATATGTGTTTTCCACCTTCTTATCAGATAAAATATGATATACCTAACACTGGAGGAGTCATGAGGAAATTTTTATCATTAGATTCTTATATGTGGAGGGATTTAAAATAAACCCTCACATCAGATTTATTTTTTGGGAATAAGAAAAATCATGATCTATGTGATATATATCCATTTATAGATGAAGATTCATGGAATAAATTTTTTGAAAGTAGAATACAAGAAGCATTTTTTATAAGTGTAATGTTACCTTTTATAAGTTTTTTATATTAATAATCTTATTACTGATTTATTGATGATTTATTTATTCTTAATATATAGATTTTGAGGAGATATCATCAAGAGATCCAATCTAGATACTTATACCCTCATAATTTCTCTCAAGGAGGGTATATGTTATTAGAAGAATAAATGATGGCTGAAATTTTTGAAAAAATAAGAGCTGAATCTTTAGGTTCTATAGAGTTTTCCCCTCCATCCCCCCTATCTACACATGAAAATTGGAAGAGGTATTGAGTGAGAAAAAAAGTAAAATATCTTATATAAGATTATAGGGTTGTAGCTGATTGGATTGTAATATTTTTAATTTATTTATCTATTTAAGTTAAATAAATTATTTAAATATTTTGATTCATTACATAATTTTTCAGATAATTCATATAAGATTATGTTAAGAAGAAGAGCACATAGGGGGTATTTTTATCTAAGGATAGCTAGGATATTTTAGCTATAACAATAAAAAATCCCAAACACTCGGGTTGTGTATGAGGATACCTGGTGGGTGTATCAGTGAAAAAATTGCTTCCACATTTTTTAGCTTCTTAAATGGAGGGTGTTTATAAAAAATAGAATATTTAGAGGAAAACGTTTAGGATATTCATGTGATGGTGGAGGATAGTATTATAGATTCAGTTCAGTTGACATTTGTAGACATGAAAAGACAATTTTAGGAAGTAACTCCAACTCCTCCACCTTCGCTAGCAGCTCCCACTCCTCTACCTCCACCAATAGAGTCGACTCCTTATCCTACTCCTACACCCCTTCCTCCACATTATAACCATTATTTTGAGTTATATGTTGATGACCCACATAATCATATTATTTCATATGGGATGTTATTTTGTATTGGAGAAACCATTAATCATCAATAGATAGAGATATACCATCATAAGTCATTGTACAAGATATTATAGATATATCATCTAGAGTACTATTACCTACAGATGTGGTGAGTATAGTTAGAAAAATCATCGGCCACTTTTTAGTTTGTTTATCTAGACTTCTGTGACATATTACCATAGAGGTATGTATATATTTTATCTTTTATTTCATTTTTGCATTAAATTTTTTTTAATATTAAGAATTTTATATATTTATCTATTTTTTATAAGAATATATTAAAGGTAAATAAATACTATATAGAAAACAAAAAAAATAATAAGTGTTATGACTTCAGATACAAATTCTAGTAGTCTTGATATATTTTCCACATTTTTAGAGTTGTTGTTGGATGTTTATGAGATTCCAATTGAAGATTATGTTTGTGGTCATACAATGACTGTGGGTATTTTTAAAAATGATATCATAGAGCTTGTAACTAGAGATCAATTGGCTATCAACGTGATGAAAATTGTTTCCTTGTAATTCTTAACATGAATCTTTTTTTAAATTAAATTTATCAAAAATTTAGGCTTATGTTTGTTTTGTATTGGGTATATTTATAAAATTTTTAAGGATTATGATAGGAAAGTTGTATATGGATTTATGGACTCGTAGTTTATTTCACCTATAGTGATAATAATGACTACATTAGAAAGAATATTTTATATTACCGAAAGATTTTAAAAGAATCCAATTATTCAGTGTAGGATGTTTCCTTATCTTTAATAGTATGAAACATATATCTTACAAAGTGTTATATATCTTTTAACATAATAAAAACTAACATTAAATTTTCTTTTATATCAGTGGCCATTGTATGTTAGGTTTTTTTTCAATGGAGAAGGCACTTTACTGGTTATTCTCTATCCATGGAAAAGTGAAACAAAATTTTAAGGATATATTGGACATGTAAGTTTGAATTTATTAATACTTGTTTATGTTATAATGAATTTTAAATTTATTTAATTCATATTATTTTCAAATAGGGAATGGAATTTCTTTCTAGAGACCACAAATAAAAAAAGAACCAAGATCAAATATGTAAAAACAAAGGTGAATTTTCATTTATAATTAGTATATTTTGGATATATTACTTAATAACGATATTTTGAGTTAAAAAATCATTAAAATATAATTTTCATAAATAATAATGTGTAAAATAATTTGGACATTATGTGTTAGGATTTATGTATGAAATAATTTCAACTAGGACTGTAACAAAGTTCCATCAGGTTAGAATTCTTTATAAAATTTTCCTTAATATTTCATTTGTTTTATTCATAATAAATGTTAAATTATTTCCTTTTAATTTTCATATTTTTGATGACCCTTATACTTATAGTTCATAGGACCTCAGACACTTAAAATTTTAATACACAAATCATTTTATAGGTTTGGTCGGATTTTAGATTGTTTGCACTATATATTTTTAATTTTGAATTTTGTAATTGTAAATGTGTATTGCTAGTTGTTTTGTTTCTTCTTCTTCTTATCTTATGATTATTTACTGTTTGGTTTGGTTTCGGAGAGAGGGGTTGAAATAAAACATTATTTAAAAAATTGGTTTTTCACGTCGATTATTTTATAATTTATGTGAAAAAACATTTATCGAATTTTTTCACAAAGGTTATTTGATAAACAACATGAAACCCCTTTTTCATGTTAGTTTTTCACATCGGTTATGAAATAATCAACATGAAAAATCATCGTTCACATGTTTTATGAGATAACCAATGTGAAAACCCATTATAAATGGGTTTATCATGTCATTTATTTGATAACTGACATAAAAAACCAATTAAATAAATCATTTACAATGTCCATTTTTTAAGTGATGTTAAAGAGATATTTACAACAACACCTTTAATAGCGTCACCTAACAACCAACATGAAAAGGAAAAAAATTGAATTTAAAATGAATTATTTTCACTAGTGTTCCTATTTCCTAAAATGCATTACTTTTTCCATGTTATTTCATGTTTATTACCATACTGGGATTTACAGCTCACCCCTTTATTATGTATGTCCCTAGGTTATCCCATTCCATTTTAAGTATGATCATGTCAAAGAAGTTTTCAATAAATATCATGTATTTCTTTATTTTGAGTTGTCATGTAATGTACCTAATTTCCAAATACACTAGACTTATCGATCTTCCATGTTGTATTATGTGTAATTTTCAAGTAATAAATCATGAATTAATATATAATTAAGATAATGGTTGTCATATTACTCATACCATGGGATCCTCAAATACACCATCAAGGAATGATTCATGTTCAAAGATTGGCTCTAAGACCAAGTGGACCTTTGCATAGTTAATTTGGTCAATGTTTTGGCATTGGTGAATCATGTCTTTTTTAACCCTAACATTGATATTGAAGGATCCAGAGAGTGGAAATAGGTTTCAAGCCACGAGATACAGAAGTATGATGACTGTTTTCTTGCAAGGTAGTCACTCGAGCTCAGGGTATAATCTATTCCCACTTGAGTAAGCTAGAACATATTGTGGTCGATGCACCTCCTTCAACTGTTACCTCTATGTATGTGTTGTAGCCTTCTAAGTCTGAGAAGAGAAGACACTGACGGTGTAAGGTGAATCAAAGTCCAGCATCGGTGCTAAACCCATCTCGCACTTTTGACGATTTCATGCCTCCTGGATTGGGAGATGTGCCTAGAGTATTTCCAAACCAAGACTATTCCAACAATGATGAGAATCAGTACTCCTTTATGAATTACTTTTAGGAACTAGACCACTTCATAATGCCTAACAGTAAGAAATTCCATGTAAACCCCTCAGGTGTCTCTGGTCGACATCATCGAAGGATAGGTAGAGAACACACAAGCTTCTAAAATTCTTTGGTCAATGCTTCTAACCAGTCCATTCATGTTACTGAGACCAAACAGTAGGTCTTTCTTAGAGAAAATCAATCACATTATACTTGTTCCACTTCATTAGGTATACCTCTACAGCCAACTTTGTTAGTTGATCATTCAACTCAGTCGTGACCAAGTCGTGATTAGTCATGTCTATACCAAGACTGAACTTAGTTGACTAATAGTCAGCTGGTAGTTGTTCAGATCAATCAAGCTAGTCAGTAGTATAATATTTTCAATACTACCCAAACACATGTGGTTCATCCAATGAAATTTATTACACCTTATTCCAAATAAAAACCCTCTTTTGGAAAGAATATTCCCCTATCATGAAGATATAATGTGTTGAACCACCTCATATTTATACCCATGATACTTTCAATACTAGAGGATCTCCTCTTGTGATGACAAATTTGTGAGGGCCTTATTGAAGCCTTAAAAATACCCCCCTCATTTTAAAAATAATGTGGTCGTCGTAGAGGCCTACTACGCATAAGTAGCTGAGCAAGAGGAATTTTGATCCATCATATCATTTTATAAGGAAGAAAATTGTGTCATCATATAGAGTCGCATAAGCCCACTATATATCACAAAACAATTCAATGGTGTGGAAACCAACCACTAACTAGTGGATATAGGATATAGGATCTGAATCATCCCAACCTGAATGCTCTATAATATGGGACTAACAGAAGAAGATTTAACTCCCTCTAACCTGATGATTCAGGGTTACGAAAAGAGTGAGTAGAAAATACATGGAAAGATTCAACTGAAGACTCAGTTTTGTGGTCTAGTATTAATCACTGAATTCATGGTATTCTTATAGGGTTCTACATACAACATGTCGTTGGGAAGAACCTGGCTCTATTTTAATGTAGTAGTCCCCTATTCATACCACCAATTCCTTAAATAAACCTTCAATGGTCAAGTAGGGGTACTCCAAGACAATGTTTCCCCCTTTGACTCTTATGATTCCCATTATTTGAATGTTGGGTGATAGAAAAGGGATGGAAAGTAGGTCCAAACCAATGGGGTTGTGTGTATCAATGCTCTTAACAATCTAGCAGCTACTACAGTCAGTATATGGGATGACTTTAAGGACATATTTTTCCTAACAATTCATCAGTTAGTTCCCAAAACATTAGACCAGGGAGGTTTTTTTGTCTCTAAGAAAAAGACTTTCAGTTCCCATAATAAAAAGGAGTTCCTGTAGATTACCTTTTACTCCTACACCGAGTAGGCCCAACTGATACCAAAATATCCTACTCCTGTGAATTATCAAGAATTTCTCCCTATGTTAACTGATTTGTTATATTCCCACATGTTTTCCAAAGCTGGGATAACTTGATGGATTTTGAATCATCTATATTGTTTTTATATAAAGGGTGGACCTCACAGTGAAAATCAGAAAGAATTGAATATTCATCTTCTGTTGCAGTCTCTATGGAACAGGAGCCCCCCATCAATGATTCCAGAGTAGTCACTAGCACTTCCCCTGAGACAATTAGACTGGAAGTGTCACTTCCTCCCTATGATTATTCTATCTCAAATGACAAAGGAGATTTGGTGGATGCCCTTTATACATTTGAAGAGGTTGTATCCACCACCGTTGATTTATTAAACTAGGTTAACCATGAAATTGAGTAAGATTCATGGTTAACACTGATTAGTGCATCCATATATCTATAGGAGCAGTAGTAGCATGTGGCCTTCTTGAAACAACATTGCGATATATTCACCTAGAACTATGTTGAGATTCCAAGGATAGACCTTGAGGTCACCATTCGTCATCTTATCCTCTCATAAGGTCATCACGGGTGTAATAAACCTCCCAAGAAGATGAAACCCTCTCACAGTGCTATGGTCAAGGCTGAATTTGAAAAGCATATCAAATCCAACATCATCAAGGAAGTCTAATACCCCAGATGGATAGCCAACATTGTCTTGGTTAGAAAGAGTAATGGGAATATCAGAGCTTATATTGACTTATAAGATATCAATTGCTATTGTCTAAAGAATGATTTCCCCATCCTAGTGAAATAGATGTTGATTGATGCCATGAATGGATTCCAAACCTTGTTATTCATGGATAGATACTCAAGATACAATCAAATACATATGGCCTCCAAAGATGAGGATTTCACCATATTTAGGGTTCCCCAAGGGACATTTTTCTATCATTTAATTCCTTCTGTATTTAAGAATTCTAATGATACTTATAAACGAACCATTCATCATAGCTTTTACCCATTTCTCAAGAAATTTTTGGAATGTTAGGTTGATTATTTGGTGGTCAAATCCCACTAGTGTTAGGATTATATCAAGGATCTTGAGAAATTTTTCTTCTTCATCAACTCTCAACACTTGAATATGAACCGCTTGAAGTGAGCATTCAAGGTAACCTCTATAAAATTTATTAACTTCTTCATAAAATATAGATGCATCAATATTGACTTAGAGAAGATCATAGCCATCAATAAGATGCCTCCCCCAAGAAATCTTCAAAAATTATGGGGTGTCCAAGGCCAATTAGCCTATATACTCCGATTTATTGAAAATAAATCAGAAAAGTGTAAGCACTTATCAAGGAATAAAAATAAATGAATCATTTACTTATGGTATGAGGATTTATATACTATGTTTGAGGATATCAAGCAGTACCTGCTATAGCCTCAGGTTCTGATGCCACTTTTTTAAAAATTCTTCGGTCCTTTATGTAATTTCCTAGGAATAATCCCTCAGTGACCTTCAATACCAAAAAAAATATGGTGGGGGAAAATATCATATACTATATAGTTTCATTCCAGTAGACATGGAGACCAGATACTCCCCCATCGACAAGAGTTTCCCCGCATAAGTTTGTTCAGTACAGAAGTTGCAACACTAATTACAGAATCATGAGATACATCTGGTGTCCTAAGTATACATGATGAAGTATATCCTAAATCTCCCCATGTTGATGGGAAAATTAGCACAATGGGTGTTGATCCTCTAGAAGTTTAACATCATAATTTTCCCAAAGAAGACTACCAAAGGACATGAATTAGAAGATATCATGGACACACATCTATCCCCTGAAGAAATACCCACGGTCATTGATTCCTCAGATGAATATATTCTCTTAGTGGATCATGCTCATCCATGTTGGCAGCTTCAATTTGATGGAACCTCTTGAATTATGACTGTTATAAGGATCAACAACCCCAAGCTCAATAGAGTGGGTCTGGGGATCATCTTCATCACCCCGAGATAATCCATCCTTCCATACTATTTTCTATTGTTAAATGGTTGTAACAATAATGAGTCAAAGTACCAATATAATGACCCATACTCTACATACATTGTTATTAATTCAAAATTGAAGCATAATTATTACAACATATAAAAAACCATGAAAGGACCATATAGGTATAGTGTCTTTAGAAACTGGGAAACATGAACAACTAGTTCATAAATCATCTACGTTGTCTCCTGTTTATTTCATCATCTCTAGAGTCCCTTTTTGCCATATCCTACTTAATACTCTTCTTCCTGAACATGGGAAAAGAGAACATACAAAAGGGTGAGCTCAAATGGTCATTAAGGGTAAACAAAAGACATATCAATCATATAATATTCATAAGAACATAACATTTTGAATATCTTAACCTGCAAAAGATATCATAATATCATAACATGGGATAAATCATAGTGGTGAAATGTAATCCCAATAATCATACCATAAAACATGAAACTTTGTGGCATAAACACATAATCATATAAAATCATTTCATATTATTCAAGGCTCATTTCCAAGACTATCATAGCGGACAAAGTCCATTACTGAACTGAGTTCACTCCTCGTTCCATTCCTGTATCACGGAACAGGATTATCTTTCCATTCCAGCCATGTCTATCTCATGAGATATAAATCTTTACCCAGGGCATTGGAGGGAGATATAGGTTCCACCCATATCATAATGAAACCATTCTTATGTGTGCAACAAAATCATAAATCATACATCATAATATAACCCATGTAATAAAAATTGGATTCTTAAACATCATGCCATCATATCATAATCCATATAAGATAAAAGGACATCATAAAATTAATTCCATCATAACATAATCAAATCAATGTAAAAATAGGGATATAAACAGAACCCTGTATTATCTTAGATGGAAAATAATTTTGATAAAATACTTGAACTTCATTCTTGAGGAAAATATCCTTTCTACTTCAAAAACATTTTTCCTTTCTTAACATGTCATAAAATCTTAAACTAAAGGAAGTTGATTAAAAATAAACTTGAAAACTTGTAAAGGAAGCTTCATGGAAATATTTTTTTATGAAATCATAAATATTCATTCATGCCGTATAAGTTAAAAAAACATTCCTCT
Source organism: Viscum album (assembly GCA_963277665.1). Classification (NCBI taxonomy): domain Eukaryota; kingdom Viridiplantae; phylum Streptophyta; class Magnoliopsida; order Santalales; family Viscaceae; genus Viscum; species Viscum album. The sequence goes on from OY728150.1 coordinate 357,196,281, forward strand.
CGTACTTTGGCTAGAAAATTCAAAAAGTACCTTGTACTAAAAACAACAAAAGATTCATTTCATATCTTTTACTAAAAACTCACCAAAGGGTAAAATTGGATTTACCAAATTGTAGGAGGATAGAAATAATATTAAATATTGAGGAAACATGGATGTTGATGATAAATATTCCCCAGTAAATTCTGAAGTATAAACAATCTCGGATAAAAATGAGATTGCGAGATTTTCCCTTACCTTAGGTCTGATATGCTTTGTAAGTGTTTGAACCTCCTGAATAATGATTTAAATAATGTCATTTACTTATTACAGAATCATACTCATTGTTATGATATCATATATGGTCATATTCTAAGCTTCTTATTAGTAATATTTCATTGCTACTTGTTATTCGGGTGTTTATTGCTTTATGTTCTTATGCGTGTTTTGTCGAATAAATTCTTATTCTTATTTTTAGATAATAGATACCTCATTTCCAGAATGGTATTAATGTAATATATATCATATTTATTCATTCAATTCATTCAATTCATTTATAAAATCATTATTCAATGAAGATCATGTAGAACGAGTCGCATCACATCGTGGAGACGGTAGGCCGTACATACGCACGAGTGATGATATCATTCCCATGATCGTGGAGTTGTATTGAAGTGTATGTATACTATTTCAGAATCAATATAATTTTAAAATAATCATATATAGTTATTATTTACACCATTATACCCATCCATGTAAGGTGGTGGTAGAAAACAGATTACACCACAGCGTGGAGACGGTATTCCGTACGTACGCATGCGCGGTGATTTCATTTTCCATAGGATAGATAGAAGGTGAAATAGGGTTGTTTCATATTTATAATAACATATCCGTATATGAGTGATAGTGATGTTATTACTTCATTAGTAAACAACTAATGAAGAGGAATTAGAAGAAGAAATAAATTTCAAAGAATCGGTAACGGATATTACCTCTTCTTTGACAGTCTTCTTTGAAACCTCCTCTTAGGGCACTAAAATTGGTCGTTGAAGAATACCAGGACCTCTAGAATATTACGAGGGAAGTGGAGAAGAGAAATTGTTAGGGTGTGGACAAGGTTGAAGGCTCAAATTGGTGTGAGGAGAAGAGGGAGGAGGTGCCCTTTTATAAGGGATGAGAGGGGCACCTTTCGAATTATAAGAAATATTAATTTATAATAAATTCCAAACCCACTTAAAAACCACCAAAAATGACTCAAATCCGTATCTTAGATGAGATAGGGTTGTAATATCATCATAAAATAAAATTTAGACAAGTTGGGAATTTATTTTAAACATTATCAACATGATTTATCCTTATATAATCTATTTAATTTTATTTGTGGTAATAATATAATAAATTTTAAATCTTTATAAATAATTACTTATATGTTTTGAATTTTCCATAATTGTATACTTTATTACATTTTAGACAATATAAATATTAATTTATATTTTTTAAATATTTTTGGGATTTTTAAACGATTTTATAATATGTAATTCATATAAATTAACAATAGTGTCAATTTTGACACTATTCATTTATTTGAGTTTAAATAAAATATATACAGAAGATATGTTCGAAATAAAATATTTAATAGATTAATAACATGTCATTTGTATTTAAAAAATTATTGTACCAGATTAAATATTTCATATAATATTTATTTTAATGCTTTTAAAATCATTTATTTGATATTTCAATCAATAAAATAATTTCAGCATCACTATTGTGTCATAATTAATAATAATTATTTAATCCCTAAAAATTATAAATAAATTCATATGATGTAGATAATTTTATTAGATTTCTGGAGACTATTCATGTTCTAAGCTTCATGAAGTTTATCACTAAATTAAAATTATTATACTTATGAGATTTAAGAGAGTGACATGTTGTCACTTTCTTTGGTTTTAATAATAATTAATTTATTTTAATGGTCAAAAGTCCATAAAATGAATTTATTCCGACCCTCAGGTGATACAGGTATACTTTTAGTCATCCAAAATAATTTTGGTAGGTGTTAGGGTAATTTTATAGTCTTATTTTTACCCTTAATTACCTGATTTACCTTTAACTATAGTAAATAAAAATTACCGTAGTTACTATTCATAATATCAAAAATATTAAAAGTAAACTATTAACATAATTCTGACCCAATGAATCCAAATATGGAATCCATTTTTCAAAACTCAAAATACAGAAGTTGTAGTAATTAATTTAAAATTAATCTCATTGTTAAGAAAACGGATTTTAAAAGTTAAAACATTATCAAAGATTGAAATGTTTTTACCTATGAATTCAATGTAAAATTAATGCTAATGACATAAATTATATTAAATGGTAAAAATATATTCTATTTATACTTTAAAACCATTCAATATTATAATTTAACCATATAAATTATTGCAATGAAAAAAATTTATTTTTAATTAAAATATAGCGTGTTTTTACTATTCATCAAAATATGAAAGTTACCAGAATAATATGAAAAAATCATCCAAAGTAAACTTTTATATCATTATTACATATAAGAATTATATTTTTCAAATTGAACTTATAAACATGTCAAAAACTAGATTTAAAGTGGGTGCGCCATCAAAAGGCGACAAAACTGCATTTTTTGAAAAATACTTATTTTACCCGAAAAATTTATTTTGTTCTCATACCATGTTCTAGAAAATATTTTAGATGAATAATAATGTTATAAAATTTAAAATTTAGTTGAAATTATTCATAACGGCTAGTTTATAATATTATAATAATATATCATTGTTTAGTGAAACTCGGTATTGCGTACTACACACGCTATTGAGGAAGGTCGTCATTGCGTGTAATGCAAGCCAAGCTAGTGTTGTGTGAAGTGAAAGATTCCTTTGATGTTGCGTATAACATAAGTCATAAAAAATATACTTCTCATAAAATATCAGTGTGTTACATTCTACCCCCTTTAAAATGAATTTCACCCTCGAAAATTGTCACTTCGTAACAAACAGATGAGGATACCTCTCCCTCATCATATCCTCAAACTCCCACGTAGCTTCTTTTAATTGGTGGTTCCTTCATAAAACTTTCACCAACCGAGTGGCCTTTTTCCGTAGAACTTTTTTGCTATGATCCAGAATCTCTATCGGATGTTATTCATAAGAAAGATCTTGCTCCAGCGGTACAACTTCTGAGCTGAGTACATGTGAAGGATCGGGTATGTACTTTCTCAAGAGAGATACATGGAACACATCATGAACTTGAGAGAGATTCGGTGGAAGTGACAATTGGTAAGCTACCTTCCCAACATGATCTAGTGTTTTAAAAGGACCAATATACCTAGGGTTCAGCTTTCCCTTCTTTCCAAATCTCATTACTCTCTTCCAAGGAGATATTCGTAAGAACACTTTATCACCCACTTCAAACTCTAGATCCTTTCTTCGATTTTCAGCATAACTTTTTTATCTACTCTGAGATTATCTTATGTGTTGTTGAATAGATCTGACCTTTTTTGCCATCTCATCATCAAGATCAGGTCCTAATAGATTTATTTCCCCAACTTCATCCCAGCAAGTTGGATTCCTTCATTTCCTTCCATAGAGAGCTTCATAAGGAGACATATGAATACTAGAGTGAAAGCTATTATTATAAGAAAATTACACCAAAGGTAGGTGTTGATCCCAACCTCCTTTTAAATCCATAGATCAAGCTCTTAACATATCTTCTACAGTTTGAATTGTTCTCTCAGACTGACCATTTGTCTGAGGATGATAAGCAGTGCTGAAACTCAACTCTGTATCTAGAGTATGATGAAGACTTCGCCAGAACTTCGAGGTAATCCTCGGATCCTAATCAGATATAATGGAAAGTGGTACTCCATGGAATCTTACCACTTCCTTTACATATATCCTGGAAAGATGATCCAGAGAGAAATCTTTCCAAATAGTAATGAATTTTTCCGACTTCGTAAGACGATCAACTATAACCCAGATAGCATTATTTCCTTTGGATGTTTTAGGAAGTCCAGTGACAAAGTCCATAGTGATGTTTTCCCATTTCCATTCGGGCATGGGTAATGGTTGTAACATCCCTTTAGACTTCTGTCTCTCAGCTTTAACTTGCTGAAAAACCAAGCATTGAGAGACATATTCAGCAACATCTTTTTTCGTGCCATCCCACCAAAAGTACTCTTTCAGGTCCCTATATATCTTCTTACTTCCAGGATGAATAGAGAATGAAGAACTATGAGCCTCATCTAGTAGATCCTTCTTTAATTCTGGGATGGGAGGAACACAAACCCGATTCCTGAACCTTATTATCCCATCACAATCATGGTTGAATTCAGGAACATTTCTCACCTTCTTTTTTAACTGTACATCTTCTTTTTGTTCCTCTTTAATCTTCACATGTATAGATGGTTAAACATTCATTTGAGAAAGATAAGATTTTTCCCCTTCCATTATAATTCCAAGATCCATCCTTTGTAAATCCATAAATATTGGATCTTTTGTGATCCTCATCATGGATAAGCTAGTATGGTCTTGTCGACTTAATGCATCTACCACCTTGTTGGCTTTCCCAGGGCAATAATGAATTGAGGAGTCGTAATCCTTAATCATCTCAAACCATCTTCTTTGTCGCATATTCAGATCCTTTTGTGAGAAAATATACTTTAAACTTTTATGATCAGTATAAATATCACACCTTTCACCATAATGATAATTCCAAAAAATCTTTAATGCAAAGATTACCACAGCTAACTCCAAATCATGAGTTGGGTAATTTTGCTCATTGATTTTCAACTGTCGTGAGGCATAAGCTATCACCATATCGTTTTGCATGAGAACACACCCCAATCCCTTCTTTTATGCATCACTATAGATCACAAACCTTTCTCCACTACAAGGCAGTGTGAGCATAGGTGCACTGGATAACCTTCTTTTCAAATCCTTGAAATTTTCATCAAACTCCTCCTTCCACACGAACTTGACTCCTTCTCAAGTCAACCTAGTGAGTGGATTAGATAATCGTGAAAAATATTTCACAAAACATCGATAATATCCAACCAAACAAAGAAAACTTCGGATCTCAGTTGTTGTTGGTCTCGACCATCTTTTGATAACCTCTGTTTTTGCTGGATCCACAGATATCCCCTCTTTTGAGATTATGTGACCCAAAAATGCAACTTTTTGAAGCCAAAATTCACACTTGGTAAATTTGGCATAAAGTTTCTCCTTTATCAGGGTCTTCAATACAATTCTAAAGTGATCTTCATGTTCTTCCTTTCTCTTTGAATAGACAAGATTATCTTCTATAAAGACTACCACAAACTGATCAAGATAGTCTCTAAAGACTCGATTAATTAGATCCATGAAGATGGTAGGGGAATTAGTAAGACCAAATGGCATCACTATAAATTCATAGTGTCCATACCTTATACGAAAAGTTTTATTTGGTATATCCTCTTTTTTGACCCTTAATTAATGATACCCTGAATGAAGATCAATCTTGGAAAAGTATTGAGCTCCACGTAGTTGGTCAAATAAGTCATTAATGCGTAGAAGAGGATATTTATTCTTGACAGTGATCTTGTTAAGTTCTCGATAATCAATGCAGAGTCTCATTGATCCATCTTTCTTCTTAACAAATAGAACAGGTGATCCCCAAGGTGATGCACTAGGGCATATGAATCCCTTATCAAGATTATCTTGGAGTTTCTTCTTCAATTCCTACCACTCAATTGGGTCCATTCTATAAGGTGTCTTTGAAATAGGCAAAGCACTCAGTACGAGTTCTATTGAAAACTCAACTTCACGATTTGGTGGAAGAGCTGGTAATTCCTCTGGAAAGAAATCATCAAACTTTCGTACAATGGGCATATTCTTAATCATGAGTTTCTCACCAACCATTTGAGATAAATAACCTTAATTTAGTGGAATCAAGACCCATAATATGGAATAAATTTCCACTGCAAGGTTATGTTCATCCTTGCATCGATAAATGATCATAGATTGATCTGGAATATGAAATGTGACTTCCATTCTTTGGAAATTGATATTAGCTTCATATAAAGAAATCCAATCCATGCCAATAATCACATCAAATTTTACTATATGAAGGATCACAAGATTTGTAGGAAGTACTTTCCCACAAAATTCAATCGGAGAAGAATTGTGAACTTTTTATGCCACTCTTATGCCATTAAGGGTTGTCACAGCTAACTCAACATCTAATTGTTGAGGTAATATGGCGATACCCTTAGAAAATTCTTCAGAAATAAAATAGTAGGTGGATCCAGAATCAAATAAAACATTTTCTACTTTAGAGTGGATGGTAAGTGTACCTTTCACCAATTCGTTTTCGTACTCCACATCGCTGATAGTAATTTCATGTGACTTTCCTTTGTCTTTGGCCTTAAGAGTTTGTTGATGTCGATCATCATCAACAACCCTTGGATTTGGGCATTGATTAACATAATTCCCCATCTCCTTGCACTTGAAACATTGAAGTTTAGGAGGTGCATTCTATGTATCCCTTTCTTTGTTCGCATCATTAGACATCTTCTTCCCATTATTTCGACATTGAACTGCCCGATGACCTTATTTTCCACACTTAAAACATTTTATTGTCCCTTTAAGAAAATTCCCTCCATGTTTCTTTCCATAATTTGAGCATAAAGGAAAACTCATCTTCTTTTTAGTGTGGTCTTTATATTTTCCATTGAATTCCATTTTCCTCTTCTTATCAAACACATATGACTGAAGGGTTACTCCAATATCCATCTCAACCTTGAGAGCACATTGAACAATTTCCTCGTAGCTATTGAAGTCCCTTATGGATAACGCCCTTCGAAGACTTGGTTTTAATCCACTAAAGAATTGATCGATTTTACTCTCAGGTTGGATAATAATTACGGAAGCGTACCTTGCAAGTCTTGTAAAATTTTCTTCATAGTTACCAATAGATTCATCATCCTTTTGCTTCAGTTCAAAAAACTCATTCTCCATATCTGTTCTAAGAATACGAGGGAATCACTTATTGAAAAATAAGTTCTTGAACTCGTCCCATTCCATGAACTCAATTTCATCTCTTTGCCTCATATTCTTGATAAGATTTCACCATTGATCAGAATCACCTTCCAAATGATACACTGCTAAGATGACATTGTCATGTTCAGAACATTGTAGAACTGAAAATATCTTTTTAGTGGTACTAATCCATTTTTCAGCCACTAATGGATTAAAAGACCCACTGAATAAAGGTGGACACTGCCTCATGAAGGATTCAATAGAATGTTGCTCCTTATTTTGCTCGTTTGGAAGTCATGTATGGTTCATATCTTGAGAAAGTTGTGTGAGCATGGCTACAAAATTTTTCATTCTAACTCCCATAACGTTTGGTGGCTCAGGGGGACAATCATTACATTGCCTGTCACATTCAGCATTAACACGGTTCCTTCGAGTTCCAGCCATTGACTAAAACCAATAAGCATAGTGTGAGAAACACTAATAATAATAGTAAAACCACATAATAAATAATAAAATTTCATGCTTTAGGTCTTATCATATGTTATTCATGGCCATTTCTAAAACACTATGATTTTGTCCTATGCTTAGACATATCCTTAGGGTTCTCAATAAGGCTTTCACATCCTAGTTTCCAAAGGTTGACTATACCTTTCCTATAATACCAACTATAACGACCCATACTATACATACATTGTTATTACTTCAAAATTGAAGCATACTTATTAAAACATATAACAAAACCATGAAAGGACCGTATAGGTATAGTGTCTTTAGAAACTGGGAAACATAAACAACTTGGTCATAAATCATCTACGTTGTCTCCCATTTATTTCATCATATCTAGAGTCCCTTTTTGGAATATCCTACTTAATACCCTTATTCCTGACATGGGGAAAATAAAACATACAAAAGGGTGGGCTAAAATGCTCAGTAAGGCTAAAAAAAGAAATATCAATCATATCATATTCATAAGAACATAACATTTTGAATATCTTAACCTGCAAAAGAGATCATAATATCATAACATGGGATAAATCATAGTGGTGAAATGTAATCCCAATAATCATAACATAAAACATGAAACTTTGTGGAATACACACATAATCATATAAAATCCTTTCATATTAGTCAAGTCTCATTTACAAGACCATCATAGCGGACAAATTCCATTACTGAACCGAGTTCACTCCTCGTTCTAGTCCTGTATCACTGAACCAGATTATCTTGTAGTTCTAGCCATGTCTATCTCATTATATATAAATATTTACCCAATGCATTGGAGGGAGATATAGGTCCCACCCATCTCATAATGAAACCATTCTTATGTGTGCCACAAAATCATAAATCATACATCATAACATAACCCATGTAATAAAAATGGGATTCTTAAACATCATGCCATCATATCATAATCTATATAAGATAAAAGAACACCATAAAATTAATTCCATCATAACGTAATCAAACCAATGTAAAAATAGGTATAGAAATATAACCCTATATTATCTTAGATAGAAAATAATTTTGATAAAACACTCGAACTTCATTCTTGAGGAAAATATCCTTTGTACTTCAAAAACATTTTTCCTTTCTTAACACGTCATACAATTTTAAACTAAAAGAAGTTAATTAAAAATAAACTTTCAAACTTATAAAGGAAGCTTCATGGAAATATTGTTTTATGAAATCATAAATATCCATTGATTTTGTATAAGTTAAAAAAACATTCTTCTCGTACATTGGCCGTAAAATTCAAAAAGTACCTCGTACTAAAAACGACAAAAGATTCCTCTCATATCTTTTACTAAAAAGTCACCAAAGGGTAAAATTGGATTTAAACAATTGTATGAGTATAGATATAATATTACATATTGAGGAAACATGGATATGGATGATAAATATTCCCCAGTAAATTCTGAAGTATAAATAATCTCGGATAAAAATGAGATTGCGAGATTTTCCCTTTTCTTAGGTCTGATATGCTTTGTATGTGTTTGAACCTCCTGTATAATGATTTAAATAGTGTCATTGAATTATTCTAGAATCATACTAATTGTTATGATATCATATATGGTCATATTATTAGCTTCTTATTAGTAATATTTCATTGCTACTTTTTATTCGGGTGTTTATTGCTTTATGTTCTTATGTGTGTTTTGTCGAATAAATTCTTATTATTCTTTTTAGATTATAGATGCCTCATTTATAGAATGTTATTAATTTAATATATATCATATTTATTCATTAAATTCATTTATAAAATCATTATTCAATGAGTATCATGTAGAACGAGTCGCATCACGTCGTGGAGACGGTAGGCCGTACGTACGCACGAGTGATGATATCATTACCATGATCATGGAATTGTACTGAAGTGTATGTATACTATTTCTGAATCAATATCATTTTAAAATAATCATATATATTTATTCTTTACACCATTATACCCATCCGCGTAAGGTGGTGGTGGAAAACAGATTACACCACAGCGTGGAGACGGTTTTCCGTACGTACACACGCATGGTGATTTCATTTTCCGTAGGATGGATAGAAGGTGAAATAGGGTTGTTTCATATTTATAATAACATATCAGTATATGAGTGATACTAATGTTATTACTTCATAATGAAACAACTAATTAATAGGAATTATAAGAAGAAATAAATTTCAAAGAATCGGTAACGAATATTACCTCTTCTTCGACACGCCTCTTTGAAACCTCCTCTTAGGGAACTAAAATTGATCTTTGAAGAAGACCAGAACCTCTAGAATATTACTAGGGAAGTGGAGAAGAGAAATTTTCAGGGGTTGGCCGAGCTTGAAGGCTCAAATTGGTGTGAGGAGAAGAGGTAGGAGGTGCCCTTTTATAAGGGAGGAGAGGGGCACCTTTGGAATTATAATAAATATTAATTTATAATAAATTCCAAACAAACTTAAAAACCTCAAAAAATGACTCAAATCTGAATCTTAGATGAGATAGGGTTTTAATATAATCATACAACAAAATTTAGACAAGTTGGGAATTTATTTTAAACATTATCAACATGATTTATCCTTATATAAACTATTTAATTTTATTTGTGGTAATAATATTATAAATTTTAAATCATTATAAATAATTACTTATATGTTGTTAATTGTCCATAATTGTATACGTTATTACATTTTAGACCATATAAATTTTAATTTATAATTTTTAAATATTTTTGTGATTTTTAAATGATTTTATAATATGTAATTTTTATAAATTAACAATAGTGTCAATTTTGACAGTATTCATTTATTTGAGTTTAAATAAAATATATACAGAAGATATGTTATAACTAAAATATTTAATAGATTCATAACATGTAATTTTTATCTATAAAATTAGTGGATCACATTAAATAGTTCATATAATATTTATTTTAATACTTTAAAAATCATTTATTTGATATTTCAATCAATAAAGTAATTTCAACATCACTATTGTGTCATAATTAATGATAATTATCTAATCCCTAAAAATTATAAATAAATTTATATTATGTAGATAATTGTATTATATTTCTATAGACTATTCATTGTCTAAGTTTCATTAAGTTTGTAACTAAATTAAAATTATTATACTTATGAAATTTAAGAGAGTGACATGTTGTCACTTTCTTTGGTTTTAATAATAATTAAATTATTTTAATAGTAAAAAGTCCATAAAATGAATTTATTCTGACCCTTAGGTGATAAGGGTCTATTTTTAGACATCCAATATAATTTTGGCAGGTGTTAGGGTAATTTTATAATCTTATTTTTACCCTTAATTACCCGATTTACCTTGAACTGCAGTAAATAAAAATTACTGTAGTTACTATTCAAAATATCAAAAAAATAAAAGTAACCTATTAAAATAATTTGGAACCACTGAATCCAAATATGGAATACATTTTTCAAAATTCAAAACACAGAAGTTGCAGTAATTAATGTAAAATTAATCTCGTTGTTAAGCAAACGAGTTTTACAAGTTAAAACATTGTCAAAGATTGAAATGTTTTTACCTATGAATTCAACGTAAAATTAATGCCAATGACATACACTATACTAAATGGAAAAAATATATTCTATTTATAATTTAAAACCATTCAATATTATAGTTTAACCATATAAAATATTGCGATGAAAAAAAGTTGTTTTTAATTAAAATATAGCATGTTTTTACTATTCATAAAAATATGAAAGTAACCAGAATAATATGAAAAATTTATGAAAAGTAAATTTTTATATCTTTATTCCAAATAAGAATTTTATTTGGTAAAATTAAACTTATAAACATGTCAAAAACTATATTTAAAGTGGGTGCGCCATCAAAAGGCGGCAAAACTGCATTTTTTTTAAATACTTTTTTTACCCGAAAAATTTATTTTGTTCTCATACCATGTTCTAGAAAATATGTAAGATGAATAATAATGTTATAAAATTTAAAAATCAGTTAATACTATTCATAACGTCTAGTTTATAATATTATAATAATATATCGTAGTTTAGTGAAACTCGGTATTGCGTAGTACACATGTTATCGAGGAAGGTCGTGATTGCGTGTAACGCAAGCCAAGCTAGTGTTGTGTGAAGTGAAAGATTCATTTGATGTTACGTATAAAATAAGTCAAAACAAAAATATACTTCTCATAAAATATCAGGGTGTTAAAACCAAGCTCTCATTACTTGTCTTGATTTTTCCCTCAAGATTGATTTCCCCCATTTAAATGTGAAGGGAGACTCTGAGATAGTCACCAAGAAGATCAAAGGTGACTACATCATTAGAAAGCAAGATTTAGTTCCCCTACTGGAGTGTACCCGTCAATTTATGGCCCAGTTTCCTACTTAGATTAAGGTGACTCATATACCTCAATCATAGAATCGTTGATCCAAAACCTTGGAATTTTTAGTTGTGTCTCTTGTAGATCTTGATCATAGTGAACTATTCATTCATGTGGAACACTGAAGGGCCTCACCCCCGCTACTATAGATAATTACAACTAACATGTATATTAAAATGCTTCTAGAACCTCTATTAAAGGATCCTTAAACCCCCTATATCAAATGAAATTATTGATTTTACAACTCCCATGGTCATGTATATCTAGCATGGTATTCTCCCACCAGACCGAGCTGAGCGTGAGAAAATCTACCGATGTGTGGTGCAGTTCGCCCTACAAAGTGGGCTCAACCTATACTAGGCCCTCTACAAGTGTGGGTTTGATGTAATTATCTTCCAATGAATCCAAGTAAATGAGATACCTAAGGTTATGTAAGAGTTCCATCCTAGATCTTATGGCACCCATCAAGCGGGACTTAAGCTCTCTTGCCAAATTTGGAGGTTTGGATACTCATGGCAGACCATAGCCCATGAAAACATTGCGTTTTCTATGAGTTTTCATGTGTGTTTGATCCATGCCAACTTTTTGGATCAACCATTGGATATTATCCACGCCACCATGTATTCTTGGCCCTTTACAATCTGGGGACTCGCTATAGTGGGGCCATACCTGCCAACAATAGTTCAATAGTGAAATTTCATTTTAACCATGATAAACTTATTCTCCAAATGGGAAGAAGTTATTCCCCTCAAGGAAGAAAAGACTTGATCCATAATAATTTTCATGGGATCCTATAGATACCCTGATTTTTCTTAATTGATTATTACATCATTTTAAAGATAAACAACATAAAATCATTGAAAATATAGGATCCAATGATTTAGTGTCTTGGGAAAATTAGGACCATACATAACATTTAAATAATCATGCATAAATATTATTTAATTCCTTATTCTCTATGTTCTCAGTATCCCTCATGTACTTCTTATTATAAGTAATCACTTAAGGATATACATCAAAGGAAGAGGTGAGCTAAAAGCCTGGTAAAAGGATAAATAAGAACATAATTCAATATAAAAATGGTGATCATAATCATTATCATCATAACATAAGAATGGTATAATCATCATAATCAGGATAAGAAGCATCAGATAAAGCCATGGAATGTGGAAATTCTTAAAAATGAAACATCATGTCATAGTGGTCAAACACCACACATAGTTGGGAACAAAGCTAGCATCATGTTCATGCCTAACATAAGTGGATAATCTTAAAATAATCATTGTGAAAAAATATACCATAATGTCCATTCATATTTCACATTATATCATGAGATAAATCACATTGCCCAATTCATTGAAGCACTATATAATTTCAGGCACACATGTCACATCATAACATTTACATAATCATGCATGGCACATAGAAGTGATTGATATACTTAGAAAAGGATATATAATCCTTTAGGTGGGAAATATAATAAAATATATTGAAAAAGTATTTTTTTTTTATCATTTAAATGTATATTAGAGCTACTCTTGAACATGAATTACCTTATACACATCAAATACATGATGCTAGTACAAGTAGGATTGATGAGGAGTCTTATATGTATTTTAAGTCTTCCATAATTCCTTTTAATCCCAGTTTCAAAAATAATAGTATAATAGCTAACCATAATCTGACTAAATTGACTAATGTATATCATATAAGTTATAATATGATTAAAATCGATTACGTAATAGCTTAATGTTTTTTATGATAACAATTTTTAAATATGATTTAAGAAAAAAACTTACATCAAGGAAAACACTAAGTGCATCTTAGTTAATTATTCTAATTCTACTCAAGATATTATTTTCCCTAAGATAAAAATGTATTATTAAATGTTGACTATATTTTTATAAGAGTGATGAAATTCCCTTCTAAGAAATTGGTAGAATTATTCAGTTAAATTAGGTTAATTCTTCGGATGCGCATGAGTTTTCATATGAACTCTAAAATCTACATGATTCAATGGGAGGATACGTTCCAAAGATTCATATTTATAGCAAACATAAAAACAAAGAGGTGGTTTTATATTCACCAATATAGGTGATAAATTATTCGATAAGATTAATTAATCTTATAAGGAAGTAATAAATGGAAACAATTTATGATTCTAAATTTCATGAAAAATAAGAAATGGATTTTGAGTACCAAAATTAAATTTTTTATTTTTTTGGTTTCTCCGATTGATGTAAATTTATTGGTGGGTATTCACAAAAACACATGACATGGATGGAATTGGTTGTTACAAATAAGGTTAGATTGGTTATTAATGGTCTATAGTGGTGTTTATACATAGAATATAATGAAATATTTTCACCAATCATCATGCTAAATCGATTTAGAATTCTACTTGTCAAAATAGAGTTATATGATCATTATTTTGGGAAATTGGATTTTAAGACCACCTTTCATGAAGGAATTACTATGGAATATTTCTATATGATGAAGCCAAAAGGGATGGTGACAGAAAATAAATCCTAAGGAATTAGAGTTTTAAAAATCTGTTTATATATTTAATTAAGCAATGTGACATTATAATTTTCATTTGATGAAGCCACCAGAGAGCTTGGTTTTATTAATAATGAAAGTGTTCTATGTGTTTATAAGAGATTAGTGAGAGCGATATAGTTTTCCAAATAAAATTTATGGATGATATATTTAAAATAGTTGTTAAGTAATATAGTTGGATAGTACGAAGGAACATATATTTCTATAAAATTACTTAATATGACAACTAGTTATAGGGAAAAATATATTATAAAATAGATATCTAGGGTTTATAAGATCAAATCATAGTATTTAAATTGATAAGGTATTAAAAAATAAAAGTAAGAACAATTCATGAATGAATTTTTTTCCTATGTAACATGGCATGAAATTTCTCCAATATGAGGTGTTTAGGAATAGGAGGATATTATAATGATGAATACCATTCTATATGCTTAAATGTATAAATTTATTACATCCACTTAAGTGTTTTAAATATATTACATATTACATTTTATGTACTAAAATTTGATATTTCATATGCATAAATCATAGTGGGAAAATATTAAAAAAATTAGATAACTACATAGGCTTATAATTAGAACTTTCTAGCAATAATTAAAAATGTGGAAAGGGTAAGTTCTTGGTACTTAAAAAAGCGGGAATACTAGTTATCATGGGTATATAAAATTAGTTTTCATATAGATCAATTTGATATAATATTACAATAATGATAAGGTAGTAAGTAATAAAATCTTATTACAACTAGTGGTTTCTATATCTATATATATCGAGCATATTGCAGCTTTTAATGCATCTTAAGTAGATATTTAGAAAAATTTTGTTCTAGATTTTGGATCTATTGTATAGTATTGACATGTGATAATCTTATTACTATGGTATTATCCAAAATTATAAGTTAATGATACTTTATAAAAGGTAAATACTTAGTTATTTCACTTCTTATGGGATTTTCACAAAGTGTTGAAGTCGTATTAAGAATAATAGCATCAGGATGTTGTGGTTCAGATAGTAATTATAGTCATAACTCACTAGAAACCTGTTTGTAATGTGATATCTAT
Source organism: Viscum album (assembly GCA_963277665.1). NCBI lineage: Eukaryota > Viridiplantae > Streptophyta > Magnoliopsida > Santalales > Viscaceae > Viscum > Viscum album. The sequence continues at coordinate 357,211,779 of OY728150.1, forward strand.
CAAGTTATTGGTTAGAAGTTGGATCTAGTGAAAATGGGGATTTTTTGGATTTGGTTCTCTATAAACAACTTAATTTGTACTTTATATTATGAGAATATTAATATTAATTAATATCATATAACATGATTATTTTTATTTTATCTAAAATTTATGTGAAAATTTCCTTGGATTATTTATCACATTGAAAGGATATGGTATATCCTCATTATATTGAAAACCAATATATGATATGATGGTATTATTAAACATACATCATGTGATCTAGATGACATCAATCTGAAGAGAAAGAGAAAATGGTTAACTATCAGGTGTTGGATTCTCATATGCCTATGTGATTTATTTTAATGATGTTCCCACATTGTAATCACTAAGAGAAGAGGTTTTTAGAACAACCCCACTAATAGTAATTCCACATGTTATGTTTTATTTAATATTCCTAACTACGAATGTGTGTATTGATCCTTAGAGATTATATTGTAATTAATGTATATCGTGGATAATATACTTTGATGTGTTGATAAAAAATGTAATGAAATATGCTCATAGGAAGGTAGGATACCTTGGGTGTGTCGTTAGTGATATGAAATTAATTAAACAATTCAATAATGGGATTGTACCTTCCTAATTAATAGATGATGATATATCTATCCCTTTGATTGAAATGAAACTATTTGATTAAATCTATGGTTATGATAGTTCATCAATGAGTTCGTTTTAGAGAGTAAATGAAAGAAAAATAAAGCATAAAGGTTGATGATATAAGTATGAAACCTACCAGATGAGATATCAAGATAAAGGGATTATATTAGACATTAAGCATTCATATGAGGTTTTTGTATTTGTGACATTAACTTATTTTGTTATGGGTGTGTTGATATGTAGTTGGACATTGATCTTGGGCTTTAATCATTTTCAATTAATTCCAATAAGAAAGAGCCCTATATGTTCACACACTAAGTGTATCCAAAATCTTAATTAAATAATATTTGAATTTAATATTAAGAAAAAATATTATTCTTAGTTTTTTGATGAATAATTATTCAATTAATGTTGATTAAATTAATACAATCAATAGTTACCTAATTTTAGAATACAAGTGAATTTAATACTAAATAAATATTTATTCATAAATTAGTGAATACATTAATTATTTATCTCTTGTTTATTATTCACATGGTAATGAATAAATATTTATTTGTTCATGACTTTAGTGAGTATACTAATAAAAATATTTATTTAGATACATGAATATGAAAATAAATATTTCTTTGAAAGTTTAGAGAATATAATATTTATTTATTGAACGAATGAATAATGAAGTGATATTTATTTATTGAAATAAATATTTATTATTCAATGTTTGATAAATACCAAGGATTGATAGGATTATTTAAAGTCCTGATGGAAATGATTTATTGATCCATCAGTGTAGCACATTTCATGAGAATATAATAATTATATTATATTATTATTTGAAATAGGGTTTACTTAGAATAGATAATTAGAAAAAGGAACTTTATGAAATTACAAATTATTTAACCCAAAGTAGATAATTTGATTTATATTATTTCAAAGTTATAAGAATTATTGTGAAAAATTAATTCTATCCATATAATTCTCTCAAGATAAATATAATAATCCTTCTCGTCCCTCTCAAGAATTAGAGACTAAATATAATCTTTGTTGGGATCAATAAAAAATGATACAATATTCTTGGTTCTTACATGATAACACCCAGAATACCAAGAGTGGTGTTTGAATATTTTTTGACAATGTGTGGATACCTAATGAGGAATTCTAGATTTGATTATTCACTACTAAAATGAAAATATAAGGGTATCTATTGGATTTATCAACAATCATAAGATTCGTCAATCCAAGGTAATTGTTACTTTAAATTAATTACTAATTAAATATAAAAAATATTATATATGTGGTGATTTTGGGGTTGTTTTTTCAATTTCTTTGGATTTTAGAAGTTGAAACTGATGAAAAATATCTTTGAGCACTGGACTAACTACATTTTATGTGACTCATAACCATCATATTGAAAATATACATCTTTTTTATCCTATACATTATCACTTATACCATTTATTCTATCACTCCACGCCTGTAAAGACCCATAAATTTCAAGGAAATTTTTTTCTTAATTTTCTTTGGAATTTTACAAGAGCGCAGTTTCTGACGGCACCTAATTCTAAGGCCCGGTGTGCCCGGAATCATTTTCCGAAGTTTGGCTCAGGTACATTCAGTGAACGGACGAGCGGGTTTTTCTAACTTTTGAACCGGTGCCCGGAATAGAATTCTGAGGGCACAGATGAAATCGCAGCACCGGTATTCGCCTAGAAACGCCTCTTCTAGAGTTGCATTTGCTCGGGTGTGGATTTCAATTTTCGGGCTTAAGGTTAGAAAATAAAATAATTTTACGACAACTTTATTTTATTTCAATTAAGCCACTTGGAAGCCACTAGAAGCCACTTAAAAGCGGCTTAAACTGAGTTGAACTGGATAGGGTACTATCCAGAAATATCCTACCCCCTTGGTAGGATATTTGTGAGGTGGGGCCCACACGAGCCCCGCCGTTTCTTTCCGCTAAGTAACGCACCCGTGAAAACCCGTCATTATGAAAATCAACTGACGCGTTTTCTTAAACTCTTAACAGACCATTTAATGGGGCGGTTTATTTCATAAATGAAATGAGTTGTTTCTTTCATTGAATTAATTCAACGAATTGATGGGTCGTTACTTACCCTTTTTTTTCGTTTGTTGGCGTAATAATAAAATAATACCAACTAATCTTTTTGGAGGATTACTGGTTGAGAGATTTGACAGAGTCCTCGTGCCTTTATCCTTCTTCGCGAAGAACGCGAAGAACGTGAAGAACACGAAGAACGCCGGCCTCCGACGAAGAACGCCGAACCCGGAAATCGACGACGTGACGCCGTGTTCCGCGACGCCGACGTTCCCTTCCTGCAACGTTCTTCTGCGACGTCTCTTCCTCCGCAACGGATCTTCGATCAGCTGCTTGAGGTAAGAGTCTCGGATTTTCTTTTTAATCTCCTTTGTGGTTTTTTTTACCAAAACACGGATTTAATGATTTAATTAAATTAAATCTGTTGTTTCATGGTCCGTTGAGTTCTCCGACTCAACGTCGTGTTCCGCGACGACGTGACTCCCTTCCGCGACGACGCGACGATCTCCACCTTCCGCGACGAGCAATTCCGTGAAGGATGTGCGTATGACGACGACCAACAAGGTAGGGGTTGTTGTGAACTTTTCCTTTTCCCCGTGATTGTTCCTTTTTAAAAGTAAAGAACCCAGACATAAGAACGATTTTGATTCCCTTAAAATTTTTGAATTCATGTGTTGATATTATTCCTCCCATTGTTTATCTCTAACGCAGAGGGTGCGGGCCAAACGAACACGGCCTGACGACCCTCCGTCGTTCTTCGTTGTTATGCGGATTTGGCGGGCGACGACGGAACGAGCCGCAACGGAAGTTTGATGATCCCGCAGTGGATAACGAGTCCCGGGAGGAGCAGCGGCGTAGACGGGAACAGAATCGGACCACCGGAGCGACTCTGGTGGCCCGCGGAAGCCGCCGGCGGCACGGGTCGCCGGCGCGGCGGCGCCGGCAGCCAGGAGCAGCGGCGCCCCGGTGCGCCGCCGGACAGGGCCGTCGCGGCTCAGCCGCGGCGGCGGCGCTCGAGGACCCGCGGCCGCGCGGGACGCCGCTGAAGCCGCGTCCGGTTGTCCGAGAGACACCCTGCGGGTGCCGAGGGGTTGTCACGCGGGGGCGGCGGCTCCCCCCCGCGTCGCTCGGCTGTCCAGGGAGACACCCCGCGGGTGCCATGGGGGTGTCACGTGGGGGTGGCTGCTCCCCCCCGCGCCGCGCGGCCGAGCCGAGCCGGGCTGGCCGAGCCAGGCCGGTCCGACCGGCCGAGCCGCGCCCTAGACGAGCCGGACCGGGTCCGACCGGGTCGGACCGGGTTGACCCGGTTCGGCCGACCCAGGGGGGGGGGGGTCGGCCCGGGCCCGGACCCCCCGTCTTCGGCGTTCAAATGCTCGTAAGTTGAGCTACGGGCCTCCAAACGACTCGCCGTCAGCGGCAACACGATCCTTGGATCGAGACGGTCGTTTTGATATATCGCACTCAAGGTTTCGGAATACTTTGAGTTCGGCCGGGTTGGTTCGTACACGAAACCAACCGGGCCTTCAGAGCGGAAACGCTCATATCTTGAGCTACGGACGTCCGATTAACGTGCCGTCAGTTTTGTTTTTTTCCTCTAAGTGAGACGGATATTTTGGCATACTCTTCCCAAGTTTTGGATGCAGGTGGAGTACGGTCGGGTTGGTTTTGCCTTAAAAACCAACCGGGCCCCTGGGCCGAAAAAGCCAATAACTCTCAGACCGGGCGTCCGATTGACACGCCGTCTGCAGCGTTGAGTTCCTGTTGATGATACGGAACTTTTGGATACATCAACTTCGGACTTTATGACAGTTGATGTATCGGCCTCTCGGCTCGTGGAGCGAACCCTCCCGAACGATCTTGTTGTGTGCAGGAACCCTAGAGCTGGCTGCGACTGCTACTTCGACAGCGACGACCGTGCAGAGATCCTCAGTGGACTGCGGCGACGACCGTGTAGAGATCCTCAGTGGACTACGACGACGACTGTGCAGAGATCCTCAGTGGACTGCGATGACTACGGCACTCAGCGATCCTACGTGGATCAGTACTACAGGTCCTGTGTGGGCCCGATCCTGTGTAGGTCCGATCCTGTGTGGGTCAGCGCTCAGCGGTTCTGTGTGAGCCAGCACCTACAGGTCCTGTGTGGGCCTGATCCTGTGTGGGTCATTGCGGGGGTTAGTTACCTATCGATCCTTCGTGGGTCCGACGACTTAGATGGATCAGTGATCATCTTTATCGTCATCCAGAGAAGTATACCTGTGTGAGCTGAATTTTGTGTTACTCTCCTTTTTGGATTGTGTTGAGCTATCCTGTGTGGATTTACTATTTACTCTCCTTTGTGGATTGTGTTGAGCTATCCTGTGTGGATTTACTGTTTACTCTCCTTTGTGGATTGTGTTGTGCTATCCTGTGTGGGTATACGTTTGCTTTCCTCTGTGGACTGGGTTGTGCTTGGGCTCGGACGTTGGAGCCGAATGGGAATTGATGACTTAGGTATATGTATGGGCATATACCTAATCCGTGTCAGATGTTACTTCGTGATTGTATCTTTCCTTTGTGGATTATCCTATGTGGATTTCGGGAGACCTTCGGGGGTCTCGGGGTCCCTACTGAGTAGCTTATACTCACCCCTGCACGGGCTATGCCCGCACTACGTTGTGTTGGTTGCAGACGACGGGCAGCGCTGATCGTGGTGGAGGCGTGCGGAGTAGGACGGTACCTGGAGGTGGACCACTGGGCGGGACGTACTCGGAGCGGTCAGGTGGACCCGAGGAGCAGTGGAGTCTATCTGTACCCACCCTTCAGGTGGGACTTCCAGAGGATTGCTCGACGCTGCGGCTTTTCCTTTCAGTTGTTGTTTTTCCTTTCAGTTGTACTTTATAGTTGGGCTTGTATTTCCGGACCCTTTTACTTTCATCACAGCTTGTACAGTTTTTACTTAGTGTTTACTTTTCCGCTTGATTACTCTGTGGTGCTTGTTTACTTTTTAAAGGAAATGCCTTCCCTTTTGTTGGGATTTACACATTGGTGCTAGTCGCCAGCCCCTGGCCTATGGAAGGCGGGCTTGGGGTAGTCACGGCACGGGCCTTGAGGACGGGTCGTGACAAATTGGTATTAGAGGTGGTCGGTTCTACCGCAGACTCTGATCTTTCTTCTATGTGAAGCAATAGTGTTTAGCGTATTGAGTGTGGTTATTAGTTCAGGGAGTCCAGTGTTGGTCCGGCGGCCGACGTATCCGTACACCAGGACCCTGACTTCTGATTTCCGACTTAATGCATGAAAACATTGATTGCATGTGTGTTTCAAGTTTTCTTTGTGATTACTTGTGTCAGCTCACCAGGTATACTATTCTGACTGTGGCGCACTTGTTTCCTTTTCAGGATGTCCCCACGACGGCAACCAGCTAGGGTTTCGAGAGTAGAGCGCGACGACAGCCCGCCGAGCGACGAGGCCTCAGTACAGGGCCCGTTGACAGCAGAGGCACTGGTGGTACCTTTACCCGTCGAGCCCCCGATGCTTCCAGCACCAATCGCTGATGATGCACGACGCCTCGGAGCTCTGCACGAGTTCCAGCGCCAGCGACCACCCAGGTTCCGTGGGGAGACGGACCCCCAGGCAGCCGAGGACTGGCTGGAGGCGGTCGTCTGAGTTTTCAGGCTAGTGAGGACACCATCAGACCTCATGGTGATCCTCGTGGCGAGCCTACTGCACGCAGCAGCAGGACGATGGTGGAGCCTGATGCTCCAGGTGCACGATGAGGCCTCCCTCATCTGGACGGACTTCGAGAGCCTCTTCCGCTCAGAGTTCGTCCCGGCCACCCTCTGTGTGGTGCGCATCCAGGAGATTCTTCAGCTGCGGCAGGGCAGCTTGACGGTCGCCCAGTACGCGGCGATGTTCACCGACCTTTCTTGCTACTCGACAGACATGGTATGGGACCCCTTCTTCCGGGCCCGGTCCTTCGATCAGGGATTGAGACACGAGATCAGGGCATCGCTAATCTCCCTCAGCATCCCGACCCAGGCATGATTTCTAGAGCGAGCCCTTCTGATCGAGAGCTTTCTGGATGAGTCCACAGCGAGACCTACCGTAAGGCGGCAGGTAGCAGAGTCTTCGGCAGCTGGTAGCCGATGGATGAATCAGGGTTCCAGGCAGACCAGACCCTCTTGTAAATGACCTCAGGACACTGGCTCAGCAGTGCGGGGCACACAGCACGGGGCCAGTCTTCTGAGAGGCAGGCAGTGCTACTCCTGCGGCGGGCAGGGCCACATGGCTCGTGACTGCCCGACCTGCCGTACCGAGGAGCAGCAGACGGTGGAGGGGCCACCCAGGCAGAGGCAGAAGGTCGACCGTGGCAGTCTACAGGGAGGAGGCAGATGAGGAAGGGGGGCTGGCCGAGTAGCAGGTGGTGGGCGACGCTTTGAGGCTCTGCCACCACCACCACCAGGAGGTCCTCCCCGACCACAGGGAGCTGGCGGGCAGAGACAGGCACAGCTCCAGGCAGTGGAGTCCTACGACCACGGCGCGCCAGAGATGATTCGAGGTATGATCTGTGTCTATTCCACCCTTGCTGCAGTTCTTATAGACACAGGAGCGAGTCACTCTTTCATAGCCACGGCCCTTGTTCGGAGCTCGGAGATTCCGACAGAGTCGTTGGCTCGATCCTTATGGCTAGAGACTCCTACGGGAGCAGACTCGACGATTACGCACTGGTGTTGGCAGTGTGAGCTTACTCTAGGAGGTGAGAGCTTCGGTTGGGATCTTCTTGTAGTAGCGTCGAGGCCTTACGACGTCATCTTGGGCATGGATTGGTTATCTACAGTCCATGCTTAGATTGACTATTTTAGGCGCAAGGTGCGATGTGTGCGCACCGACGGGAGCAGGTTCACCTTCACCGGTGAGAAGGGAGCCTTCACAGCATAGGATGGACTCACGCAGAGGAGAGGGCATCCCATCACTCATTAGTTGGCTAGCCTCATACTTGGAGCAGTTGACGTGCGGAGTCCTAGTTTTCTTGCAGTGGTGGATCAGTATGCGGTCGTCTTCCCCGACGACGTTCCAGGGCTACCCCCTCACAGAGAGGTAGACTTTTATATTGATCCGTACCCCGGGACAGCCCTGATATCCACTCCAGCATATCGGATGGCCCCCGCCGAGCTTCGAGAGCTATGAGTACAGTTGGAGGACTTGCAGGGCAAGGGATTCATACGACCCAGTGTTTCACCCTGGGCTTCCCCGATATTGTTCGCCAAGAAGGCGGACGGGAGCTTGCGACTGTGTGTCGATTATCATCGCCTGAACCAGGTGACAGTGAGGAACAAGTATCCACTACTGAGGATTGATGACCTCTTTGATCAGCTCAAGGGAGCACGGTGGTTCTCGAAGATAGACCTCAGGTCAGGCTATCATCAGCTTAGAGTTCAAGACGAGGACGTGCAGAAGACGTCCTTCAGGTGTCGGTATGGCCACTATGAGTTCTTGGTTATGCCTTTCGGCGTAACCAACGCTCCAACAGTGTTCATGAGCCTCATGAATAGGATCTTCCAGCCATACCTCGATCATTTTTTCATGGTCTTCATCGACGACATGTTGGTGTACTCGACCATCGAGGAGGAGCACGCCTACCACTTGCGGGTTGTACTAGACACACTCCGAGAGCACCAGATTTATGGAAAGCTCTCGAAGTTCCAATTCTGGTTACGTGAGGTCCACTTCTTGGGGCACGTCATTTCTGAGGCGGGAGTTGCAGTGGATCCCGCGAAGATTGAGGCAGTGCTAGCTTGGGAGCCACCCAGGAGCGTGACAGAGGTGCGGAGTTTCTTGGGTCTAGCCGGATACTATCGGAGATTTGTTCCAGACTTCTCTAGAGTTTCGGTTCCACTCTCAGTGTTGGAAAATAAGGGGAAACCCTTCATGTGGTCAGACAGATGTCAGCAGAGCTTCTAGGAGCTGAGACAGAGATTGACCAGCGAACCTATCTTGAGTTTGCCTGAGGAGGGAGTTGGATACGTAGTCTACTGTGATGCATCAGGGACCGGACTCGGATGTGTCCTGATGCAGGAGCGGGCCGTGATTGCCTATGGATCATGTCAGTTGAGGCCGCATGAGCAGAACTATGCTACCCATGACTTGGAGTTAGCAGCAGTGGTCTTCGCTCTGAAGACATGGAGGCACTATCTGATGGGAGAGTGCTTTACAGTATTTTCTAACCACCAGAGTCTCAGGTATATCTTCTCACAAAAGGACCTGAACCTGAGACAGCGGCGATGGCTCGAGTTCCTCCAGGACTATGACTTTGAGATAGTCTATACTCCTGGGAAGGGGAACGTGGTAGTCGATGCCCTCAGCAGGAGGACGGGCATCCAGCTACTTGAGGAAGCGACAGAGCAGCTAGCCGCCTTGCAGATATCATTCATGGATAGAGATGGAGCAGCCTTCCTTCAGTCTCTCACAGTCACCCCTCCACTACTGCAGCGGGTCAGAGAGGCACAGCGTGGGGACGCTGACTGTGAGACACGGCGTGCACAGATATCCTCGGGACAGGCACCTGATGGTTTCTCCTTTGGAGCAGGGCACGACATCCTTTTCAGAGGACGTACCCTGGTACCAGTCGCTTTACGAGAGGAGGTGCTGAGAGAGTTTCACACTTCTCCTTTGGCGGTACATCCTGGAGTGGCGAAGATGTACCAGGATCTCAGACGACAGCACTGGTGGCTGGGCATGAAGAAGGCTGTGGAAGAGTTCGTTTCACGGTGCCTCACCTTCCAGTAGGTGAAGCCAGAGCATCAGGTACCAGCAGGCTTGGTACAGCCCTTGTAGGTCCCGGAGTGGAAGTGGGACGGGATATATTTGGACTTCGTGACTGGACTTCCACGCACTTCCAGAGGTCACGACTCCATTTGGGTGATTGTTGACCGACTCACCAAGTCGGCACACTTCTTACCCATCCGAGAGCAGGGCTCAGTGGAGAGCTTGGGGCGTCTCTACGTTCAGGAGATTGTACGGCTTCATGGTGTGCCATCGACTATCGTCTCCGATCGAGACACTCGTTTTACTTCCCGGCTTTGGAAGGGGTTGCATGAGGCATTCGGGGCGTAGCTACGTCTGAGCACCGCCTTTCACCCTCAGACGGATGGTCAGACGGAGAGGACCATTCAGACTCTCGAGGACATGCTCCGCGCATGTGTCCTAGACTTTGGTCGCAGCTGGGTGGACCACCTACCCTTGGTGGAGTTCGCGTACAACAACAGCTACCACTCCACCATCGGGATGGCACCATACGAGGCATTGTACGGCAGGCCTTGTAGATCTCCTTTGTGCTGGACAGACCCTGGGGAGTCAGCACTTGTGGTACCAGAGATGGTCCGGGCCACGACAGAGAAGGTCCAGGTCATCTAGGAGCGGATGAGGACAGCACAGAACCGGCAGAAGTCATATGCTGACAGGAGGCGGAGGCCACTCGAGTTCGAGGATGGCGACCACGTCTTCTTGCGGGTCTCACCTCGACGTGGGTTGCGGAGATTTGGCTGAGGCGGAAAGTTGTCTCCACGCTTCATCGGGCCTTTCCAGGTCCTCAGCAGGATTGGCGAGGTGGCTTATCGCCTGGCTCTGCCACCTTAGTTGCACCAGGTGCATGACGTCTTCCACGTATCTCAGCCGAGGAGATACGTGCACGAACCGACGCACATCATTGACCATGGGGAGCTAGACGTGGATGATGGGGCGACTTTTACGGAGGTCCAGGTGGAGATAGAGGATCGACAGGAGCGGGTCCTACGTGGGCGATCGATTCCTCTTGTGCATGTCAGATGGCAGCATGGGAACCTCCAGGAGAGCACATGAGAGCGGGAGGCCCGGATGCGTGCTCAGTACCCACTTTTGTTTCCCTAGTTTATGATGTATCTTTACGGGGGCGTAAAGCCCTAAGGTGGGAGTAATGTAAAGACTTGTAAATTTCAAGGAAATTTTTTTCTTAATTTTCTTTGGAATTTTACAAGAGCGCAGTTTCTGACGGCACCTGATTCCAAGGCCCGGTGTGCCCGGAATCATTTTCCGAAGTTTGGCTCGGATACGTTCAGTGAACGGACGAGCGGGTTTTTCTAACTTTTAAACCGGTGCCCGGAATCAAATTCTGAGGGCACCGATGAAATCGCAGCACCGGTATTCGCCTAGAAATGCCTCTTCCAGAGTTGTGTTTTCTCAGGTGTGGATTTCAATTTTCGGGCTTAAGGTTAGAAAATAAAATAATTTTACGACAACTTTATTTTATTTCACTTAAGCCACTTGAATCCACTTAAAAGTAGCTTAAACTGAGTTGAACCGGATAGGGTACTATCCAGAAATATCCTACCCCCTTGGTAGGATATTTGTGAGGTGGGGCCCGCACGAGCCCCGCCGTTTCTTTCCGCTAAGTAACGCACCCGCGAAAACCCGTCATTATGAAAATCAACTGACGTGTTTTCTTAAATTCTTAACAGACCATTTAATTGGGCGGTTTATTTCGTAAATTAAATGAGCTGTTTCTTTCGTTGAATTAATTCAACGAATTGATGGGTCGTTACTTACCCTTTTTTTCATTTGTTGGCGTAATAATAAAATAAGACCAACCAATCTTTTTGGAGGATTACTGGTTGAGAGATTTGACAGAGTCCTCGTGCTTTTATCCTTCTTCGCGAAGAATGCGAAGAACGCGAAGAACGCCGGCCTCCGACGAAGAACGCCGAACCCAGAAATCGACGACGCGACGCCGTGTTCCGCGATGCCGACGTTCCCTTCCGGCAACGTTCTTCTGCGACGTCTCTTCCTCCGCAATGGATCTTCGATCAGCTGCTTGACGTAAGAGTATCGGATTTTCTTTTTAATCTCCTTTGTGGTTTTTTTTACCAAAACACGGATTTAATGATTTAATTAAATTAAATCTGTTGTTTCATGGTCCGTTGAGTTCGCCGACTCAACGTCGTGTTCCGCGACGACGCGACGCCCTTCCGCGACGATCTCCACCTTCCGTGACGAGCAATTCCGCGAAGGACGTGCATACGACGACGACCAACGAGGTAGGGGTTGTTGTGAACTTTTCCTTTTCCCCGTGATTGTTCCTTTTTAAAAGTAAAGAACCCGGACATACGAACGATTTTGATTCCCTTAAAATTGTTGAATTCATGTGTTGATATTATTCCTCCAATTGTTTATCTCTAACGCAGAGGGTGCGGGCCAAACGAACATGGCCCGACGACCCTCCGTCGTTCTTCGTTGTTATGCGGATTTGGCGGGCGACGATGGAACGTGCCGCAACGGAAGTTTGATGATCCCGCAGTGAAGAATGAGTCCCGGGAGGAGCATCGGCGCAGACGGGAACAGAATCGGACCAGCGGAGCGACTCTGGGGGCCCGCAGAAGCCGCCGGCGGCGCCGGCAGCCGGGAGCGGCGACGCCCCAGCGCGCCGCCGGACAGGGCCGTTGCGGCTGAGCCGCGGCGGCGGCGCTCGCGGACCCGTGGTCGCGCGGATCCGGCGCGCACGGGACGCGGATGAAGCCGCGTCCGGTTGTTTGAGCGACACCCCGCGGGTGCCGCGGGGTTGTCACGCGGGGGCGGCGGCTCCCCCCCCCGCGTCGCTCGGCTGTCCAGGGAGACAGCTCACGGGTGTCACGGGGGTGTCACGCGGGGGTGGCGGCTCCCCCCCACGCCGCTCGGCCGAGCCGAGCCGGGCTGGTCGAGCCAGGCCGCTCCGACCGGCCGGGCCGCGCCCTGGCCGGGCCGGACTGGGTCCGACCGGGTCGGACTGGGTTGACCCGGTTCGGCCGACCCAGGGGGGGTCGGGCCGGGTCGGCCCATGCCCGGACCCCCCGTCTTCGGACGGTTTTTGTTCAAATGCTCGTAACTTGAGCTACGGGCCTCCAAACGACTCGCTGTCAGCGGAAACACGATCCTTGGATCGAGACGGCTGTTTCAGTATATCGCACTCAAGGTTTCGGAATACTTTGAGTTCGGCCGGGTTGGTTCGTACATGAAACCAACCGGGCCTTCGGAGCGAAACGATCATATCTTGAGCTACAGACGTCCGATTAACATGTCGTCAGCTTTGTTGTTTTCCTCTAAGTGAGACGGATCTTTTGGCATACTCCGCCCGAGGTTTGGATGCAGGTGGAGTACGGTCGGGTTGGTTTTTCCTTAAAAACCAACCGGGCCCCTGGGACGAAAAAGCCAATAACTCTCAGACCGGGCGTCCGATTGATGCGCCACCTGCGGCGTTGAGTTCCTGTTGATGATACGGAACTTTTGGATACATCAACTTCGGACTTTGTGACAGTTGATGTATCGGCCTCTCGGCTCGTGGAGCGGACCCTCCCGAACGAGCTTGCTGTGTGCGGGAACCCTAGAGCTGGCTGCGACTGCTACTTCCACAGCGACGACCTTACAGAGATCATCAGTGGACTGTGGCGACGACCGTGCAGAGATCCTCAGTGGACTGCGACGACGACTGTGAAGAGATCCTCAGTGGACTGCGATGATTACTGCACTCAGCGATCCTACGTGGATCAGTGCTACAGGTCCTGTGTGGGCCCGATCTTGTGTGGGTCCGATCCTGTGTGGGTCAGCGCTCAGCGATTCTGTGTGAGCCAGCGCCTACAGGTCCTATGTGGGCCCGATCCTGTGTGGGTCATTGCGGGGGTCAGTTACCTATCGATCCTTCGTGAGTCTGACGACTTAGATGGATCAGTGATCATCTTTATCGTCATCCGAAGAAGTATACCTGTGTGAGCTGAATCTTGTGTTACTCTCCTTTGTGGATTGTGTTGAGTTATCCTGTGTGGATTTACTGTTTACTCTCCTTTGTGGATTGTGTTGAGCTATCCTGTGTGGATTTACTGTTTACTCTTATTTGTGGATTGTGTTGTGCTATCCTGTGTGGGTATACATTTTCTTTCCTGTGTGGACTGGGTTGTGCTTGGGCTTGGACGTTGGAGCCGAACGGGAATTGATGACTTAGGTATATGTATGGGAATATACCTAAGCTGTGTCAGATGTTACTTCGTGATTGTATCTTTCCTTTGTGGATTATCCTATGTGGATTTAGGGAGACCTTCGGGGGTCTCGGGGTTCCTACTGAGTAGCTTATACTCACCCCTGCACGGGCTATGCCCGCACTACGTTGTGTTGGTTGCAGACGATGGGCAGTGCTAATCGTGGTGGAGGCGTGCGGAGCAGGACGGTACCTGGAGGTGGACCACTGGGCGGGACGTACTCAGAGCGTTCAGGTGGACCCGAGGAGCAGTGGAGGCTATCTGTACCCACACTTCAGGTGGCACTTCCAGAGGACGGCTCGACGTTGCGGCTTTTCCTTTCAGTTGTTGTTTTTCCTTTCAGTTGTACTTTACAGTTGGGCTTGTATTTCCGGCCCCTTTTACTTTCAGCACAGCTTGTACAGTTTTTACATAGTGTTTACTTTTCTGCTTGCTTACTCTGTGGTTCTTGTTTACTTTTTAAAGGCAATGCCTTCCCTTTTGTTGGGATTTACGCCTTGGTGCTTGTTGCCAGCCCCTGGCCTATGGAAGGCGGGCTTGGGGTAGTCACGGCACGGGCCCCGAGGACGGGTCGTGACAACGCCCATACATCAGTCTGTATCAATGAAACATGATTTATTCACTCCATATCTTTATATATATATATATATATATATTCTTTATCCAATGATTCCACTAATTCAGCATTCTATTACATAGATTCTAGATTCTGAACCTTAGAGTCTCATTCAGTCTATTCTCCATATACAATCCATACTAAAATTTATTCTCATTATTTAATTCACTACCATTCATTCATGCCCAAAACATTATCTAATCATCATGGACTGGTAGAAGGACTAGCAATAGGCCAAGAAGGAGGGGATGGAGAGCATTTTATGGGAGATTTTTTCTCACTCTCTTTATTCATAAATATTTTTTATTCTTATCTATGTACTGTATTTTGGGGTGATAAAGGGGTGTAATTTTATCTTGTGTTTTATTAACCTAGATTTGATTTATTTTGTCTCCTTTTGTTAACTATTTAACCATTTGATAAATTAATTGATGAGTGGGTAATATTTGGGGAGTTACATTTGAAACCCAAACCATGCATTAGAGTTTTGATCAATGTATTCTTAGGAATATGAGTTATAGGAATAAAATTAAAACTAAATCATAAAATATGGAATGAAATCACTACTCGTATGGGACAAGAGAAACATCACAGGGTCTCTTGAATTTATGAGCATGTCCTTTTATACCATTAAAATGGAATTTTAGTCATTTGTAATGTTTTTAATTACATTTTTGTTTCAATTCATTAGAATTTATCATGAGGTTGATTACTAACCTAAATACCCCACACATATCAAATTAAATCAATATTTAATTTTTTGTAACTTCCTCTTCTTACTTATTTAAACACACACAAAATTAATCTAAAAATTATTTACATTGTGGTCAAAAAACCACACAACATTGAATTAAATTGTGTTTCCACTCATTATAGACAAGTGGACCATTGGATTAACCAATATTATATCCCTTTGGTGATTATGTCATTATGTAGTGATATTAAGATCACAAATACCACATTGTATTTCTAAATTGCTGCATAGGATATGCATAGTCGATCGACTAATTTTCATTATTTTAGTAAATAAAATTCACAAAATCACTTCAAATTTAATTCAATGGATTTTTTTAAAAAATACTTATTTGATTATTATAAATATAATTGTATTTTAAGGTTTAATTTGAGTTAATTAGAAGATATATTTTATAGAATTTTTATCAATAATTTTAAAATTTGAATTTAAGAATTCATAGAAACAAGACCTCATTTGAATGCATGGATATAGAATAAAGATAGCCTTATATATAGATATACATTAGATTATGGTTTCTACATAATCTTATAATGGATAATTTAAATCTTTTTTTACAAATGTTGTTGTATTTTTAAATTTCCCATGTGAGAATAAACTCATCCTATATAAAATTATCACAAACGGAAAGGAATTATGATCTCAAGAACTATAAATTGTATTTTATCCCTACATTCAATGGAAAATAAAGAGAATATGACTATAATTTAACCAAATAATTCATCACAAATGTTCAATTGGTTCTTATGAGGGTATTCATGATTCAATTTTAAGAAAAAAAATATCTAATTATAAATACAATTGATTTGATAAGTATAATTATAGATTCTCCTCAAGGGTATAATAAAAAATTACATAAATCTTAGTATAGGTGCAAGCATTACTACCAAAAATACCCACACGACTAATTAACACCACTATTTATTGTGTAATTTTTTATAATAGGGTAACACTAATTGGAAAACCTCCATTTGATATAATTTCTTTTGGTTATTATAGAAACAAGAATTTATAGGAGTTAAATAATATCTTAAATATATTAACTAAGAATTGACATGAAATGTTTATGGGAATAAAAAGAGTTATGGCCAAGGAATATGCTTCCACTAAGTATTTTCATTCACAAATTAATAATCTTTAAGAGAAAATACAAGATTTGATTTCAAGGACCTAAGGAATGAATTAGAAATATTTTTAATGTGCAATGTTTGGTTATAACTCAAGTCAATGTAGGAATTTTGAAATTCAGGTAGTATATACATACTTTCATGTGTATTAAAGAAACGTGGAATGTTCTATAATTTATCCAATGAAAAATAATTCATTTTGTGATACATGTGATCAATGTTATAAGTACCATTTTGACTTTTATTTGAGATATAAATTGTATTTCTATCAATATTAAAATTATGGAATTTAGTTTAATTTTAATTTAGGTTGGAGGAACCATAACACTTCTAAGAGATAAATAGAAAGGATTCAAGGAAAGTTTTAATTTCAAAAAAAAAGGTTTCTAAACAATTTTTCAAAGAATTCATAAGTAATGGCACCCAACATTAATATTGTATGATTAAGGGACTGATATGATATAGAAGAGCCTTCTAAAAAACCAAGATAAATTTTAAAGTAATAAGGATAAAATAAAAATAATAATTCAAAACACTTAAGACCATATACAGAATAATCAATGAAAGTTTTCTCAAATGAAAACAAGGTTTGAACAGTTTTATCAAAACACTCATTTATTCACCGCTAATTTTGAATCACAAGTTGAGTTAATGGAATTAAAAAATAGTGAATAAAGATAATGAATTATAACCATCAAGGAAAAATACAACCTAATTGAGTGTTTCATAGAAATATCTAGAAATAATAACAATGATCTTGAAGTTGGAAATCCAAAAAATAATTTAAGTGAGTTGTTAAATCAGAAAGAAGGGGTTAAATTTTATAAAATTGAAATATCAGTTTGAAGGAAATTATTTGAATTATCATAATTAGAGAGAACTACCACTGAAGAATAAAATAAAGGAGAATCCATAAAAAAGTTGAAGTGAATATACCAACAGAACATGAAATTCAAAGAAACTTATATCCAGAATTTAAGGGAAAATACATTGAAATATAGAATAAAAATATGGTAATGAGTTAGAGAGGTTTAGAAACCCTAAAAAAATTATTAAAAATGACACATGGAATGGAATCAAGAAGTGGGATTTGGTCTTGGAAACATACTTTCAACTAAAAAATGGGTTCAAAACTATGTATAGAGAGAGTAACTGATTTCTCATGAAAAGGAAGATGAATGGGATACAAATGTATTTCACAAAATTAAAATGGAAAGAATCACATAAACTATTTTTATGTTGAAATAATAAAACAAAAAATCCCTAAAACTATAAAATTATCTAAGGAATGGTTTTATGGATAATGTTTTTGTATTAAATGTGGGAATATTAATAGAAAAAGGATTTATACTTGAATTTAATATGTAAAGGAATAAAATATATAATAATTTGAGTGACTTAGAAGCATTATAAGTCAAATAAAGTCAATTGTTGAAGAACCACTTAAGTTTCTATTGAATAAGACTAATCTTCCTAGGGATCATGGTTGATCTTGATGTGGAAGAAGTCAAGATAGTGATTTTAAGAAAAATGATTTTGGGGATACAACCCAATCATATGATTACTTATTCTTGTTTTTAATTTTAACTATTATTTTTTAATAAATTCCCATCCACCAAAAATGAGAAAAACAAAATACAAGGAAATGAATCATAATGGATGGGGTGTTTTCTACCATTAATTTAATCTTGTTTGCATTATACACAAATTCAATATTTAAATGACTGAATATAACTCCTTGATTGTGAAAATATTGACCACATAATATAAAATAATTATTAGTGGAAGATAAAGTGTGTGGTGTTTTGTGATTAAGAATGACTATTCTTTGGAATAATTTATCCATCAAACTCAAGAAAATAATTCACCTGGAAGAAATTATAACTTTTTTGTAGAACTTGATCATTTAAACTTCAATAGGATTTTATTTAGGTCAATAAAAATTTGGAATGAATATATTAGACTATTTAATTAAATATTGAGTGACTTGTTTACTAAACTAAAGTAGAACATCAATTTTTCACCCCAAATAATAATTAGATAAATTATTTGAATTGGTGTAGTATGAGAGGTTGGGATCCAAACTATTTTATCTTCAAATTTCTTAGAATAAGTTTTTGTGTGTGTATAAAACATTAAAATACATCAATAATAGTAATATAATATTTGATATAAGTATATAACCTTAATTCTATGCCAAGACTATTCCAATTAATTTCATGGGATGGCTATTGTTTTAGATTTATTAGTTCTATATTAGTTACATTAAAATATTAAATAGTTAAATTACACTATATTTTGCAGTAAAAAATTGTAAAACATGTATATTTATTGAGAATGATGAAGGGTAACGTGAATGAACTTATAATAATAGGATTGAAATAAAGTAATCTAGTTGGTGTATAGTGATGAACCTTTTATTAACTGAAATTGGGCAATGTAATAATGATCTTAAGTGAGGGGAATCCGATAAGGTTCCATTCAGGTTAAAATTTTGATCCAATTAATTCCTTGGAAATTATAATTCAATTAATTTAGTCTCAATATTTATATAAGATGAATTATTAGTAAAATATTTATAGTTATGTATGGAATGAAGAAAATAAATATCATGTGTGGGGGTGTGAATAACATATTTTTATAATTAGTTTTTTATAATATTTTGATAATATATATATATAAATTTATATATATAAAGAGGATAAGAGATGACTAATTAGGGTTTAATTATATCTATGATAGTTTTTCATAGTCCTACATGAATTTTTTTTTTGATAAATGTTGACCATTTCTCAACATTAAAGAAATATTTTGAAATTTCAAATATACTGTAAAAAACATTATCTTGGTAGACTAGTAGGTTTTGAACTTATGATGCTTGAACTATGGAGTAATATGTTTGTCACTTGATTAATATATCTCAATGTAAATAAAACACTATAAAAGGCCAAATATATAGAAAATTTTATTATATTGGAATGTTATTGAAAATTGAATTTGTAACGCTTGACCTATAGAGTAACATGCGTGTTACTCGATGTGTGTGTGTGTGTTCGTTATTTCATGGGTGTTTGAGAGAACATGATAACATCAATATCTATTTATGTGGGTGTGTGTAGGTTTGTGTGTGTGTGTTTGTGTGCTCTCGTGCATGTGTGTGAGCATGTGTGTGCTCTTGTGCACAAGTGGGGAGGTGTAGGCATGGGTGCAGTGTTATTTGTCACACCCTGACCTTAGATAACTCTATTATTTTCTATTATTTTGAGACTCTCCTATTTTTATATATTATTTATTGGGATTTATTTGAATTTTTTTAGTTTTTAGGAGGTACAAATCATATCCCATGGTTAAGGTGGATGGTTTGTCCTAACCATGTGGAAACAAAATGGTATACACTTTATACTTCACATATCAAAATTATAAGGTTGGCACACTATTTCTATAAATATTTATCCAACAAATATATAGTTCTCTAGGATCCCAATAGAAGGTTCATAGTTAGAACACGGTTCGAATAAACCATGGGAACAAACCATGCATAATGTCTACACTCATTAAAAGTGTAAATTGTCACTTTTACCCTCTATAAATTTTAATCAAGATCTACTCCCCACTCCTCGAATTTGATATGCATGAAAATAGGGATCCTCCCCTCTAATTAATTCCCTCCCCTTGGTGAAGATCTCGAATTTTATTTAATATTTGTGGTGCATTCTTCAAGGTCATCACTCCTAGTATCTTTCTCCTTCAATCCTTCTCATTTGTTCTCATTTTCTCTAACCCTAACATGTTATAGTGACATAGGGTTATATTGAATTAATTTTGAATTGGTTATTTTATAATTTAGGGTTTTATTGGTTATTTAAGACTTATTGGGTCTTATTGAGCAATAATATCACCATCCAAGGTTGGTGGTCCCTTGCATAGATCTTTAATTTTAGAAAAATGATTACTTGTTTCTTTAGATACACATTTTATCTATTTTATAAATTCTATAAAATATTAGTAATATTTTTGATTAAATGAGGGTTATTATTCATTATTTTCTATAATTGTGTATGGGGTTTCCCTTTGTATTTAAAGTGTAACATTTATTTTCAAATCCTTTCCTCACAATTATTTTCATAAATCCTTGATTAGCTCTCAAAAAAAATTATTAAATCATAAACTAAGTTGTAATTTTTGAAAAAAAAAATCATTTCATGCTTTATTAATAAAGACCTATGTGGACTATTTGGAAATTTTAAATGATATCTAAATGTTAAAACCCTTTTTGAAACATGCCCAAGTGTTTTAAAAAAGAAATTATTATTTTACTATGCATCTGATAGTTCTCAAAAAAGGTTCTTTTGTGTTTCATGTATGTTATTAACAGAATTGGGGTTGTTTATTCTTAGGGTGTTGGAGATAAGGTTGAGGATAATTTTTACATAATTTAATATGTTTATATATTTTTTAAATTATTTCTCAAGATTCCTATATTTTATATTCATGGGTAACCATAGGTGTTTAGGTGGGATGTCTAAGTAAACATGTTGCGCTAGTTAAGATCACTCTCTAGCAAGTGGAACTAAGTTAGATTTTAGTGTTGTTATAGGATATTACCCTAGTTTATTTTAGTAATGGAGACATTAGGTGTTATGGAAGGCTATTTTAATCTGACTTTGATCTTGTTCAGTAATCATATAACTTTTTCCTAGATTTTCTTAGTAACTCCTAGGTTCTCGTGATATATGTTTTTCATGTGTTATATTTTTCTTCTTGTAACCATATTTTTAGATGGTACTCTTATAATATGATCTCCCTTACCATTTTTTTGAAGAGATATTATTTTTTCTCATGTCCTTCATCCTAAAAAATTTCTTATAATGATATTTTCTTAAAAAAGTAAATGTCTCAAGTTAGATAAGAAAAATGAATTTTCAAAAACTTTATCATGTCACTTGTTTTGTAAATAACAAGAAAAACAACTTTGTGTATTTATTTTAAAACTATAATTAAATAGATCTATCTTAAAAGGGTATTCTTGGATTGGTGGGTGCTTACCTATTGCGATGTATAGCTCATGCATGTTATCTTTTCATGTTTCTCAGGTTAGTCAGTTCTTCTTAGACATGGCAGTTGATACCCAACTCTCAATTGGTATTGGGTTCTTAGTTTAGTATGGATGGAGGCCAGTGATGGTACTTCGCTTGACTCATAGATATAGTGATTGGGGATTTCCCATTTTATTCTTAATTCTTTGTTTTTTTATCTTGGTTTTCTTGGCCTTTCAGGATACCGATTAAGAACTCTATATCTGGTTTCTATTATGTTTATAGCTTATATATGTTATATTTGTATTTTTATCTTATTTATATCATGTTTTGTTTAGTTTTATCTTATTATTTCTTCAAGAAATATCATTTTCATTGGTTATCATTGATGCTTTATCATTTTCCACCACCCTAGGGAAGTCGGGGATTCTCCTCGTGGATGTCACAGGCTGGCTCAGGTGTCTGGTCCAAGAGGTGGTGTTACATCCTGATATTTTATAAAATTTATTTTCTTTCTAATTAATTTAAAATCTGTGATATCCTGAGTTACATGAAATTCATGTTTTAGCTTAATTTATATACAATACAAATTTTATCTTGTGTTGCACATAACGTCAATTTTTTTATAACTTGCATTACATGCAAGGTCGAGTCTTATCGGAAAATAATACACTATTATTATTATTATTATTTAAAATGATAGTCATCACCTACTAGTTAGAATAGTGAGAGTTAATAGGATAAACTAAATTGTGAAAATATAATTTACAAATGTATATATAATTAATTCATTGGTTATTAATTAATTAGAAATGAAAATAAAGACCAATTAAATATAAAGGAAATGTTTTTACAAAAAAAACTTTTTTTATGCACACAAATGGAATTTTATTAATAAATTAAATTAATGAATATGATTGAGAGATATTAATTTAATTTTTAATTTATATATTCAACCAAATTTTTTACATTAATTTAATATGTTTGATAGGAATAAAATAATAACTATTCCAATTTTATGCATGAATTGTTGTATATTTCTAAAAGGTGGTTTTTTTACTTTAGCATACTTGTTTCAAAAATAAATTTTGAACAAATTATAAATTTTAATTGAAAAAATAAACTTTATTTTTGAAATTATAATTTCAAAATTATCTTAGGGAGAATTTTATTTATTTTTCTGGGAAGTTTCATCTTTTTGATCAAAAGGGAAAAATACAAAATTTTAATTGAAAAATGACTTTTTGTTGAAATAATTTATAATTATAAATTATATTTTAAATTGGTTTTAAATTTAAATTAGATATATTATAAATCTATTAATACAATTTATATCATTAAAATATTTTTGATATTTAATTTTGATATAAAAACTTAGTAAACTTTTGAACATTTTCACTTTAAAAAACCTGATTTCTCATTCCATCTGTAGGATTAATTTTAAATTAAATTCTACCACTTATGTAAATTAAATTTATCAAAATTTAATCCATATTTGGTATAACTACAGTTTATATTGTCTATTATGGTAAAATTTGTATTTCATAAAAATATTAGGGAAAAAATTAAAATTAATTACAATGATTAAAATAAAAATGAGTTTACTTGGTGGTTAAAATTAGAATATAAGGTTTAAAAATGACATAAAACTTATAAAAAAACATTTTAAGTCCATATATAAACCATTAAACCTATATTATCTAATTAGGTGTTCTATTCAATCCCTTTTTGATGTAAAACTGTGGTTTCACCTAAATTCTTTTCAAAAATGTAAAGTGTGTATTTTTTACCACTTATAAAAATACACCACTTCTCCTCCTCCCTTAACACCTCTCAATACCTTTTTATTGAATAATATATGTCCAAATATATTCCCAAATTCCCTCACATCATCCTATAATGTTCACATTGATCATAAATCCATCCAAGCAATTCCTTTGGTGAAAACAAAAAAGAGTTACCTGAAGAAGTGGTAACGTTCATCAACGATCACTTTTGTTTTATTTATTTATCAAAAAAAATAATTTATTTTTATATCAATATTATATAATAATCCCATTATATTTAATATTATTATATGTTTTTATGATAAGGCTATGACATACAACTTCACAAAATTACATCAAATGGGATATGTAATCATCGTTCGTGTGTACGGCGGACTATCGTCTCACAAACTGATGTCATTATTTCTTTCATTACTATTGAAACCATGTCCATATTTTCATGAATTGTAGTATGGTTTGTGTTTTTTGTCAACCCTCATAGGAATTTTAGAATGTGTGCCTGAAAAGTGCTCATACAGGTCAAGCAGATTACAGTATTGAAGGTGGCACCAATTTCCAGTGTTTGCCAAATTTTTGGGCCTAAAAATCGACAAATAGGGAAAAGTGTTTTTGGAAAAGAGAATTGCCTTCCATGTACTTGAATGAGAGGAAACTTTTGCTCCAAATGTTTTTCAAGATCAGAACATGGAAAAATGGCAAAGGGATAAGGGCCGCGCAGGTTTTGGGCTGGTCGCGCAAGTGACTTGCGCACCATAAAGGGACTTGCGCGCCAGTACCTTGGAGGATTGAAAAGTTGTGCACCAGATGATTTTCATGATCATATATTAAAAATATGGAAAAGGAAATAGGGTCGCACAAGTATTTGTTTGGTCACGTAGGTTAGTTTTGTGACAAAGGCAAGGGCAGATGGAGCTGCGCGCCGGAACTTGCGCGTCGAGAGGAGGCTTGCACGCCACCGCTCAGGGTGTCCTTTTTGCCTATAAATAGAGGACCAACCCTATTCATTTTCAATGAAGTTTGGACATAGATAAATTTCAGAGTTCCCATCACGTAGGTGTTGAATTCACGTAAGTGTGGGTGGGTCACGCAAAGGTGGAGCAGCGTGACAGTTGTTTGCTGCTCGGCCAGGAGTCGCTTAGGTGGTTTGATGATAGTTGTGCGCCAGAATTGAAGTTGCGCGACAGGTTTCTTTTGTGTTTAAAAATTGGTTTGGGTTGAAAATAATTTCAGTCGCACAAGTTTCATATTGAAGAAATTTGAGCCGCACAAGTGTTGCAGGTGGACTTGTGCGCCAGTTATAACCTGTGTGTCGTCCTTGAAACTAGCTCATCGGGCTTGGACTTGCACGCCAGGTATTGTTGAAGCTTGTTGGTCATCTTGGAGCTGCACGAAAGCTGGAAAATTTCTTGATACCTTCGGTGCAAAGGGAGATAATTTTACGGGTGAAAGTTGGACTTCAACAGAGCATATCCGCACAACAGAGGATGCATTCATTTAGCAATGATGAAGAGACCTTCACGTCTATAAAATGAGTATGACTTCACCAAGCGTTGTGAGCTAGGGGGAGTCAACAGGAGTGACCCTAGGGACGCAGAACATTTGTAAAGGTAGTAATCCTGGTATAGAGTGATTGTTCCTGAACCTTTGTAATCCACATCTAGTGAAGTTTAGTGGAATTAGGTACGACCGACAGCCTATCGACGTATGTTCCTTGGACGTAGCCCTTAGTGGTGAACCAAGTAAAAAGTGATGTGTCTTCTCTGTGCATGTGAATATTTTATTTCTGATCATATTCATCATACAGGTTCAACAATTTCCTACCAATTTGGGAACAAGATCCATCACATTAAAATAATAAGTTGTCACCCTGATTCACCCCTCCTCTCTCAGGGTGTCTTAGGGTCCTTCAATTACCACCTCTCAAGGTTGTGAATAATGATCATACTATTTTAATATTATATTTACTATATTTATGAATTATTTATTCTTCTTTACTTATTATATAACACATACCTTCATCCTTTATATTTTTTGGGGATATAATAAAATCATTTACGGATGTGTGGACTATCACCACTTTAAAGTGATGTGATTCATTAAAGAATTATATAAAATATATTAAGGATGGGTTTAATAAAAATATTTTATATACATGATATCCATATGATATTTATGACATAATTATCCTTCTGGAAATATAATATATCACTTTATTTCTAACCTTTTCACACAATGAAAACGTGATAATGTTGTTTGTGGACATGTGGACAACCACCTCTTCAAAGTGATTTGATTCTTATTTTTCTTCATCACCACATCAACAATAATGATATATATAATTATGATTAAATAATAAATATTATAATTTTTTAATTATTATTATTATTTATATTTTAAAATAATTACTTCTATGACTATAGTCAACATACCAAATTCATTTAGACACATAAGTCGAATATGGTCAAAACATCTGATGTAAACTTAATGGATTAATAAATTTTATACAATTTTGTAATAAGTGAAATAAAATTAATATAAACTTGAAAAAAAATCAATAAAGTAAATAATTAACATAATTTTATTATTTAGTAATATAAAGACACATGGGAAAAGTCGAACTCAATGTAAGGGAATT
Source organism: Viscum album (assembly GCA_963277665.1). Classification (NCBI taxonomy): domain Eukaryota; kingdom Viridiplantae; phylum Streptophyta; class Magnoliopsida; order Santalales; family Viscaceae; genus Viscum; species Viscum album. Next base: position 357,237,444 of record OY728150.1, read on the forward strand.
TGTCTCAATCTCCTTTCGTTGAGGCATATCTTGATGTTATGTTCCTTTATGGTTTTACAAGGTCTATATACAACCCATTGAAATTTTATATCCTGGATTTATCTATTATAATGTTATTTAAAGATTTTTAAATTTCAACCTCAGGTGGGGATTGTGATTTAAGTATTTCCAATGTGATAAGGGAATTTTCTCTAAAGAATAAAAACAATTTTAATATTTCCCTTCCAACTCTTCCTTTTCCATTTATATGTTTAAAAATTATTTCACGAAGGTTTTAATAGACATAAATATTTATAAATTATATTTAATTATCTTTGTAAATTATTTTAAAATGTTTTCAAAGGGAATCTTTTTATGTATTTTATGGGGAACATTTTGATAAACAAAAAAACTGAATTATTAATGTACACAACGACAATGAATTTTTTATTGTCATGACTATTAATTTATTTCTAGAATAATCTGAAAGATTTCATGTTTTATTCAAAGAAACCCATTTTAACTTTTTTTGTGTTTTGGTATTGAAAAAAAAATTCAAATAAAATGGTGTTTTAGTTTTGAAAATGGTTTTTTAAAAGGAAATAGTATTTTAATCTGAAAGTGTTTTCCACATGATTTTAAAAGATTTTTTCAAAGGGTTTTATAATGAATGTGTTTTATTCATGATATTTCACTTAATAATCATACGAAATAGGTGATCCTGATACATCTTATATGAAGGGTTTATCCCCATTATATCATACAGGTGCACCCGGTATAGATTATATAAAGGGTTGAGCACCATTATGGATCATAAAAAATGGGTGAGTCTGATATTGATTATATAAAGGTTTGATCCCCATTATATATCATGGGTTATCCAAATATAGCTTATACATAGGGTGATCCCCATTATTGATCACTAATTTATTGGGTGATGATTATATTGGAAGTTGGTCATATGGTTATTCAAATTAAAAAGAGTTTTTGAAATGGTTTTAGGAATATGAAGTTGTTTGTAACATAAAAGGAGTTTCAATTACTTTCTATGGATTTTAAAGGAATTATTTAAGAAAAATGTGTGTGTGTTTTCTTGTGAATTTTTTTTATTTATTTCTCTCAAAGGAAATTTATATAAAGGTAAATATTTCTTGGGTATTTATATTTTTATTGAACTAACAGTTTCCTTTAATTTTATATTCCTTAAAGATATTTGTTTCTCATCCTACATTTTTAAAATGTTTTCATATAGTTTAAGGATGTGTTAGGAAAAGGAATAAGTCAAGTTAAAAGTTGTAGAGATTTTCCCTGAAAATAATTCATGATTTATATTTAAAGTTTTATATTTTGGGAAAAATAGATACTGATCAGAAGTTTTCACTTTATATTTTATATTTTTGTTATGTATTAGTTGTGGCCTAATTATTTAAAATTATAAACCTCAAAAGATCCTCTATTTGAAAGAATGTAGAAAATTTTGTTTAAACTCAGGATTATGTAATGATTAATTTTGATTCCTTACTATTTGTATCAAAGGTAAGTTTTAGATAACTATAGAGGTTAGGAAAGTATTAATAAAATTCCCCTAAAAATATTTTACCTTAGGGATAGTTAGAATGATATTTAATTTAAATATTACCATGTTACTTCAAATAACTATTCTTGTTTATAATGGTTTTCAACACAGGAATAAAGGATGTTGTAATATGAAGGAATCAAGAGGAAAATATCCTACCAAATTAGAATCTTGAGATGGTTGGAATAGGAAATGAATAGACTTTTTTAGTGATTTCTCAGTTGACCTAAGCTATAAATGGTGGTGGTATCCATACAAGATAGGAACCTCATATTCCATTAAGGAACATATTGGTAGTGGATAATTTCATGAGGCAACATCCACCATCATTTAATGGATAATATGACCCAGTACTAGCTAAAGTATGTATTAATTCCTTGTAGAAATTATTTAAAGTCATGAAATTTTCATAATGTCAAAAGGTAACTATTTTCATTAATCATTTTGATGGTGAAGCTGATCAAAGCTAGTATTTTGTTAAGAATACAGAAGATAAGATAATATTGATTCTATAGAAAAGGAAATATTTAAGAATATTTTCCTTGATAAATATTTCCCTAAGGTTGTTCGACTTAGTATAGAGAAACAATTCTTAGAATTAAAGAAAAAGGAAGATGATTCAGTGGCCGTATATGAAAATAATTTCACAAGATTAGCCATGTATATTTTGGATTTTATTTGAGAAATTAATAGTAAAATTAATAGATTTCACCTAGGATTAAAACCAATACTATTAAGAGATTTGGCCTACCAAAAAATTAAAATTTAATAGAAAGTGGCTAGTTATTCTGAGAAATTTGAAATGTAGTTTTTCAACACTTACATACCATGAGATGACAAGAGTAAGAAATGGTAAAGGTGGAAGGAAATAGAGAAGAAACCAACTAATAATTATAAACGTAAGACCAAAATTTATTCCAAGTGTAGTAAGATACATTTTTTGGAATATATTTTAGGATCCAAAAGGTGTTAATAGTGTGGTAAGTTTGTTCATAAGGTTCATAATTTTAATGAAAAGAGTCCTAAACAATCCAAGAATGAGTTGATAGATATCTAGTCAAAACTAAGATGTTTTAGTTACAATGAGTTAGTAAATTATGCTAACATGTGTCTAAATTGAAGTTACTTACTCAGGGTGTAAATCATCATTATCAGGGGGAAATGAGTGGGAAAATCATTTTTTCTAATACTGTTGAGGTTGGTCCTTCTAGTGAAGTGATGGAAGCTCCAGGGAGTTTAGTACTTTTATAAGGTTAACCATAAGTTCAAGGTTTTAGGAATTCCTTTTAAGGTTTTAAGTGGTGAGATAAAAAATTTATTAAGAACTTTTTCTTTTGAGATATTTTGATGGGTTTATGTTTATTCAAGGATTTAGTTTAATGAGAAGCATGCCTTTACCTTTGAATATGAATTTTAAGGTATTTATAACCTTTTTGGTTAATATGATCTTTGAATATTATGCTTATTTTTAGGGATTTTTATCATATTTCTAGGAATGTTATAAGGATTAAATTGTGCTTATGGAACATAAACATATCAATTAATTATGTTTCCTTATATTCTTAGATGGTAAAATAATTCCTCAACTCCAGTAAAAGGATCATGAAACACAAATTTTATCCTAGAAACTTCATTTATGATGAACTAATGGTCTTTTTTATCATCACATATTTATGGTTTTTAGGCCCTCAACATTACATTGATCATTCACTTATGATTAATTACCTCAATAACTCCCTACAATTATTTATGCTTTTACTTCATTTACCACCTATGTTCTCCTATTTTTAAATTTGTAATGTATTTTTTCAAATTAATTCCATACATAATTTTCCTTCTTATTAAGAGGTTTTTTATTAACCCTTTACAATGTTGTTTTCAATAAATTAATTTTAATCTATTGATAATGAAGACGAATTTCAAGGGATAAATACATTTTAAGGGGGTAGGATATAACACCCCAGATTTTATGAAATATAATTTATTACAAACTAATTTAAATTATATGATATAATGAGTAATACACAATTAATAGTTTATCTTTTTTTATACATAACACTAAGTCTATATTGTGTTGCATGTAACATCAATTTTCTTCTATAACTTGTGTTTCACATAAGGATGATTCTAACCAGAAAACAAAATACTATTAATATTATTATTAAATATGACAGTTATCACCAAGAAGTTCGAATGGTGGGAATGAATAAGATTTTCTTAATTTTAAAAATATCATTTGAAAATGTATATATAATTAATTCATTTTTTACCAATTAATTAGAAATTAAAATAAAATCCAATTGTATATAAAGTAAATGTTTTTATAAATAATGATTTTTATGCCCACAAAGGTGTGTTATTTTAATGAATTAAATTAATCACTATTATTGGGAGGTCATAATGAAATTTTTTATATTATATATTCAACCAAATTTTTTAACATTCATCCAATAAGTTTGATAGGCATAAAATGAGAACAAGTTAAATTTTAAGCATGAAAATCCGTATTTTTCTAAAAGATGTTTTTGGCGACTTTTAATGGAATAATTATTTTAGAACTAAATTTTGACACTTTTAAAATATTATTTGTAAAAATAAACTACTTTTTTTAAATATTAATTTAAAAAAATTATATTTGGGTGAATGTTTTGTATTTTTTTGATAATTTTTATTTTTTGAAGAATAGTGAAAATACAAAATTTTAATTAAAAACATAATTTTTATCTAAATAATTTTTTATGTTAGATTATATAAATTGGTATTAAAGTTAAATTAGATCAATTATACATATATTAATACAATTTTTGTCATTTGAATCATTTTTATATTGAATTTGGATATAAAAAATGAGTAAACTTTTGAACATTTACAATTTAAAAATCCCACTTTCTCATTTCATCTACAGGATTAATTTTAAAATGAATTTTTCCACATCTATGAATTGAATTTTAAAAAATGGATTCCATATTTTTAATCATGATAATTTATAATTTATATTAATTTTAACTTAGTTTTGACAAAAAAAATATTAGTGAAATTAATTAAAATTAATTACAGCGATTAAAGTAAAAATGAGTTTACTTTGTGGTTAAAATTAGAATATAAGGTATAAAAATGACCCAAAACCTATAACAATACCATTGTGTGGACATATTTAGACCATTAAAACTATATAATCTAATTTTTTGTGTTATGGAATCCTATTTTTAGGTTAAAACATGGGTTCACCTAACTTCTTTTCAAAAATTCCAAGTATGTCCTTTCCCCCACTTATAAAAGGCCACCAACACTCCTCCTCTCTTCACATCTATAAATATATTTTTTTCATAAAATAACTATAAAAATTTATTCCAAATTTTCCTCCATAAATCCAATAATCCTTAAATTTTTCATAAATCCTTCCAATGAAGTCCTTTGGTGAAACCAAATGGAGTTACCCAAATAAGAGTTAATGTTCATCAATGACCACTTTTGTTTTCTTTCATTATCAAACACCTTAATTTATTTTTATATAATAATTATATAATAACCATAACATCTTAAATATACTTAGATTTTTTTATGTAAATTTTAAAAACTACAACTTCACACACTTCCATCAAATATGATATGCAATCATCATTAGTGTGTACGGAGGATTACCATCTCACAAACTGATGTCGTTCGTTCTTCTATTACCACCACTCAAGGTTGGGAATAATGATGGAAATAATATTTTTATATAATATGTATTATTTTGTAATTTATATATTCTCCTTTACATATTATATAAAACATTTCTTCATGGTTTCCATTTTGTGGGAATACGATAACATCATATTTGGAGGTGTGGACTACCGCCTCCTCAAAGCGATATGATTCATTCACGCTTTAAATAGAATGTATTAAAGATGGGTTTAATAAAATTATTTTATATAAATGACATATATATGATACTAATGACATAATTATATTTCTATAAATATAATATATCACTTTCTTTCTTAACTTTTCACAAATTGGAAAAGTAAAAACGTCATTTGTGGATGTACGGACTACCTCCACCTCAAAGCAATGTGATTCTTATTTTTTTCAACACCACATAAACAGGAATGATATATATAAGTATAATTAAATAATTATTATGATAATTATGTCATTATTATTATTCAGTATATGTTTAAATAAGGACCACTTTAACCATAGTCAACCTACCAAAGTCATTTTGACACATAAGCCAAATATCATCAAAACATTCGACATAAACTTAATGGATTACAAAATTGTATAAAACAATGAAATAATTTAAATAAAAATAATAATAAATTTTAAAACATTTTTCATAAAAGTAAATAATTAACATAAGATTATTATTCAGGAATATAAACACACATGTGACAAGTCGGACTCAAGGTAGGGATTTCGTCTCAATCTCCTTTCACTGAGGCATATCTTGATGTTATGAAACTTAATTCTTTTAAAATGTGTATATATAGACCATTGACATGATATATCATGAATTTATCTATTCTAATTGTATTTAATGTTTTTTCAATATCATCCTTTAATGATTATTATGATTTAAATATTTCTAATGTGATTAGGGGATTTTCTCTACAGAAATATTATCTTTTAATGTTTCCCTTCCAACTCTTCCTTTTTCATGTCTATGTTTATAAAATGATTTCAATAAGGTTTTAATAGACATAAAATATTTATAATGTAAATTTATTTATCTTTTTACTTTATTTTAAAATGTTTTCAAAATGAAATTTTATATGTGTTTTATATGAAATGTTTCGATAAACAACAAAAGGAATGTTCAACGTATAGTGAGAAAACATTTCCTCCATTGTGAACATTAATTTATTTATATATTACATTGAAATATTTCATGTTTTATTGAGAGGAAACTAATTTACTTTTTTTTTAGTTTTGGTATTAAATATTTTTAGGAAAATGGTGTTTTGGCCTTAAAAATGGGTTTTTAAAAGGAAATTGTATTTTTATCATAAATTGTTTTTCACATGAGTTTAAAATTGTTTTTAAAAGAATATTATGATGAAGGTGTTTAATTAATGAAATGGTATATGAGAATTATATGAAATGGGTGAGCCTGATATAGCTTATAGGAATGGTCGAGACCTATTATGGCTCATGGTTGATCCAGATATATCTTATACGAAGGGTTGAGCCCCATTATAGCTCATGAAAACGGGTGAGCCCGATAAAGAATATACAAAGGTTTGAGCCCCATTATATCTCACAAATGAACCTGATATAGCTTATACGATGTGTTATCTCCCTTATAGATCTCTAATTCATTGGGTAATTATTATATTTTAATTTTTCCTTATGGTTATTCTAATTAAAAAGGGGTTTTAAGGGGATTTATGAACATAATGCTTTAAGTCACCTGAAAGGTGTTTTAATTTTTTGTTATGGATTGTAAAGGATTTTTTTTTTGAGAAAAACATGTGTATTTTTTCTTGTGAAAATTTTTTATTTCTTTATATCAAAGAAAAATTATGTAGAGTTAAATATTTCATGGGTTTTATTTTTTTTTACTAAACTAATGATTTTATTTCTTTTTATTTTCTTTATTGAGATTTTGTGCTCATACTAAGTTATTAAAATGTTTTAATGGGGTTTAAGGATGATTAAATTAAATGAAGAAGTCAATTTAAAATATTTGGATATTTTCCATGAAAATAATATATGATTTATTCTAAAAGTACTATATTATGGAAAAAATGGATACTGATCAAAAGTGTTCTCTTTGTATTTTATGATTTTTTTTTGTATGAGCTATGAACTAATTCTCTAAAACTATAAAACTAAAAAGATCATAAATATTAATGTAAGTAAAAATATTGATGTAAAATAAATATTATGTAATGATTAAGGTTGGGTCCTTATAGTTGGTCTGAGTTGGTTCGTGAAAAAATGGTATTGGAGCCCTACGTTTTTGTGAAGGCCTAAGTGCTTGAGTCTCCCATGGTATTGTAACATCCCAAGTATTTTTTGAATAATACATTTTTATATATAATAATATTTATAAATAATATATTAATTTAATGTTAAAGGTGATACTTTTTCTGATAGCATACTCAACATGCAACAATATGGTTCTCTGAAATCTTATGTTGCACACAACGTTGAGTTATACCGAAAAGTAATACATTAATATTATTACTATTTTAAATGGTAGTTAATGACTAGCCATTGTATTATTGGGAATGAATATAATTAACTATATTAATTTTTTACATAATTTTTAAATGTTTTACACTTATCCAATTAGTTTTTTAGTCTTAAAATGAGAATGAATCTAATTTTAAGCATAAAATAGGCAAATATTTTTAAAAGGTTGGTTTACCCCCTTTTGATGGTGAACCCTTTTTAAAAGTCGTTTTTGTCACTTTTATGTGTTATATTTGACAAAATAAAATTCTTATTTATAATTGTGACATGAAAATTTACCTTGGTTGAAATTTGGGTACTTTTCTGATGAAATTCTTATTTTAATGAATAGTTAAAAGTACTGTGTTTTAATTCAAAACTACATTTTCATGTAATTTGTTATATAGTTACATTATCTTTTTAATTGGTTTGAAATTTTAATTGTATTATTTTTTTATCATGTAATATAATTTTTTTCATTGAAAGTAATTTCACATTTAAATTGGACATAAACACATGTTAATCTTTTGATATATTTTACTTCTTAGAAATCCACTTTTTAGTTTTGACAACAGGAATTAATTTTAAATAAATTAATTAAAATTATGTGTTTTGAATTTGTAAAAATTTATTTCGTATTTGGAATCACAAGGTCCAAATAGGGTAAATAAGTACCTTTTATTTTTTGACGCTATGAATAGTAACTTACTAATTATTTTTATTTACCATTGTTAAAGGGTAAATCTGGTAAATAAGGGTAAAAATGATATTATAATAATATAAAACTATACTAACACATTTCATAATCCTAATAGATAAGATATTTCTGACCATGGTCATCCTTGGTTCAATTTTAGGACCCCATGGATCCACTTTGGTGTGATAATGATGTGCTATAAGAATTAAATTAAAGTAAAGAGAAATATAACATAAACATGTATCTTTTAATTAAAATTTTAATATAGTGTTATAAAACTGATCTATTTGATTATAAATAGTAATTATAAATATAAAAATATTTCCTACATAATTTTATTTTATTTATAATTTTTATACATTAAATAAATAAATTTATTTATGACACAATGATGATGCAGTGATTACATTATTAATGAAAGATTCAAATAAATGATATTACAAATATTAAGATAAATATAATTTGAACATTTTTATGCCATAAATATTTTTTTGTATAATCATGACATATTATATTTAATTTAATTCATCTTTTTCGAAGTAATCAAGTTTTTATGACTATAACAAAAATCAATTACTAAATAGTGTGAAAATTGACATAAATGAGTTTTTAAAATAAAAACTATTTTATTAAATGATATGGTAGTCCTAAAAATATAATATTCATCCAAATTAAATATATAATTTTAAAAATGTCATTAATGATCCACTTTTTTTTCTCTTGGTATTTTATAATAACTATAGTAACCATATATTATGAAAATACAGGAAGACATGGTAAGAGTTAATGTTTTTAACTAAGGGTTAAAGCTAAAATATAAGGTTAATATTGTGACTAAACATGCCTAAAATCTATTTTCTGAAATTATTTACACCCATTATCATATTATCCTAGAAATATATCACTTTTTAAATATTATAATTCTAAAATCAATTTATAATAAAGTAACATTTTATGACTTTCCTAAAGTGTCCCTCCTCCCTCTTATAAATGGCCACCACCTCTACCCACTTACTAACACCTCTAATGACTCTTGGATAATAAAAAGTCTTATCACATAATCTCCAAAAATCCCTAACTTACTCTTAGAATCCCTAACATGGGAATAATTATATTCAAGAAATCATTTTGGCTCAAATCAAAAGAAGTTACCCAATTTAGAGGTAATGTCTTCTCATGAGTCCCCTTCCTTTATTTTTATCATACACTCCCTATGATCTTATTATTATTTTATTACATAAAAACACTAGTATACTAAATATAGTATTGTATTTTTATGTGAATTATTCTAACAACACTTACACACACCTCCATCTAATGGATACAAACATATTATTTCTGTGTATGACGAACTACTGCCTCACGAAATTATGATTGTTCGATTTTATCCTATCACCTATCATGGTAGACATTATGATTGTAATGTATTTATATATGATATATATGATATTTATTTTTTCTCTATTATCCTTTAATTTTTATTTACAACATACCTTTATGCTTTCCATAATGTGTAAATACGATAATTTCATTTGGGGAAGTGTGGACTACCACCCTCTCAAAGTGATATGACTCGTTCATGCCATACATGGAACAAATAAATGATGGATTAAATGAAATTATGTAACATATATAAAAAATATATTATAATTAAATTATAATATACCTATGTATCATTTATTTTCAATCCTTTAATATGACAAAGAAATGAAAGTAGCGTTCATGTGTACGTACGACCTACCGTCTCCATGAACGGTGCATTTTATTTCTTATCTCAAAATGTTATAGACTATTCTAAATACATATATACTGGATATATGTGATATTTAAATAATTAATAATATTCTTTAGATAATAAACTTTTGACCACATGGATAATTTTCATCAAAACTAGTTCATTTTTTACTCAAGTACTAAAAATCGACAAAATGTTTGATATAAACTCATATAATTAACTAATTTTTATAACATGGTAATAAGTGATATAAAATGAATAATATAATTTAAAAAGATTCTAATGAAAGTAAAAAATTAACCTTTTTTATTTAGGAAATTAAATAATTAACAGGATAAGTTAGATACAAGGTAAGGGAAATCTTAACTCAATCTCCATTCATTGACTTAAATATCCATGTCATTGATGTTGTTTTCCAAAGAATATGTGTGAATTTTCTATGATTATTTTACACTAAATTTCCATTTATATTGGGTTTATTTATATTTGTCACACATAATTATGTCATTAATTTATCCTTAATTTAAGGATACGATCTTTGTAAGTGAATTTGTCTCAATTTAAATTTCATTGGGGATTTTTTGATGTTATCCACCAATTTACTTTTATATGGTGTATATACTTCCCTTTGACATATTATATAATGAATCTCCATATTCTCAAGATATTATAAGTTTTGTTTAATTTTATTTTTTAATTATTTTTATTCATTTATTCTCTCAAGTGTTAAGGGACTCTTTAACTAAAACATCATTTTAAATGTTTTAAAAACTTAATCTTCAAAATCCTTCTATTTCATGTCAATATTTTAAAAAAAAAATTAAGGAATTATTTATATGGACATTAATTTTTTTAAGATTTTAACTCCTTTAAAAAGTTTCAAAGTGTTATGGGACACTTTTATCCAAAAAATAATCTTTTTAAATGTTTTAATTGTGTTTTAAAAAATGATTGATTATGTAAATATATTTAAATGATATCTTGTTATTAAAATGGGGAAATTTTATTTTTCCTTTACTCTTGTTAATGTGTTATGATTATGTAATGGTACTTGGAAATTTGATGGGTGGTTATGTGATAAACCAAATACAGGTGGTTTCGTGATAAACCTAGGGTGGGTGATCATGTGATAGATCTCTAATGCATTGGGTAATGTGATGGAGGTAAACGTTAAGGTTCCTCTTAAGATATTTAGGGAATATATTGTGATGGGTATTCTAAACGTAACCATAAATGTTACTCCCTATGTATATTTGAAAGGTACAATGTAAGTATGATATAGATGGCAAAAGTTACCTTTATATTTTATGATTTCTATGAAGTTTTGTAGGAATATTAATATTACATGATGTAAGATAATTAGTTTATGTTTTATGGGTGAAAAGTATGATTTTGTGAAAATGATTTCATGGGTTTTAAATATTCATGGACTAATAGTTTTATTATTTATTTTATATTCCTTACTAAGATTTTTATGCTCATACCATGTTTTTGAAATGTTTTTCATAGGGTATAAGGAATGGTAAGAGAAAGGAATAATGAAAGACGATTTATATCAAGAAAAGAATTATTATTTTATTTAAGTTTTTTTATTATTGTGAAAAAAATTGGATATAATATAGGTGTCTATTTTGTATTTTTTGAGTTTTTATGTAATATTCATGGCATAATTCTCTAAAAATATAAACCTTAAAATATCCTCAGTGTGAATTCTTGACTTAAATCAAGATTAAGTAATGTTTAAGTATGTGGCCTTATAGTTATTTTGGTATGTCGTAGAGTTTGGAGGTAGTTTCATTAGAATTAAAGTGGTTAGTCATGAGTTAGTTCTTGACCTCCACTAATTAGAGATGATTATTGAGTTAACAGGGAGGTCTGGGAAGTTTGTGTCTTGAATCCAAGCTTGGTTCTTAGATGTTTCTAGGGTTTTAGTCTTAAATTAGTGTTTCTTATAAGTTTTGAGAAATTTTTTTCTATTTTGAGAAACTCCAAAGTTTGGATTATATTTTTGGAATAATTTATAGGGTTCATGATTATTATTAATGGTTTGGAAAACTATGTGAAAACATTCAGTTAGCTTGGTTGGCTTCTAGTGATCACTTCATGGTTTTTGAATGGTATTCCAAATCATGTTACCAAACCATACGCAATAGTAATTTATTTAAATTTTTAGAAAATTTGAATTTTTAAGTTGTTGTCTGCCTTATTGCTTTCTTTTTATTTGTTTAGGGTAATTTTTGGTATTTATTTTTAATTTAAAATTATTTTTGGGGTTATACAATTTAAATTTTAAAAATAAAAAACTTGTGTTGTTTTTTAAAATGAATGTGGATTTGTAAAAAATGGAAAACCATGTTAATGGTTTTAGAGTTTAAAGTGAAATAGGGGATCACGAATATTTTTATTTGATAAAGAATATTTAATTAATAATTCATTAAACATTTTAAGAAAGGTTGAGTGAAAATTCTAGTTGAAATTTATTTTGGGCCCTTGAACTGAGTAAAGTTGTTAGTTGTGGATATTTTCAGAATAAATTAGTATAATTTATTTAATTGTTGCAAATTAAGTTGGGTATTTTGAATTGTAAAATTATTTTTATGCAAATGATTATAGTTATCTATTTAGAAAATCTAAAAAAATGTGTGTTTCTCAAAATTATGATGGAGGGGTGTTTATTTGGTGACCTTTTTATGTTTTTAGATTCCCCCTTTTCTTATATTTGGATTTGAGGAATTATGAGACTTGAGGATTATTTTAAATGATATTTTGAGTATGATTTAAAAAATTATATTTTGATTTTTTGGGTTTAAATTTGTGATTGGTTTTGATGGTATTTTGTGTCGCTTTCTTCTATATTATTCCTCTTTCAAGTCTATATGGATTAACAATAGGGATATGTGGGATTTTTTCTACCAACAAAACCTTTAGTTGATCAAGACCCATTCAAGTTAGTTGTTTCATCTTCTCTGGTCACAGAACCTAGTGGTATTCCTCTTCTAGATCAGCCTCTAGACTTCATATGTGAGTTCTAGAGTTAGAATCCTCCTAATTTCCATGGGAAACCATATTATAGAGAGGTGTAAGGATGGTTGTGGATAATTGAGGAGGTTTTTATCCAGCTTGAGCTTCCTTATCCTCTTAAAATCAATTTCACTACTTTTATGATAGAAATCCCATTTTGTTTGTCATAGATATCCACTATCCAGAAAAATATACTTAGGGACCTTTCATTAGTATCTTTCAAGGAATTATTCATCAAATATTTTTTTCCTTGATGAGGTAAAAGTACTAATGGTGATGGAATTTTGTGGCCTCTAACAAGATGATATATCAGTGTTAGAATATTCTCTTTGATTCTCCATGTCAGTACCATACCTTTATAACCCTTAAATGGTTGAAACCTTGAAGGCTCAGTATTTCAAAAAGAGTCTTTAGCTAATATCTTATCTATGATGTTTCCTCTTTTACCCATAACTTATAAATATATAGTGAAGTGGGATGTGAGGATTGAATTTAGCTATAAAGGAATTCCAGAAGTAGTTCATGTCTCACATATCCCTAAGAGTGGTATAGAGAGCTCCAGTAAGGGGAAATGGAAGTGGTCCAAGTTTAGGAATCCTAGAAATAGTGTCAAGTGACGACCCAGTTGGTTCATGATAGACTCTTTGGTAAACAAGTATTTTGTGTTTCAATAATGCAGGAAGGCATAACATAAGAATACTCTTTATTAGGAAACACCTAAAACTTTTCATACATGTGGAAATCTGATTCATTTGAAGATATTTTTTTGAGGAATTTATTATAAGATGTGTGGAGCTAGATCCACATTTTTGAGAGATTATCAAGTATAAATCATTTAACCTAGTGTTGAATAAATATTTTTTTCAAGCATATTCCCACTTTTTTTCTATCTGGGTGTTGTAGCATGTTTTCTTCTCATGGTGGAATATTTTAGGTGATGGAGTATTTTAACTATGAGAACTTTTATTTAATAGAAATTTATTGTGATTTCACTAAATTTTGGTTACCTTATATAAGTGAACCTTGTATCATTAAAAATTTATTTTTCATTTTATTTTTTGGGTTTTATTGAGCTTTATAACTCCTTTCAATTTTTATGTTGTTGTACAATGGTTCTTGGAACATTTCTACTCATTTTCTTAAAGTTTTAAAAGCATCGAAATTTTATGTTTCATTCCTTGTTATAAAAGGTCAAGTTTCTCTATATATTCTTAATATAGTGGAGAGAAAACTATGGGAGAACCCCTTGCCAAATCAATGATATTTTTCTCTCTTCCTTTCCTTAAGTTTTGGTTTTGATTTATTGGGTAAATTATTTGATCCTTTCCTAGAACAACCCTTATTTTAGTCATTTTATTAGTTTTGTATTATGGTTTGGGTTGTAATTGCAGTCATGACCTGAACCAAACTAGGGAATGAGCCGCAACTACATGAAGCATGCCTCCATAGGCCAGGTCATGATGACAAGTGCTGAAAAAAATATCCTAGATTGGGGGCCTTTTCCTAATGTACTTTTACACACACCCCTGATCATCTCAATGAATAAGTGCAGAGGTATAAAATAAAATGATGCACTATCTAGAATATAAACCAAGTAGGAAAAACCTCTAGGGTGTACAAGAGTAAAATAGTGTAAACTAAAATGTAAAGGGGAAAATACAATTCCAACTAGAAAGATATCCCAACCTAACAAAACTATAAATTAAAGGTGTTGAGATATCCTATCTTTTAATCTCCAAGATCTTACCACCATACACGGTCCAATTCACCCAGTATCCTAAATCTCCTCTAAATTTACTTACAACCTCTCTTTTTTCTATATAAGACATGACATATGTTAGAAAATCATACATAGGGGTGAGTATATACCTACCTAGTAGGATGACTTGAAATTTAAAGGGGGAGTAGTAAGAGACATGCCAGGAATAAATAGTAAACATCTCAACCCAAATTAAGTGATTAACAAAATCCAGTGATATGAATACATATATATATTCTCAAACCAATGAAACTTAAATGAGAGATAAGGGGATCTCTATCTCACAACCCAACCTATGAAAAGAGTTCTATAAGTTCTAGAAGTCCAACAATGATGCCCAGTATCTCATGTGTTTTTTTTTTGAATCAACCATATGGAGACCCACAACTCTCCATTATCCCACATAGTCAAGGGGAAAAAATATCTAGGTAGAGGAAACACACCCTAGTGTTTCAGGGGGTCCCACTTAATAAGTATTTGAAGAGGACCCGCACCTTAATGCATCAGTAGGGGTTCCACTATTTAGGTAGAGGACTCACGCCCTAATGCGTCCGGGGGTTTCAACTCTAGTGTCATGAGGACCCGTACCCTATCTGATATGGGGTTCCACTCAGTAGATAGAGGACTCGCACCCTAGTGCATCAAGGGTTCACTCTGGTTCAATTAAGACCCACTCCAAATCTGATAGGGGGTTCCACTCAATAAATAGAGGAATTGTGCCCTGGTACATTAGGGGGACTCCATTCTAGTGTCATAAGAACTTTTACCCTATATTATAGGGAGTTACACTTGGTAGATAGAGGACTCATGACTTGGTGCATCTGGGGGGTTCCACTCTGGTGTCATGAGGACTCACACGCAATCTAATAGGGTGGTTCCAGTAGGTAGATATTAGACCCTCACCCAGGTCCATCAGGGGGATTACACTCAAGTGTCTCCAGTGATCCCATGGCTAATCATTATCATCGTTGGGTGTTTCCTAAATAAGTATCATGCCTAAAACACCACACATTCAATATTAAAATCCATTATAGATGCCACCATCATGTTCTACAGGGAAATACTCTCAAGATAGGCTAATCATGGGATATAATTTGATTCCAAACAATGTATATACGATAGGTTGAAGTATCCTCAGAAGGAAATAAGGGGTACTTCACATGTGTGGGTCCCACACGGCATGTGGTCACACTTCTCTTCTTGTACATGTCCATACCGGTACACATATCACCAAGCATGTATAATTATGCAGTGTGTGGGGGGTCTGCATGATGTGTCCAAGCCACTAGGGGTCCTTGCTTGGGCTCCCCATTCATGTCTGTCTACTTCGGTAGATGGCGTGCGAGTGGTTCTATCTATGTACTTCTGTACATGACATGATCCTATATGTTTCCTCCTACATATGGTTGTTCCTATGTACTTTTCCACATGAAATTTCCACCTTTTGAGGGATACATAGTGTGTTGGTGAGATACATATCATGTCATCATCATCTATTTTCCAAAACCCTAGTCTCCTTAGCCAAGGGGTCACAAGCCATGTGTTCTTCCAAACTACATGGCGTGTAGTGAGGTTTTTTTCAGAAGTTTAGATCTACAACTATGTGCGTTAGATCCATATCCTCCACTGCATATCTCATCTCCACACCACCTGGAATCAAATGGGAATCCATTGATTCTTTTTTTATGGCCATTTGTTGATTGGAAATTGGATTCTGATTTATCCCGATGGATTACCATAGGCACCGTGCTCCTCCCATCATGCCTCCATTATCTCAGATCCCAGATCTACCAAAAACATCAATAGTTATACCACGATTCATCCATAAATACATCCTTCATCACCTATCCATTTGTTTCATGAAAAATCATCACAAATTTGGGGTCTGGTCATGCTCGATCCCGCCCGGAAATGTCAAATCATGATCTCATGGTCCAATGATGACAAATGAAAATAAATTTAGGGATAAGGGAATCCAAAACATAGGTTTATAAATCTTTTTTATGATTTATTGTCCAAAGATCATGAGTTAGGGGTGATAAAAAAATAATAATCAATTAATTCCAGTACTAGGGTGCATGAAATTATCCACAACTAGAACAGATCAAATAAACAGATTGATCTTTCTAAAATATTAAATCAAATGACACAGAATCCATAAATGATGATTTCTACCTCGATGATGGATTTTTTTCATCAAATAACATGCTCTTCAATTATTGAGAGGAGTTTTGTATTCATTGTGCTTTCATCTGCTTTGATTCAGAGTTTTGTCCTCATCTAAAATTTATTTCCACATAAAGAGGAGGAAGAACACCTCTTGATAGTCCCAGGTTTATGTGGATAACCCTATGAAAATCATTATAAGGGTGTATTTAAAGATAAAATCATGTCAAAGTTTTTTAATTAAATAAATAAATTTAATTTTTTATTTCTATTAAACACACTCACCAATGGTCTCCATATCTGAACGCCCTGTGCTGACTAGTTTTAGGTTGTGCCTGGGGTAAACACCATGTTCTATACTTAGTCATGGCCTTTGATTTCTGACATGAGGTTCCATTTAATATCTATCCTAGTTTCTTTAAGAAACTATATGTGTGAAATATAATATATATTTAGAATCTTTATTAAATTAATTCTGGGAACATGGGGCCTTAGAATCACATGTTGTCTCAGAACCTAGATCTAAAAATATATATATAAACATTTCAAAGTCTTAAAAGGAAAAAAGGTCTATAAATCATTACTTCCTTTAATCATTACATCCCTGAAAATTGAAACTACACAAAAAACTCAAGATATTAAGCCCACATCTGGCTCTACTGCTCTTAGGATCTCTCCTGCATGTTCCCATACTACCACAACACATGAACCAAGGGGGTGGTCCATACATATGAGATACTATCCTAACAATCCTCAATATTCACTAGGTGCTCTATAAAAGTGGTTCCATCCTTGATGTCCATCTCTCCCTAGTCAATAATTTGTGTGGGTTCATGAATTTTTCTTTGTATCTTTGACATGTGATATATGTCATTCACCCTCTCCAGCAATGGGGCAAGTTCAAGGTAGTAATCAACCTCTCCAAACCTCTGTAAGATCTTGAATAAATTGATAAACATTATTTATATCTTTCCTCCTCATCCAAATCTCTACAATCCTCAACACAGGGAGACTCTCAAAAAAAATGTGGTCTCCCTACTCAAACTCCAAGGGCCTAGGATGGTGATCGGTGTGATATTTATACCAACTTAGGGTTGTCCTCATTCACTCATGGATGAACTAGACTCTACTTTATTTCCTGCTCCATCTATGGACCTTCAAGAGATGTCATGATAATATATATCTTGCGCAAGGTTGACATTCAAGGTCTCTTATATAGGTTTTCAAAAGGTTTCATGCCTATAGGTAGCTATTATTGTACACAAACTCTACCAATGTCAAGCAATTCTCCCAACTATAGATTAAGTCTAACACACAATCCCTCAATGTATCCTCAAACACCATGATAGTGCGCTCCATTTTCCCATATTTTTGTGGGTGAAAGGTTATACACATCCTCATGTGGGTCCCAAATTCCACCTACAGACCTCTCTGTAATAGTGAAGTGAATGGTACATTACGATCAGATATAGTAGTTGAGGGAACTTCATGATGGTGAAAAATATCTCATATGTACATATTCCCCAAACTCTCCACTAAACTATTCTCCCTAATAGAAAGGAATTGTATTGAATTTGTGAGTCAATAAATTATCACCCATGTGGAGTCATAGACCTTTGTTGTTTTCAAAATCCCTATCATAAATATCATGGATATGCCACCCCATTTTCACTTTGGGATCTCAAGGGGATGCAACAAACCTTTCGGAACCTGGTGCTCAACCGTCACCTACAAACAAGTGAGGCACTGTGAGATGAACTCATCCATGATCCATCTCATGTTGTCCCACCAAAACTACTACTAAAGTTCTATGTACATCTTCCCCACATCAGAATGTATAGCTAGGGGAGAAGTGTGGAACTCTCACATCATCTCCTCTTGCATTGTGACTGGGACCACCATCCATCCTTGGAAAATGATGATGTGATTACCTTCATCATAATATCAATCTGGTGAATCTCCTATGGATATATGGTCATGCAAGACCTCACAGTAGATGTCTCCTAGTAGGGACTCTCTCACATGCTTGAGAAGTGAAGGAGTGAATACCATTGACTAAATAAAAGTTGAACAATCCTTCTTAACTAGATTTAGCTACAAGGAGGACAACTGCTCTGAATCCTCCTACACCAAGAGATCCTAGAAATTTTTACAAAGGGAATATTCTACCATGTTTCACTTCCCAAAATTATAGATTGTCTCAAATTCTTAATCTTGTGGGAACTCCAACCAGCGCTACAATCTCAAGTTCAAGTCGCTTTTCATGAAGACATAACAAAGACTCTGATAGTTTGATTAAATCCTGAACTGATGCCCTATGAGATAGTTCCTACAAATACTCAGGGAGAATACTACCACATCCATCTCTAGATTTTTAATTTCATAGTTCTTCTCAAGGGGTCTCAACTGCCTTGACCCATATGTGATAAATTCTTGTCACTACATCAACAAACTGTCAAGACCACTCCTGAGGCATCTCAATACATTGTGTAGTCCACAACCTCCTATGGTAGTCTCAAAATAGGATCACTCGCCAGCCTCAGCCTCAAATCTTTGAAGTCCTTCTGGCACTTATCAATCCAGGTAAAAGGTTTCCCTTTCCATGTTAGGGAGTTCCAAGGGGCTATAATCCTAGATAATTTTTCCAAAAACCACATGTATTACCCCACTAAGCCAAGAAAACTTGGCACTTATGACATGATCTGGGGTGGATCCCAATAAATCATTGCATCAATCTTCATTGGGTCCATATATAAACCATTCTCATAAATGGAATTCCCCAGAAATTGAACCTCACGAATCTAGAAATGGCACTTTGAGAGATTACCATAAACCTATTTCTCCTAAAGAAAATCTTGGACCACCTCAAGTGATTTGCATGCTCCTCCTATAATACAGATTAGATGAGTATGTCATCAATGAATTCAACCACAAACTTGTTAAGTACAATTGGATAACATGGTTTTTCAAATCCGTATAAATGGTGGAATAATTCATCTCACCAAATGGTATCACTAAGAACTCATATATCTATAGTGACATCAAAATGAAAGCTTCAGAATATCATCCTCATGATCTTTGAACTGGTGGTATTCAGACCGTAGACTGATCTTCAAGAACCATCTCTCACGTTAAAATTGGTCAAAGAGGTAATCAATCCTCGGAAAGGGGTAATTTTTCTTTATTTTGGTCTAGTTCAGGCAGTGATAATACATGAAAAGATGCAAGATCGTGTCATCTTTTTTCATGAACACCACTGGAGTTGCCTAGGGGGACACACTAGAGATACCCAGGGGGACGCACTAGGCCTAATGAAACCCTTCTCTCAAAGTTCCTCCAACTAAAAATACAGCTCCCAGACTTCGATATGGGACATCCAATGTTCCATAGAAAATATCGAAGTGGTCACAGGATGCAAGTAGATATAAAACTCCATCTCCTTCCTTGGAGGTTGTCCTGTAATATACTTGGGGAATACATCCACGAAATCCTCAATGACCAAATGAATCCAGATGCCTGAAGAGCCTACTATTCCAAGTGAAATTCTCTTCAACTATCTCATCTCACTAGTGTAAAGGCATCTGAATCATCTTTGGTGATAGTCAATCTGGGATCGGTCCATGGATAATCAATCCATACCTAAGATGATGTCATAGGGTTATATCATGACAACCAAAATGTCCCATGTGAACCTCTCTCTATCAAGAAATATATCTCACTACTCTAAGATAAAATATATAGAAGAAG
The DNA here is from genome assembly GCA_963277665.1 of Viscum album. Taxonomy (NCBI): domain Eukaryota; kingdom Viridiplantae; phylum Streptophyta; class Magnoliopsida; order Santalales; family Viscaceae; genus Viscum; species Viscum album. The sequence continues at coordinate 357,258,286 of OY728150.1, forward strand.
TGTTCCCCATATGAACATGAAGACAAAGCTGATGGGATAGAACCTCAACTAGGATCTTTATCTCTCATACCAAGAGTATAGAGATGAATTAATGAATAAAACATGTGTGTAATAGTACTGAGGAAAGAGTATAATAAACATAGTTCATACCTCTAATCATCTCCTGTGTCTCTGGGTTGTAAGCCTCCATATCCTGTAATTGTTGGCGGCCCCGACAGCCAGCTCCCTGAGCATGATGTGGGATGCCTAGCGGTGGTGGTTAAAGGATCTCATAACATCTTCCACCACACACAGCTCCTCCTCCTAAATCTCCACCTACCCATATACTATATTTTCCTCCCTAGGGGCCTCTCTACCCTCACTTGGGAGACCCCCGATCATAGGGCTACCTCTATCATGGTTTTTTTTCAGCTATTTGTCTATTTTTTAGCACATATGGTCGAGAAGTCTCACGCCATTTGACCTCACCCATCACAACCATAGAACCATCCCTCTTCACAATTATCTAGTCATCTAATCTATCCCTATTTCACATGACTACAAGCCTATGTATGATCATAGAGAGGTCTCCTGAGTACAAGATCTTATCATCTAGTGCTTTCTAGCTGTTGTAGATGAATCATCCCTATAATGACCAGTTTCAATTCTAGATACCTAGAATCTCTCTGATAGGAATCTATTTATCACTAGTGCCTGCTCCAATAACCTAGAATAGTTATTAATTCAAAAGGGGACCACACTATCATGTATATCTCTATAGAGACCCTTATTAATCTTCTGCGCATAGAATTATCCACCCTCGATCATGTTGAGGGAGTTTCGCATAAGGTCAGTGAATCGTATGGAGTACTCATACACTTTAATCTCTCTCTGCAGTAGCTCCAAAATCACCTCAATCCAAACTGAGCACAAAAAATAGGGGTATTAATCCCCAAGAAATATCTGTTAGATGTTGGTCCATGAGAGTGTTGACTCATCGTGCATCTAGGTAACAAGACTCGACCCATGCCAAGATGCTCTGAGGAAAAATATAGATGAAAATGAAACCACATGATATTTCGATGTTTGGATAAGCCTGAAAACATTGATTACTAACTCTATAGAATCCTCCACTGCCTGGGGATATGGATTTCCATGGAACCTCAGTAGAATCTAGTGTTGGAACTCATAGATTGCGCTAATCCTGAACACATCCTCAACCTTATTTGCTGGTATGATCTACTACTCAATAGGTGGGGGTGCTTCTACCTTTATAACTGGAGGAAGAATCTCATAGGATAGACCCTAAACTAAGTCCTCATGACTCATCAGATCATCACCATGATCCAGATCTGGTGACCTGACTATCTTACATTGCGATTAAATCCTGCAAATTTAATCAAGATGTACCATGGTAAAATGAGAATATATATACAATGGATAGTTGGATTAATAAGGGTAGTCAAATACTCAATCCTATATGATATATGAACCATTTATCACTTCAACCAATGCCTTGGTATATTGAGTTGAAAATTATGTATTCAAGGTCTTAGTGAATGGATACGTCAGTCATTTGTAGTATCATTGGGTCCTATGTCCTAAGATCCACACTCAAGATGCTTTGAAAATGTTACCCTAAATCCAAAAAAATCCTCATAAGAGGACAACTCCAACTATTTTCCGAGGTAATGAACTACTCTAATAACAATTTGTCATGACCCGGCCCTAATCAGGGCTCAAGCCACAACTATCCCAAACACGCCTCCATAGGCCAGGGGTGGTGATAAGCACCAAAAGGAATATCCTAAATAGAATTCCTTTACCTAATGTACCTATACACACACACCCAACCATATAAATGCATAAGTGAAGACGTATAAAATAAAAAAATTCACTTTCTAGAATATAACCAAAGAATTAAAAACCTCTATGGTGTACAAGAGTATGATATTGAAAACTAAAAAGTAAATGTTAAAAATAAAAGATCAACCATAAAGATATCCCAACCTGACAAAACTGGATAGTAAAAGAGCTGAAAGAGACCATCTCCTAATCTATAAGCTATAACCACTATGCATAGTCCAATGAACCTGGTGTCCTTAAGAACCTCTAAAGTCACCATTGACCTATCTATTATCTGCATAAGACATAACAAGTGTGGTAAAATATGATCCATGGGTGACTATATACATACCCAATAGGACGCCCCGAAAGTTGAAGAGGGAGAAGTAAGATACACAAAAGAAATTGATAGTAAATAGATCATCCCAAAGAGAGTAAACAAATCCCACGATATGGATGCAGATATATATATATATATATATATATATATATATTCCCAAAAAAAGAAACTCAAATACGTGAGAATGGGATATCCATATCATATTTTAGCCTAGTAAAAGAGGTAAATCGTTTTCATAGGTCTATCAATGATGCCCAACATATCGTGCGTCTGTCCTAAAGTAACTAGGTGGATAGCCACACCTTATCACTATGTCTCATAGTCGAGGTGGAACAATATCTAAGCAGAGGAGATCTTCCATAGATCATTAGGGGGTTCCACTCAATAATTATTAATAGATGACATGCACCCTGATGTGTTAAGGGGTTCCACAATGTAGGTAGAGGACATTCTCTCTGATGCGTCAAGGGGGTTTTACTCCGGTGTCATGAGGACCTACGCCCTATTTGATAGGGGGGTACACTTGGTAGATAGAGGAATTACGCCCTAGTGAATAAATAGGGGTCTAATATGGTGTCTCAAGGACCTACACCCTATCTAATAGGGGTGTTATATTCAGTAGAGAGAGGAACCATTCCCTAGTGTGTTAGGGGGTTTCACTCTAGTGTCATGAGGACTCATGCCCTATCTGATAAGGGGTTACACTTAGTAAATAGAGGACCCACGCCCTGGTGCATCAGGAAGGTTCTACTATGGTTTCATGAGGACCTAAATTCTATTTGATAGGGGGTTCTACATAGTAGATATAGGACCCACACCTTGGTTCTTCAGAGGGTTCCACTGTAGTTTCTCTAGTGATTCTTTACCTGATCACTGTAGTCATCAGGTTGCTGCCTAAATAAGTGTCATACCCATAAAATCTCACTTAACAAATAAAAATAGACTAATGAGTCCATCATCATATTCTACATAGAAAAACACTTAATATGAGGTATTCACAAGGCAAAACCCAAGTCAAAAAAATGGATATACGATAGGTTAAAGTTTCCTCGGAAAGAAAAAAAGGGCACATGGTGTGTGAGAGTCCCACACTATGTGTGGTCCCACTTATTTTCTTGGTTATATACCAGTTGAAACATGTATAACCAAAATTTTAGCACTACATGGAATGTAGGGGGCCTACAAGGTGTGTCTAAGCCACATGTGGTCCCTACTCTTTCTCCCTGGTTATGTCTGTGTACTTCGGTACATGGCGTGCGCCTGGACATGTCCATGTAATTTATTAAATGGTGTGTGCCTTGTCCTTTCCACCCACAAGGGTTATTTCCCATGTGATCCCCCACATGGAACTTCCACCCATGGAGGGATACATGACTTGTAGTTGGGATACATGCCATTCCATCTATATTTTTTTCCCAGAACCCTATCCACTACAGCATACGGGTCACACGCCATGTGTTCTTATGAACTATACATCATGTAGTTGGGATTTTTTCATAAGTTTAGATATATATTCGTGCACTCAATATCCATATACTTTTCCACATATATCACCTCCATGCCACCCAAAATTTGAGTGGAAGCCTTCGATTCATCATTCTCGACCATTTATTGGATGGAAATTGGATTCTGATTTGTCTTTGTGGTTCATCGTAGGAAACACACTCCTCCCATCACCCCACCATCATCTCAGATCCTATATCCATGAAAAAAATCACACGTTATACATTATTCATCCCAAATATCCTTGGTCACTGATCAATTCATTGGACACAAAACCATTATGAATACGGGGGTCTGATTAACTTTGGTCCCACCCGATAATGTTGAATCGCAACCCCATGGTCCAACGATAACTAACGCAAATTTATTTGGGTATAAAGGTATAAAAATACAGTATTATCACGTTTTTTCAATAATTATTGTCCAATGATCATGAACATGAATATCCTCTGTGATAAAAAAATAGTAACCAATTAATTTCAGTACTTGGGCGCATGCAATTGTCCACAATCAATGTAGATCAATGAAAGGGATTGATCTTGCTCAAAAATTTATTCAAATTAGGAAAAACCCAAAAATGAAAAGTAATACCAGGATATTGGATCATTTTTTGTTGAATAATTTTCTTTACAATGATTTAGAGGATTTTTTCACTCATTGCACTTTGATCTGCTTCGATTCGGTGTTTTATCGTCATCTGAATTTGATTTTCCAACAGAGAGAAGGAAGATTACCTCTCAAAAGTCATAGGGTTACGTGGATAACCCTAAGAAAATATTCATAAGGGTGTAATTGAAGATGAAATTAGGTTTAATTGTTTTAATTAAATAAATAAATTTAATTATTTATTTCTATTAAACACACTTGCCAACAATCTCTATATTCAAACAACCAATGCTGACTAGTTTTAGGTTTCACCTATGGTAAACACCACATTCCGAACTCAATCGTGGCCTTGAATTTCTAATTTGAGGTTTTTTTAAGATTTATCAAATTTTATTTAATAATATTTTTGCACATAATATAAAATATTTTTATTATTTTTATAAAATTAATTCTGGGTACATTAGGCCACAATATCACACATCGTCTCAACTCCTAGCTTTGAAATATTTATAGAAATATTTCAAAGTCTTAGCATAAAAAAATGAAGTCTTTATAGATTCTCTATAAAATAATGAGGGTTTCATAACAATTTTATCTTTTTTTGGTTGTTCTTGGGTTAAGGTGCACTTGGTTATTGAAGTCTCGTATGAAAGGTTTGACCTTTCCTTTTCGTGATTTGTTGCTTAGTTAATGGTGACCCTTTTATGGCTCAGTATTTCATCTTAAGAGGTGAATTTTATGTTGGATTTGGGAATTATTGGGATACATAATTCCCCCATGGTGATTAATTTGGTTCTTCAAGGATAGATTCTTTAGTCATGTGGTTTTTTTCTTGAATCATCCCTTCATTTGAGAAGCTGAACCACTCATCATATTCTTGATCAACCAATCCATCTAGTGTTTTCTAGGGGTAAAAATATGTGTTCTTGGGAGAATTTTAACTCCTAAACCTTGGATAGAACTATTATTTTATTTAATATTGATTCTATTTTTTTTATAAATATTCCTAGGTCATTTTTCTTTAAATTTTAGAGTTTTTAGGAGGTGTATAGTATATCACACCATTAAGGCACATGATTAGTCCTAAACATGAAAAAATAATGTGACTGGTATAGTAGATTTCATAGAGCCAAATAACATGGATTATTTAGTTGTGTGTTCTTCTCATGAGTAGTTCTCCAAGAACCCAGTAGACAGTTCATGGTTGGCACATAGTTTCTCAAATTGTGATGCCAAACTATGTGATCTACCTAGGTTAATTAAAAGTGGAAATTAACATTTAAACCCTCTTTGATATTTTACCAAAATCCACTCCCCTCTCATCTAATTTGGTGTTCATGACCCCTAGGAATCCTACCATATGATTTTATCCCACCCCTTGATGAAATCTTATATTTTCAATAAGTTTTATGGTGTATTATTAAAGGTAATCACTCCTGGACACTTCCTCCTTCAATCATTCTCATTTATTCTAATAATCTTCAACCCTATCATGATCTAGTGACCTAGGGTTGTCTTAAATTTATTTTTAATTGGTTATTTTTTAGTTTTATGGTTATTTTTGGTTCTTTAATCCCTCTTTGGTTTTTTTGAGGTAGATAGCAGCACTTTTAAAAAACAATAAAGGTTCCAAGGTTATTGGTCCCTTGCATAGATCTTTAATTATAGAAAATTGATTTCTTGTTGTTTTAGATTCGGGTTTTATGTTTTTTAAAAATGTTATCAAATATAAATATTATTTTTTATTGATGTAGTGTTATTATTTTTTAATTTATTCAAATGAAAATGAGGTTTCCTTTATTTTAAAAGTGTAGCATTTATTTTTTAAATCCATGTCTAGAAAGTTTTGTATAAATGACCAATTATAACTTTAAATTTTTGTATAAAATCTTGAACTAATTTTTAATTTTATAAAAAAAATATTTCTCAGTTCATTAATAAATAACTATGTGTCCCATTTGGGACATGGAAATGAGTTTTAAAAGTTTAAACCCCTTTTGAAACATTCCCCATGTATTTTGGAAATGAAATTATTATTCTTGTACCCATGTGATGGTGCCTGAAAAAAGGTTTTTTGTGTTTTACGTATGTTCTTTATGTAATTGGGGTTATTTCTTGTGACGGTATTTGTGGTAAGGTGAGTGTTGTTTTTAAATGGTTTAATATATTTATAATATTTTTAAATGAATGCTTGACATAGCTCCATTTTAGATTCATGGGTACCATGGGTTCCCAGGTGGAAATCCTAGGTATGCTTGTTGCACTAGTTATGATCATTATCTACCTAGTGTCCTTGAGATATATTTTAGTCTTCTTATGTGATATACACCTCATTTATTGTGGTGATAGAAACACTAGGTTTTAGGGTAGGTTTTTTTTTTCCATTTCGGCCTTGTTTAGTAATCATATTGATTTTTCCTAGATTATACCAGTAGCACCTAGGTTCCCATGATAACTAATTTTCATGTGTTCTGATTTATTTTTCTTTATAACATTATTTTTAAATGGGACTCCTAAAATATACTCTCGATTTACATTTTTTTAATATATCTTTATTTCCTCCTAAAAATGGTCTTATAGTGATATTTCATTAAAATGAAAATGTCTCATGTTCGACAGAAAGTTGATTTTTAAAAAACATTAGAATTTTACTTGTTTTGTAAATAAAAGTAAAAAATACATTTTATTTCTATTTTAAAATTATCATGAAATGGATTTATATTTAAAGTTTTTGTTTGGATTGGTGGTTGGTGACCTATTGGGTTTTATAGCTCAATTTTATCATATTTTTAGGTTTTTTAGGTTGGCTAGTTCTTCTAGGATGTGGTGGTTGATACCAAAATCTTAGTTGGTATTAGGTTCTTGGTCTAGGTATGTATGGAAACTAGTGAAGGTTCTCCACTTGATACCAGGATATGGTGGTTGGGGAATGCACCATTTTTTATTTATTCCTTATTTTTTTTATCCCGGTTGTCTTATCCTTTTAGGATTGCAACTATGAACTTTGTATCTCATCTCTTTTATGTTCATTGCCAATTTATATTTTTTTTTTTTGGATTTTTATCTCTTTTATAGCATGTTTGGTTTAGTTTTATCTTATTTACTCTTCAGGAAAAATAATTTCCATATGTTCACATTGATTCCCTTGTTACTTACTGCCACACCAGGGTGGTTGGGAAAGCACCTTGAGGATATCGTTGGTAGTTTCGGGTGCCCAATCCAAGGGGTGGCCCATGATAGTTCATGACATTGTCCCTATGTGGGTGGGGACGTGTGGGCATTATAGTGGGGGTTGTGTGCATGTTCATGTGCTTGTTCATGCATATATATGTGGATATATTTATATATTAATATATGTGTTACTAAATTTCTATTTAAAATTTTTGTTTTGATTTTAATATAAAATTTTAATTTTAATATTAATTTAATATAATTACCTTTCATATATTTTTGTTTATATGTTTATTTTTTATATTCATGTGTCTTTCATTAATTATTTTTCACACTATAATTACTCATTTAAATTTTAATTATATATATATATATATTCAAAATTAAAATTATATTTTAAAATAGAAATACATACATGCCTATATATATTATACATAATTATATAAACAATATTTTCACTGTGTATGTATGTGAGTGTGTATATAAACAATTAAGTAATGAATATATATATATATATAACATTAGTGTCTCATGTGATAGAGATATGTGTCACAACACATTTCAAAATACATAAATTATAACACATTTCAACATTTCATTATTTAAATAGGCTTAGGTTCGAAGCCCCGTTTTTATTAAGGAAATAAATCCCTTTTTTATTGGGTTGTGAGGAAACTCATTAAAAGGATTGAAGGCCTAGTTTTATATAGCCATTACAAGTCGGTTTCCTAAATACAAAGTGTCCCAATTCCATTATAAGTGATGTATAAGGCTCTTTCTTTCCACCTATTCACCTCATTATGAGAACCATCTCATAATGTGTGCCTATATAATGCACCCTATGCCTATCCCCTCTTGATTTTTGGACTCTCGTTCAATTTGCGACCACCAGTGTAATTATGGCATCACTCTCTGGTTGCATCGCACCATCTCTCGTCCCCTATCGCCCATCCCATGAGTCTTCAGCCCTCCAGAATCCAAGACTCTGCATAGCTATTTTCATCCCCACCACCTTCTCTCACCCCTACCTCACTAACATCCATCGTACCTACTACTCTATGGCCCGCATCCAGGACACCCTTTTCGGTCTTGTAGTATTCCCTATTACCCAAGCATAGGTAATTTATTGGAAGTGATCCTTACCCAAAATATGGGAATTTCTATCCCCCCCTAATTTAATTGGGGAAACATTTATTCGGGGTCAAACCCCCCGACATGAGGTTCAACGACCAGTTTCCTTTCTATTATAATAGATACCCCTTTGAAAAACATGTATGAGATAATGATCGAAACACATATGGGGATCAGATAATCCCAAAAAACACTACACATTCCCCAGCTGAGCAATGAATTTGAATCTCCATATTCATTATATGAACACTATTAGAGTCTTGTAGGACTCAAGCCTACACTAGTTCCCCCATATAGATAGTAAAAAATGTTTAGGGTAATGCTAGACTCCCAGTGGGGGGATGACGGTTCCAAGAATAGTGGAAGTTCCTTGGTGGGTGAAATAACCATAAAGTTTTTTTTGATTTGATGGATAATTCAAAAATTGTTCATGTCATAAATTTCATGAACAATAAAATTATTTCATAGAATATTGACATAAGAGAACCCAAAACTCAAATAGGATATTATCACATTAAATTTATAATTGATTTACATTATATTTGAATAAAATATCTGATCTGGGGAACTTTTTTTGATGAAGATGTTGATCATATGAAACCCTTTTCAGGTTACCTTCATTTCACTTATAGGATCCAAGTGCAGAATACCTATAGAGATTATCTAAACATTCTTATTTTATCTCCAAACAATAACCTATAAAATGTTAGGTGCTAGCATGGTGGATCAATCACCTTGTGTTGTTCTTATTTATCACTCAAGATCCTTCAGGCTTGAAGGAGTTTTTTTCATTCTTGACATGAGTAGGGAATGAAAAAATCCAGAAAGAAGTATGTTGTGCAAAATGATTTTTAAATTATCAATTTTTTAATTCTCTATATACAATAGACAAAACCATCTATTTATAGAACTAAGGTTTAGGTTAAATTATTATTTAATTACATACCAACAATTAAATAATATAAAAATATTTATCAAAACCGTTTCCATATAATGATATTATTATTATTATTATTTTATGGTGTGTTCAAATTGGAACAATGATAAATATTATTTTACCATAATGTAAATTAATATTTGTCACCAAACACAATCTTGATTCGTTCCAACACATCAACATTTATTGAATACCAGAATAAGTATTTAATTAAATATTTTATTCATAAATAAATATTTGTTTCTACATTCTAGTGAATAAATATATATATAATATTAAATTAATATTTGTGATTGATAAAACAAGAATAAAATTATTTCTCAACATTGATGCTGATATTTATTATATTAATTAAATTCAAATAGAATTTAATTAAGATCAATGGAAACACTTAGTGTGTGAACCACTATGATTATTTCTCATTTTCATTAAACAATCTTGCCTAATGTCTAATATTTCTATCTAGAAATGGTTTAGGGAACCCAAGAGTGAGAACGTAATATAAAAATTTTGATAACCATATAAAAATGATCATTGTGTATTATAATCCCTTTATCATAATATCCCATCGAGCAGGTTTCACATCTAAGTCATCAAAAAATATGCTCGATAAATATTTATTTTACTATATAAAATAAACACTTCATTACACCATGGACATGGAATTTGATGTGATGGTTCTATCCTAATAAAAGGGCCAAGATATCAACTTCTATAAATATGGGAGGGAAAATCCTTCCTTGACTTATCCATTAATAACATGTCATTTGTGACACACCCAACATACCCTACTTCCCAGGAATATATAGAATCAAGGTTTTGGATAGTAAATATATGTGTGTGATCCATATCATGAATTAATGATAATATTTAAGTATAATGACCATTACACATTCTCATAGAGAGGAATATTTAATGACACCAAAACATTTGGAATTTTTACAGGCAGTTATGTTCTCATAATCTCCCATCTTGGAGATTACTAAATGTGAACTCCATGAGAAGAAGTCTCGTCCACTTATAAGTACTAACACCTAAAATTATATGTAATATGTTCCCTTTAATAGTACATTATCTGATCATAGAACTATATTTAAGATTATTTTCAAAGCACTTCAAGGTTCACATCATAGTGGGGAACTGTTATGACATTATCAATGAAACAGAAACCCTAAGGCATTACTAGATTAAATTCATGAAGAATAATGAACAATGTATAATATGATATTTTATTAATATTCAAATATTTTAATATACATCTAAAAAAATTACAAATAGTTTGTTCTAAAAGACTAACTCCAACAAAATCCAACTTGGACTAGATCCAATAGGTTGTGACTTTCAGTCCGTTGTACCTCACATGATGATTATATTTCTGCTGAGTCAAATATTTAGTAAAGGGGTACACCACCTTGTCTTATTTAGATATTTTTTTCGCTAGAACTTCACCCATTTTAGAAAAATATATCAAGAGATGATACTCACAAAGTATATACTTCATAAGCTGATGTAACCTTGGCTCCTTAGTGAGATCCACCATTGTAGTATTGTCACAATAGAGTGTTATAGTATATTTACTACTAGTTATCACATTAAGGTATTAGATGAAGTTTCATATCCATAATGATTCCTTAGCTACCTCAAAAGCATGAATATACTCTGACATTGTTGAGAATTTTCAAACATAGCTTACTTTGATCTCTTCTAGATCATAGCACCTCCATTCGGAGTAAATATATATCTCATCTATAATTTCATATTTTCTTGATCTATTTTGAAACTAAAATTTATGTATCCTATGAAGACTAATTCATAATATCCTCAATCAAATATGAACATATCCTTAATATGACTCATATACTTAAGGATAGTCTTGACTACCATCCAATGGAATTCACTGAGGTCGTATTGATATCTTTCTACCACACTTAGGGAATATTTGAAATCTATCCTAGCACATTTCATAGAATATATGACTAACCCAATTGTAGATGTGTATGTAATCCTTTTAATTCTCTATCATTCCTCATGTTTCTGAGGGCACATTTTCCTAAAAAGATGAATTCCATGTGATATTGGAAAAAAAATATCCTCTTGGATTGTTCCATACATAATATCTTTAGTATCTTGTCAATATATATACCTTGAATTATGACAAGAAGACTCTTGGATTTATCATAATGGATCTTGAACCCAAAAATATATGTTTCCATGTTTAATTAATTTATGGATAAATACTTATTCAACTAGGATTTAACATACTGTAAGACAATTATTCCATTTCTGATATGTAATTTTTCGTCAATATATACTATTAAAAAAATGACAGCACTCCCACTAAACCAATTATAGACACAAAGATCATATTCAATATTTATGAAACCCAATTCCATTATGTATTCATCGAAATAAATTTTTTATTCCCTAGATCTACCTTTACTTGTTAAATCATTCTGAATCTACTTCATTCTTATATTTGAATACATATGTGATCACTAAAAGTTATGTCTCATAACCAATTTTTAGAAATAGATTAATTACACTAAATTACAAATGAAATTAAATCTTCCCATTTTTTCATTTCTTGGGTAGATTTTTTATTCCAATATCACTTATTTCCACATGCGAAATAGATATCATCATGTTCCCTTTATTTCCCCTTGATATTTCACTTCTTGGAAGGGCTTTGTGAAGAATCTTTGCAGTTATAGATCTTTGTTTGTACTTTCCTTTTGTTCAATGTAAGGATGAAAGAATTTTGTTTCTACATCTCGTTATAAACTTAGCAAAGAATAGTGAGTATATCTAGGAGATAATTCTCATTTTTTATCATATTAAAAATAATAACAAAACTAGAGAAGCTATGAGAGAGTGATTAAAGAATGAGATTTTTGTATAGTTATTCAGGGAGTTTAAAACTAATAAACTCTAGGTAATCAATGTGACCAATGAGTTTAAATATTTGAGACCTAGTTGAAGAAACCTCTCCAATATTACTCTGAATTAGAACCTTGGATATCTCAAACTGTTCTTGTCTAATTCTCTCTTAATATAGGTCATATAGATGCTCGATTATTCTATAAGCATTCATGTCTTCATAAGACTTCATGAGTATACTTGACATGATTGATAGAATTAAACACTAAATTTTGATGACATCACTCAAGTGTTTATAATAGGTAGTGAAATATTCATCACTTTCCTCCTTATTAGGTAGATAAGGTAATGATGATTATTGCATATAAGATTTCTATTCATGTAGCAACATAACCTAAAGTTTTCTAAACCATTCCTGTAAGTTAATGATAGTGAGGAGATGGTATTTCTCTAATATTGATCATACAGATAGTTTGGATGATGAACATTCCATTTATTCTACAATTATAAAAGAGAATATTATTAGTACTTTTCTTGATTACAAATTATGTAAGAAAAAATAATAGCATTAATTTTATTAATTCTCTAACTATTTTATCAAGTCTCAATATCCCTCACCATTGAACTTGGAATGTCTAATTTTTATAAAAATATAGTGACAAGGATCCATATACCGCTTTTCATAACCCAACAAGGGTTTTTCAAGCTGATAGAAAGTATTTAGGTTTGCAGTTCTTTCCTAATTGTGATCTTATGGATCCTTGATCCCTTTAGTGGAATCCCCAATCAAGAAATTATGACTTTTATTTCCTTAATACTTACCTCTAAATTACACCAAGTCTATCAATAGAAACTCTTATTGATGTAAAATTGTTAAATCAACCCAAAACCTTCATAATAACTCCCCTTATAAATATAAGTATCCCAAAAAGGGATGGTCAAACACTTAGTTTTATTGGTTTCATTCCTAATCAAGTAATGTAAGCCTTAGTCATATATAATATTAGATTGAGGTATTTTATTTTTTATTCATAAAAAATTATCTTGATTTATCTTTTACGTGTCTTTTCAATATTAAATGGATTTTACATAAGGGATTGACCATGTTTTGATAAATAATTTTATGCATAATACATTGATATATATTCTATACTTACACTTTAGTTAGTTTATTTATAAGATTGTAGTCTTGCATCTATAAGATAAATAATGAAAAATAAAGATAAATAAATAAATAAATGACCCGATCATGAACTTATAAAATGGTTGATTTATTAAGAGGATAATAAATCACCCTATGAGATAGGGGATAACTTATTATGTAGGTCTTGGCATGATTTATAGCATTCCACTTATCCATATATGTATCACTTATGTTGGTGTTGTCTTGACTCTATCTTAAACCACCACCACACACCTTAGGATACTCCATTTATTCCAAGTATATATAAATCACATGTAGGTGAGGGGAACCAAAGGATTTGTTAAGTGGAATTACATAAATAACCTTGGACATGTAAGTCTTGTATAATAGAGGGGAAGAAGACTCAAAGGCTATCATATTTAATTTAATAAATAATAATTACAAAACCATACAATAAATTAAATAAAATAATTCCAACACATACGCAAGTCTTGGATAAGCTCATGATCATTAGTACACATACAACAGTTGTGAAAAAATATATTAGATAGCATTCATTTCTATTCAATACTTATCATTAATATAAACACACTTTCATTAATTAATTAAACAATTAATTACTTTTTATCTTATTGACCATTTTAATTCTCCTGGATATATCCATAATAAATGAATTTATGGAAAATAAAAGGTAGAGCCAATAATTAAAGGTAATTACAATAAATTAATTTAACATTTAATAATTCTTTAAGACCTTCATTAAATTTCCAAACACATTCGGTTGTAACAAATAAAAAAATTAATTCTACAATAAGTAATTTAATATAATTTAATTATATCCTTTATTAGGAGACTACATGGCATGTACTTATGATTTACACGTAATGTACCTCGATGGTTATGTACCCGGTATAAAAACATTGGGATTCCGTGTGTACCTTGGATGGACTACACAATGTGTACAATCCAACTAAATTTCATGTATAATGATTATTTTGTGTTCATGAAACCCATTGAAGGATTTATCATGTTCTTCAAATATGGGACCATACAACATGTACTCCAGCTACACACCATGTGTTCCGTTAGCTGTGTGTATTCATGACTAAATGAATGGTTCAGTGTGTACTTTAGTCATGGGAATTAATGAATTTTACATTGTGTATTCTAGCTACACATCATGTATTTTATTAATATTCTAGGTTTTTATTCTCACATGGTTTTGAACATGTATTTGACCACATGGTTTTTGTGAATTTTTTTGGTAAACCATGTCGACTACACTATGTGTACGCCAGATACTTGCCAATTAATCCAAAAATTTGTGTTTCAAGATAGTATGGTCTACACACAGTGTACAATAAATGCACCATATCTAGTAACAGCTTGTAATTTTGTGTATCTTGTGGAATAACCAGGTATGGTTTACTTAAGTACACAGAAAGTACTCCGGAAACACATCGTGTAACCTATTCATAACGTACAAAATTATTTTCACTTATCGATTGAATATTTTTTTCATTTTTAATCTATTATTCATCCTTTAAGAAAATAAAACACTGAATGATGATGATCGATATGTCAAAATGATATTAATTAAAATTATATTAAATAACAAATATTATGGAAATAAAATATCTAACCACTATTTCACATATAGATCAAAAATCAAAGAAAAAATTATAATTTTAAAATTTGGCCACTCTAATACCACTTGAAGGTTCTGGGTGTAGTGGAAGAACCTTGGTGGGTGAAATAATCTTAATGGTTTGGTTGATTTTATGGATCATTCAAAAAAATTTCATGATGAATACCCAAGGACTAGTGAAATTTTTCTATAGAATATTAACAAAAGAGATCCCAAAAACTGAATATGGTCACTTTATATTAAATTTATAATTAATTTATATTATATCCAAAGAAAAATACCTAATCTAATGATATTTTTCAATGAAAATATTTATTGCATAAAACTCTTTTTGGAATACCTTTTTTGTGTATATAGGATTCAACTATAGAATCCCTCTAGCAGTGATCCACACATGCTCATTTCATCTCTGAACAATAACCAATGGAATGTAAGGTACTATAATGGTGTATAAATCATCTTATGTTGTTCATCTTGATTTCTCAAGATCATTTGGGCTTGAAGGGTTTCTTCTCATTCTTGAGAGGAGAGAAGGAAAATTTTGAGAGAGAATTCTGTTGTGCACAATGATTTTCAAATTCTTAATTTTTCAGTTCTCCCTATATAATAGACATTTCCATCAATTTATAGATCTAGTTTTTAGGTTAAAATATTATTTAATTTCATATTGGCCCTTAAATAATATAATAAAATTTGTCAAACCATATGCCTATAATGATATAATAATATTATTTTTTTATGATGTGTTGTAACACCCTGAGATTTTAAAAGAGGAATATCATGTTTGATAGCATATATGTCATGTAAAACCAATATTATAATAGAATATAACACCTAAATACTTTAGGCTATATTTATTTTAAAATAAATTTAATCTCTTTTATAGCTTTTTATGCATGCAAAATCGGGCTTAAACAAAAGAGATATTTTATTAAAATGTTATTATTTAAACATGGTTATTGTAACCTAGCCGTTAAGTTGGTGGATGTGAATATGATTAAATAAATTATGAAAATTATATGGATTTCACTTTTATATAATAAATTTAATAATTATCTATTTATTGGAAAAATCATTTAATAGAAAAAAATGTTTTCTAAAAAAACTGTATTTTACTCAAAGGTGGTTTTGTCACTCTTTGAAAACATAATTTAAAATTAATTTTAACACTATTATAAAATTAACTTTATTTTTTAAATAATCACATAAAATTATATTAGGGTGAATTTTTCAGAATTTTCAGAAAATTCTCATTTTTCAATGAATAATGAAAAATGCTGATTTTTTATAAACAATTTCCTTTTTTAAAAGTATTTTAAAACCCTATTTTATTTTAATGTTGTTATAAAAGTAAAATTAGTAAAATTATTTATCTATTAATAAAAATTATTTCATTGGAATCAATTTTATATTGAATTTTTATATAAAAAAATTAAAGTTTTTAAAGTTTTTCTTTTGGAAAACTGATTTTGAACATGACTAGAGGTTTAATTTTAAATTAAATTCTACCAATTATGTGAGTTTAATTTGGAAAAATGGATTACATATTTCTAATAATAATAATTTATAATATATAATAATTTAGAATTAATTTTTAACCATGATTAATAGTGAAAACAGAAAAAAAATCATTTTTCATTGTTAAGGTAAAACGAGTTTACCGGGGGTTATGCTAAAAAGATAAGGGTTAAAAATGAGAAAAAACATGTATTATTACTATTTTATGGTCATATTTAAACCTTATATATTCTAAATTTTTATAATGGTCCATTTTTTATCCCCATTTCATGATAATAAATTGGTTGTAATTCTTTCTTTTCAAAGATATTAAGTGTGTCCTCTCCCCTGCATATAAAAGGTCACCCACTCTACTCTCTCTTATAAAAATACAAAACCATTTGTTAGAGACAATACCTACCTATACCACTTTCTTAATTCCCTCCCATAATCTTATAATCCATGGTTTTTTCATAAAACTATCCTAAGGAGGATTTTGGTGCAAAATAAAAGAATTTTTCTAAAGAAGAGGTAACAACCTTAACCTAGCGTTTTATCTTATTTCTTCCTCCACCTAATTAAAATATTATTAAAACATTCTGATATAATGAACAAACTATAATCTATATACTTAGTTTTGTTATGTTAGGTTAATTACCTAAAACTATATCATCCTCTCTCTATTGGGAAATGAAACTGTTGATCATCTGTACAGAAGACTACCACCTCACGAATCGACGTAATTCATTTTCCATCACTACTTATAAAGGATATATATAATGATTTATATAAATTTTATGTATGATAGTTATGATATAATTATACTTATTTAATTATAATATCATTTATATCTTCTTAATTTCCATTTCGTAGAGAATATGATAACATTTCTTGTGCGTACGATAAACTACAACTTCACAAAGAAATGTAATTCTCTTTTAATTTATGATTTACATGAAAGTTAATAAGGATTTATTTGATTTTTATATATGATATTCATGATATAGTAATAATTCTATAAAATATATATATCATATACTTTATTACCTTAATATCCATTGAATAAATTATAACTTGGTTCATGTATATGGAGGACTACCTCCTTGCAAAGAGATGTGATATATTTTTCACTAATGCTTTACATGGAAGGTAATAAAGGATAAATTTAATAAATATATTTTATATACATGAAATGATATTGATTATGTAAAATTAAAACATCATTCATTTTTTAACACCAAAATATGTGTTTTATGGGAGAGGATGAGGAAGGAACCACCGGTTTAATGAAAATATAAATTAAAATGGCCCAGAAATATGCTTAAGGGACTAGATTCATGAAATTACCCACCTTAAAAATGTATTTGGATCATATAAGTCTCCATAATGTGTATTTTTTAAGGTAACATCCACACAGTGAAATTTAAGATTCATATATCTCCATTTCATGGATGTCTCTTGTTATGAGGATGTTTAACGTAACCTTCACGCAGTGTAAATCAGGTTCATAGAACCCCTCATGTTCACAAAGCTCATAGAGATTCAAAAAGGCCTCCTTATTTTATGAAAACAATTCCCTCACCTCTGATGGGCCAATAAATACCTCCTATGTCTTAATTTCAAGGGTACATGACCTTTAATCTTCTGTGAAAATATCTATGTTCAGAATACTCTAAAGCATCACAAGTGAGAGAGAAAATTGATCTCCTAAGGTAGCCATATTTTGTGAAACCACATCCCATGGGTTTTTGAGAACCATAACCCATGGTGGATATTCCTTTCATGAAGTTACATGGACATAATTAAATAAAAAATCCCTTTTATGCTCGTTGGTTTCTTGAGATAATTATTCTTCACAAAACCATCCCCACGGGAACCAACTCTTTACCTTGAGGTAGGGTCACCCTGTTTCGAGAAACATATTCTTTTGCGATAACCCTATCCTCTGCGAGACCCCTAGACTTTCTAACTGTACAAGCTTTAGATAATCCCCAACCTTTTTGAAACCCATCCTCTAGAAATCTTCAGGGTGCCTCCTTTCTATTGATCCACTTTTGTGAATGTTGAGTGTGCAGATCCCTTGATAATCCAGGATCGATTCAACCATACATTAAATGCTTGTGTGACTGATTCCACCTAACATCATGTTCGTTCACTTTACTCCATGTTCCCCCTTATGAATAGGTACCCTAATGTCTATCACTCCTTATAATAGGTTCCCTAATGTTGGGCCTCATGATTTCTACTCCTCCACGGTGGTGCCAACACCATGCCCTACCCAGTGGCACATGAGTAGTGGACATGTAATCCCTAGATGTGGAATATTTAAGGGAATCTATGCACCAATATCGATGGGGATTCCTTATGATTAATCTTATAACCACATTGACACGGTCCTCCTGGAAGAGTGATCCCCATCCACATCTCATCTGTAAGAAATAAAACATCCCAACTTTCTGTCCTAGTTATATGATTTCAAACTACATAACAATATCCTTAGTACAAGATATAAAACTATTTCCTTACCCAATGTGATGAACACATGATTCCCCATGTATGAAAATCATGGGATGTCATTATCTCTCCCATCATGAGACAAAACTCCCACACTGGGTAGCTTCCATGTGTAAGTCCCACACCATCCTTCCCCACCATGGGATTAAACACCTTCCATGGGTAGCTTCTACGCATAAACCCCACACCATCACTCATCAACACTCCTTCTACGACATGATATTCCTTACCTCACAACATTAAATTGGATGGACCGGTCCCCTCACACAACATTAAACTAAAACATCAAACTATGTGGGTTTTTATATCTATCTCTTAGATAGGGTATGTAGGATTCCTCCTTGAGGTTCAATCCTGATAACATCCAGTGTGAAACTTTTCCCCATGCGGGGACACACTTCATCCTTCCAGTGTGAAATAATCACCCTTGGGGGGACACACTCCATCATCCAAATGTGAAATTATCCTCACTAAGAGGACACAATCCATTATATAGTGTAAAATATTCCCTCATAGGGACACATCCCACCATCTTTCCCCATAGAACATTAAACCCATGAACTCATATATCCCCACAATACTTTAAAATTGTTCCCATCTCCACAAGATGTTAAATCGTGCCATGATCTTGAATCCCTACCCCATTCAATAAACCTATGATGCCTAGGGTAAAACTATTCAGAATAAATTCTCCCCTAGCATCAAATACCTCATGGATGACATGGGATGCCTTGGTTTCTGTTCCTAATATACCTCACAAATGATATTACCTCCAAAAGAGGAAGAATTTATAGGTTCCCAATCTACCCCACATCTAGACATGCCTAATGTTCACAATGTTACTACCTTCCATGACCAAAGTTTACTACCCTATTGAGATATAAGTTTCATAACTAACCAACATCCACCTCGAGATGGTGTCAAGAATGAGTTTTTAAAACATTAATTAAATCTATGAGGTAGACATGGACTAGGTGGCGAACTCCAAAGAAGAATACATGGAAGGAGGAACCAACATCCAATCATCCCATTTTGATCAAAGAGAATACATAATAAATGAATGTGATGTAATATTTACCACCATTAGAAAGTTTGAATGTGGGGAAATAGGAAAGTAGTGTACAAGACACTAGGTTGAGGGATGGTGCTACACCCTAGTGAAATCATTGAAAATTGAGATGGTGAACTCTATATGAAACTCTTATCCTCAACCATGGGGACTAGTTTCAATACGTGAACCATTAAATTTTTATTTCATTCGATTCATATATTTGGTGCCAGTTTCCACTAAGAAAAGAAAATGGTGGGCCCAAAATGAAACTCACATACAAATTGGGGTAGTTAACATTGAGAATCCTTAGCATGTGATATCATCAGTGTTGATCCCACCTCCATTTCAAAAAAATTGGAAAATTTTGGGGCATTAGGAATCTCTTTCCCAATACTTGTAGTGATTGATGAACCCACGTGCCTTAAATTTTTCAAGCTACAGGAAGTTGGTGACCTCACACAAATAAGAAATGGGGTAGGGGAACTTTGATGTGGAAATCTTAAATGATTATACCCCTAACATGACTTACATCACATCTTTATCTTCTGGGCTCTCAATCCCCATCTCACCCTAAAAGATCATCCAAAGGAGGGTGATTGACACCCTTGTCTGCCGATATGAGTGGGAAGGGGTAATTAACACTAGGGATATGGCCTCCAAAGACCTTCAGGCATTTTATCCTTGTCGAAGACACACCCCCAAGGGAAGTGTACGAGGAAGCCTCCCCTCGTTCCGATGGATAAATGATTTGGGAGACTCTCTCTGAAGTGCTTTAACTACTCAATCCCCTACACTGAGGAGGTAGGGGATTTTTGATTCACAATGAAACAACTATCACTCAAGAGCTACCTATGAGGGATCCCTCTATGACTCTTCAGTGTCAGCATTGAATGGTGCCCCAAGACGATGAATGGGTTGATTTCATCACCACTCCATGGGCCCCAATCCAGAACACCGGGTGCCGATGTTGGGGGAAAACCCAGCATAATGCCTAATAAGGGGTATCTTCTACATATCATATGGCCCCTTCCATCACTAATCTATCCCACTAGATCCATGTAATAGGTGAATAGAGATCCATCTTTTCTCACCTAGTATTGAGACCCCAGATGCCTCCTAGTAAGGCTAGGTTGACTCTCTCACTAATAGATATTATGATCCAACTCATGATGAGGAGAATTAGTGAAGAGGTCCTCCCTACACCAATATTAACCATCATGGAGATCATCCCCAATCTACCACAAATTAGTGTGGAGGTCCTTCTCATGTTGTTACCACTTAGCATGAAGTTACTCCACATGTCATCAATAACCAAAGTGGAGGTCCTCCCCAGTCCATAAATAACCAAAGAAGAGCTCCACCCTACCCTATCAACAACCAAAGTGAAGGACATCCCCACTCCATCACCAACCAAAGATGAGGTCCTCCTTACTCCATCAACAACCAAAGTGGAGGTCCTCCTTGCTCCATCAACAACCAGAGAAAAGGTTCTCCCTACTCCTCACCAACCAATATAGAGGTCCTCCCTGCACCACTGTCAACCCACATAGAGGTCCTCCCCATGATGAATACATTCCCTTCTCTGAAGAACCATCCCATGGAAGTTGGGAGAAAACCCATCATCATAGGTGGAACCCTAGGAAGTTTCATGTCACCATCAACCTCTCATATTCTAAGGTAATGGATGAATCAATGAGGGAATCTTCACCCCAGCTACCAGAGTCTCTGGAAGAAGCGTGAAAAATTAGGCTAAATATCCTAGAATCTATGTTCCATAGTATCCCCAAATCCCTATCCAAATTCCTATAGGTGGAGGATGTTTTATCTCCCTTACAAGGACTCATAGTTCAACCGTCCCCATCACTCCCAACTTACCTCTTCTCTACCTCCACACAAGAAGTTGGGGATATGTCAGGTTCTGGGTTGACAACCTCATATGGTTAAAACTCTAATGAGCCAAAAATGGATGATTCCATCATCGTACAAGATTCATTGGTGCAAACTACATTCTAAATGGGCATGATCTAGATGTTGGATTCACCTCCATGAGATATCCTAGAACACTGTGTATATTTGAATTGTGCGGCACCCCCTCTTCTGATATATCATCCATAAAGAAGTTCTATGTCATTATAGCCAGCCTTATATCTACCTACACCAATTGAGGTTTTGGTCAAAAAATTGTAGGATCCTTCCTTGGAGAAAGATGTCCTATGGAAGGTTTTGGACACTGACTAGCTATCGGTGGTGTTTTGGACACCTAAAACTTCAGAATTTGAAATCTAAGAGTCCCTCACAAAGGAACAGGTAGTGTGTTTCCACTAGATTATATGGATGAAACTTCACCACCTATGTGATAGATAAATGACCTACCTAGGGTTCTAGGAGCACCTTGGTTCCAATAACCAGTAGTGAAATGAGTTTGAGATTGTAGCAATCTTGGTAGATTAACACCCTGAGTCGTATGGCTACAACCAAACTCTCCAGCATACCTACTTTAATATCCTCATTATTCTCTTTTGTGTTATGGAAGAGTCATCTCCACATGTAAAAATAAAATGATTGGGGTAGTTTGTCACCCTCCATTTCAACCCTATCCTATGGCATCAACAGGACTGATAGTCTGGCCTAACCATTGATGATTAAGGCTCCACTATGATTACTACCATGGTCAATATGGTCATAATATATTCTTAAAAGGATCATAGGAATAAGGCTTCCAATTAAATTCATGGTAGAGAAGACCCAACTCAAGAGTTTTCATAGTATCAGGTTGACCTTATGGAAGGTTCCCTCACTCATTAGCAAAGGTAGGAACTATGCCTTAGAAGTCCCCCATTATGACTATGTTATCTATCTGTCAATAAATTGATAAGGTTAAGGGTTATGTCAAACCCTTTTACCCATATGAGGCTATGTGAAAAGAATATTCAGAACCCAGGGTATCTTCCTTTCCCCAACATCTTAAGGAATACAAAAGCCTCACCACTGATCTCATTATTGAGATGTACCCAGACCCCAAAAATTCATTAAGGGACTATTTCTCTCCTCTAGTTGGTCATCCTGTACTCCAAATACAAATTCCCCCAATTTGAACTTGGTCTCCCCATTTATCTAGTCAGGGTAGAATCTAGGGTATATTGCATGGGACCAAGGTATGAGTATCCCACCCTTCCTGAGTAGCATGATTATCCACCTCAAGATCAGGGTCATACTATTCCCAAATTCAGTGATACTATCAATGAATTGGTGCATAGAGACCCTTTTATGATGATGTGATAGACTCTCTCATTTCTCACCTTAAGGATTTGGAAACATGGTAGGTGAAAATCTTTCTGGGTGGAAATTGGTACTCAGTATGGGTGGACAATGCCTGATCACCCCTAGAGTTTGAAAATATATGCTTCACTATGTTCAATGGGATGGGTGACCCACTACAGCATTTTTCACACTTCTCCTTACGGTTTGGTCTAATGTTGAGAACTCCAGAACAGTAAGAGGTCTCCAAGATCTGATGTTTCGTTTAGTCCTTATAAGGGTCTATGTTCTTATAGAATATCCAGCTACACATAGGGTCAATTTCTAGTTGGGAGGATCATTGATGATATTTCCTATATCATTTCATCTCCACCATGATAAAAAAATTGGAATTATTGACCTCTTCAAGTGAAAATAGAGGCATGATGAGTGATTTGCTGACTTTGTCACCCAGTGGAAGGGACTCAAGTATTATCTCAAAATGTCATTTTCCTTTGAATAGATGCTAATGTTGTGCATGGATAATGTCAAGAATGAGATGTTTCTTATCCTCATCTACCTGAACTACCAAAGTGTATTTTAGGTGTTCTCTAAAAAAGATCAGTATATAACATAATCCTTGCAGTGGACTATAAATTAGTTATGCTCATTGACCCTTCCACCTCCCATGTGAAGAACTAAAAATGTAGAGACAATTGTCACTATGTATGAAGAGGTTCCCAAGAAAGTAAACCTAATGGATGATTTTCTGGATGATCCTCACTGAATGTATCCCATACAAAAATATCCTCACCCTATATATCCCCATCATGAACAGCCTCCCAAATAGTGGCCGCCTTGATGAGAAAATATGGCTCCAAGCCCCCATCAAGGGAAGGATCTTGTGGTGCCTTTCCTAGACATAACAAACAGGACCTGTTCTTTTAGGGATTCATGGTTCCCAAGTTACTTCATTTACACCCTAGAGAAGGGAATCCTGAAGTTAAAAAATTGAAAGAGACCCTAGGAGGTCCAAGTCATTGTTCATCCTAATTATTGCTTGTAATAACCCAAACTTTTATAAATAAAATTCCCCTTATGATTTAATTAAATGCATTTTTTGTATTATGGTTATAAAAAACACATGCACTTATTTGGTATTATTATATCTATTCATATTTGAAAGACTGTTAAGTATCATTACCATTGATAACATAGTTATTGAACAGTGATCACATGATTAGTATAAATATAGGGTTCTAATGAATCCAATTGACATAGACAAAGGAATTGATGGCATCATCCAGTAAGATCACACCCTATGAATCACATTTATTAGAGATTCTGAGGGTGATATAATCACTTGGATTTTCCCTTGACCAAGCCCAAACTAAGATCCAACAACTTAAGCATGAGAAAAATTGTTTATGGGAGAAGTTCCAGCTCATCGAGATCACAGCCCAAACCAAGTATGTCAAACTACCACATGAAAGTATCACCATCACGCACCATACCCTTAGGGTGTTTTCCGGTGTATTAAAGAGATATCTATCAATACCATAGTAATAGAATATGTATATTCTATTTTTAATAGAATAATTTTTATATCGTTACATTATAAATGTTTTTTATTTTTTATACAATAAAAACAAAAATTATATTTATAATAAGAATTCAATTTCAATTAAGAAATTTATTTTTTTGAATTAATGGATTTTTAAAATAAATAATATTTTAATAGTTTTTATTAAATATAAATTATCATATAATTTTTATGAATTTAAATTTAATTTTTATAGGTGTTTGAAAACTGTTATTATAAAAAAACTAGCATTTTTTCAATAAATAACGATTATTATTTTAAAAGCGAAAATTAAAATAATTAGAAAATTATTTTTTTAAATGAATATTATTTTTGGAATTATATTTTTTAAATTATCTAATGGTAAATATTTCATAATTTTTTTAGGCAGTCAAATTTTCGGGTAAAAATTAAATACCGTATAAATATACGGTGTGTATTATGACATCATAATGACCCAAAAGAGATGTAATAAATACTATAAATGGTATCCATAAAAAAATATATGTTTTCCATTTTATATAATGTGATTTTATTTTTATTTTATTAATTTTATAAATCCATTATGAATCCTCCTAAACCATTAATATATTTAAAGGTTTTAAAATAATTTCATTAAGAGTATAACTCACTTCCACATCAGTAAGGGTATTATTTTATTAAGTTACTTATACAATAATGAAAACCAATAACCTTTTGTAGAAATCGTGTGTGAAAACCATGTGAAAGTTTTTGGTATTGGTTATTTTATTATATTGAGTCCAAAACCTGTGTTTTAGAAATGATAAAGAATTTCCCACTCATTTCCTATATAAACCCACCCATACTCCCACTTCTCTTTACTATAAAACTTTGGATCACGTCCTTACTCTTACCTCCCCTCTCTAGAGTCCTCCCAAGGTGTCCCCAAGCTATCAAGAAGATCCTCTAAATCATTTTAAGTCACGCTTTCAAGGTAAGGGTTCTGTAATTTCTCCTATTTATTAAAGTATATTCTTTATCTTATGCCATTTTTCTCCAAATCCAAATGTTGGGATATGTTCTTCTATATAACCCTTACTTAACCTATGATTCCTAAATGATGAGATACCCCTTTTACTCTCATTAATCCCTACCATGAACATTTATATTCCCCTATTATGTTGTTGAAATTCCACCACGATTTTTCATGCCAAAGTATTGTGTAAGTATTGTGTAGTAAATACCCATACCCATTTCCTATCAAGGGTGTTCACATTTATGCAATTATAATTATTTAATTATTGAATTAAACTATTTATTATTCACTACTTGATCATGGAATAATGTATTATGATTAATGAATCCATGTTGTATAATCTATGTGGCACACTTAAGCATGATAATGAAATGGAAGTGACAGGTTCACCCGGAATTATATAGTGCTATAATGAATTGGGTAATGCTTAGTCTCATGACACGTCATGTTGGGATAGGAAGTAAACCTGATTCCTTTATGATAATTTTCTCATCCTGATTTATTGTCTATTATCCTTTACCTATGTTTATGATGCAATTTTTTAGGTTGTTTCCACATTTCCCATGTTACAATTATTATTATCAAGCTATATCATGTCTCGTTGTTGATGATTATGATTATCACCCATTTTATGTTCCATTTATATTCCTATTGTCTAACATGTATTACTTTATTCATGTTATTCCATTTTTAATCTTTTACTGGGCTTCATAGCTCACCTATTTCTTATGTATGTCTCCAGGTTATCCCAGACAGTTTTAAGTAAGATCATGTTAAGGAAGTATTCAATAAAGATGATTAATTCCCTTATTTTAAGTTGTAAGGTAATGTACCTAATTCCAAAAATACACTAGAAATATCAATTTTTAGATTTGTATTTTTTTTATGTAATAAATCATGAATTATTGCATAATTAAGAGAAGGGTTATCATAGTTGTTGTCAAAGAAAAATTTTAGTTCTTTTTGGGATTTAGATTAGAAAAATCTATAGAAATACTTATAGATAAGACTATGTATAATAAAATATGAATATATTTTGGTTAGTATATATTAAGTAGTTTATCTAGAAAATAAATCCATGTCTAGATATTATAAGTGTATGGGTCTCTGGCACATATGTACATGGTGGTAAAACCTGAAAACACTACATTGAGCTAGACTCGATCAGGAACTAGTGCATGAAAGCGGGTCTTCCTACACACATGGTTTGATACTCTCAGGTGATATACTTTGGTAAATTCATCATCCCATTATGAACCATTATTAAGGAAAAAATACCCATAATAATATAGGTTAGGAAATAGGTCATGGATAACTTATATTGAATCCTAGAAATTCATAAGTTAAGAAAAAACATGTAATTTATAAGTTATATCTTTAATGTCATTGGATTATCATTTATGTGTTTAATATTTAAAAAATACTCATCCGTAATTCTTCTTTTATTCTAGACAACTTCCAGAAATAGAAGGAATTTGGTAAATAAACAATGTGATGGGAAATGTGATGACTGCCCCAATGAGATGCCCAACATGGTGGGAGTAGGAATTGTGAAATTTGTGATGATACTCTCTCAGCTAACTCAAGTTATGAATAGAAACCTACATCATAAAGAGTTCTTAAATCAGTTTAATAAATAACCAGCTACAATTAAGAGATTAATGTGAAAAAGGCCTCTAACTTTCAATGGATCATCTGATCTTTTAATTGTGGAACAATGGATCAAATCCATTGAGAATATAATTTCCATACTTCAATGTTCTGAATAAGAAAATGTTATACTGGTTGTTTATCATATGGAAGGATAATCTGATCAGTGGTGGACATTGATCAATAAAATTATGCTTGAGGAAGATATCGAAGTGATGGGGTGGAAGGAATTTTAGAAAATGTTTTTTGATAAATATTTTTCTCACACACTCCAACTTAAAATGGAAAGGGATTTCCTTTAACTTAAGAAAAAAATGATGAATATATCTGTTAGTACAAGTAAAACTTCACAAGAATTACATGATACACCTATGGATTTTTTTTTTACCTCTAAATTCAAGTTTTACTTCTTTTTTGGGAAAAAACCTAGTCTAAAAAATCCCTGGTGATCCAATACTTTGATAGCTACAAGGAAATTGTTTGATGTACCCTCAAAGTCGAAACGGAGATCAATGAATCTCAAGGGTGTCATGAAGATAAGAATTAGAAAGTGGAGTATAATTCTGGTGGTCTAATGTAAAAATATAATTGTGCTAATAAATTTCAACATCCCACTTTTTAAAGGTGTGGAAATAAGTACCCTAGAAATTGCCTAAGGGGGGGGGAGAAGAAATGCTTTAGGTGAGAAAAGGAAGAACACCTAGATGGCGATTGTCAATGGGAGAAACACACCAATACATTGTAAGAAAGGAATGATTTGGTCAAACCATGGTGCATTATCCATTGCTTCAACTAGAAATAACTAGAGAACTTTTCAAACCAATTCACTAATCCAAGGGTTTTTTGAGACAACCAACAACCACCAAGGCAACAAGGGTGAGATTTCTCCATCCCAACCGCTGAGGTGGATCCTAACAACAAAGTGGTGAAAGGTATACTATTTATTCATTCAATAATAGAGAAAATACTTTTTGATTATGGTTCTATGAATTCCTTCATATCATGAAAGTTTAGTAGAACTATTCAAACACCACCACGAAGCATGGAAGTAGAGAGGTTGGTGAAAATGGAAAATGGGGAAATTATTTCATCCCAAGTATATAACTCCAACCTTATAAAAATTTGTTGGATGAATTTCCCAATGAACTTTTTGATACTCCCTTTAGTGTAATTTGATTCAATTTTGGGTATGAATTGGCTTTCCCTATATATATCCAACATAAATTTCCTCGATAAGTAAATCACTCTATGTATTTTGAATCATCCCCCAATTCTATACAAGTGACAGGAGGAGGATGAATCTTCTTTAGCACCAAAATATCAAAAAAGAATATTATGGACATATAAACAAAAATATATAGCTCAAATGATTGAGTCAAAATAATATATCATCCTTTAATACATGCTCATTGTTAGGGAATATGCTGATGTGTTTCCCAAGGAATTTCATGGCCTTCCACCTAGCTGAGAGGTTGAATTTTCAATCGATCGTATTCTTGGTATGTTAAAATTATCCAAGACTCCATATAGAATGGAATTTATGGAACTTTATAAGATGAAAAAACAACTATAGGATAATCTGGATAGAGGGTTCATACACCCAAGTGCTTCACCTTGGGGTGCACCAGTCATCTTCGTCAATAAGAAGGATGTGTCAATATACCTTTACATTGATTATCGTGAGCTCAATAAGATCATGATAAAGAAAAAGTATCATTTTCCATGGATTGATGAATTTTTCAATAATATACACGGAGAAAAATACTTATCTAAGGTGGATCTGCGGTTTGGATATTACCAAGTTAGTTTGAAGAAGGTTAATATCCCCAAGACTGATTTTTATACAAGGTACAAGAACTATGAGTTCATAGTAATGCCATTAAGACTCACTAATGCTCCATAAATCTTCATGGAATTTATGAATATATTATTTAAATGTTACCTAAACAAATATTTTGTAGTCTTCATATATTATATTCTAATATACTCCAAAATCAAGGAGGAGCATGAGAAGCATCTGAACAATGTTCTAAATACCATACTAAAGGAGAGGCTTTATAAAAAGAATATAAAATGTGATTTCTATTTGAAGGAAGTATCATTTTTGGGTAATATCATTACAAGTAATGATATATCTATGGAAACTTCAAAAATAGAACCAATTGAATGATGTCCAAGTCCAACATCTATGATAGATATCCATAGTTTCCTTCGATTAGATGGGTACTATCATAGATTTTTGAGAAATTTCTTGTGATTTTCAAACACTCTAAACAAGATAAATCAGAAGGGTGTCAAAATTTATATGAATGATGAATGTGAAGAGATATTCAAGGATTTGAAAAGTATTCTTAACATTTCCCTTGTACTCACACTACCCACAAGTGGATAACTTTTCATGTTATTTAATGATGCTTTAAATAAGGTCTTAGGTTATCTATTAATGTAAAATGATAAAGTGATAGCCTATGCTTCAAGGTAGTTGAAATTTCATGAATAGAACTAACCAACACTTGATAAGGTGTTGGCTGCAGTGATATTATCTTTAAAAATATAGAAGCATCATCTCTTTGGGGATAAATTTGAAATATATACAGATCACAAAATCCTCAAGTATATATTCACATAGAAAGATATTAATATTCATCAATGAAGTTGGTAGATCTGATCAAACACTATGACTGTTCAATTCACTACCATCCTGGGAAAGCAAATAAAGTGCTAGATGGTCTAATTAGAAAGGATCTAGCAATTTTATCATTAGTGATAATTGATAAGGATCTAATCTTCTTATAATTGAAGAGGATGAACATGGGAATCATAAAGGAAAGAACATAATTAATCCTCTCAAAAATGATAGATCAAATGTCTCTTTTTGAAAAGTTAAAGAATTCTCAAAGATATGGTGTGGGAATTTAAAATAAAGTGGAAACTATAAGAAAAGGTAAATCCTCAAAGATCAATAATAATGAATAAGGAGTTGTAAGATTCTGGTCATGGCTATGTGTACCATCAAATCCTAATTTAAATAATGAGTTATTGGATGATGCACATAGTTTGACCTTCTCTATCCATCCTGGAAGAAAAAATATGTATCAAGATCTTTGATAGCACTATTGGTGGGATAATATGAATAAGGAGATCACGGAATGTACATCAAGATGTCTTTTATGTCAGCAAGTGAATAAGGAAAGAAAAAAATACAAGGGGGTGATGCAACCATTACCCATACCTACATGGAAATGGGAAAACACAAATATGGGATTTATCACTAGTCTTGAAAAGAAATCAAGAGGAAATAATGATATTTTCATTTTTGGTGGATAGTCTTACAAAGACTACACACATCATTATGATTTGAGAGGATTTCTCTCTCGATAAAATTTCAAGGATATACATTAGAGAAGTGGTGATCCTACATAGAACAAGACTATCGATTGTATCTAATCCAGATCCCAGATTTACCTCCAAGTTATAGAGGAGTCTCCAATACACTCCAAATACCGAGTTGAACTTCATTACACATTATCATCCTCAAACTAATGGCCAACCTGAGTGGACAATCCAAACACTTGAGGACATGTTAAGATCATGCACAATTGACTTAAAAGGAGTACGAGATAAACATATTCCTCTGGTTGAGTTCTCATACAATAAAAGTTTCCACTCTAGCATCCAAATGGACCCCTATGAAGCCCTTTATGGGAAGAGGTGTAGAACAACTGGATGTTGGGATAAAGTTAGGGAACACAAACTGCTAGGTCTTGAAATGGTTGAGAAAATAGTGGAAAAGGTCAAGACCATTCAGTAATATGTAAAGGCTACTTAGAGTCAAAAAAAGAGATATGTTGATAATAATTTAAAATACCCATAGTTTTATGCTGGAAACATGGTATTCCTCTGAATATCTCTGTAGAATAAAATCATGATATTTGAGAATAAATAAAATATTATTCTAGGATACTTTGATCCCTTTGAGATCCTTGATCACATTGATTCAGTGTCTTATCATCTTTCACTCCCAGCTAACCTATATCAAGTACATGATTTGTTCCATATATCCATATTTAAGAAGTACATATCAAACCCCTCACATGTATATAATAAAGAGGCGGTACTATTGGAGAATGATCTCTCATATGAGGAGAATCCAGTGAATATATTATATCATAGAGACAAAGTTTTATGGAATAAGACAATGAACCTAGTCAAAGTGATGTGTAGAAACCAAAAGTTTGAATAATAGACATGGTAACTAGAAGATGTGATGAAATATAATAAGCCTCATCAATTTTAGAGTATGAAAAAAAATTGAGGGAAAAATTTTGGAAGGAAGGAAGATTGTAATGACCTCAACTGTTATAAATAAAATTCACCTTATGATTTAACTAAATGCATTATTATGTATTATGGATATAGAAAACACATGCACTTCTTTCGTTTCATTAAATACATTAAGATTTAAAAGACTATTAAGAATCATTACCATTAATAATATAGTCATTGAATAGTGATCATATGATAAATATAAATATAGCGTTTTAACAAGTCTGTTGGAAAAAATCTCTCAAGGTAACATTGCAGCATTTTTGGGTTGGTTCTGTTTGTTGACAATGCAGGTTTTCATGGGGAATTGTCGAGTTCCATAGATGCTATTGACAATCCATGTTCACAAAGAACCATGACAAAGGAATAGAAGATACAAAAGAACAGATATAAGGTGGCATTGTTTTCTAGTGTTTTCCAAATTTTTGGGGTCCATAATTTGGAATTTGGTGAGCATTGAAAAATTTTTATTTCCTTGAAGATCTCATAAAAATATGCAAATGTCATGAGTTTTGTGAAGGTGGGCTTCTTGAAGTGGATTTCGCAGAGACTGGAAGAATTTTGATGGTGAGCTCTGTGATTATGACGAACATTGTGAATAGAAGAGGTGAAGATCATTGAAGAAAATTTTTATGGTATCAGCGAAAAAGAATTGCAGAAATGCTCCGTGATTACAACAAGATTCGCCATTCGGAAATTTCTGTGGTGATTTTAAATTTAGAGATAATTTCAGCAGAAATTTCAGATCATAGAAATTTGAGCTGACATGGTGATAACTTTGCACGGAAGGTTATCAAGTCGGTGATATCTCTTATAAATAGACCATGACCCACTCAAGAGAAGTATAGAGATCAATCAAAAAACATTAGGCTCTAAAATTTTGAAGGAGATTCGTGGAGCAGGGAGATTCATGAAAGAAAATGGAATTCACAGAGGTAGTTGAGCTTTGAAAAAGGAAGGTGTGTTGTGAAGGACAGTTTGGCTTTGTAGAGGACGTGCACTTCGCAAAGGCTTGTTCAGATTTAAAAAATCTCAAAGACCAATTTGAGATTTGTGAAGGAGTGAGCTCTGAGATATAGAGAGCTTTGTGATCTAGTGAGCTTTGTGAACATTTTAGCTCTGCAAACCTATGATCTTTGCGAAGGGGTTGGAGAATTGTGAAGGATTGTTTCATCTTTGCAAATGTGGGAGCTTCGTAAAGGTAGAGTGCTTTGCGAAAGAGTTTTAAAAGGGATTGGCTGGTGTTCAAAGGAAAAGTTTTATTCATTAGTGGGTGAAAGTGGAAATTTAATAGATCATCTGTCTATAATTGATGATATACTCATTAGTGATAATGAAGATACCTACAGGTCAACAAACTGTGAGTGGATCTTTTGAAGAAGCAGTGAGCTCACTTCAGTTGAGAGAGCAGTGAGTTCTCAAATTGTGAATGGTTGTAAACCAGGAGGGACAGTGATTCCACTTCGAACTTGTAAAAAACAATATGCTTGTAGTGGATTTAATAAATAGTCACATCGCCAGTGTATGCTCCATGGATGTTTCCCAATGTGGGTGAACCAACTAAAATTGTTTTGTCATGTGCATGCTTTAAGATTCATTCATAATTTGAAATAGTAAGGAGAGAGAGAATACAGTTTTTTCTAACAATAAAACAAGATGAAAAGGGGCAGTTGTTTTAATTTTTCATACCCTAATTTACCCCCCCCCCCTCCTCATGGTATCTAGCCTAGTGGACCTGACAATTGGTATCATAGGGAAAGTTTGATATCAGTGTTCCTCTCTCAAATGGATGTCACCAATCATAAAGGGATTCCGATCTTCTATGTGAAAAATTTTTAGCTATGGAAGAATTAGATGTAACACTAATTCTGATCTTTAGGAATGGATGTGTTTTCAGTAAAAATGAATATTATAACAGTCGATATTAATAGTAGTGCATTATCGGAAGCCGAGCAAAGAGAATTGGATGTTGATGCCAAGGGAATCAATTCCTTAGGGGGATCCCTATCCATTGCTATATATACCAAGGCGATGTCATGAAAAACATCACATGCCATATGGGAAAATCTATTTAATATATATGAAGGAGATACAAAGGTTAGAGAGGAAAATATGCAAGGTCTATGGAACAAGTATAATGATTTGATAATGAACCCAAATGATTCTATTGATGAATTATTTGATGGGGTAAATATTTTTGTGGAAGATATGCGAGGTCTTGGAGAAGTCATTGAAGACATAAATATCGTGAAGCACATATTAAGGAAACTTCCACCTCAGTTCAATCCAAAATTTTCAGTACTGGAAGATAAATATTTGAAAGAGCTAACACTAGAAAATTTTAATAGTACCTTGGTTTCATATAAAATGAGGAACAATGATAATGTGGCTCTGGAAAAGGGTAAATCTAAGGAGGTGGCATTCAAGGCCATGAAGAAGCTCACCATTGAAGATTATCAGGAAGATTAAGAGATAGATGAGGTGATTTCATTACTTTCTTCAAATATTCAAATTGGAAAACGAATGTTAAAGGGGGAACTTCCATTGGCTTATTTTCGATGTGGAAAGGTTGGACACCTAATAGCATGGTGCCCTAAGAATTTCCAAGAAGATGATGAGGATGAGGATAAAATTCACAAGAAGAAGTCTTCTTCCAATGTGAAAGGTAAGAAATATTTCAATAGAAATTTCTTTAAGAAGAAGAATATCCTTTCACAAGAATGTGACAGTTTGGTTGAGTCTGAGGTTGAGGAGGTTGAAGAGATATAAAACTACAAATATCATGGAGAAAATGTTATGGTAGCAGTTGTCGGTAGTAGTCATAAAAAGGAAGAAACTAACATTGATGAATAAGAAGAATTTTAAGGAAGAGTAGACATGGAAGTTGAATTAGAAGCATCTCTTGAAGAGATAGATGTTTGGAGAGAAAAAACAAATAAAGCCAACAAGGTGGTACATGATGTCAAACTCTACATACAATAGTAGGAATAAGAGAAGTCTGAGATGGTAAAATAAATTAAAAAACTTAAGACTTATAGGCTAGAGATCTCAAAAAATGTTAATGGAAAAATGATCAAGTCTTAAGAATAGAAGAGGTAGATCGATGGATTGAATAACATAGTGAAATATAAAGTCAATAGTATTAAAGAACATGAAGAAGAATTAATCATTCTATGATGAAAAGTAAAGGATCAAGAAAAACTCTTAACCCCCAATGTGACATCTGGAAAGAAAATCATTCAAAACACTAAAAATATGTAAGAGTATCCTATTATTTTAGTAGAAAAGAATCAGCAATTGATCTTAGATGTTAAGGCTGATTTAGGGCTCGATCATA
This sequence comes from Viscum album, assembly GCA_963277665.1. NCBI lineage: Eukaryota > Viridiplantae > Streptophyta > Magnoliopsida > Santalales > Viscaceae > Viscum > Viscum album. The sequence goes on from OY728150.1 coordinate 357,293,658, forward strand.
AATAAAAAGTAGTCTGGGTTGAAGTCAGGCTGCAAGCACCCATTTCAAGAATGAAAAATCATATGGGTGTAAAGAAGAATCTGAAAATTTAAATAACACAAGGAACAACTAGTAGTATATAAGTGACATATAGGAATGCACCTTTTATCAGGTTTTATTTCTGTGGAAATATGGGACACTCAAAAACTGTGTGTTCTATAGGCAGAAGATATCAAAGGGCATAAGAAAATAGGTGGAATCCAAAGAGAGAATGGTTATCTAGAACATATTTTTAAGGAAACTATTTTTGGTGCAGAGGATTTGGGAACATGGCTAGATATTTCACATCTACCATACAGAGGAATGTGCCAAAGAAGAATCAAACTGTTCGCAAGCAGCAGATCAATGAACTAACGGGTGAGTTTAAAATGCAATATATATTTACATCTTTGTTAGATGAATTCAGTACATCATACTCTAATAAAGATCATAAGTCTCAATATATTCTGAGTGTGGAGACAGAAATATGGACCCAGAAGAAGAGAGCAGAGAATGCAATGTTTGCTGAAATTGCCCTTAAAGCATCAGACCATTTCGGTGTATGGATCCTTGATAGTTGTTGCATGTATCACATGAAAGGCAATAAGGATCTAATTACAGGCATAAAATATGACAAAGAAAGAGTTTTCAAGTTTGGAAACATTTAAGGCCTAAAGATAATTGGATCGGTAAAGGCCGGGTTTGGGGGAAAAGAAATAAGATGTGCTGATTTCTTGGTTGTAGAAAGTCTCAGTCACAATTTGCTCTGTGTCAGTCAGCTGTGTGACTCAGGGCATTCAATACAGTTTACCAAGAAGACATGTGTTGTCAAGGAAAGATATTTTATAGTTATCCTATAGGTAAAAAGAACAAAGTGGAATCTCTACCTAGTAATTGGATAAGAAGATATGGGTTTTTTATCCAAAGAGGAATAAAAAAATTGTGGCATAAACGAATTGGTCATCTATTCTATCCATATCTGGAAGATTTGGTAAAGTGTGATGTAGATATAGACCTCCCTAAGCTATCACAGGATCATAATCCCACATGTGATGCATGCCAATAAGATAAGATCATCAGAAAGACGAATAAGGCAAAATAAAATAAGGCAAAAAGAGTGCTCGAATTGGTGCATGCTGGTGTTTTTGGGCCTATCACACCAAGATAAATTGATGGAAAGAGGTACTATGTTATTTTCATTTATGAATATAGAAGAATGGTATGGGTATTTTTTTTATTACCCATAATTCTGATGTGTTTAGCTTCTTAGATCAGTACTGAAGGGAGTGTGAAAGGATGCTTGGATAGAAAATTCTAAAGTTTCGTACTGATAATGGTATGGAATTCAACAATAGTTAAGTGGAAAAATATCTCAAGAAACATGGGATATGGCATAAAGTTTCCTCAGTGAGAACTCCCTAATATAATGGAGTGGTTAAAATAAGAAATCATATCATCAACAACATGTCTAGAATGATTCTTATAGAAAAAGATGTACCAGAGAAGTTTGGAAGGAAGTAGTGTTGACATCAGTCTACATTTCTAACAGAGCTCTATTGTGTCTGAGGGAAAAAACGACTCTGTATGAGATGTGGTTTAGAAATAATCCAACAGTGAAATACTTTAGAATATTTGTAAGTAATTTCTTTATCCTCAATAAGAAGAAACATAGGAAATTTGAGTCACATGGATATGAGGGGATATTCTATGGATACTTAGGAAAAATAAAAGAATACAAATTCTTTAATAAGTGGTTGGGAAAAGTAGTTGAGAGAAATTATGTCACTATTGTGGAAAATGAAGATAATAATCAAGAGCACAGTGAACAGTTTCTTGATGAAAGTGGTGAAGAGTAAAGTAACACAAGAGGAGCAGAAGTGGTTGATGCTGATTCAGAAGAAGATATTGATGATGATCATGAGGAATTAAAATCCATATCTAAACAGAAGCCAAAGAGTCGAGATTAAAATTGATAGAAAGAATATCATATGAGATCATTCAGATCCAATTTAGACAATAAGAATAAAATCACTGCAGGATACATCTTTCCTATCTTAGGTAGAGCCTAAATGCTTTGTTGATGTAGTTGAAGATGAAAACTAGGTTCAGGCTATGAATAAAGATCTAGATAATATTGAGAAGAACCAGAAGTGGGAGATTGTTTCGAGGCCAGAAGATAAGAATGTCATCGAGACTAAATGGATCTATCACAACAAGATGAATGAAGATGTCACAATGATTCAAAAAAAATCCCGACTAGTGTCCAAAGGATACTCCCATATTGATGGAATAGGTGTTTATGATACATTTTCACCGGTTTTAAGGCTAGAGAAAATAATATTATTCCTAGCCATTGTAGTTCAACAAAAGCTCAAAGTGTTCCATATGGATTTCAAATCTGTATTCTTGAATGGGGTTCTGCAGGAAGAAGTGTATATTGAGCAGCCATATGGTTTTCTCATTCATGAGGATGAGAACAAGGTTTTTCGGCTGGAGAAGGAATTATATGGGCTGAAACAAGCATCAAGAGCATGGTACTTGAGGCCTGATTAGTATTTGAAGAAGCTCGGTTTTTAACATGGTCGATTTGATTAGAATCTCTATTTCAACAATGACATTAATCAAAGGATGATGGTGCTGTTTTATTTCAATGAAATAATATTTGGTGGATTAGAGGAAGTTCACTGCAGAAAATTTTCCAAATTCATGAAATGTGAGTTCGAAATGTCAATGATTGGAGAGATAATGTTTTTCCTTGGTTTACAAGTGTCACAAGGAATTAATGGATCTTTCATTTCTCAATACAAATATGACAAGGAGGTTCTAAGAAGATTTGAAATGGAAAATTCCAAGGATATGAATAATCTGGTCACTACCCGGATTAAATTATCTAAAGATGACGATGGAAAGGTAGTTAATATCACAGAATACATGTAGATTATTGGAAGTTTATTATACCTAACAGTGATGAGACCTGATATTATTTTTTCCACAAGCCAAGCAGTGTGATATCAAAGAGATCCTGAGGAAATCCAAATGTTTTAAATAAAAAGTATACTTTGGTATATCAAAGGAATGGTGGATTTTGGTTTTATATATAATGAAAAATCTCAACTGGAGAGGTTGGGATATACAGATGCATATTGGGATAGTTCAGCGGATGATAGGAAATCAACATCAGGAGGTGCTTTCTATCATGGTGGATTGTATATTTCTTTCCTAAGAAAGAATCAAGATTGAATTTCATTGAACACTATAGAAGTTGAGTATATTTTCACCACTCAAGAATGCACACAGTTATTGTGGATGAAGCAGCAGCTTGATGATATGGGAGATGAAGTGAAGTCTCTGATTGGAATCTAGTGTAATTACTCAAGTGCTATAAATCTCTGCAAAAATCCCATCCATCATTCAAGGACAAAGAACATTGAGATAAAGTATAATTTTATCAAGGAGAAGTTTGAGCATGGAATCATGAAGTTCAAGTATGTGCCTATAGAACTATAGGTTGCAATCATTCTGAAAAAGCCCTTACCCAAGGAAGATTTTGAGAGGCATCGACTGTCTCTAAGAGTTCAGTCGACTCCATGCACTTAAAAAAGTGTGGATTTGGGACCCCCACTCCCCGAGGTATGGTGTGTTTTTACCTAATGTGCTGATATGTGTTCCCTACTCTATTTCATACCACAAAGGAGTGGCCTTTGGGTTTATTGACAAAGGGGGGTAAATAGTTCCTTAAGAGGGAGAAAATGTGGCTAAAGAAGGGACAAAATGTCTTATTCAAATACATGGGGAGAAGCTGATAGGTGGAGTAGAGAGACATGTGGGAAGCAACAAGATGGGGGGAGTATGAGTTTTAAATATGACGATGGTTAAAGTGATCGATCAAAGATTAGATATCATGGCAGCTGAGGTTCATGATGAAATTAGTTTATTGGTATCAGTATGGTATCAACAATTGGTGTTAGAAATGAAGTTATTCATATATGAAATTTTCATACTAATCTTGTTTCTCACACCAAGCATCACCCACGTGGGATTATAGTATATGGTGAGTGAATCTTTGGTCACTATCTGAATCGCAAAAGGATAATGATAGTGGATGATTGAAGGATCTTTAGTGAGGTATCAAAGTGCAGAGAATCATATTGAGAAGAGTTATCAACAAACCCAAAGGGGGAGATTGTTGGGGGAAAATCCATTAAGGTAACATTTTAGCATTTTTGGGTAGTTTGTGTTTGTTGATAATATAGGTTTTCATGGTGAATTGTCGAATTCCAGATATTTTGTTGACAAAGAACCATGAAAAAGGAATAAAAGATCCAGAGGCGGTACAAAAGAACAGATACAAGGTGGCACTATTTTCCAGTGTTTGCTAAAATTTTGGGGTCCAAAATTTAGAATTTCATGAGCATTTTAAAAGGTGTATTTCCTTAAATATATCATAAAAATATGGAAAAGTCGTGAGTTTCTTGAATATAGTCTTCTTGAACGGATTTTGCAGAGACTGTAAGAATATTGATGATGAGCTCTGCGATTACGATGAGCTTTACGAATAGCAGAGTTGAAGAGCATTATGGTGAATCTTTGTGGTGGTGGCATAAAGTAATTGATAGAACTCACCCCAATTGCGACGAGCTCCACAATCCAAAAATTTGTGTGGTGCTTCACAATTTATATATAATTTCGGCAGAAATTTTGGAGCTTTTCAATTTGAGTTGACATGGCACTGACTTTACATGGAAGGTTTATGATTCGGTGGAATTTCCTATAAATAGACCACAAACCCCTAGAGAAAAGTAGAGAGATCAAATGAAAAAATATTAAGCTCTCAAATTGAGAATAATATTTATGCAGGAGGGAGCTTCGCGATAGAAAATAAAATTTACAGAGGCAGTTGAGCTCTACGAAAGGAAGGTGCACCGCAAAGGCCAGTTTGGCTTTGCGATGGACGTGCGCTTCACAAAGGCTTGTTTAGTTTTGTGAAATTGCAAAGACCTATGTGAGCTCTGCGAAGTAGTGAGCTATGTGATCTAGTGATCTTTGATAACCTGTGAGCTCTACGAACCTATGAGATTTACGAAGATGTTGGAGAATTGTGAAGGCTTGTTTCATCTTTGCAAAAGTGGGATCTCCACAAAGGTAGTGTGATTTGTGAAAGATTTTCCAAAGGGATCGCCTCGTATTCAGAGGCAAACTTCCATTCATCAGTGGATGAAATTGTAACTTCAACAGAGTATCTATCAATAATTGAGGATGTATTCATTAGTGATAATGAAGAGACCTAAAGGTCTATAAAATGCGATTGGATCTTCTGAAGAAGCAGTGATCTCACTTCAATTAAGAGAGAAGTGAGTTCTAAAATTGTGAATGGTTGTAAACTAATAGGTATAGTGAGTCCACATTGAACTTATAAATAGTAGTGTGCTTATATTGGATTTGGTACATTGTCACATCGCCAGTGTATTCCCCTTGGACATAGCCCAGTGTGGGTGAACCAAGAAAAATTATTGTGTCATGTTTGTGCTTTAAGATTCATTCATACTCTGCAATGGTAAGGAGAGAGAGAAGAGGGTTTTTTCTAACAAAAAAACAAGATCAAAAGGGGTAGTTTTTTTAATTTTTCATACCCTGATTCACCCCCCCCCCCCCTCTCAGGTTATCTAGCCTAGTGGACCTAACAAAATCCAATTGACATAGAAAAAGGAATTGATGGCCTCGACCAGTTGGATCGTACCCTATGAAGCCCATTTATCATATGTTTTTAGGGAGATATCATCACTAAGATTTTCCTTTGACCAAGTCCAAGCTAAGATCAAACAGCTTAAGCATAATAGAAACAGTTTATTGGAGAAGTTCAAGATCATCGATATCATGGCCCAAACCATTATGTCGAACCACCCCATGAAAGACTCGCCATCGTGTACCTTACCGTTAGGGAGTTTTATTTTTTATTAAATTGATTTGTATCAATAGCATAATAATGTGAATATGTATATTTTATTTTCAATAGAATAATTTTCATATTGTTACTTTATGAAGGATTTTGATTTTTATAAAATAAAACACAAAATTTATTTTTCATTAGTATTCACTATCAATTAAGGCGTTTATTTTGATAAATTAATAAATTATATTTTAATAATGTTTTTTAAATATAAATCATCATATATTTTTTATTAAGTCATATGTAATTTTTATAAGGGTTTGAAAACTGTAAATGTCAAAAAAACCAACACTTTTCAATAAATATCGATTCTTATTTTAAAAGTGAGAATTATCATATTTAAAAAATTATTTTGATAAAATTAAAATTATTTTTGGAATCTAAATTTAGATATTTTCCAATGGTTAATTTTTTATAATTTTCTAAGATGGTCAAATTTTTGGGTAAAAATTAAATACCAAATAAATATACGGTGTGTATTATGACCTCATAATGACCTAAAGGTTATGTAGTAAATACCATAAAGTGTGTCCAAGACCAAATAAAAGTTTTCCCTTTAAAATAATTTAATTTTATATTTATTTGATTAATTTTGTAAATCCTTTAAGAATCCTTCAAAACCATTAATATATTTTAAGGTTTTAAAATAATTTCTTAAGAGTATGACTCACTTCCGCATCATCAAGAGTATTATTTTATTACGTTTTAACCTTTACCTTATAAAATAATTAAAACCACTCCCCTTTGTTATAAATCATTTGAAAACTATGGGAAGGTTTTTGGTTTTTATTATTTCATTATATATATTTCAAAACCTATGTTTGAGAAATGATAAATAATTCCCCACTCATTTCCAACATAAACAAACCCATGATCCCACTTCACTTCAAAAAAATATTTAGATAACATCCTTACACTCCCCCCCCCCAACCTCTATAGAGTCCTCCCAAGGTTCCCCCAAGCCCCAAGAATCTCCTCCCAAGCATTTGAAGTCACTCTCTCAAGGTAAGAGTCTTTTTCTTTCTCCTATATTCAAGTATATTTTTATATTATGCCCTTTTTCTCCAATTAATAATGTTAGAATATTCTCTTTCATATCCCCCTTAATACACCTATGATTCATAAATGATGAGATACCGATTTCACTCTCATCAATCCCTTCCATGAACATTTATATGCCCTCGTTATGCTGTTGAAAGTCCACCATGATTTTCCATGCCAAACAATTGTATAGTGAATACCTGTACCCATTTCCTATCATGGATGTTCACCTTTATGAAATTATACTTCTTTAGTTGGGGACTAACATATATTTATTCCACACTACTTTATCAGGTTATAAAATATGATGATGAATGAATCCATTTTTTGTGATCTATGTGACACACTTAAGCATGAGAATGAAATGAAAGTGACGGGTGCGATCGGAATTATATAGTGCTCCAATGCATTGGGTAATGTTTAGTCTCATGAGACATAATGTTGGGATAGGGATTAAACCTAATTTCTTTATGGGACATTTTCCATCATGATTTCTTGTAAGTTATCCTTGACCTATGTTTATGAACCAATTTCTTAATTTGTTTCCACATTTCCCATGTTGCCTTTATGATTATCATTATATATCATTTATCAGTGTTGATGTTTATGATTATAACCCCTATTATGTACCATAAATATTCATATTATCTAATATATATTAATTTATTCATGAAATTTCATGTTTATTCCCTTATTGGGATTTATATCTCACCCCTTTCTTATGTATATCCCTAGGATATCCCATTCAGTTTTAAGTATGAGCATGTTAAGGAAGTTTTCAATAAAAATATTCTATTTCTTTGTTTTAATTTGTTATGTAATGTACCAAATTCCTAAATACAATAGAATTATCAATCTTCTATACTGTATTATGTGTAATTTTATGTAATAAATCATAAATTAATTTATAATTAAGAGAATATTTTTCATAATTGGTATTAAAGGAAAGGTTTAGTTATTTTTTGTATTAGGATTAGAAAACTCTAGAGAAATACTTAGAGATAAGACTAAGTATAATAAAACATACCTAAATTTTGGTAATTATAGAGTAAGTGGTTTATCAAGAAAATACATCCCTATTAGGAAAATACAAGTGGATGTGGCTCTGGCACATATGTACATAGGGGTAAAACCTAGAAAACACCGCATTAAACTAGACTTGACCAGGGACTAGTGTACAACAAGAGGCCTTATGGAACACCTTATCTGACACTTCTTGGGGATATGATTTGGAAAATTGATGATCTCATTACTAACAATTATTAAGGGAAAATATCCATAAGAATATATATTATGAAATATATTATGGAATACGTAGATTGAATCCTAAAAATCTATAAGATACAAAATAAATGTAATCTATAAGTTATATATTTAATGTCATTGGATTCCCATTTATGTGTTTAATAGTTTAAAAATAATCATCCCTAATTAAAACTTTATTCTATACAATGGTAAAAAAATAGTAGGAATCAATTAAACAATCCATAGAAGGGGAAATGTGATGACTACCCCAATGAGATTCCCAACCCAATGGGAGAAATAATAGTGAACATTGTGATGATAATCTCTTAGATGAATTGGGTACTGAATATAAACCTAGATCAGGAGGATCACCCAAATCCCCCTAATAAAGAACAAGATTCAATTTAGAGCTTTATGCAAAAAAGGCCTCTTACTTTTAAAGGATCATTTGGTCCCTTAATCACAGAACAATGGATCAAATCCATTGTGAAGATCTTATCCATCCTTTAATGTTCTAATCAAGATAAGGTTCTACTATCTTTTTATAATATGGAGGGATAATATAATCAGTGGTAGAAATTGTTCAAGAATATAAATCCTAAGTAAGAGATCAAAGTAGTGGGGTGGAAGGAATTCCAGAAAATGTTTTCCGATATATATTTTCCTCACACTCACTGAATTAAAATAGAAATGTATTTCCTTGACCTCATGAAAAAATATATGAATCTATCAGGGTGTACAAGGAAAACATCACAATACTTTCATGATGCACCTCTAACATTGTTTTTACCCCCAAATCAAAGGTTGACTATTTATTTCTTGGGATAAAACCTAGTCTAATAAAATCCCTTGTTATCTGAGACTTTGATGGCTATGAGGAAATTTTCTGATGTGACCTCAAAGTTGAAATGGAGATCATAAAATCTCAAGGGTATCATGGGTATATGAAGTGAAAATTAAAGTTTCATTCTGGCAGTCTAATGGAAAAATATAATGGTGCCATAAAATTTCAACATCCCACTTGTCAATGGTGTAGAAAGAAGTGCCCTAGAAATTGCCTAAGGGGGATGAGGAAATGATTTAGGTATGGGTAATAAGGACACCTAGCTAGAAATTTCCAATAGGATAAACCCATAAATTTTATAGAGGAAAGGAATGATATGTTCAACCCTTAGTGCATTGTTTATTACTTCAATTTCAAGGAACTAGGGTAATTTTCTAACTAATGAAATAAGCCAAGGGTTTTTGGAATCAACCAGCAACCTCGAAGGAAACAAGGGAGAGATTTTTTCATCATAGTTGTTGAGGTGGATCCTAACAACGAAGTGGTGATATGCACACTATTAATTCATTCAAGAATAGTGGATTTACTTTTTTATTTTGGTTCTATTTATTCCTTTATATCAAAAAAGTTTAGTATTACTATTCAAACCCCACCACAAAGCATGGAAGTAGAGATATCGATGAAAATGGAAAATGGGGAAATTATTGCATCCCAAGTATATATCTTCTTCCCTATCAAAATTTGTGGGATAAATTTCCTAGAGAACCTTGTGATGCGTTCTTTAGATGAATTTCATGAAATTATTGGTATGCATTAGATTTCCCTATATATATCCAATATAAATTTCCATGATAAGAAAATAACTCTCTATATTGTGAATCATCCCCTGATTTTGTACAAGTTCTAGGAGGAGGATGAATATTCTTTATCACCAACATCTCAAATAAGTCTATTATTTCCCTATGAATACGTGTACTTAGCTCATGGATAATGTGTTTCCCAATAAATTTTCTAGTATTCCTCATAGATTAGAGGTTTAATTTTCAATCACTATTATACCTAGGTCATTACCATTATCCAAAAATAAATATATAATGGATGTTAAGGAACTTTATTAGATAAATAAATAACTATATGAGGATCTAGATAAAGGTTTCATATGCCCAAGTGCTTCACCTTGGGGTGAACCAATCATCATTGTTAAGAATGGGTATGGGTCAATGTGCCTTTAAATTTATTATCATGAGATTAACAAGATCATGATAAATAAAAAGTATCCTCTTCCATAGATTGATGACCTGTTCAATCAGAAACATGGAGAAAAATAATTTTACATGGTAGATATGCGGTCAGGATATTACCAAGTTAGGGTGAAGAAGGTGTATATCCCTAAGACTACTTTTTCTACAAGGAATGGTCACTAAGAGTTCATAGTAATGCCACTCAGACTCACTAATTCTCCATCAATCTTCAAGGACTTGTTAAATAGAGTCCTTAGAGACCACCTTGACAAATATGTGGTAGTATTTATAAATGATAATTTAATATACTCTAAAATAAAGGAGGATCATTATGAGCATCTAAACACTATGCTAAAGACCTTATGAAAGTAAAATATTTATTCCATGTACAAAAAATGTGGGTTCTTGTTGAAGGAATTATCATTATTGGGGAATATAATCACAAAAAATGGGACATATGTGGATCCTTAAAAAACGAAGCAATTAAAGGATGGTCAAGGCCAACATATGTGACAGATATCTGTATTTTCCCTGCACTATTTGGGTACTATCATCAATTTTCAAGAAAGTTATCATGATTTTAAAACCCTATAACTAAATTAACTTGTAAGGGAGTTAAGTTTTCTTGGAATGATGAATGTGAAGAGATATTAAAGGAGTTAAAAAATGATTATCACTCCACTTGTACTCACACTACCCAAAAGTGGAAAACTTTTTGTGGTGGATTTTCTTATAAAGACTCCACACTTCATTGCGATTCGAGATGATTTATCACTCGATAAAATTATAAGGATATACATTAGATAATTGGTGAGTTTTTATAGAACATCGCTATCAATTATATCTGATTGAGATCCAAGGATTACCTCCAAGTTCTGGAAGAGTCTCCAACATGATAAAAATACTGATTTTAACTTTAGCATAGCTTATCACCCTCAAACTGAGGGCCAATCTGAGTGGAATATCCAGACACTTGAGGACATATTGAGAGTATGCTCAATGGACTTCAAAGGAGGATAGGATCAGCATCTTCCTATGGTAAATTTCTGATATAATAACAATTTCCAATCTAGCATCCAAATGGCCCCCTATGTATCCCTTTATGGAAAGAGGTGCAGAACACCTGTATGTTGGGATGAAGTTGGGGAATGAAAACTTTTTGGTCCTAAAATGGTCGAAGATATGGTGTAAAAGGTTAAAACCATTCAACGACACATTAAGGATTCTTATAGTCCAAAAAATACCTATGTCTACAATCATTGATGAGACCTAGAGTTTCATATTAGAAACATGGTATTCCTCTTCATATCTCTATAGAAGAAAGTTGTGAAATTTGGGAATAAGTAAAATCTTAGTTTAAGATACATCGGTCCCTTTGAGATCCTTGGTCTCATTGGAGTGGTGGATTACCAACTAGAACTCTCACCTAACATATATCAAGTATATGATGTATTATTTGTATCCCTATTGAAAAAGTACATACCAACCCACTCACATGTACACAATCCAGAGGTAGTACCGTTAGAGAATGATCTCTCGTGTGAGGAGCATCCAGTGAAGATCTTAGATATTATAGATAAATTTCTATATAATGAGACAATGAACCTAGTGAAAGTGATATGGAGAAACCAAAAGTTTGAAGAAGTAATTTGGGAACCATATAAGTGATGAAATATAATTTATCTCTTCAGTTTTAATGTAGGAAAATAAAATTTCAAGGGTGAAATTTCAGAAGGGAAAATTTTATAATGACTCGAACTTTTATAAATAAAATCCCCCCTATGATTTAATTGAATACATTATTATTTATTATGGTTATAGAAAAAATATTCACTTATTTTTTTATTATATCTAATAAGATTTAAATGACTGCTAAGTATCACTATCAATGATAATATAGCATTTGAACGATGATCACATGATTAGTATAAATATAGGGTTTTAACAAATCCAATTGACACGGACAAAGGAAATGATGGTCTCAATCAATAATATCATACCCTATGAATCCCATTATTGGAGTTTTTATGGATATAACATCATTTTGCTTTTCACTTGACCAAGATCAAGCTGAGATCCAACAACTTAAATATAATAGAAACTTTTTATAGGAGAATTTCAAACTCATCAAGATCACATCCCAAACCATGTACGCCGAACAACCCCGTGAAAGTTTCACCAACACGTACATTACCCTTAGAGTTTTCTCTAATGTATTTAATGGATATTTATAAATACCATACTAATATGAATATTTATATTTTATTTTTAATATAATAATGTTCATATTGTTACTTTATAAATGATTTTTATTTTTATAAAATAAAAAAATTGTATTTTCAATTAGTATTAAATTTCAATTAAGACATTTATTTTGAGTAATTAATGGATTTTTGAAATAAATAATATTTTAATAACATTTTAATAATATTTATTAAATATAAATTTTTATATATTTTTTATGAAGTCAAATGTAATTTTTATAATGGTTCAAAAACTATTATTGTCAAAAACCCATCATTTTTTAATAAACGGTGATTATTAATTTAAATGTTAAAATTCATATATTCATAAAATTAATTTGATAAAATAAATATTATTTTTGGAACCATAACATCAAAATTATCAAATGTTTAAGTTTTCATAATTTTCTGAGATAGTTGAATTTTTTGGTAAAAATTAAATTCCGTATAAATATACAGTGTGTATTATGACATCATAATGACCCAAAGGTGATGTAATAAATACTATAAAGGGTATCCAAGACCAAATATATGTTTTCACTTTAAAATAATTTGATTTTATGTTTATTTTATTAATTTTATAAAGCCTTTGTGAATCCTATGAAACTATTAATATATTTTATGGTTTTAAAATCATTTCTTTAAGAGTAAAACTCACTTACACATAAAAAAGGGTGTTATTTTATTAATTTTTTACCCTATATTTATATAATAATTAGAAACACTCCCGTTTTGGAGAAACCATGGTAAAAACCCATGTGAAGGTTTTTGGTTTTGGTTATTTTATTATATAGAGTCCAAAACCTATGCTTGAGAAATGGTAAAGAATTCCACACTCATTTCCCATATAAAACAACCCATGATCCAAATTATCTTCACTAAAAATACTTTTATCATGTCCTTAATCCTCCCTAACCTCTCTAAATTCCTCCCAAGGTGACCTCAAGCTCTCAAGAAGATCTTCTCAAGCATTTGAAGTCAGACTCTCAAGGTAAGGGTTCTTTTCTTTCTCCTCTTTATTCAAGTATCTTCTTTATCTTAGGATCTTTTTCTCCAATTACTAATGTTGGGATATTATCTTCCATATCCCCATTAATACACCTATAATTAATAAATAATAAGATTCCCCTTTCACTCCCATAAATCCCTTTCATGATGTAACATCTTGGAACCAGATGCCACTGAAAACTACCCCAACCAGGTGGGTCACATGGCCTCAAGCACATCTCCCCAAATGCCAAAGGCTCCCGACTAGAAGCAAGGGACTAGTTGTCTTAGTGGGGAGACTATGCCCTCATCACTATAGTGTATCATAGTGGAATATAAATGACAAAAAGTAGAATAAGTAGTTTAATAACCAGAAAACAAGTAAATAGTGGAAGACATATGATATAAACAAAGACAGAAGTCATATCATATAAAAAATTATGATAAATGTCATAGGTATCTGATAAAGTAGAAAAAAAGTGTATACAATGAATATATACAATACATTTAACAAAAAAAAATACAAAATTATCCAGCTAGAATTTCAAGTCTCAACTCTGTCTCATGCTTTCATGCTCTAAGTAGCAATCAAGAACCTATATTAGGGAGATTTCCCTTATCAACACCTGCAATCATATTGTCTATTTTGGTATCCAAAGGTGTCCTAAATAGAGTGTGAGATATAATCCTAGTAGGTAACCACCCAAGGTTAGGTACCAATAATCTAGTGAATATATATAACAACAGGGTTCAGGAAGAAGTATAACAAGTAAATTGCACTAAAGTAAACATCTTATAAGCTCAGGTTCCCATTTTATAACCAATCCATTTAATTAATTTCATTTAAAAGATTAGTATCTGAATTAAAAATCAAGCATGTATCATTTAATCATGTTCATTTTATAATTAATTCTCATTTAATTCATAATTCTTGAGGTTCATCGTAATATTGGAGTCTTTTGTATAAACATAATCACATTAGATGCCTCAGCGGGCCATCTAAAAGGTATAAGTCAAATACTGACTCCAAACTTGTTCTTTGGATTATAAAATGTGTTATAATTTATTTAATTCATTATTCAATTCATAACATGAGCCCCTCCTTATCATTCTTAAGTTGGAATCCAAGTTTCACTCTAGATATAATATAAACCAACACTCTACAATCTCATCTATGGAGAACCTCTCAAGAACATAGATATCGCTCTCGGTGTGGTATAACATTCCTTCCATTTGATTTCATCATTAGCAATCCATTGAGTGAACCCAAGTATCACCCATTAAATAATGGTCAAATTCTATTTTATTCTATCCATGGAATTCTCATATGAATCCATGTATCAGTAGTCACATAATAGTCAATCCTTAGAGTTTTTCCTTTGAAGTACACTAGGGAGTCCACGTATCACTTAGGAATAAACAAGGTTCAAGACAATTGAGTCCATCCATGGAATTATTCATTTAATCCATGTGTCAACCAATAAATAAAATCATTTTACCAATTAAATACCATTTAATAAAATACATTCAAACATACCAAGTTAATCACCTTTCATTTCAATTAAAACCTCACCTAAAAAGGTGGATAAAGGCACTGATAATCTTATAAGGATTGCCTCTCAAATAATCACATGGGAAATTTCATTTAAACAAGAATATCAAGATCAAAAAGTTATTATGTGTAATATACATTATTTAACTCATATAGTCATTTTGATTAAAAGATAAATCCATGCTTAATCAACTAATTTCATATAATAGCCTAAGGGTTATGTTCATTCATCCTTTCCCATTAATAAATTCAATAATAAATTCAAAATTCATATTTCAATTAAATTCAAAATTTAATTCATAAACCAATTAATCAATTTTATTTAAAAATCAATTTACAAATCACATCCCAAGGAAAGGGGAAAAGGGTACACCCAAAGGTATCCATTTCCAAGAGCCACCCATTTTGGTCTATCAATATAACCAACACACCCAAAGGGTTGGTTCCATTTAATTAAAGGTTCTCAACCTATAGATAATCATTAACAAGAATATTTAATTACATAGTCCATGCCTAAAAACTCGAGGATTTAATTTCATTTCAAAGAGACACACCGAAATTGGGCATGCAACACAACAACATATATAAACACCTAGAATTTTAGCAAAAGGTGTGATACCACCAATCGTAGCTTCGTAGTTGATAGATCATCTAGTATCATCTCATGATTCAATTCATATCTAGAGAAAATATAAGAACAGAAAAAGAACCTATTAATAAGGAAAATTATCTTGCACCTAAATAGTGCAATCAATATCAAGAAGAATGAAGAATGGATAAAAACAAATCGATTACTCACTGATGTGGATCCAATGAGATGAGCAGCATGTGAATCAGAGTCTGGACATAGATGATCTCTTGATTCCTATAAAAGTCAAGCTTGGATGGCTTCAAAGGGTGTTTCTTTCTGTAGGAGGGATAGTGAAATTGGCTTTAGGTTTAATAGAATGTTAAGGGTAAAATGGTCATTTTACCCAAAATATTTGGTCCACTTGGTTTAGGCGCATAGTTAGTTATAGAGAAGGGGAACCCGCATGGTTACCTCACACGGTTTGACTAACCATGCACAAATCGTGCACAAACCCATAATCAAAATTGAAGACATTATCACATGGGCGTGTAACCCATTTCTCATAGTTTGGTCTAACTATGCAAGCTCCTCATGCTCTATATCCAAGCCTTGCACAGTTTCTCTAACCTTGCAGCCTGCCCCGCATAGTTTGAAATAACCATGCACTGGGCTTATTTCACCCCAAAGCTTGGGTTATGGGCTTTGAATGAGACCCAAACACCCCTATTACCTTTATTAGCTCCAAGTAAATTCATAATAAGCCATAAATAAATATTTAAACTGAGAAAATACAAAAAATAAAGGATTTGTACCTCAAAGAAGAAATGGGTTTCTACAAACTTCCCCCCTTAAAGAAATTCTTCCCTAAATTTACCTTCCAAGGGTGGTGAAGCATGATCTGAGAATAACTCTGTCCACTATAATCATACATCGGCCTCCCACTCCTAGGTCTCATACTACACTTGATCATTCTATAATAGCACTCATACTAAAGGAATAGACTAGCCTCGAAGAACCGTCATGTTACATTCCACAATACGTATATGATTCTCTTAAAAGGACACATCTACCTATAACTCAACCTCCTCGGGCTGAAATGCATGAGATGGGTCTGAATAATAGTGGTGTAACTAAGATACATGGAATATTTCATTCATGTTCCAGTACCTCTGAGGACTGTAGTTGATAGGCTACCAGCCTAACCCTCTCCATAATCTCAAATGGACACACATAACGTGGTGGAAGATTACCCCATCTCTTGATCATCCTGTGACCCAACCTCGGTGAAACACATAGGAAACCCCAATACTCGACCTCAAACTCCAGAGGTCTTCTACAGTGATCAATGTATGATTTCGGAAGATACTATGTAGTATTCATCCACTTCTGAATCTTTTGTACCCTCTATGTGGTCTCCTAGACAAGATAAGGTCCAAGCATAGTTATCTCTCCTACCTCTAACCAACACGTGGATGATCGGAATGGCCTACCACACAAATCCAGATAAGGTTCCATCTGAATAGTATCCTAGAAGCTATTTTTGTTTTCAAATTAAACTATGGGTATATGCCTCTCCCAAGATCCCACAAAATTCAGAACACATGCTCGCAGCATGTCCTCAAGCACCTAAAACTTGCGCTCTAACTGACCATCTGTGTGGGGGTGGTATGTTATGCTCAAAAGTACCTATATACCCAATTCCCTTTGTATCCCTTTCTAGAACCATGAATTAAAGTGATAATCCCTATCTGAAATAATAGTATTTGGTACCCTTTTAAGTCGTACTATCTCACAAATTTATAACCTCCCAAGCTCATCAATACTGAAGGTTTCCTTGATTGGAAAGAAATTTTAATAATTTGTCATCCTGTCAACAACAACCCATACAACATCATTACCTCAAGTAAAACTTGGTAAACCTATCATGAAATCCATCGTGATTTCAACCCACTTCTACTCAGATATGTGTAACTACTGTAAAAGTGTGTATGGTCACTGGTGTTCCACCTTCACTAGTTGACTAGTTGAACACCTCATGACAAAACTAGCTATATCTATTTTCATACCCGACCACTGGTACTATCAATGTAAATCCTAATACATATTGGTGACACCAGGATGTACTACCCAAGCTGAAATATAGAAAGTTTTCATCATCTCCTTGAAAATATCTATAGATACCCATACACGACCATGTACTCAAAAAACATTATCCTCACCTATGATCCAACCAAGATGAGGGTCCTCACCTACCATACTCTCCCATAGGACTAGGCTCTAAGAATATGATAGATGTCTTATCCTCACTCTATCCATAAGGGTAGAGGTAATAGCTAAAGATAAAAGATAAGTATATCCATGACTATCCTACAACTCCAAGTGAATATAAAATAATAACGACATAAGCTACCACTTGCTACTGACCTACTAAACTACCTATATATGAGTCCTCCTACTTAGTGCAGCGGCCACTGTATTGCCTTTACCAGGCATGTAGGCTAGCTTGAAATCAAATTAATCTTAGTATTTAACTCACCTTCACTACTGGAAATTCGGGCTATAGCCACGGTTCTAAACCGTGGCTATAGGACCTCAAACCGTGGCTATAGGTAATAGCCACGGTTTGAGGAACCGTGGCTAAGTTTGGCGTGGCTATAGGTCTAGACCTATAGCCACGGTTCCAAACCGTGGCTTTAACTCTAAAGCCACGGTCCAAACCGTGGCTATAGGTGTATAGCCACGGTTTAAACCGTGGCTGTATACCTAATGCCACGGTTTCAACCGTGGCTATACTAAAGGCCGGACAAAATCTATAGCCACGGTTTTAAACCGTGGCATTATGTCTATGACCACGGTTTAAAACCGTGGCAATAAATCAATAGCCACGGTTTAAAACCGTGGCTATAGGGTGTCCAAATCCATAAAAAAAAATACCCCCTGCCACCCCCGGCCAGTCCCCCCCGGCCAGTACCCCCTGCCCCCTGCCTGGACACCCCTCCCCCCCTGCTTGTCCCCCTTGCCACCCCCTGCCAGTCCCCCTGCCCCCTGACACCCCCCCTGCTAGTCCCCCACTGCCCCCTGCTAGTCCCCACCCCCCCGCCACCCCCCTGCTTGTCCCCTTGCCAGCACCCCCCCCCCACTGGTTGTCCCCCTGCCACCCCCTTGCTTGTCCCCCTGCCAGCCAGCCCGCCCCCCCCCCCTGCCCCTGCCCCTGCCAGCCCCCCCCCCCCCCCCTGCCCCCTGCTTGCCCCCCTGCCACCCCCCCCCCTTCCCCCTGCTTGTCCCCCTGCCAGCCCACCCTGCCCCCTGCTTGCCCCCCTGCCAGCCCCCCCCCCCTTCCCCCTGCTTGTCCCCCTGCCAGCCCCCCCTGCCCCCTGCTTGCCCCCCTGCCAGCCCCCCCCCCTGCTTGTCCCCCTGCCAGCTCCCCCCCCCCTGCCACCCCCCCCCCCTGCTTGTCCCCCTGCCAGCCCCCCCCCCCTTGCCCCCTGCTTGCCCCCCTGCCAGCCCCCCCCCCCTCCCCCTACCAGCCTCCCCCTGCCCCTGCCAGCCCCCCCTGCCCCCTGCTTGCCCCCCTGCCCCCTGCTTGCCCCCCTGCCAGCCCCCCCCCCCTCCCCCTGCTTGTCCCCCTGCCAGCCCCCCCTGCCCCCTGCTTGCCCCCTGCCAGCCCCCCCCCTCCCCCTGCTAGTCCCCCACTGCCAGCTCCCACCCTGCCCCCGCTTGCCCCCCTGCCAGCCCCCCCCCCCCTTCCCCCTGCCAGCCTCCCCCTGCCCCTGCCAGCCCCCCCCCCCCTGCCCCCTGCTTGCCCCCCTGCCCCCTGCTAGTCCCCCACTGCCAGCTCCCCCCCTGCCCCCGCTTGCCCCCCTGCCAGCCCCCCCCCCCTCCCCCTGCCAGCCTGCCCCTGCCCCTGCCAGCCCCCCCCCCCCCTGCCCCCTGCTTGCCCCCCTGCCACCCCCCCCCCCCTGCTTGTCCCCTTGCCAGCCCCCCCTGCCCCTGCCAGCCCCCCCCCCCCCCCTGCCCCCTGCTTGCCCCCCTGCCCCCTGCTAGTCCCCCACTGCCAGCTCCCCCCCTGCCCCCGCTTGCCCCCCTGCCAGCCCCCCCCCCCCCCTGCCCCTTGCTTGCCCCCCTGCCACCCCCCCTGCTTGTCCCCTTGCCAGCCCCCCCTGCCCCCTGCCAGCCCCCCCCCCTTCCCCCTGCCAGCCTCCCCCTGCCCCTGCCAGCCCCCCCTGCCCCCTGCTTGCCCCCCTGCCAGCCACCCCCCCCCCCCCCCTTCCCCCTGCATGTCCCCCTGCCAGCCCCCCCTGCCCCCCGCGTGCCCCCCAGCCACCCCCCGCGTGCCCCCTGCCAGCCCCCCCTGCCCCTGCCAGCCCCCACCCCCAGCCCCCCCCCCTGCCCCCTGCCAGCCCCCCCTGCCCCCTGCTTGTCCCCCTGCCCCCTGCCCCCTGCTAGGCCCCCTGTCAGTCCCCTGCTAGTCCCCCTGCCCCCTGATCTGATAACCAAGTTTATCTGATCTGATAACCACAACATCTTCAGCACTGCCAGATTCAGGTTTAACAGGTACCAATTCACCAATTATGACATGTTTAGCAGCATGAGATAAGACAGGAACAGACTGAACTACATCAGATTTACAGACCATGTTTAGCACCCCTCCCCCCTGCTGGACACCCCCCTACTGGACACCCCCTCCCTCTGCTGGACAACCCCCCCTGCTGGACACCCCCCCTGTCGGTCAACATTGCTACAGTAGTCAGCATTGCTACAGTTGCGGGCCACAAGCATTCGGCCCAACCAGATCAGGCAACACCAATCCAACAAAATCCTCATCCGCGACAGTTGCAGGCTACAAGCATTCAGTAGGGATTAATGGAAGAAATCAACATGAATACAACGACAAATATGTTCCTTTGAGTAGGGGTGTCCATGGGTTGGGTCGGGTCATGGGTGTTCTAGGGCCCGACCCAAAACCGGCGGGACGGGTCGGGTCGGGTCTCATACTTTGCGGGTAGGCGACCCGACCCAACCCAAACCATTGGGGGTCGGGTTACCCAACTCATGGTCGAACGACCTGACCCAACCCAACCCTCTTCGGGTCGGGTCAGTTTGGGTCGGGTTACTTGGGTGAACCCGACCCAACCCAAACCATTGGGGGTCGGGTTACCCGACTCATGGTCGAACGACCCGACCCAACCCAACCCTCTGCGGGTCGGGTCAGTTTGGGTCGGGTTACTTGGGTGAACCCGACCCAACCCGACCCAACCCGAGCCAGCCCGAGCCAGCCCCCCAGACCCAGCCCCTCCCTCCCCCCTGTGTGCAGCTAGACCCCCCTGTGCAGCGATACCCCCCCTGTGCAGCCAGCCCCCCACCAGACCCAGCCAGCCCCCCTGTGCAGCCAGCCCCCCACCAGACCCAGCCAGCCCCACCATGCACCCAGCCCCCCCCCCCCAGACCCAGCCCCTCCCCCCCAGACCCCTGTCCAGCCCCCCGGACCCAGCCCCCCCAGACCCCGGTCCAGCCCCAGCCCCCCAGAGCAGACCCACCCAGCCACTCCCCCTCCCTAGACCCCTGTCCAGCCCCCCCCCCCCCCCCTGTGCAGCCAGCCCCCCACCAGACCCAGCCAGCCCCCCCCCCCCATGCACCCAGCCCCCCCCCCCCCCCAGACCCAGCCCCTCCCCCCCAGACCCCTGTCCAGCCCCCCGGACCCAGCCCCCCCAGACCCCGGTCCAGCCCCAGCCCCCCAGAGCAGACCCACCCAGCCACTCCCCCTCCCTAGACCCCTGTCCAGCCCCCCCCCCCTGTGCAGCCAGCCCCCCACCAGACCCAGCCAGCCCCCCCATGCACCCATCCCCCCCCCAGACCCAGCCCCTCCCCCCCAGACCCCTGTCCAGCCCCCCGGACCCAGCCCCCCCAGACCCCGGTCCAGCCCCAGCCCCCCAGAGCAGACCCACCCAGCCACTCCCCCTCCCTAGACCCCTGTCCAGCCCCCCCCCCCTGTGCAGCCAGCCCCCCAGACCCAGCCCCCTCCCCCTGGGCGGCTAGCCCCCCAGACCCAGCCCCCAGCCCCTGTGCACCCACCCACCCAGCCCCCCAGCCCCCTAGCCCCCCACCCCCTGTGCACCCAACCCCTGTGCACCCAGCCCCCCAGACCCAGCCCATGTGCACCCAACCCCTGTAGTGGTGTGTGCTTGAGTGAGAAAATTTTCAAGAAAATGAAGATAATCTGGAATCCCTAGATGATGGAGTGGGTTGGAGATGATATTAAATTATATGAGAATATATGAGCAGATCCAATGGTTCAAAAGAGGAATCTGGAGAAGAAGATAAAGCAGACAAAGAAGAAGAAGAAAGTGGCAGTGGATCTAGTAGTGAGGAAGAAGGAAATGAAAAATATGGTGATAAAAGTGGAGAAAGTGATAGTATAAGTGAAAGATATGAATTTGAGAATGAAGATGATGGGAATAATGAAAGTATTTGAAGTGACAATGGTTCTGTTCATTTTAGTGATGATCAATATGCCATTATAGAACCTGCTGGTAATGTGAACCAAGAACAGATTATTGAAACTCCTAGTCTTGCAGAAGCTGGTGACAAGGCAAAAGAAGTAATTGAAGTTGGTATGTATATAGAGAAAAATTAGTCCCAGTACCCCAGTTGGTATATGTTATAAGTATACCTCAAGTTTAGGGGGAGTAACAGATGAGTAGAGATCTAGTTGAGGGGGAGCAACATGTGAGGAGAGATCCAGTTGGGGGGGGGAGCCTCAACCTGAAAGAGTGAGAGTTGATACACTCATTACTCTAGATGCATTTATCAAGTCTAAATGGGAAAGGAATCCTGGATATATTGCTATTGGTTTGGATTATTCAGACTCAGATGATGAGGAGAGTGTAGCAGTTTCATAATTTAGTCTTTTTCTAACAGTTGGTAGTTTTCGGCTACTTGTGCTTGGTTCATAGGATTGGTTTTATTGCATTTTTTATTCCTCTCATATTCAGTCATGCTATAATGTTCTGAATGTTGCAGTTTGAACATCGATCAATGGTCGACATTCAAATTTTTTTGGTCAACATTCTAATTTTATGCTCTTACGACCATGTTAGTTCAATTTCTTAGGGGTTGCTACCCATTTCTGGGGTTGATATGACCTAAAATTTGATCAAGAAAGTACCATTCCTCTGATGTTTGTGTTTGTGTTGGCACTTCATGTTTTTCTATTAGTTTCCTGCTTTGTTTTTTAGAGTTGCTGCTGGTGGATGTGCACATGGGTGATTTTAAAATAATGAAACCTTCTGATTTATGTTATGTTATTTTATTTTATTTTTGGTAGCAAAATTATATTATTTTTATTGCCACTTAAGTATTAGGAACATATCACTAGGAACAACATCTGGTGGCTGCTCTGACAAAATGATGGTTTATAAAGTTCTGGTCAGACAAATTTAGTGGTGTAAAACCGGGCTGGGCTCAGGGCCAAATTATCCAGTCTCTTTGGGCCAGACCCAGCCCCCTCCCCCTGCTGGACACCCCTCCCCCCTGCCTGGAAGTGGACCTTAATTCCACCCTCATTGATCGGGTTGTGTTATCCACAAATGAAGATGACTTGTTTTTGAAAATTGAGTATGAACAACTACCTGCATTTTGTTCCAAGTGTCTGTCTATAGGGCAATCTAAAGAGAGATGCAGAATGAAACTTGTCTGCTCTTTTTTCTCGCAGAAGGGACATGATTTTCAGACTTTCCGTAAGAAGAGAAAGAATGGTCCTGGAGCTGGGAATGGCTTTGGTCAGGCTGTTGCAGGAAATGGAAGTGTGGAACTTGGGCAGGGTCTTGCAGGAACAGGTTGTGATCAACCAGGGACTGGAGTCAGCAATATGAAGGGGAATGCTTCTGATATTTCAGGTGAAGGTTTTCAAGAGGAGGTGAATTCTGATGATCCAGATTTGCAACCTGGACTGGGGCTGGTGAGGTTCAGGGGAAGGGAAAACTAACTGTAGCAGGGGCTGTTAGTGGCCGGATTGAGGATGAAAATCAGAGGCCAGGAGCAGATAAGTCAAGGTCAGAGTTTGATGCTGCCTCTCAGCAGCGGGGTCAAGGTCTGATCTCATCAGGTGTACAGGTGCAGGTAAATGTTGATGATCCAGGCTTGGAGCAACCTGGAATTGGGTCTGGAGAGGTTAAATCTGTTCAAGGGCAGAAGAAACTCTCGGTAGCACGGGCTGATTGTGTCCAGTTTGTGGATGAAAATCAGCGGCCTGTTGACTTCTCGGAGATCTCGATCAAACGCTTGTGAAAACTTCGACAAGCAGGAAGGACTGGTATTGAGAGAGGTCCTACTAAGTGTCGGGTGATTCCCATGATTTGTGGATACCTCTGAAGGAGTCTTTCAGCGACTTCTAAGTGATCACAATCAAACACTTGTGAAAAGCTTCGAAAGACTGGATCGAATGGTGTAAGGTACACCATTCTTATTCTTTGTTTAGATTGATTACAAACGTATAGATATATTTCGGCGTGACTGCGGCGTGACCGCGGACACCCCTCCCCCCCGCTGGACACCCCTCCCCCCTGCTGGATGTGGCTGGAGCAGGGCCACAGCGCGGCGTGACCGCGGCGTGACCGCGGCGTGACTGCGGCGTGACCGCGGCGTGACCGCGGCGTGACCGCGGCGTGACCGCGGCGTGACCGCGGCGTGACCGCGGCGTGACCGCGGCGTGACCGCGGCGTGACCGCGGCGTGACCGCGGCGTGACCGCGGCGTGACCGCGGCGTGACCGCGGCGTGACCGCGGCGTGACCGCGGCGTGACCGCGGCGTGACCGCGGCGTGACCGCGGCGTGACCGCGGCGTGATCGCGGCGTGACCGCGGCGTGACCACGGCGTGACCGCGGCGTGACCGCAGCGTGTTGGCCCGATCCAGCGACATCCGCGGGGCAGCATCTTCCGACCAGGAGCGAAGGGAGCGGGAGGAGGCTGGAATGCGGGTGAAAGGGGGGTCCTACTAAGTGTCGGGTGATTCCCATGATTTGTGGATACCTCTGAAGGAGTCTTTCAGCGACTTCTAAGTGATCACAATCAAACACTTGTGAAAAGCTTCGAAAGACTGGATCGAATGGTGTAAGGTACACCATTCTTCTTCTTTGTTTAGATTGATTACAAACGTATAGATATATTTCGGCGTGACTGCGGCGTGACCACGGACACCCCTCCCCCCCGCTGGACACCCCTCCCCCCTGCTGGATGTGGCTGGAGCAGGGCCACAGCGCGGCGTGACCGCGGCGTGACCGCGGCGTGACCGCGGCGTGACCGCGGCGTGACCGCAGCGTGTTGGCCCGATCCAGCGACATCCGCGGGGCAGCATCTTCCGACCAGGAGCGAAGGGAGCGGGAGGAGGCTGGAATGCGGGTGAAAGGGGGGTCCTACTAAGTGTCGGGTGATTCCCATGATTTGTGGATACCTCTGAAGGAGTCTTTCAGCGACTTCTAAGTGATCACAATCAAACACTTGTGAAAAGCTTCGAAAGACTGGATCGAATGGTGTAAGGTACACCATTCTTATTCTTTGTTTAGATTGATTACAAACGTATAGATATATTTCGGCGTGACTGCGGCGTGACCGCGGACACCCCTCCCCCCCGCTGGACACCCCTCCCCCCTGCTGGATGTGGCTGGAGCAGGGTCACATCACGGCGTGACCGCGGAGTGACCGCGGCGTGACCGCGGCGTGACCGCGGCGTGACCGCGGCGTGACCGCAGCGTGTTGGCCCGATCCAGCGACATCCGCGGGGCAGCATCTTCCGACCAGGAGCGAAGGGAGCGGGAGGAGGCTGGAATGCGGGTGAAAGGGGGGTCCTACTAAGTGTCGGGTGATTCCCATGATTTGTGGATACCTCTGAAGGAGTCTTTCAGCGACTTCTAAGTGATCACAATCAAACACTTGTGAAAAGCTTCGAAAGACTGGATCGAATGGTGTAAGGTACACCGTATAGCATCTAGGAAAATGCAGAATACAAAAAAAGGCCCAGATTGATATATCGTCCAGCATG
This sequence comes from Viscum album, assembly GCA_963277665.1. Lineage (NCBI taxonomy): Eukaryota > Viridiplantae > Streptophyta > Magnoliopsida > Santalales > Viscaceae > Viscum > Viscum album. The sequence continues at coordinate 357,319,323 of OY728150.1, forward strand.
AAATCAGAAAGTTAAGCAATCTCTAAGAAACATTTGAAACAGTGCAGCAACAGAAACCTCCAGCATAAACTTCCAGTAGCTAAAACATCCAGCATTAAAATCTTGTAGCAGAATTCTCCAACATAATGATAATCATCCAGCAATCCTAGCCTCTAGCATGAGTATCAGAAAGAGATGTTAGAAATAACTGAAACAGATGCACGAAAACTTTGAAATGAATAGTCTGTAGTCTATCTAATGTAATACACATTGATCTACAAATAATAATTAACAAAACAATAATGGGAATTATTTGATGAGTGAAGATGTATGATTACCTTCTATATCCAGGATGAGTTTTCAGTCTGTTTTTTCTGTTTTCTTGTTTATATATCCCTTCGTCATGGTCTCCAAATCAGTAGATGGACATGTTGTAGGCACGCTGTCTGGAGACGTCTGGACATTATCTTGCTCACTGTTGTCAATATCAAAATAGCGCGACAGATTTTTCTACATAGAGGTTTCATGTTAGAATCACTTTAAACATTATAGTATAGGAATTGAAAGCAGTGAAATTAAGAGCAGGGCTTAAAGAGTAGAGTGTTTTTTATCAGCACATAGATGTAATAAATCTGTACATTGCAGATTTTATAGCACAGTGCTCACTATCTATAGGTGGTGAAATAGTTATACCTGGCCTGTGAAGTATCTGTGGGATGTTTTATGATATTTTCCAGATCTGTACAGCAGTGCATTTTCTCTATAGAGACATTCATAACTTGCATGGGCTTAGTTTCCTGTATCGATATTGTGGTACCATGTTCAACTGATTTGGGTGCCACAAAAGCAGTATTACAGGGCTTATTTAGTGTCTCGGCGTACCCATAATTGGCAGGATTGCTAATAGTATTAGTGTGAGTTGGGATAGCAGAAACTGGTTCATCATCTTTTATTTTGATTTCATTCTTTAGTCCAAGAGAGGTGTCATTGTTAGTAGGTTGTATTATTGAATCCTTAAGGATAGAAATTGTAGGTTTCATATTACGGAACATCTTAGAAATAGTATTATCACTACTAAAAGAAAGCTGAGACCAATCAGAAAAGGCATTTGTAGCAGTGGAGAACCGTAGTTTAGTAGTCATTCTCATTCCCAATAAGATATGGTAAATATTAATGATATTGATCAAAAAAGCAATGTAATCGGATGCATGGAACTCGTCATACATTACCAATCCAAACATACAATTAACATCAAAAGTGAGTCTCAATATCAGTATCATCAAAATCATGATAACCCTCATCCACACCTCCTACAGAAACACCATCACCACCTCTCACACCACCAACATCATCATCGGCATCGACATCTGCATCCGAACCGGCACCAGCACCGGGTCCAGCACTAGGTCCGGCTCCGGCTCCAACAGAAGAATCTACATTAGCAGAACGCATCGACATCAAAAAGGCATCAACCGTTGCAGCTGCTTCTGGTGGAAGTGTAGAAGAAAGGGCAGACATAAACTTAATCATATTTGCAGTTATCGCCTGTTCTGATTTTTGACTTGCTTCTTTGATTGCGGCATTCATTTGTTCCACTGTGACAAAACCAGAACCGGTACTCGAAGAAACGTTAGTAGACCAGTATCGAGATGGTACAATCTTCTTCCCAGGTCGACAACGCACTCTACCCTGATGCTCATCTCCTAATACCTGATGTAGATGATCGTTTGGGCCCAAATTGTCAGGTTCTTTTTCTGCCAATGCCTCTAAAGCATTCTGTTGATTGATATATAACATAAATTAAAATGATAAAATAATATAAGGAATTAAATTCATTAAAAATCAAAGAAATTGAAATATACTTACAATCGCCTTCTCGGTGTCGGGATTTGGCACAGTACCATCTTTCTTTTTCCGGCTTGTACAAAACAAAGTTGAGCGAGGAACGCGACCCTCAATATTCGATGCCTTTTTCTGGAAAAAAACAAAGAAATAAATCAAAATTGGAAGTTAAAAAAATTACACAAAACAAAGCTAAATATTTTAAATGTTAAATTACCTGCGTCTGCTCATGATCTGGTAATGAAGTGTGTCCGCGAGTATAAATGTGTTTCATTGTACTCTTGTTTTTTTTATTTCTATTTGATTTCTCCTATAAACAAATAATTATATAAACTCATTAACATAAATAAAACAAGTAATTTAAAATCATTTTCAAATAAATAAATGAATATATATATAAATTTAACAAACACCTTAAACGCTGAACTCTTCCAATAGTTGATCATCTCTTTATATTGTGATATTGGGCAATCTTGAATCACCGGTACTTCTTCAAGCTCTGTACCAACTCTCTTTTTCCACCCAAGATATAAATCATACTTGTAGGCTCGCCACATTTCACCTAAATACATTATCATTGCAGCCTTTGCATTTTGTCCATCGGGAAAATTATATCGAAGCTGCAATGGACATAATATATGTTAAGAAAATTTTATAAATTTATATATATAAAAAAGGTGATTAACATTACTTACCCAAATCTCTGCCCAGGCTTTGTCCTTTATTTCTTGTCCAACTGCCTTCCAACTTATCGGTTGAACCGGAATGATATTGCTGTGTCTAGCAAGTGTTCCCATAAAACTTTTACATTCCGTGCCATTTTTATTAATTATAGCATTGTCCTCATTGTAATCAACTATGATTTGCATGTTCCGATTCCAAACCTCGCGCATTTTTGTGCGGCCTCGTCGTCTGGTAGAGGCTGGAGCTAATCATGAAACCAAAATAAAAGATAATAATATATATGAATTTATCATTAATCAGTAACAGTAATGCTTAAACAAATACCAGTAGATGGGGGATCTGCTGACCCCTGAAGTGCTGCGTCTGGAGGGGGGGCAGCCTCCATGGTAGGTGAGATATCTACAGGAGTACTATGTATAGTAGATGCAAAGTGTACTGATGGAGGCAGAAAACCCGATGGATAACCCTGTACAGATGAGGGTGGATATGGATATGGATATGGCGGTGGGATATATGGGGGCACAGTACCCTGTACAGTGGATGGTGGGAATGGAAACTGAGGGATGGGAGTCTGAGAACTACCATCCGATGTGGGAGTGGGAAAAAAGGGATACGGAAAAGGTGGGTATGGATAATATGGAGGTGGCATAATGGGAGGATGGCCTTCTGATGTCTCAAGCGGCGTAGTAGTAGGCTGACCTGTAGAATCAGTGCCCCCCGCCACAATATCATCCTCAGTGGCATAATCCAAGCGTCTCCTCGACGATGCAGTCTAAAATAACATAGATGATAAAATAAAACGAACGATAACAAGATAAATAATATGAAAGACCATAATATTCAAACATAATTTGTACTTACATTGTTTCCAGGAGGAGACCTACGTTGTTCGTTTCTCAATATTCTTCTACTCCTTCTACTACCATCATAATCAGACATTTTGACCTGAAATTTTAAAATAATATTATCAAATAAATAGAAATAATGCAAAATGTTAAATAATACAATTGTATCATAAAACAATGAGATACATTTTCATGTGTGATATTTATATTGATAAAATATCAAGACTTTTCTATGTTCAAGATTTACTAGAGAAGTGGTTAAACATAAATTGGTGAGGCTATTAATAGTTTTATATTCGATAATGGTATAAAATATACTAGTTATTTTGATATCATGTATGAAAGTTAAAAAAAACACATACAATATTGCGATAATATCAGGTAAATACTTACAAATGTGTCAACGCTATGTGGGGTCTGTGACAATTTCTGGTTCACAATCTGTTCTAACAATTGCATCATCCGTATCATCAAATGCAACATTCGAATAAATACCAACAGGTTCATCCACAACATCATTGTCATCCATGCCTTCGTCAAAAATATGTCTAGGAATAACATCAACAATAACACCAAATTGTGGTTGTAACGGGTCACTTACATAAAACACCTGTTTAGCTTGTGACGCAAGAATATAAGGTTCATCGGTACGAAGCTGGCAGTTCATATCAATCACTCTAAATCCACAGTTATCAATATGCATTCCTTGTCGTGTCATTGAATCAAACCACTTGCATTTCATCATTGCGACACGACCATGTGCATAGTAATCTAATAAAATGATTCTTTCAACAACACCGTAATATGATATATTTTCTGATCGAGGTTGCCTGTCCGATGCACTCGCATAACAATCTGTTGTGGCGCTTATCGTGACACCGTCATGCTGTGTTGCCATTTTTTTTGCACAACTATTTATAACAAATTTATATCCATTGACAACCATTGACTTACAATCACGCACCACATCGTTTGGACCAAAGGACAATGCTTTTATTTCATCTGATACTTCAATCATTGGTAGAGTTAAAACCTAAAAGATACCAACATAGAATATTAAACAGAGACATGTGATTATGTTATGAGAAGAAGAAAAAGAAATCTATTACCTTTGACTTTAACCAGGCAGAAAATTCTTTGCTGTGCAACAGTTCCTTCCTCTTAATAGATAGAGAGCGATGTCTCTTTTTTATAATTTCAAAATGTTCTCTACAGATATGCAAGCATTAAAATGTCAGAAGATATAAAGAAATCACACAATGAAAAAAATACATATTTATTAGTTTACTTACTTGATATAATCATCAAGCACACTACAGTTGAATAATACTGTGCGATGTGCCATTTCCCACTCTTCCCTGCTTAAAGTACACAACGAGTACGATCCAGATATCCCCCCTGTTTGGGGAATTGAAGGAAATGCAGGCTCAATGGGATCATATTGCTCATCTTCAGTTCTCATTAGTCGATTAGACCTCGTAGTGACGTTAGCCAAGTACGATGAACAGAAATCCATGCATTCTTGTGCTAAATAGCATTTCACAATACAGCCTTCAGGATGATATTTATTTCTCACATAAGATTTCAATGTAAACATCATTCTTTCGGTAGGATACATCCACCGACTCGAAACAGGACCACCAAAGAGAACTTCCGTGGGAAGATGCACAGTCAAATGTAACATAATTGTGAAAAAAGACGGCGGGAAAATTTTCTCCAAGTCGCAAAGAATAATCGGTGCATCTCTCTGCAATTTCTGAACAGCACTTCTGCTCAATCTTTTGGCACAAAGATCTCGATAAAATTGACATAACTTAATCACCGCAACTCTAACATTATGTGAAAGTAAATGACGAATGGCAATGGGAATCAACTCATGTAACAAGACATGGTAATCATGGGTTTTAAGAGATTTGAGTTTCACATCTTGCGTATTCACCCTTTTCGAAATATTACTTGAATAACCATCCGGAACCTTCAAACTTTCCAAGACCTGAAGAAATTGTTTTTTCTCCACATTTGTCATCGAATAACAGGCAACAGGGACTTTCCACTTATTTTGACCAATTAACTCAGGATGAAGTCTTGCTCTTATACCCCAATCCATCAAATCACGACGACACCGCAAATCGTCTTTTGTTTTGCCTTTGACATTTAAAATAGTAGCAAGTAACATCTCACAAATGTTTTTCTCGATATGCATTACATCCAAACAATGACGTAATAAATTCGATGACCAATACGGCAACTCAAAGAATATGCTTTTCTTTCTCCAATTGCTGTTGGAATTGGAATTAGCATGTTTTCGCTTTCTGATATTTGATTGACTTTTGCCAAGAACATAATTCAAATCATCAAGTTCTTTAACAATATCAGTCCCTGACATTCGTTGAGGTGTCTCATCTGTCTCGATGGCATTATCGAACTATCTCCGATTATTCCTGTATGGATGGTCCATTGGTAGAAAACGTCGATGCCCTATGAAGCTGAAAGTTCGTCGAAACTTCATTCTTCGAAAACGTGTATTTTTCATACAAATAGGACAGGATAATTTCCCTTTAGTACTCCAACCAGACATCATTCCGTAGGTAGGGAAATCATTTATCATCCATAATAAAGCTGCACGAAACATAAAGTACTCCTTTCTGAATGCATCATACGCTTGTGCACCAACAATCCAAAGCTCATTTAACTCCTCTATTAATGGCTGCAAGTATATATCAATATCATTTCCAGGATCACTGGGTCCAGATATCAATATACTCAGGATAGTGCACGGCTTCTTCATACACATCCATGAAGGAAAGTTATAAATGTGAATGAAAACAGGCCAAGTACTGTGTGCAGTATGCATTTGGCGAAATGGGTTGAAACCATCACAGGATAATCCCAATCTAACATTTCGTGGGTCGGCTGCAAAATCAGGATGTAACCTATCAAATTTCTTCCAAGCCAACCCATCTGCAGGATGCACTATTTCATCGTTATCCTTATTTCTTTCATCTGCATGCCATCTCATATTCATTGCCATTTGTTCTGACATAAAAAAATTTTGAATCCTGGGAATTAAAGGGAAGTGCCACATCACTTTCTGTGGTATGCATGATTGAGATCCATCTTTATTAGTCTTCCACCTTGATGTGCCACACTGTTTGCACTGACTCAAGTTTGCATTCTCCTTCCAGAACAAACAACAGTCTTTGAGACAAGAATGAATCTTACTAGATGAAAATCCAAATTTGTTAACCAACTTTGATGCCATGTAATCATTTTCTGGAATACATGCATCATCAGGCAGTAAATCCTTAATAAATGTAAGGAGATAGTCGACTGCAGTATTACTAAATCCATACATTGTTTTCCCATGATATAATCGCATTAAAAACTCAAGTTTGCTCATTTTTCCACATGCTTGATATACTGGGGTATTTGCATCTTCCATCAACTTTCTAACACTCTCAACGTCATCATCCTGATTAATAGATGAGAACTGTGTTCCAGTATTCATTTCCTCTTGCACTGGTCTACATGAGGAGCTAGCTTCAGAAACAAAAGGAAACCGATCAGAAATCAGATTTTTCATACCAATCTTTTCCGCTGAATCGATGACATTCAACACTTGAGCTTTTTATCCATTGTGATACCACACATGATAATTTTTTTGGAAACCACTTTTAGTGATATGGTAACTCACTTCCTCACGAGTTAACCAAGGTCTTCCAACACAATCAAAACACGGGCATCGAATCAATCCGCCATCTGAATCATTATTGAATGCAAAGTCCAAAAAATATTGTAACTCCTTCTGAAATTCATCAGTGATCCGATCAATGTTGTACATCCAGTATCTATCCATTCTGAGGCAGATAAACATACATTAGATAAATAATCTAGAAAATGACTTAACATTGTATGTATTGTTTCATAAGATATTAAGTAATCATCAATAACAAGTTAATAAAAAAATTATAACAAATATATTAAAATTATGGTTTAGGGAATTCATAAATGTTTTAAATTATAAAAATTCACGAATAGTCATACATAAGTTCCAATAATGAGGACTGATTATAGTAAAAAGAGTTTATATGAAATCTAAGAGATAATAATAATCAATTCCCAAAAGTGTTTGGGTTAATTCATAACGAGTTCTGATGTTCTGTATTAAATCTACAAAGATTTATTGAAATTTAGAGACATTTTGAAAATATAACCCATATCTACAAAGATTTGTTGTCATTCTACTAAAATCCTTGGGAATTTCTGGTGTGGTTGAGTTGTTTAGTGATTTTTCTCAGTTTTCTTTTATGCCTTACCCCGCACCCCATTGAGTAGTGGTAGATGACGGAAAATATAAACCATATCTACAAAGATATGTTGTCATTCTACTAAAATCCTTGGGAATTTCTAGTGTGGTTGAGTTGTTTAGTGATTTTTCTCAGTTTTCTTTTATGCCTTACCCCGCACCCCATTGAGTAGAGGTAAATCCATTTTGATCAAGGACTCCTAAGGATATTATTTTTTTGAAGGTTGGGGACCCACCTTACATCAAGTAAGTGGATGATGGATTGATCATCTTACTCTATTAGAATAGAGTCTCTACCCTCAACCCTACACCTATTATTATTTCCTAAAAGGACATACCCTTCCAACTTCTTGAATAGATTCAAAAAAGACTCTATATATAGACACAAGTTACAATAATATCCAGAGTTGAGGACCCACTCATGATTGAGTTTATGGATGGATATATTCCGGAATTCAATAGCATAATATCTTGAGTCAACCATAAAAGGCTGGTCAGTTGGTTTTTTGTGTTCTAACTCTCACATGAGTTTCCTACACTTGGGATTAATGTGCATGGGTTTAACATAGTGAAAACATGTGACTTTTCTATCCAAGGAACTAGTTTTGGATTTGGGTTCTTTATTACACTTGGAAAGTATGTTCACTACCACCATAATGACATCAAATCCTTGAGATCGGGGTAAACTAGATATAAAATATATATAAACATCCTCCCACACTTATTCAATAATTAGTAATGGCTATAATAATATTCATGAAAGTTGGGCTAAATATTTTTGTCATTGGAAATTGCAGAAACCCCGGCTGATGTGTCCCCTTTACTGGCCACATGCTCATGATCTTCGTTATTGCACAGAGGGTGCTAATGTGGCAGTTCATTAAGCAGGGTGTTGATGTGACAGTTATGTTTAGAAGGTTGTAGCATTAGTTATGGGATGAAAGCTACTAAACATTATAATGAATTTATGGTTAATATTTTTGATGAAGTGGTAATATTAGAACAAGTAAAGATTCTATGATTCTATACCAATAAAAATAAAATAATTCCAAGATGGATTCCAAAATTATAGGAATTCCAATTGAATGTAATAGTGAACAAATCACAAACCAGTAGAAAATTCATTAATGGAATGCTTGCATATTTCTCATAGAAACATAAACAAGAATCTACACAGACTGATTCCCCTAAAACGAGGGTCAAAAACTTGAGAATACAATTCCAAAACATAGGCATTTACCAAGTTAATAAGAAATATAAACCAATAAAGGTAAAATAATTTGGAAATAGATTCCTAAATTCCAAGAATTCAAAATGATTATAATGACACCAACGAAAAAATTAGAAAACAATGGAAAATACAAGTAGTAAATGCTTGCATAATTCTCATATAAATAGAAATAAGAATCCTTACAGATTAATTTATCTAAATCTTGGATAAAAAAACAGAATAATATTCTAAAACATTGAAATTAACACATAATATTTACCCCTGTCATTTCCAGAACCAATAAGCATGTTCTTGACACAAAGAATCATCTACAACAATAAACAAAATGAGGGCTGCAGCAAGCAGAGATTAAATGAGTCATAACAGAATTTATTTATAATAGTAAATAGAAAATGTGTTTTAGAATATATTTTTTTGAGATATTCAACATGGTTAGAGGTTTGAAGGTGATTCCCAAACATCTAACATTATCTTTGAACACCTGGTGTGTAGGGTAAATAGGTTTATCATCCATGCTCCATGGAAGTAAAGATTCTTTGACTCTAAACCTATTAACATAAACTAATTCCAATATGGATTCCTAAATTATAGGAATTCAAAATGATGGTACAAACCAGTGGAAAATTCATGTATGGAATACATGGATAGTTCTCATAGAAAAAAAATAAGAATCTGCATAGACAGATTCACATAAAATCTGGGTAAAAAACATGAGAATGCAATTCCAAAACATAGGAATTTACCATGTTCATAAAAAATATAAACCAATAAAGGTTAAATAATTCAGATGTTGCTGTTTGGAAAACAACTCCTCTAGATGTTGTAAAATTGATATGCAAATCATCATGGTTCATACTAATCACAAAAAAAATCATCATTCATTCATGATATAATGACACCATTTATCAAATAATTGTGATACCCTCACCTGGAATAATAAGAACCCTAGAACACCTGACGGAAATCGCAAACAGGAGGAGGAGGAGGGGGTTCGAAGAGGTGGATGAACTGTATAAAAAAAACAAATTACCGAGGAAGACAGCTGCAGATGAGGAAAATGTGTCGGGAGGGAGATGGGGGTGTCGACCTCGGCGTCGGAAGAGAGCCGTCGGGGAGGAGCCGTCGAGGAGGAGGGCGCGGCGAGGAGGAGGCGTCGGGGAGGAGGGCGCGGCGAGGAGGAGGGCGCGGCGAGGAGGGCGCGGCGAGGAGGGCGCGGCGAGAGGGCGCGGCGAGGAGGAGGCGTCGGGGAGGAGGAGGGCGCGGCGAGGAGGAATTGCGAGGGCTGAGGAGGAGACGGGGTCGGGAGGAGGGTGGTGTGCGAATCGGGGGAGGAGGGCTGCGGGAGGAGGAGCCCGATAAAAGATAGGAGAAAAAAAAGGATGAAACGGATTTAGCCACGGAAGAAAAATTTAAGCGTGGCAATATAATGGCTATAGCCACGGACCTACAAAACCGTGGCTATAGGTCCGTGGCTATAGCCCGAATTTCCAGTAGTGCTTCACTGTCTTAGGTTTAGATCACACTATGTAAATATATACTTGAGGCCTTTGTGTTCCTTGTTCACCAGAAAACACTCTCTAAGTAATTAATGAATTCAATGAAAAAATGTGTGAACAACCACTGCTAACTTGAGATTGTGCGTTGGTTAATTCCTCTCATGTGTCCTCAAATACTAATACCCATATTCCATGACACTATCTCTTAAAATAATCACTTATCATAGCCCAATACTAGAAGCATCATAGTACACAATGTAACTCCTTGGCTCTAGAAATATTAGTATCGGGGCTAAATTCAATCTCCCTTTCAGCTTCTGAAAGGCCGTCTCATAGGAATCTGACAATAAAAACCTCACACCCTTATTATTCAATCCAATAAGTGATGCTTCTAGGCATGATAATTCCTATATGAAACACATATAGTAACTGGATGTCCCCAAGAAACTCTATACCTCAAGGACATTATTAGGATGCTACTAGGAAACTAAAACTCTCACCTTATCTAGGTCAACTGATACTCATGTCTCTAAGATTATGTGACCCATGAAGTGAATCTGATCCATCCAAAATGGATCCTTGTGAGAATAAAATATAATCGTTGCTCACTTAGTGTATTAAATACAATCTCAAGACTTTTGGCATGGTCGTCTCAATTATGAGAATCAACTAAGATGTCATCCATGAAAACCACCACAAACCAATCAAGATAAGGATGGAAAACTTGATTCATCAGTGTTATAAAGAACATTTTCACATTCGTGAGACTGAACGCCATAAAAAATACTCATAGATACCATACCTATTATGGAATGTTGGTTGAGGTATTTCTTCTGGTCTAACACATACCAGATGATAACTGGATATCAAATAAATCTTTGAGAAAAAAAAGCACCTGGGAGATGGTTAAAGAGATCATATATCTACGATGGAGGATACTGATTCTTAGCTATAATTTGGTTTAATTTTTGAAAATCCACACATATACTAAGGGTATTATCCACATTTTTTTTGAAAAAAGGACTTGAAAACCCGATGGAGATGTTCTAGGTCAGATGAAACCCTTTTCCTCTAAATCCTCTAACTACCTATTGAGTTCCTACATATTAGTAGTATACATACTATAAGGAGGAATAGATATTGGTGCAGATCCTAAAAATAGATCAATAGAGAACTATACCTTCCTGATGTGTTCCCTGATCATCCAAATATAAACTCACAATCTGGGGTGTCATCCCACCCAACCCACAATTTTCAAGTTCAACCCAAATTTCATGGACATCTCATTCACCCTTGTGAATAAACTCTCCACCCTCTAGTGATTTGAAATTCACCCTTTGGTGATATAAATCAACAAAATCTTGAATGGGAACCAACCAGACTATCCTAAGAATGATATAAAAACCTTTCATATTGAGGATAAAGAGGTCCCATATGAAGTGGCACCCACCAATATCATGGGTTCAATCCTTACATTTACGTACATCCTTCGTTCTAATTCCCAATGGAGTGTCAAGTATCATAAAACCATCATAAGTATAAAAACTGATCCCAAGGGTCCCCACAATTTGTTCTGATATAAAACTATGTGAATCCCCTATATCAAAAAGTATAGAATCTAGAGTAGAGGATACTAGAATAGTACCTCTGACAGTAGAAGGTATGAGATCCTACTTCTCAAGGGTCTGTTGTATTAAGTATATCTAGCTAAAACCATGGCCTTGTGACACTTCCTGGATACCTTGAGTAGATATACTCTATTGTCATTGTAAAACTGGGGTCTAACTACTACAACAACAACCACCACCTCAGCATGATTGGACACCTGTATTATAGCTCCCTGCCAAATGAGAAGTTGCTGACTCCACTCCTGAATGTGGACACGGTGCCAATCCTCTTTCACTGGCTACCAGGGGAAACATTCTACAGAACCTCCATAGATAACCCATTTTTCTGCATTATCAGCACTTGACTGGGTCCCTTGTACACTTTGGTCTCATATGTACCAACATACCACATTGGTAGCACCTCACCTAGATACCTAAGTTTGTGTTATGACTACTAATATCACCATGTGGAATCCCCATACAATGGTTCCTACTATTGGTTGATGTAGTACCAGATCAAGATGTTGAACCACCATGTCTCACACCTCCATACTCCCTTGGGTTATGCTCTATGATAAGCACTTGATTCTCTATTCTAAAAATGGTTGTCAGCTAAAATACATTCACCTACGATCGTATTTTTTACCTAAGACCATCCTCAAATTGCCTAGCTTTAGATAATACATCACCCATCTAAATTAGTGTGAAGTGTTGGAGCTCATTAAAATGATTAGAATACTCTATAACAGATAATGTGCCCTGCTCCAGATGAAACAACCCTCAGGATATATCATCCCTAAATGTCTTAGGATATAAATAATCATAGAATACTATATAAAAATCCATCCAAGTCATCTTTTGATGATGATCCATATGAGTGATAAAATCCTAGAATCTCTTAACAGAATCACGCAGTATATACACAATGAAAATTACCCTCCATTTAGAAGGTGTATCTAGATGCTCAAAGATAGATAACATGGCCTCTATCCATAACTCTGTTGCCTATGATCTGAGATCCCCCAAAAATGTGGGTGGATTCTGCTGCAAAAACTCATGCATAAACTATTCCATAGTCAGGTCAATTCATGGTGATCCCTAAACAGTCTGTGGGAACCACATAAATCCTTACCAAAAAGTATTCCTTAGAACATGTTTCTGGTACATCTACCAGTGCAATAGTTAGAACTACTAGAGGATCCACCGGTATCCCATAGACCACCACCTTCGGAGTATGATAATCACCACCCATCCAAAATATGACTGGAGTTCATCATGGTGGAATGTCTCTACAATGAAAAAAATACACCTCATATCTTGATTTTTATCAAATTTCACATATCAAAGGTGTATATATTTATGAAGGATTGGTAAAATCCATCATCTATAATAATAAATCGTTCTTCCTACTCCTTGAGTCGGGTCTGGGTGTTATAAAGTTCATGTATAATAAATATACACTACTAATTTCCCACTACTAAGGTCAGGTCTGGTCAAGTTCTCTTCCATAAGAAACTCAAGTTTCTATTTCATTTCCATTTATTCATTTTCATTTTCCATTTGAATTCATACTCAATTCACATTTATATCACATTTCAATTAAAAAGGTTGAACAAATGGTTTTCAAAATCATAATCCATGATGTCTTATAACACCTCATGAATCAAATATATTGCCCACGTAATCTATACCATAACACATATTAGTACACCAATAACAACATCAGGCATAACTGTCATGGAACATATCACAACAACATACAACAATTAATGCATCCTAAATAGCATGGCATAATGCATGACATGTCATTCCTTTAAAGTTTCTATATGATGCCTGAGATGGAACACCCTTATCTCATCAGGTTATAACACAATAAAACCATAATCATATCAAAAATAATATCACAAATCAAGGGCATCACCCAAAGGTGGAATCAAATCAACTATAATAGTCACAATCCATAAAATAGAAATTTCATTCACGGAAATTTGGATTTTTCTTATACGTGGGGGAGCTACTCCTAGACAAAACTCATTACCAAACTCTTATTCCTTCCTATCCCATTATAGTATCTCCAAATAGTAAATAAAACCAAAAAATAATGTTATGATACCACTTTGTAATGTCCTGGAACCGAATGTCAATGAAAGGTGCCCTGGTATCGGTGGGTCACATGGCCTCAAAGGCATCTCGCCAAATGATAGAGGCTACTAACTAGTAGTGAAGGCCTAGGTGTGTTAATGGGAATACTATTCCATCATCACTAGAGTGTAGAATAGTGGAATATCAATAATAATAAGTAGCATAAGCAGTGTAATAACTAGAAAAGAAGTAAACAGTGGAAAAAATGATATAAACAAATATACAAGTCATATCATATCTAAAATGATGATATGTGTCATAGATCTCTAATAAAGCCTCCAAAACATGTATATAATGAATATATACAGTACATATAACACAAATAAAAAAAGGCCAAAAATATCTAGCTAGCATCATGTGCCTCATCTCGGTCCCATGCTTCCTCACTCCAAGTCGCAATCAAGAACATTTATTAGGGTGATTTCTCTTATTAACACCTGCAATCATATAGTCTGTTTGGGTACCCAAAGGTGGCCCAAATAGGGTGTGTGATTTAATCCCAATAGGTAACCACCAAATCTTAGGTTTCAATCATCCATTGAATATATATAACAATAGTGTGCAGACATAATTATAACAACTAAAGTAAATTAATCATAAGTAAACATCCTATAAGCTCAGGTTCCCATTTTATAACTAATCTATTTAATTAATTTCATTTAAAATACAAGTCTATGAATTAACGGTCAGGCCTGTATAATTTAATAAAGTTCATTTAACAATTCAATATCATTTAATTCATAAGTATTGAGACTAGGCATAATCTCGGAGTCTCTTGTATAAACATAAGAACAATAGATACTTAAGTAGGCCATCTAAAAGGTATAATTCAAATACTGACTTAAAGATTTTTTGTTGGCATGGAAGACACATTATAATTCATTTAATTAATTATTAAATTCATAACCTAATCATGTCCTTGGAATTCCTAATTTGGAATCCAAGTTTCACTCTAGATATAATATAAACCAACACCCTATGAGCCTATCCATGTAGAACATCTCAATAACCCATGCATCGCTCTAGGTGTGGTATAACATCCATGCCATTTGATTATGTCCTTGTCGGTCCAATAAGGGAAACCAAGTATCACCCATGGTATAATGATCAAATTTCATTTGAATCTATCTATGTAATTCTCATATTAATCCATATATCACTCATCACATAATAGTCAAGCCTCATATTTCATCCTTAGTAGCCCACTAGGAAGTCCAAGTATCACTCTTGCATAAGCAAGGTTTAATCCAATTGAGTCCATCTATGGAATTAATCATTGAATACAAGTTTCAACCAAAGAATATAATCATTTTACCAATTAATTACCATTTAATCAATTACATTCAAACTTTCCAAGGTCATTACCTTTCATTTCAATTCAAACCTCACCTCAAAAGGTGGATAAAGGAATGGATAAGCTTAGAAGGCATGCCTCTAAAAAAACACATGGTAAATTTCATTTAAACAAGCATATAAATCTCAATAAGCTATGACATGGCATCAACATTACTTAACTCACACAGGAATTTCAATTAAAAAATAAATTCATGCTTAATCAAGAAATTTCATAGCATGGACCAAGGGTCATGTTCATTCATCCCTTCACATTAAAAAAATCAATATGAAATTCATATTTCATATTTAAATTCAATTCACAATTAAATTTATAAACCAATTCATCAATTTTATTTAAAATTCCATTTACAAATCACATCCCAAGGTAAGGGGAAAAGGTAACACCCAAAGGTATCCATTTCAAAGAGCCTCCCATTGTGGTCTATCAATATAACCAACACATCCAAAGGGGTAGTTCCATTTAATTCAAGGTTCTCAACCTATATAAAATCATTAACAAGCCTCTTTAATTACATTTTGTATTCCTAGAAACTCAAGGATTTTATTTCATTTCAAAGTGATGCCCAAAAATTGGGCGCGTGGCACAATGACATATATAAACACCTCGACTTTTAATGAAAGGCACGAGACCACCTACCATAGGTCTGTAGTTGATATCTCATCTAGTATCAGCTCCTGATTCGACTCAAATTGAGATAAAATCAAATAATGGATGAAGAACCTAATAATAGGTAAAATTATCTTGCACCTAAATAGCACAGACGATATCTAGAATAATGAATAAAATATAAAAATGAATCAATTACTCACTGATGTGGATCCAACGAGATGATAAATTCTTGAATCAGAGTCAGATGGAGGCGATACTTGATTCCTAGAATAGTCTAACAAGGATAGATTTAAAGAGGGTTGTTGTCCATAGGAGGGAGAGTGAAATTAGTTTTAGGTTTAATATAATTTTAAGCATAAAATGGTCATTTTAACCAAAATTTCTGGGTCACATGGTTTAGGCACATGGTTTGACAAACCATGTGCCAACCGTGCATGGTTAGTTGTAGGGAAGGGGCACCCACATGGTTACCTCACACGGTTTGACTAATCGTTCAAAAACCATGCACAAACCCACTGTCAAAATTGTACACATTCTTACACATCCATGTGGCCCATTAATCATGGATTTAACTGTGTGATCTCCTCCTTCTCTCTTCCCAAGCCTCTTATGGTATATATAACCATATGGTCTTCCCTACACAGTTTGAACTAACTATTCTCTAGGCTTATTTCACCCCAAAACTTGGGTTTTGGGATTCGAACGATCCCCAAACACCCCATTTACCTTTATGACCACCAATGGAATTCATAATAGTACAAAAATAAGCATTTAAACATAGAAAATATAAAAAATAAAGGATATATAACTTAAATTAGAACCAGGTTCCTACATAAGAACATTTATACACCCCCATTATATTGACGAAATTCTACCATGATTTTCCATGCCAGACAATTGTGTAGTGAATACATGTTCCCATTTCCTATCAAGGGTGTTCACATTTATGCACTTATATTTCTTTTATTGGGGAATTACATGTATGTATTTCACACTACTTGATCATGGGATAAAATATAATGATGAATGAATCCCTATTATATGATCTATTTGGAACACTTAAGCATGATAATGAAATGAAAGTTATGGGTGTGCCCAGAATTATATATTGCTCCAATTAATTGGGTAATTTTTAGTCTCATTATACGTCATGTTGGGATAGGGAGTAAACTTGAAACCTTTATGATATTTTCTCCATCATTATGTCTTGAAATTTATCCTTGACCTATGTTTATTATGTAGTGTTTTAAGTTTTTTCCACATTTCCCATGTTGCCTTTATGATTATCATGCTATATCATGTCTCGTTGTTAGTGTTTATGATTCTCACCCCTTTTATGTACCATTGATATGCCACTAGTACAAAATATATTTAGCGCATCAAATTTTTTACATTAGTTATCCATAACCGATGTGAAAAATATTTGTATATTGCTTTATCACATCATTTATATGATAACCAACATGAAAAACCTAGTGTCCCGCTTTATCAGGTTGGTTATATAGTAACCGATGTGATAAAGAAATTTTCATTTCTTTATCACATTGGTT
The DNA here is from genome assembly GCA_963277665.1 of Viscum album. Lineage (NCBI taxonomy): Eukaryota > Viridiplantae > Streptophyta > Magnoliopsida > Santalales > Viscaceae > Viscum > Viscum album. The sequence goes on from OY728150.1 coordinate 357,336,971, forward strand.
ATAAGATAACCTACATTATAAAGCACATTTTTCATGTTGTTTACTATATAACTAATGAGATGAAATAATAAAAATATCATTATCGTGTCAATTATATTACAACCAATGTGATATAAAATTTATGATTTTATGAATTGTAGCTTTGAATAATTTTATTGTTATTCGATATCAAAAAATAAAATTTGTTTCCCTTGCATGGAATCTATAACCTCTTTCTTCAATATAGTGGCCTCCAATCTCGGTTTTCCATATGCATACAATATCAGGTTTCATCAGCCTCATTGTTTCAAATTTAATAGACTCATTTATCAACTCCCATGTAAACCTCACACATTGATCCTTGCTCATTGATGCACTAACTCTTGTTTTTTTAGATTTTTGTTTATTCAAATCTTACACTTCTATCATTTTGATGTTAAGTGATTGTACTATGATTAATTAATTTGTTTCTAAATCTTATTATGGATTTGGAATATTACATAGTGGGATAAATTAGTACTTTTGATGGTAAGGGTGTTGGAATAATTTCTTAGTTATCCACCTAGGGTTTCTTATGTATTATTATTATTGGGTTATGATAAATGGTTTATTGGGTTATCTTTTATTTAAATTTTTTATGGATTTTATGGGATCCTTGATGATCATTTGGATTTTCAATGATATCATATGTTAATAGTAGGTGTTATGAACCCTTATCTTAAATTTTATGGTTATTCCTATGACATGTGTACAACGTTTTTTTGTAAAATAGTAATAATGAGGAAAATAAATTTTCAAATTAATATAGGAAGGTATTTAATTGATACTTTAATTTAATTAATCTAATCGTTTTGTACAATTTTTGATTGAACTATGATATACTATTAAATCAAACTTTCATATAGAAAACCTTGTTTGTGGTTTCTTGTAATGTAAATTATTTTCAATCCCTTAGATAATTATATTAATTCTCACCTTGAATGTGTATTGTTAAGAAATATTACAAATCCCTTTTATTGGTTTCCTTATATAACCATGTCTAACATGGTTGTAGATGCACTCTTGTATTTATTTTCTGTTATATGTTACATATAGACTGAATGATTTTCCTTAATATAGTATCGTTGAAATTTAAGGCTTGATGATGTATTATATAATGATATATGTGTCCCGTTAATCATATTACTTATGGACTAATAGAAAAAAATGAACTATTTCATTGAACATGGCCCTTATTATGATATTATAGTGTTAAGAAAAACATTTTTTATTTTTTTTAATGTTTTTCAAGGTGAGATCAATTATTCACACTATATCCTGATTGAATTATAAGTCATCACCCATCTTAAGAATATTAGTGACTATTCATATGAATTATATTTAGTGGAACATTAGGTAATCTATATTACTTTTGTATAATTACTATTATATATGAGTGTCTATGATTTATTAAATAACAACTCATAAAGTAATCATAATTCTTCTAAAAACATTATTATATGTTAGGTAATTAATTATAGTCACTCTGATATTTATATATGTTATGATTAGTGGTTTACATCATATTTAGTATTGTATTATAGAATATTTATATATTTTGAATTCTTGATCATGTTACCCTCCATCTATTATGTTTCTTATTATATTTCATCCTATATGTTGTCTGTTTAGTATTGTATAATATATAATATTATGGTTTGTTATGTTGGGAAAGAAGTATTTGGATTTTCAAAAATTATTCACAATAATTGGTAGTCATTTTTTTCTAGACATGATGATTTGAAGTTTTTGTTGTTGAAAATTTTATAGTAAGGGAAACAAGTTTTTTATTCAATTAAATAAATAATTCAATAAACCTTTTTATTTTAAATGTGATGGAAATTATTAAATAGTTCCCTTTTTCAAAATTAAAAAATTTATTTTTAATTAAATTATAATGTGAAAACATTTTATTTTGTAAAATAAATTATTTTTGAAAAACTATTTTGACATATTTTTTTAAAACTAATTTGATGTCAGTGAATTATTTTTAAATATAAATAATATGTAGTGGTATTTAGGATTAGAAATGTAAAGGGTGCTTAATTTTGATTTATAAATTATATTTAAACGTATATCCCATTATTTTCTAGAATTTATAATCATAATTTTCAAATATGCATATTTTTTTAATTTCAAAGTTTCTTTACATTAAAATTATGAAATCTTTGATATAAATTTAAACTTGGTTTGACTTAAATAATTTATTCTCACTTTTATCATGACTATATTATTTTGAGAAGATATTTATTTTTTATATTTGTTATAGACAATAATGAGTCGAATTTGGATTATGGAAATTTGAATAAGTGATGAATATAAGGAAGGTGTTGATGCTTTTTTGTAATTTTCTAAACTAAATGTTCCAAACAACAACATTTTTTTCCATCCATACCTAAAATGTGTAAATATAAAAAAAAATTATAATTATAAAGATCAAATATCATTTAATTTTTCATGTTTTTAATTTGAGTTATATCCCTTGTATTTTTTATAGTGATACTGGGAATAATTTCATATCTATTTATGATGAGGATTTGCAAGATGAGAACACTAATAAAATTAAATAAATAATTCATGATATTGAAGTAGAGAAAATTGATAAAGAAGCGACAATTTAGCATCTATATAGTGATGATAAAAAACCATCGTATTTGGGTTGTATTGAATTTACGGTTTTATCATCGGTTTTAAGATTGATTAACTTGAAGGAAAAACACGGTTTGGGTGATAATAGTTTTACTGATTTACTACAATTGTTGATATATATTCTTCTTAAAGACAATGATCTTCCTCATTCACATTATAAAGAGAATAAAATATTATTACCAATGGGATTAGGGTACAAAAAATATAGGCCTACCCAAATGGTTGTGTGCTATATAAGAAGGAAAATGAATTTCTATCGAAATTTCTAAAATCTGGGATATCATGGAATAAGTTAAAAGAAAAATTTCATGATTATTTAGAAGTTTCATAGACCCCTGCTAATAAATTTTGGTATCTTCCAATAATTACTCATTTTAAATGATTATTTTTAAATTTAATTTATGAAAAAAAGTTTAATATGGCATGAAGATGAGAGGATATGTGGTGGAAAATTATGGCATCCAGCTGATTATCCATAGTGGAAGAAAATTGATCAAAAGTTTCCTATATTATGAAATAAAGATAAAAATATCATACTTGGACTATGAATGGATGGAATGAATCCATATAGAATCCTTAGTATTATACATAGTTCATGGCCTATTTTATTGTTAATTTATAACTTATCTTCTAAATTTTGTATGAATCGCAAATATTCCATGTTGAGTGTAATGATCTTCGGACCAAAATAGCCTGAAAATGATATTGATATTTTCTTGTCACCACTAATTGATGATTTTAAACTCTTATGAGAGGATGGTATTAGGATGTATGATTATTATAAAATATAATTTTTTTCAACTTCATGTAATGATTATGTTCACTATAAATGACTTCCCATTATATGAAAATTTTCTAGATATAGTGTTTAGGGGCATGAAGTGTGTTCAATTTGAGAAAAATAGACCACATATTATCAACTTCGTGATGGGAGAAAAATATTATACATGGGTCATAAAAATATTCTAATGATCGCACTTATAGAAAATTAAAAAATTAATTCAATGGATCATAAGAATTTGATACTACTCCAAAACCTTTATCCATTGATCAGTATTTTGAGAGGGTGTAAAACCTTGATGTGATATTCAAAAAGACACATAAATCTGGTAATTATATAAATATTATGAATAAATGGTCAATATTTTTTGAGCTACCATATTAGAGATATCATGAGGTTAAACATAACATTGATTTCAAGCATATATAGAAGAATCATTATGATATCTTGATTATAACATTGTTAGATATTAAAGGAAATACTAAATATGGGTTGAATAAAAGATTGGACTTACTCTCAATGGGAATACATTTGAAGTTATCTCCCACTCCTGATGGAAGGTGAACATTCCTAACCTTAGCTTGTGATACATTATCTAAGAGGGATAAAATGGCTTTTTCAGTGTATTCATGATATCAATGTTTTGTAGGGTTATTCTTAAAAAGTAAAAATATTATGTCATTAAAGTATTTTAAGTTGATCGGTATGAAATATCATGATTGTGGCAACATGATACAGTAAATCCTACGTATTTCATTGTGTGGAATACTTCCCATCTACGTTATAATGACTATCATGAAGGTGTGTTATTTTGTCAATTCAATTTTTAATAAGGTGATGGATCCAAACTCTTAGAAAAATTTGAAAAATGATGAAATTTATATACTTTGTCAATTGGAAATGTATTTTCCTACATATTTTTTTATATCTTGGTACATTTAATGGTTTATTTGGTGTGAGAAATAAATCTTTGAATACCTGTATATCTATGTTGGATATATCCTTTATAAATTTATATGAAGATATTGAAGGGTTATGTTAAGAATCTATATTGACCTAAAGCCTCTATTGTTGAGAAGTATATTTCTAAGGAGGTCATGGATTTTTGTACAGGCTACTTGTTTGCAGTGGAGAATATTATTTTTCCTCCATATCTCCGCGAATGAGTTAATTATGGGAGAAAGGGAATCTATGGCTTGAAAGTCAAATTATTGATAGGTAAACAGATAAAGAAGGTAAATTTATACATCTTGAGTAATAAAGATGATGCTCAAACATATATAAAATTTCATATTAACGTGTTGAAACAATGTTATCCAAATAAGAAAGATATGTGGATTTTGAATGAGCATAATAAAATTTTTTTTCCATAGTTTAAAGAGACCATGATTGATAGATTAGATGCATTATAAAAAATTGATGTGGTTAGTGGGTAGTCCAATTTTAAATTTTATAACATGGTCCGGGTATGAAATTAATAGATATACATTTCATATGAAAGATCGTTATAACATAAGTGTAGTTTAGAATAGTAGTGTATTAGTGTTGGCAGAAGCAATGAATTTTTTGAGTGCTAAAGAAAAAAACCCAATTTCTGCATCATGTGTATGTTATGGATTTCTTGAAGAAATATGGTAGGTTAATTACATTAAATTTAAAGTTCTAGTGTTTAAATTCAAATGGTTTATCAGTAAAAATAGTGTCATACACAATGAATTTGGAATGACACTTGTTAATCTGAATAGATTCATATACACATCTGATCCTTTTATAATGGAAACACATGAAAAATAAATTTTTTATATTCTTGATCAATTAAATATAAAGTTGTATATTATATTACAAGGAAAAAATAGTATATTGGTAATGAAAAACTTGAAGAATATGCTTATTTATGTGATATCCTTACTTCTATATAAAGATTAACAAATAATATTAATAAGAATATCATAGACATGGTTTTTTCCATATGAAAAAATCATGAAGAAGGAATCTGGGAAAACGAACCTTTATTATATTCCTAATATTATAAGTAAAATATCTATATATCCCAATTACTTTTAAAATTTTCATAAACTGTTAGATATTTTAATTTTATTCTCATTATTAAAATGTGTATTATAACTAATAAGTTAAAAAATTTATTGGTTTAGTTTTGTTTTGTTTATTGTGTTTTCCCTTACATAATTTATCTATTAACTAATTATGTTAAAAATAAATTACTTTAAATAAAATATTTTTAATAGAAAAATATTTTATAAGAGTATATTGAAAAAATATTCTTTTTGTGTAAAAATGATTTAGTAGGTTGGAGCAATTTTACTATTCATGCATCATTTTAGGATTTGTTTTTATTTGTTTATATGAAATTTTATATCTCATTAAAATTTTTAAAATTTTAGTTAACCATAATAAATATTAATAAAGATGTGTTAAGTTTAATTTAGTTTATTTTTTCATTTGATAATTTTTTATTTTTTATTTACATTAGCATTGTAATAGTTTAATTAAAATACTTGTGTACTAATTTTTTTTTGCTCTAATTTGTAGGAAAATAATAGATCAATCTACTAATCCACCACATACTTCTATATATGATCATACACATACCTATAGGGTGGAATGTACACATGATCCTCTTGATGAGCCCCGTCCTTATTTTTAAGATACATCTACTCCCACAGGGCCAAAGAAGAGTTTGAGGGTTGGTAAACGTGGAAGAACACATTTACCAAAATTATTAGTTGACTGTATCTAGGACCAGAGGATACTGGTATAATTTTATGATAATGATATTCCAAGAGGTCCTAATTCAAAATAATTCAAGAGTTTTATATCAGTTTATGTTAGAAGAAAAGTCATTATTTTGATTGATTATTAGATAAGTGTTGAAAAATTGACATTATATCACTTGCAAGAGACCGTTATGGTAATATTGTTTGTTATTATTTTCTTATCTTGAAATTTTTATATTAATATGTGTTTTCCACCTTCTTATCAGATAAAATATGATATACCTAACATTGGATGAGTCATGAGGAAATGTTTATCATTAGATTCTTAGATGTGGAGGGATTTAAAATAAACCCTCTCATAATATTTCATTTTTGGGAATATGAAACATCATAATCCATGTGATATACATCCATTTATAGATGAATATTCATGGAATAAATATTTTGAAAGTAGAATACAAGAAGAATATTTTATAAGTGTAATGTTACCTTTTAGAAGTTTTTTTATATTAATAATCTTATTACTGATTTATTGATGATTTATTTATTCTTAATATATAGATTTTGAGGAGATATCATCAAGAGATCCAATCTAGATACTTATACCCTCATAATTTCTCTCAAGTAGGGTATATGTTATTGGAAGAAGAAATTATGGATGAAAATTTTCAGAAAATAAGAGCTGAATCTCTAGGCTCTATAGAGTTTTCCCCTCCATCCCCCTATCTAGACATGAAAAATGGAAGAGGTATTGGGTGAGAAAAAAATTAAAATATCTTATATAAGAGTAGAGGGTTGTATTTGAGAGGATTGTAATATTTTTAATTTATTTATCTATTTAAGTTAAATCAATTATTTAAATATTTTGATTCATTACATAATTTTTCAAATAATTCATATAAGATTATCTTAAGAAGAAGAAAACATAGGGGGTATTTTTTTCTAAGGATAGGTAGGACATTTTAGCTATAATAATAAAAAATCCCAAACACTCGGGTTGTGTATGAGGATACCTGGTGGGTGTATCAGTGAAAAAAGTGATTCCACATTTTTTAGCTTCATAAATAGAGGGTGTTTATAAAAAAATAGAGTATTTAGAGGAAAATGTTTAGGATATTCATGTGATGATATAAGATAGTATTATAGATTTAGTGCAGTTGACATTTGTAGACATGAAAAGACAATTTTAGGATGTAAATCCAACTCCTCCCCCTTCGCTAGCATCTCCTACTCCTCTACCTCCACCAATGGAGCCGACTCCTTATCCTACTCCTACACCCCCTCCTCCATAGCATAACCATTATTTTTAGTTATATGTTGATGATCCACATCATTATATTATTGCATATGGGATGATATTTTGTATTGGAGAAACTATTCATCATCAATAGATAGAGATAGAGCATCATAGGTCATTGTAAAAGATATTATAGATATATCAGCTAGAGTACTATTACCTACAGATGAGGTGAGTATAGTTGGAAAAATAATTGGCCACTTTTTAGTGTGGTTATCTATACTTCTATGACATATTACCATAGAGGTATGTGTATATTTTATCTTTTACTACATTTTTTCATTAAATTTGTTTTAACATTAAAAATTTATATATTTTTCTATTTTTTATAGGAATACATTAAAGGTAAATAAATACTATATGGAAAAAAAAATAAGTGTTATGACTTCAGATACAAATTCTAATAGTCTTGATAGATTTTCCACATTTTTAGAGTTGTTGTTGTAGGTTTATGAGATTCCAATTGAAGATGATGTTTGTGGTCATACAATGACTGTGGGTATTTTTAAAAATGATATCATAGAGCTTGTAACTAGAGATCAGTTGGCTATCAACATGATGAAAAAAAATCTTGTAATTCCTAACATGAATCTTTTTTTACATTAAATTTATCGAAAATTTCGGCTTATGTTTTTTTTGTATTAGGTATATTTATAAAATATTTAAAGATTATGATAGGAAAGTTGTATATGTATTTATGGACTCGTAGTTTATTTCACCTATAGTGATAATAATGAATACATTAGAAAGAATATTTTCTATTTCTGAAATATTTTAAAAGAATCCAATTATTCAGTGTAGGATGTTTCCTTATCTTTAAGAGTATAAAACATATATCTCATAAAGTGTTATATATATTTTAACATAATAAACACTAAAATTAAATTTTCTTTTATATTAGCAGCCATTGTATGTTAGGTGTTTCTTTTTTCAATGGAGAAGGCACATTACTGGTTATTCTCTATCCATAGAAAATTGAAACAAAATTTTAAGGATGTATTGGACATGTACGTTTGAATTTATTAATACTTTTTTATATTATAATTAATTTTAAATTTATTTCATTCTTATTATTTTGAAACATGGAAGGGAATTTCTTTCTAGAGACCACAAATAAAAAAAGCACCATGATCAAATATGTAAAAACAAAGGTGAATTTTCATTTATAATTAGTATGTTTTGGATATATTACTTAATAATGTTATTTTTAATTGAAAAACTCATTTAAATATAATTTCATAAATAATAATGTGTAAAAGAATGTGGATATTATGTGTTAAGATTTATGTATGAAATAATTTCAACTAGGACTATAACAAAGATCCATCAAGTTAGATTTCTTTATAAAATTTTCCTTAATATTTCATTTGTTTTATTCATAATACATGTTAAATTATTTTCTTTTAATTTTTAGATTTTTGATGACCCTTAGACTTATATTTCATAGGACCTCAGACACTTACAAGTTTAATGGACAAATCATTTTACAATTTTGGTTGGATTTTTAGTTTGTTTGCACTATATATTTGTAATTTTGAATTTTGTAATTATACATGTGTATTGATAGTTGTTTTGTTTATTCTTATTCTTATCTTATGATTATTTACTATTTGGGTTGGTTTTGGAGAGAAGGGTTGAAATAAAAAAAATTAAAAAAAATTGGTTTTTCACATCGATTATTTTATAATTTATGTGAAAAATATTTTATCAAATTTTTTCACATTTCTTATTTGATAACCAACATGAAACTCCTTTTTCATGTTATTTTTTCACATCAGTTATCAAATAATCAACATGAAAAATCATCGTCCACATATTTTATGAGATAACCAATGTGAAAACCCTTTATAAATGGGTTTATCATGTCATTTATTTGATAACGGACATAAAAACCAATTAAATAATTCATTTACAATGACCATTTTTTAAGTGATGTTAAAGAGATATTTACAACATAACCTTTAATAGCGTCACCTAATAACCAACATGAAAAGGAAAAAAATTTATGTTAAAATGAATTCTTTTCACTAGTGTTCCTATTTCCTAACATGTATTAATTTTTTCATGTTATTTCATGTTTATTACCATACTAGGATTTATTGATCACCCCTTTATTATGTATTTCCCCAGGTTATCCCATGCCATTTTAAGTATGATCATGTTATAGAATTTTTCAATAAATATTATGTGTTTCCTTATTTTGATTTCTCATGTAATGTACCTAATTCCCAAATAAAATAGACTTATCGATCTTCCAGGTTGTATTATGTGTAATTTTTAAGTAATAAATCATGAATTAATGTGTAATTAAGATAATGGTTGTCATATTCCTCATACCATGGGATCCTCAAATACACCATCAAGGAATGATTCATGTTCAAAGATTGGCTCTAAGACCAAGTGGACCTTGGCATAGTTAATTTGGTCAATGTTTTGGCATAGGTGAATAATGTCTTTTCTAACCCTAACATCGATAGTGAAGGCTCCAGAGAGTGGAAATAGGTTTCAAGCCATGAGATGCATAAGTATAATGACTAGTTTTCTCACAAGGTAGTCACTATAGCTCAGGGTATAATCTATTACCACTTGAGTAAGCTAGAACATCGTGTGGTCGATGAACCTCCTTCGACTGTTGCCTCTATGTATGTGTTGTGGCCTTCTAAGTATCAGAAGAGAAGACACTGATGGTGTAAGGTGAATCAAAGTCCATCATCGATGCTAAACCCATCTCGCACTTTTAACGATTTCATGCCTCCTAGATTGGGAGATGTGCCTAGAGTATTTCCAAACCAAGGTTATTCCACCAATGATAATAACTAATACTCCTTTGTGAATTACTTTTAGAAACAAGACCACTTCATAATTCCTAACCGTAAGTAATTCCATGTAAACCCCTCAGGTGTCTCTGGTCGACATCGTCGATGGATAGGTAGAGAACACACAAGCTTCCAGAATTATTTGGTCAATGCTTTTAACCAGGTCATTCATGTTACTGAGACCAAACAGTAGGTCTTTCTTAGAAAAAATCAATCACATTATACCTGGTCCACTTCATTAGGTATACCTCTACGACCAAATTTGTTATTTTATCATTCAACTCAGTCGTGACCATGTCGTGATTAGTCATGTCTATCCCAGGACTGACCTTAGTTGACTAATAGTCTGCTGGTAGTTGTTCAGATCAATCAAGCTAGTCAGTAGTAGAATATTTTCAATACTACCCAAACACCTGGGGTTCAACCAATGAAATTTATTACACCTTATTCAAAATAACAACCCTATTTTGGAAATAATATTCCCCTATCATGAAGATATAATGGGCTGAAGAACCTCATATTTATACCCATGATAGTTTAAAAACTATACGATCTCCTCTTGTCAAGATAAATATGTGAGGGCCTTGTTGAAGCCTTAAAAATACCCCCCTCATTTTAAAAATAATGTGGTTGTCGTAGAGGCCTACTATACATAAGTAGCTGAGCAAGAGTAATGTCGATCCATCATATCATTTTCTAAGGAAGACAATTGTGTCATCATATAGGGTCGCATACGCCTACTATATATCACAAAACAATTCAATGGTGTGGAAACCTACCACTAACTAGTGGATATAGGATATAGGATCAGCATCATCCCAACCTGAATTCTCTATAAGATGGGACTAATAGAAGCATATTTGACTCCCTCTAACCTGATGATTCAGGGTTACGATAAGAGTGAGTAAAAAATGCATGGAAAGATTCAACTGAAGACTCAGTTTTGTGGTCTAGTATTAATCACTGAATTCATGGTATTCTTGTAGGGTACTACCTACAATATGTCGTTGGGAAGAACCTGGCTCTATTTTCATGTAGTGGTCCCCTCTTCATACCACCAATTCCTTAAATAAACCTTCAATGGTCAAGTAGGGGTACTCCAAGACAATGTGTCCCCCTTTGACTCTTATGAAGCCCATTATTTGAATGTTTGGTGATAGAAAAGGGATGGAAAGTAGGTCCAAACCAATGGGGTTGAGTGTATCAATGCTCTTAACAATCTAGCGGCTACTACAGTCAGTCCATGGGATGAATTTACGGATATATTTTTTCTAACAATTCATCAGTTAGTTCCCACAACATTAGACCAAGGAGGTTTTTTGTCTCTAGGAAAAATACTTTCAGTGCCCATAATAAAAAGGGGTGCCTGTAGATTACCTTTTACTCCTACACTGAGTAGGCCCAATTGATACCAGAATATCCTACTCCTGTGAATTATCAAGAATTTCTCCCTATGTTAACTAATTTGTTATATTCCCACATGTTTTCAAAAGCTGGGATAACTCGATGTATTTTTAATCCTCTCTATTTTTTTGATATAAAGTTTGGACCTCACAGTCAAAAATCAGAAAGAATTGGATATTAATCTTCTATTGTAGTCTCTATGGAACAGGCGCCCCCCATCAATGATTCCAGAGTAGTCACTAGCACTTCCCCTGAGACAATTAGACTAGAAGTGCCACTTCCTCCCTATGATTATCCTATCTCAAATGACAAAGGAGAATTGGTGGATGCCCCTTATACATTTGAAGAGGGTGTATCCACCACCGTTGATTCATTAAACTAGGATAACCTTGGAATTGAGTAAGATTCAAGGCTAACACTGATTAGTGCATCCATATCTCTATAGGAGTTGTAGTAGCATGTGGCCTTCTTGAAACAAAATTGCGATGTATTCACCTAGAACTATGATGAGATTCCAGGGATTGAACTTGAGGTCACCATTCATCATCTTATCCTCTCATAAGGTCGTCACAGGTGTAATAATCCTCCCAAGAAGATGAACCCCTCTCACAGTGCTATGGTTAAGGCTGAATTTGAAAAGCATATCAAATCCAACGTCATCAAGGAAGTCTAATACCCCAGATGGATAGCCAGCATTGTCTTGGTTAGAATGAGTAATGGGAATATCAGAGCCTATATCGACTTATGAGATATCAATTTCTATTGTTTAAAGAATAATTTCCCCCTCCTAGTGAAATAGATGTTGATTGATTCCAATAATGGATTCCATGCCTTGTTCTTCATGGATAGATACTCCAGATACAATCAAATACATATGGCCTCCAAGGATGAGGATTCCACCATCTTTA